>CP106724.1:164128720-165598046 GCA_025506655.1 Gossypium rotundifolium | reverse complement strand
AGGGTATCATCTCTTTGCTTGGGATGAGTCTTACCAGTGGTGGCTCACATGAGAGATGGAGCAGTGGCGAAAATCTCACCGGGAATTCTTCAAGGATGCCTATCAAAAGAAGTATATTGGAACTAGCTACGTGGATGCGCAGCGGAAGGCTTTCTTGAATCTGGTTCAAGGCAATAAGACGGTGGCGGAATATGAGGCCAAGTTCCTCCGGTTGAGTAGATATGCTAGTGGCATTGTGGGTACTGAGCATGAATGCTGTGTTAGATTTGAGGATGGGCTTAGAGATGAGTTGAGAATGATGATAGCTCCACAACAGGAACGGGAGTTCGCGGTCTTAGTGGAGAAATCGAAGGTTGCTGAAGGGGTAAGACAGTCAGTTAGACGGAACCAAGATTAGAATTGGAATAAGAGAAGCTCGGGAGCTTCAAAGTTTTCGAGTAATCAGTAGAAGAGGACAAGGTTTGGTGGGCCGGATCAAGCTGCTAGGCCTGCTGCTGTTGCTAATCCTCAATGGTCGCCACGGTGTGCTCGGTGTGGCAAGTCTCACAAGGGGGAGTGTTGGAATGGTAATCGGGGATGCTTTGAATGTGGGTCTATGGAGCATCGAGTTAGAGACTGTCCGAAGAAAGTAGCTAGACTGAGATCTGAGGGTCAGGATCGACACCAATGAAGGATAACCATGACCTCGGTGGGTCGTAATGCGAGAAGAGGAGGTAATGGTCTTTGGCAGAGGTCGTGGGGCACCGGGGAAATCTTGGTGGTCTTGAGCCTAGATAACTGGTTCGGTCTATGCCATGAGGCGTCAAGAGGAGGGCGACGACCGGGCGTCATAACCGGTATGTTCTTGATCTTTGGTGTGCCATATAATACTCTGATTGACATTGGCTCCACTCACTCATACATTGCTAGTAGCGTAGTGGAAACTTTGCACCTAGACTCTGAGCTTACTTCTAGGAAGATGACTGTATTAAGCCCCTTAGGTCACCTGGTAGAAGTAAGTAGACTTTATAGGGACGTACCCCTAGAACTCCAAGGGGTCGTGTTCTTGGCTGACTTGATGGAACTACCGTTCCGGGAGTTTGACCTAATTCTCGGGATGGATTGGCTAGTAAAGTATCAAGCTAGTCTGGATTACGCGGCTAAGCGCATGGTGTTAAAGACCATGGAAGGAGAAGAGGTGGTGATGATAGGTAAAAGGAGGGATTACCTATCTAACTTGGTTTCTACTTTGAAGGCGGAAAGGATGGTTAGGAAGGGTTGTGAAGCTTATATAGTGCATGTCTGTGCCTTGGAAGCTAAGGATGTTGCTGTGGGAGATGTCCGGACTGTAAGGGACTATGTGGATATGTTTCCAGAGGAACTTCTGGGTCTACCTTCGGATCGTGAGGTTGAATTTGGGATAGATCTGTTACCCGAAACCGCGCCCGTATCTATAGCTCCGTATCGGATGGCGCCAAAAGAATTGGTAGAGTTGAAGGCGCAGATTCAAGAATTGTTGGATAGAGGGTTCATCTGACCAAGTGTATCGCCTTGGGGAGCTCCAGTGCTGTTTGTCAAGAAGAAGGATAGGACAATAAGGATGTGTATAGACTATCGGCGGTGAACAAGTTGACAATAAAGAACCGGTACCCTTGCCCGGGATTGACGATCATTCGATCAACTCAAAGGGCATCGGTGTTTTCTAAGATTGACCTTAGGTCGGGTACCATCGACTTAAGGTGAAGGAGGCCGATGTCCACAAGACGGCATTAAATCACGCGGTATGGACACTCTGAGTTTCGTAATACCTTTTGGTCCGACAAATGCACCGCCGTGTTTATGGACATGATGAATCGGGTTTTCCAAACCTATCTGGATCGGTTAAATCGTGGTCTTCATAGACGACATTTTGGTGTACTCGAAGTCGAAAGAGGAGCATGACGCACATCTTCGTGTGGTTCTACAAATTCTAAGGGAGAAACAATTGTACGCCAAATTTAGCAAGTGTGAGTACTGGCTCAAGGAGGTAACTTTCTTAGGGCATGTTGTTTCAGCTGAGGGCATCAGGGTGGATCCCCGTAAGATTGAGGCGGTATTGGAGTGGAAACCACCCAAGTCAGTTACGAAAATTCAGAGTTTTCTAGGGTTGGCCGGATACTATAGGAGATTTATGGAAAACTTCTCCTTAATCGCAGCGCCGTTGACTAAGCTGTTGAGAAAAGGGGTTCCATTTGTGTGGGCTGAGAAGCAGCAAGAGAGTTTTGACAAGCTGAAAAGGATTCTGACAGAAGCACCCATCTTGATTTAGCGAGAGGCAGGGAAGGAGTTCACTGTATATTGCGATGCATCACATACTGGTTTAGGGTGTGTGTTGATGCAAGAAGGGAAGGTGGTCGCTTATGCGTCACGGCAGTTGAGGCCTCACGAAGTTAACTATCCGACACATGATTTAGAATTGGCGACAGTAGTCTTTGCCTTGAAGATTTGGAGGCAGTACCTGTACGGGGAGAAGTCGGTAGTGTACACCGACCATAAGAGTCTAAAGTACCTCCTGACTCAGAAAGATTTAAATATGAGGCAGCGGAGGTGGATTGAGTTGTTGAAGGACTACGACTGCTCAATCGAATACCATCCGTGGAAGGCTAATGTGGTAGCTGATGCATTGAGCCGAAAGGTGGTAGCGGATTTGCGAGCTATGTTCGCTCATCTAAGTCTCTATGAGGACGGGAGCCTTTTGGCAGAATTACAAGTGAAGCCTTCTTGGATTGATGAGGTCAAAGAAAGGCATTTGATCGACGAAGCTTTGAGTACCCGGAGGTTGCAAGTACAAAATGGTGTGGCCGAAGGTTTTAGCTTGGGTAGTAATGGGGTGTTGTACTTTCAAGGGAGAGTGTGCATGCCTAAGGATGATGAGTTAAGGCAGCGAATTCTTAAAGAAGCTCATGTAGTACGTACGATATGCACCCGGGAAGCAGCAAGATGTATCGGGTTTTAAGGGAAGCGATTTTGGTGGCGGGTCTTAAGCGAGGAAGTGGCCGGGTTGGTAGGCAAGTGTCGACATGCCGCAAGTTCTGTTGAGCATCAATTGCCATCGAAATTTTACGATAGGTAAAAGATTCCACAGTGGAAATGGGAGGAGATTACTATAGATTTCATAAGTGGGCTTCCCCTTACGTGAGAAGAAAGATCTTTGTTTGGGTGGTAGTAGAGTGGTTGACAAAGTTGGCTCACTTCATACCAGGTAAGGTTGACTACCGCTTTAGAAGCTAGCCAAGTTGTACATCGCGAGAGATAGTACGGTTGCATGGTGTACTGTGTCCATTATCTCGGATCGGGATCCTCGGTTCACGTCGAGATTCTGGAAGGCTTTACATCAAGAGTTAGGCACGAGGTTGAATTTCAAACGGCTTTTCATCCACGGTCGATGGACAATCGAGAGGTGATCCAAGTGTTGGAAGACATGTTGAGGGGCTGTTTTGGATTTACGTGGCGGTTGGGAGGAGTATCTACCTTTGGCGAGTTCGCTTATAACAATAGTTATCAGCGAGTATTCGAATAACCGTATGAGGTATGTATGGTCGAAAATGCCGTACTCCAACATGTTGGACAGAACTAGGAGAACGTCGGATGTTGGGTCCAGAGTTAGTAGCAGAGATAGAGGATAAGGTTAAAGTAATTCGGGCTCGTCTAAAGGATGCGTCGGACAGGTAGAAATCCTACGCTGATGTTAAGCGCAGAGAGGTTGAATATGCAGTGGGCGATAGGGTCTTCTTAAAGGTATCACCTTGGAAGAAGGTGCTGAGGTTTGGCCGGAAGGGCAAGCTAAGCCCTAGATTCATCGGACCGTACACGGTGTTGAAACCTGTGGGACCGGTAGCTTACCAGCTTGAGTTGCCGGTGAAATTGAGCCATATCCATGATGTCTTTCATGTTTCGATGCTGAGGCGCTATCGATCCAATCCCTCACACGTAGTGCCAGTTACGGAAATCGAAGTGAACTCAGACTTGTCTTTCAAGGAGGAGCCAGTACAAATCTTGGATCGAGATGTCAAGGTTTTGAGGAGGAAGTCAGTGCCTTTGGTAAAGGTGTTATGGCAGAATCATGGTACGGAGGAGGCCACATGGGAACCCGAGGATGTGATGCGGCAGCAATACCCCCAACTCTTCTGATCCAGGTAATTTTGAGGCCGAAATTCTTTTTAAGGGGGGTATAACTGTAACACCCTAAATTAGGGGTTGTTAAAAACTTAATTATTTTCCCATGTGTGTGCTTGAAGTATTGAATACTATGATTATTAAGCATGTTCTAGGGCCTAGAACTAACCCCGAAGCTAGGTCGGACTTAGGACTAAAATTTCTTTTAAGTGTAAAAGGAGGGAGCTAGGTGAGATGGGGCTTAAATAAAATTTAGGGAGAAGCATGACAAGAAGAATGAGCTTGGCACAATTGGCTTGGTGCGTCTAAGGGAGTTTGCAAGGGAGGAGGTTCGATTCTCGGGAGATACAAGGGGGATGTGTTTTATTTTTAGCTTTTTGGGGCGTTAAAGAAAGGAAGGCTTTAAAGAATTTTGTGAATAAGTTTGGGCATGAAAGTTGAGTTGGTTAAGTGGCTACCGAGCTCCACTTAAGGGCTTGGGGGAGAAGAGGGGCACAGGTCCGGGGTTCGAATCACTGGAGTGGCGTTTGGCATTTTATTTTGGGGTGATCGGCCTAGGAAGGCCTTATAAGTAAATGGTGTGATTTTATGACATGAAAGTCAATTGGGAAGAGTGGTTTGGGACGTGTTAGAGAGGTGCGGCAGTGAGGTTCTAGGTTCGAATCAAGGGAGCTACATTTTGTTTTTATTTTTTTTTTTTTGGAACCGGCGTGAATGGGAGAGGGGATTGATGGCTGCTTGATGGACTCTTATTTTGGTAAGGGTGAGCTATTTTTTTTTTTGCATATTTTCGGCTGAAGAGTAGCATTGTTAGTAGTTTATTTTCATTTAATTTGTTAAAGAGGAGATTAAGGGATAACAAAAGATAAATGTGATTTGATAAAAGCAGGAAATTTATCACCAAAAAGAAGGTGTTGGCCGAATATAGGACTCCTTGGAGGGCTGTCCACTTTCGGTTTTATCACCTAAAGGAAGTGCCGAAATTCATCAAATTCCTTTTCCTCTTTCTCTTCAATAATTGCTGTCGAAACTCCTATCTCCCTTTTCTCATTATTTCTTTCTTCTCTAGCCGAAAATACATCTTTGGTGTGCCGAAATTCCCTTCCTCCTATTTTGTTTCACTTTGGCCGAATCCCCCTAAAGAAAGGTGCTGTCTCGGTTCTTTTCTTTTCATTGAAGGTAGCCGAACCTACCCCTTCTTCTTCTCAAAATTCCAGCCCATCCATTTGTGTTGGTCGAATCTTCTCCCCTCCCTAACCAAGGTGCTGCCGATTTTCATAGTGTGGTATGGGATCTCTCTAAGTTTAATCTTTATTCTTATTATGGCTAGCCGAAACTATGAGGTTTAACCCTAAATTCTTGTGTATAATCGGACCTATTCAGGGTCTTGGATTAGTAATCCTCACTAGAAGCCAGCGTTAAGGAGAATTGAGAGGTCTTTCGGGATTTGTTTTCCAAAGGTGAGTTGGTAAGCACATTCGGCCAAGGGCCTTTTGATAAAAGTTTATTGCTTAAATGCCGAAACTAATGTGTGCCATGGATTTAGGGGCTAATTAAGGCTTCGGGATTTGTTTGGAAATCAAATCCGTTTAAGGTAAGTGCCACAAGAGCTTTTGGTAATTCTTTTAGTTTGGCCGAATAGGCCAAAGCCCTTAATCATGTGTTGGCCGATTGTAGGAGGAACCAACATCTCGGGATTTCGCTCGTATATTCGGGATTTGCTAGTAAATAGGTGTGTAAAAACTCACTACACACTTTATTAATTTACATGACTTTATTGTTTGCCATTTAATCTTTTTGGTTGTGATTAGCTTGTGGCATAATCATGGTTTCCGGGTAAGTCCCCTAACTTGTGATCTATGATATATGACTGAGTTGCCATCATATGCTGTTAAATGCATGATTTATGATATTGATATGTAAGCATGATGATGGTGGGATTGATGAGAGGAGGGGGATGATTTTATGGACTGTCGCTAGTGGTTTTGACCACAAGATGGGTTGGCCCCATCAGATTATTTGTGACCTATGGTCATCAGTGGTTTTGACCACACCGATTGATAAATTGCGACTAAGTCCCAGTGGTTTGGTACCACCAGTGGTTTTGACCACACTTGATAAATTGTGACCTATGGTCATCAGTGGTTTTGATCACACGATGGGTTGGCCCCATCATTTATTTTGTGACACTAGTCACCAGTGGTTTTGACCACACGGGGTAGAAAAGGAGTATGGATGGTTAGTTGGGTTGCATGTGCATGTTTATTAATAACTTGTGTATGAGTTGTATTTTCCTGGTGGGGGATGTACACACTGAGTCTTGGTGACTCACTCCCTTCCATTACCATTTTACAGATGAGTAGATCGCGGAGATGGAGCCGGGGAGGACTCGAGGCAGCCATGCTTATCAATGGATTTGAAATTACTTTGTTTTAGTTAATCTTATTTATTTTTCTAAGTCTTTTATTTCGGGATTGTAATAAGGCCGCTATTATTTATTATTTGGATGGTATTTTATTTTACTTATGTTATGCTACAAATGAATTTACAAAAGATATGTAAACCGGTTAAAAGTAACTTTTCAAACTTAATAAACTTCTACGGGTTTTCAAAGATGTTACCATCGGGTAACAAAAATTAAACTAAGTCAACTATAACTTTGACGGATTTTAAAATGCTACATGATCAACCATTTTCAAAAAGGGTTTATCAACCCAATCAGATTTATAAAAGCCCAACTAAGTTTTCAAACCCCGTTTTCATACCTTAGCTAAATTTTAACAAATTTTCACCGAACACTAAAAAGGTTTCAAATTATTTTACTCCGTGACATACCAGATCCGGTCTCGAACTCATGGGTCGGGTTTGGGGTGTTACAAAAGGAGTTGTGGTCTAGTGGCAAATGACGCCTCATGGGAGACAAGGGGGTGACGCCATAGAGGAAGCAAGGGGTCTATGGTTCAAGTCTTGGCGCTTGAAATTCGTTTTGATTTCTTTTTAAATGAACTTATACTTTGGCCCATAGACTTATATTTAGTTGTGCTTGTTTTAAGACACAAATGGAGCTTGTGTTGTGGTGGCATGTAGCGTCTAGAGCATAAGGGAGGGCAAGGGTTCGAATCCTATTGCAACTAAAAAGGGGATATTTATTTTGCTAAGTTGGGGCGGCAAGTGTTTGAGATGGAATTAAAACTCTGCTGAAGGTAGGATCCCACATCAGAAAGCTAGCATGAGGGAAAGTGAGAAGCTGGCTTTAAATAGAGCAATCTATGAGGAGTGTAAGGTTACCTTGGTGGACGTTTGGGTATAGGACTGTTCGAGGCACGGATTAGCAGCTTCAGATTCCTATCAGGTGTGTAATTCGTACTACTCTAGCTGTAGAGTGGCAAATGCCGAAATGCCGGTCACACGAAAATGGTAGCCACACGAGCGTGCGAGGGCACATGTGAGGGCTTCGACGTGATAGTTGAGGCCATCTTAAGTGTTCTTGTTGGTTTAGGCTATTTGGGCCACAATGGGCCGAAAGGGGCCATGTGGGGCTAATGGGTCTATGGGCCCAATTGAATAAATTGTATGATTGTGTAGTAGATATTGGACTGGTCTAGGTGAATCTCATATCTGTGGCTAGATTTGGGCTAAATGGGCTACACGAGCGTGTGGGCCCACTTGGGCCGAGAATGGGCCTTAGGCCCATTCGCGTCATTATCTCTATTTAGAATACTTGAGTCGCTCGAGGCGACTATAGACCTTCTGAGGGATTTAGAAAATAATCAAAATACCCCCGATTTATGAAATTATTGAAATACCCTCGATTTACGAAATTACTAAAATACCCCTAGTTTATGAAATTACCAAAATACCCCTAGTTTGCAAAATTACCGAAATACCCTTGGTTTGCAAAATTATCGAAATATCCCAATTTGCAAAATTATCAAAATACCCCAGTTTACAAAATTATTAAAATGCCCTCGAATTGCAAAATTACCAAAATACCCCTAGTTTATGAAATTACCAAAATACCCTCGGTTGTAAGATTACTAAAATACTCTCGGTTTGTAAAATTATCGAAATACCCTTGGTTTGCAAAATTACCAAAATACCCGATTTGTAAAATTACCAAAATACCTCAGTTTGTAAAATTACCGAAATACCCTTGGTTTGCAAAACTACTAAAATACCCTTAAATTGAAAAATTACAAATATACCCCTGACTTGTGAAATTACCAAAATACCTTTAGTTTGTAAAATTACAGAAATACCTAGTTTACAAAATTATCGAAATACCCTCGATGGGTAAAATTACCAAATTACCCCTATAGGGTTAAATCATCGAATTACCTCGTAGGGTTAAATTATCGAAATACCCCTGAGGGGGTAAGATTATCGATATACCCTTATAGGGTAAAATGACTGATTTGCCCTTGTCGGTAAATTATTGACTTGTGCTATGATTTGATCGATTTGACTGTGATTATATGGATGGTTTAACCGACTTATTTGTGGGTGTGTGTGCGATATCTTCGCTAATATGTGTTGAAATGATTGTTACTGAGCATGGCCATTTTGCATACACTTGTAATGATTGAGCATGACATACATAACGTATTGCATTGGGTTGGGTTTGCTGATTTGGAGGAAATACCATTATAGTGGCATCGCCACACACCGTTATAGTGGTATCGCCATGTAATCTTATTATGGCTCTATGCCAACATAAACATGGCTTTGTGCCATCTTGATTATGGTTGTGTGCCAAACATATTTGCTGAGGGCTATGTGCCGGTTATGATTATCGATGACTCTCTGTCAATCATATTTACCCAAGGCTGTGCGCCGATTATATTACCATCACTAATGGCTATGTGCCAAACATAATACAGTTATTGATGGCTTCGTGCCAATTATAATACCGCTACTGAAGGCTTAGAGTCGTATATATATACCGTGATTAGCAGCATGAGTGCAATATTGGTGTGGATTGGCTTAGTGGGTTGACATGGTCCCCACATGGTGTGGTTGGTAGGTACGGGTGAAGAGTTAGTCGGTTGGTAGGATTGGGGTGGGCACATATCCACATGCATTGATATGATTCGGGGCTTAGGCCCAGCTTGTTACCGAATAGGGCTTAGGCCTAGACTGACACCGTAAGGGCTCAGGCCCAAATTGTGGCCGCATAGGGTAATACACACTGAGTTCTCTTAACTCACCTTTTCTTTTAACTATGAAGGTAATCCCCAGCCTTAGAGTATTCGGAGCTACGAGGGACTCAGAGGTGGCCACACGTTAGATATGCTTTAAAGTGAAACTTAGAGACTTTATTTCATTTTATTTTAATTTATTGGGTTAATAATTTTGTAATAAGGCCTTAAGATTTCTGAACTTTAAGTTTGGGATTTTATTGATTGTTTTATAATTACTAGAAGTAGAACACGATTTTTTTAGAAATAACTACTATTTTTCAAAATATCACGTTCCATAACTGTTTTAAATTAAGCTTCCGTAACGAACAAGGTTTTAAAGATAATAATGTTTTCCAAGAATAATTTCTAATAAACCACGTTTTGAAAATAAGCAAACGAAATTTGTGATTTTGAATAGAAAAAAATTTTAAGTTGTAATAAGGGTCTCTTAGGAAAGTATGGTTTTCAAAAAACTCTTCAATTTGACACCGAGATTTGGGTCTAACTTCTAGGCCAGGTTTGGGGTGTTACATTTTATAATATCTAAGCTAGGTTACAAAACTCAACTATGGAATGGGTTTTGAAAATTTTTCCTTAACAATTAAAATTTTGGGTAGAAAGTGATAGTGTTACTGAAAGTGTGGTACACCGAGTCTCCGCCACCGAATTCGTAAGTTTTCTGAATAATTTTGTCTATTTAGCAATTTAAATACAGTGAGTTAGAAATATGGTGATTTCTTTAGGTATTGGACTGTATTTTTTATATTTATTCTGTGTGTTTGGTTTGGATGTGATGTTTGGATATAGGAATTGCTTGCGTATGAGATATCTGTCTGGTTTAATGGTTAAGTGTGTTGAGTATGTGTAGGGAGTTCCAAATTCTAGTCAAAATATGATAGGGATATTAGAATCAGAGTACGTAGCGGTAGCGTAGTGGAGTAGTTACTACACGACTACCCTGTTTGCTGGAAATTTCAGGGACGAAAATTTTTTAAGGGAGGTAGATTTGTAACGCCCCAAATTTGGGCCTAGTAGAATTGGGCCCATTGGGCCTTGGGTATGGGAGTGTTTAAAATTTTTGAGAACAAGAGAACAGCACTACTACAAGTTGGACCTATTATGTGAGTGATTTTGGAAGGTTAGGGGGCTTCCATGAAGTCCCGAGTTCAAACCTAGGCTTTAGGAAAATTTTGGTTTTAGGTGAATAAAACCCTGGGAGTTAGTAAGTAGGCTTTAAGAATAAAATGTGGAGAAAAATGACACAAGAGGAGTTGTGGTCTAATGGAAAATGACGCCACATAGGAAACAAGGGGGTGACGCCATAGAGGAAGCAAGGGGTCCAAGGTTCAAGTCTTGGCGCTTGAAATTCTTTTTGATTTCTTTTTAAATGAACATAGACTTTGGCCCATAGGCTTATATTTAGTTGTGCTTGTTTTAAGACACAAAAGGAGCTTGTGTTGTGGTGGCATGTAGTGTCTGGAGCATAGGAGAGGGCAAGGGTTCAAATCCCATTACAAGCAAAAAGGGGATATTTATTTTGCTAGGTTGAGGCAGCAAGTGTTTGAGATGGAAAGAAAGAAAGAACAAAGGAATGAGAAAGAAAGAATGATGGAAAGGTTTCAGTTATGGAGGAGAATGAACAATGATATTCGACTATCAAGGAGATTAGACAAAAAATGAATATGTGACCAATTCAAGAGAAGAGAAAATGCACTATTGTGCTAATATGTTTTGGCAAGGAGAGTTGCAAAATGGGAGAGATGGCACAAAGTTGTCAAAGGGAAATTTTGCCAAAACAAAACCAAGACCTTACCAAATGCCAAGGTAAAATTTTCAGCCACCTATCTACCTCAAAACTGTCCACATGTATCCCCCATTAGGATAAGAGTTTGGCCACCCAAGCTTTCCAAAACACCATCCACAAAATAAGCCTCTTGTCCCCCTTACTTACCTATTACTCTTGATTCCTTTCCCCAACTTCAACCTTGCCTTATTCTTATAGCCACCTTACCAAAAATAATGAAGTCCACCCTTGCCGTAAATAGTCCTTGGCCGACACTTAAGGAAAGAGTGCAAAAATATTAGACAAACATTGCACACAAAGGGATTTGAACCTCTTCCCTCAAGGTACTTCACTTAATGCCATAACCTCTTTACTAATTGCTCACTTGTGCTAACCATTTATTCATTTATTTCAATAAGCATTGAAGCTACTTACCATCTCTCCTTAAAGTGCTAAAATACCAAATTTTTCCTAAGGCCTAATTAAACTCGAGACTTTTAGAAACCCCGTAAACTCCAAATTCACTTAACTAACAAGTCCAATTTGTAATAATGCCATTCTCTTGTTCTCAAATTTTAAACATTCATATGCCCAAGGCCCATTGGGCCCAATCCTACTAAGCTCAATTTTGGGATGTTACAAGGTACTCTTCATATTACTATCGTATTCTGCTGTGAATTGTGTTTGCTGCTTAAGGCTCTATTTTGTCTATTTTTTTTAAAATATTCTGTTGCTTTTCATGCCCAAGAATTTGACCATGACTTGCCACTGTTTTGCCTACATGCATGACTCTTGGCTACTGAGTTAATTATGATTCTGTCTGTTTTATTTTATCTCTACTGTTTTACTTTTATTAGGTTAAAAATAATTATGATTAATAAATTAACTCTATCTTGCTTTTTGTAAAATTGATCAAGTTTAATATCAAGTGGACACTTCATACAATTGCATGCCTAAATTATGTTCATGTCTATTAGGTAGTTACTAAAACTTATTTTCGACACTTGATTATTTCTCTTAGGTCCTCTTAAAATTAATATTTTGTGTAAATTTTGTTTAATAAATATTCCCAAGGTTATGAGTGCAGCTTAGAACGTGACTGACTAAGTAACTGGGGTAGGGTGCTTGGGTTGTCATTCTACTTCGCGTCAAAAGGTTGTGTGACGTAATGGGTAAAACTCCGCTAACCGGAAATATATAATTTTTAGGAGTATGTTGAGTTGAGTAACCGGGGTGGGGTGCTTGGGTTGTCATCTCTCTTCGCGTCAAAAGGTTCAATATATTCTTAAGTAAATAAATAATTATAAAAAATAAAAAAATAAAAATAGAAAAACAACAAAAACAACAAAAAAAGAGAAAAAATAGTACTAATAAAATTACAGTTGGGAACTAAAGGAGGAAATAAATAAAGTGTCTTGGTAGGTTTGGTGATTTGCCTAAATAGCATGAAATAATTCAAGACGATTTTAATTTTTGTGTGTATTAATTGGAGTACTTTTTCTATTTTACTTAAAGAAAGGTTAGAAGTTCTCTTTATTTTTCATATGTATTTTTGATTAATCTTTATAAAACTTTGCAGCGGACTTTCTTTCAAGATCTAATTTTCACAGTGGTTTGGAACCATACTTGAGGGCAAGCATGGGCTAAGTAGGGGGAATTTGATAATACTCTAGAATGTCACATTTTTTGTGCTAATTACATATTTATTTTGAGTATGACTCTACTAATTTGGGCTATTTATGGTCTTTTATCTTGTAGGGACTAAATTGGAGGCAAAAGCGAAATTAAGAGCTAAAAATACGAAATTAAAGATAAAATGGACCAATGTGCAACAAAGGGAAAAGTTGGTGCCAAAAGTGCAAACATGGAGGACACAAGGGTTGAAATGTAAAAAGAAGAGACTTTGTTTTATCAGACTCTATTTTAATTAGGATAATTAATATTAGGATAATTATTGAGGATTACTTAATTTCTTTATTTATCTCTATTTGCCTTTGATTAAATGTAATTATCTTTGGGAGTTTGAGTAGGACTAGTCCATCTATCTTAGTACTATAAATAGGGGATGAAGTGACTTAGTTTTGGTTGTTCATTTTTTTGTACACTTTTCCCATATAAGTATTTTGTGCTTCCTATATTTCCTTTGAATAAAAAATCTTTTTCTCCATTCTTATATATTTATTTTCTTTCACATCCCATCCATGAGCCACTAAAATCCATCTAGCTGAAGGTTGTCGAATTCCCCAAAAAGGTTCTTGAGGTTTAGAATCCGCACTTAAATATCTCACCCAAGTATTCAACGTTCCTCTGCACTACGGGGCTGACGCTTCCGTCCATGTCCCTTTAAAAGTAAACTTTTCAATGTATGCAAAGGCGGCCGCTTTGTATGAATTGGAAGGATTGCACCGTCAGTTCCTTAGCTTACTGCGTCAGAGGTTGGCGAGCTCAAGAGACAAAATGGCGTGGGATTCGCCATTGAGAATCGTTGATCTAGCATAAATGACTCCACAAAAGCTACTGCAGGCTAGAGTCAGGTTCCCTAAATTCGTAAGTCTAAATTCTTGGAGCTGGTTGTCGTAGGCGTCCTCTTCCACTATAACTGGTTTACTTGGGTAGAGAAGGGTCATCTAAAAGCCGAAGATTGAACCCAAGGAGGAACGAGACAACCGGAGGCTAGAATCCCGCCATATAATAAACTCACTCTTCTTCAAACTCTTTTATTTTCCTTTTATTTTTCACAATTTACTTTCACAATTTTAATTAATTTTTTATTTTATTTTCGTTTCCAGATCCAACTTTTAATTCTATTATTTTTATTTTTTCAGGAACGCAGGTTTTCTTGGGCACGATTCTGCCCAGGATTTCGACAAACAAGCATTTGTATAATCCAATCCCTGAGGATTCGACCCTACTTCCCCTTTACTGTTATTTTTATTGTTTTACAGGGAATAGGATATATTTGGTGCTTTCAACGATGCATCAATTTTTTACATAATTTTTTTTTCACGATTTAATTAGATCATTAGATATTAATTAATAGAGTTTGTCAAAAGTAAACCAATGGTTAATATTTGGTACATTGTCAAGTGTAATTTTTAACTCCACAAGTAGAGTTAAAAATTGTCAAGTGTCCCATTTATTTTATTTAGTTATTATTTAAAATTTTTACTATACCCTATAAGATGATTTTCATCAAAAGAACTTTATATTAAAAAATAGTTATAAAATTATTTCAACAAATTATTATTGGTGGAGTGGTAAAAGATTTTCACATGAATTTGTTAGTCATGTGTTCCTGAGTTGGTATCAAGTTGACTCATGACACCAATTTGTCAGCCATTTTATGTATAGTATAGATAAATGATTTGAATGATCATGATCTTTAACCCTTTTTGTCACACCCAAAAATCGAGTTAGAAGAATTGCATTTGTGAAAACTGAAAGTGGTGATGCCCCGATTTATAAGGTTATCTTTGAGCGTTTATAAATCGATGGTTTGAAGCAGATGCTGAAATTAGGTCATAAATAATTAATTAAAGTATTAAAATAATATAATCAAATATTATTATATTATATTAATTAATTTAAAACAAAAATTGGTTACGAGGTTTAATTTAAAAATAGTATGTTTTAATTGAACTAGGACCTAATTGGAAAATGGGTAAAATGAATTAAAATATTAATAATGAGTCTTGACTATGAGTATTAATTATTGTATATAAACTAAAATAGGAATGTGTTAAAAACTATAAAGTTAAATAAGTTAATAAGAAAAAATTGAGTAAATGTGTATGCTAATAAAAAAAATATGTAAGTTGAGCTCAAAATAAACATATACAATTAAGTGACTAAAATAAGTAAAAATTAAGATATAGATTGAATGGTTAAGTATTAGTTTCCCTACCTAAAGAGCCTAGGTTCTCAATTCCTTCTATCCTTTATTTTCTTTTAATTTTCAACAAGCTAGGATAAATACTACACTAAAACAAATATTATTTGAAGTAAAATTTTGAATAGGAAATGGGTTTAGGCCTAATGGTTAGCTCGTTAGAACCCTTTTTGGAGGTCTTAGGTTCAAGTCTGTCCTCCCTTTTTTTTCAT
Source organism: Gossypium rotundifolium (assembly GCA_025506655.1). Taxonomy (NCBI): domain Eukaryota; kingdom Viridiplantae; phylum Streptophyta; class Magnoliopsida; order Malvales; family Malvaceae; genus Gossypium; species Gossypium rotundifolium. The sequence continues at coordinate 165,582,848 of CP106724.1, read as the reverse complement.
GATTTCACCAAAAAGGCCCCCAAAACATATCAATATGGTTAAGCATAAAAAATAAACAAGAAATGGGCAAAAGTCCAATGGTTAAACATTAGTTTCCTCTTGAGAACTTGAGTTTAAGCATCTCTTCCCTTTTAATTTTAATTTCAAATTTCGGCAAAAATCTTGAGAAAATTACAAGTGACGACCCTAGGGTTTGTAAACTCTAATAAATGATCAAATTCATTCCTAATTAGAATTCATATCTTACCCTTAGAATTCTATCCTCTTTTTATCTTCATTTCCTAATTAGAATTTTGATTTGCCCCTTTTCAAATCCTAATAGAATTTGTACTTTATCCTTCTATTTATTCTATTTTTTATTTTCTTTACACCATATTTTCATCTTTCTTGCTATTGATTATTTTGCTTTCCTAGATTAAAACATCCTCTATTCAATTGATCTTTCTATCGGATTTGTGATTGACATCAATAACATCTCTATTCTTTCCAAGAATCGGTAAATACATTTTGTTTTTGAGGTTTAGATCTCTAATTTTTGTAATATTACTATCCAAAGCTAATCTTACGTTCAATTAATGAATCTTTTACAAATCTTGCCGAAATTCCTGGCAATCTTGATAAATATTGAAAACCATTATTAATTCTAGCGTAAATATCATTTGAAGGACTCGATTTAGGTACCTCAGACCAGATCTATGCGTGAGGAACGTCATTCGAGATCCTAGAGACAAGTGTGTGTTCTTTTACAAGTGAATCAAGGTAAAATTGTGCCTAGGATAGGGCCACACGGTCTACCACACGGGTGTGTGGGTCACTCATGTGGACCACATGGCACCTCACACTGTCATGCCCCCTGAAACCTTAGGTTTTTCAATTCTCACACAGGCCTAGGGCCCTCCACACGATCATGTCTCCCCTGTAGGTTGATTTTGCAAATACCACATGGTCATAGTCTGTCACACGGTCTGGTCACACGGACGTGTATCCCCTATTTCTCAGATTTTATAGTTTTGCCCAAAAATTTTAGGATTTGATCAATTTAGTCTCTAAATGATTTCTGAACTATTTTTAGTGCTATAATTTATTTAATAGAGCCCCTAATAATATGAATTATGTTAGAATCTATGATTTGATGGACTGATTTAGTATGAAATCTATATATATTTGCATGAATTGTGAACAATACTTATGTTTATTATTTCAGAGTTTGTGATTGTACGTATAGCCTGCCTTGTGTTACTGTTAAACCAAACACTTAATAAGCATGACTTTTTCTACTGAGTTGATCTGTTATATTTGCTACTGTATTGAACTATTATAAACATATTGATTGCTATTGTATTATTTTGTTAAAAGCATAATTAAATGCTACAGTATTGATCTGTTTGAGATTGCCATAATGCATTGATAGCACTAGAAAGAACATAGGTTTTCCTATTTACTTATTGGTTAAATTGTTCCCATTTAGTTATCCTTATCATATATTTTAGCATTTTCAATTTAGTAAATTGCATTTTATAACTCAGTGAATCCTAGCCTATTTTATCCTTAATTTTGTTATCTTTTTGCATTAATGTCACTGTATGAGTTAATTCTAGATTGTGTCCAAAATTGTCACCGCAACTGACAGTTGTCCAGGTAAGAACTAAAAATGTGTGATTTCGTAACACCCCTTACCTGTATTCAACACTGAAACCGGGTATGAGGCATTACCGGACTTAATGCACTTAAACATACAACTTTGGGCTATAAAATTTCATTCCAACATAAAACTTCCCATTCACATTCAAAACATCTTCTTTATGGGCCTACGAGGACTTAAACATGCAAACGAAAGGTCTTAGAATCTAACCGGGAACTTTTGAATACTTAGAAAAATTTTGCCTTAATAGGGCCACACGTCCATGTGAAATTGGACACACCCGTGTGGGCAGGCCGTGTGGAATTTATTTTCTAATTCGAACCAACAGGGGTTTTCATATGGCTGAACACACGCCCGTGTCCCTCACACGAGCTCAACATGCCCGTGTCCTCACCTATGTGTGAAAACCTAGGTATTCTGTTTATGATGTCAGTAACCTAATAAGGGGCACACGGCCTAGGCACACTCCTGTGTGTCTAGCCGGTGGTCGAGACTGACTTGCAACACTAACATGCAGGGGAAACACGGCCCAGTCATACACCCATGGGACTGACCATGTGTCACTCATGGCTTAGACACACACCCATGTGTCTACCCTTGTGAACCAATTCAAGGCTATTTTCCAAGCCATTTAGCCACCCTCACTTGCACATATTCACACATCATTACATATCATTCTCAAATCATCAATTGTAAAACTTGAATTTTCGCATTTGAACCATGAAAACCAAACTATCTTCTCCTATACGAGGGGGAACTTTTACTAGCACAATTACAATCGACATGAACCATCATCCATGGCTATACACAACCAGACTATAAACTATTTCAGGCAAACACATTTGGCTACTTTAACTATGACTTAATTAAACAAAAATAAGATCCCTATACATGCCATATCTCAAGTAGACTTGAAACCTTTTACCCAAGTGATTGCTTGATAGTGTGAAAACATCTCCGACAGTCTCCAACCCGAGCTAGTTAAGTTAACCTATAAGAGATAGGAAAGAAAGAGGAGTAATGTAACAACCTGATTTATGGCCTAGTTGGAATAGTAGTGCAAGACCACAAATTCGAAGTAGAAATATGTGTTTTATGATTTTTATGAGGCTTATGATGTGTTTGCATGATTGTGTGAAAATTTCATGAGGAAATTTTATTTATTAGTGATCAATTTGACTATTAGGACTAAATTGCAAAGATTAGAAAATATGAGATTTTGGAAGATTTAAGTATGAAATAACATCATAAAAATTATTAAAAGTCGTTATTTAGCAATTAGACCATTAAATGTCAAGATGGACAAAAATGGGCATGGGAAGGCATAATCTGAAGAAAGGGATTTAAGGGCATTTTAGTCATTGGGTTAATAAAAGATTAAAAAGGAAACAATGAAGCAAAATTTGCTCATCTTCTTCAAGCTAAGGCCAAAAATTTCAAGTTCTCCATAACTAGGGTTTCTGCAACTTCTAAGCTTGATAGTAAGTGCACCCTAGCCTCGTTTTTAATGTTCTTTATATTTTTGATATCCTTGTAACTTGATTTAGCTATTTCTAGCTATATTTTTAGCTAGGGTTCATATTAAAAAATTTACCCATGTATGACATGCATGTATTTTGATGTTTTATGGAAGAATATGAAAGTTTGATATATGATAAACATCTTTTTCTAAGTTATTTTTTTAATGAAAAATGCAGAAAAGGACCAAATTGTTAAAGTTATAAAAATGGTCATACATGAGTGAAATAGTGGATATTGGAGGTTGTTATAGTTAAGAAAATAATTCGGCTAGGCTTGAAATACATGAAAGTTGCATAAAAATCATTTTACGAGCCTAGGGACAAAAGTGTAATTATGTGAAAATTTAGGGGGAAAAATCGTAATTTTTGCCAAAGTATGATTCATGAGTTAATTTGCCAATGTGAGTATTAAACAACTGAAGTTGTTATTATAGATCAAGAAACACGAAGCTGGATCGAAACCGAGGCAAGAACAAAGTGTTGGACTAAATTGAACATTTACACGCATTTTGAGTACCAATGTAAGTTTGCGTGAAATTAAGACTATATATGTTATTGTGTTTAAATTACTTATTATTACGAGAAAATACATTTTATTTCCATGAAGTTAATTAATGATACTTTGATGAGAAAATTATAAGGATATGCTAAGTTGAAATCCCGGTTGAAGATTTGGAATAATGAGGATACCTATGTCATGAGATGAGATAAGGAAGGTCCCGTATAAGACCATATCTGGGACATGGCATGTAACAGTCCGAATTTAACCGTAATCAGAACAGTGGTTTTGGGACCACGAATCCTAGTCCGAAAATTCTTTTAATATTATTTTCGGTGCTAATTATATGTGATTAATGATGTGTGAAAGTTTTGTATAAAAATTTGATCGTTTGTGTGTTTAATTAGACAAAAGGGCTTAATCGCGTAAATTATAAACTTGATAGTTTAAAGTGTAAGGACTAAGTTAATGTTGTTTTTCTAATTGGGAGCATTTAAAATGCAAATTACCCAATTTAAAGGATAGTGGACTGCAAAAGCTAGTGGTGTATCATTATATGACATGTTTATTTTAATTATTTAATAATTAAAGTTATATTTTATTTATTATAAAAGTTATGTTTATATTATAATAAAAGAAAGATAAAATTGGCCTTATTTTGCATTGTTCTTGCCGAAATTCATACAAAGAAAAGAAAAAAAGGTTTAGCATTGCCAAGAAGAAATTGGTGATTTAAGGTTAGATTTTGATCGGTTTTCGATTATTTTATGTTTTGTAATCGTTGCTTTGAGAGCTTTAAAGCCCATGTCTTAATTTTATGAATGGATGATGTTTGTGTAAAATACCATGGATGCTATGTTGAGTTTCATGATGTTTTATGGTGTTAAATGATAGATATATAGTTGATGAACAAACTTTGTTCTTGAATTTTGATGAATTTGGCTAAATAGGGTTAAATTGAGAAAATAAATTTTGAAGGGTTAAAATGCAAGATAAATGAAATGTGGGAACTTGTAGGAGCATGGGGAAGATTCGGCCCTAAAGGAGTATTTTCAAATTATGAGTATTTTGTGTTTTGTGCAACAAGGACTAAATGGTAAAAATTGTAAATGTCAGGGGTAAAATGATAATTTGCCTATTTATGTGTTTAGGGACTAAATTGTGATGAAATGTGCTTGAATGAGCTAAATTTTAATGTGTTTAGATCAAGAACAAAGAAAATCGATTTTGGATCGGGGAAAAACGCAAGTTCACGGATAACCGGTCTTCGTTGTCCGACGAAATCTGAGGTAAGTCCTTAAGCTAGATTATATTAAAGAATGATTTATGAATGTGTTTAATGACAATGTTTGATAAATTTGGGTATATTTTTATGTGATAGCCGAATGTAAAGGTATTACATTGAATTGGATATGTTTGGTTAATACCATGTAAAGGTGTATAATCGATATGATATTGGGAGTATACAATGATGTAATGATTTTATTTAGAAAATGTGAATAAGCTTAGTTGAATTTAAAATGTGATAGAATTATGAAATTTAAGTGATTTAGTTGGTTATGGTATTATTGAAATGTGCATTGAAATGTTGAAAATGTTGATATCTCGGGCTATTAGCCTAGCAGGCTTTGTGCCGGTGTTAGTTATCAGGCTTTAATGCCTAGCAGGCTTTGTGCCGGTGTTACTTATCGGGCTTCAATGCCTAGCAGGCTTTGTGCTGGTGTTACTTATCAGGCTTTAATGCCTAACAGGCTTTGTGCCGGTGTTACTTATCAGGCTTTGATGCCTAGCAGGCCATGTGTCGGTGAATCATTTCGGGCTTATTGCCTAGCAGGCCTTGTGCCGGTGTACTATTTTGGGCTTATTGCCCAGCAGGCTAAATGCCGGTGTTCAAATTTCAGACTTCAGGTCTAGCAGGCTTAAGGCCAGTGAAATGCTATAAATGGAGAAATCAAAAATTTAACTAATGTGACACATATATGCGTGCTATGTCTTTGAAAGCTTGGGCAAGAGTTGGCCTATTATATTGGCAAAGAATAAAGTAAGTTAATTTATTATCACTTTAGTTAAGCACGATGTGATGAAGTGGATGACTCTATAAGTATGTTTCTTTTTAATGATGATGCTCGTCATTAATGTGAATGAATATTATATGCTTATGGAATTGATATATATACACATATACATATATGCTTATTACATTAAAGACTTGGTTACAAATGGAAAGATCAATCGTAAAAGAGTTTGAAAGGGTTTGCATATTTGTATAAGTAGACATATGAGATTGATTTTGAGATGTGTTCATGTGACTCGGAATATACGGTTAAATACAATAATTATGAGTTTTGATATTATATGTTCAAGTTAATATAGTTATAATATTTAAATTATGGAATAACTAGTATTCGACTATGTACATTGTTTTTACATATTGAAGAATTTATGTTCAATATTATAAGCATGAAGATTTAATAAATTTGAGTACATGAAATTACCAAACTTGGTTTGTGCTAGGGAATCAACATGAAATGTTGTAAATGAGGTCTTATATATATTCGGCCAAATTTTAAGCATGTATGTGTTGTGTAATAAGTTGCATATTTTCGGTTATGTGGAAATAGGTTTATGCCTTATGAAATAGGTATTAATAGGAAGTATATTGCATGAAATCAGATTGTTAAGTGACAATGTTGTCATATACATTGTTTAGTCTTTTAAGTTCATCGATGATTATCTTGTACATGACTTAGATTGATGTATCAAGTATGTGTTACACATGTGAAATTATTTGTTTATTATTATTAAAACATTGATAAAGATGAACGATTAAGTTTCAATCGAGTGAATCAAGTTTTAACTTACATGATAACACCTGTAACCCTAATTCAACAACGAACATGGGTTAAGGGTGTTACATTTTATTGGTATCAGAGCTTACGGTTTAGTCGATTCTAGGACTACCGTAGCACGTGTGAGTCTAGCTATACATGCCTTTATTATATATTTGATAGTGTGGTGACTTTTGACATTTCAAACTGTGATTTATATAGTAAATGGATTTTGATCCTGACAGAGCCGTAGTGGATAATGTAGAGAGTGTAGCGCCTAATCGCACACGTAGATCAGTGCCGATAGACTCTCGATCTGTTTCGAGTAGCTATGAGGGGAAGGCTAAGTAAGCCTTCTACTAGATGATGAACGAATGATTTACTCCATTTATCTGGACTAACCCGACTGGCAACAACCTCTACCCCCGAATAATCCAACTCCGATTCCTATGGTACCTCCAATAGTAAATTCGATTAGATTGGACAGACATCTTGTAGCTAAAATCAGGAAACACGGAGTCAAAGAGTTTAAAACTAATGACAATGATGATGCAAAATGAACTGAGCTGTGGTTTGATAATACTATTCGAGTGTTCGATGAGTTATCATGTACTCCAGAGGAAGGTTTAAGAAGTGAAATATCACTATTGAGGGACACCACACTGGTGGAATACACTAGTATTGGTGGACTCAAAAGAGAAAGTGATTTGGGAATTCTTCGCATCGAGTTCCATAAGAAAGATATCGATTAAAGGTTCTTGAATTAAAAGCAGGTCGAATGACTATTTCGAGTCTGTTGGAATTTGTGAGATTGAGTTAGTATGCATGAGAATGTATACCCTCCAAGCTATAATGTGCAAAAGATTTGAAGATGGCCTTAAAAATATATTCGGTTGCTAGTTGAGATTTTAAAATAGAAGAGTTCGTTGTACTCGTTGACCGAGCTTATGTTGAGACATCCAGAAGATGTAGATTTAATGACAAAGCTTGCTTGGATGTGGATCACTTGATCATTTTATTCGAGATTGTCTGAGTCATCAAGCCGTAGATTGTTCGAATTTGAGATCGATAGCGTGCTTGTGAGAGGTAGATCTTGAAAGAATGTAAGAAACATCGGTGGTAGTCGAGAACTATGAGAGAGCAGTGTTATCGAATCTGAAGCTAGAGTGCTGTCGAGAGTATGTTATCCAAGCTTGAGAGAAGCTTCATCATTTGATATAATAATTGGTATTTTTACTCTTTTGGTACTACATAATTGCTTTGATAGACCTTGGTTCTACACATTCATACATGTGCATGAACTTAGTATTCATTAAGACTTTGCCTATAGAATCTACTGAGTTTGCCATAAAAGCATTGAACTCTTTAGGTAAAAGTGTTTTGGTTGATTATATATGCAAGAACGATCATTAACGTTTTGAGATATCCGTTTCCCTGCTGATCTGATGCTCTTGCCATCTAATAAATTCTATATTATTCTGGGTATGGATTGGTTATTTGTGCATGATGCTTTTGTTAATTACAAAAGATAGGTGATAAATTTGAGATGTCCGAATAATGAGATTGTAAGAATTGAGTTGGATGATTTGAATGGATTGCCTGCTGTAATATTAATATCGAAAGCTCAGAATTATATGAAAAAGGGTTACGAGGCATATTTTACTTATGTGATTGATTCAAAAGCATCTAAGAAGAAAATTGAATCAGTGCCTATTGTTGATGAGTTTTCTGATGTATTTCTAAAGAGTTACTAGGTTTGCCTCGATTCATGAAGTTGAATCATTATTGATTTGTTGTGATAATTGTAGATGACATTTTGATTTAATCACGTGATGAAAAGGAGCATACTGAACCTTTGAGAATTTTGTTGCATACTTTGAGAGAAAAACAATTATATGTGAAATTCAGCGAATGAGAATTTTGATTATTTGAAGTTAGTTTTCTGGGACATATGGTGTTAGTCTTTGGAATCCAAGTAGATCCGAGTAAGATTTACGCTATTTTGAGTTGGAAACCTCCAAAAGTGTGTCTATAGTTCGTAGTTATCCTGGCTTAGCTGGTTATTACCACGTAATTATAAAAGGTTTTTCAGTAATAGTTACTTTGTTGGCTAGACTACTTTAGAAAGATGTCAGATTTGAATGGTTGGAAAAGTGTTAGAAAAGTTTTGATCAGTTGAAAGCCCTTTTGACTGAAGCTTCAGTGTTAGTTAAGCCTGAATCGGGTAAAGAATTTGTTGTTTATAGTGATGCTTCTTTGAATGGTTTGGGTTGCGTTTTGATGCAGGAAGGCAAAGTCGTAGCCTACACTTGAGACAATTGAAGCCGCATGAAAGAAATTTCCTAACACATGATTTAGAGCTCATGATCATTATGTTCGCCTTTGAAGATTTGGCGTCATTATCTATTCAGTGAGAAATGTCATGTTTATTCAGATTACAAGAGTTTGAAGTAATTGATGATGCAAAGAGATTTGAATATGAGGCAACGCAGATGGTTAGAGTTATTGAAAGATTACGAGCTAGTAATCGACTACCATCCAGGGAAAGCTAACGTTGTTGCTGATACTTTAAGTTGAAAGTCATTATTTGCTCTTTTTGCATCGAATATACATATGGCTATGTCTAGTGATGGTTCGATAACAACCAAATTAAAAGCAAGACCGATGTTTATTCAGCAAATTTGTGATGCACAGAAAATTTACAAAGATATGATTGCTAGAAGGGATCAGTGTGAAAATGATACAGAGTCAGAGTTTTGAATTGATGCAAATGATTGTTTGAGCTTCAAAGGCCGAATATGTGTTTTGAGGAATATGGATTTGATTTCAGATGATTTTGAATGAGGCTCATAATAGTCGACTATCGGTACATCTAGGTAGCACAAAAATGTATAATGATTTGAAACAATTCTATCAGTGGCCTGGTATGAAACATGACATATCTAAATATGTCTCAAAGTGTTTAGTTTGTCAGCAATAAAAGTTGAACATCAGATGCCTTCTGGGTTACTTCAGCCGATCATGATACTTGAATGGAAATGGGATAAAATTTCTATGGATTTTGCATCCTGTTTGCCAACGACACCGAGCAAGAAATATGCAGTTTGGGTTATAGTGGATAGATTAACCAAATTAGCTCACTTTGTGCCAATTCGTACAGACTATTTGCTCGATAAACTTGCTGAGTTGTATGTATCTCAAATTGTGAGATTACATGGTGTGCCGAGTTCCATTGTTTCAGACAGAGACCTGAGATTTTCATCACGGTTTTGGAAGAAGTTGCATGATGCTTTAGGTACTAAACTCCACTTTAGCACAGCCTTCCATCCGTAAACAAACGGTCAGTCTGAGCGAACCATTCAGATACTTGAGGACATGTTGAGATGTTGCATCCTCGAGTTTGAAGGTACGTGGGAAAGATACTTACCTTTGATTGAATTTGCTTATAATAACAGTTTTCAATCGAGTATCAAAATGGCACCTTACGAAACTTTATATGGCCGCAAGTGTCGTACACCATTATATTGGACCGAGCTCAGTGAAAATAAGATACACAACGTATTTCACATTTCGATGCTCCGCAGATATAGAATTGGAGATCGATGATAAAGTATTTCATGTTTCAACATTTTGTAGATATCGATCCGACCCGTCACATGTGATAGCCATCTGAAATAGAAATCCAATCTAATATCTTAGCCGTGAAGTAAAGGAGTTGAGAAATAAGAAATGACAGCCTAAAAATTCAATAAGACAACAATATCTGAAATTGTTCAATGGAAAGATTTTCGGGACGAAAATCCCTAAGGGGAGAGTTATAATGATTTAAATTTAACCGTAATCGAGCAGTGTTTTTGGGACCACGAATCCTAGTCCAAAATTCTTTTAATATTATTTTGATTGCTAATTATATGTGATTTATGATGTGTGAAAGTTTCGTATAAAAATTTGATCGTTTGTGTGTTTAATTAGACAAAAGGGCTTAATCGCGTAAATTATAAACTTGATAGTTTAAAGTGTAAGGACTAAGTTAATGTTGTTTTTCTAATTGGGAGCATTTAAAATGCAAATTACCCAATTTAAAGGATAGTGGACGGCAAAAGCTAGTGGTGTATCATTATATGACATGTTTATTTTAATTATTTAATAATTAAAGTTATATTTTATTTATTATAAAAGTTATGTTTATATTATAATAAAAGAAAGATAAAAAGTGGCCTTATTTTGCATTGTTCTTGCCAAAATTCATACAAAGAAAAGAAAAACAAGGTTTAGCATTGCCAAGAAGAAATTGGTGATTTAAGGTTAGATTTTGATCTTTTCGATAATTTTACGTTTTTGTAATCGTTGCTTTGAGAGCTTTAAAGCCCATGTCTTAATTTTATGAATGGATGATGTTTGTGTAAAATACCATGGATGCTATGTTGAGTTTCATGATGTTTTATGGTGTTAAATGATAGATATATAGTTGATGAACAAACTTTGTTCTTGAATTTTGATGAATTTGGCTAAATAGGGTTAAATTGAGAAAATAAATTTTGAAGGGTTAAAATGCAAGATAAATGAAATGTGGGGACTTGTAGGAGCATGGGGAAGATTCGGCCCTAAAGGAGTAGTTTCAAATTATGTGTATTTTGTGTTTTGTGCAACAAGGACTAAATGGTAAAAATTGTAAATGTTAGGGGCACAATGGTAATTTGCCTATTTATGTGTTTAAGGACTAAATTGAGATGAAATGTGCTTGAATGAGCTAAATTTTAATTTGTTTAGATCAATAACAAAGAAAATCAATTTTGGATCGGGAAAAGCGTAAGTTCACGGACAACCTAGGTCTTCGTTGTCCAAACGAAATCGAGGTAAGTCCTTAAGCTAGATTATATTAAAGAATGATTTATGAATGTGTTTAATGACAATGTTTGATAAATTTGGGTATATTTTTATGTGATAGCCGAATGTAAAGGTATTACATTGAATTGGATATGTTTTGTTAATACCATGTAAAGGTGTATAATCGATATGATATGCGGAGTATACAATGATGTAATGATTTTATTTAGAAAATGTGAATAAGCTTAGTTGAATTTACAATGTGATAGAATTATGAAATTTAAGTGATTTAGTTGGTTACGGTATTATTGAAATGTGCATTGAAATGTTGAAAATGTTGATATCTCGGGCTATTAGCCTAGCAGGCTTTGTGCCGGTGTTACTTATCAGGCTTTAATGCCTAGCAGGCTTTGTGCCGGTGTTACTTATCGGGCTTTAATGCCTAGCAGGCTTTGTGCCGGTGTTACTTATCAGGCTTTAATGCCAAGCAGGCTTTGTGCCGGTGTTACTTATCAGGCTTTAATGCCTAGCAGGCTTTGTGCCGGTGTTACTTATCAGGCTTTAATGCGTAGCAGGCTTTGTGCCGGTGTTACTTATCAGGCTTTGATGCCTAGCAGGCCATGTGCCGGTGAATCATTTTGGGCTTATTGCCTAGTAGGCCTTGTGCCGGTGTACTATTTGGGCTTATTGCCCGGCGAGCTAAATCTTAGGTGTTCAAATTTCAAACTTCAGTCTAGCGGGCTTAAGGCCGGTGAAATGCTATAAATGGAGAAATCAAAATTTAACTAATGTGACACATATATGCGATTCTATGTCTTTGAAAGCTTAGGTAAGAGTTGGCCTATTATATTAGCAAAGAATAAAGTAAGTTAATTTATTATCGCTTTAGTTAAGTACAATGTGATGAAGTGGATGACTCTATAAGTATGTTTCTTTTAATGATGATGCTCATCATTAATGTGAATGAATATTATATGCTTATGGAATTGATATATATATACACATATACATATATGCTTATTACATTAAAGACTTGGTTACAAATGGAAAGATCAATGGTAAAAGAGTTTGAAAGGGTTTGCATATATGTATAAGTAGACATATGAGATTGATTTTTGAGATGTGTTCATGTGACTCGGAATATACGGTTAAATACAATAATTATGAGTTTTGATATTATATGTTCAAGTTAATATAGTTATAATATTTAAATTATGGGAATAACTAGTATCCGGCTATGTACATTGTTTTTACATATTGAAGAATTTATGTTCAATATTATAAGCATGAAGACTTAATAAATTTGAGTACATGAAATTACCAAACTTGGTTTGTGCTAGGGAATCAACATGAAATGTTGTAAATGAGGTCTTATATATATTCGGCCAAATTATAAGCATGTATGTGTTGTGTAATAAGTTGCATATTTTCGGTTATGTGGAAATAGGTTTATGCCTTATGAAATAGGTATTAATAGGAAGTATATTGCATGAAATCTGTATTGTTAAGTGACAATGTTGTCGTATACATTGTTTAGTCTTTTTAAGTTCATCGATGATTATACTGTACATGACTTAGATTGATGTATCAAGTATGTGTTACACATGTGAAATTGTTTGTTTATTATTATTGAAACATTGATAAAGATGAACGATTAAGTTTCAATCGAGTGAACTGAAGTTTTTAACTTACATGATAACACCCGTAACCCTAATTTGGCAATGAACATGGGTTAAGGGTGTTACATGGCATCGACACCGAATGTAGGTCCCGTATAAGACCATGTTTGGGACATAGTATCGGCACCAAATGTAGATCCTGTATAAGACCATGTCTGGGACATGGCATCAACATCGAGCTAAGAGATGACATCGGCATCGAATAAGAAAGGTCCCGTATAAGACCATGTCTGAGATATGGCATTGGCATCGTGATACATGTATGATGAGATTGAGTATCCTCCAATATTTCGAGTGATTCAACGGGCAAAAGAGATAAGTATGTAAAGATGACAATGAGCTAAATATTATATAAGGATGACAAAGAGTTCCATTTAAGTTAAGGAAGCTAATGATTTAATTCTATGATCAATGTAGCATAAGTGCTAAATTATGTGCTGAAGTGATACAGGTACTATGAATAAAATATGAGTTATGAAATCTGTAATGTGATATATGATGGGTAAGAATAAGAATGAGTAAGTATGTCAAAGTACTTGAGAACTTGTGTTCCATGATGAATGGATTTTACTATGAGTATTTATGTTGCTATATTAATTCATGCAAACTTACTAAGTTGTATGCTTATCTCTCTCTTTTCCCTTTTCCTTGTAGTATCATCAAGCTAGCTCGGGGATCATAGAACCTCGGAGCTCGGATCACACTATCAATCATTTTTTGGTATAGTATAGTTGATTTATTTTGGGTATGACATTATAGGAGCTTGGTCATTTTGTACTATGTCATATTTGAGAGCCAAAGTGTTGGCTACCAAGGTTATACACTTATTTTGTATATAGCCATGGGAATTGGCCAATATTTGTCAAATTTCATATTTTAATGATGATAAGTTTTATGAAGGGAAAGTTTATGCAAATGATGATGTAAAATGTGAAGTGTTTGAATGATGATTAGTGGTTTTTTATAGGGTATTATTATATTATCATGTATTGCTTGTGTTGGTATATGTATGTGTTTATGCTTTAGGGTGGCAATTGGCTTAGTAAATAGCCTTATAATTGTCCACTCGGGTAGACACATGGTCGTGTGTCTAGGCCATGTGAGACACACGGTCAACCCTCATGGGTGTGTTGATAGGTCTTGTGTCCCCTACATCAAATTTACGAGAATTTTATTCATCACATGGGCCAGCACATGAGCATGTGCCTAGGCCGTGTGTCCCTTAAGAGGTTGCTGACATCATAAATAGAATACCCAGGTTTTCACACACGGGTGAGGACACGGGCGTGTCTAGGTCGTGTGAGGGACACAAGCAATTGACACGGGCGTGTGTCCGGCCATGTGAAAACCCCTGTAGGTTCGAAATAAAAAATAAATTCCACACGGCAAGGGACATGGGTATGTGTGGCTACACGGCCTGCCCACACGGGCGTGTGGCCCCTGTTTAGGCAAAAAAATTCTAAGTGCATAAAAGTTTCCTGCTTAACTCTGAAACTTTCGGATGTATGTTTAAGGCCTCGTATGCCCATAATAAGGTTGTTATGAGTATGAATGAGAAGTTTTAAGTTTGAAATGAAATTTTATAGCCCGAATGTATGTTTAAGCAAGTTTAGTCTGGTAATGCCTCGAATCTTATCCGGCATCAGACACGGGCAAGGGGTGTTACAAGTAAGCAATAATGCTTAGTAAGTTCATATGCAAATAATAAGCAACTATTGACATTCATTTATTTCACTCAACCACAAAGGTATTATAATGAGATTTACACTTAAGCTCATGGTGACCCACTCAATCATTAATAATGCTTACTCATTCCAAACCTTCACCTATCACAAAACATCATTCATCTTTACTTGCATCTATACCTACAAAGCCACATGTAATTTCATTTAATTAAATCTCTCGATAACACCTCGAAATAATAATAAATACTCAGTGGTTTTGCACACAGCCCACCATTTAATAATTAATAAGGTGGTATCACACACAGCCCACCATTAATACTAAACACGTGGTATTGCACACAGCCCATCGGTAACAAATAATAAGGTGGTATCTCACACAGCCCACCATTGATAATAATTATGATGGTATCACACCCAGCCTATCGCTAACAGTTAATAAGGTGGTATCGCACATATCCCACCATTCATTACAAATTTACAGATATTTACCCACATACATTTTCCTATTTCAAATGTTCATCCGAGAATTTCCTCACACTCTATCATTTTTAAATAGATTTCTACAATAATCATTCGCATTCACGCAATGCATTAATAAATACAACATATGCAATCAGGATGCATCGTTTACGCATAAACTCTATGGGTTTATCATATACCAAATTCACCTCAAATGAGTTATGGGCACATACGTGTACCTCTCATGGTATAACCACATACTTTCTCAATTTCAACATACATGTTGAATCACTCAAAATGCTAAAGGATACTCTTGAGTCTCATACATATAGTATCATATCAACACTATATCCCCGATATGGTCTTACTTGAAATATCATATCAACGCCATGTCCCTGACATGGTCTTATATGAAATCTCATACTGAGGTGATGGGCTCAAAACTAACTATTATTTCGATAAAGGCAAGCGCACCTATTGAACACTAATATAATTATGGCGAGTTCGGAATATCGCATCCTCAAGGACTAAAATTACTAGTAATAACTATCTTTTTATTATCTAGCCTAGTAATTAAGGGGATTTATTTTTAATCTAAAATTAACTAACTAATTTAACTAACTAAATGACTATGAACGTGACAGAGAGTGAATTGGGAAAATTCTTTTGGACAACTTAATGAGATTGGCAATACCTAAGGAAGAATCCGCCTAGACTTCACTTATTACTTTTGATTCATATGATTTATTCACTTGAATTAATCCGTAGAAATCCCTGATTTATGTTAATATCTCTTTTAAGACTAAAAACAACTAACTCTGGGTTGATTAATTGAAATTTCTTTCTAATTAAAACCCCTATTATTGTATTAACTCGATCTATGGATTCCCTTATTAGATTTGACTCTAATCTGGCAAATTTTGTCGCCCTATTTCTAGGGTTGCAATCAACTTTGCTTAATTGTGTTGATCTACTCTTAAACAGGGACTTTTGCTCCTCTGAATAAGCACATTCGACTTGAATCAATAACCTGAATTATCAAAACAAGAATAGAAACTCACAATTAAGAATAAGAACAAGTATTTATCTTATAAATCAAATAATAATAAGATTCATCTAGGTTTCATCCCCTTAGATATTTAAGGGATTTAGTTCATACTGATGGAGGGAAACATATTAGAATAGGGAAAACAACAAAACATAAGAAAACCCAAAAACATCTAAAGAACTTGATGGGAGATCCTCGGTCTTGATGGAGATCCTTCTCCCATGCTATTCCCGATGGCTATCTTGGAGTATTTTCTGCCTTCTACTCCATGTCCTCTTTTAGGTTGCCCCTAGGGTGTTTATATAGGCTTTGGAACACCTCTCTTGGCCCACAAGTAGCCTACTCCGAATAGAATTCATCTTGGCTACGGTAGGGACACGCCCGTGTTTGACTCCTTAGATCGTGCTCGCCACACACGGCCATATGGTCAGGCCGTGTACATTGATCCAGGTCGTGTCTTAGTTTTGCTCGAAACACACGATCGTGTCTGATAGCTCAGGCCGTGTGAGTTCCTAAGGTAAGCCCATTTTGTCCCTATATGGCCCGTTTCTCATTCTTTTCGACTTCTTAAGCTCTCCTAAGTGTAAAACATGAATTTAAAGGATTAGCGTAACATCCTAGAATTAGGGGTTTTGTATTATATGCTATTCTATGTGTTTGGATCATTTAGCATGTTATTTTGGTATGTTTGGGGGTCTTCGAGAGGCTCGGGTTCGAGCTAGAGCTTTTGTAAATTTTCTCTTTAGGGCACTTTAGGGGGGAGCTAGTGGAAGCAGACTTTAAGATTATTTGAGTGTTCTTGTTGACACAAAAGGAGCTTGTGTCTAAGTGGTAGTGGCGTCATTAGCAGAGCAAGGGGGAAGGCGTCACTGGTAGAGCAATAGGGAAAGAGGTCAAATCCCATCTGCTACAACAAGAGCTTTATTTTTGTGCCAAGGTGGAGGACTGATGGTTTTGGCTGGGACTCTTCAAAGGTGGTTGTTGAATGGGTCAAATGAATTTAAATGGATGGACAAGAGAGCTTGGAGAAGTTTGAATTGGTCAAACCAATTTGAAAGAGTGATGGGGAGTATTTGGTGGAGCAAAACAAGGGATTTGGTGGGTGGTAGAGGTGTTGGCCGAATGAGGGAAGGTGTGTAGGACAGCATTTGATTTAGCTAGTAGAGTGGTGTGCCAAAATTCTCTTGAGTCTTAGGCTTTTCCATCTTGGTATTTTCGGTCATAGGTGGTGAGTGTATTCCAAATTTATGCAAAAGTCTTTGGAGTTCTTTTTTTTTTTTTTTTTTTGAGTTTCCCACTCCTCTTTGTGCCGAAACTTTCAGCCCTCTTCTCTTCATCTCTTCTTGCTTCTCTAATATTAGCCGAAACTAGAGTGACCATTAGGGCATTTCTTTCCCCTTCATTCTTTCTCTCTAACAATATTCTCTCTTATTCTCTCATAGTCGAAACCTGTCATCCATTTCTCCCTTAGGCCAAACCTCCTTAGTTCATTCCCTACCATTAGTACTATCACCACAATTGAACCTCCCTTGTTACCCCATTCTAAATCGATTTCTCCCTTATGTGTTCTTCACTAGCCGAATCCTAGTTCCCTTTTTCTTCACTTTCATTGTTGTTTCTCTTTTATTTTCTCTTGAGCCGAAACCTGGTGGACATTTGCTGCTTGTGCTGAAACTTCTTGGTCTTCATTTGGTCTCTCTTGGTTGAAGGTAAAGAACTTTTCTATATTCTTATTATCTCCTTATTTTTTCTAAGGAAATCAGCCACTCATTCGTTGATCACAAACCGAAATTGGTTTCCCTTCAGAAGTTCATTACTCCATCTTCTATAACCCATTTCTTTCATCATTTGCTATTTAGCTGAACCCCAAGAATCAAAGGACTAGTTGGTTGCCGAAGTTCTCCTCTTCAATCGATTTCTATTTATGCAAGGTAAGGGAAACTTTTTCGATTCTTTCTCTATCTTTCGGTCTTAGATGGGCATGGCTGAAATGGCTATTTCGTTCTTAACGTTAGTTAGCAACTAATCTTTTCTATTCTCCTCTTAATGTGGCATGTTTGCATCAGATTAGAATCTATAGCCAAGTCGCTCTGAGTGCGGTTCATTCTTTGACCAATGTAAGGAGGTTCTCTTAATTTCGATTTATCTATCCCCTTTTCTCTTTCGTTGCCTTAACCTAATCTCTGTGTTAGACAACCTATGTTTCTCTTTGAGTACTGGTCAAGGCTCTCTTCATGGATGCGAGTGCTAATCATTCCAAGGGGTATCGTTAAAGGAGCCTGGGGAGAGTGAACCCATAATCTCTGATCCTAAGTTTAAATGGCGTGATGTGTCGGTCAGTTTGAGACTTTTCATCGGGTTGTGGTAGGGAGTTGACATCTGCTTGGGATAGACAAATCGTGGTTATTCCTGCTAGTGAGAGTGTCAACAATCTAGAGTGTTTAGTTTTATGCGTAATCAAGTGTGCAATGCTCACACATTCCTTTATAATTTTTGCTTTAATAACTATGTTGGTTGAAAGCCGAAATGACTGTATAGACAGTTGAGATACCCTTGTGGGTAAGGTTCGAAACACCAGGTAAGTACCATCATGATTCTGTCTTTCGAATAACATAGCCTATGAATATGTATGATTTGATTATCTGCTGTTTATTGGAAATATGATTGCATTTATCACAAATTGTTAATATGTTTGCATGGGCTTTATGAGATGATTGAAAGGGGAAGTGTAATTTAGTGACTTTTGTCACAGTGGTTTGGTACCACAGTGGTTTCACACCACATATACATATATCAGTGACTTTTGTCATAGTGGTTTGGTACCACAGTGGTTTGGCACCACATATACATTTATAAATTTTTTGACTCTATCACAGTGGTTTGGTACCATAGTTGTTTGGTACCATAGTGGCTTGGTGCCACAGGTGTTTGGCTGGTTTAGGTGATGTAGAGGATAGAACACTAGGTTGGGTAGGGCTGCATTGCATACACTTTTATTATGTTATGTTGTGGGGGCTAAGGCCCAATGTGTATTGTGGGCTTAGGGCCAGATTGCATTTGTAAGGGAAATTACACATTGAGTCTTGATGACTTACCCCTCTGCTTAATCTTGCAGGTAACCCCTAGTTGCGGATTTGGAGCCGAGTTGCACTTTGAGGTGGCCATGCAATGTTCTTTCGTAAATTTTATTTCCTTTTTTTAAACTTACTCTTAATTTTTGGATTTTACTATGTAATAAGGCCTCCGTAACTTTAATTTGGGTTTTTGATTTAATGCGGTTACTATTATGAAGTGCTAAACACAAAGTTTTCTTAAAATTATAAAAAAAAAAACATTTTCCAAAACACCAACAAGCGGATAACATGCTGATTAATAACTTAGTTCAGAAATTTACTTAAAACCACAAAGACTGTTTTTAAAATGACACGTTTCGGAATACCATTAGTTTTCAATTTTTGTATCACAAAATCATATTCGACTAATAGTCCTTTTAAATAAGAGTTGGTAAGAAACCCTTAAACTAAATGTTATTTTTAAGATAAAAACATAGAATGAAAAGTTTTCAAAAATTGCAATGTTTTTTTAAATTCCAAATTTCTTTTAAACAACCTTTCCTTGTGACATACCAGATTCGTTCGTAATGTTTAGGCCGGATTTGGGGTGTTACAATTATGGTATCAGAGCCAAGGTTGCAAAACTCGGCTGTGGCATAGGTTCAAAAATGTTTTCAAAGTTGGTTTGAAATATGGTTTAGAAAAATACATATTTTCTGGAAGTATGGCACCCGAGTCTCCAGCACCAATCCGTACTGTAAATTTTCTGATTATTTCTTGATTTCTTATGGAAAGATTATATTATGTTGTGATTGATGGTTGTAAGAGATTCAACTTTAGAGATTGAGACCTTTAGAACTATGTTTTGCGAAAAACTACTTCTAAACTCTATTTTCATAAGATTATCCGGTAATAAATAGTGGAAGATATACTAATTCATAAAATTATAATCAGATTAAGTTGATTCCGTAATCATGAGAGTTAGAGGACGTGGAAGTGGTATCTTGCGGTTGTGGTAGAAATTTGGGGTGTTGAGGTGGACCCTCGAAATCGGGATATAAATTTGGAAGGCGAAGTGCAGAATCACCGATGTGAGCGGGGAGTCAGGATCGATCTGGAGGGGATGATGCCTTGTCCCAAGCGATGCTGCGTGTTCTAGAGCGGGTTGCTGGAGCAAGCACGGATCAATAGCTCAAAAATCTATTACTGAGCGACTTCGAGCAAATGGGGCCGAGATATTCAGGGGTATTTTGGTGTGGATCCTAATGTAGCTGAGTACTGGCTAGAAACGGTTGAATGAATCATGGGCGATCTTGACTGTACTATAGAGGAAGATTTGAAAGGAGTAGTGTCCCTCCTTCGAGATGAGGCCTACCAGTGGTGGCTCACGGTAATGGATGGTACTTCAGTGGATTGGATTACCTGAGACTTCTTTAAGACAACGTTCCAGGGAAAGTATGTTGGTGCAAGTTATGTGGATGCTCAGAGGAAGGCATTTTTTAACTTGGTCCAGGGGAATAAGTCAGTGGATGAGTATGAGGCGGAGTTCTTACGTTTAAGTCGCTATGCTCGGGGTATCGTCACAACTGATTACGAGCGTCGTGTTTAATTTGAGGATGGTCTGAGGGACGAGTTACGAGTACTGATATCTCTGCAACGGGAAAAAGAATTTTCCATTCTGGTTGAGAAAGAAAAAATAGCCGAAGAGGTGAAACGGCCAGAGAGGCAGAATCAGGATAAGATAGGGGTAGGAATAAGAGGAACTTTGGGTCGTCAGGATCTACTGGGGGTTTCTAAAAGAGGCCTAGGTTTGATGGGCCGGGTCGAGTTGCGAAGCCCGTTACTGTTGGTCGGTCTCAACTATGTGCTAGATGTGGGAATTTTCATTCAGGGGAGTGTTGGGCAAGGAATAAAGGATGCTTCAGGTGTGGATCTATAGATCATCAGGTAAAAGACTATCATCAAGAGCCAAATAGGGCACGGCCAATAGGTCAGGGATGTGCACAGTCCGGAAGAGGTGGGTAGCAACCATCGAGAGGTCGTGGTTCGTCCAGAGGAGGAAATGGATTTGGTCGAGGGCATGGAGCACCGGGTAGAGGTGTTGGGAGTACAGATGTAAGACAGCCTGGGCTGGTTTATGCAGCTATACGTCGAGAGGATTGCAATGCACTGGACGTCATAATCGGTACGTTCCTTATTTTTGGTTTACCCTTTATAGCTTTGATAGATATTGGGTCTACACATTCATATGTTGCTAGTTCTATATCTGGAACTTTGAATATAGAATCTGAGGTTGCTTCTAGAGAAATGACAGTGATTAGCCCTTTAGGACAATTTGTAGTGGTGAACAAACTTTTTAAGAATGTGCTGTTAGAAGTACAAGGAATTGTTTTCCTGGCTGACCTGATGGAATTGCCGTTCGCGAGTTCAACTTGATTTTAGGCATGGAATGGTTAGTTAGGTATCGAGCAAACTTGGATTATGCTGCTAAGCGCATGATATTGAAGACTCTTGAGGATAAGGAGCTGCTGGTGATAGGTGAGAGAAGGAATTACCTGTCCAATATGGTGTCTGCATTAAAGGCTAAAAGGATGGTGTGAAAAGGGTGTCGGGCGTTCTTAGCTTTCATTAGTGCTTTAAAGGCCAAAGAGTTATCTGTAAGAGATGTTAGAACGGGGAAGGAGTTCTTAGATGTCTTTCCAGAAGAGCTTCCAAGGTTACCTCCAAATCGCGAGGTGGAGTTTGGCATTGATCTACTTCTGGGAACGGCTCTGGTGTCCATCGCCCCACATAGGATGGCGCGAAGGAGCTGGTGGAACTTAAAGCTCAAATTTAGGAATTATTAGACTGTGGTTTTATATGACCAAGTGTGTCTCCGTGGAGAGCACCGGTGTTATTTGTTAAGAAAAAGGACGGTTCGATACGGATGTGCATTGACTATAGGCAATTGAACAAGTTGACGATTAAGAACAAATACCAGTTGCCAAGGATTGACGACCTATTCGATCAGCTGCGAGGCACTTCGGTCTTCTTAAAAATAGATTTGAGGTCAAGGTATCATCAACTTAAGGTCAAGGAGGCAAATATTCATAATACTACTTTTCGAACTCGTTATGGTCACTATGAGTTCCTAGTGATGCCGTTCGGGTTGACGAATGCACCAGCTGCATTTATGGATATGATGAACCAAGTAATCCAACCCTACCTGGATAGGTTTTTCGTAGTATTCATAGACGATATCTTGGTATATTCAAGGACGAAGAGGAGCTTGATTCGCATCTTTGGATAGTTCTACAGATTTTGAGAGAGAAGCAACTGTATACCAAATTCAGTAACTGTGAATTTTGGTTGAGAGAAGTTACCTTTTTGAGGCATGTTATTTCCACCGAAGGGATTAGGGTTGATCCCCTTAAGATCGAAGCAATTCTGGACTGGAAGTTGCCAAAGTCTGTAGCAGAAATTCAGAGTTTTCTTGGGTTTGCTGGGTACTATAAAAGGTTTGTTGAGGGATTCTTGTTGATTGCTGCACCATTACCAAGTTATTACGACAAGGGGTACTGTATGGATTGATAAATGGCAAGAAAGCTTTGAGAAGTTGAAAAAGATTTTGACAGAGGCACCAGTGTTGATTCAGCCTAAGGTTGGAAAAGAGTTTGTGGTCTATTGTGATGTCGCACACAGGGTTAGGATGTGTGTTGATGTAAGAGGGGAAGGTGATAGCGTATGCGTCTCTGCAATTAAGACCGCATGAAGGGAATTATCCCACTCATGATCTGGATTTAGCTGCGGTAGTGTTCGCTCTGAAGATTTGGAGACACTACTTGTATGGAGAGAAGTCAATTATCTACACTGATCATAAGAGCCTGAAATATCTCCTTACACAGAAGGAATTGAATTTAAGGCAGCGAAAGTGGATTAAATTGTTGAAAAACTATGACTGCTCGATTGAGTATCACCCAGGTAAAGCTAACGTAGTGGCGGATACATTGAGTCGTAAGGTAATATCAGATTTGAGGGCAATGTTTGTTCATCTCAGTTTGTATGAAGATGGAAGCTTGTTAGCCGAACTTCAAGTGAAGCCTTCATATGTATGTCAGAGTAAAGAGAGATAGTTGTCAGACAAATTATTAAGTTCTTGACTTCAGCAAATGGAAGGTGGTGAGACAAAGGATTTTAGTCTGAACAGTGATGGAGTATTGTGCTTTCATGGAAAAGTTTGTATGCCAAAGGATTCTAAGTTGAGACAAAGGATTCTGCAGGAGGCGTATAGTAGCCCATACGCTATGCATCCGGTGGGAGTAAGATGTATTGAGATTTGCGTGAAACAGTTTTGGTGGCCAGGTCTGAAGCAAGAAGTTACCAAGTTTGTTAGTAAGTGTTTGACGTGTCAATAGGTGAAGGCAGAACATTAGTTGCCTTCGGGGTTGCTACAGTCAGTGAAGATTCCACTTTGGAAGTGGGAGAGGATAACGATGGATTTTGTTAGTGGGCTACCTCTTACGCCTACTAGGAAAGATTCGGTATGGGTGATTGTCGATTAGTTGATGAAGTCTGCTCACTTCATATCGGTTCGTATCGACTACTCACTATAGAAGTTAGCCAAGCTGTATGTAGCAGAGATTGTGAGGTTACATAGGGTACCAGTGTCTATCATATCATATAGAGACCCTAGGTTTACATCGCGATTCTGGAAGGCATTACATAAAGCGTTGGGTACAAGACTGGATTTTAGCACGATGTTTCATCCATAGACTGATGGTCAGTCAGAGAGGGTAATCCAGATTTTGGAAGACATGTTGAGAGGTTGTGTCGACTTTAGGGGTAGTTGGGATGATTTTCTACCGTTGGCAGAGTTTGCGTACAACAATAACTATCAAACTAGTATTTAGATGGCACCCTACGAAGCACTGTATGGTCGTAAGTGTCGTACTCCTACCTACTGGACAGAGTTGGGTGAGCGACAGTTGTTGGGTCAGAACTGGTTTCAGAGACAGAGGAAAAGGTTAAGTTGATTCGGGCTCGATTGAAGGAAGCATCCGACAGGCAGAAGTCGTATGCAGATCTAAAGCGTAAAGAAATAGAATTCTCAGTGGGTGATCAAGTTTTTCTAAAAGTCTCACCTTGGAAGAAGGTTCTAAGATTTGGACGGAAAGGCAAGTTGTGCCCCAGGTTTATCGGGCCTTATCGAGTGTTGGAACATGTGGGACTAGTAGCTTATCAGCTCGAGTTACCTCCGAAGTTGAGTTAGATACATGATGTATTCCATGCTTCAATGTTAAGGCACTATCGTTTGGATCCATCTTACATAGTACCGATGGAAGAAATTGAAGTAAGACCTGATTTGTCTTTTGAAGAATAACCAGTGTAGATCCTAGACCGAGATGTTAAGGTGCTAAGAATAAAGTCGGTCCCATTGGTTAAAATTTTATGGTGGAATCATGGTTCAAAGGAAGCCACATGGGAGTCAGAGGATGTGATGCGATAGTAATACCCTTACCTCTTTTGATCAGGTAAATTTCGAGGCCAAAATTTCTTTAAGGGGGTAGAACTGTAACATCCTAGAATTAGGGGTTATACATTTTATGCTATTCTATGTGTTTGGCTCATTTAGCATGTTATTTTGGTGTGTTTGGGGGTTCTGGGAAGGCTCGGGTTTGAGCTAGAGCTTTGGTAAATTTTCTCTTTAGGGAACTTTAGGGGGGAGAGCTGGTAGAAGTAGACTTTAAGATTATTTGCGTGTGGTTGTTGACACAAAAGGAGCTTGTGTCCAAGTGGTGGTGGCATCATTAGCAGAGAAAGGGGGAAGGCGTCACTGGTAGAGTAAGGGGGAAAGAGTTTGAATCCCATCTGCTGCAACAAGAGCTTTATTTTTGTGCTAAGTGGAGGAGTGGTGGTTTCGGCTGGGACTCTTCAAAGGTGGTTGTTGAATGGGTCAAATGCATTCAAATGGATGGTCAAGAGAGCTTGGATAAGTTTGAATTGGTCAAACCAATTTGAAAGAGTGATGGGGAGTATTTGGTGGAGCAAAACAAGGGATTTGGTGGGTGGTAGAGGTGTTGGCCGAATGAGGGAAGGTGGGTAGGAGAGCATTTCGGTTTAGCTAGTAGAGAGGTGTGCCAAAATTCTCTTGAGTCTTAGGCTTTTCCATCTTGGTATTTTCGGTCATAGGTGGTGAGTGTATGCCGAATTTATGCAGAAGTCTTTGGAGTTCTTTCTTTTTCTTTTTTGGGTTTCCCACTCCTTTTTATGCCGAAACTTTCAGCCCTCTTCTCTTTATCTTTTCTTGCTTCTCTGATATTAGCAAAACTAGAGTGACCATTTGGGCATTTCTTTCCCCTTCATTCTTTCTCTCTAACAGTATTCTCTCTTATTCTCTCAGAGCCAAAACCTATTGTCCATTTCTCCCTTAGGCTGAACCTCCTTAGTTCATTCCCTACCATTAGTACTATCACCACAATTGAACCTCCATTGTTACCCCATTCTAAATCGATTTCTCCCTTGTGTGTTCTTTACTAGTCGAATCTCGTTGCCTTTTTCTTCACTTTCCTTTTGTTTCTCTTTTGTTTTCTCTTGAGCTGAAACCTGATGGACATTTGCTACTTGTG
This sequence comes from Gossypium rotundifolium, assembly GCA_025506655.1. Taxonomy (NCBI): domain Eukaryota; kingdom Viridiplantae; phylum Streptophyta; class Magnoliopsida; order Malvales; family Malvaceae; genus Gossypium; species Gossypium rotundifolium. The sequence goes on along the minus strand of CP106724.1, from coordinate 165,557,003 downwards.
CCGAAACTTCTTGGTCTTCATTCGGTCTCTCTTGGTTGAAGGTAAATAACTTTTCTATATTCTTATTATCTCCTTATTTCTTCTAAGGAAACCGGCGACTCATTCATTGATCACAAACCGAAATTGGTTTCCCTTCAAAAGTTCGTTACTCCATCCTCTGTAACCCGTTTCTTTCATCATTTGCTATTTAGCCGAACCCCAAGAATCAAAGGGCTAGTTGGTTGCCGAAGGTCTCCTCTTCAATCGATTTCTATTTATGCAAGGTAAGGGAAACTTTTTCGGTTCTTTCTCTATCTTTCGGTCTTAGATGGCCTTGGCCGAAATGGCTATTTCGTTCTTAATGTTAGTTTGCGACTAATCTTTTCTATTCTCTATTTAACATGGCATGTTTGCATCGGATTAGAATCTATAGCCAGGTCACTTTGAGTGCGGTTTATTCTTTGACCAAGGTAAGGAGGTTCTCTTGATTTTAGTTTATCTATCCCATTTTCTCTTTCATTTCCTTAACCCAATCTCTTTGTTAGAAGACCTATGTTTCTCTTTGAGTACTAATCAAGGCTCTCTTCATGGATGCGAGTGCTAGCCATTCCAAGTGGGTATCATTCAAGGAGCCTGAGGAGAGTGAACCCGTAATCTCTGCTCTTAAGTTTAAACGATGTGCTGTGTCGGCAGTTTGAGACTTTCCGCCGGGTTGTGGTAGGGAGCCGACATCTGCTTGGGATAGATAAATCGCAGTTATTCTTGCTAGTGAGAGTGTCGACGATCTAGAGTGTTTAGTTTTACGCGTAATTAGGTGTGTAATGCTCACACATTCCTTTATTATTTTTGCTTTAATAACTGTGTTGGTTGAAAGCCAAAATGACTGAATAGACAGTTGAGATACCCTTGTGGGTAAGGTTGGAAACACCAGGTAAGTACCATCATGATTCTATCTTTCGAATAACATAGCCTATGGATATGTATGATTTGATTATCTGCTATATATTGGAAATATGATTGCATTTATCACAAATTGTTAATATGTTTGCATGGGCTTTGGGATATGATTGAAAGTGGAAGTGTGATTTAGTGACTTTTGTCACAGTGGTTTGGCACCACATATACATTTATATATTTCGTGACTCTATCACAGTTGTTTGGTACCACAGTGGCTTGGTGCCATAGGTGTTTGGCTGGTTTACGTGATGTAGAGGATGGAACACTAGGTTGGGCTGGGCTGCATTGTATACACTTTTATTATGTTATGTTGTGGGGCTAAGGCCCAATGTGTTCTGTGGGCTTAGGGCCAGATTGCATTTGTAAGGGAAATTACACATTGAGTCTTGGTGACTCACCCCTCGGCTTAATCTTGGAGGTAACCCCTAGTTGCGGATTTGTAGTCGAGGTTGACTTTGAGGTGGCCATGCAATGTTCTTTCCTAAATTTCATTTCCTTCTTTTAGACTTACTCTTAAATTTAGGATTTTGCTGTGTAATAAGGCCTCTGTAACTTTAATTTGGGTTTTTGATTTAATGCGGTTACTATTATATTATGAAATACTAAACACAAAGTTTTCTTAAAAATATAAAAAAAAACGTTTTCCAAAACACCAACAAGCGGATAACATGCTGATTAATGACTTAATTGAAAATTTACTTAAAACCACAAACACTGTTTTCAAAATGACACGTTTCGGAATACCACTAGTTTTCAATTTTTGTATCACAATGTATTCGACTAATAGTCCTTTTAAACCCTTACTGAATTTTATTTTTAAGATAAGAACACAGAACGAAAAGTTTTCAAAAATTGTGATATTTTTTTTTTTAAATTCCAAAGTTCTTTTAAATAACCTTTCCTTGTGACATACCAGATCCGGTCGTAATGTTTAGGCTGGGTTTGGGGTGTTACAAATAAGAGTATCGAATTCATCAAATCTAATGAGAATACATCCAAAAATAATCCAAGGATGGGGTTAAAATATGTATAAATTGAGGTTTATCATGAGTCCATATTCTAATATGGTCTTAGACGGAACCTTAATTATCATAGTATCATGATATTTGCATTCCATCCATTCTTAAGTTCAATTGAAGATTTTCATTTCTTGAAATCTCGTCAAAACTTATTTAATATATTCATAGAGACAGTATACAATTCATACAACATCGAAATGTTAAATACTTCACTTAAAGTTGCATTATTAGCACATGAACTTACCTTGATACCAAAAGGGTAAAAAGGGACCTAATTGTCCATATTTCTCTTTTCTCCCGTTCTAGGTCCGAATCCCGTTTACTTTGATCTATAACAATAAAATTTACTCATTTAATCTCCACACTAATCAATACATTTCAAAATTTCTACTTTGGTAAAATTACCATTTTGCCCTTAGACTTTGGCAAAATTATGATTTTGCCCCTAGGTTCGTATATCGATTTTCATCCAATTTATTTGTTAATCAAGCCTAGCCAAATCATATTTCCTCCTATAGCAACTCAAGATTTCAACTATTACACACATTTTACCATCTATTTCACAACTTTTACAAAAAAGGCCCTTTTAGGTGTTTTTATGGTAACACCTTTAACAAAAGTTGTTCATCTCACAACTAAGACTCATTTCCTTCCATAAAAATACAGCAAACAACTTAATTGCTATCATGGGAAAACCTTAGTCCCTTAACCATTTTGCAAAATAGTCCCCTCATTAGCTAGCTTAAGCTTTAGGGGCTCTTTTTATCAAAAAAAAAAAAAAGCTTTAGGGGCTCTAAAAGTACAAAAATTTTCAAGCAAGGTCACCAAATTCACTTACTTGCAAGGAGGAAAGCTTGGCTGAAATTTTGAATTCTCAACCTCCATTTTGGCTGCTCATTTTCGGTGGAGAGGATGGAGAGAAAAGGTGATATTTTCTTTTCTTTATTTTATGATAAAAATAAATTTTTTATCACCAAATTTCACCTAACCAAATGACAAAGTCTATTCTTTGTCCCCTATGGCCGGCCATCACTCCCCCATGGCACATTTACACTTTAAAGACCTCCATTTAATATTCTATGGCTATTTGGAACCTCTAGCAAATAAAATAGAACTTTCGCACTTTATGCGATTTAGTCATTTTTTACGATTAAGCATGAAATTGCTAAAATTAAAGTACTAAAATTTTCATGCACCCTTATAATCATGCTATAACCCATGAAATAAAATTAAAATAATTTTCTCCGGCCCTAGATTAGTGGTCCCGAGACCACTATTTTGACTAGCCCCTAAATCAGGCTGTTACAGTGTTGTCCAGTCTAGTATAACCAACATGTACGTACAAGGATAGAATAATTCTGAGGAAAGGACACCTGTACTGTTGGAGGAGGACATAAAAGGTTGATGTGAGAAGAAAAATAGATGAGAGCTTTTTCTTGACCATCATCTTCTTCATCCTACCTTGAAGCTTGTTGCTATGGCGGTTTAAGCCTCTCAAGGGTGAGCCAACGTGAAAACAGATGCAGATTAGCTTTTGACGAGGAATCCTAAGTGTGAGACAAGAAGGAATAGAGAGATTCAGTTGAGTTGTCTAGGAATAGTATTCTCCACTAGATTCTTTCTTATTTCTTTCTAAATGCTGGTGATTACTCTCTGTTTTCTGTTTGTATGGAAGTACACATGAATTCTTGGTTAAATGTTATCTTATTCAATCTTGCTTTTAATGTTTAATATTAGGGTTTGGATGTTTCTTAACACGGAAGAGTTATTGCGTGTCTACCCGTGTGGACAATTAGAAGGCTATTTACCAAGCCTTTTGCCACCCTGAAAACAAACACACTTATACCACCACAAGTAACACACAACATAGCAACATCACTCTATAAAGAATCACTAAATCTTCATTCATACTCTTTACATTTTTCTCAATCAATTTCATGAACTTTCACTTCATAAAACTCATCATCATTAAGTATATGGAGCTTAATAGGTATTGGCCAAACTCCAATGGCTTCTTACAAAATAAGTGAATAACATTAATAACCAACACTTAGGCTAACAAATATGGCATAACACAAGATGGCCGAGATCCTATACATGCCATACTCAAAATAAATCAACTTTACTATACCAAAAGAATAGTTGATAGAGTGATCTAAGCTCAGACTTCTACGATCCCCAAGCTAGCTTGGCGATACTACAAGTAAAAGGAAAAGAGAGGGGTAAGCATAAAGCTTAGTAAGTTTGCATGAAATAACTAGCATCATTTAAATTTTATAACATCATCCATTCATCTTATCAAATGATACATAAATTCTCAAACACATTAAAATAATTTACTCATGTATACTCTTACCAAATTGCATATCACATATTGCATGCATTTCTTATAAGTTTCTCATGGGTACCAGTAACACTTCATCACATAATCTTAGCATATTCATACTTTTTAATCATATATTTGGCTCTTTGTCATCTTATGCATAAACTTAGCTCTTTTCCTGTTGAACTACTTGGAATATCAAAGGATACTCAATCTCATCATACATGTATCACGATGCCAATGCCATATCGCAGATATGGTCTTACATGGGATCACCTCTTGATGCTGATGCCATATCCCAGATATGGTCTCACACGGGATCTCATATAGATGTCGATGCCATGTCCTAGACATGGTCTTACACGAGATCTTTTTTTGGTGCCGAAGCCATGTCCTAGACATGGTGTTTTACAGGACCTTCCTTATTCAGTGCCGATGCCATGTCCCCAACATGGTCTTATATGGGACCTTTCTTATTCAGTGCCGAAGCCATGTACCAGACATGGTCTTATACTGGACCTTCCTTATTCGTTGCCGATGCCATGTCCCAGACATGGTCTTGTACAGGACCTTCCCTATCTCATGTTGTTACATAGGTATCCTTGCTATTCTTATTATTCTACCTGGACTTCAACTTAACATATTCTCATCAAGGTATCATTAGTCGGTTTTCATAGAAATAATATTCATTTTTCATAATATCAAGCAATTAAGAATATAAAAACATTGTAACACCCTGAATAATTGGTTTTGTGCATTTTATGTGTTTAACTGCTTAAAATATTAATTTGAGAATTTGAGGTACAATTGGGGCATAAATTGGGCTGAGGCCTTGTTTTAAGTATTTTGTTTAGACACTCTAAGGGCTTAAATTAAAGTTTTAATAGTTTAAGTGACATATTGGGCTTGTGGCCCAGCAACTAGGAGCAAGGTAGAGGGGAGATTTAAGTGGCGTCACTTGAGTATGAGGAAGGCCCAAAATTTGGCTACTTGGAGCCCAAGTTTGAGGGCTAAATTTCAGTATTTAAAGGGGACAATAGGGGGGACGGCACAAAGCTATTTTTAGGGATTTTAATGTTTATTTTATGTGGATAATTAGGCAGATAATGAAGAGAGGAATTAAGGCTATTTTTGAGGAGATAATAGTTCAAAGATTGGAGCCATCTTTACGTGTTTAATGTTAGCCGAAATTATTAAGAGTTTGAAAAGAAAAGGGCATTCGGTTTTGGCTTAAGGTATGTATGCTGAAATTCCTAGCTAGTTCTCTCATCTTTCTCTTTGCTTTGTCGAAATTCCTATGCTATTCTCCCTCTCTTTTCTTTTCTTCTCTTCCGTTGGCTGAACCTCTGACAAATTATTTTCTCATCTCATTCAAACCCTTCAGCCGAAACCTCTAAGTCTCCCTTACTTTTTGCTTACTTTCTTCAAAGTCGAAACACCTCTCTTAGATTTTCTAAAAGCCAAAAACGTGAGATCTAGTCTTCCATATGTGTACCAAAATCATTCTAGGGTACCTACCTATGCCAAAATTTTGAAGAAAACAATAAGTATTTCCAATATTTATCCGGCTTTTCAAAGTCTCTAGCCGAATAGCTCAAAGGTTTCCACATTTTTCGGTATTTTAGGATCTAAAAAGGAGTCCAACGCCTAGATCTTTAAAGTCAAGGTTCAGTAACCTTTGAGTCATGTTATTTTCGGGATTCCAAGGCTATAGATTGAGGATAAGAGATCCGGATAGCAAAGACATCAACTAAGAATATTGGATTTCGCGATATTAGGTGTGTAATTCTCCACACCATCTAGATCTGTTTGATTAATATATGTTTATAAGTCTTATATGTTTTGATAAATGCCGAAATCTAGGAATAATGACGAAAACCCAAAAAGGTATAAGCAAATCACCAGGTTAGTGAATGTTCTGATTAAATGATATAAGTATATTGTTTTATGTGATTGCATGGGTTGGGTTTGAAGAAAGGAGGAAGTTATATGTTGTAGCGGCTATTGCCATGATCCGTTGTAGCGGTTCTTTACTGTGATCTGTTGTAGTGGTTTCTACCGTGATCTGCGTTGTAGTGGCTACGGCCATGATTTGATGACGAGCAGCACGACTGCCATTAAGGCTTGTAGCGGTGTGGGTTGATTGTAGAAATCCCCAATGGTGTGAGCGGTGATGCAGGCGTGTAGTGGATGGACACCAAAGATATGGGTAGGGCATTGCATATTATTTTTGTTTTGCATATCAATTTTGATTATTATGTTTTATGGGGCTAAAGCCCAAATCTAATGGTGCACGAGGGTTGCACATTGAGTCTCGCGACTCACCCTTTTAATTTAACAATTTCAGGTGACACCTAGTGCATCGGATCGGGCTAGAGAGGAACACGAGGTGGCCATGCAAAATAGCAATTGGATTCAGCTAAAAGACTTTAGTTTGTTATTTTTATATTTTGTAAATTATTAAAAATGGTTGTAATAAGGCCACGGGCCACTAGAATATTATTTTTGTTTTGGGTTTTATGTTGGGCTTTTAAGTTTTATGTTTCCAATTAAGTTAAGACATGTACGAAATTTCAGTTTTTATTTAAAATCCACCAAGATAATTTATAACTTAATATTTTACACTTTAATGAATTCTTAAGCTTTCAGAAAAAAGTTTTAAACCTAGTAATTGTTTTCCAAAATGCGACATGTGTTTGTAAAATCCCTTAAGTGACATACCAGATCCGGTGGTAGCATTTGGGTCGGGTTTAGGGTGTTACAAATTGGTATCAGAGCCCAGTTTAAAACTCGAGTCCGGGGTTTTTGGGCTCAAAATATTTTATAAAAATGGGCTTTCGAAACATAGATGTTTTTAAGTGATACCAGGTTTGTTAGCTCGGCATGGCACCTGCGTCTCCGGCCTAAGTCCGCCAGGTAAGTACTCTAAACCATTGTGTGAAATATATGTGGGCTCAATGGGCTTATTGGGTCGTAGATTAATTAGATTATAACTTGATGGACTTTAGGCCTAGCTTAAACCACTTCTTAAATTTCTTAAGACTTAATTCCACTAAACAAACCCATGAACGAGCCGCAAGACTATGGTGTGGTAATAGGCATACGAATGTCTAGGATTGGATCCGAAAGAGCATGGTATTTAAGCAGTCCTAGTGACTCACCTCCTCTTCGCTGGAATCCTACCTAGTGCGTAGTGACTGTTCACCTTAGCCGAGTTAGGGTGTGGCAATAGACATATGCATGTCTAGGAGTAGATTCAGGGAGAGCTTGGTATTTAAGCAGTCCTGATGACTCACCTCCTCTTCGCTAGAATCTTACCTGGTGTGTAGTGATTATTCATCCTAGCTGCAAGGATTGGTTGGTGGGCTAAACCTTATAATTAAAACCTGAAAGGGACCAGCCACCCTATTTTTTTTTAAAAAAAATCCCCAAGTTTTTAAAATTTTTAAAAATACATTTGAGTTATGAAAAATTTCCAATCAACCATGTTTTGAAAACTTTACTCGAAAAACCTCATGTTTATAAGAGTAACCCGGACTATGAAACTAGATTTCCCCAAAGTACCTCTATTTTTTTTAAAAAAACAACAACAACATCGAAATATCCCTAGTTTGAAAAATTACCAAACTACCCTTGTTTTACAAAATGACCAAAATACCCCTAATTTGTAAAATTACCAAATTACCCTTGATTTGTAAAATTACTAAATTGCCCCAGATTTTAAAATTACCGAAATACCCCTAAATTTCAAAATTACTGAAATACCCCTGAATTTCAAAATTACCAAAATACCACCCCCAGATTGCAAAATTACTAAAATACCCCTATTTTACAAAATCACCAAGGAACCCTATATTGGAAAATTACGAAAACACCACTGGGTAGTGAAATAACGAAAACTATTATTCATAAGACTGTCCGTGGTAAAACAGTGGAAAGAATTAATGATTCATAAAATTCTTAATCAGATAAACGCCAATCGAAAGAATGAGTATAAAGGGTCGAGGACGTCCGTCGCGTGGACGCGATAGGGGTAGGATGACCTCGTCTGAGCTAGTATGGTCTGGCCACTGGTCAGGAAATGAAATCTGGATCCTCCAATTGTGGAGGGAGAGTTACGGGATCAGGCGACCGGAGATGATGCTGTGTCTTAGGCAATGTTGCGAGTCTTTGAGAGAGTTGTTGGAGTAAGCATAGGCACAGGAGCCCAAAAATCTGTGTCGGAGCGGCTTAAGGCCAATGGGGCGAATGTGTTTAGGGGCATTTCTAGTGTAGCCCCTAACACAACTGAGTATTGGATGGAAGCGACTAAGCACATAATGGATGACTTAGACTTCACGGTAGAGAAAGAGTTGAAAGGGGTCGTGTCTCTTCTTCAAGACGAGGCCTATCAGTGGTGGCTCACGGTGAAAGAAGGTACTGCTGCAGACCTAATTGACTGGGATTTCTTTAAGGAGTCATTCCAGGGAAGGTATGTTGGAGCCAGCTATATGGATGCACAAAGGAAGGCATTCTTGAACCTGGTGCAAGGAAGTAAGTTTGTGGCTGAATATAAGGCAGAGTTTTTACGCTTGAGCCGCTACCCTCGGGAATGGTAGCAACAGAGTATGAACATTGTGTACGATTCAAGGATGGGCTGCGAAATGGGTTAAGGGTTCTAATAGCACCACAGAGAGAGAGAGTTTTTGCGGCTTTGGTAGATAAGGTTAAAATAGCTGAGGAAGTGAAACGGGTTAAGAAATAAGAAAGAGATAAGGATTGGGGCAAGAGTAAGATAAGTTTTGGACCATCAAGAGCATCTAGGATTTTTCAGAAGAGGCCTAGGACTGATGGGCAAGCTCGTGCTACGACGGGCCAGAATCGATCATGTTCTGTAAGTGGGAGGACGCATTGTGAGGAGTGTAGAATGAAATTCGATGGAAACTTTATGTGTGGATCCATAGAACATCTGATTAAGGACTGTCCTCAGATAGATTGGGTACAGCCAGCGGGCTGAGGTTCGGATAAGGATAGAAGAGGTGATCAGCTTGGACCAAGGGGTCGTGGTGCAGCCAGAGGAGGAAATGGATCTAGTCGAGGTCGTGGAGCACCTGGTAGAGGTGCAAGTAATGTAGATGCGAGGCAGCCAGGTTTAGTGTACGCAGTTCACCAATGGGAGGATAGTGACGCACCGGATGTTATAATCGGTACGTTTCTTATTGCTGATAACCCTTTTCTTGCCATAATTGATTTTGGGTCAACCCACTCCTATGTTGTATGTTCTGTATCTGAGACTCTAATTATAGACCATAAAATAGCCACTAGGAAGATGACTGTAGTTAGTCCCCTAGGACAATCTAGGGTAGTGGACAAGCTATTTAAGGATGTACCATTAGAGACTCAAGGGGGTAGTGTTTCCGGCAGACTTAATGGAATTACCATTTGGAGAGTTTAACCTTATCTTAATAATGGATTGGTTGAAAAGGCATCGTGCTAAGTTGGATTGTGGGTCTAAGCGTATGGTGTTAAGTACCCTAGAAGGCGGGGAGGTGGTTGTGTTAGGAGAGAGAAGGAACTATCTATCCAACGTAGTGTTAGTGTTGAAAGCTGTTAAGATGATTCGGAAGGGATGTAATGCCTTTCTAGCTTTTATTAGTGCTTTGGATGCTAAGGAGGTGATTGTCGATGAGGTTCGAATAATCAAGGATTTTACGGATGTTTTTCTGGAGAAGTTACTAGGATTTCCCCCAGATCGCGAAGTGGAGTTTAGAATAGAACTACTCTTGGGTAGGGCTCCGGTATCCATTGCTCCTTATAGAATGGCACTGAAGGAGCTGATGGAGATCAAAGCTCAGATCCAGGAGCTTTTGGATCGAGGATTTTTTCGACCGAGTGTGTCTCTATGGGGAGCGCCGGTCCTATTCGTGAAGAAGAAGGATGGCTCCATGCGTATGTGTATGGACTATCGTCCACTGAATAAGTTGACGATTAAAAATAAGTACCCATTACCGAGAATCGACGACCTATTCGATCAACTTAAAGGATCTTCGATCTTTTCAAAGATTGATCTAAGGTCGGGTTATCATCAGTTAAAGGTAAAGGAAGGGGACATTCATAAGACGGCATTTTGGACTCTGGACGATCATTATGAGTTCCTGGTGATGCTGTTCGGGTTGACGAACGCACCAGTAGCAGTTATGGATATGATGAACTAGGTATTCTAGCCATACCTTGATCGGTTCGTCATGGTGTTCATTGACGATATCCTGGTATATTCAAGTCTGAGGAGGAACATGATGCACATCTTTGGGTGGTGTTGTAAATTCTGAGGGAGAAGCAGTTGTTCGCTAAGTTCAACAAGTGTGAGTTCTGGTTAAGGGAAGTGACCTTCTTAGGGCATGTGGTTTCCGTAGAAGGAATTAGGGTGGACCCTCGGTAGATAGAAGCTGTATTGGATTGGAAACCGTCGAAGTCAAGTGGCAGAGATTCCAAGTTTCTTAGGATTAGCAGGATATTATCGAAGGTTTGTTGAGGGGTTGTCTTCAATAGCGGCACCTTTAACTAATTTGTTAAGGAAAGGAGTATCGTTCTTGCGGCCGATAAACAGCATAACAATTTTGAGAAGTTGAAGAGAATCCTAACAGAAGCACCGATGTTAATTCAACTAGAGGCGAGAAAAGAATTTACTATATACTGTGATGCGTCACACACAGGTTTAGGGTGTGTGTTGATGCAAGAAGGAAAAGTGGTGGCGTATGCGTCTCGATAGTTAATACCGCATGAGTTGAACTACCCTACGCATGATTTGTAATTTACGGCGGTAGTGTTTGCTCTGAAGATTGGAGACACTACTTGTACGAGGAGAAGTCAGTTATTTACACTGACCATAAGAGCTTGAAGTATCTCCTCACTCAGAAGGAGTTGAACCTAAGACAGAGAATGTGGATCAAGTTGTTAAAGGATTATGACTACTCGATTGAATACCACCCGGGTAAGGCAAATGTGGTGGCGGATGCATTGAGTAGGAAGGCGATAGCGGACTTGAGGGAAATGTTCGCTCATCTTAGCCTATATGAAGATGGTAGTTTGGTAGCTGAACTTCAAGTAAAGCCTTTTGGACAAGTCAGATCAAAGAGAAGTATCTTTTGGATGATGTTTTAAGTACTCGGATCCAACAAGTGCATAATGGTGAATGAGGGGATTATAGTTGGAATGGTGATGGAGTTTTGTGTTTCTGTAGGAAGGTTTGTATGCCAAAAGATGTGGAGTTAAGACAAATGATTCTTTAGGAATCAAATAGTAGCCCTTATGCTATGCATCCTGGAGGAGTTAAGATGTATAAGGATTTGCGAGAGTAGTTCTGGTAGCTAGGTTTGAAGCGAGAAGTTACGAAATATGTGAGGAAGTGTTTGACATGTCAGCAAGTCAAAGTTGAACACCAGTTGCCTTCGGGGTTGTTGCAACCGGTGAAGATTCCCTAATGGAAATGGGAAAGAATCACGATGGATTTTGTTATGGGTTACCCCTTATGCCCACTAAGAAAGATTCAATTTGGGTAATTGTGGATCGACTAACGAAGTCTGCTCACTTCATACCGGTTCGAGTGGACTTTTCTCTACAAAAGTTGGCTAAGTTGTATGTGGCTGAGGTTGTAAGATTACATGGTGTACCGGTGTCGATCATATCAGATAGGGACCCTAGGTTCACGTCACAATTTTGGAAGGCTCTTCAGCAAGCAATGGGAACAAGTTTAGACTTTAGTCTGCTTTTCACCTGGTGATGGTCGATCGAGAGGTAATTCAGATCTTGGAAGATATGCTAAGGGGTTGCATCATTGATTCTAGGGATAGTTGGGAGGAGAATTTACCCTTGGCTAAATTTGCGTACAATAATAGTTATCAAGCTAGTATTCAGATGGAGCCGTACGAAGTGTTATATGGAAGAAGATGTCATGCTCCTACTTGTTGGACGGGGTTGGGTGAACGTCAGGTGTTGGGTCCAGAACTAGTTTTGAAAACGGAAGAGAAAGCTAAGTTAATATGGGCTCGATTGAAGGAAGCGTCTGATCGGTAGAAGTCTTATGCGGATTTAAAGTGGAAGGAGGTGGAATTTGCAGTAGGAGACCAAGTCTTTTTGAAGGTTTCTCCATGGAAAAAGGTAATGAGGTTTGGAAGGAAGGGTAAGCTAAGTCCACGGTTTATTGGGCCTTATCGGGTGCTAGAACGTGTGGGCCTAGTGGCTTATCGTTTGGAGTTGCCTTCAGAGTTAGAACAGATACATGACGTATTCCATGTCTCGATGCTAAGATGTTATCGTCCTGATCCATCGCACGTGGTGCCGATGGAAGAAAGTGAAGTAAGGTCAGATTTATCTTTTGAGGAGGAACCAGTGCAAATCTTGGATCGAGACGTAAAAGTGTTGAGAAGGAAGTCCATCCCTTTGGTCAAAGTTTTATGGCGAAATCATGGTGCAGAAGAGGCGACGTGGGAGCCAGAGGATGTTATGCGACAGTAGTATCCCCATCTCTTTTGATCAGGTAAATTTCGAGGACGAAATTTATTTTAATGGGGGTAGAACTGTAACACCCTGAATAATTGGGTCGGTTCATTTTATCTGTTTGACTGCTTAAAATATTAATTTGAGAATTTGAGGTACAATTAGGGCTCAAATTGGGCTGAGGCCTTGTTTTAAATATTTTGTTTAGACACTCTAAGGGCTAAAATTAATGTTTTAATAGTTTAAGTGACATATTAGGCTTGTGGCCCAGAAACTAGGAGTACGGTAGAGGAGAGATTTAAGTGGCGTCACTTGAGTATGAGGAAGGCCCAAAATTTGGCTACTTGGAGCCCAAGTTTGAGGGATAAATTTCGGTATTTAATGGGGACAATAGGGGGGACGGTACAAGGCTATTTTTAGGGATTTTAATGTTTATTTTATGTGGATAATTAGGCAAATAATGAAGAGAGGAATTAGGGCTATTTTTGAGGAGATAATAGATCAAAGATTGGAGCCATCTTTAATTGTTTAATGTTAGCCGAAATTATTAAGAGTTTGAAAAGAAAATGGCATTTGGTTTTGGCTTAAGGTATGTATGCCGAAATTCCTAGCTAGTTCTCTAATCTTTCTCTTTGCTTTGCCGAAATTCCTATGCTATTCTCTCTCTCTTTTCTTTTCTTCTCTTCAGTTGGCCGAACCTCTGACAAATTCTTTTCTCATCTCATTCAAACCCTTCAGTCAACACCTCTATGTTTCCCTTACTTTTTGCTTACTTTTTTCAAAGCCGAAACACCTTGCTTAGATTTTCTAAAAAGGCGTGAGATCTAGTCTTCCATATGTGTCAGAAATCATTACAGGGTACCTACCGTGCCAAAATTTTGAAGAAACCAATAGGTATGTGTCAATTTTGAGTTTCCAATATTTCTCGGCTTTTTAAAGTCTCTAGCCAAATAGCTAATCAAGTGACTAATCAAAGGTTTTTCTTATTTTTTGGTATTTTGGGATCTGAAAAGGAGTCCAACGCCTAGATCTTTAAAGGCAAGGATCAGTAACCTTTGAGTCGTGTTATTTTTGGGATTCCAAGGCTATAGATTGAGGATATGAGATCCGGATAGCAAGGACATCGACTAAGAATATTGGATTTAGCGATATCGGTGTGTAATTCTCCACACCATCTAGATCATTTGATTAATATATGTTTATAAGTCTTATATGTTTTGATAAATTTGAAATCCGGCATAATGATGGAAACCCAAAGAGGGTATAAGCAAATCACAAAGTTAGTGAATGTTACGATTAAATGATATAAGTATATTGATTTTACGTGATTGCATGGGTTGGGTTTGAAGAAAGGAGGAAGTTATATGTTGTAGCGGCTATTCTTAGTGATCCATTGTAGCGGTTCCTTACCGAGATTTGTTGTAGCAGTTTCTACCATGATCTTTTGTAGTGGCTACGGCCATGATCTAATGATGAGCAGCACGACTGCCATCAAGGCTTGTAGCGGTGTGGGTTGATTATAGAAATCCCCAATGGTGTGAACGGCTGGTACAAGGGCATATAGCGGATGGACACCTAAGATATGGGTTGGGGTTCGCATATTATTTTTGTTTTGTATGTCAATTTTGATTATTATGTTTTATGGGGCTAAAGCCCAAATCTAATGGTGCACGAGGGTTGCATACTGATTCTCACGACTCACCCTTTTAATTTAACAATTTCAGGTGACATCTAGTGCATGGGACCGGGTTAGTGAGGAACGCGAGGTAGCCATGCAAAAGAGCAATTGGATTCAGCTAAAAGACTTTAGTTTGTTATTTTTATATTTTGTGGATTATTAAAAATGGTTGTAATAAGGCCACGGGCCACTAGACTATTATTTTTGTTTTGGGTTTTATATTTGGCTTTTAAGTTTTATGTTTCCAATTAAGTTAAGACATGTACGAAATTTCAGTTTTTATTTAAAATCCACCAAGATAATTTATAACTTAATATTTTACACTTTAATGAATTCTTAAGCTTTCGGAAAAAAGGTTTAAACCTAGTAATTGTTTTCCAAAATGCTACATGTTTTTGTAAAATCCCTTAAGTGACATACCATATCCGGTGATAGCGTTTGGGCCGGGTTTGGGGAGTTACAAATATAATGTAACTTAAATTTCACACAAACTTAACTCGGTATTCAAAATGTGTGTAGATATTCTATTTAGTCCACTACCTTGTTCTTGCCTCAGTTTCGGTTCAGGCTTCGTGTTTCTTGATATATAATAATAATTTCACTTACTTAATACTCACATTGACTAAATTGACCCATGAATCATAATTTGGAAAAATTATAATTTTACCCCTAAACTTTCACATAATTACACTTTTGCCCTTTGGCTCTTAAAATGATTTTTATTCAACTTTCTTGTATTTTAAGCCTAGCCAAATCATATTCTTAACTACAACAGCCCCCAATTTCCTCTATTTCACTCATGTATGACCATTTTTATAACTTTTACAATTTGGTTCTTTCATGCATTTTTTCATGAAAATCACTTAGAAGAAGATGTTTATCATACATCAAACTTTCATATTCTTTCATAAATCATCAAAATAAAAGCATGTTGTACATGGGTAAATTTTTAAACATAAACCCTAGCTCAAAATATAGCTAGAAATAGCTAAATCGAGCAACGAGGATCTAAAAAATACGATGAACATTAAAAACAAGGCTAAGAGGTACTTATAATGAAGCTTGGAAGATGAACAAACCCTAGCTATGTCTTCCTTAGTGATTTTCGGCCATGGGAGAATAACATGGACACAATTTTGACTTCTTTTTCCTTTTTAATTAACTTATTAACCAAATGACCAAAATGCCCATAAGGCCTTTTCTTGAGATTTTTCTTCCCATGCCCATTTTTGTCCATCTTGACATTTTATGGTCTAATTGCTAAATAAGGACCTCTAATAAATTTTCTAATGCTATTTCATACATAAACCTTCTAGAATCTCATATTTTCCAATCTTTGTAATTTATTGATCACTAATTAATAAAATTTCTTTATGAAATTTTCACATAATTATAAAAACATGCTATAGGCCTCGTAAAAGCCATAAAACACATATTTCTTCCTCAGATTTGTGGTCTCGCAACCACTGTTTCAACTAGCCCTTAAATCGGGCTGTTACAATTCTTCCCTTAGGGATTTTCGTCCCCAAAAATCTTACCAGTAAAAAGGTTTGGATATTGGTTTCTCATAGCCTCCTCGGGCTCCCATGTAGCCTCTTCTACCCCATGTCTTTTCCATAACACTTTCACAAGAGCTATACTTTTGTTTCTTAATTGTTTGACTTCTTGTGCCAAAATCTTAACTGGTTCTTTGCCATAAGTCATGTTAGGTTGAATTTCAACCTCTGTCTGTGTAATAACATGCGAAGGATTTGATCGATAATGACGTAACATCGACACGTAGAACACATCATGAATCTTCTCCAATTCAGTCAACAAAGCCAAACACGATAGGCTACTGGCCCTATCCTCTCGGTAATCTCATATGGTTCGAAAAAGTGGACTCAATTTGCCTTTCCGACCAAATCTGAGAACTTTCTTCCATGGTGACACTTTTAAGAATACCTAATCACCAACTTGAAACTAGATCTCTTTTCGTTTCAAATATGAGTAGGATTTTTGTCTATTAGAAGTAGCTTTTAAATAATCACGGATTATTTTCACCTTCTCTTCGGTTTCTTTAACCAGATCGACCCCGTGAATTTGATTTTCCTTGAGTTCAGTCCAATACAAAGGCATTCTACATTACGTCCATACAAAGCCTCGTAAGGCGGGATTTTTAGGCTCGACTAAAAACTATTATTATAGGCAAACTCTACCAATGGTAAATACTTTTCCCAGTTGCCCTAAAATTCAAGAACATAACACCAGAGCATATCCTCAAGTATCTGTATTAATCTCTTCGACCATCCGTTAGTTTGTGGGTGAAAAGCTGTACTAAAACTCAACTTTGTGCCCAAAGCTTCTTGCAAGTTTTTCCAGAATTGGAATGTGAATCTCGGATCTCTATCCGATATAATCGACAAAGGCACTCCATATGGTCTTACAATCTCTGAAACATTCAAGTCTGCCAACTTATAAAGTGAATAATTGATGTGTACAAGTATGAAATAGGCCGACTTCGTAAGTCTATCTACCACAACCCATACGACATCTTTTTTGCTTGGTGTCAACGACAAACCCATTACAAAGTCCATAGTAACACAGTCCCATTTCCACTCGGGAGCCATAATAGGTTGAAGCAAACTCGAAGGTACTTGGTGTTCAGCTTTCACTCATTGGCAGATCAATCATTTCAATACAAACTCAGAAATATCTTTCTTCATGCTCGGCCGCCAAAACCATTTCTTCAAATCATTATACATTTTAATGCTGCTTGGATATACAGTTAAACATCCACTATGTGCCTAGTATAAAGCTTTCTGAATGAGCTCATCATTCCTCGGTACACAGAATCTGTCTCTGAACATCAAGCATCCATCAAAATTAATCCGAAAGTTAGACTTAACACCCAACTCACATTGAACTCTTTTGGCTTACAAGTCACTGTCACCCTTTGAGCTTCACAAGTCTCTTGGAGAAACATCGATCTAGCTAACAATTCAGCTAGGATAAACCATCATTTGATAAATTCATCCATGTATTCATGGCTCTCAATGCAAACAAGGATTTTCTACTCAAAGCATCGACGACTACATTCGCCTTTCCCGGGTGGTAGTCAATCACTAGCTCATAATCTTTTATCAGCTCTAACCATCTTCGTTGCCTTAGTTCAATTCATTTTGAGTCATAAGTACTTTAGGCCTTTGTGATCGGTGAATATCCGACATTTTTCACCATACAAATGGTGTCTTCATATCTTCAATGCGAACACAATGGCAGCCAACTCTAAATCATGTGTCAGGTAATTCTTCTCATGTGGCTTTAACTATCTAGAGGCATAGGCTATCACCTTTCCCTCTTGCATAAGAACACAGCCCAATCCATTCAAGGATACATCGCTATAAACTACAAATTCCTTACGGTTCAGGTTGCACTAGAACTGGAGCATTAATCAATAATGCCTTTAGTTTCTCGAAACTCTATTGGCACTTTTCTATTCATTCAAACTTTACATCTTTCTATAACAACCTCATCATAGGTGTAGCTATCATGGAAAATCCCTTGAAAAATCGTCTGTAATTGCTAGCTAGGCCCAAAAAACTTCTAACCTCAGATACATTTTTCAGTGGTTTCTAATCAACAATGGCAAAAATTTTGCTCGGGTCAACTCGGATTCCATCTCCCAAGAAATGTGCCTCAAAAACACAACTTCTTTAAGCAAAAATTCACTTTTACTAAACTTGGCATACAATTGATTATCTCGTAAAATCTGTAGAATTGTCCTCAAATGCTCGGCATGCTTATTTTCATCACGAGAATAAATCAATATGTCATCAATAAAAACCACAACAAATTTATTCAGTTATGATCGAAAGATGCGGTTCATTAAATCTATGAACACAGTAGGGGCATTTGTTAAACCAAAAGGCATGACTAAGAACTCATAGTGACCATACCTCGTCTGAAATGCGGTCTTTGGCACATTTGAGTCTTTGACTCTCAACTGGTAATATCCTGACCTCAAATCTATCTTGGAAAACACAGTGGCTCCCTTCAATTGGTCAAAAAAATCATCGATCCTTGGCAATGGGTACTTGTTCTTCATGGTTACCTTATTAAGCTGCCGGTAATCTATACATAATCTCATGGAACCATCTTTCATTTTCACAAATAACACTGGAGCACCTCATGGAGAATAACTCGATCATGCAAAGACCTTGTCCGTCAACTCTTGTAACTATGCCTTCAATTCTTTCAATTCAGTTTGAGCCATTCTGTATGGAGCAATCGATATAGGTGCAGTACTAGAGGCTAACTCAATGCCAAATTTGACTTCTCTAAGTGGAGGTAACCTTGGCAATTCTTCTAGAAATACATCTGGATACTCACATACTATTGATACTCTCAACTCAGTCTCTTTGGCATTCATCACAAAGGCAAGATATGCTTCATAACCCTTTCTTACATATTTCTAGGCAGACATATAGAAATCACTACAGGCGACCTATCCTATTCATTTGATTCAATACAAATAGTGTCTTCGTTTTCACATTTCAATTCAATATACTTATTTCCACAATTTACCGTCACATCATGAGTGGCTAACCAGTCTATACCAAGAATTATATTGAATTCATTAAATGGAAATAGCATGAGATTCACCTTAAAATAATGACCTCTAATCATCAATGGGCAATCTTTGCATACTTTATCCACTAGTACACATTTTCCTAAGGGGTTGGACACTTTTATCATGAATTCTGTAGACTCTATAGGCATGCTCATACTAGATACTAATTTCATGCAAATATATGAGTGGGTAGATGCCAGATAAATGTACCTATAATAACATTAGGGGATGATGCTCGTAATTACATCGGGGATGATGCCTCTTCGTGAATGGCATAAGTCCTCGCATGTGCTCTACCCTCAGATCTCGCTGCCTACTCTCTGGGTGTACTCTTACTACTTGTTCCACTTCCTGAGTTTCTCTGTTGTCTCCCTCTAGTAGTGCTTCTCGACCTTGCACTCTGAATTTTCTCTTTTTCGACCATATTAGAGCATTCTCTAATAAAATGATCTTAGGAACCACACTTAAAATAGGCTCTTTCATGTGCTCAGTATTCATCGGGGTGATGTCTGCCACACTGTAGACATCTGGTCTATTAGGTCATGTGTTCCCAACACTTGTAACTGAAGTAGTCTGAGCTGTAATCCTTGAGTACCGTTTACCCTTACTCTTATTCAAAAACCCAGCTGAAGTAGTCGATCGGGTAAGGAAGTGTCTTGACTTCTTGGATGAGGAATGAAATAACTTACTCAATTGTCTCTTTCTTGAGTCATGAGAATCCATCTCAGATTTTCTTTTCTCTTTAACCCTAACCAAAGGTAACCCTGACAATTCTTCTGGAAATACATCTGGGTACTCACACACTATGGGCACTGATTTAATTCTTAACTCATTCTCTTTAGCATTGATTACAAAGGCAAGGTAAGCTTTGTACCCTTTTCTCAGGTATTTCTGAGCCAATATGGAAACCACTACAGACGATCTTTCTTTCTCATCTAATTCAACATGAAGAATATCCCTATTTTCACATTTTAACTCAATTTATTTCTTTCCACAATTTACTATCACATCATGGGTAGTTAACCAATCCATACCAAGAATTACATCAAATTCATCAAATGGCAATAGCATGAGGTTTGCCAAAAAATAATGACCTCTAATCATCAAAGGGCAACATTTGCATACTCTATCGACTAACACACATTTGCCTAGGGGATTTGATACTTTTATCACAAATTCTGAAGACTCTAGGCATGTTCATGCTAGAGACTAATTTCATGCAAATATACGAGTGGGTAGATCCCGAGTCAATTAAAGCTATAACATAAGTATCATAGAGAGAAAATGTACCCGTGATCATGTTAGGGGAGGAGCCTCTTCGCGAGCGTGAATGGTATATGTTCTCGTCGATGCTCTACCCTCAGATCTTACAATCTACTCTCTAGATGTATTCTTACTACTCATTTTTTTCCTGGGTTTCTCTGTGGCCTTTCTCTAGTAGTACTTCCCGATCTTGCACTTTGAGGTTTCTCTTTCTCACCCACCTCAGGGCAATCTATGATAAAATGATCTGGGGATCCACACTTAAAACAGGCCCTTTCATTTGCTCAACACTCCCCGGGATGATGTTTTCCACACTATGGACATTTCAGTCTTCTTGGTCGAGTGTTACCAACACTAGCAACTGAAGTGGTTTGAGGTTTAGATCCCGAGTACTATTTACCCTTACTATTGTTTGTAAACCTAGCTAAAGTGGCTGATTGAGTAGTGAAATATCTTGACTTCTTGGATGAGGATTGGAATGATTTGCCCAACTGTCTCTTCCTCCAGTCAGGAGACTCGATTTCAACTCTTCTTTTCTCTTTGACCAGTTCCTCGACCTTACAAACTCTATCTACTTGCACAACAAATTCTTTTAGTTCTAGGACACCAACAAATAAATGAAAATCCTCATTTAACCCGTCCTCGAACCTTTTACACATAATGGCTTATGTTGATACGCACTCCCGATCATATTTACCGAGTATTATGAACTCACGCTCATATTCAGTCACCGTCATTCGACCTTGCTTTAGCTCCAAGAATTCTTTTCTTTTCTAGTCAATGAACCTTTGACTAATATACTTCTTCCAAAACTCTCCTTGGAAGAATTCCCAGTTAACTTTCTCCCTCGGTACAACCGATACAATGGTGTTCCACCACTGATAAGCCGAATCTCTTAAGAGAGACACAACGCACTTCATACACTCTTCAGGTGTGTAAGATAATTCATCAAACACCGTAATGGTATTTTCAAGGTAGAATTCTACTTTTTTCAGATCATCAACTTTATTAGCATGAAATTCTTTAGCTCCTTGCTTCCGAATTCTATCAACTGGAGGCTTTTCTCTTCTTACTACCTCTACCACTTGAGAGCTACAAGGGTAGGTTGAGGAATAGGTAGGGGTGGAGCGAGTTGAGCATTAGGATTTTCTTGAACAAATTTAGTGTACTAGTTGCTCATCATATGGAGAAAGGCTTCTTGAGCCTTTTCTCTATGAACCAAATTCTCGGGCCTACCTTCTAGTGGCGCGGTCTATTGCATGGAGCCGGTGCATTACTTGTAGCATCATAGGTTGCATCTCGATCGAGATCAATTTACTATATAAAAACATAATTTAAATCGTCAAGAGTTGTCACACTATCATTATGGAAATACTCATACATATGGCTTGTATAGCTAGACTCATACTTACATTACGTTAGTTCAAAATCGACTAAACCGTAGCTCTAATACCACTAAATGTAACATCCCTTACCCATATCCTTCGCCAGAAACGAGTACAAGGCATTACCGTACTTAACTTACTCAAACATACAACATCGGGCCATAAAATCTCATTTCAACTTAAAACTTCTCATTCAAGATCGTAATGTCCCTATTATAGGTCCACGAGACCCTAAACATACATACGGAATGGTTCGAGTCTAAATTGTAAACTTTTGAACACTTAAATTTTTTTTGGTTAAAACAAGGCCAAACGCCCGTGTGGTAAAGGACATGCCCGTATGGTAAGAGACATGCCCGTGTGGTCACACACGCCCATGTCCCTAGTCAGTATGGATTTTATTTTTCCTTTGAACCTATAGAAGTTTTCACACGACCGGGCACACGCCCTTGTTCATGGCTCGTGTCCTTCACACGGCCTAGACACGCCCGTGCCTTAGCCCGTGTGTAAAAACTTGACATTCTATTTCTGACATCATCATCTCAATAAGATCACACAGCCAAGGCACACGCCCATGTCTTTAGACCGTATGTTAAATTAAATTCCTAATTTTAGGTGCAGACTTCACATGGCCTGGGCACACACCCATGCTCTATGGTTGTCTTCCACAGTTGAGACACACAACCGTGTCTCAGTCCGTATGGTTACTATTAGGCATTCTGACTTACCAACTTAACATGTAGGGGGACACACTACCTATCAACATGATCATGGGGTTGACCGTGTGTCACACACGGCCTAGACACACGCCCGTGTATCTCCTCGTGTGCACAATTACAAGGCTTTTTACCAATCCCATTTTGCCACCCCTTACTTACACCACAATAACTACATCAATAACCTACTCATCCATGCAACAATATGCCAAATTTATCAACCATGCAGTTTAGACCTTCATGAAAACATCATCATTCATAAATATAACTTGCCTAGTTTTGGCTGAATTCAATGACTATAACAAAATGAATAATTAACCTTAATAACCAACACTCTGGCTAACCAATATGACATATCACAAAATAACCAAGTTCCTATACATGCCATTCTCAAAATTAATCAAACTTTGCTATACCAAAGAGAAGTTGATAGTGTGACCTGAACTTCGATGTCCTACGATCCACGAGTTGGCTTGTTGATACTACAATGAAATGGGAAATGAGAGGGGTAAGCATAAAGCTTAGTAAGTTTGCATGAAATAGATAGCAACATAAAGGTTTATGATAACATCCATTCATCACATTAGATAATACACAAGTTCTCAAGCTCATCAGCATAACTTACTCATGCTTACTCTTACCAAAAAAACATCACATTTTGCATTTATTACTCATAAGTTACTCATGGGTACATGTATCACTTCATCACGGAATTTAGAACTTATGCTATCTAGAACATAACTTAACTCATTGTCATCTTTAACATAAACTTAGCTCTTTACCAATTGAACTACTTAGAATATCGAAGGATACTCAATCTCATCATACATGTAACACGATGCCAAAGCCATATCCCAGATATGGTCTTACATGGAATCACATCTCGATGTCGATGCCATATCCCAGATATGGTCTTATACGAGATCTCATATCTCGATGTTGATGCCACATCTAAGATATGATATTATACAATATCATATATCGATGTTAATGCCATGTCCAAGACATGGTCTTACACAAGATCTCCCTTCGGTGCCGATGCCATGTCCCAGACATGGTCTTATACGGGACCTTCTTTATCTCATGTTGTGATAATGGTATCCTTACTATTCCTAATGTTCAACTGGGGCTTCAACTCAACATAATAGCATTATACTTTCATCGAAGCATCATTAATCAATTTCATAGAAATACTAAACATTTCTCATGATATTAAGCAATTAAGAATATAATAACATTATGTAGCTATAATTTCATACAAACTTACCTCGGTACCAAAATATATGTGGAATCGTTCAATTTTAATCCACCACCTTATTCTTGCCTCAGTTTCATTCCTGGCTTCGTGTTTCTTGATCTATAATAACAATTTCACTCATTTAATGATCACATTGACTAAAATAACTCATGAATCATACTTTGGCAAAATTATCATTTTGCCCTTGACTTTCACAAAAATTATGATTTTACCCCTAGGCTCGTAAATAGATTCTAATCAAATTTATTCCTTTAAAAATCCTAGATGAACATTTATTACTCTTATAGCAACCTCCAATACTCATTATTTCACACATTTACCACCTATTTACAACCTTTACAAAAAGGTCCTTTTAGGTGTTTTCATGGAAACACCTTTCACAAAAGTTGTTTATTTAACAACTAAGACTCATTTTCTTCCATAAAATTTTAGAAATCAACACTAATTCTCTCATGTAAAAACCCTAGGTTTTCAAATTTTACAAAAATTATCTAGCTCAAGCTAAAAGAATGACCATTAAAATGACATTAAAAGACTTGCAAGGAGAAAAGCTTGGCTAAAATTTTTGAGTTCTCAAACCCTTATTTTGTTGAAAATTTTGGTGGAGAAGATGGAGAGAAAATATGATATTTTTCTTTTCTTTATTTTATTATAAAACATCAATTTATCACCTAATTTTCCACGAACTTTGACCTATTTTCACTTCTTTGTCCCCTATGGCCTACCACTCCATTTTATAAGGTCTAATTGCACATTAAGGGCCTCCAATTAATGTTCTATGGCTATTAAACACCTTTAGCTTGTAAAATATAACATTTTCATTTTATGCGATTTAGTCCTTTTTCGCAATTAAGCATGCAATCGCTAAAGTTAATGCGCCAAAATTTTCATGCATTCATATAATCATGCCATAACTCATAAATTAATACAATAATGATTTTTCTCTGACCTCAAATTAGTGGTTCCAAAACCATTATTCTGACTAGCCCCAAAATCGGGCTATTACATGCACAACTCAAAAGTACCAAATAAATGTCTGATAGTGCGATGAAGTTCCTGACGATCCTCGGTTCTAAGCTAGATTTGATTTACTATAAAACATAGAAGGAAATAAACAAAGTAAGCTATAAAACTTAGTAAGTTCTTATGTATATATGAAATAATCAACATCATTCATGAACAATTCCAAGTAGACACATAATTTGCAATTAAACCTCAATCAATGAGATAACATAAAGTTTAACTATAAAGCAACTCATAAATTCTCATCTTCTTACAATTCATCATTCGAACAGATTTCTGTACATACCTGTACTGATACATATCTATTCTCACCATTTTGCTTATCGAATCACTTCAAGTTTATAAATGCTTACGATATAAGTATGTCGATTTTTCGATGCCATAGTCCAACTATGGTCTTACACATACATTGCCAAGGCCCTGTCGTGGTCCTTCATTCACATGCCATAAACCGGTTATGGTCTTATTATTCGATTTTGCCATAGCGCATGTCGAAACCATTCTTAAGTTTTCTTTTGAAAAAATAGGGATCAACTTTTAAAACAAAAATGGAGTCACCACCAAACCTTTTTTAGGTGTGATCGTGTCACCTTGAGATTGATCATTAAAGCGTTTTGATTTATTAAAACGATGATTATGGCCTATGAAATTTTAGAAAACTGGTTCGGGAGTCGGTTACGTACGAGGAAGGATTAGCACCCTCGTAATGCCCAAAATTGGTACCGAATTGATTGATTATTGCCTTAATGTTAAAAATTTGAAAAGATTTTAAAAATACGATCCTCTTTATTTTAAAACTTGAATAAATTAGACAAGATGTCGAGACCCACTTATTTCGAAGGAATAAAATATCATACCCAGTTAGTTAGGATACGACATTTTTGATTTCATGATAATAAGTTTTTTATTTAGTTGATGCTTTAAAAATAATTGGTTCTTTAGACTCGATGAGAAAATTTGAAACCCAGTAAGTTAGGGTACAATTTCTTTCGAATCTTGGAACATGAAATATTTTCTTATTTCAAAAACAAATTTTTGATGTATCAAGTAAAATATAATATGATCGTAGTAAAATGAAAAATGAATCATAATGCCGATATGCATAATGGAATAAAAGTGTGGGTGATAATATGAATAACAATAATGAAGGAAAAATAATAAAATAAAAGCTAAAAAATAATTAAAAATAATAAGTAAAAAAAAAATAAATAAAAGAAAAGAAGCTAATAGCAAATTAACGAGATAGATAAATACTATATACAATAATTTAAAGATAATAAAATAATAATAATAATAATAATAATAATAATAAAAACTATAATGGAAGTATATTAATAAATAAATAATAGTTAATAAATAAATAATAATAATAATAATAATAATAATAATAATAATAATAATAATAATAATAATATGGAAAGTAATCATAATAAACATAATTATAATAATAATATTAAAAAAATAATAATAGTAATACTAAAATAATAATAATAATAATAATAATTTAAATTAATTGATTTTAATAATAAAATGGCAATAATGACAGAAAGGATTAAATTGAAAGCAAAATTAAACTTTTAGGGTAAAAATAGAAATAAAATGAGGCAAAAGGACCAAATTGTAACGCGCCCCAAAAAGATAGGGACTAATTGGGAAATTATTCCCCCAATCCAAACGCGTGGCATCAAGGGGTACTAAAATGAATCAGTAAGAAAATTACTGGGCCGAATTATAATTTAAAAAATTGAATTAAAAAATAAAAAATCAGAAGGGCTAAAGCGATTAATGGCACATTTTACAGAAACACGCGGATCCTCCCCGGGTTAGGTCGGTTCGCATGCGGGTAGCCATGAAACGATGTCGTTTTGGCCCCTAATACATACTCCCAGTGTAACATTCTAAAATTTGAATTTTATATGTTGCATTATTTTGGTGCTCAGCTAGTTAAACTATCCAATGTGTGTGTTTAGGTAGTCTTGAGAAGGCTCAGGATTTATTCGGATTTAGTAAAATTTTTGGCATTTAGTACTTTAAGGAAATGGAGTAAGTGACCTTAAAGCTTAACGTAATAGAGTGGTAAATAGCTAGCATAAGTGAGCAATTAGTAAAGGGGATATGGCGCCATATGTGTTACCTTGAGTGAAGGAGTTCGAAACCCTTTAAGTGCATGTGTGATTTTTATTTTTGCTTTCCTTCCTTATAGTGTCGGCCAAGCATGATTTTATGGTAAGTTGGACTTTTATTTTTATGGCAAGATGGCTAAGAGAAAAAGGCAAGATTGAAGTTAGGGAAAGGAATCAAATGAAAATGGCATGTAAGGGGAGCTTAAGGCTTATTCCATGGGTGATGTTTTGGAAAGTTTTGTTGGCCAAACTTTTGACCAATTGGCTATGCATTTGGACGGTTTTTGGGGCTAAGGGAGATGGCCCAATTTTTTTAGCATTTTGGTAAGGTTTAGATGCTAGTTTTGTTCAATTCTATTAGCAACTAGTGTATCATTTCTCTTCTCCAAAACTCTTTTCCCCTAGCCGAATGTGGTCAATAGAAAGAGGTAAATTTTTGTTTATTTTGGCCATTTATTTTTGACCAATTTGGTATCATCTTTTATACTCCCCAAACTATTTTCTTCTTTGTGCCGAAACCATGCAACCTTGAAAAGGCATTTTCATTTCTTTTCTTTCTCTTTGCCGAATGCATACCAACTTGAAGACCTTTTTCCTTGTTCATTTTTCATCCTTGAAAATCGAAACTTAAACACCATATCTTCTACTTCTTTTTCATTCTTCTTTTCTTTTTGCAAAAAACATTCAAACATCACTCCCCTTCCAATTTTCTCACCATAGCCGAATATTATTGATCATCTCCCTATAGCCGAGTCTTCCATTCAGACATATTTTCTTCTCAACTATATTTCTACTCACACTTTGATCAATTGGTAAGTGATCCATTTCAACATTTTTTTCATATTTTTCTTTTATTCTTTCTCTTAGTTCCGAATCTTTTCCTTGGTGTGGGATGGCCATATTGATCGAGACCATCACCATACTTTCTCTCTTACGAATTCACTTTTCTCTACCATAAAAATATAGTGGAAGGCCAAAACTTGGAGTTTTCGAAGTCATCATTTAATCGCTAGAATTCGGTCCAAAAATCTCTAGGGCAAGGATTCTTCGAGGATTCTATAATCACTTTTTATTCGTTAAGATAGTGTTGATTAATCGATATTATTATAGGGACTCTATCGCTCGATCTTTTATCTTGAGATCATACGGATTCTTGTGGTAAGCCGATTTCACCCCTAAGATCAATCGTTTATAACAATGTAATATTAGTTTGGACTAATATTTATTTTCAATGGAGGCAAACAAGATCGAATCAAAAGGGGTAGTGTTTGGTGATCGAAAAAGGAGCGGATTTACATCCTTTCTAGATTCAAACGAAGGGCTGTTTCGGCGATTTGAGATTTTCCACCGGGTTGTTGACCTTCATCCTGTGAGAAACAACTATTCGAGGTTATTTGCAATTGTGAGGCATCAGTGATTTGGGATTATCTACCGGGTTGGGGACCGTCAACTGGGGAGAACCGGTAAATTATAGTTGTTCGCAATTCTGAGGGTAAAAACTTAGATCATTTATCTTAGAGTAAATTTACTATGTCACGTTCATTGTCTAATAGAGGTTGAAATATTTTTAGGTGACGGCGATCAGAAAAGTGTAGTGCTTATTGTAATCAGTGTGTAATCTCACACCGTATTTCATGGGTTAGATAATTATATTGAGTTAATCGCTCGATTAAATCACATGTTAGCGAAATTAGGTAAAATGGCATAATTATCACTATTTTGGTAAAAATTATGAAATCGGTATTAAAACGGTAAAAATTACGAAATTACCCTCAATAGGCCAAACCAATAAATGTGATATTTGTTATATGGGCCAAAATGTGATATTTGTTATATGGGCCAAAATGTGATATTTGTTATATGGGCCAAAATGTGATAATTGTTATATGGGCCAAAATGTGATATTTGTTATATGGGCCACATGGTGATATGAGCCCAATTGTGATATTTGCTACATGGGCCAAAATGAGATATTGGTTATATAGGCCCAATTGTGATATTTGATATATGGGCCAGATTGTGATGTGAGCCACCTTGTGATAATTGTTATAATGGTCCAAATTGTTCGTAATAAATATTTGAATGAATTGTTGTAAATGAATATATATTATATACATGAATTGCATGGGATGGGATATTGACGAAGAGAAGTTCTGGTAGCTCTGCTGCAAAATTCTGGTGGCTCTGCCACAAATATGAAAAATGGAAATGCCATGTAAACTCTGTGAATCTGGTGGCTTGTCCACAACTTGTTATAAATGGCTTAATGCCTATTTTGGTGTGTTGGCGGGGTGGGTGAGTAAAGCTCCCCACCGGTGTGCTGGTTGGTACGGGTGGTGTGTAGCTAATGGAAATTAGGTTTGGTTTGGGAATTGCATATCACATGCATGTTATATACATGTTATTATGTTATAATTGTAAATGGGCTTTGGCCCAATAAATGCTTAATTGGATTTTTAGCCTAGTGGACAATGGTAAGTGGGTTACACACTGAGTTCTAGTAACTCACCCCGTTTTCCTTATCCTTTTCAGGTAATGATCATTGATGGAGACTTGGGCCGTGGATATCTTAGTGGAGGCCATACGTAAAAACGGTCAAATTTGGAAATTTGGATTTCTTTTAATACTTTTAATTATTTTGCTATTTTGAATTAAGGTTTGTAATAAGGCCTCTTGATAATTTTTTTTATTTGGTTATTGTTTGATGAAATTATAAACTGCTTTAAGTATTTCAAATTTGGATTATATTTTTTCTAAAAACTTAAATAAACGTTTTATTCCAAATGAGTATATAGAAAGGATTTCATAAAAATTTCATAATTGTAACTCGAAATTATTCTTAAGTTTTTCATCAATTCTTTAGAAAATATATTTAATTTCTTTTAAAAATTTTCTCGAACTGTTAAACGATATTTTCAATTTTCAATTTATAAGATCTTACATCTCAAATTGTCAATTTATTATTCAAATCTTTAACTCGATAAAGACTTCATCAAAATTTTGAAATCGATTTTACTTAAAAAGGAATCAAAGTATATTTATTTTGTGTGGCATGTCAAAACTGGCCTTAACGCATAGGCCGAGTTTGGGGTGTTACATTTTATGGTATCATAGTCCAGTTCAAAACTCGGTTGTGGTTTGGGTTCAAAAATGTTTTCGAAAGTTGTTTTGAATTGTAAAGTTAAAATGCATTGTTTCAAAAAGGAAGTATGGCACCACGGGTATCCGGCATCTAGTCAAGTAAGTATGTTATTGTATGATTATAATTGTTATGATATGACTATAGGAACACTCTAGAACTTTTAGTTTTAGGTGTTGAAACTATAGAGATTGAGACTATAGGACGCGTTTGCGAAAATGACTTTACTTCTTATACCTCATAAGATATTGTTTAATAAATATCAAAATAGTATACTGATTCATAAGACTTTTAATTAGATTAAATCGAACTACTAAATATGAGCGCTAGAGGACGTGGACGCAGTAGACGTGGCCATGGTAGAGGCCGAGGTGCTAGGGTTGTGTCTGAAGCATTGGGTCATATGCCAGAATTGGACGCACCTACGTCATCCAGGACTAAGACTGGATCACATGACCATATGAGGGAGGACATTGCCTTGTCTCAAGCAATGTTGCGAGTCTTAGAAAGAGTTGCTGAGGATAGAACTAGGCCAGCAGCTTGTGGATCAATTTCGGAATGACTTAGATTAAGCGATGTCGAGGTTTTTAGGGGTGTCTCGAATGTAGCCCCAAATGTAGCGAAATATTGGATAGAGGTAGTGGAATGGATTATGGATGATTTGGAGTGCACCACCGAGCAAAAACTGAGAGGAGCTATGTCATTGTTGAGAGACGAGGCATATCAATGGTGGCTTACTGTTCGAGAGGGCATTCAGGCCAATCGCATTACTTGGGATTTCTTCAAAACATCATTTCAAGGAAAGTATGTTGGGGCTAGCTATGTGGATGCCCAATGGAAGGAATTCCTTAATTTGGTTTAAGTATGTAAGACCGTGGCAGCCTACGAAGAAGAATTCCTGCGTCTAAGTCGTTATGCCCGAGGTATTGTGCCAACTGACTATGAACGATACGTGCATTTTGAGGACAGGTTAAGTGATGAGTTGCCGGTATTGATAGCCCCACAGCAAGAAAGGAATTTTACCACACCGGTGGAGAAAGCGAAGATAGCCGAAGAGGCTAAGCACTCAAAGTGGCAAAATCGAGAAAAAGATAGAGGCAAGAGTAAGAGGGACTTTAAGTACTCGGGTCCTACTAAAAGGTTCCAAAAGAGGCCCAGGAATGATGAGCCAGCTCAAACTAGAACACCTACTGCTGCCAATCAAATACAACCATGTGCTGACTGTGGAAGACGACACCCTGGTGAATGCTGGAGGAGAACCAGTGGTTGTTTCAAATGTGGTTCTAAAGACCATCAGCTTAAAGATTATCCTCGATGGACTGCTCCAACTCAGGAAGCTTGTAACTATGAAGCACAGCCAGCTAGAGGCATTCAGCAGCCACCGAGAGGTTGTGGGCCAGGTCAAGGTGTAATGGAGGAGGACGAGGTCAGGGTGCACCGGGTAGAGGTACTGGTTTTAGTGGTAACACAGAGGCGAGGTAGCCAGGGTTGGTTTATGAGGTCAGACGTCGAGAGGATGGCAATGCACCTATGTGATAACCGGTACGTTCTTCATATCTGATGTGTCTGTTACTGCTTTGATAGATATCGGATCCACCCATTCATATGTTGCTAGTGCTGTATCTGGAAATTTGAACATTATATTTGAGATTACTGCAGGGGAGATGACAGTAATTAGTCTTTTAGGACAATCTGTGTTAGTGAATAAATTGTTTAGAGATGTACCCTTAGAAGTTCAAGGAGAAACATTTTTGGCGGACTTGATGAAACTGCCTTTCGGTGAGTTCGACCTTATTTTGGGCATGGACTGGTTGGTGGAACACCATGCGAACTTGGTTTGTACTGCAAAGCAGATGAAGATAAGAACTTCGGAAGATAAAGAAGTGGTGATGATAGGTGAAAGGAGAAATTATCTATCGAATGTGGTATCTACTTTAAAGGCAGAAAATTTGGTTCGAAAAGGGTGTGGAGCATTCCTAGCCTTCATTAGCACATTGGATGCCAAGGAAGTGTTAGTAGAAGGTGTTAGAACGGTGAAGGAGTTTTCAGACGTTTTTCCCGAAGAACTTTTTGGATTGCCTCCAGATCGGAAGGTAGAGTTTAGCATTGAATTATGCCGAAAGAATTGGCAGAGCTTAAAGCTCAAATTTAGGATTTGTTGGATCGGGGTTTCATATGACCTAGTATGCCATAGTAGGGAGCATCGGTCTTGTCCATCAAGAAGAAGGATGGGTCGATGCGTATGTGCATCGATTATTGGCAGTTGAATAA
Source organism: Gossypium rotundifolium (assembly GCA_025506655.1). Taxonomy (NCBI): domain Eukaryota; kingdom Viridiplantae; phylum Streptophyta; class Magnoliopsida; order Malvales; family Malvaceae; genus Gossypium; species Gossypium rotundifolium. The sequence goes on along the minus strand of CP106724.1, from coordinate 165,524,782 downwards.
GTTGACGATCAAGAACAAGTATCTGTTGCCAAGAATTGATGACATGTTCGACCAACTGCGAGGAGCTTCAATTTTCTCATAAATAGATTTGAGATCGGGTTATCACCAGCTTATGATCAATGAGGCGGATATTCATAAAATAGCATTTCGAACTCGTTATGGACAATACGAGTTCTTGATGATGCCGTTTGGGTTGACAAATACACCAGCTACATTTATGGACATGATGAACCGGGTCTTCCAACCCTATTTAGATCAGTTTGTGGTGGTGTTCATAAATGACATCTTGGTATACTCGAAGAATGAAGAAGAGCATGATTCACATCTGCGGATAGTATTGCAAATATTGCGAAAAAAGTAACTTTATGCCAAAGTTAGTAAGTGTGAATTTTGGCTGAAGGAAGTGACCTTCTTGGGGCATGTTGTGTCGGCCGAAGAAATTAGAGTTGATCCCCGAAAAGTAGAGGCTGTGTTGGATTGGAAACCACCAAAGTCAGGGGCCAAAATTTGGAGTTTCTTAGGGTTGGCTAGTTGTTATCGGCGTTTTGTTGAGGGGTTTTCATTGATTATTGCACCCCTAACTAAATTGTTGTGCAAGGGAGTACCATTTGTGTGGTCAGATCGGCAGTAAGAAAGTTTCGAGAGATTGAAGAAGATTTTGGCGGAAGCGCCAGTACTGATTCAACCTGAGGTTGGAAAAGAGTTTATTGTTTACTATGATGTGTCACACACGGGCTTAGGATCTGCGTTGATGCAAGGTGGAAAAGTGGTGGCATATACATCTCGTTAGTTGAGACCGCACGAGGTGAATTATCCCACTCATGATTTGGAGTTGGTTACAGTGGTGTTTGCTTTGAAGATTTAGAGACACCCCCTTTACGGTGAGAAGTCAATTATTTATACAGACAATAAGAGTCTAAAGCATCTCCTTACACAAAAGGAGTTGAACTTAAGACAGCGGAGGTGGATACACCTATTGAAGGATTATGACTTCTCAATCGAGTATCACTCCAGAACGGCTAACATGGTGGCAGACGTGTTGAGTCATAAGGTGATATCGGATTGGAGAGCGATGTTTTCTCATCGCAGCTTGTATGAAGATGGTAGTCTGCTAGCCAAACATCAGGTGAAGCCTTTGTGGTTAGGTCAGATTAAAGAAAACCAATTATCAGATGAAAAGTTGGGTTCCTTACTTCAGCAAGTAGAAAGTGGTGTGAAAGGGGATTTTAGAATGAATAATGATGGAGTATTGTGTTTTCACGGAAGAATTTTTATGCCCAAAGATTTAGAATTGAGACAAATGATCCTGTGAGAGGCGCATAGTAGCCCTTATGCTATGCACCCCGGGGAAAATAAAATGTATCGAGACCTCCGTAAGCAGTATTGGTGGCCAGGGTTAAAATAGAAAGTTATTGAATATGTGAGTAAGTGCTTGACATGTCAGCAAGTGAAGGCAGAACATCAATTACCGTTGGTATTGCTACAACCAGTGAAGATTCCCTTATGGAAATGGGGCAGATAACGATGCACTTTGTTAGTGGGTTACCTTTACCGCCTACTAGGAAAGATTCCATTTGGGTAAAATGGATCGGTTGACTAAGACTATCCATTTTCTACCTATTCATACGGATTACTCATTGCAGAAGTTGACCAAGTTGTATGTAGCAGAGATCGTGAGGTTGCATGGGGTACCAGTGTTTATTATATCGGATAAGGACCCTAGGTTTACATCACGGTTTTAGAATGCCTTACATGAAGCTTTGGGAACCAAGCTTAATTTCAGTACGACATTTCACACTCACTCAGATGGTCAGTCGGAGAGAGTAATCCAGATTCTGGAAGACATGTTAAGGGGCTGTGTGATTGACTTCAGGGGTAGCTGGGAAGATTTTATACCTTTGCCAGAATTTTCTTATAATAATAGCTATCAATCCAGTATCCAGATGGCACCCTACGAGGCATTGTATGATCGTAGGTGCCGTACTCCTACTTGTTGGACTGAATTGGGGGAGCGACAGTTATTGGGTCTTAAGCTGATATCGACTACGAAAGAAAAAGTAAAGGCAATTCGGGCACGGTTAAAGGAAGCTTCGGATAGACAAAAATCTTATGTGGATCTGAAGCGTAAGGATATTGAGTTTACGGTGGGAGATCAAGTCTTTCTAAAGGTCTCACCTTGGAAGAAGATCTTCAAATTTGGAAGGAAGGGCAAGTTGAGCCCTAGGTTCATCGGACCGTACCGTGTGTTGAAGCATGTAGGACTAGTGGCTTATCAGCTTGAGTTACCTCCTGAGTTGAGTCGGATACATAATGTTTTCCATATCTCAATGTTAAGGCGTTACCGATCGGATCCGTCTCATATAGTATCGGTAGAGGAAATTGAGATAAGACCTGATTTGTTGTTTGAGGAAGAACCAGTGCAAATTCTAGATCGGGACGTTAAGGTACTGAGAAGGAAGACTGTGCCGTTAGTCAAGGTTCTATGGCGTAATCACGGAGCGGAGGAAGCTACATAGGAGCCTAAGGAGATGATTCGGCAACAATATCCCATCTCTTTTAATTAGGTAAATTTCGAGGATAAAATTTTCTTTAAGGGAGGTAGAATTGTAACATCCTAAAATTTAAATTTTATATGTTGCATTATTTTGGTGCTCAGCTAGTTAAACTATCCAATGAGTGTGTTTAGGTAGTCCTGAGAAGGCTCAGGATTTATTTGGATTTAGTAAAATTTTTGGCATTTAGTACTTTAAGGAAATGGAGTAAGTGACCTTAAAACTTAAGGTAATAGAGTGGTAAATAGCTAGCATAAGTGAGCAATTAGTAAAGGGGATATGGCACCATATGTGTTACCTTGAGGGAAGGAGTTCGAAACCCTTTGAGTGCATGTGTGATTTTTATTTTTGCTTTCCTTCCTTATAGTGTCGGCCAAGCATGATTTTATGGTAAGTTGGACTTTTATTTTTATGGCAAGATGGCTAAGAGAAAAAGGCAAGATTGAAGTTAGGGAAAGGAATCAAATGAAAATGGCATGTAAGGGGAGCTTAAGGCTTATTCCATGGGTGATGTTTTGGAAAGTTTGGTTGGCCAAACTTTTGACCAATTGGCTATGCATTTGGACGGTTTTTGGGGCTAAGGGGGATGGCCGAATTTTATTAGCATTTTGGTAAGGTTTAGGTGCTAGTTTTGGTCAATTCTATTAGCAACTAGTGTATCATTTCTCTTCTCCAAAACTCTTTTCCCCTAGCCAAATGTGGTCAATATCAATAGGTAAATTTTTGTTTGTTTTGGCCATTTCTTTTTGACCAATTTGGTATCATCTTTCATACTCCCCAAACTCTTTTCTTCTTTGTGCCGAAACCATGCAACCTTGAAAAGGCATTTTTCATTTCTTTTTTTCTCTTTGCCAAATGCATACCAACTTGAAGAGCATTTTCCTTGTTCATTTTTCATCCTTGAAAACCGAAACTTAAACACCATATCTTCTACTTCTTTTTTCTTCTTCTTTTATTTTTGTAAAAAAGAAAAACTTTCAAACATCACTCCCCTTCCAATATTCTCACCATAGCCGAATAGCATTGATCATCTCCCTATAGCCGAGTCTTCCATTCATAGATATTTTCTTCTCAACTATATTTCTACTCACACTTTGATCAATCGGTAAGTGATCCATTTCAACATTTATTTTTTCTGTATTTTTTATTTTATTCTTTCTCTTAGTGCCGAATCTTTACCTTGGTGTGGGATGGCCATATTGATTGAGACCATCACAGTACTTTCTCTCTTCCGAAATCACTTTTCTCTCCCATAGAAATATAGTGGAAGGCCGAAACTTGGAGTTTTTGAAGTCATTGTTTAATCGCTAGAATTCGGTCCAAAAATCTCTAAGTTAAGGATTCTTTGAGGATTCTATAATCACTTTTTATTCATTAAGATAGTGTTGATTAATCGATATTATTATAGGGACTCTATCGCTCGATCTTTCATCTTGAGATCATATGGATTCTTGTGGTACGCTGACTTCACCCCTAAGATAAATCGTTTATAACAACGTAATATTAGATTGGACTAATATTTATTTTCAATGGAGGCAAGCAAGATCGAATCAAAAGGTATAGTGTTTGGTGATTGAAAAAGGAGCAGATTTACGATCCCTTCTAGATTCAAACGAATGGCTGTTTCGGCGATTGAGATTTTCCACCGGGTTGTGGACCCTCATCCGGTGAGAAACAACTATTCAAGGTTGTTCGCAATTGTGAGGCATCAGCGATTTGGGATTATCCACCGGGTTGTGGACCGTCAACTGGGGAGAACCATCAAATCATAGTTGTTCGCGATTCTGAGGGTAAAAACTTAGATCGTTTATCTTAGAGTAAATTTACTATGTCACGTTCATTGTCTAATAGAGAGTTGAAATATTTTTAGGTGACGACGATCAGGAAAGTGTAGTGCTTACTGTAATCAGATGAGTAATCTCACACCGTCTTTCATGGGTTAGATAATTATATTGAGTTAATCGCTCGATTAAATCACATGTTAGCGAATTCGGGTAAAATGACATAATTATCACTATTTTGGTAAAAACTATGAAATCGGTAATAAAACGGTGAAAATTACAAAATTACCCTCAATGGGCCAAACCGATAAATGTGATATTTGTTATATGGGCCAAAATGCGATATTTGTTATATGGGCCAAAATGTGATATTTGTTATATGGGCCAGATTGTGATATGGGCCCAATTGTGATGTTTACTATATGGGCCAAAATGAGATATTGGTTATATGGGCCCAATTGTGATATTTGATATATGGGCCAGATTGTGATATGGGCTAGCTTGCGATAATTGTTATAATGGTCCAAATTGTTCGTAATAAATATTTGAATGAATTGTTGTAAATGAATATATATTATATACATGAATTGTATGGGATGGGATATTGACGAAGAGAAGTTCTCGTAGCTTTACTACAAAATTTTGGTGGCTTTGCCACAAATCTGAAAAATGGCAATGCCATGTAAACTCTGTGAATCTGGTGGCTTGTCCACAAATTGTTATAAACGGCTTAATGCCTATTTTGGTGTGATGGCGGAGTGGGTGACTAAAGCTCCCCATAGGTGTGCTGGTTGGAATGGGTGGTGTGTAGCGGATGGAAATTAAGTTTGGTTTTGGAATTGCATATCACATGCATATTATATACATGTTATTATGTTATAATTGTAAATGGGCTTTGGCCCAATAAATGCTTAATTGGATTTTTAGCCCAGTGGACAATGGTAAGTGGGTTACACATTGAGTTCTAGTAACTCACCCCATTTTCCTTATCCCTTTCAGGTAATGATCATTGATGGAGACTTGGGCTGTGGATATCTTGGTGGAGGCCATCCTTAAACACGATTAAATTTGGAAATTTGAATTTCTTTTAATACTTTTAATTATTTTGCTATTTTGAATTAAGGTTTGTAATAAGGCCTCTTGATAATTTTTTTGATTTGATTATTGTTTGAAGAAATTATAAAGCGCTTTAAGTATTTCAAATTGGGATTATATTTTTTCTAAAACTTAAATAAATGTTTTATTCCAAATGAGTATATAAAAAGGATTTCATAAAAATTTCATAATTGTAACTCGAAATTATTCTTAAGTTTTCATCAATTCTTTTGGAAAAATATTTTTTGATTTCTTTTAAAATTTTTCTCAAACTGTTAAATGATATTTTCAAATTTCGATTTATAAGATCTTACATCTCAAATTGTCGATTTATTATTCAAATCTTTTACTAAAGAAAGACTTTGTCAAAATTTTGAAATCAATTTTACTTAAAAAGGAATCAAAGTATATTTATTTTGTGTGGCATGTCAAAACTGGCCTTAAAGCATAGGCCGGGTTTGGGGTGTTACACCCAAAATGATGTCGTATGGGCAAGGCAATAAATGTCAAATTTTTGAAAAAATTTAGTTTTCCAACCATTTAAAAAAAATCTCCTCTTCTTCTCTCCCTCTCAACCCGAAATCATGAAAGTGCTCGTGAGACTCAAGTGCCAATCACTGGCTTGCTTTGTCATGACCCTCACCGTGCACAGCGGTCAAAATTCAAAGTCAGATACTTTTTTTACATTTTATTTAAATATGCATATAGTTTAAAAAAATAGAAGTGAAAATCTTTATATGTATGTTTGCAGATTCGGAAGAAAAAGAAAAAATAAAAAACCTTGATGATCTCTGTATTGATTTCGTATGTCTTTTCTTTTCTATATATATGTGTAAAAAAATCCTCCCATTTACAAAGTACATTCGGGTTTTTTATAACCAAAAACAAACCAAAAATACATAGATTCTTTCTTGCTATGCTTGCTGTTTCTACTGTGTTTTCTTTCCTTTTGCAGGTGAAAGGCAGAAATCACGATGGCAACAACGGCGTGATGCTCAACAGTGATGAAGACTGGTGGCTAGGCTGTGGCGCGAGGGTTTTCCAAAAACCCTAGGCTTCTATTTCTATTTTGAGTATTGGGCCCTTTGGGCCCCGTAGGTTTGGGTTTGGGTGTAATTAAGTTTTGGGTAATCTATTTAGTTTGGGCTGTAAGTGGACTGTAAGACTTTGGACATTTGGTTTGTTTATTTTTTTTATTTTTTGGTTTGTACGGGCCTGGGTAAATTGGACCTATTACAGCGCCCCTTTTTGCTCAATGTCGTGTAACGGGAATAGGGCAAAGACTATAAAAGGACCAATTTTGCCCGGTCTTGCCAATTATTGACTTCTTGGTCTTTGTCTTCTTCAGGTAGTCTCTAACCCAACTGCAACTTCAAGGAGATTGAATCTATAGCTTTAATCTTATTCTACTGAAATTTCAAGGAGATAAGACCTGCTTTTGTAGATTTGATGCATCCTATTGAAACTTCAGGAAAGTGAGACTAGTATCTTTGATCTTGCTTCACTGCAATATTCAAGAAGACATGATCTACTATTTTCAGTCTGTTCCACTGTAAACTCAGGGACGCAAGCTAAATCTTCGATCTTCTTCCTACAATTTTAGGAGGATAAGATCTGCTGTCTTCAGTCTACTCCGCTGCAACTTCAGGGAGGTAGAATTCTTTATCTTCGATCTACTTCACTACAATCTCAGGAAGACAAGATCTACTATCTTTAGTTTGCTCCACTGCAAACTCAGGGACGAGTAGACTGGTATCTTTGATCTGCTTCACTGCAATCTCAAGAAGACAAGATCTTCTATCTTCATCTGCTCCACTGCAAACTCAGGGATGCAAAACTAGTATCTTCGATCTACTTCACTACAATATTAGGAAGACAAGATCTTCTATCTTCAGTCTGCTCTACTGCAAACTCAGGGATGCCAGACTAGTATCTTCGACCTACTTCACTGCAATCTCAGGAAGACAAGATCTGCTATCTTCAGTCTGCTCCACTACAAACTCAGGGATGCCAAACTAGTATCTTCGATCTACTTCACTGCAATCTCAGGAAGACAAGATCTGCTATCTTTAGTCTGCTCCACTGCAAACTTAGGGATGCTCTACTAGTATCTTCTATCTGCTTCACTGCAATCTCAAGAAGACAAGATCTGCTATCTTCAGTCTACTCCACTATAAATTCAGGGATGCCAGACTAGTATCTTCAATCTACCCTACTACATTGTCCTCTAGGGGACATAACCTGTAGAATAGGTATATGATTGTGCCAATAATTAGGATGCCCTGATCGAAATGGGTCAAATGCTCCTATTTAGACATGCTACGATATATGAATGCATAAATGTTATGAGAATGATTCCTATTCAAGGTGTCATCACTCATTTGTTCTTCATCCTTGCTCCTCTTGAAGTATCAATGCTCAACAAGCTTGCCCCACTGTAACTTCAGAGTCCACTCCGCTTGAACCTTGGGGATACAAGGCTTGTACTGCCTTCAAACCATCCCACCACGATTTACAGGAATTGAAGCTTTTTCAATCTGTCCCTATTACAATTTAAGGGTATAGGATTTATTTCAACTTCAATCCATTCCACCGTAATTCAAGGGTTTTGAATTTTTTCCCTTCAATTTGGTTCGTCATACCATTCCCTGAATGTTATGACCCAATGAGACTGCTTACAAAATGATCCTCTCTTAGGATTGATATTGCTTAACTCATTATTTTGTCCAATCACTATTTGGATAAAAAGTTTAAAGAAATAGTCTCAATCTAGGCTTTTTTTCAAGTATTTCCAATTTACACATGGAAATTTTTAAACAATTGTCCTGTTTCAGTTTCTTGTATTATCTAGAAGCTTCCAAAGTAATATGAAAAACTCCTTTTATGAAAGTATTATTAGTCCATTAATCTTTATTTCAATATAAAATGCTTGAAAAATATCACAACAATGGACAAGAAAGAAATTAATCAAGAGCATAGCTCAAGACAAATAAGTTAATCAAAGATAACCAAGGTAATAAAAGAAAATTGATTGGGGTATATCTTAAAAAGAATAAAGTAATCAAAGATAGAAAATTCAAAATGGGTAAGATAGAAGCTAGGTGCCCTAGATATCGCAGCCTGAGCTTCTCTGTACAAACTTCTTGAGAACCATTTTGAGCTCAATACATGTTTAGAGGATTCGGAGTACTTTGTCAATGCCCAAAGACGTAGCATACTTCCTGATTGTTAATTCGGGCATAGCAAGACTGCCATATGCCCTATCTTTGATCAAAATTTGAGCCGCCCTTTTCCGGTTTTCGGCTCAAAACCCCTTTGGTCTCAAAGCGCCCTTTGCGGGTTTTTTCCTTGGCCTCTCCTTTTTTTTTTTTAATCTCAAGGCGCCCTTTGTGGGTTTTCACCTTGGCCTTTCCCCTTTTAGGTAAAATACTTCTTGATTGAACTTGAATTTGCCAAATTGGGCAAGTCTTCGCCATCCGTCTCTGTCAATATCAATGCTCTTCTAGAACAGACCCTTTTTACTGCATAAGGTCCTTTCCAGTTTGGTATATGCTTTCCTCTAAAATCATTTTGTATAAGAAAGATCTTTTTCAACATCAGTTTCCCCTCGTGGAATTCTCTAGGGTGAACCTCTTTATCGTAAGCTTGCATCATCTGACCGTGATGGATAACTTTTAACCTTTTCTTCAATTAGGTTCAATTAGCAAAAATGCTTCCATTCCATAAACCAATGGGTAAGATGTTGCCCCGGCAAAAGGTCTTGGCCAACGTTCGATAATCATAGAGGATAAATGGTAACTTCTTTATGCCAATGTTTGCAATTCTCGGTTATCTTTCCTACAATCCTTGTTTTGTTTGTTTGTTTGCTTTCCTTTATTTTTCTCTTTTTTTTTGCTGCCTTTACTGCACTGTGATATGGCGTTTGATCTTTGAACAAACCTCCAAACTTTTGACATTATCCTTTTTAGCACTCTTTTTCGGCACCTGATTTTTTTTTTTTTTTTTTGAGAATTTGATGACTATCAACTTTGTAACATTAGCATATAAAGCTACTTCCACCCTCTTATTGAAGTAAACGATGACTACGACGATGAATCGATGTCGACTAGAATCTTTTGTTGAGATCGGGCCCATAATATCCATTCCCCATATATAGAAAATCTGTGAAGAAATAGTCTTCCTCAATTTGACATTTACGACATAACTGAAGAAATCTCCCTTTTATGGTGGACCAATAGTACCCAAACCTTATGATTATCTTGGCTATTGTAGAACCATTATCATGTTCTTTAAACACCCTTATGGATCTATTTTAATATTTTCCCAAGCATGTCTTGATATGATCGTGCAAAAATATCTTTGAATTCTTGAAAATAACTCAATTATGTCTTGCCTTATCTCTGTGGTGAGCTGGGCTTCGATCTTCACCCATTTCCTAGGCTCACAATGTCCACTGACCCTATGTAAGGTAGGATCTATTTTTCATCTTGTTCTACCATTCTTAACAAATCATAAGATAGGTTACAATCTCTGTCATCTTCAAAGTTCTGAGATCACTCTAGACACATATCTTACTCGAAAGGAGACTCTGAGTCAGTACCAGCGTTGTTCACATCGTTGATATCTGGATACCTATTGTTGGTTCGAAGGAAGGTTCCAAAGAATAAATGATTCAAAGAATGATTATTTGTATGGTCAAGAATGAAGAATGAAAGAATACTTGAAAAAATGTCCAAAGAACAAACAAAAGAAAAAAAAAACTAAGAACAATTGTTTGTACAATATGAAATGGAAAAAATAAATGAATATTTGCTCAAAAAGATGCATTTTATTGAAATAAAAATTTCGGACACAAACCTATTTCACAAAATGGTTTTTATTGCCTCTAGGCTTAAGGCAATAAGCATGTTTCGAATATTACTCTAGATTAGCTCTAAAAATATAAGGATCTCTTCCATAGTCCCATTATTCAAAACACTCCCAAGAATGCAAGGGCTTGGAAACTTCGTTCTCCGGTTCCCTCTTCATTTTGACTTCTTCAAGGAGTCACAACTTTCTTGTCTCCTCCTTCAATTATTCAATTTAATGCCTCGTCAAAGTGATCATGTTCTGATGAAATGTCGAACTTCACAATTTCCATTTTAATGAACCTTTTGACCAACTTTTTAAACGTAGTACATTTTCAATTGAGTGACCCGTTATTCCTGCGTGGTACTCGCATTGGGCATTCTCATTATACCATTTTGGGAACGGAGGTTGCACGGGTTCTAAGTAGGACGGAGACACCACATGCACATAAAAAAAGATTATGATATAGCTCCTTATATGTCATCGGGATGGGTGTGAACTGAAGCTTTTTAGTATTTGGCCTCGCATTACATTCCTGCTTTGAAGAGCCTTGATAGCTAGTGGTTGTATCCCTTGGCTAGCCTACGTTGACTGATTTGGGATGCATGCTTAGGATACTCACTTCATTTTCCTTGTTTCTTGAGGCTGATCTTTTGGCGCTTTCTCCCGTGTCTATCTTGCCTCCCCTTATGGCATTTTCAATCATTTCTCTTGCCATTAATATATCTGCAAAGCTCTTTGTCGTACTTCCTATCATGTGAGCAATGAATGGGGCCTTTAAAGTATTGTTAAAAAGCATCGTGGTTTCCATTTCTAAAAGCGGTGGCTGAACTTGTATGGAAACTTCCCTCCATCTTTGCGCATACTGTAACACCCCAAACCCGGCCCATGCGTTATGACCGGATCTAACATGTCAGATTATAAAACATGTTAAATCCTTTTTATTTGTACTAAAATAGATATTGATTTGTTAAAATCAAGAAAACAAGTTTGATTTGAAATATTTGATAAAATGCTACTAACCTCAAAGATTGATTGATAAATCGATAAATTTGAACTAGAAATTTTATATACCATGACTGTTGAAAATATCGTTGATATTTCGAGAGAAAATTTTCAAGTTAAAAATATTCGTAGAAGTTTGTTATGAAAACCATTTGTTAATCTATTTTAGAAAATCCTTATTTAAGTTTTTGAAAAATTTCGATTTTAAAATAATTTAAGCAACGTAATAAGTTCGTCAAGCATAAAGCAAAAAATTAAAATATTTTAGAGGCTTTATTACAACATAAAAACCCAACAAAGTAAAGTAAACGGAAATAGAAATCTAAAGTTAAAAATAAACACCATTTCTGAAGTATGGCCTCCACCGAGTCATCCATGGCTCAAATCCACGATACTGAGCATTACTTGCAAGGGGTAAGGAAACGGGGTGAGTTACTAGAACTTAGTGCATAATCCCCTTACCGTTGTCCACTGAGCTTGAACCCGTTTAGCAATAAATTGGGCCGGAGCCCATTTAGCATAATATTGGGCCTGAGCCCATTTATTAAATAGAATATGTACATATATAATTATGTGCAAAGTATGCAACCCAACCCATCCTAATAATCCATCCGCTACACACAACCCGTACCAACCCATCACACCTGTGGGGATCAAGTCAACCCACCCCGCCAAACACACCAATCGCAAGCAAGTTGCCATTTATAACAAATTTTGATTGTGGCCAAGCCACTGGAATTATAGTGAATCATATTAACAAACATTTTTGTGGAAGTGCCACCGGGCTACACTTCTCTTCAACACATTTTTTTTTATTTCCAACCCAATGCAAAATATGAATATGCAGCATACATAATAAGACGTTCGCAAATAATTAATAGCCATTAATCAAATAATTTATTATAAAGGTTTGGCCTATTTAAGCAATAATAAATCGGCACGTTTAAGGCATTCTAGCAAATCAGCCCTTTAGGGGCATTTTCATAATTCGGCCCATTAGGGGCATTTTCGTAATTCAGCCTATTCGGGGCATTTTCTTAATTCAGCCCATTTGGGGCATTTTCGTAATTCTCACAGTTTCAAATGATGATTTTGACAAATCTATTGAAACAATGTAATTTAAGCCCATCTTCCCGATTTATTCCATATTACAATTTTAATCATAAAAGTGATAACGATCTATTTCCAATATGATATCAAATATTAAAATCTATGGAATAACGGTGTGAGATTACACACCTGATTACGGTAAGTACTAGGACTTCTTGATCGTTGACACCTATGATATCATAACACTCGATTAATCGACATACGTGATTTTATTAATCTAACTCTAAAATAAACGATCTAAAATGTTTACCCTTAGAATCGTGAACGACCACGATTTGACTACTTTCACCGGATGATGGTCCACGACCCGGTGGAAAATCCCGGACCACCGATACCGCCCTTCATTTGAATTTAGGAGTAGGAATCATAAATCCACTCCTTTTTAGTTCTCCACTCGCCTTTCCTTTCGAATCGGCACCACAAGCCTCCATTGGTTTAAAACTTAGTCAGAACGATATTACGTTGATATAAGCTGATTGATAAGGAAAAGATTCAGCTTACCACTAGAATCATATGATAAACAAGTAGATAGATCGAGCGATTTGGTCCCAAAAAAATATAATTAGTCTAAACTATTATTTCATTAGTAACTAAACGAAAAATTAATGATTTCAAATAATCCATTAAGAACTCCTTACCTTATCGATATTGGATCCGATTTCCACCGTCTTTGTCTTAAGGCTAGAATGGTATTATGGACACACACCCACTATAAATCTACACTGAAGTTCCTTACCAATTGGTCAAAAGATCATAATATTAGAGAGTAGGAGATATATATTTTAATAAAGAACAAAGTGAAATACCGATTAGTGATGGCCAAACGAAAGAGAAAAAATTGCACAACTATGTTAGGAGGTTACATGCAACGCGACACCACTCCTCTTCTAGCTTCACTTGTGCTAGCAAATTGCACACTAATTTCCATAAGCCTTGATGCTACTTGCCTTCTTTCCTTAAAGTGCTTAAAGACAAAAATTTTACTAAGACCGAATTCAACCTCGAGCCTTCATAGAACCCTTAAACATACACAATTAATAATTTTAACTAGCTTGACGCAAGAAAGAATGCAACACATAAAATTCTAAATTTTAGGATGTTACAATTCTACCCCCTTAAAAAAATTTTGGCCTCGAAATTTACCTGATTAAAAGAGTTGAGGATATTGCTGTCGTATCACATCCTCTGACTCCCATGTAGCTTCCTCCGATCTGTGATTACACCATAGAACTTTGACTAGCGGTACCAACTTCCTTCTCAGCACTTTAACGTCACGATCTAAAATTTGCACTGGCTCCTCTTCAAAAGACAAGTCAAGTCTTATCTCGACTTCCTCTACCAATACTATATGAGATGGATCCGATCGATAACGCCTTAACATTGAGACATGAAATACGCTATGTATCTGACTTAACTCCGTAGGTAACTCAAGCTGATAAGCCACTGACCCAACACGTTTCACTACATGGTACGGTCTAATGAATCTAGGGCTTAACTTGCCCTTCTGCCCAAATCTAAAGATCTTTTCAAAGGTGAGACCTTCAAAAAGACCTGATCGCCCACCGCAAACTCTATATCCTTACGCGTCAGATCCGCGTATGATTTTTGTCTATTCAAAGCTTCTTTAACCGTGCCCCAATTGCCTTTACTTTTTCCTCCGTCTCCGAAATCAACTCAGGACCTAATAACTGTCGCTCCCCCAGCTCAGTCCAACAAGTAGGAGTACGACACCTACGACCATACAACGCCTCGTAGGGTGCCATCTGGATGCTGGATTGATAGCTGTTGTTGTATGCAAACTCCCCAAAGGTAGAAAATCTTCCTAACTTCCCCTGAAATCGATCACACAGCCCCTTAACATATCTTCTAAAATCTGGATCACTCTCTCCGCCTGACCATCTGATTGTGGATGAAACGCCGTGCTGAAATTTAACCATGTACCCAAATCTTCATGTAAAGCCTTCTGATCGCTGAAATCAGAGCTTTAAAATTTATAATGAATGTGATCGAACCTAGATACTAACTCTGACAATGATTTAAGGCAAATGTACCTATCGAACAGTAGTATAGCTTAGGCAAGACCGGATTATCGAACCCAAAGGAACTAAAAGTACTAATACTAACTTTCTTTTTATTATTTAGCCTAGAATATGGAGTGATTTGTTGATTTAATCTAATTTAACGACTACTAAACTAAAGACTCAAAAGAAAAAAGAGAATGAATTTGGAAATAACTTGATGAAAAACTCAGTTGATCACGACGATACCCATAGGAAGAATCCACCTAGACTTCACTTGTTATCTAACACTGAACCATATGATTTATTCACTTAGTTTGATCCGTGAGACTCCCTAACATATATTAAACCCTCTCTCAAGGCGAATAACGTCTAACCTTAGGTTAATTAGTGGAACTCTCGTTCTCTTATAATAACCCCTAGAATAGCAAAGAATCATCTATGGATTCCCATATTAGGATTCACCCTAATCAAAAAATCTTGTCACCATATCTTTAGGCGCATGCGATCAACTCCGCTTAATTATGCTAGATCTACTCTTAGGCGTGGTCTATTCCTCCTCCACCTAACCACGTCGAATTTGGATTAAGCATGTACAATTAAGAACAAACTAAGTATTTATCATATAATTCGAAAACAATAACAAGATTCATCTAGGTTTCACCCCTTCGTATCTGAAGGGTTTAGTTTATAACTTTAAAATAAAACATCTCAAAAGAAAAGATAAAACAAAACTTAAGAAATCTCTAAAACCTCAAGGAATTAAAGGAGAGATCTGCTAGTCTTGAGTAGAATTTTGGCTTCTTGAGATAGATCAATGCTATCTTGAGTAATTCCTCGAATTGAATGCTCGCTTGCTCTTTGTCCTAGCTCACCCTTAACGCCCAACAAAAGACCACGGTAGAAGGCTTCTTCGAACCGCTCTTCAAGTTGCTCCTTAGGTGTTTATATAGACTTTGAGATGCCTTACTTGTCCTTACATATCCTAATTCAAGTATACTTCCTACTGGTGTTTGAATAAGCTTTGAATGTGTTTCTTTCCTCAAAGTATCCAAATCTGAGTGAAATTGCTCTCTCCCGTGGAAGGGGCATGGCCATGGCACACGCCCGTGTAAATCGACTTCTGTGCCGTGTTTGGTTCTATTGATTGAGGCACGGTGTGTGAATCGTGGATAGGCCGTGTGAAGTAATTTGACGAGGCATGGTCGTGTGGCTTGAAGTTCAGGCTATGTCGATTTCCTATTTGGCCCAAATTGGCCCGTTTTAAGCCAGTTTCTCATCCTTTTCGTTCTTGGGTGCTTTCTTGGGTATAAACATGGAAAAAAAAGGATTAAAAGAACCTTTTACACAAATTAAGGCTAAATCATCCACATATTTCCCTCGGTGTAACATAACATTTAGGGCTATGCATTTCTAGTTTAATTGTATGAACCTTGGGCATACAAACTCTTTCGTGGAAACACAATACTCCATCACTTTTTAATCCGAAATCCCCTATCTCAACACCTTTCACTTGCTGAAGTCGTGAACCCAACGCCTCATCTATCAACTGCTTTTCCTTACTCTGATTTATCCATGCAGGCTTCACCTGAAGTTCAGCTAACATACTACCATCTTCATAAAGGCTGAGGTGAGTGAACATCGCTCTCAAATCTGATATCACCTTACGACTTAACACATCTGCCATTATGTTAGCCTTTTCGGGATGATACTCGATTGTGAAATCATAATCTTTCAAAAATTCCATCCACCTCCGTTGTCTTAAGTTCAACTCCTTCTAGGTAAGGAGGTATTTTAGACTCTTATGATCCGTATAGATAATCGACTTCTCACCGAATGATAGTGTCTCTAAATCTTCAAAGAAAACACCATCGCAGCCTAACTCCAAGTCATGCGTGGGATAGTTTACCTCGGCGGCCTTAATTGACGAGATGCACAAGCCACATGACAAGTTTCAAGTACTATGAATAAATTTTGATATTTTGGAAACCTAGAAATGCATGGAAATGGAAATGAAAATGAAAATGGAAATGGACATTTTTGGAAACTTAGACATTTTGGAAACTCGGACATTTTTGGAAACTTAGACATTTTGGGAAACACGAACATTTTGGAAACCCCAACATTTTGGAAACACGAACATTTTGGAAACCTAAACATTTTGGAAACCTAAACATTTAGGAAACTTAAACATTTTGGAAACCTAAACATTTTGGAAACTTGAACATTTTGGAAACTTGAGGATGTAAGAAAAATGGCAAGTTACAGAGTCATGTGAAAATTTTAGGAAACTTAGAAATAAGTAGGAATGACAAATTTTAAAGCCCAAAATAGGAGATAAAGGAGGAGGGCCTTAAAAGAAAAAGTTGGTGAATTTTGTCATACAATCGAGCTTGGAAAAGTGGCCTGAGGTGTCACTTAGGGTTGATGGGAATGGCATGAGTTCGAGTCACTTGAAAGCAATTTTGAAGGTTTAATTTTGCTTCCCAAGGCTAGGGGTGGACTAGACTTGGTAGCTAAAAGGAGAGAGTTTTATTTTTACTAAAACTTGTCAAGTTAAGTGATAAATAAAGGATTTATTCTTCTAAGATAAATGAGGAATTAAAAGATGGATTAAAGACTTTTAATTTAATTAAGTGATAATTAATAGAGATTAAATTATCACTTGGGAGAGTAGTGGCCAAGTTTTGGACTCTTGGTCTAGCAGTTCAGTTAAAAGAGGAAAATAGAGACTTTTCTCCCATTCACTCTCTTTTAGAAATTTTGCTCTCTCTTCTCCTCTCATTGCCGAAATTTCCTAAGCAAGGACTCCATCTTTTCTCTTCCTTCCCTTTGCCATTGCCTAGTCAAAACTTTTCTCTTCCAATCTCGGTTAGATCTCCATAGCGGGATCTCAAGAACTCCAAGACAAGGAAACAAGTGATTAAAGGTTTCAAGGTAAGTTAAGCCATTCAATTTTCTTTCTTTCTAGTTGTCGAAAGTAAAAGGCCTAATTCCTATTCTCTTTGATCATGGCCGAATATACAAGGGATCTCGGGTTTCCACAATCGTTGAACATAAAGATCAAGGATCTAAGGTAAGAACAATTGATTCTTGTTCTTTTAAATCGCTTAAATCAAGGCTTAAGAAAATAACCTCTCTTTTGTCTATGGTCGAATGTCGAGGAGGAGTTTCGGATTTGATTCGAGGAAAATTAAGGTAAGACACATTGGCTAAAGGCCAACTACCACTTATTAAAGTTAGATCAAATCTAACCTATGATCTTTAGGGATTTGACGGATATTCAAGACAAAAAGGAACTTTCTGGATTTGGAATCTCTAAGGTAAGCCTCTAAAATATTGCTAAGGGTTGTGTGAGTATCTAAATCCATTCCTTAATTTTTTGAAAAGCGAAAAACTAACCATATTGAACTACAAGGTTGGCCGAATATCAAGTAGAGGAAAAACCAAACTTTCGGGATTTGTATAATCACCAAATCGGCAAAGGTGAGTTTTTCCTTACAAATCCTACTAGGATTTGGTTTTGTCTAAAAAGGGTTTATTAATGTGTTTTAATTGGTGGGTCAATATAGGATTAATAGATCTAAAAATTAGATCGGATTCTCAAATATCAAGGAACCTATTAAGCGAAAAAGGTGTGTACCCTTACTATCCTTCGATATTGTATGGCTAAATATTTTAATATATGATGTGAATAATAATGTGAATGTGGCTATGTACCACAAATGTGGCAAAAAGTACCCAGGTACGTTTCCTACTTCCGATAGGATTGTGAAAAATGTTATTTAATAACATGCGAATATATGAATATGAACATGAAATTAAGTTATGCTATATATATATGTTTTGGGGCATTGGGTCTTATGTGAAAGGGGAGAAGCAGTGTTGACTTGGTCTCACCAACGAAGGTGTTGACTTGTCTCACCAACGAAAAATGTAGACTACGGTCACATTGCGAAATTTTGGTAACCGGTTACAATAGTGTCAAATGACACAACGATAAATTTGATTATAGTGTCTAATGACACAACGTGGAGAGTAGCGGATGGAGGGTTGACTTAGTAGTCCCCACGGTGTGAATGGCGTGTGCTGTGGAGAGTAGCGGATGGACCATTAGGATTGGGTTTGGGTTGCATCATAATTTCATTATTATATGGACTTGATGATTTAAACATGAATGCCTAAATTATTGATTGATAGTATTGTGTGCACATTGAGTCTGTTGACTCACCCCATTGTGGGAATTATTTTCAGGTGATGATCGGTGATTTGTGATGGGGTAGTAGACCATGAGGAGGCCATGCATCACTTGAAGAATTTATTCGTAATTTGGACTTTATTTAATTTTAATACTTTTAATTTTATTTTGGGTTTACTTGATGTAATAAGGCCATAAGGCCCAAAGTGGATTATTCTTTGTTTTACATTACTTTTAATATTTTGCTAAGAACTATTTTGGACATGTTACATCAAATTGGATTTACAAGATTAATTAAATGAGTTTTCAATCTAAGCCCAACTCAAAATAATAGTTTTTCTAAAATCTACAATTTTCTCTAAGTATCGAATGTTTTTGAAATCGGTTTACTTTAGGAACATACCAGATCCTGCTCAGGCTCGTGAAATTTGGGTGTGGGGTGTTTGATTGGTATCGAGCCAGTTTCAAACTCTCTACTGTGGGCTAAGGCCCAAAACGCTTTCAAAGCGAGCCAAATGATTTTCTTTTAAGCGTGCTTTTGACATGGTCCCTAAGTCTCCAACCATGATCCACCGTAAGTACCCTAACTATATGTGTGATTCGTGATTTATATAAGGGTAGAAAAGGCATGGAACGTAGAATAGAATGATAGGAACTTGAACCCAGGAGTAGTCCACTCAAACACAGATACATAAGACTTAATACCTTGAATCAACCTATGGCTAAGTCATTGAGCTAGTGGTGTGGTAACCCCAGACGCATGTCTAGGATTGGATCCCAAGAGCTTGGTATTTAAGCAGCCCTAGTGACTCACCTCCTCTTGCAGAATCCTACCGTGCATAGCTTTGGCTCACCATAACTCGAGAGGGCTCGGTGGTGTGGCAACCTCATGCGCATGTCTAGGAATGGTTTGGTGGGAGCTTGGTATTTAAGCAATCCGTGACTCACCTCCTCTCCACACGAATCCCGCCACAGTGCGTAGCTTTGGTTCACCCCGACCAAGAGGGCTCGGTCATATAGCTAAACACAATGACTAAAACCCGAAAGGGAACTAGCCATGTTTTAAAAAAAGGAAGAGAACAAAGCAACAAACCCTAGTTTTTCAAACCTTTAAAACTTTTCTTCTAAATCGAGGAAATTATTTTACAACATTCTCGAAAAACTCCCGATTTGCGAAAATTACGTAAATGCCCTTAGCGGTAAAATTACCAAAACGCCTACGGTTTGTAAAATGTTCAACTACTCAACAACTTTACCAAAATTTCATGATTTCATAAACAATCAAAACCCTAATTTTTAAAATATCAAAATACCATGATTTTGGAAAAAAATTACAAACCGCCTCCTAACTTACAAAATTATCAAAATGACCCTAATTTTCAAAATTTTGCAATATCCCCATTTTGAAGGAACAATTTTGAAAAGAACCCTCAAAGTTTTACAACTTTTGAAATACGCTAAATCTATAAAATTTTACAAATTTACTCCGATTTGTGAAAAATTACAAAAATACCCCCGGATTTCAAAATTTTTCAAATCACCCCTAGACTTCAAAAATTTCAAAAAAAATATAATAAAATAACTTTTGACAAAAACCCCAAGAAATGTTTTCTCTGAAAAATTACGAAAATACCCTGTAGGACAAAATTACGAAAATACCCCCGGGTAGTGGAAAACAACGACAACAACAAAAACTACAACGTTTCTCTGAATGAACGGAAGTTCATACTTGTTTGATGGATGAATGAATGAATGAAAAGATCGTGTGTTTGTATGAATACGAAAGAACCACCCAAAATCCCTTCTCATAAAACTCCTTCACGATAAATAAGTGGAACATCGACTAATCCATAAAATTTCTTAATCGATCTCGACGTTAGAAAATGAGCTCTAGAGGACGTGGTCATCGTGGTCGAGGAAGAGGAAGGATGACGTGTTTGAACTCGTTAGGTCGGGTCAAGGGTCCGACAATGAGATGCCACCGCCACCACCACCCTCACCGTTAATGTTGAGCAGAGGCTCGTGACGGGAAGAGGTCATGTCGCAGTCGCTCTGCGAAGTTTTGGAATTGGTGGCGGTGCGGTGGAAATGGAGGAAATCGAAAGTCGGACCTGAGCGGCTCCGAGCTAATGGAGCGAAATGTTTCGAGGAGTATCAATGTGGCACCAAGTCTGGTGAAAATGGTTGGAAGCAACGGAGCGTATAATGGATGAGCTTGACTTGACTCGGAGGAGAAGTGAAAGGATGGTGGCATTGTTACGTGATGAAGCGTATCAATGGTGGTTGACTGCTCGTGATGGTACCGTAGTGAAAATCGACCGGGAATTTGTTAAAGAGGCCTTTCGTAAGAAGTATGTGGGAACCGTATGAGATGAGCAGAGGAAGGCTTTTCTAGGATTAGTACAAGGAGTAAGTCTGCATGAGAATATGAGGCGAATTTCGAGGTTGAGCCGCTATGCTCGAGGGTAGTGGCAATCGAACATGAACGCCGTGGTCCGTTTGAGGACGGGCCGGAGAGATGATTTGAGATCATTAATAGCACCGCATCGTGAGCGGAATTTCTATTTTGGTAGAAAAGGCCAAGGTGGCCGAGGGATTAAGGATGCTACTAAGCAGACCGTAGATAAGAATAAGGTCAAAAGAGGGTTTGGGTCGTCAGGAAAGGGTTACAAGAGGCCTCGGGTTGATGGACCCCGAAATCAACAAGTGGTACAAAGTGCGATTCGATCTTGTGAGTATTGTGGAAAGAGGCATCCAGGGGAGTGTTGGAAAAAGTTAGGAGCATGTCTTAGGTGTGGGTCCAAGGACCATATGTTTAAAGACTGTCCCAAATAATCAGACGAGAGCCGACCGGTAGTTCGAGAATGCTAGCAGGGCCGGTAGAGGCGGACAAGAAATTTCAACGGGTCGTGGTTCGAGTAATCGTGGTAGTGGTGCAGTGCAGAGGCCGTGGCACATGTGGTCGAGGTACTAATGCTAATACCGATGCAAGACAACCGGTTTGGTTTATGCGGTTCACGAAGGGAAGATGGAGACGCCAGGGACGTAATAACCCAGACGTTCTTTATTTTGAAAAACCCTACTTTGCTTTGATTGATGTGGGCTCGACCCATTCCTATGTTGGTAGTGTAGTAAAAACACTAGGCCTAGACTGGAACTCTCGATAGGCGATGACCGTAGTAAGCCCATTAGGCCAAACTATGGTGGTAGACAAGATCTTTGGAATGTACCCTAGAGATTGTGGAGTGAACTTTCGAGCGGACTTAATGGAGTTACCCTTCTGAGAGTTTGAGCTTATACTCTAATAGATTGGTTAGTAGAACACCGAGCCGTGTTGGATTGTGCGGCTAAACGATAGAACTAAGAACCGGAAGATGAAGTAGTGATAATGATCGGAGAAAGGAGGAATTATTTATCTAATGTAGTTTGACAGACCAAGGTTGAGAAGATGGTTAGGAAAGGTTGCAAAGCGTTCTTAGCTTTTGTAAGTGCGATAGGTGGGAAGGAGGAAGGTGTTAATGGAGTTAGGACTGTAAGGGACTTCGTAGATGTGTTTCGTAAGAGTTACGGAATACCCCTGCACGGGGAGGTCGAATTTGGGATTGAATTGCTCCGGGGACAGCTCTGTGTCAATCGCTCCATACCGAATGGCACCAAAGGAGTTAGTAGAGCTCAAGGCTCGGATACAAGAACTGTTGGACCGTGGGTTCATCCGACCAGGTGTCTCCGTGGGGAGCATCGGTCTTATTTGTGAAGAAGAAGGACGGAACTATGCGTATGTGCATAGACTACCGCCGATTAAATAAGTGACCATTAAGAACAAGTATCCCTTGCCAAGGATCGAGGACTTGTTCGATCAGGTGAAGGAGCCGCAGATGTTTTCGAAGATCGATTTGGTCGGGATACCATCGATTGAAGGTGAAGGATCTTGATATCCATAAGACCGCTTTTAAGACAAGATATGGTCACTTCGAGTTTGTGGTGATGCCGTTTGGGTTGACAAACGCTCCACCGCGTTCATGGATATGATGAATCGGATTTTCCAACCCTACTTGGATAGATTAAATCGTTGTCTTCATCGATGATATTTTGGTGTATTCAAAGTCTGAGGAGGAGCATGATGAGCATCTCCGAGTCGTGTTGGAAGTGTTAAGGAAAGAAGCTTTATGCCAAATTCACAAGTGCAATTTTGGCTTAAGGAGGTGGCATTCCTAGGACATGTGGTATCCGCAGAAGGAATAAAGTGGACCCTAGGAAGATCGAGCGGTGTTGGATTGGAAACCACCCGGTCCGTATTGAAATCAAGTTTCTTAGGCTTGGCGGGCTATTACGGAAGGTTCGTGGAAGGATTCTCGTCAATAGCCGCCTTTAACCAAGTTACTAAGGAAGGAAGTACCCTTCAAATGGACTAATAAGCGCAGAAGAGAGCTTTGAAAAGCTTAAGAAGGTCGACAGAGGCTCCAGTGTTAATTCAAATGGGAGGAGGGAAAGGAATTTGTGGTATCTTGTGATGCTTCGTGACACGGGTTAGGTGTGTGTTAATGCAAGATGGCAAAGTGGTCGCTTATCGTCTCGCTTGACTAAGGCCTCATGAGCTTAACTACCCAACTCATGACTTAGAACTAGAAGCGGTGGTTTTCGCCCTTAAGGTTTGGAGGCACTACCTTTATGGAGAAAGGTCATTATCTACACAGCACCACAAGAGCCTTAAGTATTTATTAACACGAAGGAGTTGAACTTGAGGCAACGAAGGTGGGTGGAATTCTTTGAAGGACTACGATTGCTCAATAGAGTATCATCCGCAAGGCGAATGTAGTAGCCGATGCCCTAAGCTCGGAAGGTTGTATCGGATCTACGAGCTTTGTTCGCTCATATAAGTCTCAGATGATGATGGAAGCCTGTTGGCGAGTTGCAAGTCGAGCCCACATGGCTAAAGGAAGTGAAGGAGGGACGGTTATCGATGATGACTTAAGTATTAAGTTGCGACAAGCACGACAAGGGGATTAGAGGATTATGATGTCAACAATGAAGGAGTATTGTGCTACAAGGGTAAAGTCCGATGTCAAGAATAAGGAGTTGAGACAAAGGATTCTTGAAGCGCATGGTAGCCCTTGTGCTATGCATCCGGAGGCATCAAGTCAGTATAGAGATTTAAGGAACAATTTTGGTGGTCGACCAGGCGAAGTGGCGAATTTGTGGGAAATGTTTGACATGTCGACAAGTCAAGGTGAACACCAAGTCCCATCAGATTGCTTCAACCAATCGAAATTCCCCAATGGAAGTGGGAAAGAATTACCATGGACTTCGTTAGTGGGCTTCCCTTACGCCTACTAAGAAGGACTCGGTATGGGTGATTGTGGACCGTTTGACCAAGTTCGCACACTTTATCCCAGTCAGAATGGATTATTCTCTTCAGAGGTTGGCCAAGTTGTACGTGGCAGAAATTGTGAGATTACATGGAGTACCAAAGTCGATCATCTCTGATAGAGACCCAAGGTTTACGTCTCGATTTTGGAAAGCACTTCATCAAGCTTTAGGCACTAAGCTAGACTTCACTACTTTTCATCCACAATCGACAGGCGATCAACGAAGTTATACAAGTGTTGGAGGATATGTTGAGAGGCGTGTAATGGATTTTCGAGGAAGTTGGGAAGATTACTTGCCTTTAGTGAATTCGCCTACAACAATAGCTATCAAGCCAAGATTGAATGGCACCATCTGAAGCATTGTATGGAAGGAAGTGTAGAACACCTACTTGTTGGACCGAGTTAGAGAACGCTGAGTTTTGGGTCGAGTTGGTGGCGTAAACCAAGAGAAGGTTGAGTTAATTTGGGCACGGTTGAAGGAAGCCTCTGATAGGCAAAAGTCGTACGCAGACCTTAAGCGAAAGGAAATAGAGTTTGAAGTGGGAGATCAAGTGTTCTTGAAAGTCTCACCTTGGAAGAAAGTAATGAGGTTTGGCCGAAAAGGGAAGATAAGCCCAAGATTTATAGGGCCTTATCAAGTACTAAAGCGAGTTGGGCCAGTGGCATACCAACTAGAGTTGCCACCAGAACTGAAGCAGATGCACGACGTATTCCATGTGTCCATGCTACGTCGCTATCGATCGGATCCATCTCATGTGGTACCGGTTGAAGAGGTGGAACTAAGGCCAGACTTATCATACGAGGAAGAACCAATTTGAATCTTGGAACGTGACGTGAAAGTACTACGAAAGAAGGCAGTTCCTCTAGTCAAAGTGCTATGGCGCAATCATGGAGCAGAAGAAGCTTCGTGGGAGCAGGAAGAGGTGATGAGACAAAGAATACCCTCAACTATTTTAGTTAGGAAATTTCGAGGACGAAATTTTGTTTAAGGGGTAGAAGCGTAACATCACGAATAGGCCTATGCATTTCAGTTTAATTGTATGAAATGACAAGTTTCAAGTACTATGAATAAATTTTGATACTTTTGGAAACCTAGAAATGCATGGAAATGGAAATGAAAATGAAAATGGAAATGGACATTTTGGAAACTTAGACATTTTGGAAACTCAGACATTTTGGAAACTTAGACATTTTGGGAAACCCGAACATTTTGGAAACCCGAACATTTTGGAAACACGAACATTTTGGAAACCTAAACATTTTGGAAACACGAACATTTAGGAAACTTAAACATTTTGGAAACCTAAACATTTTGGAAACTTGAACATTTTGGAAACCCGAGGATGTAAGAAAAATGGCAAGATTCTGAGCCATGTGAAAATTTTAGGAAACTTAGAAATAAGGCCGAATGACAAATTTTAAAGCCCAAAATAGGAGATAAGGGCGGAGGGCCTTAAAAGAAAAAGTTGGTGAATTTTGTCATACAATCGAGCTTGGAAAAGTGGCACGAGGTGTCACTTAGGGTTGATGGGAATGGCATGAGTTCGAGTCACTTGAAAGCAATTTTGAAGGTTTAATTTTGCTTCCCAAGGCTAGGGGTGGGCTGCACTTGGTAGCTAAAAAGTAGAGAGTTTTATTTTTACTAAAACTTGTCAAGTTAAGTGATAAATAAAGGATTTATTCTTCTAAGATAAATGAGGAATTAAAAGATGGATTAAAGACTTTTAATTTAATTAAGTGATAATTAATAGAGATTAAATTATCACTTGGGAGAGTAGTGGCCAAGTTTTGGACTCTTGGTCTAGCAGCTTCAGATTAAAAGAGGAAAATAGAGACTTTTCTCCCATTCACTCTCTTTCTTAAATTTTGCTCTCTCTTCTCCCTCTCATTGTCAGAAATTTCCCTAAGCAAGGACTCCATCTTTTCTCTTCCTTCCCTTTGCCATTGCCTAGTCAAAACTTTTCTCTTCCAATCTCGGTTAGATCTCCATAGCGGGATCTCAAGAACCCAAGACAAGGAAACAAGTGATTAAAGGTTTCAAGGTAAGTTAAGCCATTCAATTTTCTTTCTTTCTAGTTCTTAGAAAGTAAAGGCCTAATTCCTATTCTCTTTGATCATGGCCGAATATACAAGGGATCTCGGGTTTCCACAATCGTTGAACATAAAGATCAAGGATCTAAGGTAAGAACAATTGATTCTTATTCTTTAAATCGTTTAAATCAAGGCTTAAGAAAATAACCTCTCTTTTGTCTATGGTCGAATGTCGGAGGAGGAGTTTGGGATTTGATTCGAGGAAAATTAAGGTAAGACACATTCGCTAAAGGCCAACTACCACTTATTAAAGTTAGATCAAATCTAACCTATGATCTTTAGGGATTTCGACGGATATTCAAGACAAAAGGGAACTTTCGGATTTGGAATCTCTAAGGTAAGCCTCTAAAATATTGACTAAGGGTTATGTGAGTATCTAAATCCATTCCTTAATTTTTGAAAAGCGAAAAACTAACCATATTGAACTACAAGGTTGGCGAATATCAAGTAGAGGAAAAACCAAACTTTTGGATTTGTATAATCACCAAATCGGCAAAGGTGAGTTTTCCTTACAAATCCTACTAGGATTTGGTTTTGTCTAAAAGGGTTTATTAATGTGTTTTAATTGGTGGGCGAATATAGGGATTAATAGATCTAAAAATTAGATCGGGATTCTTGAAATATCAAGGAACCTATTAAGCGAAAAGGTGTGTACCCTTACTATCCTTCGATATTGTATGGCAAAATATTTTAATATATGATGTGAATAATAATGTGAATGTGGCTATGTACCACAAATGTGGCAAAAGTACCTGTGCACGCTTCCTACTCCGATAGGATTGTGAAAATGTTATTTAATAACATGCGAATATATGAATATGAACATGAAATTAAGTTATGCTATATATATATATATGTTTTGGGGCATTCTGGTCTTATGTGAAAGGGGAGAACAGTGTTGACTTGGTCTCACCAACGAAGGTGTTGACGGTCTCACTGTGAAAAATGTAGACTACGGTCACATTGCAAAATTTTGGTAACCGGTTACAATAGTGTCAAATGACACAACGTATAAATTTGATTATAGTGTCTAATGACACAACGTGGAGAGTAGCGGATGGAGGGTTGACTTAGTAGTCCCCACGGTGTGAATGGCAGGTACGGGTGGAGAGTAGCGGATGGACCATTAGGATTGGGTTTGGGTTGCATCATAATTTCATTATTATATGGACTTGATGATTTAAACATGAATGCCTAAATTATTGATTGATAGTATTTGTGCACATTGAGTCTGTTGACTCACCCCATTGTGGGAATTATTTTTGGTGATGATCGGTGTGGACCGGTAGGTAGACCATGAGGAGGCCATGCATCACTTGAAGAATTTATTCTAATTTGGACTTTATTTAATTTTAATACTTTTTAATTTTATTTTGGGTTTACTTGATGTAATAAGGCCATAAGGCCCAGTGGATTATTCTTTGTTTTACATTACTTTTTAATATTTTGCTAAGAACTATTTTGGACATGTTACATCAAATTGGATTTACAAGATTAATTAAATGAGTTTTCAATCTAAGCCCAACTCAAAATAATAGTTTTTCTAAAAATCTACAATTTTCTCTAAGTATCGAATGTTTTTGAAATCGGTTTACTTTAGGAACATACCAGATCCGGTTCAGGCTCGTGGGCCGGGTGTGGGGTGTTTCATTCGGCTTAGGTTGAAAAAGAAAATAAAGATGAAAAGAGGGGAATGAAGTTCCTTACCAATTCGGTCAAAAGGAGTGCCCAACACAAAAGAAAAAGAGTTGAAGAAGAAGAGATTAGATGTTGATTGGTTTGGCTAGTGAAGAGAAAATTGAATAAGAAAATGTGGTCACAAGGTGATGTCGACTTAAGAAAAGAGGAAAGATTGATGAAATGGTCAAAAAGGAAAGAATGGATGGAGAGAAGAGTGCTAGATTGTTCGACTATCAAAGGGGAGATGAGCAAAGGTGAGTGTTTTTGCCATACGAAAGAGAAAAAAATTGCACAAGTATGTTAGGAGGTTTCGGCCAAAGCAAAGAGGGAGATGGATTTGAAAAGAAGACACAATTGGTCAAAGAGAAAAAGTGTACCTCTCATGCACCAAAACTATCAAAATGATCTAAAGAGAAAAGAGAAATTTGGCTCTCCCTTCCCCCTAACAAAATCGTGTGTACTCTAGCCAAAAGGGTGGATGTTAACCAACAAAAATCTTTCCAAAACATCACCCACAAAAAGGCCAACATGTTCCCTTATCTTGCCTTTTTCTTTTGATTCTTTCCTTCATTATCCCTTATCGTCCTCCTTACCATAAACCTTAGCCACCATTCCATAATTAAAAAGTCCACCTTGCCTTAAATACATTCATGGCCGATGTTTAGGGATGAAAAGCATAAAAACAAATAAAAAATTGCACTAGATGGAATTCGAACCTCACCCCTTAAACCCATACATGCAACGCGACACCACTCCTCTTCTAGCTTCACTTGTGCTAGCAAATTGCACACTAATTTCCATAAGCCTTGATGCTACTTGCCTTCTTTCCTTAAAGTGCTTAAAGACAAAAATTTAACTAAGACTGAATTCAACCCCGAGCCTTCATAAAACCCTTAAACATACACAATTAATAATTTTAACTAGCTTGGCGAAGAAAGAATGCAACACATAAAATTCTAAATTTTAGGATGTTACAATTCTACCCCTTAAAAAATTTTGGCCTCAAATTTACACGATTAAAAGAGTTGAGGATATTCTTTGTCGTATCACATCATCCTCGACTCCCATGTAGCTTCCTCCGATCTGTGATTACACCATAGAACTTTGACTAGCGATACCGACTTCCTTCTCAAAGACTTTAACGTCACGATCTAAAATTTGCACTGGCTCCTCTTCAAAAGACAAGTCAAGTCTTATCTCGACTTCCTCTACCAATACTATATGAGATGGATCCGATCGATAACGCCTTAACATTGAGACATGAAATACGCTATGTATCTGACTTAACTCCGGAGGTAACTCAAGCTGATAAGCCACTGACCCAACACGTTTCACTACATGGTACGGTCTAATGAATCTAGGGCTCAACTTGCCCTTCTGCCCAAATCTAAAGATCTTTTCTAAGGTGAGACCTTCAAAAAGACCTGATCGCCCACCGCAAACTCTATATCATTACGCGTCGGATCCGCGTATGATTTTGTCTATTCAAAGCTTCTTTAACTGATTGCCCCAATTGCCTTTACTTTTCCTCCGTCTCAAATCAACTCGGGACCTAATAATCATCACTCCCCATTTCGGTCCAACAAGTAGAGTACGACACCTACGACCATACAGCGCCTCGTAGGGTGCCATCCGGATCTTTGGATTGATAGTGTTGTTGTATGCAAACTCCTCAAAGGTAGAAAATATTCCTAACTTCCCACAAATCGATCACACGACCCTTAACATATCTTCTAAAATCTGGATCACTCTCTCCGCGACCATCGATTGTGGATGAAACGTCTTGAAATTTAACCATGTACCCAAATCTTCATGTAAAGCCTTCGATCATTGAAATCGAGCTTTAAAATTTATAATGAATGTGATCGAACCTAGATACTAACTCGACAATGATTTAAGGCAAATGTACCTATCGAACAGTAGTATAGCTTAGGCAAGACCGGATTATCGAACCCAAAGGAACTAAAAGTACTAATACTAACTTTCTTTTTATTATTTAGCCTAGAATATGGAGTGATTGGTTGATTTAATCTAATTTAACGACTACTAAACTAAAGACTCAAAATAAAAAAGAGAATGAATTTGGAAATAACTTGATGAAAAACTCAGTTGATCACGACGATACCCATAGGAAGAATCCACCTAGACTTCACTTGTTATCTAACACTGAACCATACGATTTATTCACTTAGTTTGATCCGTGAGACTCCCTAACGTATATTAAACCCTCTCTCAAGGCGAATAATGTCTAACCTTAGGTTAATTAGTGGAACTCTCGTTCTCTTATAATAACTCGCTAGAATAGCAGTAAATCATCTATGGATTCCCATATTAGGATTCACCCTAATCTGAAAAAATCTTGTCACCATATCTTTAGGCGTGCGATCAACTCCGCTTAATTATGCTAGATCTACTCTTAGGCAGGGTCTATTCCTCCTCCACCTAACCACGTCAGAATTTGGATTAAGCATGTACAATTAAGAACAAACTAAGTATTTATCATATAATTCAGAAAACAATAACAAGATTCATCTAGGTTTCACCCCCTTCAGGTATCTGAAGGGTTTAGTTTATAACTTTAAAATAAAACATCTCAAAAGAAAAGATAAAACAAAACTTAAGAAATCTCTAAAACCCCCTGAAGGAATTAAAGGAGAGATCTGCCGTCTTGAGTAGAATTTGGCTTCTTGAGATAGATCAACTGGCTATCTTCGAGTAATTCCCTGAATTGAATGCTCTGGCTTCGGCTCTTTGTCCTAGCTCACCCTTAACGCCCAACAAAAGACCTGGTAGAAGGCTTCTTCTGAACCGCCTTCAAGTTGCTCCCTTAGGTGTTTATATAGACTTTGAGATGCCTTACTTGTCCCTTACATATCCTAATTCAAGTATACTTCCTACTCGGGTGTTTGAATAAGCTTTGGAATGTGTTTCTTTTCCTCAAAGTATCCAAGTCTGAGTGAAATTGCTCTCTCCCGTGGCAGGGGCATGGCCATGGCACACGCCCGTGTAAATCGACTTCAGGCCGTGTTTCAGTTCTATTGATTGAGGCACGGCCGTGTGAATCGTGGATAGGCCGTGTGAAGTAATTTGACGAGGCATGGTCGTGTGGCTTGAAGTTCAAGCTGTGTCGATTTCCTATTTGGCCCAAATTGGCCCGTTTTAAGCCGTTTCTCATCCTTTTCGTTCTTGGGTGCTTTCTTGGGTATAAACATGGAAAAAAAAGGATTAAAAGAACCTTTTTACACAAATTAAGGGCTAAATCATCCAAAAGCATACTAAATGTGGGCTTAAAATATGTTACTTTTATGGTTTATCACCTTCTAAAACTGCGATGTTAACCTAAGGTCCCTATTCGATATAATAGACACTGGTACCCTATGTAACCTCAAGATCTCTGTTACATACAGCTTGGCCAACTTCTGCAATGAATAATCCATACGAACAGGTAGAAAATGAGCAGTCTTCCTCAATCGATACATTATTACATAAACAGA
Source organism: Gossypium rotundifolium (assembly GCA_025506655.1). NCBI lineage: Eukaryota > Viridiplantae > Streptophyta > Magnoliopsida > Malvales > Malvaceae > Gossypium > Gossypium rotundifolium. The sequence continues at coordinate 165,493,544 of CP106724.1, read as the reverse complement.
ATCTTTCTTAGTAGGCGTTAAGTGTAACCCACTAACAAAGTCCATCGTTATCCTTTCCCATTTCCATAATGGAATTTTCAACAGTTGTAGCAATCCCGACGGCAATTGATGTTTCGCCTTCACTTGTTGACATGTCAAGCATATGCTCACGAAATTAATAACCTCTCGTTTCAACCCTGGCCACCAATATTGCTCACAAAGGCCTCGGTACGTCTTATTTCCCTCGGGGTGCATAGCATTTGGGCTACTATGCACCTCACGCAGAATCATTTGTCTTAATTATGAATCATTGGGCATACAAACTCTTTCGTGGAAACACAATACTCCATCACTTTTAATCCGAAATCCCCTATCTCAACACCTTTCACTTGCTGAAGTCGTGAACCCAACGCCTCATCTATCAACTGCTTTTCCTTACTCTGATTTATCCATGCAGGCTTCACCTGAAGTTCAGCTAACAGACTACCATCTTCATAAAGGCTGAGGCGAGTGAACATCGCTCTCAAATCTGATATCACCTTACGACTCAACGCATCTGCCATTATGTTAGCCTTTTTGGGATGATACTCGATTGTGAAATCATAATCTTTCAAAAATTCCATCCACCGTTGTCTTAAGTTCAACTCCTTCTAGGTAAGGAGGTATTTTAGACTCTTTTCCGTATAGATAATCGACTTCTCACCGTACAGATAGTGTCTCCAAATCATCAAAGAAAACACCACTGCAGCTAACTCCAAGTCATGCATGGGATAGTTTATCTCGTGCGGCCTTAATTGACGAGATGCACAAGCCACCACTTTTCCTTCTTGCATCAACACACATCCCAAGCCCATGTGTGACGCATCACAATAAACAATAAAGAATAAACTCTTTTCCAGCCTCAAGTTGAATCAATACTGGCGCTTCTGTTAGAATCTTCTTTCAATTTCTCAAAGCTCTCTTGCTGCTGATCTGACCACACAAATGGCACTTCCTTATGTAACAACTTAGTCAGGGGTGCAGCAATCAATGAAAACCCTTCAACGAATCGCCTGTAATACCCAGCCAAACCTAGAAAACTTCAAATTTTTGCCACTGACTTCGGTGGCTTCCAATCCAGCACAGCCTCGACTTTACGGGGTTCAACTCTAATTCCTTCGGTAGACACAACATGCCCCAAAAAGGTCAGTTCCTTCAGCCGAAATTCACACTTACTGAATTTGGCATACAATTGCTTCTCTCTTAAAATCTACTGTACAACTCGTAGATGTGAATCATGCTCTTCCTCATTCTTCAAGTACACCAAAATAACATCTTTGAACACTACCACAAATTAGTCTAGATAGGGTTGGAAGACCCGGTTCATCATGTCCATAAATGCAGCTGGTGCATTTGTCAACCCAAACGGCATCACCAAGAACTGATAATGCCCATAACGAGTTTGAAATACAGTCTTATGAATATCTGCATCCTTGACTTTAAGTTGGTGATAACTCGATCTCAAATCTATCTTTGAGAAAATGAAAGCTCCTCGCAGTTGATCGAATAGATCATCGATTCTCGGCAATGGATACCTGTTCTTGATAGTTAACTTATTCAATTGCCTATAATCGATGCACACACGCATCTACCCATCCTTCTTCTTAATGAACAAAATTATCGCTCCCCATGGTGACACACTTCGTCAAATGAATCTGTGATCCAAAAACTACTGAATTTGAGCTTTAAGCTCGGTAACTCCTTCAGCACCATTCTATAAGGAGCAATAGACACCAGAGCTGTCCCTGGTAACAACTCAATGCCAAACTCTACCTCCCAATTTGGAGGAAATCCTAGAAGCTCCTCGAGGAAGACGTTCGAAAACTCTTTCACCGTTCTAACGCTATCTACCAACAACTCTTTGGCATCCAAAGCACATAAAGGCTAAGAACGCTCCATACCCCTTACGCACCAACTTTTCTGCCTTTAAAGTAGATACCACGTTAGACAAATAGTTTCTTCTTTCACCTATCATTATCACTTCCTTATCCTTTGAGGTTCTTAGCACCATTGTCTTTGTAGCATAATCCAAGTTTGCACGGTGTTTCACCAACCAGTCCATGCCCAAAATAAGGTCGAACTCACTGAATGGTAGTTCCATCAAGTCCGCCAGAAAAACTTCCCCATGAATTTCTAAGGGCACATCCCTAAACATCTTATTTACTATCACCAACTGTCCTAAAGGGCTAATTACAGTTGTTTCTTTAGCAGTAATCTCAGATCTAATGTTCAGATTTCCAGATACAATACAAGTGACATACGAATGGGTGGATCCAATATGAAGAATGTACCGGTTATGACATCAGGTGCATCACCATCCTCTCGACATCTGACCGCATAAACCAACCCTGGTTGTCTTGCCTCCGCATTACCTCTATTATCGGTACCTCTACCCAGTGCACCCTGACCTCGTTCTACGCCATTACCACGTCGACCTGGCCCACGGCCTCTCAGCGCTGTTGAGCGCCTCTAGCTAGCTGCGCATCATTGTTATGAACACCCTGAGTTAGACCAGGTTGCCGAGGGCAATCTCTAAGTCGATGGTCCTTGGAACCACATTTGAAACAACCACCAGTTCTCTTCCAGCATTCACGGGTGAAGTTTTTCGCAGTCCTTACATGGCTGTAACTGATTTGTAGCAGCTAGTACTCTAGCTCGAGCTAGCTCCTCATTCATGGGCCTCTTCTGAAACCCTCTAGCAGGACCTAAGTACCCTGAGTCTCTCTTGTTCCTGCCCCTATCCCTGTCTCGATTTTGCCTCTCCGAGTGCTTAACCTCTTCAGCTATCTTGGCTTTCTCCACCAGTGTGGCAAAATTCCTCTCCTTTTGCGGGGCTATCAATACCCGCAACTCATCACGCAGCCCATCCTCAAAACACACACGCCATCCATAGTTAGTCGGCACTATTCCTTAGGCATACCAACTCAGACGCAAAAATTCTACCTCATATGCTGCCATAGACTTACCTCCTTGGACCAGATTCAGGCGTAGACATAGCTAGCCTCGACATACTTTACTTGAAATGAGGCTTTAAAGAATTCCCAGGTAATGCGATCAGCTTGAGTCCATTCGAACAGTGAGCCACTACTGATACGCCTTGTCTCTCAACAATGACACAACTCCTTTCAACTTCTGCTCGGCGGTGCAATCCAAATTGTCCATGATCCACTCCACCGCCTCTAGCCAGTACTCTGCTACATTTGGGGTTACACCCGAGATACCCCTAAAAACCTCAGCACCATTTGATCTGAGTCACTCCGATATTGACCCACGAGCTGTTATCCCAGTTCTTGCCGCAGCAACCCTTTCCAGAATTCACAACATTGCTAGGGATACATCATCGTCCTCTCTCATACGATCATGTGGCCGAGCTTCAGTCACAGGTGACGCTGGTACGTCCATTTTCGGCATATGTTCCAACGCTTCAGACACAACTCTAGCGCCTCGGCCTCTACCACGACCATGTCTACTGCGTCTACGTCCTCTAGCGCTCATATTTGCTTATTTGATTTAATCAAATTACGAGTCTTATGAAGCAGTATGCTGTTTCAGTGTTTATTAAACAATATTTTTATGAAGTGTAGGGAGCAAAGTTGTTTTCGCAAAAACACATCCTATAGTCTCAATCTCTATAGTTTCAGCTCCTAAGGCTAAAAGTTCTAAAGTATATCTACAGTCATACCACAATATTCATAACATAATAATAGATACTTACTTGACTTGGTGCCAGATACCTGTGGTGCCATACTTCTTTTAAAACATGCATTTATAATTCAAATAGTTTTGGAAAACACTTTTGAACCCAAACCACAACTGAGTCTTGCAATCAGCCTCTAATACCATAAAATGTAACACCCCAAACCTAGCCCATGCGTTATGACCGGATCTGACATGTCACATCAAAAACATGTTAAATCCTTTTTATTCGTACTAAAATAGGTATTGATTTGTTAAAATCAAGAAAACAAGTTTGATTTGAAATATTTGTTAAAATACTACTAACCTCGAAGATTGATTGATAAATCGATAAATTTGAACTAGAAATTTTATAGACCGTGACTTTTGAAAATATCGTTGATATTTCGAGAGAAAATTTTTGACCTAAAAATATTCGTAGAAGTTTGTTATGAAAACCATTTGTTAATCTATTTTGGAGAATCCTTATTTAAGTTTTTGAAAAATTCTCATTTTAATAATTTAAGCAACATAATAAGTTCGTCAAACATAAAGGAAAAATTAAAATATTTTAGAGGCCTTATTACAACATAAAAACCAAAAATAGTAAAGAAAACGAAAATAGAAATCTAAAGTTCAAAATAAACACCATTTCTGAAGTATGGCCTCCACCGAGTCATCCATGGCACAAATCTACGTTGCTGAGCATTACCTGCAAGGGTTAAGGAAACGGGGTGAGTTACTAGAACTTAGTGCATAATCCCCTTGCCATTATCCACTAGGCTTGAACCCGTTTAGCAATAACTTGGGCCAGAGCCCATTTAGCATAATCTTGGGCCTGAGCCCATTTATATAACAGAATATACACATATATAATTATGTGCAAAGTATGCAAACCAACCCATCCTAATATTCTATCCGCTACACACCACCCATACCAACCCATCACACCTGTGGGGATCAAGTCAACCCACCCCGCCAAACACACCAATCGCAGGCAAGTTGCCATTTATAACAAATTTTGATTGTGGCCAAGCCACCAAAATCATAGTGAATCATATTAACAAACATTTTTGTGGCAGTGCCACCGAGCTACACTTCTCTTCAACACAATTTTTTATTTCCAACCCAATGCAATATATGAATATACAGCATACATAATAAGACGTTCACATATAATTAACAGCCATTAATCAAATAATTTATTACAAAGGCTCGGCCCATTTAAGCAATAATAAATCGGCCCGTTTAAGGCATTCTATCAAATCAACCCTTTAGAGGCATTTTCATAATTCAGCCCATTAGCGGCATTTTCATAATTTGGCCCATTAGGGGCATTTTCGTAATTCGGCCCATTAGGGGTATTTTCGTAATTAGGCCTATTAGGGGCATTTTTGTAATTCTCACAGTTTTAAATGTTGATTTTGACAAATCTATCGAAACAATGTAATTTAAGCCAATCTTCCCGATTTATACCATATTACGATTTTAATCATAAAAGTGATAACGATCTATTTCCAATATGATATCAAATATTAAAATCTACGGAATAACGGTGTGAGATTACACACCTGATTACGGTAAGTACTAGGCCTTCTTGATCTTCGACACCTATGATATCATTACACTCGATTAATTGACATACGTGATTTTATTAATCTAACTCTAAAATAAACGATCTAAAATGTTTACCCTTATAATCGTGAACGACCATGATTTGACTACTTTCACCGGATGATGGTCCACAACCCAGTGGAAAACCCGGACCGCCGATACCACCCTTCTTTTGAATTTAGGAGTAGGAATCATAAATCCACTCCTTTTTAGTTCTCTACTCGCCTTTCCTTTCGAATCGACACCACAAGCCTCCATTGGTTTAAAACTTAGTCAGAACGATATTATGTTGATATAAGATGATTGACTAAGGAAAAGATTCAGCTTACCACTAGAATCATATGATAAACAAGTGGATAGATCGAGCGATTTAGTCCCAAAAAATACAATCGATTAGTCCAAACTATTATTTCGTTAGTAACTAAACGAATAATGAATGATTTCAAATATCCATTAAGAACTCCTTACCTTATCGATGTTGGATCCAATTTCCACCGTTTGTCTTAAGGCAAGAATGGTATTTGGCCACCCACTATAACTCTACACTAGACGAAGATCATAATATGAGAGAGTAGGAGAGATATATTTTGATAAAGAACAAAGTGAAATACAGATTAGTGATGGACACACATATTCGGCTAGGTTGAAAAAGAAAATAAAGATGAAAAGAGGGGAATGAAGTTCCTTACCAATTTAGTCAAAAGGAGTTCCCAACACAAAAGAAAAAGAGTTGAGAAGAAGAGATTAGATGTTGATAGGTTCAGCTAGTGAAGAGAAAATCAAACAAGAAAATGTGGTCACAAGATGATATCGATTTTAGAAAAAGGAAATATTGATGAAATGGCCAAAAAGGAAAGAATGGATGGAGAGAAGAGTGCTAGATTGTTCGACTATCAAAGGGGAGATGCGCAAAGGTGAGTGTTTCTACCAAATGAAGGAGAAAAAAATGCACAACTATGTTAGGAGGTTTCACCAAAGCAAAGAGGGAGATGGATTTGAAAAGAAGACACAATTGGTCAAAGAGAAAAAGTGTACCTCTCATGCACCAAAACCAACAAAATGATCTAAAGAGAAAAGAGAAATTTAGCTCTCCCTTCCCCCTAACAAAACTGTGTGTACTCTAGCCAAAAGGGTGGATGTTAACCAACAAAAATCTTTCCAAAACATCACCATGAAAATGGCCAAAATGTTTCCTTATCTTGCCTTTTTCTTTTGATTCTTTCCTTCATTATCCCTTATCTTCCTCCTTACCATAAACCTTAGCCACCATTCCATAATTAAAAAGTCCACATTGCCTTAAATACATTCATGGCCGACACTTAGGGATGAATAGCATAAAAATAAATTAAAAATTGCACTAGATGGAATTCAAACCTCACCCCTCAAACCCATATATACAACGCCACACCACTCCTCTTCTAGCTTCACTTGTGCTAGCAAATTGCACACTAATTTTCATAAGCCTTGATGCTACTTACCTTCTTTCCTTACAGTGTTTAAACACAAAAATTTTGCTAAGACCCAATTCAACCTCGAGCCTTCATAGAACCCCTAAACATACACGATTAATATTTTTTAACTAGCTTAACGCAAGAAATAATGCAACGTATAAATTCTAAATTTTAGGATGTTACACATACTGCCTGAAACTTTCATTCGATTTTTTCTTCATGTTTTGCAAGGTGATTCTGTCAAGCATCATGTTTGTCACATGATTGTATTATTTTATAAATGCTTGTGCTAGGTCTCTCTAGGAATTAATCCTAGCACGGCTCAATTGGTTTTAGCACCTGGACGCTGCTCCTACCAAGCTATCTTGGAAACAATGGATCAACAGTTGATCGCTATTAACATACCCAATCATCCGTCTACAGAACATGGTAATATGGGCTTCAGTACAGCTAGTCCCATTGTACTTCTCAAATTCTGGCATTTTGAACTTGTGAGGAAGCACCAAATTTGGAACCAAGCTCTAGCCTTTAGCATCAATTCCATGGTGATTATTAGCATTTTCAAGGCCTTGAATTTTTCTTCCAACCACCTACAACAGTCCTCTAACTGCCTTGGCAATTCAAATCTTGTCTCTTCCCTCTCTGTTATATCTAAATCAGGGATAATAGGATTAGCAGGGTTATCTCCTAGGTTAGATCCTGAGCCCACTTGGAAATTCATGGGCACCGAGTATTAGTTTGACCTTGTTGTGGCCTAACTATAACGGACTGCCTTCGAGGATATGCTTCAGGTTGTGTTTGTGCATTCGGTGGGGTAAAACCCAGAGAATAATCCTCATTATCTTCTCCAGCATTAGTCATGGGGCCTTTTCCTTTGTCTATTGCCTCACTCAGCAACTGAGTCTTTTGAGCCACCATATTCCTTTGGGCTTGTAACATCTTGAATTAATGGGCCTATGCGTTTAATGTGTGGTTATGTGTAACGTGTTAATTAGAGTGTTAGGGGTCCAGATTGGGCTCGAGGTTGGGCTAAGGCCTTAGTAGAATTAGTTATTGGACACTCTAGTGGAAAGCTAGTTTAGTTAGGACTTTAAAATGTTATCAGCGTTTAAAGTACCAAAATGGGCTTGTGGCCCAAGGTTAAGTGACCCTACATAGAACCATGGGGTGGCGTCATTAGCAGATGGAGAGGGCCCAAGTTTGAGTCACTTAAAGCTCAATTCTTTTAATAGAATTTTAGCTAATTTTTGGCTTTTAAATGATAGAGAGAGATGACATAGGGGCTTGAAAATAGAAGGATAATAACATGTGGATAATATGCTGATAAAGGGAGAAAGTTTAGGAGTTATTTGCTAAGCACAGTGGTGGCCGAATTTCCAACTCTAGGGGGTGCCAAAATTCTCTTTAAATAGAGGGGATATCTCTTTAATTCTAGTATTTGGTCCCTATTTTCTTTTTCCATTCTCTCATCTTCACTTTTATGCAAAAGCCAAAAGTCTATTATTCTGTTCTCTTTTCTTTTTCTTTTTTATTTCAAAAGCCGAAACCTCTCAATTTTCTCAACATCTTTTCTTTCAAAAGTCAAAACTCTGAACTCTCTTCTCATCCCCATAGCCGAATACTTCCTATTCCCTTTTGTCCATTTCTTCACTAAATTGAATCTACATAGACTTCTTCCTATCATCTTTTCTTGATCTTATCAAAAGCCAAAATCTCTAAGGGGTAGTTGAAATCTTTGTGTTAAGGTGAGTGTCGATTTTCCTATCTTTTCACTTTGTCTTTTAGTTTTTGGAAGACAAAGCCGAAAAGCTAATGGTTTAATGGTTTTGTATAATTTCGTGTTGGGCATTTAGGTAGATCGCCTAGATTTAAAAGCTGAAAATGCTAGTCTCGGACTCTCAATCTCTTTTTGGGATTTCAAGGTAAGGGTTCAATTCTTCTTATGTTGTTTAATCGGGTTCTTTTTATTATTCGTGCCTTAATCTAATGTTGCGTTAAGCAATCATCATAGTATCTTCTGGCCAAAGATCACTCATGGACTCGAATGTCAGCAAATCAAAGGAAGGGGTTGGATTTGTAGTTTCATCCCCAAAGTTAAAGAAACGCGCGGTGTCAGCAGTTCAGGATTGGTTGTCGGGTTGTGGACTAGCTTCGGAGCAAAACCCTAGGCAGTTAGCAGTCGTATTGACTTCTGATAGTGTCAACATAGAAAGGAATATCCTGTCAGTAATCAGGTGAGTAGATCTCTATCACACTAGTTAAACTATACTATGTATATGTTATGGACTAAAAGCCAAAAATTGAGGCTGTATGAACAGTCGTAATGCCCAAAAAGGGTAGGCGAGGGATGCCAGGTACGTAATCATAGAAACTTCTCAATGTGTATCGAAGTCTGTGAAAGTATGTGATCTGTTTAGATAGTTTAATGTTCTAATTCTTGCATGTATGTATGCATGGGATGGGTTTGATATGATGAAGAGGAGCAAGTCGCGAGGCGATCGATGGCTTTGGCACATAGGTCACATAGTGATCAGTCTTTATAATGCAGCACAGCTGTCGATATATATTATTAAGATCGCATAGCGATCGGTGGCTTTGCCACATAGGTGATATAGTGATCGGTCTTTATGACAGACAGCACAACTATCGATATGGTGTGTAGCGGATGGAGGGTTGATTACAGAGATCCCCACGGTGTGATGGTTGGTACGGGGGTGTGTAGAGGATTGACTTTTAGGTTTGGGATGGGCCATGTTGCATGTAATATATATTTTGTACCATTGTGAATGGGACTAGGCCCACAATGTGTTTGTGGACCCAAGGCATTTATGTGTTTTCGGGATGTGCACACTGAGTCTTGGTGACTCACCCTTTTATTTTTTTCCTAACTTTCCAGATGAGCAATAGATCGTGGACATGGGAGCCGAGGCGGACTCAAGGGGTATGGGAGCCGAGGCGGACTCAAGGGGCCATCAAGTTTTTTTTATCTTTATAGACTATTTACATTTTTTTCTTTAGGTTTAAATTTGGGATTATTTTTGTAATAAGGCCCCATAACTTAGGTTATCGCTTTAGGTTTTTTCCTTTATTTATTTTATACGCCTTACAAACCTATATTTCCAAAGTCTTAATTATAAAGTGAAACCAAATGGGTTTTCCAAATGTGTCCAACGCAAATGTTAAAGTTTCTTGAAAATATCACAATTAATGATTAATCGGTTAAAATAAACTGAGATTCTTCAAAACCCTTCAAGCAAAGGTTTTAACATTCAACCCGTAGCATACCAGATCTGATCATGACGTTTGGATTGGGTTTAGGGTGTTATATTTTGGTATCAGAGCCCAGTTCAAAACTCGGGTTGTGAAATGGGTCCAGTAGTGATTTATAAAAGTGATGTAAGTTTAGAAAAGTTCAGTTGAGATATGGCCTTCAAGTCTACCAGCACCCGATCCATGCAAGTAAGTATTCTAAACTCACTATGTGATGTGCATATTGGGCTTGAGGGGCTTTATGGGATGTAGACAAGTATACTAGAATTTATGAACCTTAGGCTAGTTTTGAACAACTCTTAAATCTCATAAGACTTAATCTCTAATTAAACATGTCTATGAACAAGTCACAGGGTTAGGGTGTGTTAACAGGCATATGCATGTCTAGGATTGGATCCAGGAAGAGCTTGGTATTTAAGCGGCCCTCGCGGCTTACCTCCTCTTTTCTGGAATCCTACCTGGTGTGTAGTGTTTGTTCACTCTAACCGAGAGGGCTTGTTGACAGGCCAAAACTTATAACTAAAACCCGAAAGGGACCAGCCACCCTATTTTTGTAAAAATTACTTGTGTCCCCAGTTTTGTAAATTTTCTAAAATCCCCTTGATTTGTGAAAACTTCCCAAAATACCCTGGATTTGTAAAATTATCAAAATACCCCCGGTTGACAAAATTATCAAAATACCCCCAGATTACAAAATTACCAACATACCCCTATTTTGTAAAATCACCAAGAAACCCTATTTTGGAAAATTATGAAAATACCCCTGTAGGATAAAATTATGAAAATACCCTTGGGTAGTGAAATGACAAAAATACCCTTACGTGATGAATGTGAGTTCATGGATGCTACTTGTATGTTGATGTGTGATGGTGGAATGTGTGTGGATTCTAGAGCTAGGAAATATAGGCCTGAGAACTGAACCTTGTAGATAAAGTTCGAATTCGAAAGAACTACTGTTAAAACTACTTTCCACAAGATTGTTCGTTATTAATCAGTGGAAGAAATTAATAATTCATAAAATTCCTAATCAGATAAACATGAATGGGTAGAATGAGCACTAGAAGACGTGGTGTGTGAGGCCAAGGTAGAGGTAGGATTGCTGTGTCAGAACCGGTAGGGTCTGGTCATGAGTTGGGGAATGAGGTACCAGTACCACCAGCTGTGGAGGTGAAATTCCAGGATTAGACGGTCGGAGATGATATGGTATCTTAGGCGATGTTGAGGGTTTTAGAGAGGGTTGCTGGGGCAGGCATGGGCACAAGAGCCCGGAAATCTGTGCCAGAGCAACTTAGAGCTAATAGGGCAGAAGTGTTTAGGGGAGTTTTCGGGATAGCCCCGAGTACAGTTGAGTATTGGTTGGAGGCGGTCGAATGCATAATGGATGATTTTGATTTTACGGGAGAAGAAGAAGCTGAAAGGAGTAGTTTCCCTTCTCCGGGATGAAGCGTATCAATGGTGGCTTATGATTAAGGATGGTACCATGGCTGACCGTATCACCTGGGATTACTTTAGAGTGGCGTTCCAGAGTAAGTACATTGGAACCAGTTATGTGGATGCGCAGTGTAGGGCGTCCTAAATCTGGTTTAGGGGAGTAGGTTGGTGGCGGCGTATGAAGCAAAATTCTTGCGCTTAAGCCGTTATGCTCGAGGGATGGTGGCCACAGAACATGAATGGTGTGTTCGATTTGTAGATGGCCTGAAGGATGACCTACGTGTTTTGATAGCTCCACAACGGGAGAGGGAATTTACTGTGCTTGTGGAGAAAGATAAAATAGCTGAGGAGGTGAGACGGACAAAAAAATTAAACCGGGATAGAGAGACGGGTAGAGGTAAGAGAAATTTTAGATCATCAGGGACAACTAAGAGTACTCAAAAAAGACTTAGATCGGATGGACCGAGATGGGCTGGGAGACCTGCTGCTGCTAGCCAAACACAAAAGTGTGCTCGATGTGGTAAATTCCATGTAGGTGAGTGTTGGCCAGGCAGTGGGAAGTGCTTTAGGTGTAGATCTTTAGACCATCAGATTAAAGACTGTCCATAGCCACGAAGTGATGTAGGACCCTGTGGTAGGACAATGTTCAACAAGTAAGAGGCGAGCCAGCAGAAGGGTCGTGGTCCGCCTAGAGGTGGTAATAGATTTGATCGGTAGTGGAGCACCGGTGAGGGACAGGAAACGCTAAGGCGAGATAGCCTGGGTTAGTCTATGCTGTCAGACATCGAGAGGAGGCTGACGCACTAGTTGTTATAACCGGTACGTTTTTAATATTTGGTTTGCCTTACACTTCATTAATTGACATTGGGTCGACACATTCATATATTGCTAGTAGTGTGTCTAGAACTTTAAGTTTAGATTTCGAGATTACCCCTAGGGCGATAACTGTAATTAGCCCATTAGGACAATCTGTGGTAGTAGATAAACTTTATCGGGAGGTACCTTAGAAGTTCAGAGAATAGTTTTCATGACAGATTTGATGGAATTACTGTTCAGGGAGTTCGACTTAATATTAGGCATGGATTGGTTGGTGAAGTACCAAGCTAATTTAGATTGTGTAGCCAAGCGTATGGTGTTAAGAACCCTCGAGGGGGTGAAGTGTTGGTGATAGGAGAAAGGGGGAACTGTTTGTCGAATGTGGTGACTGCCTTAAGAGTAGAAAGGATGGTGAGAAAAGGATACGAGGTAGTTTTAATGTTTGTTCGGGCTTTGGAAGCCAAGGACCTAATTGTTGGGGACGTTAGGACGGTGAATGAGTTTCTTGATGTTTTCTGTGAAGAGCTTCCAAGATTACCTCCGGATCGTGAAGTGGAGTTTGGCAGAAGAGGTGATGCGGCAGCATTACTCCTATCTGTTCTGATTAGGTAATTTTGAGGCCAAAATTTCTTTAAGGGGGTAGAACTGTAACATCCTGAATTAATGGGCATATGTGTTTAATGTGTGGTTATGTATAATGTGTTAATTAGAGTGTTAGGGGTCTAGATTGGGCTCGAGGTTGGGCTCAGCCTTAGCGTAATTAGTTATTGGACACTCTAATGGAAAGCCGATTCGATTAGGACTTTAAAATGTTATCGACGATTTAAAGTACCAAAATGGGCTTAGGCCCAAGGCTAAGTGGCGCTACATGGAACCATGTGGTGGCGTCATTAGCAGATGAAGAGGGCCCAAGTTCGAGTCACTTAAAGCTCAATTCTTTTAATAGAATTTTAGCTAATTTCTGACTTTTAAATGGATAGAGAGGGATGGCATAGGGGCTTGAAAATAGAAGGATAATAACATGTGGATAATGTGCTGATAAAGGGAGGAAGTTTAGGAGTTATCTGCTCAGCACAGTGGTTGCCAAATTTCCAACTTTAGGGGGTGCCGAAATTCTTTTTAAATAGAGGGGATATCTCTTCAATTCCAGTATTTGGTCCCTATTTTCTTTTTCCATTCTCTCATCCTCACTTTTATGCAAAAGCTGAAAGTCCATTATTCTGTTTTCTTTTCTTTTTGTTTTTTCTTTCAAAAGCTGAAACCTCCCAATTGTTCTCAACATCTTTTCTTTCAAAAGTTGAAACTCTGAAATCTCTTCTCATCCCCATGGCAGAATACTTCCTATTCCCTTTTGCCGATTTCTTTACTAAAGCCAAATCTACATAGACTTCTTCCTATCATCTTTTCTTCTGATCTTCTCAAAAGTCGAAATCTCTAAGGGGTAGTCAAATTCTTTATGTTAAGGTGAGTGCCGATTTTCCTATCTCTTCAATTTCTCTTTCAATTTTAGAAGACAAAGCCGAAAAGCTAATGGTTTAATGGTTTTGTATAATTTCGTGTTGGGAATTTAGGTACATAGCCTAGATTTAAAAGTCGAAAACGCTAGTCTCGGAGTCTCAATCTCTTTTCAGGATTTCAAGGTAAGGGTTCAATTCTTCCTATGTTGTTTAATCGGGTTCTTTTTCATTATTCGTGCCTTAACCTAATGTTGCGTTAAGCAATCATCATAGTATCTTCTGACCAAAGATCATTAATGGACTCGAATGTCAGCAAATCAAAGGAAGGGTTGGATCTATAGTTTCAGTCCCAATGTTCAAGAAACGTACGGTGTCAACGGTTCAAGATTGGCTGCCAGGTTATGGACCGACTTCAGAGCAAAGCCTTAGGCAGTTAGCAGTCGTATCGACTTCTGATAGTGTCGACATAGAAAGTATTGTCCTGTCGATAATCAGGTGTGTAGATCTCTATCACACTAGTTAAACTGTACTATGTATATGTTATGGGCTAAAAGCCAGAAATTGAGGTTGTATGAACAGTCGTAATACCCAAAAAGGGTAGGCGAGGAATGCTAGGTACGTAATCATAGAAACTTCTCTATGTGTATCGAAGTATGTGAAAGTTTGTGATCTGTTTAGATAGTTTAATGTTCTAATTCTTGCATATATGTATGCATGGGATGGGATTGATATGATGAAGGGGAGCAGGTCGCGAGGCGATCGGTGGCTTTGGCACATAGGTCACATAGTGATCAGTCTTTTTATGACAAAAGACAAATTGTCGATATATATTATTAAGGTTGCATAGTGATCGGTGGCTTTGCCACATAGGTTACATAGTGATCAATCTTTATGAATGACAAAGACAATTGTCGATATGGTGTATAAGCAGATGGAGGGTTGATTGTAGAAATCACGGTGTGATGGTTGGTGCGGGGTGTGTAGAGGATGGACTTTTAGGTTTGGGATGGGCCATGTTGCATGTAATATATATTATGTGCCATTGTGAATGGGCCTAGGCCCATAATTTGTTTGTGGGCCCAAGGCGTTTATGTGTTTTCAAGATGTGCACACTGAGTCTTGGTGACTCACCCTTTTATTTTTTTCCCAACTTTCCAGATGAGCAGTAGATCGTGGACATAGGAGCCGAGGCGGACTCAAGGGGCCATCAAGTTTTTTTATCTTTATAGACTATTTCTATTTTTTCTCTTTAAGTTTAAATTTGGGATTATTTTTGTAATAAGACCCCCATAACTTAGGTTATCGTTTTACATTTTTTCTTCCTTTATTTATTCTATACGTCTTACAAACCTATATTTCCAAAGTCTTAATTAGAAAGTGAAATCAAATGGGTTTTCCAAATGTGTCCAACGCAAATGTTAAAGTTTCTTCAAAATATCACAATTAATGATTAATCGGTTAAAATAAACTGAGATTCTTCAAAACCCTTCAAGAAAAGTTTTCAACATTCAACCCGTAGCATACCAGATCCAGTCATGACGTTTGGGCCAAGTTTGGGGTGTTACAGGGCTTCCATCATTTGTTCCTTCATATCTTGTTGATCTTTGCCAACTGCTCTTGCAGCTGGTCTTGCATGTATCTTTGGAACTGTTCAAGTCTTTGATCCATATTTTTTTGTCTTAGCACGTGTACCGTAACGGTGTTTAGTTTTCAGATTAACTTTTCCTTCTCACTTTCTCTCTTTTTCTAAAATAACTTCAACTAATTAGGGTCCTTCTATGGATTTTAATGCATATGATGGGATGTAAAGATGCATGGAATGAATGAAAAAGAAAGAGAGGCATTGATTCTGAATTTAATTCTATTAGAACAACTTTTCTAGAAAGTAAATTTGTTTAAATAAAAATGGATTACATATGTGGCCTTGCCCTCATATTCCAAGAAAAAACATCAATCCCCTTATTCGAAAAGGTAAAATCTTTCAAACTTCTAATAGATGCCTCCACTAGCTCCTTTTTGCTTGGGCCACGACTCATTACTCACTTATCCTCTATAACATCCTAAATTTTTGGGCCTATGCGTTTAATGGGTGAGTATGTGGAATGAGTTAATTTAAGTGTTAGGGGTCCAAATTGGGCTTAGGCTTAGGCAGAGGCCTTGATTAAAATTATCTGTTTGGGAATTATAGGGTTTAAAAGGTAGTATCTATGTTTAAAATACCAAAGTGGGCTTGTGGCCCAATCTTAGGAGGTGACGCCACACACAAGGAGTAAGGGGCCCAAATTTAAGTTTCATGGTAAATTTTGGGCATTAGGATTAGGTGGAGTGGATGGCAACAAAGCTAAAATTTAGGGGTTTTAATGTTTAAAATATGTGGATAATAAGCAGATAAAGGCTATTATTTAGGAATTTATTTTATGTGGATAATAAGTAAATAAAGGCTAAGATTTAGGATTTTAATGATTAAAATATGTGAATAATATGTCGATAAAGGAGGAGGAGTTAGAGATAATTAAGTCTCTTTTAGATGAGCTAGTAGATTAAGATAAAGGAGAAAAGTTAGAATTTATCTACAAAGAGAGTGATGGCTAAGAATCCATCACCGAGAGGAGTAAAGAAACCACTACTACATGGCAAAGGGTTGTCAATTTCCTATAAATAGGGGCTAGCTCCTTGTTTCGACATTAAATCCTCTCCTTTTGTGCCGAAATTCCTTAGCTTCTTTTCTCCAAATTTCTTTCTCCAATTTCTTTAAAAGCCGAAAACTCCATTATTCTCTTCTTTCTTCTAAAAGCCAAAAACACCATTATTCTCTTCTTTCTCCTAAAAGCCAAAAACTCCATTATTCTCTTCTTTCTTCTAAAAGCTGAAAACTCCATTATTCTCTTCCTTCTCTAAAAAGCTGAAATCTCTATAGTTTTTAGTTTATTCATCCTATTTGAGAAATTGTTCTATACTTCCGGCATTTAAATCCTCCATTGACATTGTCAAATTCTCTCTCTAGTACTATCCTAAGTCAAGGTAAGAGTAGATTTTTGATTAGTTCTCATAATCTATTCCCAATTTTTCAAAAGGCAAAAGCCAAAAGCTAATAGTTTAATGGTTTATGATGGGCGGCAAGTCGAGATTTGAAGGAAGCCTAGTCGACTAGATCTAAAAGCCGAAATTCACAAGTCTCCAATTTCGGGATATTTAAGGTAAGAAGATTTTCCTAGATTTCTATTAGATTTCATCATTATATACAAGATTTTAACCTTATAAGGAGGATTAACGATTAAATATTATTATAGTAACTCTGATAAGGATTTATGATGGAATTAAATATGGATCAGGCAAAAGAAAGAATCCCTAAGTTTAAGAAACGAGCAGTATCTACTATTCGAGATTGGCCAATTGGTTATGGACCGGCTTCTGAACAACACCTTAGGTAGATAGCAGTTGTGTCAACTAAGGATAGCGTCGATATAGAAAGCCTCGTTTTATCGATAATCAGGTGTGTAGATTCTTGACACATAAGCTTTGTTATATTATATGTATGTTATGGGCTAAAAGCTGAAAAAGGTGTGTAGATCTCTATCACGCTAGTTAATCTGAATTATATGTATGTTATGGGCTAAAAGCCAGAAAATGAGGCTATATGAGCAATCGTATTACCCGTAAAGGGTAGGCAAGGGATGCAGTGCGTAATCATAGAAACTTCTATATGTGCATCAAGTATGTAAAAATATGTGATCTGTTTAGATAGCTTAATGTTCTGATTCTTGCATGTATGCATGGGATGGGATTGATTGATTTACGGAAGGGGAGCAGGTCGCGAGGCAATCGGTGGCTTTACCACATAGGTCACATGGTGATCGGTCTTTATGACAGGCAGCACAGTTGTCGATATATTATTAAGGTCGATAGCGATCGGTGGCTTCGCCACATAGGTCACATAGTGATCGGTCTTTATGACAAAAGACAATTGTCGATATGGTGTGTATGCGGATGGAGGGTTGATTGTAGAAATCCCCGGTGTGATGGTTGGTACGGGGTGTGTAGAGGATGGACTCATAGGTTTGGGATGGGTCATGTTGCATATTTTGTTACCCTTGTATACGGGCCAAGGCTCATAATGTGTTTGTGGACCTCAAGCCTTTTATGTGTTCTCGAGATTTGCACACCGAGTCTTGGTGACTCAACCTTTATTTTTCTCAACATTTCGTGAGCGAGAGATCGTGAACATGGGAGCCGAGGTGGACTTGAGGGCCATCAAGTTTTATTTCTACAAATTATTTCAGATTTCTTTAAGTTTATTTTATTTTTATTTGGGATTTTTTAAGGCCCTAGTTTTTATTCAACTAAGAAGTTTCCAATGTTATGCAACTTATAAATTTTATATCAAGGTTTATTTATACTTAATAATACTAATATAAGATTTTATTTTTAAAATGTCACTTATTTACTCTAATAATGTCTAATTAACTTACGACTTCCAAAACCAACAAGGCAAAAGTTTTCAATGTACAAGCCGTGACACGCCAGATCCAAATAAACGCATGGGCCGGGTTTGGGGTGTTATAATTTATATCGAGCCCATTCAAAACTCGGCCGTGAAATGGGTCTAGAAATGTTTTAGAAGTTTTTTTGTTCGAGGACATGGCCTTCGAGTCTCCAACACCCGATCCACCCATGTAAGTATTCTAAACTCTTGTTGTGTTATTTATGTGGCTTAATGAGCTTTATGGGACGTAGACTATCTAGGTTAGAACTTGATGGACTCTAGGCTTAGGGAAACAACTCTTCAATTCCATAAGACTTAACTTCACTAAAACAAAACCCGTAAACGAAGTTACAAGACTAAGGTGTGGCAACAGCATATGCATGTCAGGAGTAGATCCTAAGAGCTTGGTATTTAAGCAGTCCAATTGACTCACCTCCTCTTCTCTAGAATCCTACCTGGTGTGTAGTGACTGTTCATTCTAGCTATAAGTACTTGTTTATGGGCTGAACCCATAATTAAAACCCGAAAGGGACCAACTACCCTATTTTGCAAACAAAACCCCTAAGTTTTGTACACTTCCAGAAAAAAAATACATTTGATTTGAAAATGTTCACAACTATGAAGAAAATTACCAAATTACCCTTGTTATGCAAAATGACCAAAATAGCCCTGATTTGTAGAATTACCAAATTACCCTTGTTTTGTAAAATTATCGAAATACCCCTGAATCACAAAATTACCAAAATACCTTCAGATCACAAAAAATTACTGAAATACCCTCAAATTTCAAAATTATCAAAATACCCCAGAATTTCAAAATTACCGAAATACCCTAAAATTTCAAAATTATCGAAATGCCCCCGAATTTCAAAATTATCGAAATACCCTCAGATTTCAAAATTTTTGGAATGCCCTGATTCTATAATTACCAAATACACTCAATTTCCAAAATTACCAAAATACCCCTGAGAATGCAAAATTACCAAAATACCCTTATTTTTATAAAATCATCAAGGAACCTCATTTCGAAAAAAATTACAAAAATGCCCCTGTAGGATAAAATTATGAAAATACCCCTAGGTAGTGAAAAACAACAACAATGACAACCACAACACTTTTCTGTAATGAACGCGAGTTCATGAATGTTGATGATTGAATGGATGAACTTGAGACTGTAGTCGTGTATGAATTCAAAAGAACTACTTTTTAGAACTATTAATCATAAGACTTCTCGATAAATCAAGTGGAAAGAAATAATGATTCATAAAATTTCTAATTAGATAAAAGCAAATCGGTAGAATGAGTACAAGGGACGAAGACGCTTCAGATGAATAATGGTGTACACTTCTACCATAGTATACCGAGTGTTTATTTTGGCTTTAGAATTAGAGTGCTTGTTTAAAGCATAGTGGTGAGACTCTGTAGAATGATTACTAGTTAGTTGGAAATTTCGAGGACTAAATTTCTTTAAGGAGGGTAGAACCAGAACATCCTAAATTTTGGGCCTATGCGCTTAATGGGTGAATATGTGGAATGAGTTAATTTAAGTGTTAGGGGTCCAAATTGGGCTCGTGCTTAGCAGAGGCCTTGATTAAAATTATCTGCTTGGGCATTATAGGGTTTAAAAGGTAGTATCTATGTTTAAAATACCAAAGTGGGCTTGTGGCCCAATCTTAGGAGGCGACGCCACACACAAGGAGTAAGGGGCCCAAATTTAAGTTTCATGGGGCCCAATTCTTTTAATTTAAGTTAGCTAAATTTTGGGCATTAGGATTAGGTGGAGTGGATGGCAACAAGGCTAAAATTTAGGGGTTTTAATGTTTAAAATATGTGGATAATAAGCAGATGAAGGCTATTATTTAGGAATTTATTTTATGTGGATAATAAGTAAATAAAGGCTAAGATTTAGGGATTTTAATGATTAAAATATGTTGATAATATGCTGATAAAGGAGGGAGGAGTTAGAGATAATTAAGTCTCTTTTAGATGAGATAGTAGATTAAGATAAAGGAGAAAAGTTAGGAATTTATCTACAAAGAGAGTGATGGCCAAAAATCCATCACTGAGAGGAGTAAAGAAACCATCTGCTACATGGCAAATGGTTGCCAAATTTCCTATAAATAGGGGGCTAGCTCCTTGTTTCTGACATTAAATCCTCTCCCTTTTGTGTCGAAATTCCTTAGCTTCTTTTCTCCAAATTTCTTTCTCCAATTTCTCTAAAAGCCGAAAACTCCATTATTCTTTTTTTTCTTCTAAAAGCAAAAAACTCCATTATTTTCTTCTTTCTCTTAAAAGCCGAAAACTCCATTATTCTCTTCTTTCTTCTAAAAGCTGAAAACTCCATTATTCTCTTCCTTCTCTAAAAATCCAAAATCTCTATAATTTTTATTTTATTCATCCTATTTGAGAAATTGTTCTATACTTTCAGCATTTAAATCCTCCATTGACATTGTCGAATTCTCTCTCTAGTACTAGCCGAATCTCCTAAGTTAAGGTAATAGTTTAATGGTTTATGATGGGTGGCAAGTCGGGATTTGAAGGAAGCCTAGTCGACTAGATCTAAAAGCCGAAATTCATAAGTCTCCAATTTTGGGATTTTTAAGGTAAGAAGATTTTTCTAGATTTCTATTAGATTTCATCATTATATACAAGATTTTAACTTTATAAGGAGGATTAACGATTAAATATTATAGTAACTCGATAAGGATTTATGATGGAATTAAATATGGATCAGGCAAAAGAAAGAATCCCTAAGTTTAAGAAACGAGCAAGATCTACCGTCGAGATTGGCCAATTGGTTGTGGACCGCTTCGAACAATACCTTAGGTAGATAGCAGTTGTGTCGACTAAGGATAGCGTCGATATAGAAAGCCTCGCTTTATCGAGAATCGTGTGTAGATTCTTGACACATAAGCTTTGTTATATTATATGTATGTTATGGGCTAAAAGCGGAAAAGGTGTAGATCTCTATCACACTAGTTAATCTGAATTATATGTATGTTATGGGCTAAAAGCCGAAAAATGAGGTTGTATGAACAAATGATTACCCGTAAAGGGTAGGCAAGGGATGCCGTGCACGTAATCATAGAAACTTCTATATGTATTGAAGTATGTAAAAATATGTGATCTGTTTAGATAGTTTAATGTTCTACTTCTTGCATGTATGCATGGGATGGGATTGATTGATTTACGGAAGGGGAGTAGGTCGCGAGGCGATCGATGGCTTTGCCACATAGGTCACATAGTGATCGGTCTTTATGATAGGCAGCACAGCTATCGATATATTATTAAGGTCGCATAGCGATCGGTGGCTTCGCCACATAGGTCACATAGTGATCGGTCTTTATGACAGGCAGCACAGCTGTCGATATGGTGTGTAGCGGATGGAGGGTTGATTGTAGAAATCCCCACGGTGTGATGGTTGGTTCGGAGGTGTGTAGAGGATGGACTCATAGGCTTGGGATGTGCCATGTTGCATATTTTGTTACCCTTGTATACGGTCCAAGGCTCTTAATGTGTTTGTGGGCCTCAAGCCTTTTATGTGTTCTCGGATTTGCACATCGAGTCTTGGTGACTCAACCTTTATTTTTCCCAACATTTCGTGAGCAGAGATCGTGAACATGGGAGCCGAAGCGCACTTGAGGGCCATCAAGTTTTATTTCTACAAATTATTTGGGATTTCTTTAAGTTTATTTTATTTTTATTTGGGATTTTTGAAGGCCCCTAGTTTTTATTGAACTAAGAAGTTTCCAATGTTATGCAACTTATAAATTTTATGTCAAGGTTTATTTATACTTAATAATACTAATATAAGATTTTATTTTTAAAATGTCACTTATTTACTCTAATAATGTCTAATTAACTTACGACTTCCAAAACCAACAAGGCAAAAGTTTTTAATGTACAAGCCGTGACACGCCAGATCCAGTCGAAACGCATGGGCCGGGTTTGGGGTGTTACATCCTCACAATGCTTGTTAGCCTCTTCAAGAAAGTCGAGACGTGGTGATTCTCGAATAGTCTTTGTTAGCTTGAATCCTTGGGCAATAAAGTGTTGTATTCCTTCATGGACTATCGGTCTTCTCTCGTTGTGTTTACTTGGACCATATTCGGACGACTGTATTATAATCCACTTTATCAAGAAATCCATTTTCTCATGACAAACTCTTCTATTTAGCAATCAAATTTGAATCAACACCTCTTTTGTATGATGTGAATGCAATGCAATCAAAACAAAAGAGAACACATTAGCACAAGAGAAATAAATAACAAAATAGGGAACCTATATGGCTGACCACTAGGGTTTAGCATAGTTCTACTTAGGGTGAGTCCTTATGTTTTCTACATGTGGTTTAGCTCTAAAGTTGAGGCACCTAAACCAGCAGATTCCTCGATCCTCACCCATTATAGGCACATACGGACCGAGTTCAGTTCAGGGTAATACATTTCCCTATGGCCATGCGGAAGTGAAACTTCACAAAGATATAGGTACAAATGTATCCCAGAAGCAATCCACTAGCCATGCAGAGGTGAAAACCTCACGAAGGCATAGCTTCTCGCTCCCACTTAAAGGTATGACTACAACGGTCATATAATGCAATGCGCACAAGAGAATGACACAAGCAAATGCGACCAAAGGATCGTAATTTTCAAATCAAGTTTTCAAATCGAATTTTCAAATTTTGAGAAAGGACAAAAAATAATCAATTTTAACGGCTTGACTCTCTTATTATTTCCCCAGTGGAGTCGCCAAGTTGTCGAAACCATTGTTAAGTTTTCTTTTGAAAAAACAAGGATCGACTTTTAAAACAAAATTGAGTCACCACCAATCCTTTTTTAGGTGTGATCGGGTCACCTTGAGATTGATCGTTAAACCGCTTTGATTTATTAAAGCGATGATGATTGCCTACGAAATTTGAGAAAACAGGTTCGAGAGTCGGTTACGTGCGAGGAAGGATTAACACCCTCGTAATGCCAAAAATTGGTACCGAATTGATTGATTAATGCCTTAATGTCGAAAATTTGAAAAGATTTTAAAAATACGATCCTCTTTGTTTTAAAACTTGAATAAATTAGACTAGATGCCGAGACCCACTTATTTCGAAGGAATAAAATATCATACCCAGTGAGTTACGATACGACATTTTTGAATTCCCGAGAATAAGTTCTTTATTTAGTTGATGCTTTAAAAATAATTGGTTCTTTAGACTCAATGAGAAAAATCGAACCCAAGTAAGTTAGGGTACAATTTCTTTCGAATCTTGGAACACGGAATATATTCTTATTCCAAAACCAAATTTTGATGCATTAAGTAAAATATAATATGATCGTAGTAAAATGAAAAATGAATCATAATGCCGATATGCACAATGGAATAAAAGTGTGGGTGATAATATGAATAACAATAATGAAGGCAAAAATAATAAAAGAAAAGCTAAAACAAATAATTAAAAAATAATAAGTAAAAAAATAAACAAATAAATAAAAGAAAAGAAGCTAATAGCAAATTAATGATAGATAAATACTATATACAATAATTTAAAGATAATAAAATAATAATAATAAACTATAATGCAAGTATATTAATAAATATATAATAAAGGTAATAATAAATAAATAAATAATAATAATATAGAAAGTAATAATAAATATAATTATAATAATATTAAAAATAATAATAATAGTGGTGGTAAGAAAATAAAAATAAAATAGTAATATAATAATAATAATAATAATTTAAATTAATTGACTTTAATAATAAAATAGTAATAATGACAGAAAGGATTAAATTGAAAGTACAAAAAAATTAGGGTAAAAACAAAAATAAAATGAGGTAAAAGGACTGAATTGTAACGCGCCCCAAAAAGATAGGGACTAATTGGGAAATTATTCCCCCAATTCAAAACGCGCGGCATCAAGGGGGACTAAAATGAATCAGCAAGAAAATTATTGGGGAGAATTATAATTAAAAACCTAAATTAAAAAAATAAGGAAGGGCTAAAGCGATAAATAGCCCAATTTACAAAAACACGTGGATCCTTCCCGGGTTGGGTTCAGTTCGCGCGCAGGTAGCCATGAAACGACACTATTTTGGCACCTGATACATACTCCCAAAACGACGTCATATGGGCTAGCCTATAAATGTCAAATTTTTGACAAAAATTTCAGTTTTCCAACCCTTTAAAAAAAATCTCTCCACTTCTTTTCTCCCTCTCAGCCCAAAATCCGGCGAGTTCTCCGGTGAGACTTCGGCGCCGATCACCGCCGCTCGTCGCTGCCCAAAATTGAAAAATAGGTATTTTTTTACTCTTTTTTTTACAATTTATTTAAGTATGCATATAGTTTATAAAAATAGAAGTGAAAATCTTTATATGTATGTTTGCAAATTCGAAAGAAAATGAAAAAAAGGAAAAAAAAATAAAAAACCTTGATGATCTCTGTATTGATTTCGTATGTCTTTTCTTTTCTGTATATACGTGTAAAAAAAAATCCTCCCATTTACAGAGTACATTCGGGTTTTTTATAGCCCAAAACAAACCATAAATATATAGATTCTTTCTTGCTATGCTTGTTGTTTCTGCTGTGTTTTCTTTCCTTTTACAGGTGAAAGGCAGAAATCATGATGGCAACAATGGCGTGATGCTCGGCAGTGATGAGGACTGGCGTCTAGGCTGTGGCGCGTGGGTTTTCTAGAAACCCTAGGCTTCTATTTCTATTTTGAGTATTGGGCCCTTTGGGCCCCATAGGTTTGGGCTTAGGTGTAATTGGGTTTTGGGTAATCTGTTTAGTTTGGGCTGTAATTGTACTATAAGACTTTGGACATTTGTTTTTTTTTTTTTTTTTTTTTCGGTTTGCACGGGCCCGGGCAAATTGGGCCTATTATAGCACAACGATGGTCTTATTCAGCAACTCGTTTACTTAAATCATGCATTTAATCTAATATCTCCACGTTTATCTAATAGAATAAATACTATCTCAATTTTATCCATAAATAAATAGATACACATTTAAGTTCAGTTATACAAACTTACCTCGTATACGAAAATGACGAATCGGGTCGACTACTCGATAACCTTGCTTTTCCTTCGATCTATATCTGAATTATTTCTTTCTTGATCTATATGAATTCAAAATTAACTTATTCAATCACATATTCTTTCAATTTAGTCCATATCACACTTTAAAGCACTTTTACACTTTTGCCCCAAGTATTTCACAACTTTTACAATTTAGTCCTTATTTCACAAAACACAAAATTCACATAATTTCATAACCCAAGCTTGGACGAATTATTTATAGGTCCCTAAAAGCCCAAAACTTCCATTTATTTCACATTTCAACCACTCAATTTGCACTTTTCACAATTTAATCCCTATTATGTATTTTCATCAAAAATCACTTAACAAAACATGTAAAACTATCATCAAGCTTTCATATTTCAACATTAAACATCAAAGAACACTTAGATTCAACAATGAAAACTCTCAAAATCTTTAACATTTTCGAAATTAAAGGTACGGACTAACTAGATTAAGCTGCAACGATTACAAAAACATAGAAATCAACAAAAATTGAGCTACAACTATACCTTAATCAAGCTAGGAGTGTGCCAAACCCTAATATGCATAAAAATGGTGTTTTTCATCTTGGAAATTCGGAAATGGCAAATATGGATGAACAAAATCATGTTTTGTTATATTTTTTAACATAATTAATTAATTTACTTATTTACCCTTAATGAATAAACATAGAAATTTATAATGCATGTCCATTAATGGCCATTAACACAACCAATGGTCTAATATCATCATTAGGACTTTTAATTTAATTAATCATAGCAATTAAACACCTTTAACAAGTAGAATGAAACTTTTACATTTTATGCGATTAAGTCCTTTTTATCAAATTAACCAACCAATCGATAAAATTAGCTCACGAAACTTTCACACATATCAAATAACTTGCTATAAAAATTAAAAGTAATATTAAAATAATTTTTTGACATTAGATTTGTGGTTTCAAAACCATTTGTAATATCCCGAAATATGGCTTATGCATTTATGCTTAATTATATGAAATAGCATGCTTGAGTATGCTGTGAATATGTCTAATGAAATTTGTGAACTTTAGAATAATAAGAAATGCCTTAGAAAAATATCGTATTTTAAGTTTTAATAAGGGAGCTAAGCCTAACAGGGCCTTAAGAAAATTAATAGAGGAAATATGACACACAAACGGGCTTGGAAAAGTGGCTTGGAAGTGCCACTTAGGGCCTCTGGAAATGACGCCATGGGCTATGAGGAAGGACCTAGGATCGAGTAACAAGGGAAGCAAATAAAAGTTTTATTTTTGCTATAAGGTAGATAGTGTTGGACGACATTAAGGCACTAAAGGGAATAGTTTAATCCTTTTTAAAATTCGGCTAGATAAGGGGATAAATGATGGATTAATTGTATTAATTTTAAATAAAGGGATAAGGAGAAAACAGGGATTAGATGAGGAAAGGGGAGTTGGTCAATAGGGACTCTTAGGGTAGTAATTTTAATGAAAGGGAAAATAAGGCCATTCATCATTCTTTCTTTCTTCTCTTACCTTTGTCGAATTCTCTAGTGCATCTCCTCTTCTCCTTTTATTTTTCCAAAGCCGAAATACCCTTGTGATAGCCGAAACTTTAACCATCTCCATTGCCGAAAGTGATCAACTTATTCTCTTCTTTTCATAATCTTCCAAAAGCTGAAAATAAGTCCCTTCTAGCCTTAGTCGAAATTCCTTTGAGGAGTTAAGCAAAGGTGCTGTCAACTTGGTGACTAAGGGTAAGATCATGTTTGATTTCCATTCTATTTCTTTTAGGCCTGTCGAAATTCAGGAACTAATCCCTCATATTATTTTATGGCCAAAACTATGAAAGGTCATTCGGGATTTTGGCCTATTGTCGATTTCTAGGAGGAAGATCTTCGGGATTTTAAGGATTTAAGTCAAGTGGTGTTTTAGGGATTTGAGAATCGTAAGGTAAGTGTATTTTACACATTCGCCAAGGCCTAGTTTGGTATCTAGATCTATTTCTTATTTGTTTAAAAGTCAAACTAACTAGTTCAATGGTTAAGGGTATAGCCGATTGCAATAAAGAAGCATCATAAAGTTTCAGGATTTGTTTGAGAAACAAATCGGCAGCAAGGAATTGAATCTAAATTAGTAGATCAAGTTTTCGAGATTTAAGTAAATCGCTAAGTGTATCAGGTGTGTACCCTACACTATCTTTTAATAAGATCTATGGCAATATTTAATATGAGCATGTTTATAAGAATGTGAATATGTCTAAAGTACCATGCTATGGTACAAAGTAGTCAGGTATGATTTCCTACTTCTACTAGGACTACGATATGATCTGTTATGAGACACATATGAACCTATAAGAATGTGAATAAAGAATTTGGCATGATAATGCATGTTTTGTATGACATGGCATGTGGGTTATTGTAAAAGGGGAAGTGAATGTGGTGGTTTAATACCACGATATCTGAATATGGTGACTTCGGTCACATTATCTGAATGTGGTGACTTCGGTCACATTATCTGAATGTGGTGACTTCGGTCACAATTATTTAATCTGGTGGCTATGCCACGAATTTTATAAGGGCGATGAGCACGCCGATCGTAGCGATCGCCTTCGATGGTGTGTAGCGGATGGAGGGTTGACTTAGTAGTCCCCACTTGCAAAAGTGTGATGGATGGTACGGGTGATGTGTAGCGGATGGCATATAGGTTTGGGTTCGGGTTGCATCATTATTTCCTATCTGTTATATGAATATGTATGTGATATGAGAATGTATGCCTGAATTGTTAAATTTTAGTGTTGGATACGCATTGAGTCTGTTTGACTCACCCCATTGGGGAACATTTTCTTCCAGGTGACGATCAATGATGGGCCGGGTCGGCAGGAGCTTAGTGGTGGCCATGTGCAGTTTAGATTTTACTTTGTTTTGGACTTTTTTTTTATTTTAAGTACTTTGAATTTATTTTTGGGAATTATTTGATGTAATAAGGCCATAGTAGAATTATTTTATTTTACTTCCATTTATCATGCTACGAAATATTTTTTTTTAAAGACTAAGTAAATTTATCATAAATTAAACTCTAAATGTTTTGTCACCTAAAATCAAGGGATTTCAAGTATAAGATGAACTTGTTTCGAACTCGAGCCCAACCCAAAAATAATCTTTCTTTCAAAATACATCGTTTTTCCAAAGTCACAAAAGAATTTTTGAACCGGATTACATCGAGAAACATACCAGATCTAGTCAAGGCTCGTAGGCCGGGTTTGGGGTGTTTTAGCTTTGTATCAGAGCCCAGTTTTAGACTCTCGACCTTGGGTTTAAGGGCCAAAATGTTTTCAAAGTTAAGCCCAAAAGGAATTTTATGAATTAAGCAGGTTTTTCTAGCATGGCACACTAAGTCTCCGACCCGAAGTCCACCAGGTAAGTACTCCGATCTCTTGTGTGATTTATATTATGACTTGTAGAATGGTAGAAATGGAATGGAATGTAGATTAGCATGATATGTACTCGAACCCTAGGACTAGTGTACCCCAACAAATACATAAAACTTAAATGCCTAACTAAACAAACCTGTGGTTAAGTCGCCGAGTTAGGGTGTGGCAATCATTGTGCATATGTATAGGATTGGTATTCGGTGGGAGCTTGGTATTTAAGCAGTCTGCGTGACTCACCTCCTCTCCACTCGAATCCTACCTGGTGTGTAGCTTCGGTTCACCCTAACCAAGAGGACTTATTCATGGGCTAAACTCAATAACTAAAACCCGAAAGGGACTAGCTGTATTTTTATGGAAACCCTAGCTTTAAAATCCCTATATTACCCTTTTAAGTGTAGCAAAAGATTATTGTGAAAATTTTTCCAAAATATTTCCTATTTGTAAAATTACTAAAATGCCCCTAGTGGTAAGATTACCAAAATGCCCTTGGTTTATAAAATACTCATATTACCCACAGTTTTATCAAAACTTCTTTACTTTATAAAATTTCCCTGCTTTGCAAAGGTATCCATAAAACCCTAACTTGTGAAAATTCAAAATATCCTAATTTGAAAATTTACGAAATTGCCCCTAACTTACAAAATTATCAAAATAACCCTGAATCCCAAAATTTTTACAACATCACCGATTTGGAAAGCAAAATTCTCAAAAAGAACCCCAAGTTTTGTAAATTTCAAATACCTTGATTTATTAAGATTTATAAATTTACGGGTTAATTACTAAAATACCTCAAATTTCAAAATGTCAAAATACCCCCGGGAATGCAAAATTACCAGAATACCCTTATTGACAAAATCACCAAGGAACCCTATTTTGACAAATTACGAAAATACCCATGTAGGAAAAATTACGAAAATACCCTCAGATAGAACAGATGTAAATGTCCGAAGAGTGAAGGTGTATGGGAGATACTATGGAATGGATGTGCTTTTCTGAATTAGGATAGAAAACTTGAAACTTTGATTGATCGAAAGAATTGCTACTAAACTCTTTTCATAAAACTTCTTCGTGAATAATCAGTGAAACAATGGCTAACGCATAAAATTTCTTAATCAGAATAAAGCGCGGTAGTAGAAATGAGCTCTAGGGGACGTGGTTGCAATGTACGAGGACGCGGTCGAGCCAAAATGACTGTGGTCGAACCCGTTAGATCGGGTCAAGGATTTGACAATGAGGTACCACCGCCACCACCACCCCCAACGGTTGGTGTTGATCGGCAAGATCAGGTGGGGGATGATGTTGTATCGCAGGCTATGCTGCAAGTTCTGGAAATGGTGGCTGGAGCAGGTGGAAATATGGGAGCTCGAAAGTCATACTTAAGCGACTCGAGCTAACTGAGCCGAGGTGTTCCATGGAGTATCCGTGTGGCACCCAAAGACAATTTAAATATTGGTTGGCGATGTGAACTAATTATGGATGAGTTGGATTTGACTCCTGAGGAGAAACTGAAAGGAATGGTGGCGCTGCTACGTGATAAAGCGTATCAATGGTGGCTCATAGTTCGGGATGGTGCCACCACTGAGGATCTAACCTGGGAGTATGTGAAGGCGACATATCAGAAGAAGTATGTGGGAACCAGATATATCGATGAGCAGAGGAAGGCATTTTTAATGGGTCCAACTAATAAGTCTCAGAAAGAGTATGAAGTCAATTTCGAGGCTAAGCCAGTATGCTCAAGGAGTAGTGGCTACGAAACATGAACGATGTGTATGGTTTGAGGACAGACTAAGGGATGACCTGAGGTTGTTAATCGCTCCGCATCAGGAGTGGGAGTTTTCGGCATTAGTAGAGAAGGATAAGGTAGCCAAAGGCATTAAGGACTCTGCAAGGAAGAACTCTGATCGGAATAGAAATAAGAGAGGTTTTGGGTCGTTTGGATCATCTGGGAATGCTCAAAAAAGGCCTAGGGTTGATGGGTCGCGAGGTCAGTAAGCTACTTCAGGAGGGCAGTATCGCACTTGTGATCAGTACGGGAAAAAGCACTTGGGTGAGTGTTGGAAAAAGACAGGAGGATGTTTTAAGTGTGGGTCCAAGGACCACATGATTAAGGATTGCTCGATGAGAATTGAAGGGGGACGACCAGTAAGTCAAGGTTCTAACCAGGCTTGAAGAGGAGGACAGCAGCCACCACGAGGTCGTGGGTCGGCTGGCAGAGGTAATGGTCCTGGTAGAGGATGAGGAACACCGGGCCGAGGTGTTGCTAATACTGAGGCAAGGTAGCCGGGTTTGGTTTATGTGGTTCACTGGAGGGAGGATGGAAATGCACCGGACGTTATAACTGGTACGTTCCTTATTTATGGCAAGCCTTATAGTACTTTAATTGATGTGGGCTCGACCCATTCTTATGTTACATGTAGAGTAGTTGAAACTCTAGACATTGCCTCTGAACTTTCTGATAGGGAGATGATTTTAGTAAGCCCACTAGGTCAAACTGTAGTGGTGAATAAGGTCTTTCAAACTTTAGAAATTCAAGGCGTACTATTTTCTGCCGACCTGATGGAACTTCCCTTTGGAGAGTTCGATCTCATACTTGGAATGGACTGGCTAGTGGATCATCGGGCTGTGTTAGACTATGAAGCTAAGCGAATGGAGTTAAGGACCCTGGAGGATGAGGTGGTCATTATGATAGGAGAAAGAAAAAACTACTTGTCTAATGTAGTTTCGGCGCTGAAGGCTGAAAAGATGGTTCGTAAAGGGTGCAAGGCATTTTTAGCCTTCGTAAGTGCGTTAGATGGAAAGGAAAAAGGTGTTAGTGGAGTTAGAACGGTAAGGGATTTCGAAGATGTGTTTTCGGAGGAATTACTAGGAATACCCCCAGACAGGGAGGTGGAGTTTGGAATTGACTTGTTGCCAGGAACAACTCCTGTGTCAATTGCCCCGTACAGAATGGCACCAAAAGAGTTGGTTGAGCTCAAGGCTCAAATCCAGGAGTTACTTGATCGTGGGTTTATTCGACCCAGTGTGTCTTCATGGGGAGCACCGGTTCTGTTTGTGAAGAAGAAGGATGGAACTATGTGTATGTGCATAGATTATTGCCAGTTGAATAAGCTAACTATCAAGAACAAGTACCCGTTGACAAGGATAAATGACTTGTTCGATCAGCTTAAGGGGGCCGCATTTTTCTCAAAGATCTACTTAAGGTCAAGATATCATCAGTTAAAGGTGAAGGAGGTAGATATACATAAGACGGCCTTCCGGACAAGGTATGGGCATTTTGAATTCATAGTAATGTCGTTCGGTTTGACAAATGCCCCAGCCGTATTTATGGACATGATGAACCGAGTCTTCCAACCCTATCTGGACCGGTTCGTTGTTTTGTTCATAAACGATATTCTGGTGTATTCCAAGTCTGAAGAGGAGCATGATGAGCATCTCCGAATAGTGTTGCAAGTGTTGAGGTAGCAGAAGCTCTATGCCAAATTCAGCAAGTGTGAATTCTAGCTTAAGGAGGTTGCGTTCTTAGGACATGTGGTGTCTGCTGAAGGAATAAGGGTTGATCCTAGAAAGATTGAAGCGGTGTTGGATTGGAAACCACCTAGGTCTATAGCGGAGATTCGTAGTTTCTTGGGATTGGCAGGCTATTACAGAAGGTTTGTAGAAGGGTTCTCGTCAATAGCAGCGTCTTTGACAAAGTTGTTGAGGAAGGAAGTACCCTTTGTATGGACGGATAAGCAGCAGGAGAGCTTTGAGAAGCTTAAGAAAGTGTTAACTGAAGCTCCGGTCTTGATTCAGCCTGAGGCAAGAAAGAATTTTACGGTGTATTGTGATGCTTCCCATACAGGTTTGGGTTGCGTATTGATGCAAGACGAGAGGGTAGTCGCATATGCATCCCGACAGTTGAGGCCACATAAGGTGAACTACCCGACGCATGACTTGGAATTAGCAGCAGTGGTCTTCGCTCTTAAGGTATGGAGGCACTATCTTTATGGCGAAAAGTCGATGATCTACATAGACCACAAGAGCCTTAAGTATTTGCTGACTCAGAAGGAGTTAAACTTGAGGCAGCAAAGGTGGGTTGAATTACGGAAGGACTATGATTGTTCGATAGAGTATCATCCGGGCAAGGCGAATGTAGTGGCAGATGCCCTAAGTCAAAAGGTGGTGTCGGATCTGAGGGCAATGTTCGCACACATGAGTTTGTATGATGATGAAAGCCTGTTGGAAGAGTTGCGAGTCAAGCTGACGTGGTTGAATGAAGTGAAAGAGGGACATTTGGCTGATGAGGACCTAAGTGCGAAGCTACAGCAAGTACGGAATAAAGAGTTGAAAGATTATGGCATTAATGGCGAAGGAGTGATGTGTTTCAAGAGAAAGGTCTATATGCCTAAGAATAAGGAACTTAGACGAACGATTCATCAGGAATCGCATAGTAGCCCTTATGCTATGTATCCTGGAGGCACTAAGTTGTACAGGGACTTGAGGGAGCAGTTTTGGTGGCCTGGTTTGAAGAAAGAAGTTACTGAATTCGTGGGGAAGTGTTTAACGTGTCAGCAAGTTAAGGCTGAATGCCAGGTTCCGTCAGGATTGCTTCAGCCAATCATGATTCCGCAATGGAAGTGGGAGAGAATTACCATGGACTTCGTTAGTGGGCTTCCCCTTATGCCTACTAAGAAGGACTCGGATGGATAATAGTGGACCGCTTGACCAAGTCCGCGCACTTTATTCCGTGAGAGTCAATTATTCTTGCGCGGTTGGCAAAGTTGTATGTGGCAGAAGTCGTAAGGTTGCATGGAGTGCCAGTGTCAATTATCTCGGATAGGGATCCAAGGTTTACTTCTCGGTTCTGAAAAGCCCTACATCGGGCGTTAGGTACTAAATTGGATTTCACTACGGCTTTTCATCCACAGTCGGACGGGCAGTCTGAACGGGTAATCCAAGTGTTGGAGGATATGTTGAGGGGCTGTGTGATTCAAAGGAAGTTGGGAGGAATATTTGTCTTTAGCAGAGTTTGCCTACAATAACAGCTATCAGACAAGTATTCGAATGGCACCGTATGAAGCACTATATGGTCGGAAGTGTCGGACACCTACATGTTGGACGGAATTGGGAAAACGTCAAATTTTGGGTCCAAAAATAATGGCAGAGTCTGAAGAGAAGGTTAGTGTAATTCGGGCTCGGTTGAAGGAAGCATCTGATAGACAGAAGTCGTACGCAGATCTCAAATGGAAGTAAATAGAATTTGATGTGGGAGATCAAGTGTTTCTTAAGGTTTCGCCTTGGAAAAAGGTAATGAGATTTGGTTGGAAATGGAAGTTAAGTCCAAGGTTTATAGGACCTTACCGAGTTTTGAAGCGAGTGAGACCAGTGGCTTATCAGTTGGAGTTGCCACCGGAGTTGAAGCAGATGCACGACGCATTCCATGTGTCCATGCTACGTCGATATCGATCAGATCCATCTCATGTGGTACCAGTTGAAGAGGTGGAGTTAAGGCCTGACCGTCCTACGAGGAGGAGCCGATTCAGATTTTAGAACGAGATGTGAAAGTGTTACGGAGGAAGTCAGTTCCCCTAGTCAAAGTATTGGGGAGAAATCATGGATTGGAGGGAGCTTCATGGGAGCTAGAAGAGGCAATATGACAGCAATACCCTCACTTATTTCAGCCAAGTAATTTCGAGGACGAAATTATTTTAAGGGGGTAGAACTGTAATATCCCGAAATATGACTTATGCATTTATGCTTAATCATATGAAATAGCATGCTTGAGTATGTTGTGAATATGTCAAATGAAATTTGTGAACTTTAGAATACTAAGAAATGCCTTAGAAAAATATCATATTTTAAGTTTTAATAAGGGAGCTAAGCCTAACAGGGCCTTAAGAAAATTAATAGAGGAAATATGACACACAAACGGGTTTGGAAAAGTGGCTTGGAGGTACCACTTAGGGCCTCTGGAAATGACGCCATGGGCTATGAGAAAGGACCTAGGATCGAGTCACAAGGGAAGCAAATAAAAGTTTTATTTTGCTACAAGGTAGATAGTGTTGATCAAGCATTAAGGCACTAAAGGGAAGAGTTTAATCCTTTTAAAATTCTGCTAGATAAGGGATAAATGATGGATTAATTGTATTAATTTTAAATAAAGGGATAAGGAGAAAATAAGGATTTGATGAGGAAAGGGGAGTTGGCCGAATAGGGGACTCTTGGGGTAGTAATTTTAATGAAAGGGAAAATAAGGCCATTCATCATTCTTTCTTTCTTCTCTTACCTTTGCCGAATTCTCTAGTGCATCTCCTCTTTTCCTTTTATTTTTCCAAAGCCGAAATACCCTTGTGATAGCCGAAACTTTAACCATCTCCATTGCCGAAAGTGATCAACTTATTCTCTTCTTTTCATAATCTTCCAAAAGCCGAAAATAAGTCCTTTCTAGCCTTAGTCGAAATTCCTTTGAGGAGTTAAGCAAAGGTGCTGTCAACTTGGTGACTAAAGGTAAGATCAAGTTTGATTTCCATTCTATTTCTTTTAGGCCTGTCGAAATTCAAGAACTAATCCCTCATATTATTTTATGGCCAAAACTATAAAGGGTCATTCGGGATTTTGGCCTATTATCGATTTCTAGGAGGAAGATCTTCGGGACTTCAAGGATTTAAGTCAAGTGGTGTTTTCGGGATTTGAGAATCGTAAGGTAAGTGTACTTACGCATTCGGCCAAGGCGTAGCTTGGTATCTAGATCTATTTCTTATTTGTTTAAAAAGCAAAAACTTACTAGTTCAATGGTTAAGGGTATAGCCGATTGCGATAAAGTTTCGGGATTTGTTTGAGAAACAAATCGACAGCAAGGAATTGAGATCTAAATCAGTAGATCGGGTTTTGGGATTTAAGTAAACCGCTAAGTGTATTAGGTGTGTACCCTACACTATCTTTTAATAAGATCTATGGCAATATTTAATATGAGCATGTTTATAAGAATGTGAATATGGCTAAAGTACCATGCTATGGTACAAAGTACTCAGGTACGATTTCCTACTTCTACTAGGACTACGATATGATCTGTTATGACACACATATGAACCTATAAGAATGTGAATAAAGAATTTGGCATGATAATGCATGTTTTGTATGACATGGGCATGTGGGTTATTGTAAAAAGGGAAGTGAATGTGGTGGTTTAATACCACGATATCTGAATGTGGTGACTTCGGTCACATTATCTGAATGTGGTGATTTCGGTCACATTATCTGAATGTGGTGACTCCGGTCACAATTATTTAATCTGGTGGCTATGCCACGAATTTTATAAGGGCAATGAGCACGTCGACTGCAGCGACTGCCTTAAATGATGTTTAGCGGATGGAGGGTTGACTTAGTAATCCCCACGGTGTGCAGAATGGTACGAGTGATGTGTAGCGGATGGCATATAGGTTTGGGTTCGGGTTGCATCATTATTTCCTATCTGTTATATGAATATGTATCTGATATGAGAATGTATGCCTGAATTGTTAAATTTTAGTTTTGGATACACATTGAGTCTGTTTGACTCACCCCGTTGGGGAACATTTTCTTCCAAGTGACGATCAGTGATGGGCCGGGTCGGCAGGAGCTTAGTGGTGGCCATGTGCAATTCAGATTTTTCTTTGTTTTGGACTCTTTTTTTTTTATTTTAAGTACTTTGAATTTATTTTTGGGAATTATTTGATGTAATAAGGCCATAGTAGAATTATTTTATTTTACTTCCATTTATCATGCTATGAAATATTTTTTTTAAAGACTAAGTAAATTTATCATAAATTAAACTCTAAATGTTTTGTCACCTAAAATCAAGGGATTTCAAGTATAAGATGAACTTGTTTCAAACTCGAGCCCAACCCAAAAATAATCTTTCTTTCAAAACACATCGTTTTTCCAAAGTCACAAAAGAATTTTTTAATCGGATTACATCGAGAAACATACCAGATCCGGTCAAGGCTCATGGGCCGGGTTTGGGGTGTTTTACCATTTTTCTGATTTAACTAAAATTGGGCTGTTACAGTGGATTATTCTACAATTCGATACATAATACGATCAAATTTTCTACTCATGCTACTTTCATCGAGGAAAGTTTAATGGATAACTTTAAGCCTCAAAGTAAAGTGGTACTCGAGGAACTTTCGGGAGTTGTAGAACAATCACCAAGTTCAATTCTCGAGAAAATTGTAGAAAGACCTACAAACTATTAACAACATAAGGGAATTCATCGTAGGGGAAAGTTTCTAAGAAACCAGACTTCTTCATCTATGATGGTAGTATTTATAATACAAAAGCCAATCATGAGGATGATAATCCACTAACTTATGACAAAGTTATGCAGGAAGTTGATTACAAGCTCTGGAAATAAGCCATAGATGCTGAGATGGATTCTATGAAATCTAATACAGTGTGGGAACTTCTAGACTTACTAGTTGGGATTAAACCCATAGGGTGTGAGTGATCTACAAGAAGAAGAGAAATACGAAAGGGAAAGTGGAAAAACATAAAGCTAGACTTGTAGGGAAAGACTACACATAGAAATAAGACATTAATTACGATGAGATTGTAACACCCATATCCCGTTTCCATTGTCGAAATAGGATATCGAATGATACCAGTCAAGCTGGAACAGTTAATACGATTGACATTCAATAATCAATTCAATTCCATAATTACAAGTAATATTCAATATAAAAGAGATCATTCGATTTTGGGTCTTAAATTAAGCTTTTGAAGCTCTAAAAAGAAGTTATGAACATTCAGGGACCAAATCGAAACAAATTAGAACTTTCAAGAAAAATTAAAAAATTTCAAATTAGAGGTCACATGACCGTATGTCTAGGCCATGTGATAGAGCCCAGCCCGTGTGGCTCCAAACATGCCAGTGTGGCTATCCTACATGTCCGTGTGCGACCTCATATGCCCGTGTGCATGGACTGTGTAACACTCTATTTTGGATTACACGATCATGTCGCAAGCCGTGTGTCTGCCCATGTGAAGACTACACCTATACCATTTTTAAACACACTCTAGGCACATGCCCATGTGGGTTGCCTGTATGCTTTATACAGCCGTGTGACATCCCGTGTCCTAGGTCGTGTGAGCCCAAAAATGACCAAGTTCAAGCTAAATTTTCACCCATTTGTTTAGGTACCTAAACAAATGAAAATACACAAATTTATAGGCCAAAACCATCTTCAATAATACTCAAACATGTTAAACAATTCAACCTATGTACCTAACCACTGTGCCATCATTGGGACCACAATGCATTTCATGACATTACACCTTCAAGTTGCATATACAAGTTATAGTTTACACATCAAAATATCTATTTCCATTTCATACCATAGTTCATCATAATGTTAATATTTTCATTCTTGATCAACAAGCTTATCTTAGTAAAACATGCCTAATTTCATTTGTTCTCCAATCACACAACACAAGTTCAAGTAAAACTTGTTCAAAACTAATAACCAATATTATACATACAAAAGGGTCCTAATACATGCCATATATACCAACTAAAATCAAATTCTACCAAAGATTTCTTGGATAGTGTGATTTCTTGTGATGATCCGAACTCGATCTCTCAAAACATAATCTACAAAATGAAACAAATGAGGGTAAGCTTGAATAAAGATTAGTAACTTCGTGTAATAAATCGACAAGCCTTTCCAACCAAACATAGTAATCAATTTAAAATTAAGTAATGAAATTTTCGTAAATTGGAACCTTCATCTGAGAAGTAACAATCTGTGCAGTATTTCAGTATATTCAGTGAGTAATGCTCGTTTGATCAACTTTTACTAGAATCAGTAAGTATGGCTCGATAGCGCATATGTTTTAGTAGATTTAGTAAATAATGCTTATTTGAGCTTCATTCAGTATATAAGTGGATATCACTCGCTAAAATCCATTGAGTATATAATATAACATTCAATAATAGTATATTAACAAAGAATATATGGATTATTAGAAGCTTAAATAAATGCATAACTTACAAGATTAATTTGTAGTAACGCCTCATAATATCTCAATCAGTGATTGATGACATTTCAATTCATTATTTCTATTTCCAATCACACACATCAATATAATACAACATTATGCAAATAAGTTCATATAATACATATAAAAATATACTAAAAAGAAACCGAATGAACTTACCTAACTAAATTGTATCAATGTTAGAAGTACGGGGACTATTCGATAATTTTCTCTTTTCCTTGGTTTTCCACTCGTTTTGGATCTAAAATAATATTTCATCCAATTAACTAATTCCAAAAGTAAAATTAACTCATTTTATGCAATTAAGTCCTCTTTAAAATTTTTACAAAATTGTCCCTAATATTTCACTTTTATTCAATTTAGTTGCCAAGCCCCAAACATGCAATTTAACCATTTTTTCTTAAAACCCAATTCAGCCGAACCATCTATGACATCCCAAAAGTCCATATTTTCAATTATTTCACCTCAAATACATGCTATTTAACACTTTAACAATTTAGTCCTTAAACGTTAAAATCATCAAAAAAATCACTTTACAAAATAGTTTTATCTAACAATCAAGCTTAATAATCTGACATAAAATTTCATAAACATCTCAATTCCATCAATGGCATAATCTTCAACATTTGACAGTTATACAAATTAGTCATCGAGTTAGCTAGATTAAGTTAATACGAGCTCAAAAACATAAAAATTACTAAAAAAGGGCATCAAACACTTACCTATGGATGGAACAAAGCTAGTCGAATGGTTTTCTTTTTTTTTTTTTTTGGGTTTCAAAATTGCAACAAAAAGAAAGGTACAAGATGACAGAATTCATCTTTTTTTAATTTAATTTTAAATTATTTAAATGATTACAATTTTACCCCTTTTGTTTCACTTGATTTTTAAGTAAAAAGAAGCCAAAATCGTCCACTATAGCCATTAATGGCCTAGCTACCATTCTAATCCTTTAATTTCCCCTTTTAACTATTAAAACCATCTTTTTTAATCTTTACAATTTAGTCTCTTTTAAATTAATTAGGATCTAAAAGTAATTTACCAAAATCAAGATAATTCCACATCATTCCTATTATTAAGCCATTTATGGAAGGCCCAACTGCACAATTATTCCTTAAATTATATTAAAATTTAACCAAACAAGTTTGTTTTCTTTTTAATCCTAAATTAATTAGGACTAAATGAGAAAATAGCCTAGAAGTTAGTGGATTTTGTAACATCCCAAAAGTTAGGGGTTATAAATTTTTGCTTAATTGCATGTTGTGCTTGCTCAGCGGGTTATTTGAGTGTATTTAGGGGTTTTAGGGAGGCCTAGGATTGGATCAGAACCTTGGAGAAATTTTGGTTTTTTGTCCTTAAGAGGAGAGGGTTGTTTGATGTTAGACTTAAGTTATTTGAGTGTGTTTTGCTAGCACAAGTTAGCACATGGTGGAGTGGTATGGCGTCAAGTCGTGAGAAAGGTGGTATAGAGTTCGAATCCCACAAGCTACAAATGGTAGCTTTTATTTTTGCTTTGAGAGAGGAGGAAGTTGAGTTGGGATCAAATTCTACTAAGGGATTTAGGGACTTGGTCAAACTTTTCAAACGGGTGAATGAGAGCATAGTTAGGAGGAAAAGGTAGAGGAAATCAAGGGATAGAGGAGTGCATGGGTGTTGGCCGAATGCGGGGATTAGGTGTTAGACAATTTCGGCCAAGGTTGTGGGTTGAGAGTGCCAAATTTTCCCTGGTGTTTTGGTAGCATTTTCAGTAGGGAGAGTTGAGAGTGTGCTGTTTTCTCTAGTTTTCTTTTGAGGTCTTTTGACTATAGCATCTCGGGTCATTTTCTCCTCAATTCTTCTTTTGTCAATTTCTCAACTTCTCTGTTTCTCTTTTTCTCACTTTTCACATATTCTTCTTTGCTTGTTATTAGCCTAAACACTTGTTGGCTGAAACTCTTTTTCCCATCTCTTCTCATCCGTTTCTTTTTTTTCTCTCATCTCTTTTTCTTGTCTTTTCTCCATAGTGAATACATACTTCCTTTACATTGTTACTCTTCAACTAGCTTCTTTGATTTTCATTTATGGTTCTGCAAGGAGTGTGACAATCGCTAAGGGGGAGTTCTCCCTTTGTTCATAACTTGGTTTTCATTCGGTTTCTTTTGTAATAGAGTGTTCTTATTTCTCTTTCATTAAGTCTAAAATACGCTCTTTGTGTGTTATGGCCATCGTTAGGCTTAGGGTTTTCAACAAGGTGAAGGGGAACAAGTTATTTGTATTAACTAAATCTCTATCTTTAATGCATCAATCAAGTGAGGTAAGAACGTTGCCATAATAATTTGGTTTGGCCGAAAGTGGGATGATTACTAATAACTCTCTTGCTTACCAATTATTGTTAGGGACTTGATAGCTAAGAGATAGGGCTGATTATTTGGTGCACTAAAGGAGACCGTGTTCGTGGTAAGTAAAGTTAGTCTAATAAGGCGCTTCAAAGTTAATGTTTTTAAGGTTGAGACTAACCACTTGTTCACTATCTCTATAGGTGTTTTGGAAGCATTGGAAAACGCAACCCGTAATCAGGTGTGTAATTTCACACCTCCGTTTAATTTTCTATTGTTACGATTTATGAATCTGCTAAAAGTCGAATCACCGAAAAGTCAAAAATCGATAATTACTATCACTCGAGCGTGCTTGGGCTCGTAATGTTAAATCGAGCCAATAGTGATGGCGATAGACCATAGAGAGTGTCACGAACTCTCTCGTGAATCTAAGGCTCTAATGGGCCTTATTGAGTCGAGACAGGCTAAGTGGGCCCAGTGGGCTAATGGGCCCACATGAGCAAAGCCGATGGAAAATTACCGAATGACTGATGCGATTGCAAAGTCTACAAAACCGAGATAAAAAATGAGCTAAATGGGCCACACGAGCGTGTGGGCCCATTTGGGCCGGAATAGGATCTTAGGCCCAATTACATCGCAGAGACCCAAAAAGGGAACACGTGTCACTCGTGGCGATAGTAGAACTCCGAAAAGGCCGTCCGATGACTAAAATTACCGAAATGCCCTTAGAGGGTAAATTACCTAATTACCCCTAGTGGGTAGATTACTGAATTACCTTTAGTGGGTAAATTATTGAAATGCCCTTAGTGGGTGAATTATCGAAATACCTTTAACGGGTACATTATCGAAATACTCCCTAAGAGGTGAAAGACCGTTATACCCTTGATGGTAGTTAAATATCATTTATGTGATTTTTATATACATATATGTTTATAATTGTAATACATTGCATTCATATCATGTTGCATTGGGTTGGGTTTGATGATTGGAGGAAATATCGTTCTAGTGGCTCTGCCACATACCATTTCAGTGGCTCAGCCACATATACCGTGATTAGCAGCTTGACTGCAATATTAGAGAGTTTTGGTTGGGTAGGTTGATGTGGTCCCCACATGGTGTGCTGGTTGGTACGGGTGGAGAGTTAGTAGGCTGGATAGGTTTGGGGTGGGCACATATCCACTTGCATTGAGATGATTGGGGCTAGGGCCCAGCTTATTACCAAATAGGGCTTAGGCCCAGACCGACACCGTATGGGCTTAGGCCCAGACTATGACCGTTATAGGGGATTACACAATGAGTTTTTGTAACTCACCCCTTTCTTTTAACCGTGCAGGTAATCCCCAGCGTTAGAGGATTTGGAGCTGTGGAAGACTCGAAGGTGGCCATACATCGGATTTGCTTCTTAATGAAACTTAGTAATTTAGGATCTAATTTAATTTATATTATTTTTGGGTTAATATTTCGTGTAATAAGGCCATTGGGATTTTTTTAAAAACTTTCATTTGGTAATTCTGTTAGTTATGAATTGTTAAATGATTAAACACTAGTTTTTAAAACAATAACTACTGTTTTCAAAATATCATGTTTCCACAATTATTTAAGTTAGACTTCAGCATCAAACAAAGTTTTTTCGAAAAATTATAACATCTTTGCAAGAATATACTTTGAGTAAATCTTGTTTTTGTAAGCAATGAAATTCGGAGTTTCAAAAGGAAACAAAGTTTTTAATGAACGCATAGGTTTTAAACAACCTTTTTGATGTGACATGCTAGATCTGACTATAACATCTAGGCCGGGTTTGGGGTGTTACAAATTTAATCATGCCACCACCGCTTGGACTTTTTTACCATAGTTTAATTACCATTTTGGTCCTTTGACTATTTTAAATCTATAGCAATTAACATTTACCTCTTTTACAATTTAATCATTTTGCCTCAAGTAAGCAATAAATTATCAAAATTACCGGACCCAACTTCAATTCACATATAATATGACTCTGTAAATATTTAATAAAAATATTTACAGCTTTATATTACAAAAATGAGGTCCTAATACCTCATTTTCAATAACCACTTGACTTTTGAACCCAATCACTTGCAGTAACTTTCAATTCAATTGTTTAAAATCATCAAATCAAAATCCAATAGAGAAATTACTATTAACTCATATAATTTTGATACTAATTATACGAACTTACTTATCAGATTTGTTGTTCTGAAACCACTATTTTCGACACCACTAAAAATAGGCTGTTACAGAGACCTTTTCTTTGGTAACCATGCTCAAGTCTATCCGCATACTCTTATCCATTATCGCTTCTCTCGATTACGAGATTTGGAAAATGGATGTCAAGATTGCATTCTTGAATAATTATCTTAATGAGACCATTTATATGGTTCAACCGACTGGCTATGTTGTTAAAGGATAGGAGGAGAAAGTTTCCAAACATCTAAGATCCATTTTTGGACTTAAGCAGGTATCCCGCTCATCGAATAAAAGATTTGATCAAACGATCAAGACTTTTGGGTTTAA
Source organism: Gossypium rotundifolium (assembly GCA_025506655.1). NCBI lineage: Eukaryota > Viridiplantae > Streptophyta > Magnoliopsida > Malvales > Malvaceae > Gossypium > Gossypium rotundifolium. The sequence goes on along the minus strand of CP106724.1, from coordinate 165,449,980 downwards.
GCAAAATGCTGATGAACCTTGTGTTTATATGAGTGTAAAGGAAAATAAGTGGTATTCCTAGTTGTGTATGTCGATGATATTCTACTTATTGGAAATGATGTAGGAGAATTGTCATCAGTTAAACTGTGGTTAGCTCAAAAGTTGTAACATCCCAAAATTGGGCCTAGTAGGATTGGGCCCATTGGGCCTTGAGCACAAAATCATTTAAAATTTTTTGGAGAATAAAAGAATGGCTTTATTTCAAGTTGAACTAATCATAAAGGTGATTTTGGAAATTTACGGGGTTTCTAGGAAGTTCCGGGTTTAAGTTGGGCCATAGTAAAATTTTGTGTTTAAGCCTATTAAGGAGAGATAGTAAGAGTCATCAAGGCTTATGGAAATAGTTGAGTAATGTGCTCGCATAAATGAGCAATTAGTAAAGAGGTTATGGAATCAAGTGGAGGACATGTAGAGAAGAGGTTCAAATCCTATCAAATGCAAATTTTTGACTTTTTTTTTTTTTATTCTTTCCCTAAGTGTCGGCCATGGGTGTATTTTTGGTAAGGTGGACTTTTTAATTTTGGCAAGGTGGATAAGGAAATATGGTAAGGAAAAATGGATGGAAAGAAATCAAAAGAAAGGGGAAAGTATAGGAAACATGTGGCACAAAAAGAAGAGAGTGTTATGGAAAGTTTTGGTTGGCCAATGTTGACCTTATTGTCAAGCTATGGATGGTTTTGTTAGGAGGGAAGGGAGAGCCAAATTTCTCTTTTCTCTTGAGACCATTTTATTAGTTTTTGGTGCATGAGAGGTACATTTTTCCCTTTGAACATTTGTGTCTTCTTCTCAAATCCATCTCCCTCTTTACTTTGGCCGAAACACTTACCTTTTGCTCATTCCCCTTTTGATAGCCGAAACTACCAAAGCACTTTTATCCATCCTTCTTTATTTTTGATCATTTCATCAACCTTTTCTTCTTCTGTAATCAACATCACTTTGTGATCACATCTTCTTGTTTGATTTTCTCTATAGCCGAACCCATTATCATCCTATTTTTTCATCATTTCATTCACTATCGTGTGGGAAAACCTCATCTTGATCGAATCGATAAGTAGTAGTTTTCTCTTTGTCAATAACTTTGTTTCATTCGAGTTTTTCCTTAATAAATCGTGCGTTCTTCTTTCTCTCTCATTGGGTTTGAGTTACATTCTTTTCTGTGATATGGCCATCGTTGGGCTTAGGACTTTCAACAAGGTGAAGGAGCACAAGTGATTTGTATTAACCAAATCATTATCGTCGACTCGTCAAGCAAGTAGGGACAGGATTTCAGTAGCCAAAGGGTAGGATCGATTCTTGGTGCATTGAGGGAGATCACATTCGTGGTGTTGAAATCTGTAGAAAGCACAACTCGTAATCAAGGTGTGTAATCCCGTACTTTCCGAATACATGTTTGAAATGGTGTGTAATCTCACACTTCTCTGAAATTTTGCAAGAATGTTATGTGATTTGGTCGAAATACCAAAGAAAATCGGATGTGATGTGATAAAACAGTTTTAGTCAGTGGCAGTGATGTGATTTCAAAAAATCATGAAAAATAGGAGAGAGTGAATTAGAAATTGAATAAGATATCAAATTAAATCTTATTATGTCTATTTTGATATGGAAGAAACGGAGAAGGAAAATGAATTTTATAATCTGAGATATCTTAATTTTAGTGAGACTGGATCTGATTAACTTCGTGGTTCCCTGATCTGATTTGGAAAAATCATATAAAATTATACAAAGTGAATTATGGTTTATATTTTATATGGATGGATTCCTTAGTGAACCTATTTTCATTAGAAACAAGTGGGAGTGATATATGAAAATCGTACAGTGAGATATTTTAAATTAAGTTAAGAGAGGTCAGAATCATTGGACAGTGAAACCAGGGAAATTTTAAGAAATAAACTGTACTAAATGGTTAAGATAAAAATTCTGAAAAAATTTTAGTAAGAAGATATATGAGTTTAGTTTAACGAAAAATTTACGGATTTAGATTTTGAGATTCCTACAAGTTATAGTCAAATTAGTTAGTACGATGCAGATGGACAGTTTAAATTTTAATGCCCCAAATTAGTAGTTAAGTCCGGGTTGCAAAATTACGAAAATACCCTTGGGTGATAAATTATCGAAATACCCCTGGGTTGCAAGATTACCGATTTACTGAAATGCTTCTATGGGCCGATTTATTGAAATGCCCCTATGGGTCAAACTACGGAAATGCCCCTAATGGGCCGAATTGATATATTGCTTAATAGGCCAAATTGATATATTGCTTAATGGGCCGATTTGCAAAGTGTTATAATGGGCCAAATTGATATATTTCTTAATGGGCCAAATTGATATATTGCTTAATGGGCCGATTTGCAAAGTGTTATAATGGGCCAAACTGATATATTGTTTAATGGGCCAAATTGATATATTGCTTAATGGGCCAATTTGATACATTGTCTTAAAGGGCCGATTTGCAAAGTGTTAATGAGCTGAAATTTTTTTTGGATTAATTATTGTTGTTATATTTGTAAATATCATGATTTACTATGTATGTTGCATTTACATAATTCTGCATGGGATTGGGATATTGATGACCGGAGGAAGAAATCTGGTGGCTCTGCCACATATTTTGGTGACTCTGTCACAATCTGTCTGGTGGCTATGCTACGTAAATTCTGTTATTCTGGTGGCTTGTTCACAATTAAATTTGTTATAAATGGCTTAATGCCTGCGATTGGTGTGTTGGCGGGGTGGGTTGACTTGATCCCCACAGGTGTGTTGGTTGGTACGGGTGGTGTGTGTGAGATGAATATTAGGTTGGTTTGGCATTGCATTACATTCATTTGATTCATTTGATATATTATATTTTGGAAATGGGCTTTGGCCCAAGATTATGCTTTATGGGCTTTGGCCCAAGCTATTGTTATATGGGCTCAGGCCCAAATTTTTGCTAAACGGGTTCAAGCCTAGTGAAAAACGGTAAGGGGATTATACACTGAGTTCTTGTAACTCACCCCCTTTCTTTCTTAATCTTTGTAGGTAATGTACCATGATGTGGACTTGGGCCCATGGATGACTCGGTGGAGGCCATACTTCGGAAATAAATGTTTCAAACTAGTAAATTAATTTTTTTCTCTAATTTTGTTACTTTTATTATTTTGGGTTTTTAAAGTTGTAATAAGGCCTCTGGACTATTTTTATTTTGCTTATGTTTTGTCGTGCTTATTATTCTGCTTGAGATACTTTAGGTGGGAATTTTCTAAAAATTCTAAAAAAAATGTTTTTTTCTAAATTGAATAACAAATAGATTTAATAGCAAACTTTTACAAATAATTTAACTTGGATTCTCTTTCAAAATTTCAACGTCATTTTCAAAAGTCCTGATTTTAAAGTCCACTACTTCGAGTTTTGACTCATCATTCAACTTTTCAAAAATAGCTGTATTTTATCAAATATTTACATCCAAAACTTGTTTACTTAAACACAACCAAGTGATGCATATTTTAGTAAGAATCACATGATGTTTTATGTTTTCCTCATGGTTTTAAAGTTCAATAGTTCAGTATCCGATACATCAATCAACTTCTCAAAATTTTTATTTTATAGAATAGTTATAAATCAAACTTGCTTTCTTAACTATATTATATTATTGTCATTCTTTAGTACATTCATAAGTTTTCAAAACATTTTCTTCATGTGACAAACCATATCCACTCGTAATACATGGGTCGGGTTTGGGGTGTTACATTTTATGGTATCAGAGCCCGATTTCAAAACTTGGTTGTGGTTTGGGTTCAAAAACATTTTCCTAAGCTGTTTTAACTTTTTGTTTTAAAAGAAGTATGGCACCACGGGTATCCGACGCCAAGTCAAGTAAGTATGTTATTGTGTGATTATGATTATTGTGAATTGACTGTAGAAATACTTTAGAACTTTTAGTTTTAAGAACTGAAACTATAGAGATTGAGATTATAGGATGCATTTTACGAAAACTACTTTTCATCTTATACTACATAAAACATTGTTTAATAAACACTGAAATAGCATAATGATTCATAAAACTCTTAATCAGATTATATCGACTTAGTGAACATGAGCGTTAGAAGACGTGGACGCGGTAGACGTGGACGTGCTAGAGGCCGAGGTGCTAGGAATAGATCTTCAACACCGGGGCGTGTTTTCGAAAGGGAGGTGTTGGCATCGCCAGTAGCGGAGACGGGGTCTCACGACCGAGTTGGGGTTGTCGAGCTGACTCAGATAGTTAAGGAAGTATTTGGAGGAGGTTAAAAGAATCAATGAAGCACTTCGAGTTGGGTTTGTGGATTGTAAGAAGAAATTAGATCGCGGTTCTTTTGGGTCGCAGTCTCGTTCCATAAAGCATGTCAAAGTACGACCAAACTTTTTGGCTTGCGATTATTGCAGAAGGCGTCATCTGGGTGAGTGCTTGAGGAGGTTAAGAACATGTTTGAGATGCGGGTCTAATGAGCATAGGGCTCGGGATTGTTCCATCACCATTAAGAAGGGTATGTTTTGGTTGAATGTAGAAAATTTATGAATAAGTGATAAATACCTGTTTGCTTCTGAGGATTAGATATTTGATGATGTGAAGAGTTTCCAAGATTAAGATAGAAAGGGAATTAGTGTTATTAAGATTAGAGTGCGCAGCGGAAGTGTAGTATGCTAGGTTAGGATGTACGACTGTTCCTATAGTTGGAAATTTCAAGGACGAAATTTCTTTAAGGGGGTAGAATTGTAACATCCCGAAATTGGGCCTAGTAGGATTGTGCCCATTGGGCCTTGAGCATGGAAGCATTTAAAAATTTTTGGAGAATAAAAGAATGGCTTTATTTCAAGTTGAACTGATTAGGAAGGTGATTTTGGAAAGTTACGGGGTTTCTAGGAAGTTTCGGGTTTATGTTGGGCCTTAGAAAAATTTAGGAGAGATAGTAAGTGGCATCAAGGTTATGGAAATAAGTTAGTAATGTGATTACATAAATGAGCAATTAGTAAAGAGGTTATGGCATCAAGTGGAGGACATGGAGAGAAAAGGTTCAAATCCCATCAAGTGTAAATTTTTGACTAATTTTTTTGTATTCTTTCCCTAAGTGTCAGCCATGGGTGTATTTTTGGTAAGGTGGGCTTTTTAATTTTGGCAAGGTGGCTAAGGAAATATTGTAAGGAAAGATGGATGGAAAGAAATCAAAAGAAAGGGGAAAGTATAGGAAACATGTGGCACAAAAAGAGGAGAGTGTTATGGAAAGTTTTGGTTGGCCAATGTTGACCTTATTGTCAAGCTATGGATGGTTTTGTTAGGGGGGAAGGGAGGGCCGAATTTCTCTTTTCTCTTGAGACCATTTTATTAGTTTTTGGTGCATGAGAGGTACATTTTTCCCTTTGAACATTTGTGTCTTCTTTTCAAATCCATCTCCCTCTTTACTTTGGCCCAAACACTTACCTTTTGCTCATTCCCCTTTTGATAGCCGAAACTACCAAAACACTTTCCTCCATCCTTTCTTTATTTTTGATCATTTCATCAATCTTTTCTTCTTCTTTAATCAACATCACTTTGTGATCACATCTTCTTTTTGATTTTCTCTATAATCGAACCCATTATCATCCTATTTCTTCATCATTTCGTTCCCTATCATGTGGGATAATGAAACACCCCAAACCCGGCCCAAAAAGCCTAACCGGATTTGATATGTTTCTCGAATCTAACTTTAGCAAATTCTCGTTTTATTTAAGAAAAACTTGATGATTTTGTAGAAAGCAAATTAACTTAATATTTTAGGTTGAAATCAAATTGTAAAGTAAATTTATGTCTTTTAAAACATTATTTTTAGAAGGAATTAATAAATTAAAAGAAAACCAAATTTAAGGAAATTACTTTAAAACATATATATATTAGTGACAAAAACATTTTTTAAATTATTTATCGAAAAACCATTTAGTTATTTAATAGATATTTGTTCATGGCAAAATAAAAGTCCAAACACAAAAATTAAAACAGTTTATAGTGGTCTTATTACAAAAATAACAAACCCATAATAAAGTCTAAGTAATAAAATTCAATAAGTTTAAATTGGAAAATCTTCAAAATACTTGATATGAGCATTGGCCACCACGGAGTCCTTGTCAATTCGATCCATCGCACTACGAATCATCTGAAAAGTTATCCCACTAAAGGGGTGAGTTATAAACTCAATGTGTAACACATACTTTAAAAAGCCCATTTGATCATAACTTTAAAGCCCACTTGTAACACCCCTAACCAATATCCGTCGCCGAATTAGGGTTACGGGGCATTACTATTTAAATCATAACTTTTGATCAATCACTTAAGTCATATACAGCATAATCAGTTTTTAATTATGTAATAGTCATGACATTTAAATAAACCTCTCTCATATCAAAATCAAATAGAACCAACACTCAATCGATCCAATGCAAACCTGAAATTGGTTATATGCGCATAATTGAGCCACATAAATTTAAACAACTTATTCATTACTTTTGCATGCACTATTCATACTAAATTTGCATACAATTCAAACATGTACAATCTCTTTTGTCTAGATAAGGAATAAGATCAATTTCTAAAATATTAATTTAGTAAATGTAATACATGGCATACTAGACCCAAAATTAAGATATCTTTCATCACATACATACACATATTACCACTTTGAATTTATACAATATTAAAGCATATGGCCGAATGCCATCAAAACCATATTTCCCTCATTTGGCTATCTCATTACTGATTCACATAGGACACACTAAATACTCATATACCTATAACTTCCATACCCGGATTTACCATTCCAGTACATATTCATTAATATTCTCTATTACCAAATACAAAGTTTACAAGGCTAACTCATGCTTCCAAATTACACATCCAAAATAATATGCACTGAGTCTTAATCCAACTCACTAAACAACCACCCCTATTCACATATAAAAAGGTCTATCAAAATCTCATATAAGTGATCACATATCAAACATATCATATCTAAACATCATTCGACCAACATTCAATAAACTAAACAAAGTTCGAACCTAATATCTAACTATCCAAGAATAATATATGTATGTACTCACTTACACAAATTGAATCGAAATAGCCTAATATAATCATACATTATTGAACTTAATGCTTATCTAGTAAGTGACCAATTCAAATACACACAAGTCATAACATTATTTAACACATATATCTCACATACTATAACTTAAATATGCATCCATCATTTACTTTATTGACTAAACCAAATATTACACCAAGCTTACCATTTTCATTCTGCGAATCATGAACCCAAACATTATAAATGTATATACCATATATTAAGCTCATCAACATGAACTAATTTATAAGTCATTCATGTCATAACCTAACATGCATAAATAATAGTACCACTCACACATGATTAAACCATAATCAAGCATAAATAATAGTTCATGGCATGAGCAAACTATATCATCACAACACAAAACAAGTTATTCAAAATAGATAGCCATTTTCGCATGGCTAGCATATTTACACTATTACAAAACATTAGTTATATGGTTTAGTCTAGCCTATACATGCCCTTTTAAATAACAAACAAAGTTTTCAATACCAAAAGAAAGTCGATAGTGTGGTTGACTTCACGGATGATCCTTCGAGCCCGTAGTTCGAATCAAAATCTATAAAACAGAGGTAGATAAAGACACACACACAGTAAGCTTACTAGCTTAGTAAGTCTCAAGCAAATATAAATATAATGAGCATACATTTAAACATATTAAAATCCAAGCTTATAGTATGAAACATAATTATTTCATTATGTACAATATAGATAGTGAATAATAGTAATGCTCTTTACTTAAATATCATTCTTTGTGACATCGTGAACACATATATCATTATTTCATATGAACCAATCTAGGCATCGGTCTTTTATTTCTACTTATACACAAGTACAAGCACTTTTGTCACACTCATCACTGATCTTTAACTATACAATAAAAGTTTTAGTTCACTTCATTCCTTACTAAAATAGTAGGTTAGTTCTTACCTGAACTTTTACCACATATCACTATATAAACATCTCACCTTGTTTGATGTTCAAAATCTCCACTTATAGCATATCAAGCATAAAGCACGCTAGGCATTTAAAGCTGAAATAAATCACCGGCACTAAGCACGCTAGGCACTAAGCTGAATATATCACCCAAGACGAAGCACGCTAGGCACTAAGCGAATATATCACCGACATAAGGCACGCTAGGCACTAAGCCGAATATATCACCGGCATAAGGCACTGCAAGGCACTAAGCGAATAGATCACCGACACAAGGCCTGCTAGGCACTAAGCCCGAATACATCACCAGGCACAAAGCACGCTAGGCACTAAGCCGAATACATACACAAACCAATCACATACTTCACATTTTTTCTAAATAATATATCAAAGATACACATTAATCTCGTATTGTCAATTTAGGCATTCAAGCCAATTTCACAATGTATATTAAGCTATTACAATAATATACCTTTAAATTTATCGAACAATATCATTTAACAGTTTCATAAATAATTCCATGACTCATTTTAGCTTAAGGACTTACATTGGTTGTCGATAGACCGTGCAAATTGGCTATTCGAGAACCTTCGTCTTTCCCCGATCTAAATCCGTTTTTCTTTGCTCTTGATCTAAAACACATTAATATTTAGCTCATTCAAGCACCATTCATCTCAATTTAGTCCCTAAGCATATAAATGGGCAAATTACTATTTTACCCCTAGTATTTCACAACTTTGTAATTTAGTCCTATTTGCATAACACACAAAATACACCAAATTAGCTAAAACTATACAAAGGGCTGAATATTCCTAGGGACTTTACAAGTCCTCACATTTCATTTATTTTGTAAATAGGCCCCTCTCAAATTTTATTTTTACAATTTAGCCCTAAATACTCAATTTCATCAAAACTTCCAATGCAAAACATACTAATCTTTTACATATCTTTCATCTAAAATCATCAAATATCAAAACCACATGAACACAACAATGGCGAACATCAAGCATGCTTAGATTCAAAAATTACAACATGGGTGATTCGGTTCAAGCAACGATTTCAAAATCGTAAAAATTATTAAAATTGAAATCAAACTAACCTTGAAATCAAGCTCAAATTGTCGAAATTTAAAGAACACAACCCCTTTTTTTTCTTTCTCAACATTTGGCCTTGAGAGAATGAATAATATCATGGCTTTTGTTTATGTTATTTTAACATATAATAAAGAAATTATTAAATTACTAATATAACCTTTAATATAAAATAAAACTAACATATATACTAAGGTTATTTTAACATAAGCCACCCACTAACTCTAAAAATGGGTTATTTACCCTTTTAATGCTTCATATTAAAGCCATGCTCAAATAGGCACTTTACACTCTAGTATGCCACTTTTACCTTTTACGCGATTAAGTCCTTTTGTCAAATTCGATACTCAAACGATAAAATTTTTCTCTGAAACTTTCACACATAAATTCATATATAATAAACTCAAAATATAAATATTAAATATTTATCGGGCTCGATTCGTGGTCCCGAAACCACCTTTTCGATTAGGGTCGATTTGATGCATTACACCATTAATTACACATATGGCCATAGGCCCATTTAGTTCATATTTAGCCCAAAAGCCCATTTTCATAGCATTAAATAATAATCATTTAAATCACATGGATATGTACATGTAATGAAATGCAAACCCGCCCACCTAAATATCCATCCGCTACACACCACCCGTACCAACCAACACACCGTGGGATTACTAAATCGACCCTCCATCCGCTACACACCATCGAAGGTAGTTCTTGCAGTCAACATGCACATCGCCTTATAATTTTGTGGCAAGGCCACCATACAAAATTGTGACCAAGTCACCGGATTTCAAATATGTGACCAAGTCACCAGATTCACATATATGTGACCAAGTCACCGGATTTCAAATATGTATTTGAAGTCACCGAAATTATGGTAAAACCACCGAATACTTCCCTTTATCAAATTCACCCATATGCCCATGCACATACATATTATTCATTTTCATGCCATTTACCCCAAAATCATAATAAAATCATATTTATCTCACAAATATGCATATAGCAAAAATTAATGAATATTTGGGGTAAACATACGAATATCGTATACCATGAATGGTATCCACAATCATTTTCAAACACATAGTCATATAATCACATTTAAAAGTATATCTATGAGATTTTATTGTAAGGTTACACACCTTATGATCGTGAGAATGATACTTTCCGCTCGTCAACGCCAGATAATTATCACACTTGGTTAGAATATACTATTATTAATAAAACTATATTTATTGACGAGAGATCTAAATTCTCGAACAACTGTTATTTGTGGTTTTTCTTCGCTAGATGGATCAAAACCCCGATAACCCACCAACGTAAAGTGGTTCGGTTGTACGCACTACTTCAAATAACCGATCTTCGTTAGCAGAGGGTCCACAACCCGGTGGGAAATCTCTTATTGCCGATACAACCCTTCATTTGAAGTTCGATGGTAAAACAGTGCCTCCTCTCTTCCAAACACTCCGGACTGCTCTTTTCTTACCTATCTTGTTAGTCTCAAATCACCCCTAAAATAAAGTTAGTTAATAACTATCTAAAAGGATTAATATAACCAAAAAGGGATAATCTTACCTTGGATGATTCCAGAAGATCACTTCTTAAAACGTTGGTTTCCAAAAAAGATTCTTAAAAATCCCTTCCAAGGATTCGGCCTAAAAGAGAAAAGAAAAAGAAGAGAACTATGTTTCTAAATCGGTTATAATAAAAGGAGATAAGAAAATAATTGACAAAAAGTCTTACTTGTCCACTTGAAGATTTGGCCTTGAACAAAAAGAAGAAAAGGAATGATGATTCGGTTTGAATAAAAAGAGAAAAATATGGTGCTTTGGCTATGGTGGTTTCGGGTTTCCAACAAAAGAAAAGAAAGATTTAGATGAAAAAGAAAGGTGATTTGGTTTGACAAAAGAGAAGGAAAGTATGTTGATTTTGGTGTTGATAGAAAATAGTTTCGGTTGAGAGTGAAGAAGAAAGAAAAATGAAAAGAGAAGGAAAGAGAAAAGGAAGAAAAAGAGGAAGAGAAAGAGAGATTAAAAGAAGATGATGATGATGATGTTGATTCTCAAAAGAAAGGAGATAGGTTTAAAGACCCATGCACATTCGGCCAAGAGGAAGAAATTGAAGAAGAAAATAGTTCTTTGCACTTTGGTAGTTTGACAATGAGGGAAAAAGAAAAGAAGAAAATGTTTTCCAATCTTTTGATGCTTATGACTAAAGAAGACCACAATTTGAGAGAAAAGTATTTTAACCAAAATGGTCAAAATAAAGCCAAAACAAAGAGAAATTTTACCTAAACTCAATAACAAATTCGGCTAGGAGAAAAATTTTGGAGAAGTGAGAAAAGATGCACAAAATGCAAGACTTTTGGCCAACTTTCCCCCTAATGGCTAAGCAAAATTTGACCAACCTATGCCAACATTATCCCCCTTTTCCTCCTTGTTTCTTCCCCATCAACCCTTAATTTGCTATCACAATTAACCATCCCCTTTAGCCCCTAAAACCGACTAGATTCATGGTCAAATGACCATGAGAAAGTTTCCAAGACAAAGCCCTTACTTCAAGCCTTTTGTCCCCCTTATCTTATCATCCTTTCATGATTCCATACCATAAGTTTTAGCTTACCTTTTTCATATGGTCAAATAACCAAAATTAAAAAGATGCTCATCCATTCTAGAAAAGTCTTGGCCGACACTATAGGGAAGGAAACAAAAATAAAATCCTCCCATTTGCTAGCTAGGGGATTCGAACCTCTCCCCTCAAGCACTCATCCATGTATCCTAACCACCTTGCCAATTACTCATCTTATGCTTAAAACCTCTTGTCATTATTTCTTAAAGCCTAACATGCTTAGCTCCATCTTAATTATTAGAAATTAAAAATTTCACTAAGCATTCACTTAATTAATGAAGTTCAAAAATAACTTCCAAAACACACTCAATCATAATTAAGCATGCAACATCATTCAATTAAGTAAAGATGCATAACCCCTAATTATCAGGATGTTCTGAGTTCTACCCCTTAAAATAATTTCGTCCTCGAAATTACGGTTGGAACAAGTGAGGGTATTATTTGTCGCATCGCTTCTTCCGGTTCCCACGAAGCTTCTTCTGATCCATGATTATGCCATAACAGTTTGACGAGAGGAACCGACTTTCTCCGTAAAACCTTTACATCTCGCTCCAAAATTTGGATTGGTTCCTCTTCATAGGACAAATCTGGTCTTAATATCACCTCCTCAACTGGCACTACATTAGATGGATTCGACCGATAACGGCGTAACATTGAAACATGGAACACATTGTGCATTTGCTTCAACTCTGAAGGCAAATCTAACTGATATGCCACAGATCCGACCCGCTTCAAAACTCGATAAGGTCCAATGAACCTGGGACTTAGCTTCCCTTTGCGACCAAATCTCATTACCTTTTTCCAAGGTGAAACTTTTAGGAAAACTTGGTCCCCACAAAGAAACTCTATTTCTTTTCGCTTTAGATCTGCGTCACGACTTTTGTCATCGGATGCTTCTTTAACCGAGCCCAGGATTACCTTAACCTTTTCTTGATTCACCACTATTTTTGGACCCAAAATCGGCGTTCCCCTAATTACATCCAACGGTAGGAGTGCGACACTTAGTCCATATAGTGCTTCATATGGTGCCATCCGAATCTTGGCTTGGTAAGCGTTGTTGTCATAAATTCGCTAATCGGTAAGAATTCCTCCCAACTTCCCTTGAAATCTATCACACAACCCCTTAACATATCTTCTAAAATTTGGATTACTCGTTTAGGTGGGCGCCGATTGTGGATGAAATCATCTTTGAAATCCAATCTGGTACCCAAGGCCCGATGCAATGCTTTCCAAAAGCGAGACGTAAACCTCGGATCTCTATCTGAAATGATTGACACGGCACTCCATGCAATCTCACAATCTCACCACATATAACTTTGCCAATTTAAAGAGTAATCAACCCGAATCGGGATAAAATGTAGATTTCATCATTCGATCCACTATCACCCATATCGAGTCTTTCTTAGTAGGCGTAAGAGGAAGCCCACTAACAAAGTCCATGGTGATTCTCTCCCACTTCCTTTGTGGAATCTTTATTGGTCAAGCAATCCGAAGGTACTTGATGTTCACCTTGACTTGTTGACACGTTAAGCACTTTGCTACAAACTCCGTAACTTCTCGCTTAAGACCAGGCCACCAAAACTAATCTCGCAAATCTCGGTATAACTTACTTCCTCCAGGATGCATAGCATAACGGCTACTATGCGACTCCTGAAGAATCTTTTACCTCAATTCTTGATCCCTCGGCATACAGACTTTACCTTTGAAACATAATACCCCATCGCTGTTAATACCAAAATCTTCCAATTCTCCATTCTGTACCTGCCGTAGCTTTACACTCAGATCTCCGTCAACTAACTGCCTCTCTTTCACTTGACTCAACCATGTCGGCCTAACTTGTAATTCTGCCAACAAGCTCCCGTCATCGTAAAGACTAAGATGTGCAAACATCGCCCTTAAATCTGACACCACTTTCCGACTTAGAGCGTCTACCACCACATTCGCCTTGCCCGGGTGGCACTCAATAGAACAGTTATAGTCTTTCAACAACCCTATCCACCTTCGTTGCCTCAAATTCAGTTCTTTCTAAGTCAGTAGATATTTCAGACTCTTGTGGTCCGTGTATATCACTGACTTTTCCCTGTATAAGTAATGTCTCCAAACTATAAGAGCAAAGACTACTACTGCCAACTCTAAGTCATGTGTCGGGTAATTAACCTCGTGAGGTCTCAACTGCCGAGACACATACGCAACTACCTTCCCGTCTTGCATCAGAACACATCCTAATCTTGTGTGAGAAGCGTCACAATACACGATAAAATCCTTTCACCGCCTCAGTGAATCAAAATCGAGCTTGATCAAAACCATCTTGAGCTTCTCAAAACTCTCTTGTTGCTTATCACCCACACGAAAGGTACTTCCTTTCTAGCAATTTCGTTAAAGGTGCAACTATCGATGAGAATCCTTGACGAATCTTACGTAATAGCTCGCTAACCCCAAGAAAGCGCAAACCTCGATTCTGAGACTTAGGTGGTTTCCAATCTAGCATAGCCTCAATCTTTCGAGGATCCACCTTATCCTTCCGCCGACACCACATGGCCTAAAAACGCAACCTCTTTCACCAAAATTCACACTTCTTTGAATTTGGCATACGACTTCTTCTCCTTAAAACTCGCAACACAATCCAAGATGATCATCATGTTCCATCTCAGACTTAGAATACACCAGGATGTCGTCTATGAATACCACGGTGAATTGATCCAAGTAGGGCTGGAAAATCCGGTTCATCATATCCATGAACGCAGCTGGGGCGTTCATCAATCCGAATGGCATTACCAGAAATTCATAATGCCCATATCTAGTTTAGAAAGCCGTCTTATGGATATCCACTTCCTTCACTTTAAGCTGATGATACCCTGATCTTAGATCAATCTTTGAGAATACCGTAGCTCCTTTGAGCTGATCGAACAAGTCGTCGATCCTTGGCAAAGGATACTTGTTGTTGATGGTCAGCTTATTCAACTGCCGGTAATCTATACACATCCTCATCGATCCGTCCTTCTTCTTCACAAATAGGACCGATGCTCCCCATGAAGACACACTAGGTCGGATAAATCCACGATCAAGTAACTCATGAATCTGAGCCTTAAGCTCAACTAATTCTTTTGGTGCCATTCTATATGGAGTAATAGAAACTGGCGCCGTTCCAGGCAATAAATCAATCCCGAATTCTACCTCACGATCCGGAGGTAATCCTGGAAGTTCTTCCAAAAAAACATCTACAAATTCATTCACAGTCCTGACTCCCTCAATAGTTGCTTCCTTAGCCTCCAAGGCACTCACCAACATTAGGAAGGCTACACATCCCTTTCTAACCATCTTTTCTGCCTTAAGAGCGGATACTACATTAGATAAGTAGTTCCGTCTCTCGCCCATCACTATAACTTCTTTGTCATCAAGAGTTCTTAAGGACATTCGCTTAGCAGCACAATCCACATTTGCACGATACTTCACAAGCCAGCCCATGCCTAAGATTAGGTCGAACTCCCCAAATGGCAACTCCATTAAATCACCAAAATGCGTTCCTTGAACTTCTAAAGGCACTTCCTTAAAAAGTTTGTCTATAACTCATGCTCATCCTAAAGGACTAAATACAGATCATCTTCCTAGGTACAGATCTCGAAGTCACATGCAAAGTCCCGGATACTTCACTAGCGATATAAGAGTGAGTTGACCTATATCTATCAAAGCAATAAAGGCAACCTAGAAATCAAAAATGTACGTGATTACATCAGTGCGTCAACTTCTTCTCGAGACGAATGCGTATACCAGACACGGTTGTCTCGCCTCGAGCTACCACCGCCTCGCACGAAGTTCCACGACCTCTACGAGCCATTACCCTTTCCATTTGGACCACGGCCCTTATCTAATTCTTTGTTCACCTCTACCACTGATTAACACCCTGACTTGCTGGGCGATTCTTTTCTAAATTCTTCGGGCAATCCTTGATCATATGGTCTTTGGATCCGCACTTGAAACATCCCCCGGTCTTTTTCCAACACTCTCCCGGGTGTATCTTCCCACATTGAGCACAAGCACGATGTTGTCCACCCGTAGTGATCTCTGCGACCTCGCGATCCTTCATTTCTTGGTTTCTTTTAAAAATTCCCGGATGACCCTGAAGACCCAAAACTTCTCTTATTCTTATTCCGGCCTCTGTCCCGGTTCTGTCTTTCAGTCCTCTTAACCTCTTGACTATTCTTGCTCTTTCCACTAAGATTGCAAAATCTCTTTCACTAAGTCTTGAGCAATCATCACTCGCAGATTCATCTCTAAGTCCATCTTCAAATCGACACACCGTTCATATTCAGTAGCCACTATCCTCCGCATAATGGCTAAGTCGTAAAATTCGCTTCATATTCAGCTATCGACTTGTTTCCTTGCACCAAATTGAAATGTCTTCCTCTGGAGTCGATGTAGCTAGCTCCAACGTATTTTCCTTCGAATTTAATTTTAAAATACCCCCAATCCAGTCGATCCACAGGGGTACTTTCCTTGATAGTGAGCCACCACTGGTAGGCCTCATCCCGAAGTAGTGAAATAGCACCTTTCAATTTTTCTTCATCAGTGCAGTCTAAATCGTCCATAATCCTCTCGACTGCCTCCAACCAGTATTCCACTACATTTGGAGCTACTCCAGATACTCCCGAAAACCTCGGCTCCATTCGATCTTAGTCTCTCGACTCTTGACTTTTGAGACCCATTTCCAAGATTAGCTTCGCTACTTGTTCCAAAACTTCGTGAGCATAGCTTGTGATCTTGTGTCACCTCCTTCATTTTGCTCTTGAAAATCCACCACAACAGTGGTATGAGCTTCATTCTGGAACCTTGACCAAATCTAACTGGTTACGACACGACCATTCTTCCTCTTCCACGCCCACGATGACCACGCCCCTAGAACTCATGTCTACTACGCGTATTATCTATTTTTACGAAAAATTCTTATGTATTAGAGTCTTTTCACTTCTTATTAAAAGAAAGTTTTATGAAGCGAGATATTCAATTGGTTTTTCCGTAGTAGTACACAAACACCTAGGGTCCATGTCTCTAAAGTATAGTTTCCTTAGGCTTATCATACATTCATATTACTTATCAATAAAGATACATACCGATGGATGGATTCGGTGCCATACTCTTATAAAACCATTTTAAATTAAGAAAACTTTCAAAAAGTCATTTGGGTCAAATTTTGAAAGCGTTGTGGGCTTCAAAACCCAAGGTCGAGAGTTTCAAAGCGGGCTCGATACCAAGTTGAAACACCCCAAACCCTACCAAAAAGCCTAACGGATTTGATATGTTCCTCGAATCTAACTTTAGCAAATTCTCGTTTTATTTAAGAAAAACTTGATGATTTTGTAGAAAGCAGATTAACTTAATATTTTAGGTTGAAATTAAATTGTAAAGTAAATTTATGTCTTTTAAAACATTATTTTAGAAGGAATTAATAAATTAAAAGAAAACCAAATTTAAGGAAATTACTTTAAAACATATATATATTAGTGACAAAAACATTTTTTAAATTATTTATCAAAAACCATTTAGTTATTTAATAGATATTTGTTCATGGCAAAATAAAAGTCCAAACACAAAAATTAAAAGCAGTTTATAGTGGCCTTATTACAAAAATAACAAACCCATAATAAAGTCTAAGTAATAAAATTCAATAAGTTTAAATTGGAAAATCTTCAAAATACTTGATATGAGCATTGGCCACCACGGAGTCCTTGCTGACCCGATCCATCGCACTACGAATCATCTGAAAAGTTATCCCACTAAACGGATGAGTTATAAACTCAATGTGTAACACATACTTTAAAAAGCCCATTTGATCATAACTTTAAAGCCCATTAATTACACATATGGCCATAGGCCCATTTAGTTCATATTTAGCCCAAAAGCCCATTTTCATAGCAGATTAAATAATAATCATTTAAATCACATGGATATGTACATGTAATGAAATGCAAACCTGGCCCACCTAAATATCCATCCGCTATACACCACCCGTACCAACCAACACACCGTGGGGATTACTAAATCGACCCTCCATCCACTACACACCATCAAGGCGATTCTTGCAGTCAACATGCACATCGCCCTTATAATTTTGTGGCAAGGCCACCAGACAAAATTGTGACCGAAGTCAACGGATTTCAAATATGTGACCGAAGTCACCAGATTCACATATATGTGACCGAAGTCACCAGATTTCAAATATGTGACCGAAGTCACCGGAAATTGTGGTAAAACCACCAGAATACTTCCCCTTTATCAAATTCACCCATATGCCCATGCACATACATATTATTCATTTTTCATGCCATTTACCCCAAAATCATAACAAAATCATACTTATCTCACAATTATGCATATAGCAAAAATTAATAGAATATTTGGGGTAAACATACCTGAATATCGTATACCACTGAATGGTATCCACAATCATTTTCAAACACATAGTCATATAATCACATTTAAAAGTAGATCTATGAGATTTTATTGTAAGGTTACACACCTTATGACTGTGAGAATGATACTTTCCCGCTCGCCAACGCCCAGATAATTATCACACTTGGTTAGAATATACTATTATTAATAAAACTATATTTATTGACGAGAGATCTAAATTCTTGAACAACTGTTATTTGTGGTTTTTCTCCGCTAGATGGATCAAAACCCGCTGATAACCCACCAATGTAAAGTGGTTCGGTTGTACGCACTACTTCAAATAACCGATCTTCGTTAGCAGAGGGTCCACAACTCGGTGGGAAATCTCTTATTACCGATACAGCCCTTCGTTTGAAGTTCGATGGTAAAACAGTGCCTCTTCTCTTCCAAACACTCCGTACTGCTCTTTTCTTACCTATCTTGTTAGTCTCAAATCACCCCTAAAATAAAGTTAGTTAATAACTATCTAAAAGGATTAATATAACCAAAAAGGGATAATCTTACCTTGGATGATTTCAGAAGATCACTTTTTAAAACGTTGGTTTCCAAAAAGATTCTTAAAAATCCCTTCCAAGGATTCGGCCTAAAAGAGAAAAGAAAAAGAAGAGAACTATGTTTCTAAATTGGTTATAATAAAAGGAGATAAGAAAATAATTGACAAAAAGTCTTACTTGTCCACTTGAAGATTCGGCCTTGAACAAAAAGAAGAAAAGGAATGATGATTCGGTTTGAATAAAAAGAGAAAAATATGGTGCTTTGGCTATGGTGGTTTCGGGTTTCCAACAAAAGAAAAGAAAGATTTAGATGAAAAGGAAGGTGATTTGGTTTGACAAAGAGAAGGAAAGTATGTTGATTTTGGTGTTGATAGAAAATAGTTTGGTTGAGAGTGAAGAAGAAAGAAAATGAAAAGAGAAGGAAGAGAAAAGGAAGAAAAGAGAAAGAGAAAGAGAGATTAAAAGAAGAAGATGATGATGATGATATTGATTCTCAAAAGAAAGGAGATAGGTTTAAAGACCTATGCACATTCGGCCAAGAGGAAGAAATTGAAGAAGAAAATAGTTCTTTGCACTTTGGTAGTTTTGGCAATGAGGGAAAAGAAAAGAAGAAAATGTTTTCCAATCTTTTGATGCTTATGACTAAAGAAGACCACAATTTGAGAGAAAAGTATTTTAACCAAAATGGTCAAAATGAAGCCAAAACAAAGAGAAATTTTACCTAAACTCAATAACAAATTCGCTAGGAGAAAAACTTTTGGAGAAGTGAGAAAAGATGCACAAAATGCAAGACTTTTGGCCAACTTTCCCCTAATGGCTAAGCAAAATTTCGCCAACCTATGCCAACATTATCCCCTTTTCCTCCTTGTTTCTTCCCCATCAACCCTTAATTTGCTATCACAATTAACCATCCCCTTTAGCCCCTAAAACCGACTAGATTCATGGTCAAATGACCATGAGAAAGTTTCCAAGACAAAGCCCTTACTTCAAGCCTTTTGTCCCCCTCATCTTATCATCCTTTCATGATTCCATACCATAAGTTTTAGCTTACCTTTTTCATATGGTCAAATAACCAAAATTAAAAGATGCTCATCCATTCTAGAAAAGTCTTGGCCGACACTATAGGAAGGAAACAAAATAAAATCCTCCCATTTGCTAGCTAGGGATTCAAACCTCTCCCTCAAGCACTCATCCATGTATCCTAACCACCTTGCCAATTACTCATCTTATGCTTAAAACCTCTTGTCATTATTTCTTAAAGCCTCTTAGCTCCATCTTAATTATTAGAAATTAAAAATTTCACTAAGCATTCACTTAATTAATGAAGTTCAAAAATAACTTCCAAAACACACTCAATCATAATTAAGCATGCAACATCATTCAATTAAGTAAAGATGCATAACCCCTAATTATCAGGATGTTACAGATAACCTCATCTTGATCGAATCGGTAAGTAGTAGTTTTCTCTTTGTCAATAACTTTGTTTCATTTGAGTTTTTCCTTAATAAATCGTGTATTCTTCTTTCTCTCTCGTTGGGTCTGAGTTACATTCTTTTCTGTGATATGGCCATCGTTGGGCTTAGGACTTTCAACAAGGTGAAGGAGCACAAGTGATTTGTATTAACCAAATCGTTATTGTCAACTCGTCAAGCAAGTGGGGATGGGATTTCAGTACCCAAAGGGTAGGATCGATTCTTGGTGCATTGAGGGAGATCACATTCGTGGTGTTGAAATCGGTAGAAAGCACAACTCGTAATCAAGGTGTGTAATCCCGTACTTTCCGAATACATGTTTGAAATGGTGTGTAATCTCACAGTTCTCTGAAATTTTGTAAGAAAGTTCTGTGATTTGGTTGAAATACCAAAGAAAACCAGAAATCGGCATCCGGGATCACTCGGGCCCGCGTAGGTTCATAGTGGTAACCATGTTTTTGTAATAAAACAGTTTTGGCCGGTGGTAGTGACTTGATTTCGAAAAATCATGAAAAATAGGAGATAGGGAATTAGAAAGTGAATAAGATATCAAATTAAAGCTTACTGTTTATATTTTTATATGGAAGAAATGGAGAAGGAAAAGGAATTTTATAATCTGATATATCTTAATTTTAGTAAGACTGGTTCTGATTAACTTCGTGGTTCCCTGATCTGATTTGGAAAAATCATATAAAATTGTAAAAAGTGAATTATGGGTTATAATTTATATGTATGGATTCCTTATTGAGCCTATTTTCATTAGAAACAAGTGAGAGGAATATATGAAATCCATACCATGAGATATTTTAAATTAAGATAAGAGAGGTCAGAATCATTAGACAGTGAAACAAGAAAAATTTACGGAATAAACTGTACTAAATGGTCAAGACAAAAATACTGGAAAAATTTTAGTAAGAAGATATATGAGTTTAGTTTCAAAGAAAATTTACGGATTTAGATTTTGAGATTTCTAACCCAAGTTATAGTCAATTTTGTTAGTATAACGCAGATGGACAGTTTAAATTTTAATGCCCCAAATTAGTAGTTAAGTCCGAGTTGCGAAAATATGAAAATACCCTTGGGTGATAAATTAGCGAAATACCCCTGGGTTGCAAGATTACTGATTTATTGAAATGCCCTTATGGGCTGACTTATTGAAATGCCGCTATGGGTCGAATTACAAAATGCCCCTAATGGGCCGAATTGATATATTGCTTAACGGGCCAAATTGATATATTGCTTAATGGGCCGATTTGCAAAGTGTTATAATGGGCCAAATTGATATATTGCTTAATGGGCCAAATTGATATATTGCTTAATGGGCCAGTTTGATACATTGTCTTAAAGTGCCGATTTGCAAAGTGTTAATGCGCCGAACTTTTGTCTGAATTAATTATTGTTGTTATATTTGTAAATATCATGATTTACTATGTATGTTGCATTTACATAATTCTGCATGGGATTGAGATATTGATAATCGGGGGAAGTAATCTGGTGGCTTAGCCACATATTTTGGTGACTCTGTCACAATCTGTCAGTGGCTATGCTACGTAAATTTCGTTATTACGGTGGCTTGTCCACAATTAAATTTGTTATAAATGGCTTAATACTGCGATTGGTGTGTTGGAGGGTGGGTTGACTTGATCCCCATAGGTGTGTTGGTTAATGCGGTGGTGTGTAGCGGATGAAATATTAGGTTGGTTTGGGATTGCATTACATTCATTTGATTTATTTGATATATTCTATTTTGTAAATGGGCTTTGGCCCAAGATTATGCTTTATGGGCTTCGGCCCAAGATATTTTATATGGGCTCAGGCCCAAATTTTTGCTAAACGGGTTCAAGACTAGTGACAAATGGCAAGGGGATTATACACTGAGTTCTTGTAACTCACCCCTTTCTTTCTTAATCGTTGTAGGTAATGTACCATGATATGGACTTGGGCCCATGGATGACTCGGTGGAGGTCATACTTCAGAAATAAATGTTTCAAACTTTAGTAAATTAATTTTATACTCTATTTCGTTACTTTTATTATTTTGGGTTTTTAAAGTTGTAATAAGGCTTCTGGACTATTTTTATTTTGCTTATGTTTTGCCGTGCTTATTATTCTGCTTGAGATACTTTAAGTGGGAATTTTCTAAATATTCTAAATAAAGGTTTTTTTCTAAATTGATTAACAAATGGATTTAATAGCAAACTTTTACAAATAATTTTACTCAGATTCTCTTTCAAAATTTCAACGTCATTTTCAAAAGTCCTGATTTTAAAGTCCACTACTTTGATTTTCAACTCATCATTCAACTTTTCAAAAATAGTTGTATTTTATCAAATATTTACATCCAAAACTTGTTTACTTAAACACAACCAAGTAGCTCCTATTTTAGTAAGAATCACATGATGTTTTACGTTTTTCTCATGGTTTTAAATTTCAATCGTTCAGTATCGATACATCAATCAACTTCTCAAAATTTGTATTTTATAGAATTGTTATAAATCAAACTTGCTTTCTTAACTATATTATATTGTTGTCACTCTTTAGTACATTCATAAGTTTTTAAAACATTCTCTTCATGTGACAAACCAAATTCACTCGTAATGCATGGGCCGAGTTTGGGGTGTTAGAAAAGTTTAGCATGAAGGACTTGGGTGAAGCTACTTATATTCTTGAAATTTGAGTCATTAGGGATAGGAAGAATAAAATGATAATTCTATCAGAAGCTTCATACATTGATAAGGTACTGGAATGTTTTTTAATGACCAATGCAAAGCCAAACACTCAGTCAATCGTATTAGGTTTTCATCTTTCTTTAAATGACTTTCCTAAGACAATAGAATAAAGAAAGCATATGAGTAAGGTTCCTTATGCTTCAGTCGTTGGAAGCCTTGTGTATGCAGTGCTCTGTACACATCCAAATATCTGTTTCATAGTAGGAATGATTAGTTGATATTAGGGGAATCTTGGTCTTAGGCATTGGTAAGTTGTAAAGCATATATTAAGGTATCTTAAAAGAACCAGTGATTATATGCTTGTGTATTTTTGGGGAGAATCTTACTCCTATTGGATACACAGACTCAGACTTCCAAACCTATAAAGATTTGAGGAAATCAACATCAGGAAATGTATTCGTCCTAATCCGTGGAGTCATAGTATGGAGAAGTGTAAAAAAACTTACACTATTGACCCTACTATAGAGGCCGAGTATATGGTTGCTTTTGAGGCAACGAAAGAAGCAATATGGCTTTGAAAGGTCTTAACCAATCTTGAAGTCATTCCTGGTATGGAAAAAGTTATAAAGCTGTATGGTGATAACATTGTTACAATAGCTAACACCAAGGAAATGTGAAGTCACAAAAGGACGAAACACATTGATTGGAAGTATCACTTGATACGAGAGACAGTACCTGAAGGAATTATAGATGTGGTGAAAGTAGCTTCTAAAGATAACCTTGTGGATCCGTTTATTAAGACTCTTGTAACTAGGAGTTTTAACAAACACTTCGAGGATATGAGAATGCTAAACATGACATGTTTACTTCACTAGGGCAAGTGGGAGATTGTTAGGAAATGTGCCCATTTTATAGTAAACATGTAATTTTTTTTTTTTAGTATTTGAATGATGAATAAATAAATTTCACATTTCGCTGTTATGTCTTTTAAATTTCTATCTTTCATATTTTACATGCATAGCGAAATTGTGACAAATAAATATTAGCTCATTGATTGTCTAAGTTCAAACTGATGATAAGTGGCATTGTTAGAGTGTTTACATTGTGAGAAAGACAACTTACTTCAGTAGATAATCTAAACGAGTCCTTAATCCCGTAAAAGAATCAAAGTGAGCATTTTATTCAATTACTAAGAAGGATTATTATGTAGTTTACAATTCCAATTGAGGAGATGGCTAGTCTTGGCTATTGGAGCAGTTAACTCCATAGGTAGAGACATAGATGTATTTATTGGCAGAGTGGTACATTGGACTGAACCCAAGATGAATTAATTCTGAATCCGTTTGTGAAGTAATTCAATTGTGACATTAATGGTGTGATTTACCTAAATCCTGAGTTAGTCACTGACTATGCGTATGTAACTCATGTGCTTTGATAGAAGTGGAGGCTTATGCCCTAAAGATGATTGAGTCGATAGCTGGTATGTTGGGCACATGACTTGTGTATGGCATGGCTTTTCTAGCAACAGTGGAATTCATAGCTCAATTAAAAAGTTAGCGATATCCTCTCATTGGCATTGTGTGGATTGATAAATATGGAACATAGCCATAGGTTGCTTGTTCTTGAACGAGTAGTTTATCAAGCCATTTACTGACAATGAGTATATCAATCATTAAGTAGACACAATGGTGATAATGAGATAAAATAGTATTGTATTGAGTGAATGGATTTAACTTAAAGGAATTGAAGACATCATGTGAGGGCAACACACACATGGCGAGCTCATTGGACAAAGCAGTTGGATGAATTGCATTTGTAAAGAGTATACAATAAGGAGTTTTCAATCATGGTACTTGTAACATACAGTGGTTTTGGGACCACAAATTTGAGTCTGTATAATATTTTAATATTATTTTATGTGTCTTTGATAAGTGATTAAGCATGTGGTAAAGTTTTGTATGCTAAATTGTCCGTTTATGTGTTTAATTTGATAAAAGGATTAAATTGCATCAAGTGCAAAACTAGCATGCTAATTGTTAAAGTACCAATGTGTTCTGGCTTTGTAAAGTTGGAGCCTTTATATGGAAATTAAGCCATTCATAAGGTTAGTGGACGGCATATGGTTTAAAATGACCTTAATTTATATGTTATATATGTTTTATTATAAGGATAATTTTGTAATTAGGTTAACAATATGATAGTTAAGAAAATAAAACATAAAAATAGACATTCATTCATGCATTTATCCACCAAAAATACAAAGAAAAGAAAGGTTTTGAAACTTTCTAATATTCGACTACTATCAAACTTAATTAAGGTATGATTTTGATTTGGATTTTGATTATTTTTACATTTTTGAGATTGTTGCTTAGTCTAATATCATGCCCATGTCTCAATTTTATGTATTGGTGATGTTCATGAGATATGCTATTGATGATATGTTAAGTTTTATGATGAGCTTAGTTGTTAAATGAAATATTTGAGCTATATAAACATACTTTATTCTTGGATTTTTAATGAATTTAGCTAATTAGGGATAAATTGAAAAATAGAAACTTGAGGGACTAAATTGCAAATTTGATGGAAAATATGGATTTATTTGAGATGTATGAACATTTGGCTAAGCATGATTATATGATGATTTTGTGAATTTGATGTTTTGAGAAAAATGGACTAAATTGATAATTTGTCCAAATGTGAGGGTTAAATTACAAATATCCCTAAATGTGTTTCCTTGGATTGAATTGAATGAGTTAGTGAATAAAAGAGTTAATTCTGAATATGTATAGATCAAAAACAGAGAAAATAGACTTAGATCGCAGGAAAGCAAAAATAACCGAGTATCCATTTCCATTTTCGTAAAATCGAATCGAGGTATGTCATTATGCAAATAAATGTATTTGTTATTTTAAATTGTGTATGATCATATGACTATTGTCAATTATGAATCCTTATGAGATGATCCGTACATGAATTTCGAGATAAGGTTGACTTAGTGTTGATATTCGATAAGTTCCGTACGAACCTAGGAATAGATAGGATTAGCTATGTTATGACATAGGCATCTGTTTTGTTTTATCATGTAAGACCACGTCTGGGATGTTGGCATTGATTTGAGATTTCATGTAAGACCACATCTGGGATGTTGGCATCGATATGAGCTTTACGTGTAAGACCATGTCAGGGACATCGGCATCGTATTGATTCGTGTAAGACCCTGTCTGGGACAGTGGCATCGATATCTGAGTACACGTAAGACCTCAATGGGACGTTGGTATTGTACGACTATTCCGAGCTTTCTAAGTATCCTATTAGATTCCTATCGGTTTAATAGGCAAATCGACCTATGATCATTTACGTGAATGTATATTCGTTTCAGGTACGTACACTAAGTTTGTATAAAAGGTAAGTACCTATGTGGCTTTAATTTGAAAAAATGTATGATTGAATTTGAGATTGTGAATAAGATACAAGAATGCTTATGAAAGAGCTATCTGTATATAAAATTTATGAATTAATGAATGTGGAAAATATGGCCAAGAAAATGGGTCTAAGCATACATGTAATGAACTTGCTATGAATATGAATTTTGCCAATGTTTCCATATGCTTATATGCTTTACATGATAGGTTTATTTGTATATGAATTACTAAGCTTTTTGAAAGCTTACTCTGTGTGTGTGTTTCTCTATTTTATATATTGTCAAAGCTGCTGAAGGCTCGGGACAGTCGAGGATCATCATCATACTACTCAACTTATTTTGGTACATTTTGGAAATAAATATAGCTAGATATGGCATGCATAGGCTTGTTATTTGTATAATTATGAGATGTGATGTAACACCCCAAACCCGGTCAATACACCACCAATAGAATCTGTATGCTACAGGAAAAAGGTTTTGGGTGGTTAGGTTGAAGTCTAGAAGTCGATGAAACATTTTGTAAACTTTGTATTTGAGGAAACTTGAGTAGGTTTTGACTAAAAATTTATGTTGTATTTGAAAACCCAGAGAGCTTTGAAAATTTATCTGAAGTGTAGGTAAAACTAATTTATGTCGGTTTGATTTTTAAGTTGTTTCATATTATTACTAAAGTATTTTGTCTTAGTAGAAAATCATATTTAAGTTAGAAAAACAATTCGAGTTCATTTTGTTCTAAGTTATAGTATGATACCCGATGGTATAGTTTAAAACATCGTTTTTGAAGTTTTGAAAACGTTGTCTTTCCAAGTTTTAGCACATTTTAACTCAAGTAGTTTGTTAAAGCATATTATAAATCTAACTTAATAAGTAAACAAAACATAATTTAAAAAAGCCATATACAACCCAAACAAAACCAAATAGTAATAATAAAACTTAAGTACCAAATTTTCTTAAAAGTCCGAGCAAATCTTTATTTCGTATGGCATGAGCACCCCGAGTCCATCCGGCTCCATGTCCGTGTCTATGTATCACTGAAATAGTCAAAGGAGAGAGAGTGAGTCACAAGACTCGGTGTATAATTCCTCTCTCGGTACAACATGCCAACACACATATCATAACGAGAATAATGCGAGATAATGCACCTGTTCCTAACCAACCATATCGCCTTCTCTACCCCGTGTGGTACCAAACCACCGGTGGTGCCAAACCACCGTGACCCAAAGTCACGATATCCATCTTGTGGTACCAAACCACTTTGGTGACCAAGTCACAAATAATCCAATGATGGGGCCAACCCATCGTGTGATACCAAATCACTAGCGAGGCGATCCCATATCTCAAAAGTGGGGCCAACCCACGGTGGAATTAACCACGGGGACAAGTCGCAATGAGGTGCCAAACCTCCGTGTCCCAAAGACACAATGTGATACCAAATCACTTGGCATCAGTAGTCACAAATTTGATGATGGGGCCAACCCATCGTGTGATACCAAATCACTGGCGTCAATCCCAGATAATCAATCGTGGGGCCAACCCATCGTGGTACTAAGCCACCGGGACGACGCCGAGGTGCCAAACCTCTGGTGACCCAAAGTCACAAAATATCATTGTGGTACCAAACCACTGGAGGTGCCAAACCTCTGGTGTCCCAAAGACACAGTGTCCCAAAGACACGGATATCATACTCCCCCTCCTCTCATATCACCCAAACACATAACATATTAGATGCAAAATCGTGCAATCATGCTATCGTGCTCACATGCTAAATATGGCATCTCAAAGTATCAACAATCATGATATCATCATCATCACATAACTCATAATGAAACGGACTTACCCGAATCCGTATCCATACCTCAATGGGTATCGAGATAATCAATCGCACCGTTTCACTTACACAACAGGTTATCACATTATTAAGTTAAGACAGTGTGTTAGTTTACACACCTGAATTAGCGAAGGTATTAATCCCTAAAATCGATTTACGTCCCTTGATCACTTCTACAACTCGAATCCTACAATCGGCCAACAAATGGATTAACCATCATACTATTCGGCCACAAGCATTAAACCAAAAAGGGTTTATCAAATAGTCCTCACCTTGCAAACGTTTGGCTTCCTACCAAACTCGAACCACAAAGGTTTCTCTTTACAAACGGCCTCCACCTAAAAAGAAAATCCATTAATCCATTGAGACTTGCTTTAACGAGGCTAAAAGAACGGACTAACAAAATACTCCTCTTACCACCACTTAACAATCGGCTAAAAGAGTTGGAAGGCTCCTTGATTATTTCCAAAGTCCAAAGATCCTATACTAAAAGATTAAACAAGAAGTTAACACCTCTTTAACCAATATCAATATCAGCCCTTAACATACCAAGAATTGGTAAAATACGAGAGAGAGAAATGGCCATTCGGCCAACACTTACCCACTACCAAACGATTGGAAACCGCACCTAACAACACCCAATATTGGCCAATACCAAGGGAGGTTCGCTAACACCCTTAATCCCGAAAAGAAGAGTTTAAAAGAAAACCAAGGAAGAAAGAGTGCTCTCGGTTTTGAATGAAAGAAGTAGAGGAAGTATTTGGAGAATGAAGTTTCGCCACACCAAATGAACAAAAGAAAAGGGAAGTAGGAGAGAAAGAGCTTTCTGCCACAATGACCAAAATCGGCAAGGGCTTGCTTGTGGTAGCTTCGGTTTAGATGAAAAGATGGAGGATATAGGTTTTGGTGAAATGTGTTACGGTCAAAAAGAGAGAAGGCTAGTTTCGGTTTACAAGCAACAAGAGAAGAAAGGGAATGAGAGAGGCATTCGGCTTCTACAAAAACAAAAAGAAAAAGGTGGAAGCAACAAGCAAATTTAAGAAGACCAATGCTTTGGGTTTCGGCCCAAGAAAAGAAAATATGAGAAGGGAAAGGGAGAGTCAAAGGAGCTAGTTTCGGCGAGTTGAAAAGAACAAAATGCTGGTTTTGGTTTCAAAAAAGAATAGAATGGGAGAGTTTTCTTTGACATTCGACTTACCAACAAAATGACCAAAAAGAGACTTGAGCAATCGGTTGGAAGAGAGAAATGAGAAGAAGCTTTTGACCAAAAGGAAAATCGGCTTGACCAAGGAGAGTTTGTGACCAAACACACATGCCCAAGGCACATTCTGCACACTCAATTACCAACCGCCACACCTTTCTCTCCCCCAAACTCTCACCAAATCCGCCAAATCTCCCCATTTACTCCCACACCACCAATTCAAATCCCATGACCAAGTCTCCTCCTACTTTCACTCTCCACCCTCTTTTGAATGTGAAGACTAAGTCCAAGCTAGAGTTCAAGTTGCCTTCTACCTCTTCCTCCATGCCAGTCCAAAATGGGAGCCAAAAGGGTGGGATTCTGACTTGAACACAAGACCTCCCCTTGTAGATGACGCCACACACACACACACTCCATGTGGCGCATGCTTGCCACTTTACTAGCTCTTTATTTGTGTTATAAATTCACTTAATTTAATTAAAAACCCCATCTCCTTCAGCTCCTATCCCCTAAAGCCCAAAACAAAAATTTTCCCACCTACAGGCACATCCTAGCCTTCATCTAAGTCCCAAACCATACAAACAACATAATAGCTCACCAATGATCATGCAACAATGCCAAAAATAAATTAACCCTTAACCCGGATATTACGCTTCTACCCTCTTAAAAATAATTTTGACCTCGAAATTACCTGGTCAGAAGAGTTGCGGGTATTGCTGTCTCATCGTGTCCTCGTGTTCCCACGCCGCTTCTTCCACGCCATGATTCCGCCAAAGAACCTTAACCAAAGGCACGAGACTTCTGCGTAGAACCTTCACATCCCGATCTAAAATCATCTGAGGCTCTTCCTCCATGGACATATCTGGATTCACCTCGATCTCTTCTCTGTCACCACATGTGATGGATCGAACGATATCGTCAAGCATCGAAGCGTGGAACACGTCGTGAATCGACTTAGCTCACCGGCAACTCGAGTGATATGCAATCGTCCCACTCGTCTTAATACCTTATACGCCCAATAAACCTCGGACTTAGCTTGCCTTTCTTCCCGAACCTTAATACTTTCTTCCACGGTGAGACCTTCAGAAAACCCGATCTCCACAAACAAACTCAATATCTCTCCGCTTAAGATCGGCATAGGACTTCGGGTCGAAGCTTCCTTCAATCGAGCCTGAATCAACTTAACCTTATCTTCGGTCTCAGCAACCAACTCTGGTCCCAATAACTGACGTTCACTTAACTCCGTCCAACAAGTAGGTGAACGACACTTCCTACCGTACAACGCCTCATAAGGTGCCATTTTGATGCTCGCTTGGTAGCTGTTGTTGTAGGCGAACTCAGCTAACGGTAGATACTCCTCCCAACTACCCCCGAAGTCCAATACACAACCTCGTAGCATATCCTCCAAGATCTGAATAACCCTTTCGATCGCCTCGTCTCATGGATGAAATCTTGTCTTTGAAATCTAACCGTGTACCCAGAGCCTGATGCAAAGCCTTCCAGAACCTTGACGTGAATCTGGGGTCCCTATCCGAGATGATCGATACGGGCACCCCGTGCAGTCTCACAATCTCTGACACATACAGCTTCGCCAACCTCTGAAGTGAGTAATCCACCCTCACCGGAATAAAGTGAGCTGATTTAGTCAGTCGATCCACAACTACCCAAACTGAATCCTTCTTGCTCGGTGTAAGCGGTAATCCACTGACGAAATCCATAGTTATCCTTTCCCACTTCCACTGTGGAATCTTCACTGGCTGAAGCAACCCAGACGGCAACTGATGCTCAGCCTTGACCTGCTGACATGTCAGACACTTTCCTACAAACTCTGTCACCTCCTTTTTCGCACCGCCACCGTAACTTCCTCGAGATCCTTATACATTTTGCTACCTCCAGGATGCATAGCGTAGGGGCTGCTATGAGCATCCTGAAGAATCTTTTGCCTCAATTCAGCATCTCTCGGCATACAAGCCTTCCCCTGGAAACACAGAACCCCATCATTAGACAAGCTATACCCCTTTAACCCATCACTCTGCACCTGAGTCTTCTGCGCGCTCAAAACCTCATCTAACAATTGCTTTTCTCTGATCTGCTCAACCCAAGTAGGCTTAACCTGCAGTTCTGCCAGAATACTCCCGTCGTCGTACAAACTCAAGTGGGCAAACAACGCTCTTAAATCCGAAACAACCTTACGGCTCAACGCGTCTGCCACGACGTTAGCCTTGCCCGGATGATACTCAATTGAGCAATCGTAGTCTTTCAGCAGCTCAATCCATCGGTGCTGTCTCAGATTCAAGTCTTTCTGAGTCAGAAGGTACTTCAGACTCTTATGGTCCGTGTAGACTATCGATCTCTCTCCGTACAAGTAATGCCTCCATATCTTTAAGGCAAATACTACAGCCGCAAGCTCCAAATCGTGCGTAGGATAATTGACCTCATGTGGCCTCAGCTGTCGGGATGCGTAAGCCACAACCTTCCCTTCTTGCATCAGCACACAACCCAAACCCAGATGTGATGCATCGCGAGACATCAGTAAATTCCTTACCAAATTTCGGGTTGAATCGTAACCGGAGCTTGGTCAAAATCTTCTTCAACTTGTCGAAGCTCTCCTGCTTCTCAGTCCAAATAAATGGAACTCCCTTTCTCAATAATTTGGTCATCGGTGCTGCAATTAACGAGAAACCCTCTACAAATCTTCGGTAGTATCCTGCCAACCCCAAAAAACTCCGAATCTCTGCTACTGACTTAGGCGGCTTCCAATCCAAAACCGCTTCTACCTTACGGGGGTCCACTCTAATCCCCTCAGCCGACACTACATGACCCAAGAATGTCACCTCCCTGAGCCAGAACTCGCATTTACTGAACTTCACATAGAGCTGTTTCTCCCTTAGAATCTACAATACCACCCGTAAATGAGCATCATGCTCTTCCTCAGTCCTTGAGTATACCAAGATGTCATCGATAAAAACCACCACGAACTGATCTAGGTACTGTTGGAACACCCTATTCATCAGATCCATGAAAGCTGCCGGTGCGTTAGTCAACCCGAACGGCATAACCAAGAACTCAAAGTGCCCATACCGAGTACGAAATGCCGTCTTACAGATATCCGCCTCTTTTACCTTCACCGGTGATACCTGGACCTTAGGTCGATCTTGAGAAAATTAGCGCCTCTAATTTGATCAAACAAGTCATCTATCCGAGGCAGTGGATACTTGTTTTTGATCGTCAGCTTATTTAGTTGGCGGTAGTCTATGCACATCCGCATAGTACCGTCTTTCTTCTTTACAAAGAGTACCGGCGCTCCCCATGGTGAAATACTTGGCCTGATAAAACCCCGATCCAACAATTCCTGGATTTGAGCCTTAAGCTCCACTAATTCTTTAGGTGCCATCCTGTACGGAGTAATGGATACCGATTCAAGATAATAGATCTATTCTGAACTCTACCTCCCGATCTGGTGGCAAACCTGGAAGCTCCTCAGGAAACACATCCACAAATTCCCTAACTGTCCGAACGGTCTCCACAGCAGACTCCTTAGCCTCCAAGGCATACACATGCACCATATATGCTTCGACTTTCTTCGACCATTTTCTCGACTTTGGAAAGCAGATACCACATTGGACAGATAGTTTCTCCTATTACCGATTAGAACCACTTCATCACCTCACCGTGTTTCGAGAACCATGCGCTTAGTCAGCAATCCAACTTCTTTGATACTTACCCACCAGTCCATTACGAGAATTAGATCGAACTCCCGAATGGCGTTCCATCGATCGACCTTAAATACTACCCCTTGGAGTTCTAGGGTACCCTCTAAACAGTTTATCTACTACTACTGAGTGACCTAGAGGGCTAATCACGGTCATCTCGCTTAGAAGATATCTCGAGTCTAAATCCATTGTCTCTACTATACTCGGCAACATAAGAGTGCGAGAACCCACATCAATTAAAGCGGTATAAGGAGAACCAAAATCAAAACGCATCGGTTATGACGTCGGTCGCCGCCTCCTCTCGACGCCTCAAAGATATACCAATCCAGCCGTTCGGCCTCAAAACTACTGCACCTCTCGCCCGGTGCTCCACGGCCCGACTGAACTATTACCCCTCATCATTACCTCGGCCCTCTGCGGCGGTCCATTATTCTGTCTTGATTACATTACCGATTCTCGGTGAATTCTAGCTAACTTGCGTGGGCACTCCCTCACTCGGTGGTCCAATGAGCCACACTCAAAACAACCTCTACCATCACCCAACATCCTCCCGGTGAGCCTTTCCACAACGGTTACAATGCGGCGGTCCTCGCTTAGCAAACAACAAACCTACCCGTGATTCGATTCGCCCACTCGGTCTAGCTCTTTTTCATTGGTTTCGATGACCCGAAGACCCAAAACTCCTTTGTGACGGTTTCTATCCATACCGCCTCACGAGACTCTTTAATGCCCTCGGCAACCTTCGCCTTTTCAACTAGAACCGTAAATTCACGCTCCCGCCGGGCGCAATTATCGACCTTAGTTAAATCTCGCAGCCATCCTCAAAACGAACGCACCTCTCATGCTCATGAGCCACCATACCCCGCATACCGACTCGGCCTCGTAAACTCGGCCTCGTACTCGACACGATTTGCTCCGGACTAACCTCGAAATGCTTTCCATTGCTCATTTATGTAGTTAGCTCGACGCATTTCTTCTTCGATAAGCGGTCCAAAATAGTCCCATGTCGGATCTTCACCGCAATTATCACGGACCGTGAGCCACCATCGGTATGACTCATCTCGAGAAGTGATCGATCCCTTTAATTTTTCTTGGTGGTCAGTCCAGATCATCCATGATCCGCTCTGTCGCTTCTAGCCAATACTCAAGATCTTTGGAGCAACACCGAGACACCCGAAAGAATTCAGCCCCATTTGCTCAAGTCGCCAGCACGATTTCCTAGCTCCTACACCTCCACCGCTCCAGCTACCCTTTCTAAAACCCGCAAAGATCGCTCTGTGACACTGCGTCATCGCCGGTGCATTCTCGAACTCACCACCTCCGGTGGTGGCGGGCCAGCACCTCATTCTCTGAACCCGCCTGAACCTACGGGCTCAAGCGATCATCCTACCGCGACCACGTCCACGACCACGTCCACCTCGGGTACTCATGACTAAATCTCGTCTGAATTAGAGAATTTTATGTATCAGTCATTATTCCACTGTGTTTAAAGCAAAGTCTTATGAATTTTTAAAGAAGCTTTGTTTTCATGAGTCCTGAGTCCTATTAGTTTCAGTTTCTAGAGTAGTCCTACTAGCCAGCCAATCATATCAATCAACATCACAACAAATAGTACGGGGTACTTACCTGGGCGAACTGGTGCCGGAGACTCGGTGTCATGCCTTTCCAACCATACTTTAAAACAGAATACTTGAAAACTATAGTTTTAAAACATTTTGGGCCTCGGGCCCACAGTCGAGCTTTTGAACTTGGCTCTGATACCAAAATTGTAACACCCCAAACCCGGTCAATACACCACGACCGAATCTGGTATGCTACAGGGAAAAAGGTTTTGGGTGGTTTAGGTTGAAGTCTAGAAGTCTGATGAAACATTTTATGAAAATTTGTATTTGAGGAAACTTGAGTAGGTTTTGACTAAAATTTATGTTGTATTTGAAAACCCGTAGAGCTTTGAAAATTTATCTCAAGTGTAGGTAAAACTAATTTATGTCGGTTTGATTTTTAAGTTGTTTCATATTATTACTAAAGTATTTTGTCTTAGTAGAAAATCATATTTAAGTTAGAAAACAATTCGAGTTCATTTTGTTCTAAGTTATAGTATGATACCCGATGGTATAGTTTAAAACATCGTTTTGAAGTTTTGAAAACGTTGTCTTTCCAAGTTTTAGCACATTTTAACTCAAGTAGTTTGTTAAAGCATATTATAAATCTAACAATAATCGTAAACAAAACATAATTTAAAAAAGCCATATACAACCCAAACAAAACCAAATAGTAATAATAAAACTTAAGTACCAAATTTTCTTAAAAGTCCGAGCAAATCTTTATTTCCGTATGGCATGAGCACCCCGAGTCCATCCGGCTCCATGTCCGTGTCTATGTATCACTGAAATAGTCAAAGGAGAGAGTGAGTCACAAGACTCGGTGTATAATTCCCTCTCCCTGTACAACATGCCAACACACATATCATAATGTAATAATGCAGATAATGCACCTGTTCCTAACCAACCATATCGCCTTCTCTACCCCGTGTGGTACCAAACCACTAGTGGTGCCAAACCCTTTGGTGACCCAAAGTCACGATATCCATCTGTGGTACCAAACCACTTTGGTGACCAAGTCACAATAATCCAATGATGGGGCCAACCCATCGTGTGATACCAAATCACTAGCGACGATCCCATATCTCAAAAGTGGGGCCAACCCACGGTGGAATTAACCACAGGACAAGTCGCAATGAGGTGCCAAACCTCCGGTGTCCCAAAGACACAATGTGATACCAAATCTTGGTGACCGTAGTCACAAACGATGATGGGGCCAACCCATCGTGTGATACCAAATCATGGCGTCAATCCCGTATAATCAAGCAATGGGGCCAACCCAACGTGGTACTAAGCCACGGGACGAGACGCCGAGGTGCCAAACCTCGTGACCCAAAGTCACAAAATATCATTGTGGTACCAAACCTTTGGAGGTGCCAAACCTCCGGTGTCCCAAAGACACAGTGTCCCAAAGACACGGATATCATACTCCCTCCTCTCATATCACCCAAACACATAACATATTAGATGCAAAATCGTGCAATCATGCTATCGTGCTCACATGCTAAATATGGCATCTCAAGTATCAACAATCATGATATCATCATCATCACATAACTCATAATGAAACGGACTTACCGAATCCGTATCCATACCTCAATGGGTATCGAGATAATCAATCGCCTTTGTTTCACTTACACAACAAAGTTATCACATTATTAAGTTAAGGCGATTGTGTTAGTTTACACACCGAATTAGCGAAGGTATTAATCCCTAAAATCGATTTACGTCCCTTGATCACTTCTACAACTCGAATCCTACAATCGGCCAACAAATAGATTAACCATCATACCATTCGGCCACAAGCATTAAACCAAAAAGGGTTTATCAAATAGTCCTCACCTTGCAAACGTTTGGCTTCCTACCAAACTCGAACCACAAAGGTTTCTCTTTTACAAACGGCCTCCACCTAAAAAGAAAATCCATTAATCCATTGAGACTTGCTTTAACGAGGCTAAAAGAACGGACTAACAAAATACTCCTCTTACCACCACTTAACAATCGGCTAAAAGAGTTGGAAGGCTCCCCTTGATTATTTCCAAAGTCCAAAGATCCTATACGAAAAGATTAAACAAGAAGTTAACACCTCTTTAACCAATATCAATATCAGCCCTTAACATACCAAGAATTGGTAAAATACCAGAGAGAGAGAAATGGCCATTCGGCCAACACTTACCCACTACCAAACGATTGGAAACCGGCACCTAACAACACCCAATATTCGGCCAATACCAAGGGAGGTTCGGCTAACACCCTTAATCCCGAAAAGAAGAGTTTAAAAAGAAAACCAAGGAAGAAAGAGTGCTCTCGGTTTTGAATGAAAGAAGTAGAGGGAAGTATTTGGAGAATGAAGTTTCGGCCTACACCAAATGAACAAAAGAAAAGGGGAAGTAGGAGAGAAAGAGCTTTCGGCTACAATGACGAAAATCGGCTAGGGCTTGCTTGTGGTAGCTTTCGGTTTAGATGAAAAAGATGGAGGATATAGGTTTTGGTGAAATGTGTTACGGTCAAAAAGAGAGAAGGCTAGTTTGGTTTACAAGCAACAAGAGAAGAAAGGGAATGAGAGGCATTGAAGCTTCTACAAAACAAAAAGAAAAAGGTGGAAGCAACAAGCAAATTCAAAGACACCAATGCTTTGGGTTTTCGGTTCCAAGAAAAGAAAATATGAGAAGGGAAAGGAGAGTCAAATGAGCTAGTTTCATGAGTTGAAAAGAACAAAATGCTGGTTTTGGTTTCAAAAAAGAATAGAATGGGAGAGTTTTCTTTGACATTCGACTTACCAACAAAATGACCAAAAGAGACTTGAGCAATCGATTGGAAGAGAGAAAATGAGAAGAAGCTTTTGACCAAAAGGAAAATCGGCTTGACCAAGGAGAGTTTGTGACCGAAACACACATGCCCAAGGCACATTCGGCACACTCAATTACCAACCGCCACACCTTTCTCTCCCCAAACTCTCACCAAATCCGCCAAATCTCCCCATTTACTCCCACACCACCAATTCAAATCCCATGACCAAGTCTCCTCCTACTTTCACTCTCCACCCTCTTTTGAATGTGAAGACTAAGTCCAAGCTAGAGTTCAAGTTGCCTTCTACCTCTTCCTCCATGCCGTCCAAAATGGGAGCCAAAAGGGGTGGGATTCTCGTGACTTGAACATAAGACCTCCCCCTTGTAGATGACGCCACACACACACACACTCCATGTGGCGCATGCTTGCCACTTTACTAGCTCTTTATTTGTGTTATAAATTCACTTAATTTAATTAAAAACCCCATCTCCTTCAGCTCCTATCCCCTAAAGCCCAAAACAAAAAATTTTCCCACCTACTCAGGCACACTCCTAGCCTTCATCTAAGTCCTGAAACCATACAAACAACATAATAGCTCACCAATGATCATGCAACAATGCCAAAAATAAATTAACCCCTTAACCCGGGATATTACATGTGAACATAGCCATGTGATTTGGCCAGATATGAGTTGAAAATATGCTTAAATGAATGTGCTTTGTGATGCATATTTTGGTATGGTTTGAAGCTCATGAAATGGTTAAGATTATGGTAAGTTTGGATGAATTATTGCTTGTATATTCATAAGTTTTTCTCTTATAAAGTTGGCATGATTGAAATTGGTATTGAATGTATAGATTGAATGATTATTTTGGTATATTCTTAGTTTTCAAATGTGCATGAGATGTATTGATGATTGGCTTGTAGGTTTAACCCTAAGTGGGTGGCATTTTGGCCTTACAAATGGCCTATAATGTCACACGGTTGTGGCACATAGGCGTGCCTAGTGACTGTGGGGCTAAGTCAGTAGCTAGCTTAGAAGAACACGGCCAAGATACACGAGCTTCTCTAGTAGCCGTGTGAAGAAGTTAGTATATGGCCTAAGAAGACACGGCCATAGCTCATGGGGGTGTTTGGTAACCGTGGAGACAAGCTAGAATCGATCATGGCAAGGTAACACGGGCGTGCTTGGTGGTCGTGGAGTAAAATTAGTTTCGATTACGGGGAGGACACACGAGGGTGTCTAGCAGCCGTGGGAGGCACACGGCCTACCCACATGGACGTGTAACCCCTGAAACTTTCAAATGTTTTAAATTTCTGAGAATTTCTATGCATGTTCAAGGTCTCGATGACCTATTTAAGGGACTCTATGATTGAAAATGATAAATGGTTGTATGAAATTTCTATAAATGTTTCTGATCTATCTGGTAATGTCTTTAACCCTAATTCAGTGATGGATACGGGATAGGGGTGTTACATTTGGTTAGTATCAGAGCTACGATTTAGTCGATTCTCAGACTAACATAGAGTGTCAGAGTCTAGCTATACATGCCATATATCTAAATTGTGATAGTGTGATGAATCCTGACATATAAAATGTGATTTTTGTATAGTAGTGGATCCCGAAAGAGCCGTAGCTAATGACGTAGAAAGTAATGCGCCTGCTCCCGCTCAAGGGACAGCGCCCTCTAATCCGAGACCGGCGACGAGCGGTCGAGAGGGAGAAGCTAAACAAGCTTTCTTCCAGATGATGAGTGAGTGGTTCACTCAGTTCGTAAAGAATAACCCGACTGTTTAGCAACCCCCGCCCCCGATTATTCCCCTCAAAATACAGTTGCGCCACCGGTTATGTATCCGAATCTGTTGAATAAGCCTCCGATTAACAAGATTCTTAAGTATGGGGCTGAAGAGTTCCGGGCTACTAATGATGATGATGATGCTGAAAAGGCCTTGTTCTGGTTAAAAAATACTATTCGAGTATTAGAGGAAATGTCTCTAACTCCGGAAGAATGCATAAAATGTGTTGTATCTTTACTCCAAGATGCAGCCTATCAATGGTGGAAAACTTTGATTTTTATTGTTCCGAAAGAGTGTGTTACGTGGGACTTCTTTCAGATCGAATTTCGGAAGAAATACATCAGTGAGAGATTCATCGATCAGAAATGGAAGGAATTTTTGGAATTAAAATAGGGCCGAATGACTATTACTGAATATGAACGAGAGTTCATGAGATTAAGTTAGTACGCTCGATAGTGTATATCATCTGAAGCAATAATGTGCAAAAGGTCCGAAGATGGTCTTAATGAAGATATTCGTTTGTTAGTCGGGATCTTAGAAATAAAAGAGTTTGTTGTACTCATTGATTGAGCATGCAAAGCTGAGGCACTTGGGAAATCTAAAAGAAAAGCTAAGTCTGAAGCTAGAGATATGAGAAAAAGATTTTCGAGCAAATCATTTCAATCTGCTTTGAAGAGATTCAGAGATGATCAAAGTAGTTTAAGAGATAATGTGGGACATTCAAATAGAAATCGAGCTAGATCGCAAATAAGTTCTAAAACCCCAGCAACTTCAGTAGCCATTGTTGGTAATGTCCGAACTGAGAGACTTGAATGTAAACATTGAGGAAAAATGCATCCAGGAAGTTGTAGACTAAATGACAGAGCTTGTTTCAGATGTGGATCACTTGATCATTTTATCTGTGATTGCCCTGAGTCTGTCGAGCCAGAAATTGTTCAGAATCTGAGACCTGATAATGCACCTGTAAGAGGTAAACCTTTGAAGAATGTAAGAAATGTCAGTAGTAGTTAGAGAACTACGAGAGACACTGTTGCAAGATCTGAAGCTAGAGCGCCTGCCGGAGCATATACTATCCAAGCTCGTGAGGAAGCTTTATCTCCAGATGTTATAACGATTACTTTTACTCTTTATAATACTTCTGTGATTGGATTGATAGACCCTAGTTCTACACATTCGTATATATGCATGAATTTAGTATTCAGTAAGACTTTGCCTGTAGAGTCTACTGAGTTTGCTATAAAAGTCTCGAACCCCTTAGGTAAAAGTGTCCTTGTTGACAAAGTATGCAAGAACTGTCCATTAATGTTTCAAGATATTTGTTTCCCTGCTGATCTGATGCTTTTGTCATTTGATGAGTTTGATATCATTTTGGGTATGGACTAGTTGACATTGCATGATGCTGTTGTAAATTGTAAAAGAAAGACTATTGATTTGAGATGTCCGAATGATGAAATTGTACGGGTTGAGTCTAATAATTTGAATAGATTGCCTGTTGTGATATCTGTATTGAAAGCTCAATGATATGTGAATAATGGATATGAAGCATATTTAGCTTATGTGATTGATTCGAAAGTGTCTGAAAAGAAAGTTGAATCAGTACTTATTGTATGTGAGTATTCTGATGTGTTTTTTGAAGAGTTACCGGGTTTGCCTCTGATACGTGAAGTTGAGTTTGGTATTGAACTATTTTTGGTACGGCACCTATTTCGATAGCTCCGTATAGAATGGCACCAAAAGAGTTGAAAGAGTTAAAGTCACAGTTGCAAGAGTTGACTGATAGAGGATTTGCTAGGCCGAGTTTTTCGCCTTGGGGTGCTCCTATTCTGTTTGTGAAAAAGAAAGATGGTACGATGAGAATGTGTATCGATTATAATCAGTTGAATAAGGTAACCATAAAGAATAAATATCTGTTGCCCATAATTGATAACTTATTTGATCAATTAAAAGGAGCTACTATATTTTCCAAGATTGATTTGAGATTGTGTTACTACCAGTTGAGAGTGAAAGATTAAGATATACCGAAAACTGCTTTTAGAACGAGGTACGGGAATTCTGAATTTTTATTTATGCCATTTGTTCTAACCAATGCTCCTGCTATTTTTATGGATCTGATGAACAGAATTTTTAGACCGTATCTAGATCTATTTGTGGTGGTGTTCATAGATGACATATTGATTTATTTGCGTAATGAAGATGAGCATGCTAAACATTTGAGAATCGTGTTGTAAACTTTAAAAGAAAAGCAATTGTATGCAAAATTTAGCAAATGTGAATTTTGGTTACACGAGGTTAGTTTTCTGGGACATATTGTGTCGGCTTCTGGGGTTCGTGTTGGTCCAAGCAAGATTTCTGCTATTCTGGATTGGAAACCTCCGAAGAACATGTCTGAAGTCCGTAGTTTTCTGGGTTTAGCTGGTTATTACCATTGATTTGTAAAAGGATTTTTAGTGATAGCTACTCTGTTGACTAGATTACTTCAGAAAGATGTTAGATTTGAATGGTCTGATAAATGTCAAAAAAGTTTTGATCAGTTGAAACCTCTATTAATGAAGCTCCAGTGTTAGTACAGCTAGAATCGGGCAAAGAATTTGTGATTATAGTGATGCTTCGTTAAACGGTTTGGGATGTGTTTTGATGCAGGAAGGCAAAGTTTTAGGTTATGCCTCGAGACAATTGAAGCACACGAAAAGAACTATCCGACGCACGACCTTGAGTTAGCTATGATTATGTTTACACTTAAGATCTAGCGCCATTATCTGTATGGTGAGAAATGTCACATGTTTTCAGATCATAAAAGTCTGAAATACTTGATGACCCAGAAAGATTTGAACTTGAGTCAAAGAAGATGGTTAGAGCTGTTAAAAGATTATGAGCTTGTGATAGATTATCATCTGGGTAAAACAAACGTTGTTGCTGATGCATTGAGTAGAAAATCATTGTTTGCACTACGTGTTTTGAGTATTCAGCTAGATTTGTCTGGTGATAATTCTATGATAGCTAAATTAAAAGTGAAACCGTTGTTTGTACAACAAATATATGATGCTCAGAAGGTTGATAATGAATTTCAAATTGATGATAATTTCTTAAGATTTCAAGATCGTATCTGTGTTCCGAGAAATCCGGAGTTAATTTAGCTGATTTTGAATGAAGCTCATAACAGTCGTCTATCTGTTCATTAGGGAAGTACTAAAATGTACCATGATTTGAAGCGACACTATTAGTGGTCTGGTATGCAACGAGACATTTCTGACTTTGTTTCGAAATGTTTAGTCTGTCAACAAGTGAAGGCTGAACATCAAGTTCCGTATGGTTTGCTACAATCGATTTTAATTCCTGAATGGAAATGGGATAGCGTGATGATGGATTTTATTTTGGGATTGTCTTTGACTCGAGAAAGAAAGATGCAATTTGGGTTGTAGTTGATCGATTAACTAGATCTGCCCATTTTATTCCGATAAGATCCGATTTATCACTTGATAAATTAGCTAAGTTTTGTAATTCTGAGATTAAGAGATTGCATAGGGTGCCACTATCCATTGTGTCAGATAGAGATCCGAGATTTACATCGAGGCTCTGGAAGAAATTGCAAGAAGCTTTAGGTACGAAACTACATTTCAGTATAATTTTTCATCCGCAGACAAATAGTCAGTCTGAACGAACATTCAGATTCTTGAAGATATGTTAAGATGCTGTATACTTGAGTTTAATGGTTTGTGGGAACAGTACCTGCCATTGATTGAATTTCATATAATAATAGTTTTCAGTCAAGCATCAAAATGGAACTTTATGAAGCTTTGTACGAACTTAAATGTTGTACACCTTTGTATTGGACTGAGCTCAATGAAAATAAGCTACACGGGGTCGATTTGATAAAAGATTCAGTACAGAAAGTGAAATTGATCCGAGATTGTTTGAAAATAGCATCTGATCGTCAGAAGTCGTATGCGGACTTAAAACGAAAAGATATAGAATTTGAGATCGACGACAGAGTATTTCTGAAAGTGTCACCGTGGAATAAACTAATTCGATTCGACGTAAAGGCAAGTTAAGTCTGAGGTTCATCGGGCCGTATGAGATCATTGAACGTGTTGGGCCTATTGCATATAGACTGCTTTTACCACCTGAACTAGAAAAGATACACAATGTATTTCATGTTTCGATGCTCCATAGGTATCGTTCCGATCCGTCTCATGTGATTACTCCATCTAAAATTGAAATTCGATCTGATATGACATACGAAGAAGAACTGATTCGTATCTTAGCTCGTGAAATGAAAGAGTTGAGAAATAAGAAAATACCATTAGTAAAAGTACTATGGAATCGTCATGGAATAGAAGAGGCTACGTGGGAGTTGGAAGATTCAATCAGACAGCAATATTCGAACCTATTTGATGGTAAGATTTTCGGGGATGAAAATCCTTAAGGGGGAGAATTGTAACAGTCTGGTTTATACCCTAGTCAGAACAGTGGTTTTGGGACCATAAATCCGAGTCTGTATAATATTTTAATAGTATTTTTTGTGTCTTTGATAAGTGATTAAGCATGTGGTAAAATTTCATATGCTAAATTGTCCATTTATGTGTTTAATTTGATAAAAGGATTGAATTGCATCAAGTGCAAAACTAGCATGCTAATTGTTAAAGTACCAATGTGTTGTGGCTTTGTAAAGTTGGAGGCCTTATACAGCAATGAAGCCATTCATAAGGTTAGTGGATGGCATATGGTCTAAAATGACCTTAATTTATATGTTATATATGTTTTATTATAAGGACAATTTTGCAGTTAGGTTAATAATATGATAGTTAAGAAAATAAAACATGAAAATAGACATTAATTCATGCATTTATCCACCAAAAACACAAAGAAAAG
This sequence comes from Gossypium rotundifolium, assembly GCA_025506655.1. Lineage (NCBI taxonomy): Eukaryota > Viridiplantae > Streptophyta > Magnoliopsida > Malvales > Malvaceae > Gossypium > Gossypium rotundifolium. Next base: position 165,405,876 of record CP106724.1, on the reverse strand, counting down.
AAAGGTTTTGAAGCTTTCTAATATTCGGCTACTACCAAGCTTAATTAAGGTATGATTTTGATTTGGATTTTGATGATTTTGATGATTTTGAGATTGTTGCATAGTCTAATATCAAGCTCATGTCTCAATTTTGTGTATTGATGATGTTCATGAGATATGCTATTGATGATATGTTAAGTTTTATGATGAGCTTAGTTGTTAAATGAAATATTTGAGCTAGAAGAACATATTTTATTCTTGAATTTTTAATGAATTTAGCTAATTAGGGCAAAATTGAGAAAATAGTAACTTGAGGGACTAAATTGCAAATTTGATGGAAAATATGGGTTTGTATGAGATGTATGAAAATTCAGCTAAGCATGATTAAATGATGAATTTGTGAATTTGATGTTTTGAGAAAAATGGACTAAATTGATAATTTGTGCAAATGTGAGGGTTAAATTGCAAATAGCTCTAAATGTGTGCCTTGGATTGAATTGAATGAGTTAGTGAATGTAACATCCCAAATCAAGGCCTAGTCGGAACAGTGGTTTCGAGACCATAAATTCGACGTAATAAAATTTATTTTTATTATATTTTTATGGTCTACGATTTCACGGAAACATTCCGTGAAAATTTCGTTCAAAAATTTCGACGTTTGGGCACTCAATTTAGTCAAAAGGACTAAATTGTAAAAGTATAAAAGTTGAGTTCTACATGTTAGAGGTGTTCGTTATGAAGTTCTAAATTGGAGGTCCTCAAATGATAATTAGACCATTGGTTAAGTTGGTGGACAAAAATGGACATGGATGGGTATGTTTCAAAAGATTTTTTTTAAGGGGCATTTTGGTAATTTAGTGAATTAAATGAATTAAAAACAAAATTTAAATGCCAAATATGTCCATCTTCTTCATTAAGACGAAATTACAAGGGTTCTTCATATCTAGGGTTTGTTTCAAGCTTCCAAACTTCATAGTAAGTGATTCCAAGCCCCGTTTTTAATGTTCTTTACGTTTTTGGAATCCCGGTAACTTGGTTTAACTTATTCTAGCAATAATTTAACCTAGGGTTCATATTTGGAAAAATGCCCATAGGTGAAATGTGTTTATTTTGATATTTTATGATAGAATATGAAGGCTGAAATTATGTTAAACAACTTTTGCTAAGCAATTTTACGTGAAAACGAGTAAAACGACATAATCAGTAAAAATACCTAACGTTCATAAGTACATGTTAGAGTGAGAATTTGATGTTGCTACAAAAGGGAAAAATGTTCAGCTTGTTATAAAACATAAGAATAAGGGATGAAGTTTAATTTTCGAGCCTAGGGGAAAAATTGTAATTATGCAAAAGTTTAGGGGCAAAATTGTAATTTTACCAAAGTTTGAGTTAAGGACTGTTTTGAGTAGTACATTAATTAAATAAGTGAACTGTGATGTTTTAGACCCAGAAAAATGAGATTTGGACTTAGAACTGGAGGAAAATCGAAAAATCGAGAAAGTTGGTAAAATGACCGTTTCGGCATTCGAGGAAAGTAGGTGTGTTAATCATAATGTAATAATGTCGTAATGTATGTTTGAAACCTAAATTGTGGTATTAAATTGATTTTGTTGAATTACATGTTTAATATATTATGTTGGTGAATTGATTTAATAATATGTTTATGATAAAAGGTGACATAGGTGACATGGAAAATGGGTTGAAATGTTGCGCTTAAAGGTGTTTTCTATGACTATGGTTATTATGTGAATTGGAAAGTTGATATGTAAATAATGCATTTATTTTACTTGTTCAATAATTATTTTGCTAGATATTATGGAAATCATTGGATGATAACTAACATACGAAAATGAATGGAATGAGAAATTCTCGATTGAACCTTCGAAAAATCGAGAGATACGGACAATATGTAGCTAGCTCACACGAGTGATAAGGACCTTCACCGTGTGCACAAAAAAGCTACTAGATGGAAAAATTTGATATGTAGCTAGGCCACATGGATGATAAGGGACTTTTACCATGTGTGCAAGAAAGCTACGGGATAATAATTTCATATGTAACTAGGTCACATGTGTAATACTGTGTGCATACCATGTGTACAAGAAAGTTACGGGTTATGAGGAGCTAGGTCACATGAGCGGTTCCTAGTGTTGGACACCATGTAGACAAGAAAGCTACGAGATGGAATGACTAGGTCACATGGGTGATAAGGGACCTTCACCATGTGTACAAGAAAGCCGGATTATGTGTAGGTGGAGCTATGTGCTGAGACCACCGAGTATCGGGCGTTTTCCGAAGGGGTTCGAGGAGAGAATTTACTAATGATGATTGGTGCGATCATGTTATGAATAAGTGCAAGTGTGAATGTGACCAATTTTGAAATGTGGCAAATTTACGTATGAACAATATGTTCGATATGTAATCGGAAATTGGAAAGGTTGGTATAAGCAAGTGATGAACACAACTAAAGTGAAAGAGCAAAAATTTACAATAAAACTATTTGGACAGCAGCAGTGACATGAGTTTGAAAAATCACTAAAAATAATAGGGATTGAATTATAAGTTGTATGAGATATTTATTTAAATCTTATTGAGTCTATTTTCATATAAAATAAACATAGCAAACAAATGATTCGTATATTTTGAGATATTTGAATTTCTGTGAGATTGGTTTAGAATGATTATGTGATCCCCTATTCTGCATTGTAAAAATCATTGAAAGTTGTACAAAAATAATATTGGGACATAATTTATATGATTAGATTCCTTATTTAGTCTATTTTTATAATAAGCAAACTAGAACATCATTTGAATTCTTTACAAAAAGATAATTAAATTTTAGCAAAGAATGGTCGGAATTGTTAAACAGCAGAACAGGGGAGACTTTGAAGAATAAACTGTACTAATTGGAAAAACGAAAAATTCTGAAAATTTTATGGTAAAAAGATATGTGAATCTAGTTTCAGTAAAAATTTACAGATCTTAATTTGGAGTTTTGTATCTCCAGATATAAATAATTTAGTAACCGTGACTCGAGTAGACAGCTTGAGATGAACTTGAATAAAAAGTGGAACTATGTTCAATTATGATTGTATTATCTTGAGAACATATTGTGAAGATTTATAAAAGCATGTTAATAAATCACTTATTATTTACATACTTACTTACTAAGCTTTGTAGCTTACTTCCCTTCATTTCCCATATCTTATAGGGTTGTATGCTAACACGAGTTGGAGATCGCCGGAGATGTAATCACACTATCAAGCTATCATCGTGGGGTAAAAGTGAATACAAACCTCTTAAGTTTATGGCATGTATAGGAGACTTAGTCATTTGTATATGTCATAATTGGTTTGGCCTAAAATGTTGGACTTCAATATTTAGTAGTTCATTTTGTATAATTTGGATGAAATTTTATGATTTCGATTTAATCGTTTTCAAGTGTATGTGTTTTGGTAATGCCTCGTACCCTATTCCGGCGTTGAATATGGGTAAGGGGTGTTACAGTGAATAAAAGAGTTAATTTTGAATATGTATAGATCAATATCAAGAATAGAGGAAAACAAACTTAGATCGCGGGAAAGCGAATTAACCGAGTAGCCGTTTTCATTTCCGTAAAATCGAATTCGAGGTAAGTCATTATGCAAGTAATTGTATTTGTTTTAAACTGTGTATGATCATATGACTATTGTTAACTATGAATGCTTATGAGATGATCCGTACATGAATTTCGAGATAAGGTTGACTTAGTGTTGATATCCGATAAGTCCCGTACGAACCTAGGAATAGATAGGATTAGCTATGTCATGACATAGGTATCTGTTCTATTATATCATGTAAGACCACGTCTAGGACATTGGCGTTGATTTGAGATTTCATGTAAGACCACGTCTGGGACGTTGGCATCAATATGAGCTTTACATGTAAGACCATGCCAGGGACATCGGCATCGTATTGATTTGTGTAAGACCATGTCTGGTACAGTGGCATCGATATCTGAGTGATAAACCGTAAAAGTAACATATTTTAACCCCATATTTAGCATGCTTTTGGATGATTTGGCCCTTGATTTATGTAAAAAGGTGCTCTTAATCCTTTCTTTTCATGTTTTATGCTCAGGAAAGCACCGGAGGATGAAAAGAATGGGAAACGGCCTTAAAACGGGCCAATTTGGGCCAAAGTGGAAATTGACACGGCGTAGACTTCAAGCAGCACGGCCGTGGCTCATCAACTTACTTCACACGACCTGGACCATGATTTACATGGTGGTGCCTAAATCAATAGAATCGGAACATGACCTAAAGTCGATTTACACGGTCGTGCCTAAACAAACAGAATTGAAACACGGCTTGAAGTCGATTTACATAGGAGTGTGCCATGGCCGTGCCCCTGTCATGGAAAATAGGAATTTGTAACATCCCAAAGTTGGGCCTAGAAGGATTGGGCCCAATGGGCCTTAGGCGTAGGAGCGTTTAAAATTTTTGGGAACAAGAGAATGACTTTAATGCAAGTTGGATCTAGTAGGTGAGTGATTTTGGAAGGTTAGGTTGCTTCTATGAAGTCCCGGGTTCAAGTTAGGCCTTAGGAAAATTTTTGGTTTCAGGTGAATAAAACCCTAGGAGTTAGTAGCAGGCTTTAAGAATTAAATGTGGAGGAAAAAGACACAAGTGTAGTGTGTGGTGTAGTGGCAAAGTGACACCACATAAGAGACAAGGGGGTGACGCCACAAGGAAGGAAGGAGGTCTAAGGTTCAAGTCTTGGCTTTTGCATATTGGTTTTCTTTTTAAAGGGACTCTAGAATTTTGCCATAGGGTTGTTATATTTAGTTGTGCATGATTTTAGACACAAAAGGAGCTAGTTGGTTAAGTGGCTAGCGGCATCGATTATGCTACGGGGGAGCTTGGGTTCGAATCTCATGACAAGCAAGGGAGTATTTATTTTGCGGATTGGACGGCAAGAGTTTGAGTTGGATTTAAACTCTACTGACGGAGGGATCCCACATCGGAAAGATAAAAAGAAGGAAGGTGAGAAGCTAGCTATATATAGAGCTGTCTAGGAAGAGAAGGAGCATAACTGGTTGGCATTGGGCATAGGAGTGCTCGGAGCGCGGTTTAGCAGCTTCAGATTCCTATCAGGTGTGTGTATTCTCTCTACTCTAGTTGTAAAGCGGCAAATGCCAAAATTCGGTGACACAGCGATAGTAACCACACAAGCATGCGAGTGCATGTGTGGGGCTTCAACGCGATAGTTGAGGCCATCAGTAGTGTTCTTATGGGTGTGGCTGTTGGGCCAAGTGGGCCCAATGGGCCTGGGGGCCCATTTGAGTAAATTGTATGATTGAGTAGTAGATAGTGAACTAGACTATGTGAATCTCATATATGTGACTAGGTTTGGGCTAAATGGGCCACACGAGTGTGTGGGCCCACTTGGGCGGAGAATGGGTCTTAGGCCCATTCGTATCGTTTTCTCTATTTAGAATGCGTTGGTTTACGAAATTACCAAAATACCCCTGGTTTGCGAAATTACCGAACTACCCTCGATTTATAAAATTATTGAACTACCCATGGTTTGCAAAATTATCGAAATACCTTAGTTTGTAAAATTACCGAAATACCTCCAATCTGTAAAATTATCAAAATACCTTGGTTTGCAAAATTACCGAAATACCCTCGATTTGCAAAATTATCAAAATACCCTTGGTTTGCGAAATTATTGAAATACCCATAATTTGTGAAATTATTGAAATACCCACAGTTTGTGAAATTACTGTTTTACCCCTAAACGACAAAATGACCATTGTACCCTCGTGGTAGTACTAGCGTTTTATGTGTTAATTGTATGATTGATTATGTTTCAGATACACTACATACAAGAATTAGTTATGGGTACAATTATCAAACTACCCCTAAAGGGAAGGATTATCGGAATACCCTTACAGGGTAAAATGGCTGATTTGCCCTTTTAGGTAAGTGATTGGCTTATGCTATGATATGATCGGTTTTGGCTATGGTTGTATGATTGATATGCTTTTATTACATGTTTAAATGATTGTTATTGAGCATGGCTATTCTGCATACACGTGTAATGATTGAGCATGACATACACGACATATTGCATGGGGTTGGATTATTGATGATCGGGGAAGTGTATATCGATGGCTCTGCCACATTCTGTATAATGGCTATATGCCAACCTAAATATGGCTCCGTGCCATCTTGATTATGGCCTTGTGCCAATCGTATTTACCTAAGGTTGTGTGCCAATTATATTACCGTCACTGATGGCTATGTGCCAAGCATAATATAGTTATTGATGACTATGTGTCAATCATATTTACCCAGTGCTGTGTGCTGATTATATTATTATTTCGGTGGCTCTACCACATATATTGGTGACAATGTCATACTAAATGATGGCGTGATGCCACATCATTGTATCGATGATTTGGTCACATAGTGATCGGTGGCTAGGCCACATTATATTTGGTCACATGGTGATCGGTGGCTAAGCCACGTTGTATTATTTGGTCAAATAGTGATCGGTGGCTAAGCCACGTTAAAGTTATATTTGGTCACATAGTGATCAGTGGCTAAGCCACGTTATCTGGTCCTTGAGTATTATGACTGACAGCATGACTGTCAAAGTGGCGTGTAGTGGATGGAGGGTTGATTGTAGAAATCCCCACGGTGTGATGGACTGTTACGGAGTGGCGTGTAGAGGATGGAAAAACTAGGCTGGGCTGGGACATAATGCATTCATTTACTTTTATCTCATCTTGAGTGGGCTAAGGCCAATATGCGATTGTGGGCCACGAGCCGTTTATGTGACATAAGGGATTTACACACTGAGTCTCGGTGACTCACCCCTTGTTTAATCTTCTAGGTAATCAGTAGATCGTGGATATGGGAGCCGAGGCAGACTCGTGGAGGCCATAATATCTTTTCTTTTTGTAAACTTGTTTTTTACTATAAATTTATTTTAATTTGGGACTTTTGTTATGTAATAAAGCCTTTCTAAGTTAAACTTTGGTTTTTATTAGTTACTATTTATTTCAAATTTGACACTATGGTAATTTAAACATTAAAGTGGAAATGGAGTTTTTTTCAAAAACATACGGGCAACATAAAATAATCATTTTTCTTTAAAGTATCAACAAATATAATGAATGTTTGATTATCATAACTTGGGAACTTTCTTAATCTACATATGTTATTTTTAAGAAAAAGTTTTCAAATCTACGGTTTTCTTAAATTCAACAAATCTCATTTTTACCTCACCCTGTAACATATTGGATCCGGTCGTGATGTTTAGGCCAGGTTTGGTGTGTTACATAATTTCACTCGGAAAAGGATACTTAGGGAGAAAGAAACGCATTCAAAGAGCCTATATAAAGACCCTAAGTGTAACCTGAAGGAGGGTGGTTAGTTAGGCAGTCAGCTAGGCCAAGAAACCGAGCCAGAAGGTCGGATTTGTGGGAATCACTCGAAGATAGCCAGTTGATCCATCTCAAGAAGCCGAAATTCTACTCAAGACGGCGGATCTTTCTTTCAATTCCCTCAGGGGGTTTTATGGATTTCTTATGTTTTGTTTTATCTTTTCTCTTGAGATGTTTTATTTTACCATTATGAACTAAACCCTTCAGATACCTGAAGGGGATGAAGCCTAGATGAATCTTTTTATTATTTATTGAACTATATGATAAATACTCAGTTTGTTCTTAATTATGTGTGCTTAATTCTTGTGTTAATATTTTCAAATATTGATTCAAGTCGATTGTGCTTAGGTGGTGGAGCAAAAGTCCCTACTTAAGAGTAGATCTAGCATAATTAAGCAAAGTTGATCGTGCGCCTAGAGATAGGGTGACGAGATTTTGCCAGATTAGGGTGAAACCTAATATGGGAGTCCATAGTTCGATTTACTACAATTCTAGAGGGTTATTAAGTGAGAAAGAGATTTCTGTTAATCAACCTAGGGTTAGACGTTATTCGCCTCGAGAGATGGTGTAATATAAATTAAGGAGTCTTACGGATCAAGCTAAGTGAATAAATCGTCTAGTTCAGTGTTAGATAACAAGTGAAGTTTAGGTGGATTCTTCCTAAGGGTATTTTCTTAATCAACTGAGTTTTTCCTAAAGTTATTTCCCTAAATCCATTCTTTTTGTCTTTGCGTCTTAGTTTAGTAATTAATTAGGTAATTTAGATTTAAACAACCAAATCATTCAATATTTAGGCTAAATAATAGAAAGAAAGTGAGTATTAGTACTTTTAGTTCCTTTGGGTTTGACAATCTGGTCTTGCCTAAACTATACTACTGTTCAATAGGTGCACTTGCCTTAAGTCGTTGTCAGAGTTAGTTTGCAGGTTCGATCATTCTCTTATAAATTTTAAAACTTGACAATTCTAGACGATCAAGTTTTTGGCATTGTTGCCGGGGAAGTAAAATATTAAGAAAGCTCTATTTTTATTACTTTAGCCATTATTTTTATTTTTATTTTCGCAATTTAATTTAATTTATTAGTTTAGTCTTGCTAAATTTTCTTTCTTTTCCTAGCAGGTACCTCTAGTTTATGACTAGAAGGAACTCGACAGGACCTCTAATATACAATAGTGATATTGAAGCTACCACTTGTAGGAATCACAGAGAAATAAGGTGAGCCTTAAATTACCAAGAGAGCGAATCCAATCCTACTGAAGGTATAGACAAAAATAATCCACCATGAGATATGGTAGAGAATAATGCTCCGCGTACTATGTATGATTATGCTAAACCTCATTTAACAGGAGCGGAATCTAGTATTGTTTGGCCTGCTATAGCTACTAATAATTTTTAATTAAAGCCTAATACTGTACAAATGATTCAACAATTTGTTCAATTTGATTATTTGCAGGACGAAGACCCGAACACTCATATAGCTAATTTTTTAGAGTTCTGTGATACTTTCAAAATTAATGGCGTTTTTGATGATGCCACTCGTCTTCGATTATTTCCCTTTTCATTAAGGAATAAAGCCAAACAGTGGTTGAACTCGTTTCCACGAGGGTCAATTACGACATGGGACCAGATGATCGAAAAATTTTTATTAAAATATTTCCCACAGGCCAAAACGGCCAAATTACAAAATAATATCTCTTCTTTTGTGCAGATGGATTTAGAGACATTATAAGACACATAGGAGAGATACAAGGATCTCTTGAGGAAATGTCCACACCACGGATTACCTTTATGGCTTCAAGTCCAAACTTTTTACAATGGTGTAAATCTCTCTACGAGGCAACTAATTGATTCAGTCGTCGGTGGAACCCTGAACAACAAAACTCCTGAAGTAGCCTACGAGTTTATCGAAGAGATGTCGCTGAACAACTATCAGTGGCAAGTTACAAGGACAAAGCCAACAAAATCAGCCGGAGTTTCAACATCGACGTAGTAACCATGCTGTCAAATCAGGTAGAGATGATGAATAAAAAGCTTGACAATTTGTGTTCTTTGCAGGTAAATCTGGTAATGCAGTGCGACGCAAGTGGAACCGTGGTGAATCCTAAGTACTCACCCTACCAACTGGGCATGGAAAATGAACATACAAATTATATAGGTAATAATTTCAGATCTAATAATAATCCTTATAGTAATACCTATAATACAGGATGGAGGAACCACCCAAATTTTTCGTGGGGAGGTCAATGAGGCCAATAAAATCAAGGAAATAAAAAACAACAACCTCTTCCAAATTTCTAAAATCAGCCCTATCCATAGGAAAAGGAGCCGAGTCTTGAAGAAATGCTGAAAAAGTTCATGGCAGACACAGATGCACGTCTCCAAAAAATTGATACAACACTTGATAACCAAGAAATATAGATCAAAGAGATCAAGGAATGAGTCGGGGAAATCACTAAAATTGTTGGACAACTCGTGCACCTAATGTCCGAACGACCACAAGGGCGTCTGCCAAGCAACACTGAGATTAACCCAAAGGAGCAAATCCAAGCCATAATAGCTCATAGTAGTGTAAAGGTAGATGATAAAATTGAGGTAACACAAGAAAAGCCAAAATCGGTAATCAAAGATTACCAGCCTCGCATACCTTATACCGAAGCGTTGAAGAGAGACAATTTAGAAAAATAGTTCGGTAAGTTTCTTAAACTTTTAAAGAAATTACATATTAACTTATCGCTTCTTGAAGCTCTTTCACGGATGCCAGATTCGTGGAAATTTTTAAAATAGCTTCTAACGAACAAACATAAGCCAGATGAGGAACCACATGTGGAATTAAACGCAGTATGCTCAGAAATGTTACAGAATAGACTACCACGGAAGCTAAAAGATCCAGGGAGTTTTACAATCCCGTGTTTATTTGGTAGACTAACTATTGATAATGCATTAGCTGATTTAGGGGCAAGTATAAATGTCATGCCCTATAAAATGTTTAAGCAGCTAGGTCTAGGGAAACCCAAATAAACTAGGATGAGTATTCAATTAGTTGATAAAACTGTTATAATTCCTAGGGGTATTATTGAAGATGTTATTGTAAAAATTGATAAATTCGCTTTCCCAGTAGATTTTGTTGTCTTAGACATGGATGAGGATAACTCGATTCCTTTAATCCTAGGAAGACCCTTTTTAGCAACTGATAGAACTAAAATTGATGTTGCCACAAGAGAACTCATACTTTGTGTAGGTGACGAATCGATTAGTTTACAAGCTCTTGACTCAGCCAGGACATCGATCAATGAAGGTGAGAAAGCAAATTCAGTTGACAATCAATCTGTTCAAATCCCACCGCAGGAACAAACACAGAACTACAAACCTGAATAGAAGCAAGGACCCTGTACCAATAAAGAAGAATTATGTAAGGAGCAAAGATTGGAGGACAACGAACTAGAAGAGTGTTTTAAAGAGAAGCCGAAACCACAAAACACAAAACCGAAAGACAATCTTTAAATCTTTAGCTTAGTAGTTTGTTAATTTAGCTTAGTAGTTAGTTATTTCCCCAATTCATTCTTTTTGTCTTTGTGTCTTTAGCTTAGTAGTTAGTTAATTTAGATTAAATAATCAATCACTTAATATTTATGCTAAATAATAGAAAGAAGGTTAGTATTAGTACTTTTAGTTCCTTTGGGTTTGACAATCCGGTCTTGCCTAAGCTATACTACTGTTCAATAGGTGCACTTGCCTTAAGTCGTTGTCGAGTTAGTTTCGTGTTCGATCATTACATTTATAAATTTTAAAACTCGACAAAACAACGATCAAGTTTTTGGCTATTCTTTGAGGAACTAAAATATTAAGAAAGCCCTATTTTTATTACTTTAGCCATTATTTTTATTTTTTCGTAATTTATTATTATTTTTGTTTTTATTTTAGTTTTAACCTTGCTAATTTTCTTTCTTTCTTTTCCAACATAGGCACTTCTAGTTTATGACTAGAAGGAACCGAAAAAACCACTAGTATACGATAGTGATATTGAAGCTACCGCTTGCAGGAATCACAGAGAAATTAGGCGATCCCTAAATTGCAGAGAAGAAGAACAACAAGGCAAATCAAATCCTACTGAAGGGATGGATGAGAATAATCCACCACCACAAGATGTGGCAGAAAATAATGCTCCGCGTACTATGTATGATTATGCTAAACCTCATTTAATAGGAGAAAAATAGAGTATTGTTAGGCCTGCTATAGCTGCTAATAATTTTGAATTAAAGCCTAACACTATACAAATGATTCAACAATTTGTTCAATTTCATGGTTTGCAGGATGAAGACCCGAATACCCATATAGCTAATTTATTAGAGTTCTATGATACCTTCAAAATAAATGGCGTTTCTGATGATGCCATACGTCTTCGGTTATTTCCCTTTTCATTAAGGAATAAAGCCAAGCATTGGTTGAACTCGTTACCACGAGGGTCAATCACCACATGGGATCCAATGAACGAAAAATTTTTATTAAAATATTTCCCACCGACCAAAACGGCCAAATTACGGAATGATATCTCTTCTTTTGTGTAGATGGTTCTAGAGGCATTATATGACCCATGGGAGAGATACAGTGATCTCTTGAGAAGATGTTCGCACCGTGGTTTACCCTTGTGGTTACAGGTCCAAACTTTCTATAACGGTGTAAACCCCTCAACGAGGAAACCAATTGATTCAGCCACCGGTGGAACCCTGAACAATATAACTCCTGAGGCAGCTTACGAGTTTATTGAGGAGACATCACTGAATAACTATTAGTGGCAGGTTACAAGGACAAAACCAACAAAATCAGACGGAGTTTTCAACCTCGACGCAGTAACCATGCTATCAACGCAGGTAGAGATGATGAATAAAAAGCTAGATAGTTTGTGTTCTTCGCAGGTACATCCAGTAATGCAGTGTGATGCAAGTGGAACTGTGGCGAATCTTGAGTACCCACCCTACCAACCGGGCACAGAAAGTAAATAGATGAACTATATAGGTAATAATTTCAGATCTAATAATAACCCATATAGTAATACTTATAATCCAGGTTGGAGAAACCATCCAAATTTTTTTGTAGGGAGGTCAAGGAAATCAAGGAAATCAGAGACAACAACCTCTTCAAAATTTCCAAAATCAGCTATATCCATAAGAAAGGAAGCCGAACCTTGAAGAGATGTTGACAAAATTCATGGCAGCCATAGAAAACCGTTTCCAAGACACTGAGACAACACTTAAAAACCAACAAACATTGATTGAAGGGATCAAGAACCAAGTTGGGGAACCTACTAAGTCAGTTGGGAAATTACTAAATTAGTTGGACAACTTGCAAAGATAATTTTCGAACGACCGCAAGGGTGTTTACCAAGCAACATTGAGATTAACCCAAATGAGCAAATCCAATCCATAACAGCTCAGGAAAATGTAGGGTTAGATGAACTCAATTCATTACAATAAAGTGAGGTACAAGAAGGTAAAGTAGAGGTAACCCAAGAACAGCCAAAACCTGTAATCAAAGAGTACCAACCTCGCATACCTTATCCGAGGCATTGAAGAGAGACGAGACAAAGGAACAGTTCGGTAAGTTTCTTAAACTTTTAAAGAAATTACATGTTAACTTACTGCTTCTTAAAGCTCTTTCACAGATTCCAAATTCGAGGAAATTTTTAAAACAACTCTTGACGAACAAGCGTAAGTTAGACGAGGAGCCACATGTGGAATTAAACACAATGTGCTTAGCAATTCTATAAAATAGACTACCACGGAAGCTAAAAGATCCAGAGAGTTTTACAATTCCATGTTTAATTGGTAAACTAACAGTTGATAATGCTTTGGCTAATTTAGGGGCAAATATAAATGTCATGCCTTATAAAATGTTTAAGCAGCTAAGTCTAGGGAAACCCAAACAATCTAGGATGAGTATTCAATTAGCTGATAAAATTGTTAGAATTCCTAGGGGTATTATCGAAGATGTTATCGTAAAAATTGATTAAATTTGTTTTCCCAGGAGATTTTGTTGTCTTAGACATGGATGAGGATAATTCGATTCCTTTAATTTGAGGAAGACCCTTTTTAGCAACTGCCAGGACTAAAATTGATGTTGACATAGGAGAACTCATTCTTCGTATAGGTGACGAATCAATCAGTCTACAAGCTATTGACTCGACCAAGACATCAATTGATGAAGGTTAGAAAGCAAATTCAGTTGATGACCCATTTGTTCACCTTTCACCACAGGATCCACCACAAAGCCGCAGACCTAAGCCGGATCGTAGACCTCGTGCAAATAAAGAAGAAATATATAAGGAACGAAGCCTTAAGGTTGACGAATCAAAAGCATGAAAGACACATTATAAAGAGGAACTGGATCCGCACGAAGCAAAACCAAAGGAGCCCCCAGAAAAGATCATAGGAATGTTGAACCACTTCAAAATAGGAGATCAGGTACTGTTAAAGAAGGAAGATCCACGAATTACCACGTCAGACCTAAATATAAATGAAGAAATCCCTTTTGAGGTATGGAATATTTTCCCATATGGAATAGTCGAGGTAAACAATCCTATATTCGGTACTTTTAAGGTAAACGCTTCTCGACTTAAACTTTATCATAAAAAAATTTACAGCATGAGAGAAGATATTCAAACTTTTAAACCACCCTGATTTTTTCAAATACAAGGAAACTCTAGCTTAAGACTTTAAACGAGTGCTTCTCGGGAGGCAACCCGAGCACTAACCCTATATATTTACTCATTTGTTTTCATTTTAATTTTTTTTTTCTCGTCGTCTTAAACACCTAGTTTTAAACTAACCAAAAGTGTAGATTTCCAGACCACACGGCCGTGGCCGTGACCATGTGGAAGTACAGAATCTCCATACTAACAATGGCAGAAGAGGTACAAGTTAGAGAGAATTAAATTTTTGAGTCAGACTCCAACCACCACCACACGGGCACCGATAAAATGCCATGACCGTGTGATGTGGCCGTGGACAGGATTGAATTATTACCAATGGGCGTGGCAATCTATAAAATGGGCATGGCAATCTGTAAAACGGGCGTTGGTGAACCAACACGCCTAGACATACGACCGTGTGAGGCAACTGTGTGAATGGACATGCCCACAGTCCACGGGTGTGGAGAGCATTAAACCCCAAACCTCTATTTAAACCCAACCTCTTTTTCTCCTTCTTCTCACCAACTCCCCATCTTTTCTTTTCTTCCTTCCCTTTCTCAGATTTCTCCCCTCCCTATCAAGTCTCTAAACTCTTGAGCCTACACATATCCATGTCAAAGAAGCGAAAAAAAGCCAAGCGCAGTCTCCTCAAAGGAAACCGATCTACATAAGTTCATGCCAGCCGCTTTAGCTACGCGACAAGCCAAGGGTCCTTGAGACCATTAAATTTTTCTTCTATTCTTCTCTTCTCCTTTATTTTCCTTATTGTTACTTCTCTTCTGCTTAATTTAGTTTATTTTATTCTAGTTTTTTTTTGGTTTTAAGTTCTTCAGGATGCTAGGGAATCACACTAGAACCACGACCACCGGCTCAACACAGCCTTAGGAATCACACCCACCTCGCGAACCATCCAACATTAAGGACTCCCCAGTCCATTCATCTTTTATGTTAATTTTATCTTACTTTCTATTTTCTTTCCCTTTAATTTTCGTGTCCTTAAATACATAATTAGTTTATTTTAAATGTGTCTTAATAATTCTTGGCTAATCCATCACGAGTTTCCCAATTTTTTCATCTAGCATAGTGACTGTTGGCATCCACCACATTACCATCGCCTCCTCCTCCAAATCAGGTGGGAATAGTGATCCCAAAAAAATTAGGAAGTGTCACTTCTCCCTTCTCTTTTGATTTCAATATCAAATGATCATTTATCTATCTTTGTACATTGAGGGCAATGTACATCTTAAGTGTGGGGGGTAAAAGTGCCTAACTTTTTGCATTATTCTCAAATCCTTGAATTACATCTAGTTCTTAAGTAATTTTCTCATATTACTAATTAGGATGAAATTTCTGATGATTTATGATTCTTATTGATATGTTTTTTGAGTGAGTCATAGTTAATTGTGCATTGATGATTTAAATTTTTAGATACTAGAGAATCAAGCATGATAAGTCTATTTTTCAAGAAAAAAAATTTAGGTTGTCGAACTGAATTTGAATACTACCATGAAGTTTGAAATTTACAGGGATTGATGTCAAATACCCATAAGTTTTGTGAGATTTGAGCCTTATAGAGCATATATTCTTTTTCATGCTCACTTTATTGATTATGAGTGTGTCAAAACTGAATTGTTATTCTAGAACTGGCCTCGATATTACATGTCAAGACCACATTTTTGATTTGATATACTGAGATGATAAACGCACCTAAGTTTTAACCCACTCACCCCACTAAAAAGCCTACCTACATAATTAACCCTAGTGAACCTCTTTGATCCTAACAACCTTTTTATTGATTCACCCACTAATATTAACCCAAAACCTACTTGTATTTGTTATCACCATTCCTTTGACTACCCTTCTATCGAGAATTGATTTGATTAGTTGCCTAATTACTTTATTGCAGTTGATAAAGTTCTTTCTTATATTATGTATTTATTGATTTGTTCTTAAAAAAAATCGAAGTATATTCATTATTAGTTCTATAATTAAGTGAGCTTATATGTTTAATTTCAACATCTTGAAGAAGAAGCTTGTATTATTAGTATTTTCATGTGATGTAATTATTCAGATCATTAGTTCAAATCTTTTTCTAAAGTTAGGTAATTTGTCAGGTCAATCTCGATTCTAACCCTCTAATTTAGCATTTTTCCACACCTTTAACCCAAGCCCCATTAAAACCCTTAAAAGGCCTTTTGATTTGTGTATCATCTCATATTACAGTAGTGGAGATTTTATTTTCAGGCAAGCCTATGGGATTAACTTTTCAGGTTCGACTTATGAGTGCTTATTCTTGAACCTTAAACACTTCAAGTACTTTGAGTGAATCTTTACTGAGGATGTCAATCCTTGTCAATTTTGAATCAGAGGTAATTATTTAGATAAGGGGAATCACCTATGTTTTCGTGCTACAGATATATGACTTAGAATTGTTTGAATCTTTAGGAGTCTTTGAGTTAAATTATCCATGTATAAATTATCTATGAATTATGATGAGGCATTGTTAATGAGAATTATGAATTGTGGAAAGTTCGTTTTAATTGTAAGTTGAGAATTTTGCTTGAGGACAAGCAAAAGCTTAAATGTGGGGGTATTTGATAAACCGTAAAAGTAACATATTTTAATCCCCATTTAGCATACATTTGGATGATTTATTCCTTGAATTGTGTAAAAAGGTGTTCTTAATCATTTCTTTTCATGTTTTATACTCAAGAAAGAACCTAGGGATAAAAAGAACAAGAAACGGGCCTAAAACGGACCAAATTAGGTCAAAATAGAAATTGACACGGCCTGGGCCCAAGTCCACACGCCCGTGCCTCCCTAATTTACTCTAACACGGCCTAAACCCCGAAACACACAGGCGTGTCTTTTTAGCAGACTC
Source organism: Gossypium rotundifolium (assembly GCA_025506655.1). NCBI lineage: Eukaryota > Viridiplantae > Streptophyta > Magnoliopsida > Malvales > Malvaceae > Gossypium > Gossypium rotundifolium. The sequence goes on along the minus strand of CP106724.1, from coordinate 165,388,897 downwards.
GACCACGGCCTAAAATTGATTCACACGGACGTGTGCCATTGCCGTGTCCCTGTCATGGCAAAGAGAAATTTCATTCGGAATAGGGTACTTAGAGGAAAAGAAACACATTCCAAAGCCTATTCAAACACCCTAGTAGGAATTCCACTCAGATTAGGATACTTAGGGCCGAGTAAAGCATTCCAAGAGCCTATATAAACACCCTAGGTAGAAGCCATCTGCTAGGGCTTTTGGCGCGGTTAGCTAGGACAAGGAGCCGAGCCAAAAAGGCCAAATTTGTGGGAATGACTCGAAGATAGCCAATTGATCCATCTCAAGAATCCAAAATTCTACTCAAGATGGCGAATTTCTCCTCCAATTCCTTCAGGGAGTTTTAGGGATTTCTTATGTTTTGTTTTATCTTTTCTTCTGAGATTTTTTCTTTCATTGTTATGAACTAAAACCTTTAGATACCAGAAGGGGATGATAAGATGGATCTCGTTATTGTTTTATGAACTATATGATAAATATTCGATTTGTTCTTAATTATGTGTGCTTAATTCTTGAGTTAATATTTTCAGGATATTGATTCAAGTTGGATGTGCTTAGGTGGTGGAGCAAAAGTCCCTGCCTAAGAGTAGATCTAGCATAATTAAGCGAAGTTGATCATGTGCCTAGAGATAGGGTGACGAGATTTTGTCGGATTAGGGTGAAACCTAGTATTGGAGTCCATAGATCGAGTTAATGCGATTCTTGGGGTTTTAATAAGAAAGAGATTTCAATTAATCAACCTAAGGTTAGTCATTATTCACCTCGAGAAAGGGTTTAATATAAATTAGGGAATCCTACGGATCAAGTGAATAAATCGTCTGGTTCAGTGTTAGATAACAAGTGAAGTCTAGGTGGATTCTTCCTAAGGGTATCATCTTAATCAACTAATTTTTCCCATAAGTTATTTCCCCAATTCATTCTTTTTGTCTTTGCATCTTTTGCTTAGTAGTTAGTTAGTTTAGATTAAATAATCAATCACTTAATATTTATGCTAAATAATAGAAAGAAGCTTAGTATTAGTACTTTTAGTTCCTTTGGGTTCGACAATCCAGTCCTGCCTAAGCTATACTACTGTTCGATAGGTGCACTTGCCTTAAGTTTTTGTCATAGTTAGTTTCAGGTTTGATCATTCTCTTTATAAATTTTAAAACTCGACAAAACAACGATCACTTGTAAAGTTGGCATGGTTGAAATTGGTATTGAATGTACATATTGAATGGTTATTTTGGTATATTCTTAGTTGTCAAATGTGCATGAGATGTATTGATGATTGGCTTGCAGGTTTGACCCTAAGTGGGTGGCATTTTGGCCTTACAAATAGCTTATAATGTCACACGGTTGTGGCACATGAGCGTGCCTAGTGGCCGTGGGGCTAAATCAGTAGCTAGCTTAGGAGCACACGGCCAAGATACACGGGCGTGTCTAGTATACGTGTGAAGAAGTCAGTATATGGCCTAAGAAGACACGGCCTTAGCTGAAGGGGGTGTTTGGTAACCGTGGAGCCAAGTCAGAATCGAACATGGCCAGGCAACACGGGCATGCTTGGTGGTCGTGGAGTAAAATCAGTTTCGACCATCGTGGGAGGCACATGGCCTACCCACACGGGCATGTAACCCCTGAAACTTTGAAAAGTTTTAAAATTTTAAAAATTTTTGCATGTGTTTCGATTAGTCCTGACCCTGTTTCTAAGCATGTTCAAGGTCTCGATGACCTATTTAAGGGACTCTATAATTGAGAATGATGAATGGTTGTATGAAATTTTTGTAAATGTTTCGATTTGTCTGGTAATGTCCTTAACACTAATCCGGGGATGGATATGGGATAGGGGTGTTACAGTACTTCTTGTGGATTGACTCCATGATTAAGTAATTGTGAATTATTTTAACGACGCTTTTGGACATAATTGCAATTACTAGAGCCTAATTGTATATTTCTGGTTTGTCTCTCCGCTAGCTCACCAAAAGCTCGATCGGACTACTTCTGAATTAGATGAAAATTCTATGAATTTGGAAATAATTTAATTGAGTTGATTTATTTGATGTGGAATTAAATTGGGCAGTCGTAAGAATTGTTCAACTAGAGAATTTGATTTAATAATTTTCTTGAAAAATTAATTTGGAAAGTCTAAGTTATTTTTGGGAAAATTAATTTTGATCATGTAACACCCCAAACTCGGTCTAAACGCTACGACCGAATCTAGCGTGTCACTGGGAAGAAAATGTTTTACAACTATTTTGTCGTCTCGATTTGAAAGGAACTCTTGGTGCAGTTAAGAAAAATGTGGTTGAATTGGGTGAATCGTTAAAACATTTTGAAACTTAAGTTTAGCATGTTAGAATTACCTTGTTGTTTATCATTCATTCGAAGTATATCTTTTAAAAAAAAAAACTCAGAAAATTATCTTAAGTTTATAAAATCGTTCATATCATAAATTACTTGGCATGCCTTTTTCATTTAATGGTAGTTTAAGGAAAAACAAAACAGATAACAATAAAACCCAAAACAAAGTTTAAGTGGCCTTATTACAAACTGAAACCCAAACTTAAAGTAAATAAGAACTAAATTCAAATTAACATTTAAATTAAATGTTGAGCATGGCCACCGCGAGTCCACCCCGGCTTGGATCCACAACTTAAGCATTATCTACAAAATGTAGCGGAAGGGTGAGTCACCGAGACTCGATGTATAAATCCCATCCCAAAAGATGTTATGCTCTTACATAGATTCATATAATATTATGCATGTCATGCAACCCATTGCCTAATTATTCATCCGAGTTTCCCAAATCTACCCTTGTGGCACCTAGCCCTTTGGTGGTATAACCACCGGTAACGAAGTTACAAATATTCATGTGTGGGGCCAACCCACTTGTGGTACCTAACCACCGATGGCGATCCCTTAAATTGATATGTGGGGCCAACCCTTTGTGGTACCTAACCACTGGGACAAGTCACAAAATAAGCACATGTGGTACCTAACCTTTGGTGGTTCCAAACCACCGAGACTTAGTCACTAAATCATGATATGTAGGGCCAACCCGTGTGGTACCTAACCCCTTGGTGACAATCGGATAAATCATGCCTTCCCTCCTCTCATCATACCCATATGCTATGTATATGTTTCTCAATACAATATAATCATGCTTAATGCATAGGAAAATACAACATGGCACACACAGGTTTCACATAGATCAAGCACGATATTCACCATAATGGACTTACCTAGATTCCTTGCTTATAAGGGTAACGTAATGTTTCCCACTGTTAACTCGATTTTCAACAAACACAACATTTAACATAACACATATGAAGTGTGTCAGAGTTACACACCTATTTCTTGAACTATCACACTCACTGCTTTAACACTATCATCCCTCGAGACTACCACTATCGGCCTACGATCTATCTCTAACGTCGGCCCACACCCTGGTGGCCAATCTCGTACTCCTGATACTGCTCGCTTCTTGTACTTAGAGGTCGGGTTTATAGATCCAACCCCTCCTATCGATTGGCTGACATTTGAGTCCATAACAATCCCTTGGTCAGTAAACCAAATTTAAACGATGAGATCAAAACTAAGAGGTAATCATAATACTTAAAACGAAACCGCTTACCTAGACTGTCAAATCCTGAAAATCCTCAAGAAAGCGTCACCACCCTACCTACATTCGGCCAAGCATCCAACATTAGACCAACATGATTATCGCACCTACGCTTGATGAGATCTGGTAAAAGAGAAAGGATAAGGGAGTGGCCATTCGGCCGAATCCTACTACCAACACATAACTTCGGCTTTCCTTATAGTTTGGCACGAGAGATCATAGTAAGAAAGATTTCTTCTATGAATAAAGAACAAAAACCGACAAGATCTTAGGGAAGTAATTCGGGTTAGAAACTAAGTGAGAAAGAGCAAAATAGCAAGGAAGAAAACCATGGAAAACTTACCAATCTTGAGATAATGATTCGGCTATGGTGTAACTTTGGGAAAAGAGACTGATCTTAAAGGTTTCGATTATGGGAGAAAAAAGTATGGCCAAAGAGGGTTCAGCTTTTAGGGAAAATATTGAGGAGGAGAGGAGAGCTAGGGAGTTGAGGCAAAGAAAGGGGGAGAAAGAGAGAGCTCACAAGAGAAAGAAAATTTTGGCTAGAAGAGAAAAGATGAGAAGAAAAAGATGACAGAAGAAAGTGATCACTTGCCTACTAATTTCAGCATATTAAACCCCCTCCCTAGAGTTTGATTTTCAGCTAACACTGCCGTCACCTGATAGCTCTTATCCCTCTTGATATCTTAATCTATATCCTCCCCTCAAAAGAGGCCTCCTTAGCACCAACTCCTCTCTTTCTATTATCAGCATACTATTAATCAAAATAAAAGAATTAAATCCCTATTTTGGAGCTATCTGCAGTCCTCCTTCCCCTCCTAGGAGTGCTGAATTCTAGCCCAAAAGTATGGGCTCAAGCGACCAACAAGCCCAATCCTTCCCTTAGTGACGCCGCCACTTGCTCCCTTGTGGTACCACCTAACTTTTGGGCCACAAGCCCACCTTGCAATTTAAACATAGATACCCATTTTTATTATGTCCTGTAGCTCTTTATTAGAAAATTAAACCAGGTCTCAGCCCAAACCTGAGCCCAATTCGCACCTCTAAACCTCAAGCTAACACTTTAACCCTACAACACACAAAATGCACAGACCCACTTTTTAGGATGTTACAGTTCTACCCCGCTTAAAATAAATTTCAGCCTCAAAATTTACTTGGTCAAAAGAGTTGAGGGTATTGCTGTCGCATAACATCCTTCGACTCCCATGTTGCTTCTTCTGATCCATGGTTCTGTCACAAAACCTTCACCAAAGGGACTGATTTCCTGTGCAACATTTTGACATCCTGATCTAGGATCTGCACTGGTTCCTCCTCAAAAGATAAGTCTGGGCTCACCTCAATTTTTTCTACCGGCACAACATGAAACTAATCCAAGCGATAGTGTCTAAGCATGGAAACATGAAACAAATTATGGATTTGACTCAATTCGGGTGGTAACTCGAGTTGATAAGCTACTGGTCCCACTCACTTCAACACCTGATAAGGCCCGATAAACCTAGGGCTCAGCTTGCCCTACCGACCAAATCTCAGCACCTTCTTCCACGGCGACACCTTCAAGAAAACCACGTCACCCTTTGCAAATTCTATATCCTTCCGTTTAAGATCGGCATAGGACTTTTGTCTGTCCGAAGCATCCTTCAGATGACCTCGAATCAGCCAAACCTTCTCTTCTATTTCAGCCACCAACTCTGGAACCAACAACTTGTTCTCCCAACTCCATCCAACACATAGGGGTACAGCACTTCCGACCATATAATGCTTCATATGGTGCCATCCGAATACTTGCCTGGTAACTATTATTGTATGCGAACTCTGCCAACGGCAGAAATTTTTCCCTATTGCCTCTAAAATCCAAGACACAACCCTTAGCATATCCTCCAATACGAATTACCTCTCCGATTGTCCATCATTTGGGGATGAAATCGTCTTGAAATCAACTTTGTTCCCAATGCACGATGCAATGCCTTCCAAAACCTCGGCGTGAACCTAGGGTCCCATGCGAGATAATCGACACTAGCACCCATGTAACCTCACAATTTCTGCCACATATAACTTAGCTAACCTCTAGAGAGAGTAATCAACCTGAAGCAGTATAAAATGTGCCGACTTTGTTAACCGGTCGACAATCACCCAGACCGAATCCTTCTTAGTAGGCGTGAGGGGTAGCCTACTAACAAAATCCATCGTGATCCTTTCCCATTTCCATTGCGAAATCTTTACTAGTTGCAACAATCCTGAGGGTAACTGATGTTCAGCCTTGACCTATTGACACGTCAAACACCTACCCACAAATTTAGTTACTTCTCACTTGAGGCCCGACCACCAGAACTGCTCCTGCAAATCCTGGTACATCTTACTACCTCCAGGATGCATAGCATATGGACTACTATGAGCCTCCTGAAAAATCTTCTACCTTAACTCCACGTCGTTAGGCATGCAAACTTTCCTCTAAAAACACAGCACTCCATCGCTGCTCAGGCTATACCCTCCAATCCACCATTTTGCACTTGCAAACACCGAGCATTTAAGACTTCATCCACCAATTGTTTTTCCTTAACCTGGTTTACCCACGTTGGCTTCACTTGCGGTTCGCTAAGAGACTTCCGTCATCACACAGACTAAGGTGGGCAAACATGGCTCTTAGATCTACCACCACCTTACGACTCAAGGCGTCAGCTACCACATTCGCCTTTCTCGGATGGTACTCAATAGAGTAGTCATAATCCTTCAACAGCTTGTTCCACCTTCTCTGCCTTAAATTCGATTCCTTCTGAGTAATGAGGTACTTCAAACTTTTGTGATCTATGTACACGATAAACTTCTCTCCATACAAGTAATGTCTTTAAATTTTTAGGGCAAAAACCACTGTAGCCAACTCCAGATCATACATCGGGTAATTTACCTCGTGAGGTCTCAATACCGAGAAACGTACGCTACCAGCTTCCCCTCTTGCATCAGCACACATCCTAACCCTATATGCGATGCATCACAATAAACCGTAAACTCTTTTCCTGCTTCAGGTTGAATCAGCACCGGAGCTTCCGTCAAAATCCTCTTCAGTTTCTCAAAACTCTCTTGTTGCTTGTCTGCCCACACAAATGAAACCCCTTTCCTTAGAAACTTGGTTAACGATGCTGCAATCAAAGAAAATCCTTCCACAAACCTTCTGTAATACCCTGCTAAACCCAGAAAACTCCGAATCTCCACCACAGACTTTGGTGGTTTCTAGTCCAATCTGACTTCAATCTTAGAGGTCCACCTAATCCCTCAAATGACACCACATAACCTAAAAAGGTAACTTCCTTCAACCAGAACTCGCACTTACTAAACTTAGCAAACAACTGCTTCTCCCTCAGAATTTGTAACACCACACGAAGATGCGCATCATGCTCCTCCTCAGACTTGGAATAAACCAAAATATTGTCGATAAACACCACAACCAACAGATCAAGATATGGTTGAAACACCCGGTTCATCATATCCATAAATGTTCTGGGGCGTTAGTCAACCCAAACGGCATCACCAGAAATTCATAGTGACCGTAACGAGAACGAAAAGTTGTTTTATGGATATCCGTCTCCCTGACCTTAAGCTGGTGATATCCCGATTAAAATCTATCTTGAAAAGACTGAGGCTTTCTTAAGTTGAAAGAACAAGTCGCCTATCCTCGGTAATGGATACTTGTTCTTAATTGTCAACTTATTCAGCTGACGGTAATCAATACACATTCGCATTGATCCATCCTTCTTCTTAACAAAAAGCACAGGCGCTCCCCAAGCTAATACACTCGACTGGATAAAACCTCGATCCAACAATTCCTGAATCTGCGCCTTCAGCTCCATTAACTCCTTCGGTGCCATCCTATATGAGGCAATAGACACTGGCGCTGTTCCTGGTAGAAGGTCTATACCAAACTCCACTTCGCGATCTAGAGGCAAACTCGGGAGCTCTTCCGAAAAGACATCGATAAATTCTTTCACCATTCGGACATTCTCCAAAGCTGATTCCTTAACCTCCAAGGCACAAACATAGACCACAAATGCCTTACATCCTTTCCTCACAAGCTTTTCAGCCTTCAAAGCGGATACCACACTAGATAGGTAGTTCCTTCTCTCACCTATCATCACCACCTCATCACCCTCGGCCGTTCTCAGCACCATGCGCTTAGCTGCACAGTCTAGACCCGCTTGATACTTTACCAACCAATCCATCCCCAAGATTAGATCGAACTCCCCGAAAGGCAATTCCATCAAATTAGCTTGAAACACTACCCCTTGAAGTTCTAAGGGTACATCCCTATATAGTTTGTCTACTACCACAGAGTGTCTTAGAGGGCTAATTATCGTCATCTCCCTAGCAGAAGTCTCATAGGCTAAGTTCAAAGTTTCCACTATACTACTAGCAACATATGAGTGCGTCGATCCAATATCAATCAAAGCAGTATAAGGTAACCCAAAAATTAAAAATGTACCGGTTATGATGTCCGGTGCGTCGCCCTCCTCACGACGCTTCGCTGCATAGACCAACCCAGACTGTCTTGCATTGGTATTTCCAGCACGCCTGCCCGGTGCTCCACGGCCTCGTCCGTTTCCATTACCACCCCTGGCTACACCTCGACCCCTCTGTGGTCGCTGACCATCTCTCCTAAATTGGGTATGCCCTTGATTCTCATATTGTGTCCTAGCCAGCCTCCGTGGATAATCTCTTATCCGGTGATCCATTGACCCACACTCAAAACACCCTCTATTACCTGTCTAACACTCCCCCGAATAGGACTTCCCACATCGGGCACACTGTGGAGGCCATTGAGCAGCAGCAGCTGACCTTGCTGCTTGATCCCGTCCACCAAATCTAGCTCTTTTTTGAGAACTCCCAGTAGATCCTAAAGGCCCATAACTTCTTTATCCCTATTCCTATTTTGGTTCTGCTTCTCCGTTTGCTTCACCTCCTCAGTAATCTTGGCCTTTTCTACAAGAATGACAAATTTCCTTTCTCGCTGCAGTGTAATCAACACTCGCAGCTCGTCCCTTAGTCCATCCTCAAACCTAACACAACGCTCATGCTCCGTAGCCACGATACACCAAGCGTACCTGCTCAACTACAAAAATTTTGCTTTGTATCTGGATACCGACTTACTCCCCTATACCAAACTCAAGAATGCCCTACGTTGCGCATCTATATAACTAGACCCAACGTACTTCCTCTGGTAAGCCGCCCTAAAGAAGTCCCAAGTGATGTCATCGACCATCGCACCTCCCCTGACCGTAAGCCACCACTGATAAGACTCATCCCGGAGAAGAGACACTATCCCTTTCAACTTCTCCTCAGCCGTTATATCTAAATCATCCATTATGCGCTCTGTAGCCTCTAACCAGTATTCCGTGGTGTTGGGAGCCACACCCGAAACTCCCTTAAATACCTCAGCTCCATTCGCTCGGAGTCATTCGGACACAGATTTTTGAGTCCCCATCCTTACACCTACTCCAGCAACTCTCTCTAGGACTCGTAGCATAGCTTGTAACACTACATCATCACCACCTGCCTGCTCCTGATATTCGATGCCTACAGCGAGTGGCGGCGGCACCTCATTTTTTGACCCATAATCAAACCCTACCGATTCCGACACAGTTGTCCTACCCCTACCATGACCGTGCGCAATATGCCCACGACCTCGAGTGCTCATTCTACCGTTCGTGAATTAATCTGATTTAGAAATTTTTATGGGTTAATACTTTTTCTTTCAATGATTAATAACGAACAGTCTTATGGAAGGAAATTTTTAACAGTGGTTCTTTCAAGTCTGAACTATGTCTACATAGTTCAATTCTTAAGTCTGTATTTCTAATTCCAAAATTCTCATTCAAATAACATCCAACAGGGCACCATAGATATGCTTTACACACAAGTACATCCATGGACTTACGTTCATTGCCTAAGGGTATTTTCGTCATTTCACTACCTAGGGGTATTTTTATAATTTTAACATACAGGGATATTTTCGTAATTTTCCAAAATAAGGTACTTGGTGATTTTTCAAAATAAGGGTATTTTGATAATTTTACAATTCGGGGGTGTTTTGGTAATTCTGTCTGGGGTATTTTGGTAATTTTCCCAAAGAAAAAGGGTTGTTTTGGTCATATTACAAAGTCAAGGGTATTTTGGTCATTTACCTCGACCTAGGGTATTGTGGATAATTTTGCAAAGACAGGTACTGGTCCCTTTCGGGTTTTAGTTAAAATTTTGGCCTGTTAACAAGTCTTCGAGGCTAAGGTGAGCAGTCACTACGCAACAGGTAGGATTCCAGAGAAGAGGAGGTGAGTCACTAGGGCTGCTTAAATACCAAGCTCTTCCTAAATCCACTCCTAGACATGCGTATGCCTGTTACCACACCCTAGTCCTTCTGACTTGCTCACAGACATGACTATTTAAGGAAGTTAAGTTTTATGACATTTAAAAGTTTGTTGAGCTAAGCCTAAGGTCCATAAGCCCTAGTATAACTATCTATGTCCCTATAACCCATTAATCCATCATACATATTATATATATCACAGCAAAGGTTAGGATACTTACCTGGGTGGATCAGTGTTAGAGACTCAGGTGCCATGCTTTCCGAAGTATGCATTTCTGTCAAATCATTTTTAGACCCCTTTTTAAAACATTTTGGGCCTTATACCCACAGTCGAGCTTTTGAACCGAGCTCTGATACCAAAAATATAACACACAAACTCGGTCTAAATGCTACGACTGAATCTAGCGTGTCACTGGGAAGAAAACATTTTACAACTATTTTGTCGTCTCGATTTGAAAGGAAAACTCTTGGTGTAGTTAAGAAAAATGTGGTTGAATTGGGTGAAACGTTAAAACATTTTGAAACTTAATTTTAGCGTGTTAGAATTACCTTATTGTTTATCATTCATTCGAAGTATATCTTTAAAAAAAACTCAAAAATTATCTTAAGTTTATAAAAATGTTCATATCATAAATTACTTGGCATGCATTTTTCGTTTAATGGTAGTTTAAGGAAAAATAGAACAGATAACAACAAAACCCAAAACAAAGTTTAAGTGGCCTTATTACAAACTGAAACCCAAACTTAAAGTAAATAAGATCTAAATTCAAATTAACATTTCAATTAAATGTTGAGCATGGCCACCGTGAGTCCACCCCAGCTTCGGATCCACAACTTAAGCATTATCTGCAAAATGTAACGGAAGGGGTGAGTCACCGAGACTCGGTGTGTAAATCCCCATCCCAAAAGATGTTATGCTCTTACACAGATTTATATAATATTATGCATGTCATGCATCCCATTGCCTAATTATTCATCTGAGTCTCCCAAATCTACCCCTTGTGGCACCTAGCCACTGGTGGTACCTAACCACTGGTAACCGAAGTTACAAATATTCATGTTTGGGGCCAACCCACTTGTGGTACCTAACCACTGGTGATGATCCCTTAAATCGATATGTGGTGCCAACCCACTATGGTACCTAACCACTGGGACAAGTCACAAAATAAGCACATGTGGTACCTAACCACTAGTGGTTCCAAACCACTGAGACTTAGTCACAAAATCATGATATGTGGGGCCAACCCACGTGTGGTACCTAACCAATGGTGACAGCTTGATAAATCATGCCTTCCCCCTCCTCTCATCATACCCATATGCTATGTATATGTTTCTCAATACAATATAATCATGCTTAATGCATAGGAAAATACAACATGGCACACACAAGTTTCACATAGATCAAGCACGATATTCACCATAATGGACTTACCCGGAGTCCTTGCTTATAAGGGTAACGTAATGTTTCCATTGTTAATTCGGCTTTCAACAAACACAATATTTAACATAACACATATGAAGTGTGTAAGAGTTACACACCTGTTTCTCGTACTATCGTACTCACTGCTTTAACACTATCGTCCCTCGAGACTACCACTATCGGCCTACGATCTATCTCCGATGTTGGTCCACACCCCGGTGGCCAATCTCACACTCCTGATACTGCTCGCTTCTTGTACTTAAGGGCCAGGTTTACAGATCTAGCCCCTCCTATCGCTTGGCTTACATTTGAGTCCATAACAATCCCTTGGTCACTAAACTGAATTTAAACGATGAGATTAAAACTAAGAGGTAATCATAATACTTCAAAACGAAACCCCTTACCTAGATTGTCAAATCTCAAAAATCCTCAAGAAAGCATCACCACCCTACCTACATTCGGCCAAGCATCCAAGATTAGACCAACACGATTATCGCACCTATGCTTGATGAGATCCGGTAAAAGAGAAAGGATAAGGGAGTGGCCATTCGGCTGAATCCTACTACCAACACATACCTTTGGCTTTCCTCACGGTTTGGCATGAGAGATCACAACAAGAAAGATTAGGCTTCTACGAATAAAGAGTGAAAATCGACAAGATCTTAGGGAAGTAATTTAGGTTAGAAACTAAATGAGAAAGAGAGAAATAGCAAGGAAGAAAACCACGGAAAACTTACCAATCTTGAGATGATGTTTCGGCTATGGTGTAACTTTGGGAAAAGAGACTAGTCTTGAAGGTTTCGGTTATGGAAGAAGAAAGTATGGCCAAAGAGGGTTTAGCTTTTAGGGAAAATATTGAGGAGGAGAGGAGAGCTAGGGAGTTGTGGCAAAGAAAGAGAGAGAGAGAGCTCACAAGAGAAAGGAAATTTTGGCTAGAAGAGAAAAGATGAGAAGAAAAAGATGACAAAAGAAAGTGATCACTTGCCTACTAATTTTGGCATATCAAACCCCCTCCCTAGAGTTTGATTTTTGGCCAACACTGCCGTCACCTGATAGCTCTTATCCTCTTGATATCTTAATCTATATCCTCCCCTCAAAAGAGGCCTCCTTAGCACCAACTCCTCTCTTCCTATTATCAGCATACTATTACTCAAAATAAAAGAATTAAATCCCCTATTTTGGAGCTATTGTGCCATCCTCCCTTCCCCCTCCTAGGAGTGCCCAATTCTAGCCCAAAAGCATGGGCTCCAAGCGGCCAACTTAAGCCCAATCCTTCCCCTTAGTGACGCCGCCCACTTGCTCCCCTGCGGCACCACCTAACTTTTGGGCCACAAGCCCACCTTGCAATTTAAACATAGATACCCATTTTTATTATGTCCTGTAGCTCTTTATTAGAAAATTAACCTAGGTCTCAGCCCAAACCTAAGCCCAATTCGCACCTCTAAACATCAAGCTAACACTTTAACCCTACAACACACAAAATGCACAGACCCACTTATTCAGGATGTTACAGATCAAATAAAATTAAATTAATCAAATTAATTAAAATTAATACGATATTTTTGGAAATTAAATTTCAAGTTAAGCATTGGCCCAATGGGTAATTGAACAAGAAAATTTAACTTGAGGTCATAAATTAAGCCCGAGAGTCCAAAATTGAGACCAAGACCCAAAAACTGGTCGAATCGAGATTGGTATGTGAAACCGAGCTAAAGGTCCAACCGGTGGTTTGGTTGGACCGGACTAGTCGAGCCATCGATAATAGCTTGTTTATCTATGGTGTTAGAAACAGTGGTTTCGGGGTCACAAATCGATAAGAGCTCGTAAACATTATTATTTAATATTTACGAGTCAATTATAGTATTAAAATAAATTTCAAATTGGAAATTTAAGTTATTTGAACAAATAATTAGGTTCAAGTGGTATGACTCTAAAGTCATGTAGTTTTAAAAATGAGGTATCGAGACCTCATTTCTATAAACCGAGTCAAAAATAGTTTATTAAATATCCATGGTGTGTTATTAAGGTTGTATTAATATTTCGTTAAGAAATTTTAATGTTTAGGTAGTTAATTAATTGAAAAGAGCTAAATTTTAAAAGTTGCAAAAGTTGAATTCTATTAGTTAAATCGATCAATTAGCTTTGAAAAGGTGAATTAATGGACTTGAACGGTAATTATACAATGGTTAATGTGAGTGGATAATCATGGATAGGTTGCATGGTAAATTTTGTGAATTTTAAAGTTATATTAGTAATTAAATAATTAAAGCTGAAATAATCTAACCTAAATGGTCATTTTATTCATTCTTTATTTTTGTTTTCAGTCGAATATCTATGGTGAGGGGAGGAAAACCATTTGGCCAAATTAATTTTGGGTGCATGGTATGTCTTTTGATCCAGTTTTTAATTTTTTTTATGTTTTTAGGCTCGTATTAGCTTAATCTAGCTAACTCGGGGGTTAATTTGTTAAATTATTAAATGTTTGGAATTTTGCCATGGATGAAATTGATGTTTTCTTGAAATTTTATGATAGATTATTAAGCTTTGTTGTTAAATATAAGTATTTTGTTAAGTAATTTTTGCTGATTTTTAAGTTTAGGGACTGATTTATGAAAATAGTAAAATTCAAGGAAAATATTGTAAATTGTGGATAAATATGGGTTGTTATAAGATTGGGTAAAAATCGGTAAGCATGATTTATGATTAAAAATGATGAAATTGCAAGTTTCGGGTTTAGGGACTAAATTGCAAAAGGGTAAACTTTAAGGGTAATTTTGTAAATTGTCAATATTATGGGTTATAAGTTGCGCTAATTATTTTAAATCCTGGAATGGTATTAATTGAATAAAAATGGTTAATTTGCATGTTTTGGGCTTAAGGACTAAATTGTATAAAAGTAAAATGTTGGAGGTAATTTTGTAAAAATTTCAATAAGGACTTAATTGCATAAAAATGAATTGATTTTTCTGTTAGAATTAGTGAATTGAATGGAGTTATTATTTTAGATGAAGAATGAGTGGAAAATCAAGGAGAAGAGAAAATTATAAATAGCCCCTATACTTAGTTGTTGCTACAATTGTAACAGCCCATTTTTCAGTGGTGTCGGAAACAATGTTCGGGGCCACTAAATCCGACGAGTTTGTTGTGACTTTGAAAAGGTTTCTGATATAATGATTTTTGTTTTATAAGCAATTGATTAAGTTCAAGTGGTAAGACCCTAAGGTCAAGTAGTTTTAGAAAATGAGGTATCGGGATCTTGTTTCTATAAAATGAGTTGTAAATATTTTTATAAATATTTAAAGAGCGTCACTAAGCCACTAAGGTGGTATTAAATTTTCATTGAAAAATTTTAACGTTTCAATAGTTAATTAATTAAAAAGGACTAAATTGTAAAAAATGTAAAATTTGATCACTATTTGATTTGAGTGATTAAATGGTTAATTGAATAAAGGAAAAGGGTCTTTAATGGTAATTATACCACTGACGGTTTTGGGTAGCTAAAAGCATGAAAATTTTATGTTTATTAAATGGACAAAATTGTAATTTGATTATTAAATAAAATAGAATAAAACACAAAATGTTATATCATCATTTTGGTGTCTTCTTCACGAATTGAAAGAACAAAGAAGCCATGGTTATGGAAGCGAGGTTCGACCAAGTTTCATTCCTTGCATATCAAGATCGGGTGGAAATTCGAGGAAAATAGAAAATTATCAAAATGCTCCTAAACTTTGGTATTTCTGCAATTTAGCCAGATAAGTTCGTATGAACTATATTCTGTATAATTTTTATTAAATTGAATGTTAATATGTGATCATATTATGATTAAATCAAAATATATATGCTAGTATGCAATTTACCGTGTTATGAAATGACGTAAATCCAATGACGTACACGATTACCGAGCCCCATTTGAATTTTAGGAATTCGTAGTGTAACACCTTAAACCCGACCTAGAAGTTTAGACCGAATATCGGACGTCACATTGATCAACGAAGTGATCATAGGTAAATTTTTACAAAGTCATTTATAACAACGAATAAAACATTTAATCATTTAGAGTATGGACAGTTAAAATACGTTAAGTTTAATGTATAATAAGTGGATTTAAAACTATTTAAAGCTTATCAAGAAATCTGAACCACTGTATTATAAAACCTTACATTTCAAATCTCTGAATGATGAAATAGAAACTCAACATATAATGTTTACTAAATTTTCTTGAGACTATCCAAGACCTCCCCATACCGAGCCCAACGTTAGAATTCAAAAACTTGAAAAGTAAACACTAAGAGGGGGTGAGCTACACGAGCTCACTGTGAGTTTGGAAAATATCAAGTGTCAGAAATAGGGTATTCACATTAGCAGCGCAACAGAAATTCAAACACACATAGAATCAGAAATCACACCGGAATTGGTGCCCAAATAGAGCTTAACAATCAGAGCACATTGGGTTCACAAAGAAGTCTCAGCACAATAGCTAATCAGACAAACAGATCACAGATAACTAGTCTTTCAGTCAGAAATCACAAACATATGCGGATGTAATGCAGTCTAATAAAAACCCACCCATCCAGCCAACACTCCTCTGCGTCCCCCGATCACACCTCAAAAGAGCTGTTAAAGCTCATCCAACCAAATAGACCAATTAGGACCCAAGTATGCCCATCCAACCCTATACACCATATAATGTCATCCCGGGTTGCCCAACAACAATGACTTATCAGAATGCAGTTGAACTACGGATCGATAAATATACTGTGAGAAGGTGAGGTATGTGCCGTCTGATCTGAGCTTAAAAATTGCTATACCAATGAATTTGCAGTTAAACTGCTAGATCAGATAAGGGTACATAGCTTAGCTAACATACATATGGTACAGTGCATTGTGGTAAACTGTTATATCGGTAAATTGCACCTTAATTGCCAGATCAGATCAGAATTAGTCTCCCTTCTCTTCACGATCCCATCCCAAAATATTTTATGTAGATGTATGTATGCATACAATCTCCAGAACAAAGACACAATATTAGACAGTCAGATAGAACAGCTGTGCACACACACACCCAACAGAACATATTCAGATTCAAACATTTCACATGATAGTCACACAGATATGCTCAGGCCAAAGCCTAGATCAGAATTCCTAACTACCTTTGTTTAAGCTTAGCCAAGGGTTGAAGCTCACAATACATTCTTAGATCAGGAAGGCACACCAAACCAATATAAGTGTCTTAGGACCACACGCCCATGTGCTCTGGCCGTGTAGGAAATGCCTAGGCCATGTGGGAGGTCAAAAGCCAGTGAGAAAGGGGCATACGACCGTGTGACTGAGGCACACACTCGTGTGAAGGGTGGCACACAGCTGTGTGACTGGAGCACATGCCCATGTGGACTAGAGACATGGTCGTGGGAACAGGCCGTGTAACTCTCTATCTATTAGCACTAATTTCGAATACAGGGCTATCACGGCCATGTGAGGGTCTCACATGCCCGTGTTGCCACCCGACAAGGCTGTGTGTTCCAAAACACACGCCCGTGTGGAATCCCTAAATCACCAAATTAGCCACACAGCTATGTGGCCAGGCCGTGTGACACTAAATCACTCAAACCCTAATTCCCAAACTCAGATGCCCTTATGCTTGAAGGACACGGCCGTGTGGCACCAAAATTGGCCCTAAAATCCTAATTCCCAAAAGCACATGGTCGTTTGTATCAACACACACCTGCGTGGCCACCCATATGGTCACAAAACCACCCTAAAACAGCCTTAAAAATTATGCTTTCAGCCACACAGCACTCAACGGCCCTTGATAGTTTGAAAACATACCAAAACAAACCCTTTCTAAGCATAATACAATAACACAAATCCGAGTTTAGCATGTTTACAACACCTGTACCTTTGATGTCAAATTTTAGTAAAGGCGTAAAAGTAATTGCAATTAAAACAGAAAAAGATACGAAACCCACACTGATTCGTGAGCGAAAACGTTCAGGTGCCATTTCGATGACAAGGAAACGAAGCTCTTCAAATATCACAGACAAAGACCGTTTTCACAAAAAAAGAAAAGAACAAAAATAAAAACAAGAAGAGGAAGAGGAAAAGGAGAACGTGTAACCAAGAAAAATAGTAAAATAAAATAATTATAATACTAATGATAAAAGGAATTAATAATTAGAAACTTAAAAACCAGTTCGCTATTTAACAACATAAAAAAATATATCACAAAATACGCACACCTAGAGACTTGGACCCAAAACCCAGAGTTACACTAATACTCACACAACCATTAGACCGGCGGGCCCATTCTACCACTCAAGCACGAATATAAACACTAAAGCACGTCCTTCTCTATGACCCTAACCACAAAACCCTAAAACTTCTAGCCCCAAAATTCAGGGCGTTACACGTAGTATACAAATGACATGTCATTAGGGATTACAGATTCTCAACTAGTATAAGGTTACCGGTAACACCCCTAACTCGTTTCTGTCGTCGAAACAAGATTACGGAGTATTATCATAACACTTAAAACATATTCAAATAAATCATGCCAATCACTATTCATTAACCGAGATCATTCATAACATCCCTTAGATGGACCCTCGAGGCCCAATTTGAGCATTAGAATCGAGTTGGGACTTAACCGGAACCTTTAAGAATTTTGTGGGACATTTCAATAAATTTCCTAGGTGCAGGGCTCACACGCCTGTGTGGTCCAAGGGACACACCCGTGTGACCCTAGGACATGCCCGTGCTTCAGGCCATGTTTGATTTAGGTAGCTCTCTGACTTGCGCCACAAGGCCATGCCACACACCTGTTTTAAAGTCGTGTGGTTATTTAATTCAACTCAAATTAGGTGCAGGTTTCTCACGGCCAAGACATGCCCGTGTTCAAGGCTGTGTCATCGAAACTGCTGAGACACACGCCCGTGTCTCTGCCTATGTGCTCAATTTTGAGCATTCTGTTTTCTCGAATTTAAGGTGCATGGGACACATGACCTAACTACAAGTCCATGGGGTAGGCCGTGTGTCACACAAGGTCTAGACACATGCTGATGGGCTCGAAACTAACTAATATTTTGACAAAGGCAAGCACACCTATCGAACAATAGTATAGTTTTGGTGAGTCTGGGATATTGTATCCTCAAGGACTAAAATTACTAGTAATAACTATCTTTTTAATATTTAGCCTAATAATTAATGGGATTTATTTTAGTCTAAATTTTAACTAACTAGCTAGCTATGAACGCGACAGAAAGTGAAAGAAATAATCTAATAAACCAATGATACAGACAATACCCAAAGAAGAATCCACCTAGACTTCACTTATTATTCTTGACTCTAAATTAAATGATTTATTCACTTGACTTGTTCTTTAGAAATCCCTAAATTATGTTAATATCTCTTTCAAGACGAAAAACAACTTACTCTAGGTTGATTAACTGAAATCTCTTTCTAATTAAAACCCCTATCATCGCATTAACTCGATCTATGGATTCCTTTATTAGATTTGACTCTAATCCAGCAAATTTATGTCGTCCTATTTCTAGGATTGCAATCAACTTCGCTTAATTATGTTGGATCTTCTCTTAAACAAGGACTTTTGCTCCACTAAATCTTGAAAACATCAAAACAAGGATTAAGAACACATTAAGAACAAGATGAAGTATTTATCACGTAATTCAGATTTATTGAATAATAAGATTCATCTAGGTTTCATCCTCCCTAGGTATTTAAGGAGTTTAGTTCATAACGTAAAAGGAAAACATCATAGAATTGAGAAAACAACAAGACATAAATAACCCAAAAACTTCTAAAGAACTTGATGGAGATATTCAATCTTGGAGTGAATTCACCTTCCAGATGATTCCGACAGCTTCTTTTGAGTAGTTTCTTAAATCTACTCTGCGTCCTCCCTTTAGGTCTTCCTCTGATGTGTATTTATAGACTTTAGAAGGCTTAGAAACCCTAAAATTAGCTTTTTTCGCTTCAAAACAAAGCAGGGTACGACAGGGACATGGGCGTGTGATCAACCCGTGTGAGGAGGCCCAGGTTATGTGAGAATTTGCATGGCTCTCGATCGACACGGGCTAGTACACGGGCGTGTGTCCAGCCCGTGTGGTTCACACTCAGCAGTGTGGATCCGTCAGGTGGCCTATTTTGTCCGATTTTGGTCCGTTTTTGCTCCTTTTGCTTCCCTATGCTCTCCTAAGTATAGAAATACAAATTCAAAGGATTATGAGCATCGAATTCACCAATTTATATAAAGAAACATCCAAAAACACGCTACATGTGGGATTAAAATGTGTTACTTTTATGGTTTATCACACGCTCATGTGTCTGCCCGTGTAGACAAAATAAAGCCATTTTCTAGCCTCATTTGCCACCCAAATTTACCATTTTCCTGCACCAAAACATACCAAATACAATCCAACCATTCTAAGCATTCAAATAAGCAAATTTCATCATTCAACATGGCCTATCATTGCATGCATACATGTTTACTATCCCACCTTGGTTCAATTCATGTGTTAAACATGATTTGATCAACTAATTAACATATACATATGATTTCCATAGCATAACATTACAAGTATATCAAAACAACCATTACTAGCCAGTCCAATGGCTAACTTACAAGCATCATTTACATTTAATGCCAATATCGCCAACATATCCTATACATGCCATTACAACCATAATTAATTTAGCATATTGTACCGACATGGACTGATGGATAGTGTGAGTGATCTTTGCCAAGCTTCCAATCCAACGAGCTTCGATTTACTCTAAAATAGGGGAAAATAAAATAGTGTAAGCATAAAATGCTGAAGTTCATATAACATGGTACTTAACTTACCATACATCCTATTTGAGGTAACTAAGTAAGGCATATTCAACCACTTTGATCTCAATCCCTACACACATCCTCATTTCCCTTGTTAGTCATATATTCCATGGTAACACAAGACATGTATGGGCTCAACAACAATCAAGTTCCCATGCACATATGCTTTCCATTACATGTATAGACATCTCTTATTAATACAAGTATAGCTTCATAGTAATTCTTTTCGAGTTTAGATCATTTCATGGCAGGGCTTTTGTAACACCCCAAACCCAACCTAGACGTTACGACCGGATCTGGCATGTCACATTGAAGGGTTGTTTAAACTGCGTGCTCGATAAAACTTCGTATTCTTTTTGAAACTTTGAGTTTAGAAGTTTGATGTAGAATCCGACTTATTCAGCGACCAATCTAGAGAAATTGTACTTAATTTTTAAAACTGCCTTTGTCCAAAGAATCGATTCTGAATAAATTACGGATATGTGATATTTAGAAAATTGTTTTCGTCGTTTAAGAAAACCCAGAGTTTTTATCACTTTTTAATTTGTAATCGTTTATTAACATTTTTGGAAAATCCGTTATTAATGTTTTTGAAAATACCAAGTTGAGCATTCAAAAATAACGAGTAGTAATCCAAATTAAGAGTTAAAACCAAATAAAATCCCAGAGGCCTTATTACAGAACATAATCCCAAAATTAAAATGAAATTTAAAAGAAAGTAAAACTTATTTTTTCTGAAATAACGACGAATGGCCACCACAGAGTCAGCCTCAGCTCCAAATCCTCAAAGCTAGGGATTACCTGCAAAATTAAGCAGAGGGGTGAGTTACGAGAACTCAGTGGGTAATCCCCAAACGAACACTAATTGGGCTCGAGCCCATGCATATACAAATTGGGCCTTAGCCCTTACAAAATCAAACTTGGCAAAGCCTGTACGGAAACGAACTGGGCTTGAGCCCTTTTAACATGGTAAAACAGATAAGTGCATGCGATGCAACCTGGCCCAAGCTAGTTATCCATCCGCTACACAACTCCGTTCCAGCCAAAACACACCAGTGGGGATTTCTACAATCAACCCTCATCCGCTACACACCTCGATGGCAGTCACGTTGTTCATCACTGAAATTGTGCCAGTGCAACCGAAATAATGTGACAGACTCACCGAAATACACTTCCTCGAACAATATCATATCCCCACCCAGTGCAATATATCATGACATAGTAATTTAGTGCATGCATGAACATACCAATATAACATATAGATAGAATACATCGTCATGCTAAATCTACCCAACAGGATATAATCATAATTTACTCACCTGGCCCATTTCTAAACTCACTTGCTAAGGAATCTCATAGCTTACTCAATAAGGTATTTTGGCTTCTAGCCAACTAACATATTAGTACACAGAAAACAAATAAGAGTGTGGATTTACACACCTGATCGTCGTCACCTATGCCAATACATTACACAATTAACTAACAAATGGAAAATCTTTATTCCACTTCCAATCAAATGATTTACTGACACTTACCCTCACTATCACGAACGACTACGATCTATCTAACTAGATCCGATGTCGCCTCTCTTCCCCCACCCAGTGGGAAATCTCAAATGGCTGATACCCTATACCGTTTGAACTTGGGAGCAGAGACTACGAATCCACTACCCTTAGGCTCCCTTCTCGCTACCCCCTTACACTTGTTATCACTAGCCTCCATGAAGAAAACTCGATCAGTAAGGTACCATAGTGGAAATGGCAGTTGTCTAACAAGGATGTTTGGTTATGGCAAAGTAAAATGAAATGGAAATAATAGCAAAGAAATCGAAGAGATGACTCCCTACCTTGATAAATGATGAACCGCACAATAATTATTCGTTCTCGAATCAAAGATGAGTCGTAAGAGAAGCAGAGGTTCAACCGAACAGTCAAAGGTTACCCTTGAGTATTTCGGCTTAAGAGAGAAAAGCAGAGGAAGTAGAGATGATGAAGGGAAAAGAAAGTGTTACCTATTATTCGGAAGAAACCAAGTAGGAGAGGAAGGTTCGGCGGCACAAGATAGTAACCAAAGATGGAACGTGGAGCAGGAAACGAACAAGAGAGACTTAACTTCACTGAACGCCTACCACAAAGAATGTAGAAGAGAGGTTATGCAAATGGCTAAGGTGAATGAAGACAAAGAAAGTTGGAAAGGTGTGAAAGAATGGTTCGGTCAAGAGTCAATTGGTAACTAAGCAGGGGAAAGAATGTACGAAAAGGCAAAATAGATAAGAGAAAGCTGAAGAGAGTTTCGAAAAGAAGAAATAAGAGTTGGAAAAGGAGTTGAAAGAAAAGAAAGCAACCACAAGGGAAATTTGGCAACACCCAAAAGAGAAAGATAGCCGAAAATGTTTGAAAAGAAAAGAGTAGAAGTTAATAGGCAGATAGAAGTTTCGGCAAAGAGAAGATGAAACTAAAAGTTGAAACCCAATTGACACAAAAAGAAAAGAATGCTCTCAAATTCACATATGCTAAGAAAGAAAATGCTCTAAAAATTTGGCACACATACCCAACCAAAACCGAAAATGCTCCAAAAGACTCTTCTCTCTTTTTTTTTTCTTTTGATCGAATTTACACCCCCACACATTTCTCAATTTCGACCAACTCCTTCCACACACCAAATCCCTTGATTCTCTCCTCCACTCGATCTCCATCCATCATTTGAAATGGTTGACCACTTCAAACTCCCCAAACTGCTCTCATCCATCCATTCAAACCCATTTGACCCATTCAACTCCTCCTTAGTAGAGTCCTAGCTGAATGCCACCTCTTCCCCACCTTGAGCACAAAAATAAAGCTCCATAATGTAGCATGTGAGATTCAAACCTCATTTCCCTTGCTTCACAAGTGATGCCAACTCCATTAGGCCACCATGCTTTCTTTTGTTAACACAACACCAACTATTAAACTTAAGTCTTGCCTCTATTAGCTCACCCTACTAAAGTGCCCTAAAACCAAAATTTGACAAGGGCCGAGGCTTGACCCCGAGCCTTTCCAGGACCCCCAAATACACCCAAATAACAAGCATAGCTAGCCAGACGCATAGAATAGTGCAAAATGTAGAACCCCAAATTTTTGGATGTTACAGTTCTACCCTTTTAAAGAAATTTCGGCATAGAAATTTACTTGATTAAATGAGGTGAGGGTATGACTGTCGCATTGCCTTTTCCGGCTCCCACGTGGCTTCCTCTGAACCATGATTACGCAATAAAACTTTGACCAATGGAACCGACTTCCTTCTCAATACTTTGACCCCTCGATCCAAAATTCGCATTGGTTCTTCTTCGAAAGACAGATCAAGTTTCACCTCAATTTCTTCCACCGGCACTGCATAAGATGGATTTGATCGATAGCGCCTTAGCATTGATACATGGAATACATTATGTATCTGACTCAACTTTAGGGGTAACTCAAGCTGATAAGCCACTGGTCCTGCATGTTTCAACACCCGATAAGGCTCGATGAATCTGGGGCTCAACTTGCCCTTCCATCCAAACCTTAAAACCTTCTTCCAAGGTGAAACCTTTAAGAAAACCTGATCCCCCACTGCAAATTCTATCTCCCTATGCTTAAGATCCGCATACGATTTCTGTCTATCAGAAGCTTCTTTTAACTGGCCCCGAATTAGCTTAACCTTTTCCTCCATTTCTGAGATCAATTTTGAACCCAACAACTGTTGCTCACCTAACTCTGTCCAAGAAGTAGGGGTATGACACCTACGACCATACAATGCCTCATAGGGTGCCATTTGAATGGTGGACTGATAGCTGTTATTGTACACGAATTCCACCAACGGTAGATAATCCTCCCAACTACCTCAGAAGTCAATTACACAGCCCCTTAACATGTCTTCCCGAATTTGAATTACCCTCTCTGACTGACCATCAGTTTGTGGATAGAACGCTGTGCTAAAATCTAGCCTTGTACCTAAAGCTTCATGCATTGCCTTCCAGAACCGTGATGTAAATCTAGGATCCCTGTCTGATATGATAGACACGAGTACCCCATGCAAGCTCATGATTTCTGTCACATACAGCTTGGCCAACCTCTGTAACGAATAGTCTATACAAATCGGTATGAAGTGTGTAGACTTTTTCAACCGATCAATGATTACCCACATTGAATCTTTCTTAGTAGGTGTTAGGGGTAGCCCACTAACAAAATCTATCGTTATCCTCTCCCACTTCTAAAGTGGAATCTTCACTGGTTGCAGCAACCTCCAAGGCAATTGATGCGTCGGCTTTACTTGCTGGCATGTCAAACACTTACTCACAAACTCGGTAACTTCCTGTTTTAGACCAGGCCACCAATATAGTTCTTGTAGTTCCCGATACATTTTGCTACCACCGGTATACATAGCTTATGGGCTACTATACGCTTCCCACAGAATTATCTGCCTCAACTCAGAGTCCTTCGACATGCAAATTCTTCCACGGAGACATAATACACCTTCATTGTTCAGCTCAAAATCTATGATCTCCCCCTTGCCACTTGTTGAAGTCGAGAACCCAACGATTCGTCCAACGATTTCCTTTCTTTAATTTGACCTACCCATGTCAACTTTATCTGGTGTTCTGCTAACAGACTACCATCCTTATAAAGACTGAGATGAGCAAACATTGCTATCAAATCCAATATCACCTTACGTCTCAACGCATCCACCACCATGTTGGCTTTACACGGGTGATACTCGATCGAGCAGTCATAGTTTTTCAACAACTCTATCCACCTCTACTGTCTTAAATTCAGCTTCTTCTGGGTAAGGAGATATTTTAGACTCTTATGGTCGGTGTAGATAGTCGACTTTTCTCCGTACGAATAGTGCCTCCATATCATTAGGGCGAACACCACCGCAGCTAGCTCCAGGTCATGGGTTGGATAGTTCATCTCATGTGGCCTTAGTTGATGAGATACATAGGCTACCACCTTCTCTTCTTGCATTAGCACACATCCCAAACCTGTGTGCGATGCATCACAGTAGACGACAAATTCCTTCCCAGCCTCAGGTTGAATCAACATTGGTGCCTCAATCAAAATCTTCTTTAGCTTCTCAAAGCTTTCTTGCTACTTATCGGCCCAAACAAACGATACTCCTTTTCATAACAGTTTGGTTAAAGGTTCAGTAATCAATGAAAACCCTTCAATGAATCGTCTATAGTACCTAGCCAAACCCAGAAAACTTTGAATTTTAGACACTGACTTTGGTTGCTTCCAATCCAACACGGCTTCAACCTTTCGGGGATCGACTCTAATTCCTTCTGCAGACACAACATGACCCAAGAACGTCACTTTTTTCAACCAAAACTCGCACTTACTAAATTTGGCATATAGTTGCTTTTCTCTAAGTATCTACAGGATAATCCGAAGATGAAAATCATGCTCCTCCTCAGTCCTTGAGTACGCTAAGATATCATCTATGAATACCACCATGAACCGGTCTAAATAGGGTTGGAAAACTTGGTTTATCATATCCATAAAAGCAACTGGTGCATTTGTTAACCCGGACGGCATCACTAGAAACTCATCATACCCATACTGAGTTCAGAGCGCAGTCTTATGAATGTCCGCCTCCTTGACCTTTAGCTGATGGTACCCAGATCTTAAATCTATCTTCGAGAAAACTGAATCTCCTCACAGCTGATCGAACAAATCATCAATTCTTGGTAGTGCATATTGTTCTTAATAGTCAACTTGTTCAATTTCCTATAGTCAATGCGCATTTGCATCGACCCATCCTTTTTATTAACGAACAATACTGGCACTCCCTACGGTGATACACTTGGTCGGATAAATCCATGGTCCAATAGCTCTTAGATCTGAGCTTTAAGTTCTACCAGCTCCTTTGGCGCCATCCTATAAGGAGCAATGGACACTGGAGTGATTCTTGGAAGTAGCTCAATGCCAAATTCAACCACGCGATCCGGAGGCAATCCCGAAAGTTCTTCAGGAAATATGTTCGAGAACTCCTTCACGGTTCTGACATTCTCAAATGCTAACTCCTTGACATTAGATGCGCTGACAAAACCCAAAAACACCTTGCACCCCTTTCACACTATCTTCTCGGCCTTAAGCGCTGAAATCACATGAGATAGATAATATCCTCTTTCTCCTATCACCATCACCTCCTCATCCTCAAGAGTCTTAAAAACCATGCGCTTAGCAGTAATCCAAGTTTGCATGGTGCTCAACTAGCCAGTCCATGCCTAATATCAGATCAAATTCACCGAACGGTAGTTCCATTAAATTTGTCGAAAACACTACCCCCGAACCTCTAAAGGCACATCCCTAAATAGCTTGTTCACTACCATTGATTTTCCTATAGGGCTAATCACAGACATTTCTCTAACAGCAATCTCAAATTTTATACCCAAATTCCTAGATATAGCATAGGCAACATAAGAATGGGTAGATCTAATATTTATCAAAGCAATAAATGATTCATCAGATATAAGAAACGTACCGATTATGACATCTGATGCGTCACCATCCTCTCGACGTCTAGCTGCATAAACCAATCCAGGCTGTCTTGCATCTGTGTTACCAGCACCTCTGCTTGGTGCTCCACGACCTCGTCCATACCTATTTCCCCCTCTGGCTGGACCATGACCTCTTGGTGGCTGCTGGCCACCTCTCCTAGACTGTGCAAATCCCTGACCTATCCTCTACACCCTAGCAAGCTCTTATGGACAATCCTTTATCAAATGATCCCTAGACCCACACTTAAAACATCCTCTCGTTCTTCTCCAACACTCTCCCGGATGCATTCTCCCACATTATGCACAAGGTCACAACTGACCTACAGCAGCTGGCATAACAGCTCGAACTGGCCCCTCTAACCTAGGCCTCTTTTGGAAACCCCCAGTAGACACTGACGTCCCAAAACTTCTCTTATTCTTGCCCGGGTCTTTATCCCGGTTCTGCCTCTCTGAACATTTCACCTCCTCAGTAATTTTTGCCTTCTCAACCAGTATAGCAAAATCTCTTTCTCGTTGCAGAGCTATCAGTACTTGCAGCTCATCCCGTAGACCATCCTCGAACCAAACACAACGTTCATAATCAATTACACCGCACTCGAACGTAATGGCTTAGGTGTAGGAACCCTGCTTCATATTCAGCCACAGACTTATTCCCCTAGACCAGGTTCAAAATGTCTTTCTCTGTGTGTACACATAACTCGCCCCAACATACTTTCCCTGGAACGTTGTCTTAAAGAAGTTCCAGGTGATATGGTTTGCCGGTATACCCTCCCTTACCACGAGTCACCACTGGTACGCCTCATCTCGTAGGAGGGACACTGCTCCTTTTAGTTTTTCCTCTGTTGTCCAGTCTAGGTCATCCATAATTCGCTCAACTGCTTCTCGCCAATATTCAACTACGTTTGGGGCCACACCAGAAATGCCCCTAAATTTCTCAAATTCTATTTGCCCAAGTCGCTCAGGATAGATTTTAGACATCGATCCAAGGCTTACCCTAGCAACACGTTCCAAGACTCACAGCATAGCTTGGGACAAAGCATCGTCCCCTCCAACTCGATCATGAGACCCTGCCTCGGTCACCGGTGATACAGATGCTTCCATTTCAGGTGTAACACCCCAAACCCAGTCCATGCGTTTCGACCAGATTTGGAGTGTTATGGAACACATAACACTTTATCGGATTTTGAAAACACAAGTTAATTATTTAAAATTTGAATAAAGAAGTGACTTTTTGGAAATAAACCTCTTTGTATTATTATTACATATAAATAAACCTTGTCATAAATTCATAAGTTACATAACATTGAAACTACTTAGTTGAATAAAACTAGGGGCCTTATTACATAAATATTCCAAAATAAAATAAAATAAAATTTAAAGAAATTCAAAAAAAAATTGAAGAAATAAAACTTGATGGCCCCTCGAGTCCGTCTCAGCTCCCATGTCCACGATCTACTGCTCATCTGGAAGAGTAGAGAAAAGGAAAGCGTGAGTCACCAAGACTCAGTGTATAAATCTCAAAACACACGATGACTCGAGCCCACAAACACATTATGGGCCCTGGCCCATACATGAAGGTAACAATCATAATCACATGGTAAATGATAAATAATGTAACATCCTAAATTTTTGGGCCTATGCGTTTAATGGGTGAATATGTGGAATGAGTTAATTTAACTGTTAGGGGTCCAAATTGGGCTCAGGCTTAGGCAGAGGCCTTGATTAAAATTATCGGTTTGGGCATTATAGGGTTTAAAAGGTAGTATCTATGTTTAAAATATCAAAGTGGGCTTGTGGCCCAACTTAGGAGGTGACGCCACACACAAGGAGTAAGGGGCCCAAATTTAAGTTTCATGGAGCCCAATTCTTTTAATTTAAGTTAGCTAAATTTTGGGCATTAGGATTAGGTGGAGTGGATGGCAACAAGGCTAAAATTTAGGGGTTTTAATGTTTGAAATATGTGGATAATAAGCAGATAAAGGCTATTATTTAAGAATTTATTTTATGTGGATAATAAGAAGATAAAGGCTAAGATCTAGGATTTTTATGATTAAAATATGTGGATAATATCTTTGATATAGGAGGGAGGAGTTAGAGATAATTAAGTCTCTTTTAGATGAGCTAGTAGATTAAGATAAAGGAGAAAAGTTAGAATTTATCTACAAAGAGAGTGATGGCCAAGAATCCATCACCGAGAGGAGTAAAGAAACCACTACTACATGGCAAAGGGTTGCGAATTTCCAATAAATAGGGGCTAGCTCCTTGTTTTCGACATTAAATCCTCTCCCTTTGTGCCAAAATTCCTTAGCTTCTTTTCTCCAAATTTCTTTCTCCAATTTCTCTAAAAGTCTAAAACTCCATTATTCTCTTCTTTCTTCTAAAAGCCAAAAACTCCATTATTCTCTTCTTTCTCCTAAAAGCCGAAAACTCCATTATTCTCTTCTTTCTTCTAAAAGCTAAAAATCCATTATTCTCTTCCTTCTCTAAAAAGCCAAAATTTCTATGGTTTTTATTTTATTCATCCTATTTGAGAAATTTTTCTATACTTCCGGCATTTAAATCCTCCATTGACATTGTCGAATTCTCTCTCTAGTACTAGCCAAATCTTCTAAGTTAATGTAAGAGTAGATTTTGATTAGTTCTCATAATCTATTCCCGATTTTTGAAAAGGCAAAAGCGAAAGCTAATAGTTTAATGGTTTATGATGGCGGCAAGTCGGGATTTGAAGGAAGCCTAGTCGACTAGATCTAAAAGTCAAATTCATAAGTCTCCAATTTTGGGATTTTTATGGTAAGAAGATTTTCCTAGATTTCTATTAGATTTCATCATTATATACAAGATTTTAACTTTATAAGGAGGATTAACGATTAAATATTATTATAGTAACTCGATAAGGATTTATGATGGAATTAAATATGGATCAGCAAAAGAAAGAAATCCTAAGTTTAAGAACGAGCAAAGATTCGTTGTTCGAGATTGGCCAATTGGTTATGGACCGCCTTCCTAACAACACCTTAGGCGTATAGCAGTTGTGTCAACTAAGGATAGCGTCGATATAGAAAGCCTCATTTTATCGGTAATAGTGTGTAGATTCTTGACACATAAGCTTTGTTATATTATAAGTATGTTATGGGCTAAAAGTAGAAAAGGTGTGTAGATCTCTATCACACTAGTTAATCAATTATATGTATGTTATGGGCTAAAAGCCAAAAATGAGGTCAGTATGAACAACAGATTACCAAGAAAGGGTAGGCAAGGGATGCCAAGTACGTAATCATAGAAACTTCTCTATGTGTATCAAAATGTGATCTGTTTAGATAGTTTAATGTTCTGATTCTTACATGTATGCATGGGATGGGATTGATTGATTTACTAAGGGGACCGGTCGTGAGGCGATTGGTGGCTTTGCCACATAGGTCACATAGTGATCGGTCTTTATGACAAAAGACAAATTGTCGATATATTATTAAGGTCGATAATGATCGCTGGTTTCGCCACATAGGTCACATAGTGATCGGTCTTTATGAAAGGTAGCACGGCTGTCGATATGGTGTGTAGCGGATGAAGGGTTGATTGTAGAAATCCCCACGGTGTGATGGTTGGTACGGGGGTGTGTAGAGGATGGACTCATAGGTTTGGGATGGGCCATGTTGCATATTTTGTTACCCTTGTATACGGGCCAATGCTCATAATGTGTTTGTGGGCCTCAAGCCTTTTTATGTGTTCTCGAGATTTGCACACTGAGTCTTGGTGACTCAACCTTTTATTTTTCCCAACATTTCAGGTGAGTAGTAGATCGTGAACATGGGAGCCGAGGCGGACTCGAGGGGCCATCAAGTTTTATTTCTACAAATTATTTTGGGATTTTTTTAAGTTTATTTTATTTTTATTTGGGATTTTTTTAAGGCCCCTAGTTTTTATTCAACTAAGAAGTTTTCAATGTTATGCAACTTATAAATGTTATGTCAAGGTTTATTTATACTTAATAATACTAATATAAGATTTTATTTTTAAAATGTCACTTATTTACTCTAATAATGTCTAATTAACTTACGACTTCGAAAACCAACAAGGTAAAAGTTTTCAATGTACAAGCCGTGACACGCCAGTTCTAGTCGAAACGCATGGGCCGAGTTTGGGGTGTTACAGATAATGAATAACCCAACCCATCCTAGGTTTCCATCCTATACACACCAACCCGTACCAACCATCACACCTTGGGGATTTCTACAATCAACCCTCCATCCGCTACACACCAAAACGACAGCCGCACTGCCAATTCCTATTAATTAGGAATCATTGAATGTGGCATAACCACCAATCACTATGTGACCTAACATTTGTATATGTGGGATTTCCATCACCGATCACCAGGTGACCTATCATGAACTTCCCCTTCAATATCATATTCCCACCCCATTCATACACATAAAGAAAACATCATGCAGTCATATATATTTTCCGATACACATAGGGAGTTCTATGTTTACGCACTGAATCCTTGCCTAACCTTTTAGGGTTCCATTCGATTGCCTAGACAAATTTCATTTCGCTTTTAAGCCCATAACATATATATAGTCATACATACAGTTTATTAGTGTGTTAGAGATCTACACACGACACCGATAACACGATGCTTTCTATGTCGACGCTATCCTTAGTCGACACTATTACTATCTGCCTAAGGTGTTGTTCAAAAGCCGGTCCATAACCAAGTGGCCAATCTCGAATGGCAGATACTGCTCTTTTCTTAAACTTAGGGATTTTCTCCTTTGCCTTAAAAATCCCGAAAGTGGAGACTAGCTATTTTCGGCTTTTAGATCTAATTGACCAAGCTTCCTTAGTATAGAGAATTCGGCTAACACTTGGAAAGGAGATTCGACAATGCCAAAGGAAAGTTTTAAATGCCAGAAGAATAGAACTAATTCTCAAATAGGATGAATAAAAGAAAAGACTATAGATGCTTTAGCTTTTTAGAGAAATCGGCACAAGGAGGAAAAATTGGAGAAGA
The DNA here is from genome assembly GCA_025506655.1 of Gossypium rotundifolium. Taxonomy (NCBI): domain Eukaryota; kingdom Viridiplantae; phylum Streptophyta; class Magnoliopsida; order Malvales; family Malvaceae; genus Gossypium; species Gossypium rotundifolium. The sequence goes on along the minus strand of CP106724.1, from coordinate 165,357,121 downwards.
GTTTCAGCTTTTGAAGAAATTGGAGAAAAGAAATTGGGGAGGGAAAGGCTAAGGAATTTCAGCACAATTGGAGAAGAAATTAGGGTTTTCAATGTCAGGATCAAGGAGCTATCCCCCCTATTTATAGATATTTCGACACCTCATGTATAAAACCGAAAACGCCCTTCCTAATTAATTAAAATTCAAGCTAAATGAGAGGGAAAATTCGGCACCCCCTTTGCCATACAGTAACCGATTTCTACACTCCTCTAGGTGATGGATTTTCGGCCATCACCTCCCTTGTAGATAAGCTCCTAATTTTCCTCCTTTTTATATACTATTTTATCAATTATAAAATCCATCTAAATCTTCCTATTTTTTGAGCCTTGTAGCCGTCCACCTCATCAAATCTTAATGCCTAAATTTAACTTACTTAAATTAAAAGATTTGGGCTTTATTAAACTTAAATTTTGGGCCCCTAAATCCTTGTGTGTGGCGTCACTCCTTGCTTAATTTTAGGTGTCGAAAATGGCCTAAAAACATGGGCTCCTTGCGGCCAAAACTTGGGCCTCTTTTATTGTTAATGACGCCACCTTAAAATAATTCAATCAAGGCCTTTGCCTAATCCTAAGCCCAATTTTGAACCCCTATCACTTAAATTAACAAATTAAACATATCCCCACACTAAATGCATAGGCCCATGAATTTAGGATGTTACAGTTCTACCCCTTTAAAGAAATTTCGTCCTCGAAATTTCCAATTAACTAGTAATCAAACTACCCAAGTTTCACTACTATGCTTTAGCTGTGCACTCTTATTCTAAAGCCAAAATAAACATTTAGTATACTATGGTAGGGTACGCACCGATATTCACATCTAGAGCATCCTCGCCCCTTGGCGACGTCTTTGATAGACCAAGGTCGGTCGCCTCGCCAAAGATAGCTCGCACCTCCACAACCATGTCCTGTGCCATTGCCACCATTGACTTGACCACGGCCCTTGTTGGTTGTTGACCTCCTCTTCCCGTGGTGCATTCTCTTGACCAGAGGCCCTTTACTACCCTGCTGTCATGACAGCTTTCTAACTTGGTGGTCCGTAGATCCACACCTAAAACACTTCCAAAGGCTCGCCTAACACTCACCTGTAACATCCAGAAATTGGGCTTAGTAGGATTGGGCCCAATGGGTCTTGGACATAAGAATGTTTAAAATTCTGAGAACAAGAGAATGGCATTATTGCAAATTGGATTTGTTAGTTAAGTGAATTTGGAAGGTTACAAGGTTTCTACGAAGTCTCGGTTTAATTGGGCCTTAGGAAAAATTTGGTATTTTAGCCCTTTAAGGAGATGGAGTAAGTGACCTTAAAGCATATGGAAATAATTGATTAAATAGCTAGCATAAATGAGCTATTGGTAAAGAGGCTATGGCGCCACTTGTAGCACCTTGAGGGAAGGAGTTCGAATCACTTTGTATGCAATTTGACTTTTATTTTTGCTTCCCTTCTTTATTGTGCCGGTCAAGGAGTAATTTTGGCAGGGGTGGACTTCATTATTTTGGTAAGGTGGCTAAAAGAATAAGGCAAGGATGAAGTTAGGGAAAGGAATCAAAAGAAAAGGGAATGTAGGGGAACATGTGGCATATTTCAAGGGAAAGGTTATGGAAAGGGTGGTTGGCAAAGTTTTGACCTTTAGAGCATGTATGTAGATGCTTTAGGGCTATAGAGTGATAGCCGAAATTGCTTAGTCTTTTGGTAGGATTTTTGGTGTTGATTAGGCCAAAATCACTTTTGCACAATTTGGTGTTTTTCTCTCAATCCTTTCATTTTACTTTGGCCGAATTCTTCAAAAACATTTGTGCATCTTCTTACTCTTTTGTTTGATCAAGATTTTCATCTCTTGTTTATCTCCCTCTTTATAGCTGAATATTCATTTTCATTTTTTTTTATAAACCGAACTCTCATTTCCTTTCTAACTTTCTTCTCATCCGTGCTTACATTCAATTTTTGATCAATCGATAAGCGTTCTTCCAACATTTATCTCGTTTTCTTTCTCTTGGTGCCGAATATAAGTTTTGATCTGGGAGGAACCGTATCATCATATTTTTGTATTCGCTCCAATAAGATCATTTCTTTATTTGTAGTGGTATAGAGGAATGCCAATTTTCTACCACATCGCTTAATCGACCTTAGCCATAGGAAGATCGTGTGAAATGGGAATTTCATTGTTCAAGGTAAGGAAGCTCTCTTATAGTCTTTTTCAATAAATTCCTTGGTTATTGTATTAAGAGGATTGAAGGATAATTAATCGACTATATGTTTTAGGTACTTAATCACTCGATCTATCCCTCATAATAAGAGACTCGGATTGTTGGTGAGTGATATAGATTTTTAATCAATTGAAATATTGGTTGAAGTGGTAAATTGACTTTTGGGACCGATTGTATCTTTAGGTGCCGCGGAGAATATCGTGTTACGGATTCCAAATAAGGTGTGTAATCCCGTACCCTTCCGAATATATGTTTGAAATGATGAGTAAGTCTCACATCTCTTTGACAGTTTACATGAAATATTCTGTGATTCAATAGAAATACCGAATAAAATTGAAAATCGGTATCCGTGATCACTCGGGAGTGCGTATATTCGTAGTGGTAATCGTATTCTATAATAAAATAGTTTCGGTCAGAAACAATGATGTGTATTTGAAAAATCATGAAAAATTAGATAAAATGAATTACAAAGTGAGTAAGATATCAGATTAAATCTTACTGTGTCTTCTTTAATATGTAAGAAACGGAGAAGGAAAGGGAATACTATATTCTGAGATATGTTAATTTTAGTGAGACTATTTCTGAATGACTTCGGGGTATTCTATTCTGTTTTGGAAAAATCATATAAAATTGTACAAGGTGAATTATGGGACATAAATTATATTTATGGATTCTTACTGAACCTATTTTTGGTGGAAGGAAGTGGGAGCAGTATATGAAAAGTGTACAGTAAGATATTTGTGATTAAGGTAAGAGAGGTCAGAATCATTGGACAGTGAAACAAGGAAAATTTTAAGGAATAAACTGTACTAAATGGTTAAGCTAAAAATTCTGGAAAAATTATAGGAGAAATATATATGTGTCTACTTTCAAGGAAAATTTACGGATTTAGATTTTGAGTTTTCTAACTCGATTTATGGTTGATTTAGTCAAGATGACAGATGGACAGCTTTGATTTTATGCCCCAAATTAGTAGTTAAGCCTAGGTTACGAAATTACCATAATACCCTTAGAGGGTAAATTACCAAATACCCTAGGTTGCGAGATTACCGAATTACCTCGACGGTAGAATTACAAAATGCCCTTATGGGCCGAATTACAGAATTGCCCTCAATGGACTAAATCAATAAAAGTAATATATGGGCCAAATGTGATATTTTCTATATGGGCCAAATGTGATATTTGCTATATGCGCCAAAATTTGCTAGATCGTTAAATGGGCCAAAGTTTTCTAGATCGTTAAATGGGCCAGAATTTGCTAGATCGTTAAATGGGCCAAATTGATATTTTGGCTAATGGGCCAAATTGATAACTTGTAATATGGGCTTTTTGTTGAAATTTACCTTATGAATATATTGTTATGCATTATATATATACATGAATGCATAGGTTGGGATAATTGACGAAGAGAAGAATGGCCTGTTGCCACAAATCTAGTTCGGTGACTCTGTCACAATGGCCTGTTGCCAAAAATCTAGTTTGGTGGCTCTGCCACAAATATTTTAAATGGCCTATTGCCACAAATCTAGTTCGGTGGCCCTGCCACAAATATTATAATTGGCTTAATGCCTGCTATTGGTGTGTTGGCGGGGTGGGTTGACTTGATCCCCACAGGTGTGTTGGTTGGGATGGGTGGTGTGTAGCGGATGGAAATTAGGCTTGGTTGGGAATTGCATATCACATGCATTATTTTTTAATTGATACATTATTGTTATTGTTAATGGGCTTAGGCCCAAAAAATTGCTATGTGTGTTCCGACCTAGTGGATGATGGTAAGGGGATTTCACACTGAGTTCTCGTAACTCACCCCCTTCTTTCTTAACCCTGTAAGTAATGCTCCTTGAGGTGGACTTGGGCCATGGATGACTCAGTGGAGGCCATTCTTCAGAAATAGTGTTATTAAATTTTAAATTTCTATTCCCGTTATTTTATTATTTTGGTTTAAGTTGTAATAAGGCCTCTGAACTATTTTTATTTTGCTTTATGGTTGGGATGTTTTTACTATTTTTCTTAAATTGTTTAAAACGAGAATTTTTCTAAAAACGCAAATAAAAGTTTTTCCGAAATTGATTAACAAATGGAATTCATAGTAAAATTTTTACAAATATTTTTAATACGAAAATCTTCTTCGAATTTTCAATGTCATTTTCAAAAGTCACATTTTATAAGATTATTAGTTCAAATCTAACGATTTATCAATCAATCTTCGAGGTTAGTAGTATTTTATCAAATGTCTCAAATCAAACTTATTTTTCTTGATTTTAACAAAACTTATTTTAGTACGAATTTCAAATCCTTTATACGTTTTCTTCATTGTGACACGCCAAATTCGGGCCTAACTTCTGGGCCGGGTTTAGGGTGTTACATTTTATGGTATCAGAGCCCAGTTTCAAAACTCGACTGTGGTTTAAGTTCAAAAACATTTTCCAAAGCAGTTTGAAAATACATGTTTGAAAGGAAGTGTGGCACCACGAGTATCCGGCACCAAGTCATGTAAGTAATTATTTTCATTTTATGATTATTGTGTTATGAAAGTTCTACAAAGTAGAATACTCTAGAACTGTTAGCTTTAGGAGTTGAAACTATAGAGACTGAGACTCTAGGATACGGATTTGACACTCAAAAACAACTTTCCTACTCACACTTCATAAAACATTGGTTAATAAACATTGAATAGTATAATAATTCATAAAACTCGTAATTTGATTATATCGACTTAGTGAACATGAGCACTAGAAGACGTGGACGCGGTAGACGTGGACGTGGTAGAGGTCGAGGTGCTAGGGCTAGCTCTTTGGCACCAAGGCATATGCCCGAAAGGGAGACGTTGGCATCGCCAAAGGGTCGAGACGGGATCTTGTGTTCGATTTAAGGTTGATGAACTGACTCAGATAGTTAAGAAAGTATTGGAAGAGGTTAAAGGAATCAGTGAGGCACTTCAATTTGGATTTGTGGGCTATAAGAAGAAAATAGATCGTGGTTCTTTAGGGTCACCGTCTGCTCGTGAAGCGTGTCAAGGCACATCCAAACTTTTCGCCACTGCGATTATTGCGTATAGCGCCATCCGGAGAATGCTGGAGGAGGTTAGAAGCATGCTTGAGATGCTAGTCTAAGGAGCATAAGGCTCGAGATTGTTACATCACCATCAAGTCGTATGTTTGGTTGGACGTGAAGATTGAATGTAGAAAATTCTAAGTATAAATGGTAGACAACTGTTTGCTTTTGTGGTTAGATGTTTGGTTGTGTGAAAGAGGACTCAAGATTTTGTTAAAAGTACATTGTGGTTTTTTTTAAGATCAGAGTGCGCAGCGAAAGCTTAGTGATGTGATTTGAGCGATGCGTTTAGTAGTTGATTGGAAATTTTGAGGATGAAATTTCTATAAGGAGGGTAGAATTGTAACATCCCGAAATTGGGCTTAGTAGGATTGGACCCAATGGGTCTTGGACATAAGAATGTTTAAAATTCTGAGAATAAGAGAATGACATTATTGCAAATTGGATTTGTTAGTTAAGTGAATTTGGAAGGTTACAAGGTTTCTATGAAGTCTCGGGTTTAATTGGGCCTTACGAAAAATTTGGTATTTTAGCACTTTAAGGAGATGGAGTAAGTGACCTTAAAGCATATGGAAATAATTAATTAAATAGCTAGCATAAATGAGCTATTGGTAAAGAGGTTATGGCACCACTTGTAGCACCTTGAGGGAAGGAGTTCGAATCACTTTGTATGCAATTTGACTTTTATTTTTGCTTCCCTTCTTTATTGTGTCGGTCAAGGAGTAATTTTGGCAAGGGTGGACTTCATTATTTTGGTAAAGTGGCCAAAAGAATAAGGCAAGGATGTAGTTAAGGAAATGAATCAAAAGAAAAAGGGAATGTAGGGGGAACATGTAGCATATTTCAAGGGAAAGGTTATGGAAAGGGTGGTTGGCAAAGTTTTTGACCTTTAGAGCATGTATGTAGACGGTTTTAGGGGCTATAGAGTGATAGCCGAAATTGCTTAGTCTTTTGGTAGGATTGGTGTTGATTAGGCCAAAAATCACTTTTGCACAATTTGGTGTTTTTCTCACAATCCTTTCATTTTACTTTGGCCGAATTCTTCAAGCACATTTGTGCATCTTCTTACTCTTTTGTTTGATCAAGATTTTCATCTCTTGTTTATCTCCCTCTTGATAGCCGAATATTCATTTTCATTTTCTTTATAAACCGAACTCTCATTTCCTTTCTACCTTTCTTCTCATCCGTACTTACATTCAATCTTTGATCAATCGGTAAGCGTTCTTCCAACATTTATCTCGTTTTCTTTCTCTTGGTGCTGAATATAAGTTTTGATCTGGGAGGAACCGAATCATCATATTTTTGTACTCTCTCCAATAAGATCATTTCTTTCTTTGTAGTGGTATAGAGGAGTGCCAATTTTCTACCACATCGCTTAATCGACCTTAGCCATAAGAAGATCGTGAAACGGAATTTCATTGTTCAAGGTAAGGAAGCTCATCATAGTCTTTTCAATAACTTCCTTGGTTATTGTATTAAGAGGATTGAAGGATCATTAATCGACTATATGTTTTAGGTACTTAATCGCTCGATCTATCCCTCGTAATAAGAGACTCGGATTGTTGGTAAGTGATATAGATTTTTAAGCAATCGAAATATTGGTTGAAGTGGTAAATTGAGTTTTGGATTAATTGTTGAACGATTGTATCTTTAGGTGCCGCGAAGAATATCGTGTTACGGATTCCAAATAAGGTGTGTAATCCCGTACCCTTCCGAATATATGTTTGAAATGGTGAGTAAGTCTCACATCACTTTGAAAGTTTACATGAAATATTCTATGATTCGGTAGAAATACCGAATAAAATCGATAACCGGCATCCGTGATCACTCGGGAGTGCGTATATTCATAGTGGTAATCGTATTTTGTAATAAAATAGTTTCGGTAAAAAATAGTGATGTGTATTTGAAAAATCACGAAAAATTGGATAAAAGGAATTACAAAGTGTGTAAGATATCAGATTAAATCTTACTGTGTCTACTTTAATATGGAAGAAACGGAGAGGGAAAGGGAATACTATATTCTGAGATATGTTAATTTTAGTGAGACTGGTTCTAAATGACTTTGGGGTATTCTGTTCTGTTTTGTAAAAATCATATAAAATTGTACAAAGTGAATTATGGGACATAAATTATATGTATGGATTCCTTACTGAACCTATTTTCGATTGAAATAAGTGGGAGCAATAGATAAAAAGCGTACAGTAAGATATTTGTGATTAAGGAAAGAGAGGTCAGAATCATTAGATAGTGAAATAAGGAAAATTTTAAGGAATAAACTGTACCAAATGGTTAAGCTAAAAGTTATGGAAAACTTATAGGAGAAAGATGTATGTGTCTACTTTCAAGGAAAATTTACAGATTTAGATTTTGAGTTTTCTAACTAGAGTTATGGTCGATTTAGTCAGTATGATGCAGATGGAAAGTTTCAATTTTATGCCCCAAATTAGTAGTTAAGCCTAGGTTACGAAATGACCATAATACCCTTAGAGGGTAAATTACCAAAATACCCTTGGGTTGTGAGATTATCGAATTACTTCGACGGGTAGAATTACAAAAATGCCCTTATGGGCCGAATTATGGAATTGCCCTCAATGGACTAAATCGATAAAAGTGATATATGGGCCAAATGTGATATTTGATATATGGGCCAAAGGTGATATTTGATATATGGGCCAAATGTGATATTTTCTATATGGGCCAAATGTGATATTTTCTATATGGACCAAAATTTACTAGATCGTTAAATGGGCCAAAATTTTCTAGATCGTTAAATGGGCCAAATTGATATTTTGGCTAATGGGCCAAATTGATAACTTGTAATATTGGCTTTTTGTTGAAATTTACCTTATGAATATATTGTTATGCATTAAATATATACATACATGACTGCATATGATGGGATAATTGACGAAGAGAAGAATGGCCTGTTGCCACAAATCTAGTTCGGTGACTCTGTCATAATGGCCTGTTGCCAAAAATCTAGTTCGGTGGCTTTGCCACAAATATTTTAAATGGCCTGTTGCTAGAAATCTAGTTCGGTGGCTCTGCCACAAATATTATAATTAGCTTAATGCCCTGCTATTGGTGTGTTGGTGGGGTGGGTTGACTTGATCCCCAGTGTGTGTTGGTTGGTACGGTGTGTGTAGCGGATGGAAATTAGGCTTGGTTGGGAATTGCATATCACATGCATTATTTTTTAATTGATACATTATTGTTATTGTAAATGGGCTTAGGCCCAAAAATTGCTATGTGTGTTCACCCAGTGAATGATGGTAAGGGATTTCACATCGAGTTCTCGTAACTCACCCCTTCTTTCTCAACCTCAGAGGTAATGCTCCGTGAGGTGGACATGGGCCATGGATGACTCGGTGGAGGCCATTCTTCAGAAATAGTGTTATTAAATTTTAAATTTCTATTCCCGTTATTTTATTATTTTGGTTTAAGTTGTAATAAGGCCTTTGAACTATTTTTATTTTGCTTTATGATTGGGATGTTTTTACTATTTTTCTTAAATTGTTTAAAACGAGAATTTTCTAAAACGTAAATAAAAGTTTTTCCAAATTGATTAAAAATGTAATTCATAATAAAATTTTTACAAATATTTTTAATACTGAAAATCTTCTTGAATTTTTAATGTCATTTTCAAAAGTTATGTTTTATAAGATTATTAGTTCAAATCTAACGATTTATCAATCAATCTTCGAGGTTAGTAGTATTTTATCAAATGTCTCAAATCAAACTTATTTTTCTTGATTTTAACAAAACTTATTTTAGTACGAATTTCAAATCCTTTATACGTTTTCTTCATTGTGACATGCTAGATTCAGCCTAACTTCTGGGCTGGGTTTGTGGTGTTACATCACCGGTATGGAACTTCCCACATCGAGCACACTTTTGTGTCTGGTTAGCAGCAGTCGGTCTCTCATCCTGTTTCAGCCCGTCTGACCTAGGTCTTTTCTGAGTTTGCGCAACTGCCCATGACGATTTAAAATTCCTCTTACTTCCACTCCTATCTCTATCCCGATTCAGTTTTTCAGTCTGCTTTACCTCCTCAGCTATCTTAGCCTTTTCCACAAGCACAGCAAATTCCCTCTCCGCTGTGGGGCTATCAATATACGCAAGTCATCCCTCAGGCCATCTTCGAACCTAACACAACGTTCATGCTCCGTGGCTACCATCCCATGAGCATAACGGCTAAGACGGAAAAATTCAGCTTCATACCCAGCCACTGACCTACTCCTTTGCACCAGATTCAGAAATGCTCTGCGCTACGCATCCACATAACTTGATCCAATATACTTATTCTGAAACACTATTTTAAAGAGATTCCAGGTAATACGGTCAGCCACTATTCCATCCTTAACCGTAAGCCACCATTGGTAGGCTTCATCCCGCAGGAGAGATATAATTCCTTTCAACTTCTCCTCCTCCGTAAAGTCTAAATCATCCATTATGTGTTCTACCGCCTCCAACCAATACTCAGCTGAACTTGGAGCTACACTAGAAATTCCTCTAAACACTTCTGCCCCATTGGCCCTAAGCCGCTCCGACACAGATTTTCGAGCTCCTGTGCCCATGCCTACTCTAGTAACCCTCTCTAAAACCCTCAACATCGCCTGAGATACAGCATCATCTCTGACCTTCTGATCCTGACATTCGACCTCTTCAGCTGGCATTTTGTTTCCTGACCCGTGGCCAGATCCTACTGGTTCTGATAGAGTCATCCTACCCCTACCACGACCACGTGGTAGACGTCCTCTGTAATATCCTGGAAATGGGCTTGTGCATTCACGCTTAATTATATGAAATATAATGTTTATGAATGTTCTGAATGTGAACTATGAATATCGTGAACTTTGAAATGTAGGGAAATACCTTAGAAAATCTTTAGATTTTAAGTCTTATTAAGGGAGCTAAGTGAATAGGGCCTTAAGAGGAAATGTATGTAAAATATAACATTGAAATAGGCTTGGTAAAGTGGCTATAAGGCACAACTTAAAGCCCAGGTAAGTGACGCCACAAGCTAGGCAAATGGGCCTAGGTTTGAGCCACAAGGTGAACAAAATGAGTTTTTATTTTTAGGCAATAAAAGGGAGAAGTGGACGACATTAAGTCACTAAAAGGGAGGTGTTTTATTTTTGTTAAAATTCGGCAAATAGATGGATAAGTGATGGATAATTATTGGTATTTTTTTTATGTGATAAGGGATAATGTGATGGCTTGTTTTATTTTATTTGATAAAGTGATAAAGAGTTAAAATGGGAGTTAACTTTGGAATTTGAGAGGAAGAAGGTTGGTAGCCAATTCTTTATAGGGGGAGGAGTGATCATCTTTTGTAATTTTTTTAACTTCTTTGTGCCGAATATAGTTTCTTTTTCCCATTGCTTTGCCGTTTTTCCCTTGTGCAAAGAGCCATTTGTGTTTCAGTCCTCTTCTCTATTTGTTCTTGGCCGAATCTATATCCCTTTCCCAATTCTCTTCTTTTATTTTTGTTAAGTCGAAATTCCTCTACTCTTCTCCTTTTTTCTTATTTTCTTGTAACCCTAAATTCATTTCTATTTTCTTTAAGTCGAATACCCAAGAGACCATAGCCGACTATTCTCCAAGTCTCAAGGTCGAATCCTTGTGTTGTCAGATATAGGAGCTATCGATTTCTTCAAGTAAGGGTAAGATCCAAATTTGATTTCCATTCCTTTATATTTTTAGACTTATTGAAATTTAGGGACTAACCCCTATCATTGATCTTGGCCGAATTATGGAAGGGAGGTTTCAGGATTTAATAGTTATCAACTACAAGGAGGAGATCTTTCGGGACTTTCAAGGATCTAAGGTAAGTCAATCGGTCAAAGGCCATTTATCATGTTTAAGTGATTTCGGATCTAATATATGAGTCTATAGGGATTTCGACAGAGGTATACAAGGATTCTGGGATTTGAGGATTTCAAGGTAAGTGCAATAAGTACAATCGGCCAAGGCCTAATTTGGGTATCTAGATTTATTTCTTAATTGATTAAAAAGTCGAAACTAATCCTTTAGGTGATCTAGTATAGGCCAATTGCAAGAAGAACCAACACAACGTTTTCGGGATTTGAGTGATAAGTAAATCGGCACCCAGGATAAGTTTTGAGTTATAATCCTAGTGGGATTTGGTTTTATAGCCGAATAGCTTTTACTAATATGAATGGGATTGGCTGAATATAGGCCCTAAAAATCTAACGCAGTAGATTGGATTTTCGGATTTGGAGTGAATTGCTAAGTGTATCAGGTGTGTACCCCACACTATCTTTTAATAAGAATTATGGCTAAAAATTAATATGAGCATGTTTATAAGAATGTTAATATGGCTAAAGTACCATGCTATGGTACAAAGTACTCAGGTACGTTTCCTACTCCTACTAGGACTAAGAAAAATATCTGTCAAGGCACACATATGAAACTATAAGTATGTGATTTAAGAATTTAACATGTTTTGTATGACATGGGCATATGGGATATTATTAAAAGGGGAAGTGAATGTGATGACCTAAGACCACAATATTTGAATGTGGTGACCTAAGACCACGATATCTGAATATGGTGTCTCATGACACAAAGTATGTATCTGGTGGCTATGCCACAAACTTTATAAGGGCGATGTGCACGTCGACTGCAGCGACTGCCTTCGATGGTGTGTAGCGGATGGAGGGTTGACTTAGTAGTCCCCACGTGTTTGCAGGATGGTACGGTGATGTGTAGCGGATGGCATATAGGTTTGGGTTCGGGTTGCATCATTATTTCCTATCTGTTATATGAATATGCATGTAATATGTGAACATATGCCTAAATTGTTAAATTTTAGTGTTGGTTACACATTGAGTCTGTTTGACTCACCCCTTGTGGGATTACTTTTCAGGTGACGATCAGTGATGGGCCGGGTCGGCAGGAGCTTAGTGGAGGCCATGTGAAGTTCAGATTTTACTTTGTTTTGGACTCTTTTTATTTTAAGTACTTTGAATTTATTTTTGGGAATTATTTGATGTAATAAGGCCATAGTTGAATTATTTTATTTTACTTCTACTTATCCTGCTACAAAATATTCTTTTTAAAAAGACTAAGTGAATTTATCATGAACTAAACCCTAAATGTTTTGTCACCTAAAGTCAAAGGATTTCAAATATAATAATTAACTTGTTTTCCAACCCAAGCCCAACCCAAAAACAATCTTTCTTTTAAATCACATCATTCTGTTTCCAATGCCACAAAAGAATTTTGTACGGTTTACATCGTGAAGCATACCAGATCCGGTAAAGGCTCGTGGGCCGAGTTTGGGGTGTTTCAGCTTGGTATCAGAGCCTAGTTTAAACTCTTGACCTTGGGTTAAGGCCCAAAACATTTTCAAAGTTAAGCCCAAAAGAAATTTTGTGAGTTAAGTAGGTTTTTCTGGCATGGCCCACTAAGTCTCCGACCCGAAGTCCACTAGATAAGTACCCCTATCTCTTGTGTGATTTATATTGTGACTTGTAGAAGGGTAGAAATGGAACGTAGAATAGAGATTAAGTACTTGAACCCTAGGACTAGTTACCCCAACAATTACATAAGACTTAAATGCCTAATTAAACAAACTTGTGGTTAAGTCACCGAGTTAGGGTGTGGCAACCATGGTGCGCATGTCTAAGATTGGTTTCGGTGGGAGCTTGGTATTTAAGCAGTCCGTGTGACTCACCTCCTCTCCACTCGAATCCTACCTAGTGCGTAGCCTCGGTTCACCCTAACCAAGAGGATTTATACACTGCTAAACCCCTAACTAAAACCCGAAAGGGACTAGCCAGTATTTTTTATGAAAACCCTAATTTTATAATCACCAAATTACCCATTGAATAGTAGCAAAAACTTATTTTGGAAAATTTTCAAAATATTTCCGATTTATAAAAAATCACAAAAATACTCCTAGTGGTAAAATTACAAAAAATGCCCTTGGTTTATGAAAATTTTCAAAATACCCACAGTTCTTATCAAAATTTCATTACTTTGCTTAAAGGAACCCTAAATTTACACAATATCAAAATACCTTGATTTTAGGAAAAATTACAAAATTACCCCTAACCTGTAAATTACCAAAATACCTCAAAGTTACAAAATTACCAGAACGACCCCCGATCTTCAAAAATTTTTGCAACAACACTGATTTGGAAAAAAATTCTCAAAAACAACCCTCAAGTTTTGTAAATTCCAAAGTACCCTCGATTATCAAGATTTATAAATTTACCCGGGTTAATTACCAAAATACCCTCGAATTTTAAAATTTCCAAAATACGCTTGGGAATGCAAAATTTCCAGAATACCCTTATTGACAACAACACCAAGGAACCTTATTTTGACAAATTACAAAAATACCCCTGCAGGACAAATTACGAGAATACCCCTGGGATAGGAACGGATAGAATGTCCGAAGAGTGAATGTGTATGTGAGATACTATGGAATGGATGTGCTTTTCTGTGAATTAGGATAGAAGACTTGAAACTTTAAATGATCGAAAGAACCCCTATTAAACTTCCTGCCATAAAACTTCTTGTGGAGAATCAGTGGAATAAGGGCTAATTCATAAAATTTCGTAAACCAGACTAACACGCGATCGTAGAAATAAGCTCTAGAGGATGTGGTCGCAATGTACGAGGACGCGGTCAAGGTAGAATGACCGTGTCGGAACCTATTAGATCGGGACAAGGATCTGAGAATGAGGTACCACCGCCACCACCACCACCAGCTGTTGGTGTTGAGCAGCAAGATCAGACGGAAGAAGATGTTGTATCGCAGGCTGTGCTACGAGTTCTTGAAATGGTGACTGGTGCTGGAAGGAATAGGGGAGCTCAAAAATCTGTACCCGAGTGACTCCGAGCCAACGGAGCTGAGGTGTTTCGTGGAGTATCTGGTGTGGCACCCAGTACAACTGAATACTGGTTGGAGGCAACCGAGCGCATTATGGATGAGCTCGATCTGACTCCTAAGGAGAAGTTGAAACGAATGGTGGCACTGCTACGCGATGAAGCTTATCAATGGTGGTTAACAGTTCATAATGGTGCCATAGCTGAGTATCTAACCTGGGAATATGTTAAGACGGCATATCAAAAGAAGTATGTTGGCACACGTTATATTGATGAGCAGAGGAAGGCATTTTTGAGGCTGGTTCAAGGGAACAAGTCAGTAGCCGCGTATGAAGCTGGGTTTCTAAGGTTAAGTCGGTATGCTCGAGGAGTGGTGGCAACAGAGCATGAGCGGTGTGTCTGGTTTGAGGACGGACTAAGGGATGATCTGAGGTTGGTTGTCACTCCACATCAAGAGTGGGAGTTTTCTGCTTTAGTAGAGAAAGCTAAGATAGCGGAAGGAATTAAGGACTCTGTGAGACAGAACACGGACCGAAATAAGCAGAAGAGAGGATTGGGTCATCTAGATCATCTGGGAATGCTCAGAAAAGGCCTAGAGCGATGGGTCATGAGGTCAACAAATAGGTACTAGAGGCAATATCGTGACTTGTGAGCGGTGTGGGAAGAAACACTTAGGCGAATTTGGAAGGCAGTGGGTGTTTGGATGTGGGTCAAAGGACCATATGATCAAGGACTGTCCGATGAGACCGGATGGGAATCAACCAGTAGCTCAGAGTGTTAATCAGGCTGGTAGAGGTGGACAGCAGCCTCAAAGAGGTCGTGGTCCGAATGGTAGAGGTAATAATGCTGGTAGAGGACGTGGAACACTGGGTCAAGGTGCTGCTAACACTGAAGCAAGGCAGTCGGGTTTAGTTTATGCGATTCACCGTAGGGAGGATGGAGACGCGCCGGACGTCATAACCGGTACGTTTCTTGTATTTGGGAAACCCTATTATGCTTTAATTGATGTGGGCTCGACCCATTCTTATGTTGCCTGTAGTGTAGTTGAAACACTAGGCATAACCTCTGAACCTTCTAGTAGGGAGATGTCTATAGTAAGCCCACTAGGTCAAACTGTAGTGGTGAATAAGGTCTTTCGAAGTGTACCTTTAGAACTTCAAGGTGTAGTATTTTCTGCCAACCTGATGGAACTTCCCTTTGGAGAGTTCGATCTCATACTTGGAATGGACTGGCTAGTGGACCATCGAGATGTGTTGGACTGTGCTGCTAAGCGAATGGAGTTAAGGACCCCGGAGGATGAGGTGGTCATTATGATAGGAGAAAGAAGAAACTACTTGTCTAATGTAGTTTCGGCGCTAAAGGCTGAAAAGATGGTTCGTAAAGGGTGCAAGGCATTTTTAGCATTCGTAAGTGCGTTAAATGGAAAGGAAGAAGGTGTTAGTGGAGTTAGAACGGTAAGGGATTTTGAAGACATGTTTCCGAAAGAATTACCAGGAATACCCCCAGACAGGGAGGTGGAGTTTAGAATTGACTTGTTGCCGGGAAGAGCTCTTGTGTCAATCGCTCCGTACAGAATGGCACCAAAGGACTTGGTAGAGCTCAAGGCTCAAATCCAAGAATTACTGGATCGTGGGTTTATCCGACCCAGTGTGTCTCCATGGGGAGCACCGGTCCTGTTTGTGAAGAAGAAGGACGAAACTATGCATATGTGCATAGACTATCGTCAATTGAATAAGCTGACCATCAAGAACAAGTATCCTTTGCCAAGGATTGATGACTTGTTCGATCAGCTTAAGGGGGTGACAGTGTTCTCAAAGATCGACTTAAGGTCAAAATATTATCAGTTGAAGGTGAAGGAGGCGGATATCCATAAGACAGCCTTTAGGATAAGATACGGCCACTATGAGTTTGTGGTAATGCCGTTCGGGTTAATAAACGGCCCAACCGCGTTCATGGATATGATGAACCGGGTTTTCAACCCTACTTGGATAGGTTCATCGTTATGTTCATCGACGACATCCCAGTGTACTCCAAGACTAGAGAGGAGCATGATGAGCATCTCCGGATTGTGCTGCAAGTGTTAAGGGAGAAGAAGCTCTATGCCAAATTCAGCAAGTGTGAATTTTGGCTTAAGGAAGTTGCATTCTTATGGCATGTGGTGTCTGCTGAAGGAATAAGGGTGGATCCTAGAAAGATCGAAGCAGTGTTGGATTGGAAACCACCTAAGTTGGTGGCAGAGATTCGTAGCTTCTTGGGATTGGCAGGCTATTACAGAAGGTTCGTGGAAGGATTTTTGTCAATAGTCACACTTTTAACAAAGTTGTTGAGGAAGGAAGTACCGTTGTATGGACAGTTAAGCAACATGAGAGCTTTGAAAAGCTTAAGAGGGTATTGACGGAAGCTCCAGTGTTGATTCAGCCTGAGGCAGGAAAGGAATTTACAGTGTATTGTGACGCTTCCCATACAGGTTTGGGTTGCATATTGATGCAAGACGGGAAGGTAGTCGCATATGCATCCCGACAGTTAAGGCCACATGAGGTGAACTACCCGACGCATGACTTGGAATTAGCAGCAGTGGTCTTCACTCTTAAGGTATGGAGGCACTACCTTTATGGTGAAAAGTCGATGATCTACACAGACAACAAGAGCGTTAAGTATTTGCTGACTCAGAAGGAGTTAAACTTAAGGCAACGAAGGTGGGTTGAATTATTGAAGGACTATGATTGTTCAATAGAGTACCATCCGGGTAAGGCGAATGTAGTGGCGGATGCTCTAAGCCAAAAGTTATGTCGGATCTGAGGGCAATGTTTGCACACTTGAGTTTGTATAATGATGGGAGCCTATTGGCAGAATTACAAGTCAAGCCGACGTGGTTGAATGAAGTGAAAGAAGGACAGTTGGCTGATGAGGACCTAAGTTCTAAACTACAGCAAGTACAAAATGGAGAGTTGGAAGATTATGGCATTAATGGCGAAGGAGTGTTGTGTTTCAAGAGCAAGGTTTGTATGCCCAAGGATAAGGAACTTAGGCGAAGGATTCTTCAGGAATCGCATAGTAGCCCTTATGCTATGCATCCTGAAGGCACTAAGTTGTACAGAGACCTAGGGGAATAGTTTTGGTGGCCTGGTCTGAAAAAGGAAGTTACTGAATTTGTTGGCAAGTGTTTGACGTGTCAACAAGTTAAGGCTAAACACCAAGTCCCGTCAGGATTGCTTCAGCCAATCATGATTCCCCAATGGAAGTGGGAAAGAATTACCATGGACTTCGTTAGTGGGCCTCCCCTTACGCCTACTAAGAAGGACTCGGTATGGGTAATAGTGGACCGTTTGACCAAGTCCGCGCACTTTATTCCGGTAAGAGTCGATTATTCTCTACAAAAGTTGGTGAAATTGTATGTGGCTAAAATTGTAAGGTTGCATGGAGTTCCACTATCGATTATCTCAGATAGGGACCCAAGGTTTACTTCTGGCTCGAAAGCGTTACATCAGGCTTTAGGCACTAAATTGGGTTTCAAGACGGCCTTTCATCCACAAATGACGGGCAATCGAACGGGTAATCCAAGTTTTAGAGGACATGTTGAGGGTCGTGTGATGGATTTCAGAGGAAGTTGGGAGGAGTATTTGCCTTTAGCGAGTTTGCCTACAACAACACTATCGTGCAAGTATTCGAATGGCACCTTATGAAGCACTGTATGGTCGAAAGTGTCGGACTCCTACTTGTTGGACGAAATTGGGAGAACGACGAGTTTTGGGTCCGAGATTATGGCGTAATCCGAAGAGAAGGTTAGTGTAATTCGGGCTCGATTGAAGGAAGCATCCGATAGACAAAAGTCGTACGTAGATCTCAAATGGAAGGAGATTGAATTTGATGTGGGAGACCAAGTATTCCTTAAAGTTTCACCTTGGAAGAAGGTGATGAGATTTGGTCAAAAAGGGAAACTAAGCCCAAGGTTTATAGGACCCTATCGAGTGTTGAAGCGAGTTGGACCAGTGGCATATCAGTTGGAATTGCCACCCGAGTTGAAGTAGATGCACGACGTATTCCATGTGTCCATGCTATGTCAATATCGATTAGATCCATCTCATGTGCTACCAATCGAAGAGGTGGAGCTAGGGTCAGACTTGTCCTATGAGGAAGAGCCGATTCAGATCCTTGATCAAGATGTGAAAGTGTTACGACAAAAATCAGTACCTTTGGTCAAGGTGTTATGGCGCAATCATGGATCGGAAGAAGCTTCTTGGGAGCCAGAAGAAGCAATGCGACAGTAATACCCCCACCTATTCTAGCCAGGTAATTTCGAGGACGAAATTATTTTAAGGGGGTAGAACCATAATATCCTGGAAATAGGCTTGTGCATTCATGCTTAATTATATGAAATATTATGTTTATGAATGTTCTGAATGTGAACTATGAATATTGTGAACTTTGAAATGTAGGAAAATGCCTTAGAAAATCTTTAGATTTTAAGTCTTGTTAAGGGAGCTAAGTGAATGGGGCCTTAAGAGGAAATATATGTAAAATATAACATAGAAATAGGCTTGGTAAAGTGGCTATAAGGCGCCACTTAAAGCCCAGGTAAGTGACGCCACAAGCTAGGCAAATGGGCCTAGGTTCGAGCCACAAGGTGAACAAAAGAAGTTTTTATTTTTAGGCAATAAGAGGGAGAAGTGGACGACATTAAGGCACTAAAAGGGAGGTGTTTTATTTTTGTTAAAATTCGGCAAATAGATGGATAAGTGATGGATAATTATTGGTATTTTTTTAAGTGATAAGAGATAATGTGATGGCTTGTTTTATTTTATTTGATAAAGTGATAAAGAGTTAAAATAAAAGTTAACTTTGGAATTTGAGAGGAAGAAGGTTGGTAGCCGAATTCTTTATAGAGGGAGGAGTGATCATCTTTTGTATTTTTTTTAACTTCTTTGTGCCGAATATAGTTTCTTTTTCCCATTGCTTGTGCCGTTTTTCCCTTGTGCAAAGAGCCATTTGTGTTTCATTCCTCTTCTCTATTTGTTCTTGGCTGAATCTATATCCCTTTCCCAATTCTTTTCTTTTATTATTTTTTTTAAGCAGAAATTCCTCTACTCTTCTCCACTTTTTCTTATTTTCTTGTAACCCCAAATTCCTTTCTATTTTCTTTGAAGCCGAATACCCAAGAGACCATAGCCGACTATTCTCCAAGTCTCAAGGCCAAATCCTTGTGTTGTCAGATATAGGAGCTATCGATTTCTTCAAGTAAGGGTAAGATCCAAATTCGGTTTCCATTCCTTTATATTTTTAGACTTATCAAAATCTAGGGACTAACCCCTATCATTGATCTTGGTCGAATTATGGAAGGGAGGTTTCGGGATTTAATAGTTATCAATGACAAGGAGGAGATCTTTTGGGACTTTCAAAGATCTAAGGTAAGTCAATCGGTCAAAGGCCATTTATCATGTTTAAGTGATTTCGGATCTAATATATGAGTCTATAGGGATTTCGACAGAGGTATACAAGGATTTGGATTTGATAATTTCCAGGTAAGTGCAATAAGTACAATCGGCCAAGGCCTAATTTGGGTATCTAGATTTATTTCTTAATTGATTAAAAAGCCAAAACTAATCCTTTAGGTGATCTAGTATAGGCCGATTACAAGAAGAACCAACACAACATTTTCGGGATTTGAGCGATAAGTAAATCGGCACCCAGGGTAAGTTTTGAGTTATAATCCTAGTGGGATTTGGTTTTATAGCCGAATGGCTTTTACTAATATGAATGGGATTGGCCGAATACAGGCACTAAAAATCTAACGCAGTAGATTGGATTTTCGAGATTTGGAGTGAATTGCTAAGTGTATCAGGTGTGTACCCCACACTATCTTTTAATAAGAATTATGGCTAAAAATTAATATGAGCATGTTTATAAGAATGTGAATATGGCTAAAGTACCATGCTATGGTACAAAGTACCCAGGTACATTTCCTACTCCTACTAGGACTAAGAAAAATATCTGTTAAGGCACACATATGAAACTATAAGTATGTGATTTAAGAATTTAGCATGTTTTGTATGACATGGGCATATGGGATATTATGAAAAAGGGGAAGTGAATGTGGTGACCTAAGACCACAATATCTGAATGTGGTGACCTAAGACCACGATATCTGAATATGGTGTCTCTTGACACAAAGTATGCATCTGGTGGCTGTGCCACAAACTTTATAAGGGCGATGTGCACGTCGACTGCAGCAACTACCTTCGATGGTGTGTAGCAAATGGAGGGTTGACTTAGTAGTCCCCACGGTGTGTAGGATGGTACGGGTGATGTGTAGCAGATGGCATATATGTTTGGGTTCGGGTTGCATCATTATTTCCTATCTGTTATATGAATATGCATGTAATATGTGAACATATGCCTAAATTGTTAAATTTTAATGTTGGCTACACATTGAGTCTATTTGACTCACCCCTTGTGGGATTACTTTTCAGGTGACGATCAGTGATGGACCGGGTCAGCAGGAGCTTAGTGGAGGCCATGTGAAGTTCAGATTTTGCTTTGTTTTGGACTCTTTTTATTTTAAGTACTTTGAATTTGTTTTTGGGAATTATTTGATGTAATAAGGCCATAGTTGAATTATTTTATTTTACTTCTACTTATCCTGCTACAAAATATTCTTTTAAAAAGACTAATCCAACGTTGCTAGAGCAAAGATGGACAAGATGAGATTTCTACAAAGAACGGCGTTATTTTCTTGCTCCTCCGATGCTCCTCCCATCATCGCTTTCCTTGAATCCTTCCGTGTACTAAAACCAAACCCATTTCCATCTCTTTCCATTTTGTTCTTTTTCACCAACCAAAAAAATGTGTTTGTATTGCGATTTAAAGGCACCATGGGAGCAAAAGGAAGATGTAAGAAGTGCAAGCTTTTTTGCTTATAAAAATTTGAAATAGATCTATAAGGCCGCTTGTTGAAGAAGAAGCAGATCAATGGCGAAGGAGTTCAAGGATTCAATTTCGAGCAAAGGCATGGAAAGGCGAGGTGAGAGGGCAGAGTTTAGAGGAGCAAAGATGGATGCCGCCACTTCTTGGTCGATTGGAATGTTAGCATCACCACTTTCCAATTGCGTTGCCGCTTATGTCCGCGATGACAACTCGACATCGCCGCCACTGACACCATGAAAAATAATCGTAAGCTTAAACCGCTTTCCTTTTTCTTTTTATTAGCTAAATCGTGAAGCTTTTTTCATTTTAAGTATTGTAATTTCTATTGTTTCAGTTCATGATACTTCTTATGCTCGCCTGCTCACTCTTTACTATATTTCTTTTCAAATTTCCCAACCTTTTGCCTAGAAAGATACTATAAAATTAGGACGGAAAAATGAGAAAAAAATACGTATTTTTATTTTATTGACATGCTTGGTAGGAAATATGAAAAAGTGGATATGGATTGCTTGTGGTGGTTGAAAACCGAGAGAGAATGGAATTAAAATTTTAAAATAATAAACAATCTTGTAAATACAACACACTCTTTGAATTAGGTTTAGAAATCTTGGGGAGAAAGGACGGTTGGGGGAGGAGAATGATTATGGTAATGTATCTCCCTATAAAAATTAATCTTCAAATGATAATTTCTTAAGTATTTATCAATATTTACATCATGTTGATTGAGAAATTCTCCGTATAACAAAGATTGTTGCTACGTCATCCGAGTAATTGTTGAAATTCATACGTGTTTATGTCAAAGCAAAGGAATGTTCGTAACAACTTTCAAAGAGAGGAGTTTGCTATTCTACTTGGCAAGCACTTCACATCATTTTATCCACGTAGTTTCTTGATGCTTACAAATTTATTTTAATCTTATGAAGAAAGTAGTCGAGTCGGATGATTCCTTCTCTTTCTTAGTATGAGGATAATTCAGCTTTGCTTTTCAAGAGGGTAACGTATTCCCATAGAGACTTCTCGAATTCATTTTCTTTTGTACCCTAAAATAATATACAAAGCATTGTTGGGTTCATCAAGTCCTTTTAAAATAAAGTATATGCGTTATTTGTTTGCTTTTAGCCACGCTTGATGAGCATTTCAAGAGGAATATACTTCTATATGTTACCTTAAAATTGTTTGTGATGTCTATGTATGAGTGATGGAACTTTCTTTCTTGACCTTCATCTCATTATTTTAAATAGAGCTTCACTTGACATTGGATTAAATCGCTTCTTCCGTCACACTTTCCATCTCTTTTCATGCATACTTCTACAAATTTATGCATCTTTAAATGCTTCTCTGTGACTTTTTTTATTAATAAACTTGATATTGAGTAGTTTCTTGTGAGTGTAAAAAGTGCCTATGTCACAATATTTTGGTATTTGTTGAGCGATAACTTATATAAACTTGATTTGGTAGTTGACCATCTTGACAAGTTTCTTGATCCCTTTAGGTCTTTTCTTTTGAAGCATTAAGCTCTATGTATATCACTTGGTCAGTACACATTAATAGTTCCATGATCGCTTGCTATTTGACCGACGATATGTTTGTTATCACTTTTTGTAGGTTTTACCGCAATAGTAAAGATAGTGGAAAAGCCATGGGAACGCACTTCCAATGGTCAACCACATGAACATGGTTAGTCTTCCTCACTTTTGGCGAGGTTGCGTGGTTCGCATAATAATCGATGAATATCTTTTGGGATCAACTTCCATCAATTGTTCCACTTGATATTTGTTTTGGTATCTTATTTATTGAAGGCTTTAAACGGGATCCGAAAAGCATACAACCGAAGCGATTATGTAAGTCCGGTGTTTTACGGTGACTTACGGTGTTGAGGACTGTTTTGTCAAGACAACCTGTAAAGTTGTCATTTTTTTATGATAGGTTGGTTCTTGTATTTTAAATATCCCTTTACTCCGAAAGCAGGAAAAAAGGCATCTTCTTGCAAAAGTAATTATATTTCTTAACATGGTCTTGTCTCGTGGAATATAAAATTGTTGCAATTTCTATAGTTTTCTCCTAGTTTTTTGTTTTGCTATACAAGCCGCTTGTTGTTTCTCTCCAATACTATTTAGAAATTGCAGATCCATTCATTATCAAGATATAACTTTGAAACGCAGCCCATGGTAGCGAAATGAAATGAGCATCTCAGAATTCAAATGTAGCCATTATTAATGACCTGATTTAGCAATAATGAGACCTTCATCTGCCATGCACTTTAATGGGAACAAAATTCACTTAGATTATGGTAGTCAAGCAATTAGATTTTATGTTATAATTCTCAGATGGATCTTTTTGGTTACATTGCAAAAGTGCCCTCTAAAATGTTATTGAAAATTTACAAAACACTTGCTCCCAAAAAGAGGCTAACAGAGGAGCAGAGAAGGGCCGATCCAAAATGTCGAAGCGAGGTAAATTTATCTATTGCATGATGCTGTTTTAAACAGCATGATGCTGTTATTTATCTATTGCATCGTGTTACCTGTCTGCTGGTATATTTGATTTAGTTGTTACCATGTAAAACTATTAGTATTTCTGTGGTTTTTTTTTTTGGAACTTAGTTTGGGTTTTTATCTATATGTTTGCAGATAATGCTGGTGTCATTGTCAATCCCAAGGGAGAAATGAAAGGTAAACCAACCCCTCTTCTTCATTCTACATACCTAGTTAGAATAATATTTGCTTGTTGAATTGTGGGGTTTCAAATGAAGTGTGTCAAAGTCAGATATGAAATTAAAGTACATGTTTGTGTGTCTAAATTCATTGTAGTAAAGAATGCAATTTAGAAATCTGGATTATCTTCTCTAAACGTATGTTTTGTTTGGTTGGTTCTGCTGTGGTCTTAGCCTATTGATTTGCGCTTCAAATGGCGTAAAGTTATTTGTTGTTGCATTGTTGGATTTGATCTTTCAAAGCTCATTATGCTCATTGATTTGTTAATTACAGGATCTGCTATCACCGGTCCCATTGGAAAGGAGTGTGTCAATTGTGGCCTAGAATTGCAAGTGCCGCCAATGCTATTGTTTGAAAGGTTTCCATGGTTTTGTTTGCTATCGTAGCTTTGATGTTATCTTTCAATTACTTACAACGTGTTTTGAGAGATTTTGACGAGACAAAGTTGTTACATCTAGTTGTCTAAAACTTATTTCGGTTTCTTTTTATGGAATTACAACAGCTTTTAGCATGCTTCCATCTTTCTTTTTCACTTTTAAGTAGAACTCAACAAATCCTCTAAATGTGATTGACTTTTGAACATCACAATTGTTCTTATATACCTATTTGCATAGTCACAATTGTTCTCTCGTGATCCGTAAAGCCTCGTTACTTGGGGACCCATTCTAGCATTCCTACTGATTCTCGTAAAAGTTGCTTTTGTTTCCTTGTTAGCATATAAATTCCTAGATTTAAATGCCATAAATCAATTATTTTAAATGAAGGGAAGTTTGGTTGACATTTTTTAAATGAAGGCTTAGATAAGTCCTACCAGTTGAACTTCCATGGTGTCTGCATGCCTTTTTCCTTTTGGTTTTAAAATGGGGGTTGGGAGGCAACAGAGACTACTTGGAAGTATTTGTCAAGAATATACCTTGTATTTCAACCTGAGAGTATTTATCAAGAAAGTTGATTGTCTTTGCATGAACTTGTGTTTGTTTCAAACCATGTGACAAATTTAGTATGGTTCAATGAGCCATGTAACTTGCTATTATCCTTGTATCTTTGCATTTCTTTCGGTTTGATAAATCACATTTCTTTGCATAGTTTAAAATTATTTTTGTATTGTAGCAAGTTATCAAGAAAGTACTCAATGTAACAAAGTACTCAAGGAAACACTATAGACCAAGAATATAAAAGAGAAGCTCAATTACATCGATCTAATGACTTAATAATCAAGTGTCGATCCAATCAATGTTTATTAATAATAATTTACAAAGAAGCCAACAAATGTCTCAACTCTTCAATTTGGTAATCTGAACAAATAAGAATCCAATGATATATTTCATACTAAAATTCAACAAATATAGGGCATAATTTTGATGCCTAATCTTTTAAAATCGGCTCCCCAACTTTTAACCTTAGAAACATAATGCTTAAATTACTTCATCAGTAAAATATGGGCTTCACTATTAAGTACTAAGTACCATAGTTAGCCAAACAATTTAATCTTTCTGAATTTTCAATCAAATTCGAATGAGACTCGTAATGAATATTTTCAAGGATATATAATTTTGACAAAAAAAATACGTATGGTGTCCTCCTATTTTTGAGAAAATTTGAATAAAAAAAACTGCATTGATAAATGCTGGGAAAACCAATTTCTAAAACTAATGGAGATAGATTTAATAATGAAATCATGTAACTTTTGTTAATATATGAATATTATGCTTGGATGTGAAATATAATTCTCAAGTTAATTAATTACTTCTAATATTTTTTTGTAAAGTAATTAAATTATTTGTTTCAATAATGATATTTTAGCACATATATGTATTGCGTTTAAAAATAATAAAATAAATTATATATATTTTTATAGTATTATATATTAAGATTTTTTAATTCATATAATAATAATTATATTAAGCATGTTATTAAATTATATTTTTTATTAAATTATATTTAATAATAATTATGTTAAAATATGATTAAATTATTTATTATTTTTATTAAATTATTTTCAATAATAACCTTATTAAAATTTAATAACAATAACAAAAATCATTTACCTAACAAAAATTCTGCTAAGGGTATTCTGGTCATTTTAGTTCTTTTCCTTATGCTATTACAACATCATTCCATTCAACCAAACACAAGAATTCTGTTACAGCTCTATTCCATTCCATTCAACCAAACAGTTGAATTACTTATTACAACTCTATTACATTACACCTCTATTCCATTACAGCTCTATTCCATTACAGCGAACCAAACGTGGTGTAAGTGAATTTATCATGAACTAAACCCTAAATGTTTTGTCACCTAAAGTCAAAGGATTTCAAATATAACAATTAACTTGTTTTCCAACTCGAGCCCAACCCAAAAACAATCTTTCTTTTAAATCACATCGTTCTGTTTCCAATGCCACAAAAAAATTTTGAACTGGTTTACATCGAGAAACATACCAGATCTGGTAAAGGCTCGTGGGTCGGGTTTGGGGTGTTTCATCCTCGACCCCTTGTACTCATTCTACCGCTTCATGTTTATCTGATTAGAATTTTTATGAATTAGTAGTTTTCTTCCACTGATTAACCAAGAACAGTCTTATGGATAAAATTTTAAAAGTAGTTCTTTCGAATTCGTACTCACAATATAGTCTCAAGTTCATATCCTCTAGGAAACACATACATTCAATCACCAATATCCAAGAACTTACGTTCATCACAGAAAAGTGTTATTGTTGTGGTTGTTGTTGTTTTACTACCTAGGGGTATTTTCATAATTTTATCCAAAGGGGTATTTTCGTAATTTTTCAAAATAAGGTTCCTTGGTGATTTTGTAAAATAAGGATATTTTAGTAATTTTGCAATCCGAGGGTATTTCGGTAATTTTTGAGATTTGGGGTATTTCAGTAATTTTGACATCCAGGGGTAATTCGATAATTTTACAAATCAGGGGTAATTCGATAATTTTGCAAACTAGGGGTAATTCAATAATTTCGCAAACCAACGGTATTTTGGTAATTTTACAATTCAGGGGTAATTTGGTAATTTCACAAATTAGGGCATTTCGATAATTTTTCAAATCAGGGATATTTTGATGTTGTTGTTGTCGTTGCGTTTTTTTTTTTTATTATTTCGAAGGGGTATTTTGAAAAAAAGAATCTAGTTACTCTTGTAAACATACGGTTTTTGGGTAAATTTTCAAAACATAAGCATTTTACAAATTCACTGTTGGTTGGAAATTTTCACAAATCAAGTGTATTTCTTTAGAAATTTACAAAACTTAGGGTTTTTGTTTGCAAAATAGGTGGCTGGTCCCTTTGGGTTTTAATTACGTGTTTGGCCCATCAATAAGTCATCATAATTAGAGTGAACGACCACTACGCACTGTAAGATTCCAACAAGAGGAGGTGAGTCACTAGGACCGCTTAAATACCAAGCTCTTAGGATCTATTCCTAGACATGCGTATGCCCGTTGCCACACCCTAGTCTTGCGACTCGTTCATGGGTTTTGTTTAGTGAGGTTAAGTCTTATGAAATTTAAGGAGTTGTTTCAGCAAAGCCTAGAGTCCATCAAGTTCTAAATCTAATTAGTCTACGTCCCATAAAGCCCATCAAGTCCAAATAAATATATAACACACAGAGAGTTCAGAATACTTACCTGCGTGGATCGGGTGTTGGTAGACTCGAAAGCTATATCCTCAAACAAACATTTTTCTAAATTTTTTTCCAAAACACCTCTAGGCCCATTTCACAGCCCGAGTTTTGAACTGGGCTCTGATACCAAAATGTAACACTCTAAACCCGACCCATGCATTTCGACTAGATCCGGCGTGTTATGAAACACATAACACTTTATCGAATTTTGAAAACACAAGTTAATTATTTAAAATTTGAATAAAGAAGTGACTTTTTGGAAATAAACCTCTTTGTATTATTATTACGTATAAATAAACCTTGTCATAAATTCATAAGTTGCATAACATTGGAACTACTTAGTTGAATAAAACTAGGGTCAGATTACATAAATATTCCCAAATAAAATAAAATAAAATTTAAAAAATTCAAAAAATAATTTGAAGAAATAAAACTTGATGGCCCTCGAGTCCGTCTCGGCTCCCATGTCCACGATCTATCGCTCATCCGGAAGAGTAGAGAAAGGAAAGCGTGAGTCACCAAGACTCGAGCATAAATCTCAAAACACACGATGACCCGAGCCCATTAAACACATTATGGGCCCCGCCCATACATGAAGGTAACAATTATAATCACATGGTAAATGATAAATAATGAATAACCCAACCCATCCTAGGTTTCCATCCTCTACACACCAACCCATACCAACCATCACACCTTAGGAATTTCTACAATCAACCCTCCATCCGCTACACACCAAAATGATAGCCGCACTACCTATTCCTAATAATTAGGAATCATTGAAAGTGGCATAGCCACCGATCACTATGTGACCAAACATTTGTATATGTGGGATTTCCACCACCGATCACCAAGTGACCTATCATGCAATTCCCTCAATATCATATTCCCACCCCATGCATACATTTAAAGAAAACATCATGCAGTCATATATATTTTCCGATACACATAGGGAGTTCTATGTTTACGTACCTGGCATCCTTGCCTAACCCTTTTAGGGTTCCATTCGACTGTCTAGACAGCCTCATTCCGGTTTTTAAGCCCATAACATATATATAGTCATACATACAGGTTTATTAGTGTGTCAGAGATCTACACACCTGATTACCGATAAGACGATGCTTTTTATGTCGACGATATCCTTAGTCGACACTATTGCTATCTGCTTAAGGTGTTGTTCAGAAGCCGGTCCACAACCAAGTGCCCAATCTCAAATGGCAGATACTACTCTTTTCTTAAACTTAGGGATTTTCTCCTTTGCCTTAAAAATCCCGAAAGTGGAGACTAGCTATTTTCGGCTTTTAGATCTAATTGACCAAGCTTCCTTAGTATAGGGAATTCGGCTAACACTTGGAAAGGAGATTCTACAATGCCAAAGGAATGTTTTAAATGTCAGAAGAATATAACTAATTCTCAAATAGGATGAATAAAAGAAAAGACTATAGATGCTTTGGCTTTTTAGAGAAATCAGCACAAGGAGGAAAAAGTGGAGAAGAGTTTCGGCTTTTGAAGAAATTGGAGAAAAGAAATTGGAGAGGGAGAGGCTAAGGAATTTCGGCACAATAGGAGAAGAAATTAGGGTTTTCAATGTCAGAATCAAGGAGCTATCCCCTATTTATAAATATTTCGACACCTCATGTATAAAATCGAAAACTCCTTTCCTAATTAATTAAAATTCAAGCTAAATGAGAGGGAAAATTCGGCATCCCCTTTCCATGCAAAGAGCGATTTCTACACTCCTCTAGGTGATGGATTTTCGGCCATCACCTCCCTTGTAGATAAGCTCTTAACTTTTCTCCTTTTTATCTACTATTTTATCAATTATAAATCCATCTAAATCTTCCTATTTTTTGAGCCTTATAGCCGTCCACCTCATCAAATCTTAATGCCTAAATTTAACTCACTTAAATTAAAAGATTTGGGCTTTATTAAACTTAAAATTTGGGCCCCTAAATCCTTGTGTGTGGTGTCACTCCTTGCTTTATTTTAGGTGCCGAAAATGGCCTTAAAACATGGGCTCCTTGCGGCCAAAACTTGGGCCTCTTTTATTGTTAATGACGCCACCTTAAAATAAGTCAATCAAGGCCTTTGCCTAATCCTAAGCCCAATTTTGAACCCCTATCACTTAAATTAACAAATTAAACATATCCCCACACTAAATGCATAGGCCCATAAATTTAGGATGTTACATCAGGCATGTGCCCAGATGCCTTAGATTCGACCCAGTACCTTGGCCTCTACCTCGGCCACGTCCACCACGTCCACGTCCTCTAGTGCTCATATTTACGACTTATTTTTTGAAATAATGACTAATGGCCACCACAGAGTCTACCTTGGCTCCAAATCCTCAAAACTAGGGATTACCTGCAAAATTAAGCAGAGGGCTGAGTTACGAGAACTCAGTGGGTAATCCGTAAACTAACACTAATTGGGCCTGAGCCCATGCAGATACAAATTGGGCCTTAGCCCTTACAAAATCAAACTAGGTGAAGGTCGTACAAAAATGAACTGGGCCTAAGCCCTTTTAACATGGTAAAATAGATAAGTGCATGCGATGCAACCCGGCCCAACCTAGTTATCCATTCACTACACACTACTGTTCCAGCCAAAACACACCAGTTGGGATTTCTACAATCAACCCTCATCCTCTGCACACCTCGATGGCAGTCACGCTGCTCATCGCCAAAATTGTGGCAATGCCACTGAAAGAATGTGACAGAGTCACCGAAATACACTTCCCCGATCAATATCATATCCCCACCCCATTCAATATATCATGACATAGTAATTTAGTGCATGCATGAACATACCAATATAACAGATAGACAAAATACATCGTCATACTAAATCTACCTAACAGAGTATAATCATAATTTACTCACTTGGCCTATTTCTAAACTCACCTTCTAGGGAATCTCATAGCTTACTCTATAAGGTATTTCGGCTTCTAGCCAACTAACAGATTAGTACACAGCAAACAAATAAGAGGGTGGAATTACACACCTAATCATCGTCACATTACACAATTAACTAACATATGGAAAATCTTTATTCCATTTTCAATCAAACTATTTACTAACACTTACCCTCACTATCACGAATAACTACGATCTGTCTAATCAGATCTGATGTCACCTCTCTTCCACAACCCGGTGGGAAATCTCAAACGGCCGATACCCTATGTCATTTGAACTTGGGAGCAGAGACTATGAATCCACTCCTCTTAGGCTCCCTTTCCGCTACCCCTTTACACTTGTTATCACTAGCCTCCATGAAAAAAATTCGATCAGTAAGGTACCACAGTGAAAATGACAGTTCTCTAACAAGGAGGTTTGGTTATGGCAAAGTAAAATGAAAAGGAAATAATAGAAAAGAAACCGAAGAGATGACTCCCTAACTTGATAAATGATGAACCGCACAACAACTGATTCATCCTCGAATCAAAGATAGGTCACGAGAGAAGCAGAGGTTCAGCCTAACTGTCAAAGGTTACCCTTGAGTATTTCGGCTTAAGAGAGAAAAGCAAAGGAAGTAGAGATGGTGAAGGGAAAAGAAAGTGTTACCTATTATTCGGAAGAAACCAAGTAGGAGAAGAAGGTTCAGCAGCACAAGATAGTAACCAAAGATGGAACGTGGAGCAGGAAACGAACAAGAGAGACTTAACTTCATTGAAAGCCTACCACAAAGAATGTAGAAGAAAGGTTATGCAAATAGCTAAGGTAAAGGAAAAGAAATAAAGTTGGAAGGGTGTGAAAGAATGGTTCGGTCAAGAGTGATTTGGTGACTAAGCAGGGGAAATAATGTACAAAAAGGCAAAATAAATGAGAGAAAGCTTAAGAAAGTTTCGACAAGAAGAAAGAAGAGAAGGAAAAGGAGTTGAAAGAAAAGAAAGCAACTACAAGGGAAATTCGGCAACACCCAAAAGATAAAGATAGCCAAAAATGTTTGAAAAGAAAAGAGTAGAAGTCAATAGGCAGATAGATGTTTCGACAAAGAGAAAATGAAACTAAAAGTTGAAACCCGATTGACACAAAAAGAAAAGAATGCTCTCAAATGCACATATTCTAAGAAAGAAAATGCTCCAAAAATTCAGCACACACATCCAACCAAAATCGAAAATGCTCCAAAAGACTCTTCTCTCTTTTTCTTCTTTTGACCGAATTTACTCCCCCCACACACTTCCCAAATTTGGCTAACTCCTTCCACATACCAAATCACTTGATTCTCTCCTCCACTCACTCTCCATCCATCATTTGAAATGGTTGACCACTTCAAACTCCCCAAACTCCTCTCCTCCATCTATTCAAACCCATTTGACCATTCAACTCCTCTTTGGTAGAGTCCCAACCGAATACCACCTCTTCCCCACCTTGAGCACAA
This sequence comes from Gossypium rotundifolium, assembly GCA_025506655.1. NCBI lineage: Eukaryota > Viridiplantae > Streptophyta > Magnoliopsida > Malvales > Malvaceae > Gossypium > Gossypium rotundifolium. The sequence goes on along the minus strand of CP106724.1, from coordinate 165,325,309 downwards.
CAATAAAGCTCCATAATGCAGCATGTGATTCGAACCTCACCTCCCTTGCTTCACAAGTGACGCCAACTTGACTAGGCCACCCTGGTTTCTTTTGTTAACACAACACCAACTATTAAACTTAAGTCCTGCCTCCACTAGCTCACCTACCAAAGTGCTCTAAAACCAAAATTTCACCAGGGCCCAGGCTCGACCCTGAGCCTTCCCAGGACCCCCAAATACACCCAAATAACAAGCATAGCTAGCCAAACGCATAGAATAGTGCAAAATACAGAACCCCAAATTTTAGGATGTTACAGCTTTACTCATTTTATTCAAGTATTAAGGTCGCACAAGTAGTAGTACATTCAAGGTGTACGGGCCTATGATTAGGGATGAACATTCTCATCAAGTAATTTCCAAATGCAAATATCATCCTATTGTATTTCATGTAATATTCATTTCATGTCATATGTATCATTCCATGTCAATTTGTTTTCAATTCATCTTTTCTCTTGTCAGAACTTTACCCGTTAAGCTTATTCGAAATATCGATGGATACACAGATAGTACATTTGAGGTGTACAATTTCATAGTCCATCAATTCATATTCAATAGTACCTTTTAACATTTATCGGGCATTATCAATTAATTAGAACATTTTTATGTATCGAGCTTGATCGATATGTAATCCTTTCATCTACATATGACATTTATACAATTTACATAATTACAATAAAAAAAACATGCAAAATAAACATAATTTAGTTACTCAAACTTACCTCAACAAATGTACATGTACAAACATCTACTAATCCGACATTTTCCTCGTTCTAACTCCGAATTTGGTCTATCTAGATCTATATGAGTAAATTTTACATCAATTTCACATATCTCATATTTATTTGGAATCAATTTACATTCTAGGCAAAATTACCATTTTGCCCCTAACTTTTCCATAAATTCTATTTTCGTCCTTAGGCTCAGAAAATGAAACTTGTGCAAATTACTCCCTATTCCAAGCCTAAACAAAGCCCCATTACAAAATTTACAGCACATGTATTCATAAAATTTTATAATTTTTCCTTCAATTTCACAAGTTTACATTTTAATCCCTAAATCATGTTTTCATCAAAAATCACTTTGTAAAAGTTATTTATCTATCAATAATCTTTTATTTTCTACCATAAATTTCCAATTTCTAGTATATACATCCATTATCCATTTTTCATACCTTGATAACTTTTCAAATTAATCCCCCAAATAGATAGATTAGATTATCCTGATTTCAATAATATAAAAATCATTAAAAACTGGACTTGATTTCATACGTTATTGAGCTTGAAAAGTTTTCATCCTCTCTCCTAGGGTTTCCATGGAAATATTTGGGGAAGATGATATGAAAATGTTTTCTTTTTCATTTAATTAAATTTTTATTTAATAACATTTCATCTTTCTAATTTAGTCCTTAGCCTTTTTTTTTTTTATTTTTCCATAGATGAGTCACAAAGAAAAATCTAAAAAACTTATCTAAATGGTATAATTACCATATAAGGACCTTAAGTTTTGAATTCCATAGCTATTTGATCCTTCTAGCTACTAGAATTTAGCTTTTACTTTTTTTATGATTTAGTCCTTCTCGTAATTAAGCACTAAATCGATAAAATTTTCGTACCAAAATTTTCACATGTCATATCTATCATAATACAGACCATATAATAAAATAAAAAAATAAAATTTATTTTTGGATCGAATTAGTGGTCCCGAAACCACTGTTCTGATTTCACCGAAATTTGGGCTGTTAAATTATCGATTTTAGCTTGTGAGAGCTTATCGATTTACAGCTCGTGAAAGGATACCGATTCTCAGTTCGTATGAGCATACATGTACAGGAATTGACGAATTACAGCTTAGCATATTATGTGTGACCTATCCCTAGTATCCAACGATATTATAAATGGTTCAACGGGCAATGTTTTATTATGCAATGATATGAGTTCGATACGAACTATTACAAGTATTTAAATGAAATATATGGATATGGTTTTACATTATATATAGATAGATGATATGGATGTTACATGTATATAGAAACTTGATTAAATTGTTGAGATCATCCATGATTATTGATTCATATATGAATTTACATTACTAGTGTGGTTGGTGTACATGATTAGGCTTTGGCCAAGTTGTGGTTGGATTATGCCACGTTAAACTTATAAGTCGCATTGAAATGGTAAGTGCTCAAATGGAAATGTGCTTGTGTTCATGAAATAGTGGTAAGGTTTAAACTATGTAATTTCTTGTCAAATGGTTTATCATGTGACTAGTTCCAAAAGGATCTAAGTTTAAATGCACTAGCTTGTGGCTATGATTGAATGATATGCTTAATTCTTGTGTATTAAGCATAAGAAACGGGTGTGGAAGGTAATGAAATAGTAAGTTCATACATGAAGTGTAGAATGATAAAAAAAAAGGAATGAAGAATTGAATAAATGTTGTTATTTGAGCTAATGAAAGTAAATGCTGGAAAGTAATAAAATGCAAAAGAAAATAAGAAAATCTGAAAGGGTTTAAAGTTATTTAAAATCCTACTATGCTAGGGATGATATGTATAAGTGATGTTGTGGCTTTATTCACTATGTGAGTTGTTGAATATAGCTTCATGAATCTTGCGGTATCGGTATATGATTATTATTGATATGTATAAATTTCATATTTGAAATGGATTTAAAGTTTATACGAGCTTACTAAGCATTCATTGCTTACATGGTTTTTTTCCTTACTTTCCAGATTATTGGAAGCTCGATCGAGTTGGAAGCTAGTTAGAGATCCATCACAATATCCATCAGACCCATCGGTACTTTCAGATGTTTTGATTTTGGTTACAATGGCATGTATAGGCATTTTTGGCAATGTTTAGCCTATGTGTTTTGGTTGTTGAAATGGCCATATGGTTTGGCTTGTGTTATGGTAACTTGGTTGTGATTATAGTATTTTGAATATTTACAAAGGTTTGGTTTTTGGCATGTATATAAATGGATTTAAATTGGTTGATATCATAGCTTATTATGCTAAAAAAATTTAAATTAGAATGATCGATTAATATGCATATTATAAATGTCTTGTGGTTGGTATGAATGTGGTAATTTGGTACATTTGCTACAAATGACATGTGATATTTGGTGTAAATTGTTGAATGGTATATTTGAATATGTAATGGTACATGTTTATATGATGGGTTTGAGGTGCCATGGGGCATATTGGTTGTATGTTGTTATACCTTATTTGAATGGTTTGATTATGAATGGTTTTAGTGTATTTTTGAAAGCTTTTAATATGTGCAAAAGTGCTAGTAGGTACATGCTAGGTTGGGTGAGAAAAATGGCTTAAAAATGGCCTATTTTTTGTCCACATGGGAAGAGACACGAGCGTGTGTCTTAGTCGTGTGTGACACATGGCTGGACGACATGGTCATGTGTCCCCTATAGCTTTCAAAGGGTTGCAAGTCAGGCTATTACACAGCCTAGCACACGACCTAGAACACCGACGTGTGAGGATATTTTGTGGGGTACACGGCCTAGCACACTGGCATGTGGTTTGGCTGTGTTACCCAAGTCAGTGAGTACACGTGCACGGACACGAGCTGGGACACGACCATGTGTCCCTACTTCGAATGTCCACATGGCCTGGCCACACGGCCGTGTGACCCCTGCAATTTGTAAATTTTCATCTTTTTTAAAAATGCTATATGCTTTTATTTAGTCCCGACTTGTTTCTAATGTGTTTTTAGGGCCTTGAGGGCTTGTATAAGGTACAATACATATGTTATTGATTGGTTTTGATGTGATTGATGATATGAATTAAATGTTTTAAAATTGTTGATAGTTTTGAAACATAAACTTCGGTAATGCTCCGTAACCCAATTCTGGCGACATATATGCGTTAAGGGTGTTACAATAATTTTTCTGGTAAGTTCTTATGAACTATAATCGTTATAATGTTATTCAAATTAAATATTTACTATTTTGTTTTTAATGTAAATGAATCAATATATATATGAATGTGTCCATATTATGATGAATTGACGGATATCAAGTCCCAAATGAACCTTAAGAATTCATAAATGACATGTCATTAGGGATTTCATGTTTCGGGTGCTAGTCTTGAATTTCCTACCAATGGCTGAAGTCCTGCATTTATTGCAAATTCTCCATAGCTCGTGTGAGCAGCATCATGTAGCTTACATTTTGATCCACAACTCGTGTGAGCAGGCCCATTTCACAGCTCGTGTGAGCAATGATGTAAATGAAAGGTTAGGGTTATATATAAAGGCACACTTTGTGTGAGCTTTACCAAGTATTTGGTGTAATTCTAGATGGTTCAATGAGTAAGAAAAGGAATGGAATGGTAAGTGACCTAATGGAAAGGTTCATGACTATATGAAAAGGTTTATAGCTAATGTAATGTATCTTATGAAATTCTACTTATGATGTAAATGAGTTCATATATGTTGTTGATAAACCTATTAACATATGAGTTTGATGATGCTTGAATAGGCTTGTACTAAACTTATGGTATTGGAAATGGTAAGTATGCAAATGAAATGAATCATGAGCTTATGGTAACGAAGATGAATTAAATGTTACGTTTATACATGATTGATCTCATATGTATCATGAACAAGTATACTAACTTGCGAGTTTGATGGTGTTGTATAGGCTTTTACTAAGCTTACGACATTGGTAACGATTTGTACTTGTTCTATAAATTCCATTATTGAAATGGTAGATAATGTTTTAAGTTTATACGAGCTTACTAAGCATTCATTACTTACATAATTATTTTCCTTTATTTTATAGATTATTGGAAGCTCGTCGGAGACTTATCATATTATCCAGTAGATGTTTCAGTAGTTTTTTTTTAAGTAATTTGGCTAAGGTTTATAATGGCATAAATGGGGTGATCTGTAATGGTATTATAGTGCATGTGTTAATGGTGTTTTGGCATGTATAAGTACTGAAAATCTATGTTGGTTTGGTGCACTTTGATGCCTTACCAAGTTATGTATTTTTGGTTACTTTAAAGTGCTTGTTGATACGGTTCTCTTGGCATGTTAATGATGGTTTGAAAATGGTTACTTGTGACATGTTTTAGTTCATATTTTAACTAGGTTAGTATGTATGGAAATGACAATATTAACATGTATAGGATGTTCGAAATGGTATCTAGTGAAAGTGTAAATGGCAATTTGGTAAGTTTGAGCCTTGACGTTTATGTTTGTTTGAAGGACTTATAATGCTTATTAAGTTACTTTGATCACTTTTAGGTAAATGATGTGCATGGCCTCTTGGTAAGAGATGTTGGCTCGGTAATGGTCATTTTTGTGTGGTTAAGTACATAATGGAACTAGGTTGTAACATCCTAAAATTTAAATTTTATATGTTGCATTATTTTGGTGCACAGCTAATTAAACTTCCAATATGTGTGTTTATTTAGTCCTAAGAAGGCTCGGGATTTATTTGGAATTAGTAAAATATCTTGGCCTTTAGTACTTTAAGGTAATGGAATATGTGACCTTAAAGCTTAAGGTAATAAAGTGGTAAGAAGCTAGCATAAAAAAAGAGCTATTAGTAAAGGGGATATGGCGCCATGTGTGTTACCTTGAGGGAAGGAGTTCGAATCCCACTGTGAGCATGTGTAAACTTTATTTTTTTGCTTTCCTTCCTTATAGTGTCGGTGAAGGATGAGTTTGTGGTAGGTTGGACTTTGTTTTTTTTTTATGGCAAGATGGCTAAGAGAAAAAGGCAAGATTGAACTTAGGGAAAGGAATCAAATAGAAAAGGCATGTAGGGGGAACATAAGGCTTATTCCAAGGGTGATGTTTTGGAAAGTTTGGGTGGCCAAACATTGACCAATTGGCAATGCATTTGGACGGTTTTTGGGGCTAGGGGGATGGCCGAATTTGTGCTAGCATTTTGGTAAGGTAGGTGCTAGTTTTGGTCATATTTTTTTTTAGCAAATTGGAGTATCAAATTTTTCTCTCCAAAATTATTCTCCCCATAGCCGAATGTGTCATGAACAATAGGTAAACTTTTATTTTGTTTTGGCCAATTCTTTGTGACAATTTTGGTATCATCTCCCATTTTTCCCCGAGCTCATTTCCTTCTTGTGCCGAAACCATACAACCTTGAAAGGGCATTTTCATTTCATTTCTTTTCTTCTCTTTGCCGAATGCACACCAACCTCAAGACTTGTTTTTTATTCATTTTTTATCCTTGAAAACCGAAACATAAACACCATATCTTCTATTTCTTTTTCTTCTTCTTTTCTTCTTGCAAAAACTCTCAAACATCACTCCCTCCCTAATATTTTCACCATGGCCGAATATCATTGATCACCCCCCATAGCTGAATCTTCCACTTCACACATATTTTCCACTCAATCATATTTCTACTCACACTTTGATCAATCGGTAAGAACACTCTCCTCAACTCTCTTATTTTTCTTCTATTTCTAAATTCATATGTTGGCTTGAGAGGGTATTTTTGACCAAAATCATCATCTTTTCTCTTTCAAACAAAACCCTTCCTTCTTTGTAGTGGTATAGTGGAGTGCTGATTGTTTCTACACCGCTTAATCGATTCTAACCATAAGAAGATCGTGTGAAAAGGATTTTCATCATTCAAGGTAAGGATTCTTCGAGGATTCTTTATTACTTTTTATTCCTTAAAAATAGTGTTGTTTAATTGATAATATTATAGGGACTTTATCGCTCGATTTTCTTCTTGAGATCATATGAATTTTTGTGGTAAGCCAACTTCACTCCTAAGATCAATCATTTTTAACAACGTACTTTTAGTTGGGACTAATATCTATTTTCAATGGAGGCCAACAAGATCGAATCAAAAGGCGTAGTGATTGGTGAACGAAAAAGGAGCGGATTTACAATCCCTATTAGATTCAAATGAAGGGCTGTTTCGGTGATCTGAGACTTTTCGCCGGGTTTTGGACCCTCATCCGGTGAGAATTAACTATTCAAAGTTGTTCGCAATTGTGAGGCATCAGTGATTCGGGATTTTCCACCAGGTTGTAGACTGTCAACTGGCGAGAAACGACAAATAGTAGTTATTCGCGAATCTGAGGGTAAAAATCTAGACCATTTATCTTAGAGTAGATTTCCTAGAAGTGTACATGATCTAATCGAGCGTTAAAAATATTTTTAGGTGTCGACGATCAGGAAAGTGTAGTGCTTACCGTAATCAGGTGTGTAATATCACACCGTATTTTATGGGTTAGATAATTATATTATGTTAACCACTTGATGAAATCACATGTTAGTGAAATCAGGTAAAATGGCATATTTATAACTATTTTGGTAAAGATTATGAAATTGGCATTAAGATTGTGAAAATTATGAAATGGCCCTCAATGGGTCAAATCGATAAAAGTAACTATATGGGCCAAATGTGATATTTGATATATGGGCCAAATGTGATATTTGATATATGGGACAAATTTGATTTTTGTTATAATGGGCCTTATTGTTCATAATAAATATTTGAATGAATGGTTGTAAATGAATATGCATTATATACATGGATTGCATGAGATGGGATAATGATGAAAAGAAGATCTGGTAGCTATGCTACATAAATCTGGTGGCTTTGCCACGAGTCTGAAAAATGTCAATGCCATGTAAACTCTGTAAATCTGGTGGCTTGTCCACAAATTGATATAAACGGCTTAATGCCTATTTTGGTTTGTTGGCGGGGTGGTGATTAAAGCTCCCCACAGGTGTGTTGGTTGGTACGGGTGGTGTGTAGCGGATGGAAACTAGGTTTGGTTTGGGAATTGCATATCACATTCATTTTATATATGTTATTATTGTATTATAATTGTAAATGGGCTTGGCCCAATAAATGCTAAATTGGATTTTTGGCCCAATGGACAATGGTAAGTGGGTTACACACTGAGTTCTAGTAACTCGTCCCATTTTTCCTTACCCTTTTCAGGTAATGGACAGTAATGGAGACTTGGGCTATGGATATCTTGGTGGAGGTCATACTTCGTAAACGGTTAAAATTTGGATTTTGGATTTTCCTTTAGTATTTTAATTACTTTTGCTATTTTGGGTTTTATGTTGTAATAAGGCCTCTGGATAAATTTTAAATGTTTTATGTCCGATGGATCTATAATTGGCTTTAATTACTTCAAGAGGATTTTCTAAAACTTAAATAAATAATTTACGTTAAAATGAACATACAAAAGGGTTCATAAAGATTTTACAATAATACTTTAATTTCCTTTAAAATTTTCTTTAATTATCAACTATATTTTCAAAGTTATGAATTATAAGATTTTACATCTCAAACTGACGATTTATCAAACAAATGATTTCACCAAATAAATGTTCTTTAAAAAACCTTGAAATTTGTTTTACTTAGAATAAGATTCAAAAGTATATTTATTCTATGTGGCATGTCAAATCCAGCCTTAATGCATAGGCCGAATTTGGGGTGTTACATTTTATGGTATCAGAGCCTGGTGTAAAACTCGGCTATGGTTTGGGTTCTAAAACATTTTTTTCAAAACTGTTTTGGATTATAGAACGTATGTTTCAAAGGTAGTATGGCACCATGAGTATCCGACACCAAGTCAAGTGTGTGTATTTAAATTAAATGATTATTATTATGGTGATATGACTATAGGAACACTCTAGAACTTTTAGTTTTAGATGTTGAAACTATAGAGATTGAGACTATAGGATGCGTTTACGAAAATAACTCTACCTCTTATATATCATAAAATATCGTTATACTAATTCATAAAACTTGTAAGCAAATTGAAACGAAATAGTCAATATGAGTGCTAGAGGACATTGCTCTATCACAAGCAATGGTGCGAGTCTTAGAAAGGGTTGTTGGGGCTAGAATTGGGCCAGCATCATGTGGATCAATTTTAGAATGACTTAGATCAAGCGATGTCGAGGTTTTTAGGGGTGTCTCGGGAGTAGCTCCAAATGTCGTGGAATAATGACTAGAGGCTATGGAGCGGATCATGGATGACCTAGAATGTACTGTCGAGTAGAAACTAAGAGGAGCTGTGTCTTTGTTGAGGGACGAGGCGTATCAATGGCGGCTCACTATTCAAGAAGGCACTCAGACCGAATGTGTTACCTGGGATTTCTTCAAAACTGCAATCCAAGGAAAGTATGTTGGAGTAAGCTATGTGGATGCCCGAAGGAAGGAATTCTTAAATCTGGTTCAATGAAATAAGACGATGGCAGCTTATGAAGTAGAATTTCTACGTTTGAGTCATTATGCTTGGACTATAGTGCCTACTGACCATGAACACTGTGTGCGTTTTGAGGACGGGTTGACTAATGAGTTGCGGGTACTAATAGCCCCACAACAAGAAAGGACTTTTTCCACGCTTGTGGAGAAAGCCAAAATAGCTGAAGAGGCTAAAAACTTGGAGAGGCAAAACTAAGAAAGAGATAGAGGCAGGAACAAGAAGGACTTTAGGTACTCGGGTCCTGCTAAAAGGTTTCAGAAGAGGCCCAGGAATGATGAGCGACAAGCTAGAGCACCCACTGCTACCAATCAAATTCAATCATGTGCTGACTGTGGAAGACGACACCCTGGTGAATGCTGAAAGAGAATCGGTGGTTGTTTCAAATGTGGTTCTAAGGACCATCAGCTTAAAGATTGTCCTCGACGGACCGCTTCGAATCAGGAAGCTCGTAATTATGATGCATAGCCAGCTAGAGGCGCTAAGCAACCACCGAGGGGCCATGGACTAGGTCGAGGTTAAGGTGCACCAGCAGAGGTAAGGGCTTCAGGGGTAATGCAGAGGCGAGGCAACCAGGGTTAGTTTATGCAGTCAGACACCGAGAGGATGGCGATGCACCTGATATGATAACCAGTACGTTTTTATTTTGATGTACCTCATTACTACTTTGATAGATATCGGATCTACCCATTCGTATGTTACTAGCAATATATCTGGAAATCTGAATATTAGATCTGAGATTACTGATAGAGAGATGATAGTAATTAGTCCCTTAGGATAATCTGTGTTAGTGAATAAACTATTTAGAGATGTGCCCTTAGAAATTCAAAGAGAAATATTTTTGGTGGATTTGATGGAACTGCCTTTCGATGAATTTGACCTTATTTTGGGCATGAATTGGTTGGTGAAACACCGTGCTAACTTAGATTGTGCTACAAAGCAGATGACGATAAGAACTTTGAAAGATAATGAAGTGGTGATGATAAGCAAAAGGAGAAATTATCTATAGAATGTGGTATCTGCTTTAAGGGCAGAAAAGTTGGTGCGAAAAGGGTGTGGAACATTCTTAGCCTTCATTAGTGCTTTGGACGCCAAGGAATTACCGGTGGAAAGTGTTAGAACGATGAAAGAATTTTTAGATGTTTTCCTGAGGAACTTTCGGGTTTACCCCCAGACCGGAAAGGAGAGTTTGGCATTGAATTATTGCCAGGAACGGCTCTGGTGTCCATTACTCCTTATAGAATGGCACCGAAAGAGTTAGCGGAGCTTAAAGCACAAATTCAAGAGTTGTTGGATCGGGGATTCATTCGACCGAGTGTGTCACCATGGGGAGCACCGGTCTTGTTCGTCAAGAAGAAGGTGGGTCGATGCGTATGTGTATCGATTATAGGAAGTTGAATAAGTTGACGATCAAGAATAGGTATTCATTGCCGATAATTGATGACCTGTTCAACCAACTGCGAAGAGCTTCAATTTTCTCGAAGATGGATTTGAGATCAGGTTATCACCAACTTAAGGTCAAGGAGGCAGATATTCATAAGATGGCATTTCGAACTCATTATGCACACTATGAGTTTTTGGTGATGCCATTTGGGTTGACCAATGCAACCGCATTTATGGACATGATGAATCGAGTCTTCCAACCCTACTTAGATTGGTTTGTGGTGGTGTTCATAAATGATATCTTGGTATACTCAAAGAATGAAGAAGAGCATGATTCACATCTGCATATAGTATTGCAAATGTTGTGAGAAAAGCAACTTTATGTCAAATTCAGTAAGTGTGAATTTTGGCTAAAGGAAGTGACTTTCTTGGGACATGTTATGTCAGCTGAATGAATCAGAGTTGATCATCGGAAGGTAGAGGTTGTGTTGGATTGGAAACCATCGAAATCAGTGGCCGAAATTAGAGTTTATTTGGATTGTCTGGTTATTATAGACGTTTTGTTGAGAGGTTTTAGTTGATTGTTGCACCCCTAACTAAACTGTTACGAAGGGGAGTATCATTTTTGTGGGTAGATCAATAGCAGGAAAGTTTTGAGAAACTGAAGAAGATTTTGATGGAAGCGCCAGTACTGATTCAACTAGAGGCTGGAAAAAAGTTTATCATTTACTATGATGCGTCACACACGGGTTTAGGATGTGTGTTGATGCAAGGTGGGAAAGTGGTGGCTTATGCATCTCGTCAGTTAAGGTCACACGAAGTCAACTATCCTACTCATGATTTGGAGTTAGCTGCGGTGGTTTTTGCTCTAAAGATTTGGAGGCACTATCTCTACGGTGAGAAGTCGATCATTTATATGGACCATAAGAGTCTAAAGTACCTCCTTACTCAAAAGGAGTTAAACTTGAGACAGCGGAGGTGGATAGAGCTGTTGAAGGATTATGACTTCTCAATCGAGTATCACTATGGAAAGGCTAATGTGGTGGCAGACACGTTGAGTCGTAAGGTGATATCGGAGTTGAGAGCAATGTTTGCTCATCTCAGTTTGTATGAAGATGGTAGTCTACTAGCTGAACTTCAATGAAGCCTTTGTGGATAGGTCAGATCAGGGAAAAGTAGTTATCAGATGAAAAGTTGGGTCCCTTACTTCAGCAAGTGGAAGGTGGTGTAATAGGGGATTTTGGATTTGATAAGGATGGTGTAATGGGTTTTCACGAAAAATTTTGTATGCCCATAGATTCAAATTTGAGACAAATGATTCTGCAAGAGGCGCATAGTAGCCCTTATGCTATGCACCCGGGGAAATAAAATGTATCGAGACCTCTGTGAGCAGTATTGGTGGCCAGGGTTGAAGCAGGAGGTTACTGATTTCGTGAGTAGGTGCTTGAATTGTCAACAACTGAAGGCGGAACACCAATTACCATCAGGACTGTTGCAACTGGTAAAGATCCCATTATGGAAATGGGAACGGATAACGATGGACTTTGTTAGTGGATTACCTTTATCGCGTATTGAGAAAGATTATGTTTGGGTAATAGTGGATCAGGTGGCTAAGACTGCTCATTTTCTACCTATTCGAATGGATTACTCATTGCAAAAGTTGGCCAAGTTGTATGTAGCAGAGATCGTGAGGTTGCATGGGGTACCAGTGTCTATTATTTCGGATAGAGTCCCTAGGTTTACATCACGATTTTGGAAAGCCTTACATGAAGCTTTGGGAACCAAGTTGAATTTAAGTACGGCATTTCATCCTCATATGGATGGTTAGTCAGAGAGAGTAATCTAGATGCTGGAAGACATGTTAAGGGACTGTGTGATTGACTTTAAGGGTAGTTGGGAGGATTTCCTACCGCTGGCAGAGTTTGCGTATAACAATAGTTATCAATCCAGCATCCAGATGGCACCTACGAGGTGTTGTATGGTCGTAGGTGCCATACTCCTACTTGTTAGACTGAATTGGGGGATCGACAGTTATTGGATCCTGAGCTGATATCAGAAACAGAGGAAAAGGTAAAGGTAATTCGATATGGTTAAAGGAAGCTTCGGATAGACAGAAATCTTATGCAAATTTGAAGTGTAAGGATATTGAGTTTGTGGTGGGGGATCAAGTCTTTCAAAAGGTCTCACCTTGGAAAAAGATCTTCAGATTTGGAAGGAAGGGCAAGTTGAGCCCTAGGTTCATCGGACCGTATCATGTGTTGAAGCGGGTAGGACCAGTGGCTTATCAGCTTGAATTACCTCCGAGTTGAGTCAGATTCATAGTGTTTTTCATGTCTCAATGTTTAGGAGTTATCGATCAGATCCATCTCACATAGTACCGGTAGAGAAAGTTGAGTTAGGTCCTGACTTGTCATTTGAAGAAGAGCCAGTGAAAATTTTAGATCGAGATGTAAAGGTGTTCAGAAGGAAGACTGTGCCGTTAGTCAAGGTTCTATGGTGTAATCACAGAGTGGAGGAAGCTACATGGGAGCCTGAGGAGACGATCCGGCAACAATATCCCCATCTCTTTTAATCAGGTAAATTTTGAGGACGAAATTTTCTTTAAGGGGGTAGAATTGTAACATCCTAAAATTTAAATTTTATATATTGCATTATTTTGGTGCTTAGCTAATTAAACCATCCAATATGTGTGTTTATGTAGTCCTAAAAAGGCTTGGGATTTATTTGGAATTAGTAAAATATCTTGGCCTTTAGTACTTTAAGGTAATGGAATAAGTGACCTTAAAGCTTAAGGTAATAAAGTGGTAAGAAGTTAGCATAAAAAAAGAGCTATTAGTAAAAGGGATATGGCGCCATGTGTGTTACCTTGAGGGAAGGAGATCGAATCCCACTGTGAGCATGTGTGAACTTTATTTTTTTTCTTTCCTTCCTTATACTGTCGGTCAAGGATGAGTTTATGGTAAGTTGGACTTTGTTTTTTTATGGCAAGATGGCTAAGAGAAAAAGGCAAGATTGAACTTAGGGAAAGGAATCAAATGGAAAAGGCATGTAGGGGGAACATAAGGCTTATTTTAAGGGTGATGTTTTGGAAAGTTTGGGTGGCCAAAATTTGACAAATTGGCCATGCATTTGGACGGTTTTTGGGACTAGGGGGGATGGCTGAATTTCTGCTAGCATTTTGGTAAGGTAGGTGCTAGTTTTGGTCATTTTTTTTTTTTAGCAAATTGGAGTATCAAATTTTTCTCTCCAAAATTCTTCTTCCCATAGTCGAATGTGTCATGAACAATAGGTAAACTTTTGTTTTGTTTTGGCCAATTCTTTGTGACCATTTTGGTATCATCTCTCATTTTTCCCCGAGCTCATTTCCTCCTTATGCCAAAACCATACAACCTTGAAGGGGCATTTTCATTTCTTTTCTTTTCTTCTCTTTGCCGAATGCACACCAACCTCAAGACTTGTTCTTTATTCATTTTTCATCCTTGAAAATCGAAACATAAACACCTTATCTTCTATTTCTTTTTCTTCTTCTTTTCTTCTTGCAAAAACTCTCAAACATCACTCCCTCCCTAATATTTTCACCATGGCCGAATATCATTGATCATCTCCACATAGCCAAATCTTCCACTTCACACATATTTTCTTCTCAATCATTTATCTACTCACACTTTGATCAATTGGTAAGAACACTCTCCTCAACTCTCTTATTTTTCTTCTATTGTCGAATTCATATGTTGGCTTGAGAGGGTCGTTTTGACTGAAATCATCATCCTTTCTCTTTCAAACAAAACCCTTCCTTCTTTGTAGTGGTATAGTGGAGTGCCGATTGTTTCTACATCGCTTAATCTATTCTAACCATAAGAAGATCGTGTAAAAGGATTTTCATCATTCAAGGTAAGGATTCTTCGAGGATTCTTTATTACTTTTTATTCGTTAAAAATAGTGTTGTTTAATCGATAATATTATAGGGACTTTATCGCTCGATTTTTTTCTTTAGATCATACGAATTTTTGTGGTAAGTCGACTTCACTCCTAAGATCAATCATTTTTAACAATGTACTTTTAGTTGGGACTAATATCTATTTTCAATGGAGGCAAACAAGATCGAATCAAAAGGGGTAGTAATTGGTGAACGTAAAAGAGCGGATTTACGATCCCTATTAGATTCAAACAAAGGGCTGTTTCGGTGATCCGAGACTTTCTGCCAGGTTGTGGTCCCTCATCCGGTGAGAATCAACTATTCGAAGTTGTTCGCAATTGTGAGGCATCAGTGATTCGGGATTTTCAACCGGGTTGTGGCCTGTCAACCGGCGAGAAATGGAAAATAGTAATTATTGGCGATTCTGAGGGTAAAGATCTAGACCGTTTATCTTAGAGTAGATTTCCTATAAGTGTACATGATCTAATCGAGCGTTAAAAATATTTTTAGGTGTCGACGATCAGGAAAGTGTAGTGCTTACCGTAATCAGGTGTGTAATCTCACACCGTATTTCATGGATTAGATAATTATATTATGTTAACCGCTTGATGAAATCACATGTTAGTGAAATCAGGTAAAATGTCATATTTATAACTATTTTGGTAAAGATTATGAAATCAGTATTAAGACTGTGAAAATTATGAAATTGCCCTCAATGGGCCAAATCGATAAAAGTGACTATATGGGTCAAATGTGATATTTGATATATGGGCCAAATGTGATATTTGATATATGTGACAATTGTGATATTTGTTATAATGGGCCTTATTGTTCGTAATAAATATTTGAATGAATGGTTGTAAATGAATATGCATTATATACATGGATTGCATGGGATGGGATAATGATGAAGAGAAGTTCTGGTAGCTATGCTACATAAATCTGGTGGCTCTACCACAATTCTAAAAAATGGCAATGCCATGTAAACTATGTAAATATGGTGGCTTGTCCACCAATTGATATAAACGGCTTAATGCCTACTTTGGTGTGTTGGCGGGGTGGGTGATTAAAGCTCCCCACAGGTGTGTTGGTTGGTACGGGTGGTGTGTGGCGGATGGAAACTAGGTTTGGTTTGGGAATTGCATATCACATTCATTTTATATGTGTTATTATTGTATTATAATTGTAAATGGGCTTGGCCCAATAAATACTAAATTGGGTTTTTTGGCCTAGGGACAATGGTAAATGGGTTACACACTGAGTTCTAGTAACTCACCCCGTTTTTCCTTACCCTTTTCATGTAATGGACAGTAATGGAGACTTGGGCTATGGATATCTTGGTGGAGGCCATACTTCGTAAACGGTTAAAATTTGGATTTTGGATTTTCCTTTAGTATTTTAATTACTTTTTCTATTTTGGGTTTTATGCTGTAATAAGGCCTCTGGATAAATTTTAAATGTTTTATGTCTGATGGATTTATAATTGGCTTTAATTATTTCAAGAGGATTTTCTAAAACTTAAATAAATAATTTATGTTAAAATGAACATACAAAAGGGTTTTCATAAAGATTTTACAATAATACTTTAATTTCCTTTAAAATTTTCTTTAATTATCAATGATATTTTCAAAGTTATGAATTATAAGATTTTACATCTCAAACTGACGATTTATCCAACAAATGATTTAACCAAATAAATATTTCTTCAAAAACCTTGAAATTTGTTTTACTTAGAATAAGACTCAAAAGTATATTTATTCTATGTGGTATGTCAAATCTAGCCTTAACGCATAGGCCGAGTTTGGGGTGGTACATAGGTATTTAAGCATGGAATTAGGTAATGTTAACATGTTTTGGTAAATGGCATTTGGATGTAATTGTGGTGCACTTGAATTATATATTGGTTAGATAATTAAGTTGATTGAATTAGCATGATGATGTGTGTTTGGATGATGCTTTAGTACCTTGAAAGTGTGAACAATGGATTTAAATTCTATGCATGTATTGGTTAGGAAATAGCTTGATTTTAGGTGAATTTTTTAGTCCACACGGACTAAGACATGGGCTTGTGACTCAGCCGTGTAAGGCACACGGCCTGGCGACATGGCCGTGTGTCATCTGATGATTTATTAAGTAAGTTGAGTTACATGGCTTGGAACATGGTCTGGGACACAATCGTGTGTCCCTAGTTCGAAGTTACACGGCCTGGCACACGGCCGTGTGACCGCTGTTTCCAAAATTTTGTGACTTTTTCCTAAACTTTCCAAATTGTTACAAATTGATCCCGAATTGCTTCTAAGTTATTTTTAGGGCCTCAAGGGCTCAATTTAGGGACAATATGCATGTTTATGAATGGTTTATGATATGATTAAATTATTGAATGAAATAAAGTTTAAATGTTTTCGATTGTATGGTAATACTCATAGCCTTATTTCGGAGACGGAAATGGGTTAGGCGTGTTACACCATCACTGGCTCGGGGTGTCGATGGTCCAAATGATAGAAATTGAACTAGCTTGGGGTGTCGATAGCTGCGGCAGTGGCATTCCAGTGGCCGACAAATGGTTGGCGGCGGTGGTTCTTCGGTGGTTGAGGTGTGGAAGAATTACACTCCTACGTGGACTCTATCAGAGAATTTGATTTCAAATTAGCTAATCCAAAATAATATTATTTTAATAGATTTAATATTAAATTAAATTTAATACTTATCTTAATATTATTTTATTAATTTAATATTAAAGTGATTATCTTAATATTGAATTAAATTTAATGTTTATCTTGTATATAAATATTCTATTAATTTAATAAGATTCAATATTAAAGTGATTAAGTTTAACCATAGTTGAACTTTCTAAACTCTCCCTATATAAGGAGAGCATTGAGTCATTATTTCACACACACTTGAATTCAAGAGAAAGTTCTAAAGAGAAAATTATCTGAAAAATTTATTTCAAAAATTTTCTAAAGATATTTTTCTCATTTACATCTTGACGCAAAAGTTTAAAGAAATTGTGAAATTACCCCACTAGTAATTTTTGTGAAAAAAATTTTGATTTGAAGTGAACCTCCATTCAGTAGACATGAGCTTGAAGATAGTGGAAAAGAATACTCAGTTGAAGCGTTCCTCCAAGACGAATTGAAAAGATACAATTTTGATTAAGTATTCATTACTGTAGATATGACAACCAAGTTCTTTATTGATTTTCTTTTTTAAAACTCTACATTTTTCCTAAATTTATTTTTCAATGTGATTTCCAAACTCGATTTTCCAACAATATGGTGGATGCAAGTGATGCCCTCAATGGGCGTTGACTACACCCAGAGGTACAGAATCCTCGTACCTAATTCGCGACCAAACAAAGTGCCCACCTATGCAATTCTACGTGCATGGTGATCATGAGAAAAAGGAGGAGGAGAAATAAGAAGATGAGGATGCCGAGGAAGAAGGAAAAGAGCTGGCCCACAATTACGACTTCGATGATGCGTTCCTACCAGGATACCTATTGTAACAGCCTAAATTTTGGTGAAATCAGAACAGTGGTTTCGAGATCACAAATTTGAGCTGAAAATGTAATTTATTTTTATTTTTATTTTATTATATGGACCGTATTATGTTAGATAATTCATGTGAAAATTTTGATACCAAAATTTTTAACGATTTAGTGCTTAATTACGAGAAGGACTAAATCACATAAAATGTGAGAGTTGAATTCTAGTAGCTATAAGGATCAAATAGTTATGGAATTCAAAACTAGAGGTCCTTATATGGTAATTAGATCATTAATAAAAAGCATGTAGATATTTTTGGATGATTCATCCATGGGAATTGAGAAAAAGGCTACGGTCTAAATTGGAAATAGGAAAATATTTATTAATTAAAAAGATGATAAAAGATATCATCTTATTTTATGTCATCTTCTTCCCCAATATAAACATGGAAACCCTACGAGGGAGAGAAGAGACTTTCATGGCCAAATTGGATCCGGATAGACCACATTCGGAGTTAGAACGAGGGAAATGTCGGATTGGTGGATTTATGTACACGGACAGTTGTCGAGGTAAGTTCGTTTAACCAAATAGTATATGTGTTTCTGCTTGATTTAAATGTTGTGTTTGTGAATTTTATTAATGTCATAAATATGTGAAATGATCACCTACTCAAAAAAGCTGGATAAATGAAAATCCCCGATAAAATGGTAAATGAATAAAATGTTGCTTCTATGTTTGGCATGAATGTGGAATGTGTTTCACTAGAATTACATAAATGTTACAGAGGTATGAAATAATCAAATGCCCGATAATGCTTGAAAAGTGTTTAAATCCCGGTTGAATAAATGGAAAATCGATGGATATGTGATTTCTCGAAACAAAAGAGGTCCTGTATTTGTTGCGGATAGGATTTAGCTCGGATGAGTAATCATTCTACCTCAATTCTAATAGGATTTAGCCCAGACATTTAATCCTGATATAAGTCCTCTCGAGCATATGTTATGGATTGGATTTAGCCCGGACGGGTAATCCAAATCAAGCTCTTTAGAGCATATGGCATAAAAAGGATTTAGCCTAGACTAGTAATCCTATCGTTTACATATATGTGGCTCGAGAGTGTACTCTTTGAAATTGTACCATATAGGTACCACTGGACACGAATTGACGGATTCTGATTCGTACACCTCAAGTGTACTACCTGTGTATCCATCGATATTTCGAATAAATTCAATGGCTAAAGCTCTGGGAAGGGCAAATACGAATTTAAGACAAATTGACATGGAATGATATATATATATATATGAAATATGACATTAAAAAGGATATTACATGAAATACAAGGAAATGATGATTTATGACTAGTGATGTATGAAAATATGAAAAGATGATAATTATACATGGAAATTTTTTGATGAGAGTGTTCATCCTTGATTATATATTTGTACACCTTGAGTGTACTACTACTTGGTGATCTTAATACTCAAAGAAAATGAGTAAAGTCTTGACATGAAATGATCTGAACTTGAAACCAACTACTATGAAGCTATACTTGTAATAATAAGAGATGATATGTACATGCTTAATGAATATATGTTGTGGAAAGCATATATGCATGGACACTTGGTTGTTTATTGATCTTATACATGTCTTGATGTTATCATGGATTATATGGCTAACAAGGGAAATGAGGATGTGTGTAGGGATTGAGGTCAACTTAAGTGAATATACCTTACATAGTTACGTCAAAATGGAATGAATGGTAAGTTAAGTACCAAGTTATACGAACTTACTAAGCATGTAATGCTTACCTCATTTTTTCCCCTATTTTAGAGTAAATCGAAAGCTCGTTGGATTGGAAGCATGGCGGAGATCACTCACACTATCCATCGGCCCATGTCGGAATAGTATGATAATTGAATTACGATTGTAATGGCATGTATAGGATATGTTGGCCATATTGGCATGTAAATGTAAATGATGCTTGTAATCTAGCCATTGGAATGACTAGTGAAGATTCTGTTTTGGTACATGCATATATGTATTTAAGTTCAGGTTATGGTGATAACATAGGCAATATATATTGTTTGATCAAGAAAGGGGAAACAAGTATGCTTATTAAAGAGTAAGATTGTAAACATGAATGATTGTGATGATATATCATGTTTAATGATAGAGTTTGCTCATCTTGAATGCTTAAAATGGTTCGTATTTGTATGTGTTATTCAAGTGCAGGTCATAGGTGAAATTTTGGGTGAAAAATAAAGCTAGAAATGGATTTGTTTTGTCCACACAGCTAGACACATGGGCGTGTGTCTAAACCGTGTGTGACACACGGCCTGGCAACACGGGCATGTGGTTAGGCCATGTGTCCCCTGCACCTTAAATTTGAGAAAAAATAAGATCATAATTGAGCACACGGGCAGAGACACGGGCGTGTGTTTCAGCCGTGTGGGTGACACGACCTTGAACACGGGCGTGTGTCTCAGCTGTGTGAATCCTGCACCTAATTCAAATTGAATTAATTAACCACACGGCCTAGCACGCCGACGTGTGGCATGTCTGTGTGGAACAATTCAGAGAGCTACCTAGTTTTGAACACGGCCTGCAGCACAGGCGTGTCCCAGGGTCACACTGGGGTGTCCTTTGGACCACACGGGCGTGTGAACCTTGTAGCTTGGAAATTTTTTAAATTTCAAGAAAAATTCCCTAAGTTTTTGATTTAATCCCAACTTGATTCTAATGCTCGTATTAGACGTCGAGGGTCCATTTAGGGGGCATTATGAATGACCTTGGTGAATAAATAGTAACTTGCCTAGATTAATCGATAAATATTCTGAATGTTCTGGTAATGCTCTGAAACCCTGTTTCGGTGAAGGATACGAGATAGCGGTGTTACACCCATTAGTTGTAGGAGTAAGTTTCGCAACCCAAGACAATGTAGCCTTACCTAATTTGCGGGTACAAGGGCTATCGAGATAGTTGCAAGTCGTAGGAAGGATCCGATCATTGAGGAGAATCAGCCGACAACCGGTTCTAAGTAAAATTTTTGAACTTTTAATTTAGTTTAGTTTAGTTTATTTTGGGACTGTATAATTTTAACTTTGATGATTTTAATTTTATTTTGCTTTATTTATTTTATATTAAAAAATGTGTTGATTCTGTGTAGGAACCCCAAAAATTATGTGGCACAACAATTTGGAGCTAAACCGGCACGAGGAGGACAACTCGACCACACTTGAGGAACTTTGACGGTTAAATTTGGTAGTTCCTTTCTCTTATCTTTCGAGTGCACATTAGGGACCATGTGCCAAATAAACTCTATGTGTGGGGGGGTTAACATAGAAATTTTCAATTTTTTTTTCAAAACTTTTAACTTCTATTACTTGTTTTTAATTGTTTTAGTAGTTAAACTTTTATTTTTGTGTGCTTGTTTGTGTGCGAGCTTGTAGAAATACAAGTGATTGGTTAGGATCATGTAAATAACATTTTTTTTTAAATTGTAAATTTGGTTCAATAGTAATTGATATTCGGTTACTTAGTATTAAACTAATTAGTTCACTTTGTTACATTGGAAATAGGTAAAAGTGTGTTAAGTGTACCAAATGATAAATAAGTGTATAAAAACATATGTGTTTGTTTGAATTATAAGTTGTTGGAGATTCCATGAATTTAGACATTTAGGGATTACCTAAGGCATTGTTTGGTTACCACTAGAGCTAAAAGGCCGACCCTATGCGTAAATTCCCTAGTAAGTTTTTAACCTAATTCCATTTTCTTAATGAACTTTAAATGAAACCTTGAGCTTAATGCATAATTTCTTGACCGTTTTTCATTTTGGTCCCAACACGAACTTAGACGTCGAGCCATTAATATTGAGAGTTAGGTAGATACATCATAGAGATTTCAAAATAATTTAGAGTGAAAACTAAGTGATAGTACAGTATAGTGATTATAAGATTCTTGCAAAGTTGCGTGTGAAGGAAGAAAAAATCAAGTGTAGAAAAACTTTGTGAAGGCCAAAGCCAAGCAAGAAAATCTAGAATAAACAAAAGGAAAATGGGTAAAAATGAAAAAGAAAGAAAGAAATAAAATCCAAAAATAGAAAAAAAGAAATAAAATACTCAACTCGCTAAGATGATTGAACTCATGAATACTATATTGTACCTTAGGAAATGTAGAGAAAAGGAATGTTAGAGAAGTGGATATAAGGTGGTGAGCTAAGGGATATAATTGGAGTAGTATCAGGGTTAATATAATGTGCCAAATTATATTCTTTCTTAAACCATTTTGTAGAGTCAATTCTTCAATTCTGAACCAACCTAAGCCAGAACGTTGCAAGCCAAAAAGTCCTATGTGACCTAATTGATATGACTCTTGGATGAAAATTCGTGACCTAATTGATACGACTCTTGGATGAAAATTAAACTAAGTATTGACATTTCTAACCACTTTTAATCAAACATAAATGTAAATCTTGTGTAATCATTTCAATGGAATACTATGATTAACATTATTGCATTTGTTTGCATTGTAACCTACTGAGCTAACATGTTTGATATTGAAAATCAGAAGTAAATTATATATCGTGCTAGAATTATGTGTTTAATTCACATTGTCTTGCTTATATTGTTCGAGTCGGTCTTATGTATTCAGCATGCTCAAGCACCTTTTAATTATTTTTTGATTTTTTGATTTTATGTGTTTTTATTTTGTTACATGAGGACAAGTAACAACTTAAGTGTGGGGGAGTTTAATCTATCACAATTTGTTGTGAAAAATTAAAGTCTTTTAGGCACTTAACGAGCTTGTTTTCTAGCTCTTTTACATGTTTTTATTATGTTTTCAGTTTTTATTAGTTTAAGTTTAATTTTCACAAAATAAGCATTTTTATACAATTTTTAGCCATATGATGACGTAATGGGCCTATAAGGGCCTAGGGACGAATAATGAGTTACTCGTGTAACAACCCATTTTTAGGGTTAATTAGAATAGTGGTTTTGGGACCACAATTTGACATTAAAAAATTTATTTTATTATTATTTTAATATTTTCAGCAGGATATTAGAGTTGTGTGAAATTTTTGTAAAGAAATTTTATCGTTTAAGTAGTTAATTCGGTAAAAAGGACTAAATCGCGTAAAGTATTAAAGTTGAGTTCTATAAGCTAAAGGTGTTAAATAGCTATAGAACTTAAAAGTGAAGGACATTATGTGGAAAATAGCCTATTTATGAGATAGTGGATGTTAGTGGAGTGGCATTTGGTGTAATTTTTAATATATTTTGTTAAGTGATTTTTGGTAAAAATGTCAAATAAGGATTAAATTGTGAAAAGTGTAAATTGAGGACTTGAAATGTGAAATAAATTGAAATATGGGTTGAGAGTAATATATGGAAAATCTGGCTAGCTTGGGTGTGTGTTTAATTTCATGAAATTGTGATTTTATGTGATAAGGACGAAATTGTAAAAATGTGGAATAATAGGGGAAAAAGTGTAATTTTGTTAAAATGTGTAAACTGTGTTTAATTAAATGAATTAATGATTAAATAAGTTAATTTCAATATTAATTACATTGGAAAAAGCAAAATTCAGATCTAGATCGAGGGAAAATCAAAATATCGAATTAGTCGGCTTAATTTGTCGTTACTATGAACGAGGTAAGTTTGTATTTTAATAGACGTTACGAAATCATGTTATAAATGCACATTATTTGTGTGATTGAATTCAATGACGAATGGTAATGTAAATATATATGTATTTTGAAAAAGTTATATACGTTATTGTGATATTGAATTGTTCGAGAAGTAGAATATATGAACACGATAAAGCATTGACAATGTGATGACATCTGAAAGCCCCGTATGAACCATATGAATAATTATGATACATATGTCATGACATAGGATACTGATATGTGTTATTGTGTAATACCATGTTGGGACGTTGGCATCAATTTGAGATTTACGTGTAAGACCATGTCTGGGACATTGGCTGTAACACCCCAAACCCGGCCCAAACACCACGACCGGATCTAGAATGTCACTAGGGAAAACAGGTTTGAAAAGTTTTATAAGTTTGGAGAATTGCTTTAATAAAACCAAGTTTCGTGGCTCAATTGAAACTCAATATTCAAGTTTTTAAAGTTAATTAGCTAAGCATAGCGTTTAGGCGATGTTTGAAAAACTTAGCGATTTTTTTCTTTTTCTGGTTTATGGAATGTCAATAAAAACTTTTAGTTTCATAGGAAATGTATGTCAAACAGGTTGCGAAGAAAATTTTGTTTATCTTGATAAAAATGGTCCATCAAGTAGTTCGTAATTAATGTGTAACAACACAGACTTTAAATCCAAAATTTACCAAAAAGAAGCCTTATTACATATTAAAAATATCCCAAAAGAAAATATCAATAATAATTTAAAATAAAGTTTAATAAAATAACCCTTGCATGGCCACCTCGAGTCCATTCCAACCCAGCCTAAAGAATCATGAGCTACCTACAATTTGTTAAGAAAATAGAGTGAGTCACCAGACTTAGTGTGCAAATTTAGTCCACAAAATTCCACAAATGGGCCTGAGCCCCAAACCATCATCGAATTATCACATCATGCACAAGTAAGCAAAATGATAGCCCAACCCAACCTAGTATTCCATCCTCTACACACCGTTCCATATGTCCATCCTCAACACACTTGTGGGGATTTCTACAATCAACCTTCCATCCGCTACACACCTCTTTGGATGTCATGCTGACAGGCACACTACTCAAAGTCCACATATAGTGGTCCATCCACTGATCCACACGTTATTAAATCACCAATTCCACAATGAGGCACCACGTCATCATTAATCGTGACAAAGTCACCAATATACACTTCCCCTTTATATCATTATCATCTCAATATCCCATGCACATGCAACATAGTATAAAAGATAGGTTATATAATGTGATACATGTAATACTTAGCATACACCCACAATCATATTATCCACAAACCTTAAAAAGGCTTAAAATACAATATACTGACCTAGGCTTCCGGTTTACCCAACTTGGGGAACTCAATCACCATTGCCGCTATTTTCGGCTTTCAAACATAGCACATACTCATTTATGAAATTAAGGAAATAGTGTGATAATTACACACCTGTAAACCTAAAGAACTAAACTATCGATCTCACTAACGTCCTCACTCGTAGGTATCACACCGATCTGCTTATCCCTTTTAGAAGCCGACCCACTCCCCGGTGGCCAATCTCGAACTGCCGATACAACTCACTTTTAAACTTAGTAGTCGAAACCAAAGGTTTGCTCTCTTCCCCAACTTGAATGTTTCTTGCATCCATTAAAAGTCTTGGACAATAAATAGCTATGAAAGAGATGATGGTATAACCACTCAACTGGGTTAAGGCGATGAACAACGGATAAATAGACTAATAGAATACTAGAGAGAAATCCCTTACCTTACAATCCCGAAAAGAGAGACGGGGTTCAGAGATTAGTCACTCCATAGAATTAGAACCTAAATGGTTTAGATAACGATATTTCCCGGATGAAACACCCTTCATAACCAATCCGAAGAATGATCCGAAGTAGATTCCTAACACTTTGTCCCCCTATTCGCCGTAACACAGAGAGAAAAAAGTAGGTTTAAGTATTGATCAATACAGGTTCGGCCTGACCAAGAAAAGAAGGAGTATGGGTTTAATCAAGGGGAAAACGAAAGGGAATGATCTTACCTTAACACAGAGGATTCAAACAATACCCAAGAGAATTCGGCATACCCACAATAGCAGAGAAGATTCTGCAATGAACAAGAGTGGAAAAGAATAAGATGAAAGAACCGAAAATGAAAACAAGAGAACTTCAATGAAGGCCTAAGAGTTTCGGTAACACCAGAGAAACCAATAAGAGAAGAAAGGTTGGGAGAAAAGAATGATAAGGGGAAAAATAGGGAAAGAAGAACAAAGGTTGCAGTTTAAAAGAGTGGGCAGAGAAGAAGAAGAGAACGAAAGATTACAAGGGACAAGTGTGTTAATTTTGGTAGTGGAGCTTTGAAAATGAGTAGAGAAAAGAAGATGAGAAGAAATATGCACAAAATGGTCTCCCTAGTTTCGGCTATAAGTCATAGTAAAAGAAAATAATGGGAATTGACTAGGCACTTTTCGGCAAAAGAGAGCAAGAAAAGAACTAAATGAAGAGCACACCCAAAATGCCCAAAAAAGAAACCCTTGACACACAAAAGCTAATAAAACCTATAAAAATTTTGGCACCAACTCCCCTTACCAAAATCGAAAGCCTCACCCCATACTACTCAAAAATTCGGCTTACAACCTCTTTTCACCTCAATCCCCACGTCGTCCCTTGAAACACTCCTTAATTCCCTCTCTTCCACTTATTCAAACTAGTTTGAATAATTCAAACTCCCTTAATCACTTTCCATGATCCATTGAAATATTTGACCAAGTCTTGTCTCTCTCCTCCAGAGTTTGATTACCATCCAGCTACCTCTATTGCCTGAACCAAAAATAATACTCCCTTGTGCTGCTTGAGAGTTTTGAACCCTCTCCCTCTCAACTTCTCCTTGTGACGCCATCTCCCTGCATGTTAGGTGGCGTCTCCTTGCCACTCTTCCATTGCACCTCTTGTGTCAGGAAACGCAAACAATAACCCTTAAGTCCTGCTCCCAATTAGCTTCCCTTCTAAAATGCCCAAAACTAAAATTATACCAAGGCTTCTGCTTAACCCCGAGTCTTCTCGAGGTCCCCAAACACATCCAAACAACATGCATAACTCAACAAACATAGAAAAACATAAAAGATGCAAAGCCCTTAAATCCCGGATGTTAGAGTTATACCCCCTTAAAGAAATTTTGGCCTCGAAATTACCTAATCAAAAGAGATGGGGGAATTGCTGTCGTATTGCATCCTATGGCTCCCACGTCGCCTCTTCTGAACCATGGTTTCACCACAAAACTCTGACCAAAGGAATTGACTTCCTCCTTAGCACCTTGACGTCTCGATCCAAGATCTAGATCGGTTCCTCCTCATAAGACAAGTCTAGCCTTACTTCAACTTCCTCAACTACCACGACATGAGATGGATCCGAATGGTAATGTCTTAACATCGAAACATGGAACACAACATGCATCTATTTCAATTCTAAAGGTAACACTAGCTGATACACCATTGGTCCCACACGCTTCAAAACCTGATAAGGCCCGATAAACCTGGGACTTAGCTTACCCTTCCATCCAAATCTCATCACCTTCTTTCATGGTGAAACTTTCAAGAAAACCTAATCACCTACTACAAACTCTATCTCCTTTCGCTTTAGATTTGCATATGGTTTCTGCCTATCGGATGCTTCCTTCAATCGAGCCCTACTTAACTTAACCTTCACCTCTATTTCTGCAACCATTTTTAGACCTAAAATCTAGCGTTCACCTAATTTTGTCCAACAGGTGGGAGTGCAACTCCTCCACCCATATAGCGCTTCATAGGGCGCCATCTGAATACTAGATTGGTAGCTATTTTTGTAAGCAAACTCTGCCAATGGTAAGAACTCTTCCCAACTACCCTTGAAATCGATGACACACCCTCTCAACATATCCTCCAAGATCTGAATTACACTCTCAGACTGTCCATCTGTCTGCGGATGAAACGTTGTGCTGAAGTCAAGTCTTGTGCCCAAAGCCCAATACAATACTTTCTAGAATCTCGACGTAAACCTAGGGTCTCTATCTGATATAATCGATACTGGTACCCCGTGCAACCTCACAATTTCTGCCACATACAGCTTAGGCAATCTTTACATAGAATAGTCAACATGAATAGGTATGAAATGAGCGGACTTCATCAACCGATCCATAATCACCCATACTGAATCTTTCTTAGTAGGCTTAAGAGGTAGCCCACTAACAAAGTCCATAGTGATTCTCTCCCATTTCCACTATGGAATCTTCACCGATTACAACAACCCCAAAGGAAATTGGTGTTCACTTTGACCTGCTAACACGTTAAACACTTTCCCACAAATTCTATAACTTTTCGCTTTAATCTAGGCTACCAAAACTGTTCACGCAAATCCCGATACATCTTACTTCCTCCAGGATGCATAGCGTAAGGGCTACTTTGTGCTTCCTAAAGAATCATCTGCCTCAATTTCACATCCTTCAGCATGCAAACCTTTCAACAGAAACACAAAACCCCATCGCTGTTCAAACTGTAATCCTCTACCCCACTATTCTGTACTTGCAGTAGTCGAGCACTCAAGACATCATCTGATAACTGTTTCTCTTTAACCTGACTTACCCATGTTGGCTTTACTTGCAATTTAGCTAATAAACTTCCGTCGTCATATAAACTGAGATAGGTGAACATCACTCTCAAATCTGATATAACCTTTTGGCTTAACGCATCTGCCACCATATTTGCCTTACCCGGGTGATATTCAATCGAGTAGTCATAATCCTTCAAAAGCTCAATCCACCTTCGCTGCCTTAGATTCATCTCCTTCTGAGTTAGGAGATATTTTAAACTCTTGTGGTCGGTGTAGATAACAGACTTCTCTCCATACAAATAATGTCTCCAAACCTTTAAAGTGAAAACTACCACAACCAATTCCAAGTCATGCGTGGGATAGTTAATCTCATGCAGTCTTAACTGTCGGGACGCATAGGCAACAACCTTCCCATCCTGCATCAGTACACAACCTAACCCCGTGTGAGATGCATCACAATACACTATGAAATCTTTCCTAGCCTCAGGCTGAATTAAAATCAGAGCCTCTGCAAAATCCTTTTCAGCTTCTCAAAACTTTCCTACTGCTCGTAAGTCCACAAAATGCTACCCCTTTTCTCAACAAACTAGTTAAGGGTGCTGCAATTTAGGAAAAACCTTCAACAAACCTTTGTAGTAATCTGTCAATCCCAAGAAACTTCGAATCTCTGCCACAAACTTAGATGGTTTCCAGTCCAGCATTGCCTCAATCTTTCGAGGATCAACCCTTATCCCTTCTGTAGATACCACATAACCCAGAAAAGTAACTTCCTTTAACCAAAACTCACACTTGCTAAATTTGGCGTACAACTACTTTTCTCGTAAAATCTGTAGAACCACCGAAAGATGTGAATCATGTTCCTCTTCTGACTTGGAATATACCAAAATATCGTCTATGAACACTACAATGAATCGATCCAGATAGGGTTGAAAAACTCAATTCATCATATCCATGAACGCGGTTGGTGCGTTTGTCAACCGAAATGACATTACCAAAAATTCATAGTGACCATAGCGAGTCCGAAAAGCTGTCTTATGAATATTTGCTTCATTTACCTTAAGTTGATGGTATCCTAACCTCAAATCTATCTTTGAAAAGATCGATGCCCCCTTGAGCTGATCAAAAAGATCATCTATCCTTGGCAGCAAGTACTTGTTCTTGATGGTCAATTTATTCAACTAACGGTAATCAATGCACATTCGCATGGACTTGTCTTTCTTCTTCACGAATAGCACCAGCGCTCTCACGGCGATACACTGGGTCAGATAAAACCACGATCCAACAGCTTTTGAATCTGAGCTTTAAGTTCAACCAGCTCCTTTAGTGCCATCCTATAAAGGGGTGATGGACACCGGAGCCTTACCTGGTAGTAATTCAATTCCAAAATCCACCTCACGGTCCGGAGGCAACCCTAGAAGCTCTTCAGAAAGACATCTACAAATTCCTTTACTATTCTAACCTCATTCACAGTCACTTCATTTGCATTCAATACACTGACAAAAGTTAAGAAAGCCATACACCATTTTCTCACCATTCTTTCCTCCTTTAGATTGGACAAGTAGTCTCTCCTCTCGCCTTTTACCAAAACTTCATCACCCTTGGGAGTCCATAACACCATGCGCTTAGCAGCACAATCCAAGTTTGTTCGATACCTTACCAACCAATCCATGCCTAAGATTAAATCAAACTCCCCAAATGGTAGTTCCGTCAAATTAGCCGGGAAAACCAACCCTTGAACTTCTAAAGGCACACTTCTAAAAAGTTTATTTACCACTACCGATTGCCTCAAAGGACTCAATACAGACATCTCCCTAGAAATAGTTTCAGAGTTCATGCTCAAGGTTCCAGAAACCACGCTAGTAACATAGGAATGCGTCGAACCAACATCAATTAATGCAATAAAGGGTAAACAAAACGTACCCGTTATAATGTCTGGTACATCATTCTCTTCTTTATGTCTGGCTGCATAAACTAACCCGGGCTGTCTCGCCTCAGTACTCCCAACACCTCTGCCCAGTGCTCCACGACCCTGGCCAGAACCATTCTCTCCTCAGTTCTGACCACAGCCTCTCGGCATCTGCTAACCACCCCTTCCTGGCTGCATATACCCCTGACCTACCATCCGAGCCCTGGTTATATCTAACGGACAATTCTTTATTAGATGATCCTTTGACCCACACTTGAAACATTCCTTAATTTTGCCCCAACACTCTCCTCTATGAGACCTCCCGCACTGAGCACACTGTCAAAATTTCCCACCAACCGTTGGCGTTGCAACACAACTCGACCCCTCAACCCTAGGTCTCTTTGGAACCCCCCTAATGACACTGATGGTCTAAAACTCCTCTTATTTTTGCCTCTATCTTGGTCCCTATTTTGCTTCTTAGTTCACTTTACCTCTTGGCTATCTTAGCTTTTTCCACCAAAATAGCAAAGTCTCTCTCCCACTGTGGAGCTATCAACACTCGCAGCTCATCTCACAGCCCATCTTCAAACTGCACGCATCGTTCATAATCAGTCTCAACTATCCCTCGGGAATACCGACATAGCTGCAGGAATTCTGCCTCATACTTAGCTACCAATTTACCCCCTTGAACTAGATTCAAGAACGCCTTCCTCTGAGCATCCACATAACTACCTCCAACATACTTCCCTTGAAACATCATCTTAAAGAAATCCTAATCCATTCAGTCTGTCGGAGTACCCTCTCTCACAGTAAGCCACCACTGATAGGCCTCATCTCAAAGTAAAGACACTGCGCCCTTCAACTTCTCCTCTGTCATGCAGTCCAAGTCATCCATAATTCTCTCGACTGCCTCTAGCCAATACTCAGCCACGTTTGGAGCTACCCCAGAAATAGCCCTAAACAATTCAACTCCATTAGCCCGAAGTCACTCAAGAATAGACTTTCGAGTTGCTACTCTAGTACTTGCCCCAGCCACATGCTCTAATACACGTAAAATCACTTGAAACAGGGCATTGTCTCCACTAGTTCTGTCTTGTGAACCCGCTTCTACCACAGGTGATGCTGGCGCCTCATCCTCAGGCTCATTCCTTGCTTCCGAAAGCTCAACCTCAATACCTTGACCTCTCCCACGGTCACGAGTAACATGTCCACATCCTCTACCACTCATATCTACCACTCTTCTTTACTCTGGTTATAACTTTTATGAGTCGGTAAATCTTTGCACTTGTTTATTAATGAGTAGTTTTATGAGATAGAATTATAAGTAGTTCCTTCGAAAAGTACATACATTCCTAAAGGTTTCTATCTCTACAATAAAGTTTCTAAATTCCAACATCCATGATAATACATCATATAACCACCTCATGCAATTCACTTAACAATCAGAAAACTTACCGAGTGGACTTGGGCCGAAAACTCGAGTGCCATTCTTCTAAAACACAAGTTCATATGAAATTTCTTTTTAAACCATCTTAAAACATAATTTGAAAATGTTCTGGCCCAAAAACCCAAGGCCGAGTTTTTAAAACCTGGCTTTGATACCAAATTATAACACCCCAAACCCGGCCCAAACACCACGATCGGATCTGGCATGTCACTAGGGAAAACGAGTTTGAAAATTTTTATAAGTTTTGGAGAATTGCTTTAATAAAACCAAGTTTTGTGGCTCAATTGAAACTCATTATTCAAGTTTTTAAAGTTAATTAGCTAAGCCTAGCATTTAGGTGATGTTTGAAAAACTTAGCGATTTTTTTCTTTTTTCGGTTTATGGAATGTCAATAAAAACTTTTAGTTTCATAGGAAATGTGTGTTAAATAGGTTACGAAGAAATTTTTTTTTTATCTTTATAAAAACGTTCCATTAAGTAGTTCGTAATTAATGTGTAACAACACAGACTTTAAATCCAAAATTTACCAAATTTAAAGTGGCCTTATTACATATTAAAAATATCCCAAAAGAAAATAGCAATTAATAATTTAAAATTAAGTTTAATAAAATAACCCTTGCATAGCCACCTCGAGTCCATTCCAACCTAGTCCAAAGAAACATGAGCTGCCTGCAATTTGTTAAGAAAATAGAGTGAGTCACCAGACTCAGTGTGCAATTAGTCCACAAAATTCCACAAGTGGGCCTGAGCCCCAAACCATCATTGAATTATCACATCATGCACAAGTAATCAAAATGATAGCCCAACCCAACCTAGTATTCCCATCCTCTACACACCGCTCCACATGTCCGTCCTCAACACACCTGTGGGGATTTCTACAATCAACCCTCCATCCTCTACACACCTCTTTGGTTGTCATGCTAATAGACACACTGCTCAAAGTCCACATATAGTGGTCTAGCCACTGATCTACACATAATTAAATCACAAATTCCACAATGAGGCACCACGCCATCATTAATCGTGACAAAGTCACCAATATACACTTCCCCTTTATATCATTATCATCACAATATCCCATGCACATGCAACATAGAATAAAAGATAGGTTATATAATGTGATACATGTAATACTTAGCATACACCCACAATCATATTATCCACAAACCTTGAAAAGGCTTAAAATACAATATACTGACCTGGGGTTCTGGTTTACCCAACTAGGGTAACTCAATCACCATTACCGCTATTTTCGGCTTTCAAACATAACACATACTCATTTATGAAGTTAAGGAAATAGTGTGATAATTACACACCTGTAAACCTAAAGAACTAAATTATCGATCTCACTAACGTCCTCACTCGTAGGGATCACATCAATCTACTTATCCCTTTTAAAAGTCGACCCACACCCGGTGGCCAATCTCGAACTGTCGATACTGCTCGCTTTTTAAACTTTGGATTCAAAACCAAAGGTTTGCTCCCTTCCCCAACTTGAACATTTCTTGCATCCATTAAAAGTCTTGGTCGATAAATCGCTACGAAAGAGATGATGATATAACTACTCAACTGGGTTAAGGCGATGAACAATGGATAAATAGACTAATAGAATACTAGAGAGAAATCCCTTACCTTACAATCTCGAAAAGAGAGACGAGGTTCAGAGATTAGTCACTCCACAGATTTAGAACTGAAATGGTTCGGCTAACGATATTTCCCGGATGAAACAACCTTCACAACCAAACCGAAGAATGATCCGAAGTAGATGCCTAACACTTTGTCCCCCTATTCATCGTAACACAGAGAGAAAGAAGCAGGTTTAAGTATTGATCAAGACAGGTTTGGCCTTACCAAGAAAAGAAGGAATACGAGTTTAATCAAGGGGAAAATGAAAGGGAATGATCTTACCTTAACATAGAGGATTCGAACAACACCCAAGAGAATTCGGCACACCCACAATAGCAGAGAAGATTCGATAATGAACAAGAGTGGAAGAGAATAAGATGAAAGAACCAAAAATGTAAACAAGAGAACTTCAATGAAGGCCTAAAGTTTTGGCAACACCAGAGAAACCAAAAAGAGAAGAAAGGTTGGGAGAAAAGAATTATAAGGGGAAAAATAGGGAAAGAAGAACAAAGGTTTCGGTTTAAAAGAGTATGTAGATAAGAAGAAGAAAATGAAAGATTATAAGGAACAAGTGTGTTACTTTTGGTAGTGGGCTTTTCAAAATGAGTACAGAAAAGAAGATGAGAAGAAATATGCACAAAATGATCTCCCTAGTTTTAGCTATAAGTCATAGTAAAAGAAAATAAAGGGAATTGACTAGGCACTTTTTGACAAAAGAGAGCAAGAAAAGAACTAAAAGAAGAGCACACCCAAAATGCTGAAAAAAGAAACCCTTAACACACAAAAGCTAATAAAACCTATAAAAATTTCTTCACCAACTCCTCTTACCAAAACCGAAAGCCTCACCCCCTATACTACTCAAAAATTCGGCTTACAACCCCTTCTCACCTCAATCCCCATGTTGTCCCTTAAAACACTCCTTAATTCCCTTTCCTCCCCTTTTTCAAACTAGTTTGAATAATTCAAACTCCTTTAATCACTCTCCACCATCCATTTAAATATTTGACCAAGTCTTGTCTGTCTCCTCTAGAGTTTGATTACCATCCAGCTACCTTCCTTTCCTGAACCAAAAATAATACTCCTTTGTGCTACTTGAGAGTTTCAAACCTCTCCCTCTCAACTTCTCCTTGTGAAGCCATGTCCCTGCATGTTAGGTGGCATCTCCTTGCCACTCTTCCACTACACCTCTTCTGTCACCAAACGCAAACAATAACCCTTAAGTCCTGCTCCCAATTAGCTTCCCTTTTAAAATGCCCAAAACTAAAATTATACCAAGGCTTCTGCTTAACCCCAAGTCTTCTCGAGGCTCCCAAACACATCCAAACAACATGCATAACTCAACAAACGCAGAAAAACATAAAAGATACAAAGCCCCTAAATCCCGAATGTTTCATTGGCATCATATATGATTTCATGCAAAACCTTATATGGGATAGTGGAATTGATGTTTGATTACATGTAAGAACACGTCTGGGACGTTGGCATTGTACAAGCTTTTCGAGCTATCCAAGTATCCTTATTCATTTCGAACGATTCAACGAGCGTTCCGAGAAATAAATGATTAAGTGAATGACATTTTGATTAAGGTATGTTGAAATGTATGCAATATTTGATAATAAAAGGTAAGTATATATATAAGTGCAAAGATTGTTATGTGATGTAAAAGTAAATGAAATGTGAATATGTGCAAATTAAATAGGAACAAATGAATATGATGTGATTTATAAAGTAGCATATGTGAAATTGTCAAATACTATATAAATGAAAGGTGAATTTGGGTATAAGTGATAATAAGAGATTCATATGAGGAAGATATGTGATTAAATATGTTATTTTCCAAAATGTGCTCATTTGGTTATATGTAAGCGAGAATTGATTGTTATATGAGAATCGAATTGAATAAACCTGTGAAAGCTAAAGTTAGTAAGTAAGTAATTATATTATCGAGTTTTGATATGAAATCATGTTATAATCTTGAGATAAGTTGTGTTTTGGCATGTGAGATAATATATTATGCTTATGACATTGAATTGAAATTATTTGTTACGTTAATTTTATTAAGATACGAACTTACTAAGCTTTATAGCTTACTTTGTGTTGTTTTTCTATGTTTTATAGTGATTCTAATGTTTTCTCGAGTTGGAAGTCAGCGGAGATCCCATCACACTTGTAATAGCCCAATTTTGGGGCTAATCAGGATAGTGGTTTCAAAACCACTAATTCAAGGTTGGAGAAATTAGTTTTAATAATTTTATATCTTTTATATCATGATTGTATGGATGTATGAAAATTTTGGTGTAATAATTTTAGTGATTGTATCCTTAATTGCGAAAAAAGACTATATCGCATAAAGTATGAAAGTTTTATTATACAAACTAAAAGTGTTAAACAGCTATAGAATTTTAATTGGAGGTCCCTAATGTGTAATTAGGCCTTGTCTAATGTGGTGACCGGCATACAGATAGGAATTGACAAGGTTAATTGGTTAGGTGAGGTTTTGGTGACTTAATTGATAAATTAAAATAAAATAAGAAGAAAGATGATAACACATATCATCTTCCTCATCTTCTATCGAAAATACCAGTAAAAAGGGGGTTTTGAAAGCTTAGAAATTTTAGCAACTTATCCTTTTACAAGTAAGTGATTTTGGTGGTTTTATTTAATGATTTTTGTACTTTTGGAACCCCTAAAGCTTAAGCTAGCTAGAGAGAGGACTAATTTTTAAAATGATTGAAAGTTTAGGGTGTTTCCATGAGAGTGCTTATGTTGTTTTCTGAGTTTTTATGAAAGAAAATGAATCTTGAGTGTTAAATACACAGTCTTTGTGAAAGGTGTTTCCACGAAAACACTTAAATGGGACCTATCTGTAAAGGTTGTAAATTGAGTAGTAAATGCATGAAATGATTGGTATTGTGAATTGTTATAAGAGTAACAAATGTTCAACTAGGCTTTTTTAATGAGGAAATTTGACGAAAAATGATTTATGAGCCCAGGGGCAAAATCATAATTTTACCAAAGTATAAGGGCAAAAATGGTCATTTTGACCTAACTAGAAATTTTGAAGTGTCATGATTTATGTAGTGATTAAATGAGAAAATTTTATTATTTTAGATCAAGAAGAATGCAGAAACAACCTTGACCGGGGAAAAGACAAGGTTTCGGATTAAACCGCCAATTAATATATTTTGCACCGAGGTAAGTTTACGTGTAAATGATACATCGTTAATACTTATGTTGTTACCTATTGATACATTGTATGGATGTAAATACTTATTGGTGAGATTGATTGAAGATGATAGAAAATGAGTAATTCTCAGATGAACCTCAGAATAAAAATGCAAGTGCGGATAAATATCTGTAAATATGTAATTGTTGGGGGGCTATGTGCGATACCACCTTATTATTTATTCATGATGGGCTGTGTGCGATACCATCATTTATATTATCATTTGGTGGGCTATGTACAATACCACCTTAATTATCATTTGGTGGGCTATGTGCGATACCACCGTAATTATCATTGTTGGTAGGCTGTGTGCGATACCATCCTATTATTGATTAATGGTGGGCTGTGTGCGAAACCACCGGGTACTTTATATCATTCCGAAGGGTTCATCGAAGAAACTTGTTTAAGTAAATATTTCATGTGGCTTTGTGGTGTTAAGTGCAGGGCATAAGTATAAATAAATGTAAGTATTGTATGTGATATATGGTCGGGATGTGGTAAGAGTTGAGATGAGTAAACGTGATTATGGAAATCTGAATTGTTCTTACATAGTATGTAATGTTATTGATTGATTAGCATATGGTATAATGTTTATTGTTTACATTTAGACTTACTAAGCTTAAAGCTTACTCCCTTTCTTTTCCCTTATGTTATAATGTTAAAGAGCCAGCTCGAGATACGGAGATAATCAGAAGGGTCATGTAACATCCTAGATTAGGGGTTATGCATTTGTACATAATTCATGAGTAGTAGGTTTTGGTTGTGTTTGGAAGTGAATTAAGGGTTTTTAAAATCCTAGGATGGAAGAGAAAGCTTTGGACAATTATTGGTTTTAAGTTAAAACAAGAAGTGATGTGGAAAAGTGGCAAGGGGCGCCACCTAAGGTGCAAGGATTATGGCAACAAGTGAAGTACTTTGAGGGAAGAGGTTCGAATTCCATTGTGTGCATTTTTGCTTAATAGCATGTTTACTGTGATATGTGGTGTGCATTTTTAGAACCTTGGAAATGTAAGGAAATGTATGGAAATGTATGGAAATGTAAGGAAATGTATGGAAATGTAAGGAAATGTATGGAAATGTATGGAAATGTATGGAAATATAAGGAAATGTATGGAAATGTATGGAAATGTAAGGAAATGTAGGGAAATGTAAGGAAATGTAGGGAAATGTAAGGAAATATAGGGAAATGTCCTAGAAATGTAAGAAATGATTTAGAAATGTTAAGTTTCAAAAAGAGGAAAGTAAACATTTTGGAAACTAAGCTAAAAGAGGAAAGTGAACATTTTGGAAACTAAGCTAAAAGAGGAAAGTAAACATTTTAGGAAACCTAAGAAATGTCAAGTTTACAGAGCCGAACGAAAATTTTTGGAAACCTAGAAATGACTTAGAAATGTCGAGTTTTAAAGTTTAAAAGAGGTAATTAAGGCAAGGAGGCCTTAAAAGAAAAAGTACGTGAAATTTGACTCACAAACGGGCTTGGAAAAGTGGCCTGAAGATGCCACTTAAGGCCTTTGGAAATGGTGCCACATACAAGGGTGTTGGGCCTGAGTTCAAGTCACATGGGAAGCAAATAAAATAAGTTTTAATTTTGCTTCTAGAAGCCCAAGAGGTGGATGGCACAAGGCTTGCAAAAGAGGAGTTTCACTCTCTTTTAAATTCGGCTAA
Source organism: Gossypium rotundifolium (assembly GCA_025506655.1). NCBI lineage: Eukaryota > Viridiplantae > Streptophyta > Magnoliopsida > Malvales > Malvaceae > Gossypium > Gossypium rotundifolium. The sequence goes on along the minus strand of CP106724.1, from coordinate 165,287,109 downwards.
TTAGAAGATAATAAGGATTATACTTTATTTTTATTTTAAAATTAAAGAGATAAAGTTATCACATAAGGAAGAGTAGTGGCCAAGCAAAGGATTCTTGGCCTAATTTCGGCTATAAAAGGATGAGACTAGGGCTATTCATTATTCATTCTCCCTCTCTTTTCTTTTGCCAAATATTCTTTCTCCTCTCCCTCTGCCAAAATTCTTCTTGAGCATCCATTCTTTTTCCTCTTCTCTTTTAGCATCCTAGCTGATTCCTTCTAAGCCTATTATTCCTCTCTTCTTTCATCTTTGAAACTGAATACATAAAGGGATCATAGCCGATTGTTCATCAAGTCTCTAAGCCGAATCTCTGAAGTGGTGTCAGGAGGGATCTGTCGATTTTAATATAAAGGGTAAGGATCTATAGTTATAATTGTATTCCTTTATTTTAAGCTGAAAGTTAGTCTAATCCCTCTTATATCTTATTGATCGAAATATGGAAGGTGAATTTTGGGATTTCAGATCTAAGGTATTTTGGCATCTCCATTAATCAAGAAGAGAGTTTCGGGATTTAGAAGATTTAAGGTAAAATATATGTATATTCGACCAAAGGCCATGTTTATGTTTTAATGTTAGATTAAATCTAACATATGGTTATAGGAATTTCGACATCCTTAAAGAAAGCAAGAGATCAATTTCGGGATTTGAATAATAGGGAAACTGGCAACAAGGTAAGTCTTAGTGTACTAATCCTACTAGGATTTGGATTTATGGCCGAATGGCTTTTTATTAAAGTAATAAGTGATAAAACAAATTTAGGGATTAAGGATCTAAGCATTAGATCAAGCCTTTCGGGATCTCAAGGAAACTGTTAAGCAAATCAAGTGTGTACCCTACACTAAATCTTGATAGATTTACGGCTTTAATTCATTATATGTGTTAATATGAAAGTGTAAGAATATGGCTAAGGTACCGTGTGTACCCCAAACTAATCTTAATAGATGTATGGCTTAAATATGATATATATGTTAATGTGAAAGTGAAAGAATGTGGCTAAAGTACCATATTATGGTACAAAGTACTCATGTACATTTTCCTACTCCTATTAGGATTACGAAATATGTTATAATTAACATGTGAAAAGTGACATGAATGTGAAAATTAAGTATGATATGCATGATATGAATAATATGGGGCATTCGGGTTATTTGAGAAAGGGGAAGTGAATGTGATGCCTTGGTCTCACTAAGTGAAACGTGATGACTTCGGTCTCACTAAGAATATGTGACGACTTCGGTCTCACTAAGTGAATATGGTGACTACGGTCACATTAAGTGAATGTGGTAACCGGTTACATTATTCGAATGTGGTGGCTATGCCACGAATTTTATGTGGGCGATGAGCACGCCGACCGCAATGACGCCTTCGATGGTGTGTAGCGGATGGAGGGTTGACTTAGTAGTCCCCACGGTGTGCAGGTTGGTATGGGTGGAGTGTAGCGGATGGCATATAGGTTTGGGTTCGGGTTTGCATCATTATCTTGAATTTTTATATGAACATGATATGTATGGTGTGCCTAATTCTATTATATTTTAGTGTTGGTTACACATTGAGTCTATCGACTCACCCCGTTGTGGGAACATGTTTCAGGTGATGAGCAGTAATGGACCGGGACGACAGAACTTGTGGTGGCCATGTTCAGCTTGATGTTAATTTAATTTGAACCTTTATTTTATTTAAGTGCTGTATAATTTTATTTTGGGTTTTGTTTATGTAATAAGGCCATAGTGATGATTTTATTTTTGTTTTTAATTACTATGTGATGAATTTAGGGTATTTAAGGAATAAGTCCATTTAATTTAAAATAAGCTCAAATATTTTGTCACCTGAAATTATGGGTTTTCATTATAAGAAAAAAATAAACTTGTTTTCAACTCGAGCCCACCCCACAAACAAACTATCTTCAAAACACACAGTTTTCAAAGTGTTCGAAAGAATTTTGAACCGGGTTACATCGAGGAACATACCAGATCCGGTCCATTCTCGTAGGCCGGGTGTGGGGTGTTTCAGGTCACCCACACTATCAGCACATTTTGGTATATTTAGACTTAGAATTTTAAGTATGGCATATATAGAGACTAGTCTTAGTTGAGTATCATATTGTTTTGGCCAAATGTGTTGGCACATTCAAAGATGAACTCTTTTGTATAAAGACATAGTTGGTGGCTCCTTCTTATTAACCTATGGAAAGTAGAGGTTTTTCATGGTTGTACAAATAGCATGTTGATTTACTTAGTTTAAGTATGCATGAATGGTTTGATGGTTGAATATGATCTATGTTTGTATCAGTTAGGATGATAAAAAGTGCTTGGCAAATAGCCTTGTTCTTGTCCACACGGGTAGACACACGGGCGTGTGTCTAGGCTGTGTGTGACACACGGTCAGCCTCATGGGTGTGTGGTTAGGTCGTGTGTCCTCTTGTATGCTAGTTTTAGTAAACACAAGGGTAGCAACACTGCCGTGTGTCTCAGCCGTGTGGAAGGCACAGCCACGGGCATGAGCTTGTGCCCAGGCCGTGTGAAGTCTACACTTGAAATTTGGAATTTAATTTGCCACACGGTCGAAAGACACAGGCTTGTGCCTAGGCCGTGTGACATTTATGGAGTGATGACGTAAGAAACAGAATGCCAAGGTTTTGGAACACGGGCTAAGACACGGGCGTGTCGAGGTCATGTGCAGGGCAAGGGCCAGGGACACGGGCGTGTGTTCAACCCTGTAGGTTCGAATTGAGAAATAATTCCACACTGGTGTGTAACACGGGCGTGTGATATGCCACACGGGCATGTCTCTTGCGTGTGGATTGTTTAGAGAAAATTTTCTAAGGTCTTTCAGAGAGCTTCCAAGGAGCTCGATTTGACCCCGAATCATTCCTAAACTGTGAATTAGGCCTCGTAGGCTTGTTTAAGAGGTGTTAATAAATGTTTTAAATTGGAAAGGATAGTGAAGTCTTGGAATTGCATGATTGATTATGCGTAAGCCTAGTAATGGCTTGTACCCTGTTCTGGCGTTGAATACAGGTAAATAGTGTTACATTTAGTGGTATCAGAGCTATGGTTTATATAACACCACTTATCCGTAATCCCCGCCAGAACCGGGCCCAAGGCATTACCATATTAAAACCACATGATCGCCACTTAGGCTCATTGTGACTACTCTCTTAAGTCACCTCAACAACCTCATTCTCGACTTACGAGAACTTACTCATACACACAAGGCTCTCGAGACTATATCACAACTTTTTTGAATCTTAAAATTTTCTCCATCTAAATAGGGTCTACACGCCTGTGCTAGATGACACATGCCCGTGTGTAGACACACATGCCCGTTTCCACCAACCGTGCATGAAAACTCAGGCATTCCGCTAATGCCCCACGGCTAGAGCACACGCCCGTGCCCACCACCCGTGGTGAACATTGACCACTTCACACAGCCTTGAGTCTAGGCACATGCCCGTGTGGCTATCCCGTGGCCTACACTACTAAATTTTGCCAAAGTGACACGATCAAGGTACACGCTCGTGGACTTGCCGTGTGTCACACATGGCTTAGACACATGCCCGTGTGTCTATCCACATGAACAAGAACAAAGCTATATGCTAAGCTCTTCTTGCCCCTTGATCGTGTATTAGAGTCATAAAAATTTATAAAAGAATGATTGAACCTAGAAACTAACTATGAAAATGATGGAGGCAAGTGCACCTATCAAACAGTAGTATAGTTTAGTGGCAAGACCAGATTGTCGAACCCAAAGGAACCAAAAGTACTAATACTACTTTCTTTTTATAATTTAGCCTAAGACTTAAGGGAATTTTTATCTAATCTAAAATTAACTAACTACTAAGCTAAAGATGCAAAGACAATGAGAAGAAATTGAGGAAAAACTTGAGAGAAAACTGATTGATTTATACAATACCCAATGAAGAATCCACCTAGACTTCACTTGTTATTTAACTCTGAACCAGACAATTTATTCACTTGACTTGGTCCGTAGGATTCCCTAATTTATATTAATACCTCTCTCGAGGCTACTAACGTTTAATGCTAGGTTGATTAATTGAAATCTCTTTCTAATTAAAACCCCTATAATTGCATTAGCTCGATCTATGAACTCCCATATTAGGTTTGACCCTAATCCGGGAGATTTTTGTCATCCTATCTCTAGGTTTGCGATCAACTCCGCTTACCTATGCTAGATCTACTCTTAAACATGGTCTATTCCTCCTCTGCCTAAGAGCATAAATGCTTGAATCAATATCCCGAAAATACCAAAATAAGAATTAAGAACACATAGTTAAGAACAAATCAAGTATTTATCATACTGCTCAGATAACAATAACAAGTTTCGTCTTAGGTTTCGTCCCCCTCAGATATCTAAAGGGTTTAGTTCATAATAGTAAAAGAAAACATCTCAGAAGGAAATATAGAACAAAACACAAAGAAAACCCTAAAACCCCTAAAGGAATTGAAGGAGAGTTCCTCCGTCTTAAGTATGATACTAGCTTCTTGAGATGAATCAACTGGCTTTCTTCGAGTGAATCCCACAATTTTGGGCCCTATGGTTTGGCTCCTTGGCCTAGCTGAACCGTTGAAAAGCCCTGACGAAAGGCTTCTGTTGAACTCCTCGTTTAAGTTGCCTCTTAGGGTGTTTATATAGGCTTCGTGATGCCTTTCTTGGCCTGAAAGTATCCTAATCCGCATGAAATTATTCTTTTCTGCGGCAGGAACGAGCCCGTGGCAAACGTCCGTGTGATTCGAGGCCAAGCCGTGGTCAAACCTGTTGAGAAGGCAGGCCGTGTGGTCTTGGGCCTAAGCTGTGTGGATTTCGTGCCTTGGCCCATGTTCTCTATTTTTGGCCCGTTTCTTGTTCTTTTCATCCTCCGATGCTCTCCTGAGTATAAAACATGAAAACAAAGGATTAGGAGCGCCTATTTTCATAATTAAAGGGAAAAATCATCCAAAGTATGCTAAATGCGGGATTAAAATATGTGTATATTATGGTTTATCAAATACCCCACACTTAAGCTTTTTCTTATCCTCAAGCACAATTCTCGACTCATAATTAAAACGAAGTTCCTCTACTCATAATATTCATCAATAATGTTTCAGCACAGCTCATAGATAATTTATACATGGATAATTTAACTAAAAGAGTCCTAAAGATTCAAACAATCAAAATCATAGTTTGTAATACGAAAAAGATAGGTGTTTACTGTTACCTAAATAATCACCTTTAATTCAAAATCGATAAAAGTTGGTATCCTCACTAAAGATTCACTCAAATCACTCAAGGTGTTTAAGCGCTCAAAAGTCGAACATGAAAAGTTAATCCCATAGGCTTGCCTGAAAATCAAATCTCCACCACTGTAAAATGAGATGGTACACAAATCAAAAGGTCTTTAAAAGGGTTGTAACGGGGCTTAGGTTAACAGTGTGGATAAAGGCTAAATTAGAAGGGTTAGAATCGAGATTGAATTGACAATTACCTAACTAAAAAATAACTAGTAACCTGCATAATTACATCAATTGAAAACTTGTAATACTAATAATACGAGCTTCTTCTTCAAGATGTTGAAATTAAACATATAGGCTTGCTTAATCACAAAACTAATAGTGAATATACTTCAAAAAAATTTAAAAACAAATCAATAAATACATAAAAATTTCAACTACTGAAATAATGTATTTAGGCAACTGATCAAATCAAGTCTCGATAGAAGGGTAGTCAAAAGGAATGGTGATACAAGATGGGTTTTGGTTTAATATTAGCGGGTGAATCAATAAAAAGGGTTGTTAGGATCAAAGGGGTTTACTAGGGGTTAATTGTGAAGGTAGGCTTTTAGTGGAGTAAGTGGGTTAAATCCTAAGTGCCTTTATCATCTCAGTATATCAACTCAAAGGTGTGGTCTTGACATGTACAATCGAAGCAAGTTCTAGAATAACAAATCAATGTTGACACACTCATAATTAATAAAGTGAGCACGAAAAGAATGTATGCATTAAAAGGCTCAAAATCTCAAAAAAATTATGGGTTTTTGATGACAACCTTGTAAATTTCAAACTTCAAGGTAACAATTAGATACAAGTAGACAACTTAACAACATTTTAATTTTTTTTTTTTTTGAAAATTGACTTATCATGCTTGATTCTCTAGTATCTTAAAGTTTAAATCATCATTGCACAATTATCAATAACTTAATCTAAAACATATCAATAAAAATCATAAATCAACATGAATTTCATTCTAATTAGTGATATGAAAAAATTTCTTAATGACAAGATATCATTCAGGGATTTGAGAATAATAGGCATTTTTTTCTAATAAACTTTCACCCCCAACACTTAAGATTTACATTGCCCTCAATGTACAAAGATAGATAATAATTATATACTAATAGAATAATAAGATAGGGAGAGAAGTGAAACTTCCTAAATTTTTGTTGGGGTCATTGAGTTGTAAGTGTGGAAACTTGATTCGGAGATGAAAGATAATTTGGAGGGGCGCCTCGAATTCCTGCGCTAGATGAAGAAATTGGGAACCTCGTGAAGAGTTAGCCAGAAATAATAATAATTCTAAATATACTAATTATATATTTAAAGAAAAGAAAAAGAAAGAGTGTAAAAAGTAAAATAAGATTAAAACAATCTATTAATGGACCGAAAGGTCCTTATTGTTGGATGGTTCGCGAGGTGGGTGTAATTTCTAAGGCCGTGGTGCATGATTCCCTAGCAGCGTTTAGAACCTAAAACCAAGAAACTAAAATGAAATAAATTAAATGAAGCATAAAAAATTCAAAGAGAAGGAAAATAAAAGAGATGAGAAAATAAAAATAAAAGCTAAATGGCCTCAAAGACCCTTGGCTTGTCGAGTGGATGATGCGGTTGGCATGAACTTATGTAAATCGGTCTCATACAGGGAGACTAATATAGTATCCTTTCATTTTTTTGACATAGTTGAGGTAAAGATCAAGGACTTGGAAGATAAAGAAGGAGAGTAATGAAAGGGGGTGAAGAGTGAATGGGGAGCGGGTGAGAAGGGGAGGGGGTGTCTTAAATAGAAATTTTCAGCTCTGGTACATCCCCACACACGTGTCTCACGGGTGTTTTGTGTCCCACAGCCGTATTGCACGGCCGTGCGGTGGTTCAATCATCTCTCCCACGCCTAGTAATTAGGTTGCCACGCCTGTGTTGGTTCAACAGTGTCGGCCATGGCTGTGTCACATGGCCGTGGAGGTAGTTGGAGCCTGTGACTTGAAGATATTTTTTTGTCCTTTTTCATACTATCTCTACCATGCCTGTACTAGAATCTGTAGTGTCCACATAGCCATGACCACGATGTGTGCAAGGCCGTGTGGTGAAAAAATTGGCACTTCATTAACTTGGTTAGTTTGTAGTTAGGTGCTAAAGGAAAGAAAATAAAAAATGAATGGGGTTAGTGCTTAGGTTGCCTCCCGAGAAGTGCTCGTTTAAAGTCCTAAGCTAGACTTACCTCTCATTCGCACCTTCATGGTGGTTCAAGGAGTGAGAAATCCTTTCTCATGTTATCATTATATGGTTTAAGTCGAGTAGCATTTACCTTGAAAGTGTCGAATGTAGGATTGCTTACCTCGACTGTGCTATATGGGAAGACATTAAGTACATTAAAAGGGATCTATTTGTTTTTATTATGGTCTGAAGTGGTGGTTCAAGGGTCTGTTTTCTCTAACAATACATGATCTCCTATTTTGAAGTGATTTGATGTTCCTTTAAGTTCTTCTGGGGGTTCCTTCAGTTTCACTTCATGTAGTTTTGATTTCTCGTTGAAGTATGTCTTCCACTCATCTAGTTAATCGATCTGAAGCTATCATTCCTCATGAGATATTTCTTTGTTGGTATGAGCTATGGGATCAAGCTCAATGGTATAGTTCCGTGGTGCTTCCTAAAAAGAAAGTTTAACCGAATGATTATTAACGAAATTTACGTTCTTATCTTTATCACTAGATGTCCTAGCTAAGTCGAGAGTTTGAAGACTGATTGATTAGTCACCTGCATGAAGTATGAGCTCACCTGTACTAACATCAATTTTAGATCTGGCAGTTGCTAAAAAGGGTCTTCCTAAAATTAAGGGGATATTATTGTCTTCATCCATATCTAGAACAACAAAGTATACTTGGAATATGAATTTATCCACTTTAACTAATACTCTTCAATTATACCCCTAGGAATTCTAATAGTCTTATTAGGCAGTTGAATGCTCATCCTAGTTTGCTTGGTGTTTCCCTACACCTAGCTGTTTAAACATTTTAGAAGGCATAACATTTATACTCGCCCCTAAATCAGCTAAAGCATTATCAATAGATAGACTACCAATTTAACATGGAATTTTAAAACTCCCGGATCTTTTAATTTTCGTGGTAGTCTGTTCTGTAGCATTGCTGAGCACACTGCGTTTAATTCCACATGTGACTCCTCATCTAACTTTCGCTTATTTGTCAAGAGCTCTTTTAAAAATTCCCTTGAATCTGGCATTTTTGAAAGAGCTTCAAGAAACGGCAAGTTAATATGTAATTTCTTTAAAAGTTTAAGAAACTTATCGAACTGTTCCTCCGTATTGTCTTTCTTTATCGCATTAGGATAAGGTATACGAGGTTGGTATTCGTTAATTAACAGTTTTGGCTTTTCTTGGCTTACCTCAACCTTACCTTCGCTTACCACAGGTTCTTGCTTTGGCTCAGATTCAGATTCTGCTAACCCTTCACTATTCTGAGCGGTTATGGCTTGAAGTTGCTCCTTCGGGTTAGTCTCCGTGTTACTTGGCAAGCTACCTTGTGGTCATTCGGTGATCAGTTTAGTGAGTTGCCCTAACTGGTTCTCGATTCCTTTAATCGATCCTTGTTGATTTTTAAGTGTTGTTTCAGTGTTTTGAAAACAAGTTTCAGACACCGCTATAAATTTTGTCAGCATCTCTTCAAGGTTTGACTTTTTTTCCTGTGGGTAGGGATGTTGTTGGAAGTTTGGAGGGGGTTGTTGTCTTTGATTACCTTGGCCACCCCACGAGAAATTGCAGTGGTTCCTCCAACCTGGATTATAGGTATTACTATATGGGTTATTTTGAGATTGAAAATTGTTACCCATATAGTTCATCTGTTCACTTTCCATGCCCGGATTGTAGGGTGGGTACTCAGGATTCGCCACACCTCCTAGATTTGAGTCACATTGCATAACTGGATGTACTTACAAATAACCACACAAACCATCAATCTTTTTATTCATCATCTCTACCTAATTTGATAGCATGGTGACTGTGTCGAGGTTGAAAACTCCGGCTGTTTTAGTTGGCCTTGTCATTGTAACTTGCCACTGATAGTTGTTCAGTGACATCTCCTCTATAAATTCGTAAGCTGCCTTAGGAGTTTTGTTATTCAGGGTTCCGCTGGCTGCTAAGTCAATTAACTACCGGGTTCAGGGGTTCACACCGTTGTAAAAAGTTTGGACTTGTAACCACAAGGGTAAACCATGGTGTGGGCACCTTCTCAACAAATCTTTGTATCTCTCCCATGCATCGTATAATGTTTCTAAATCCATCTGGACAAAAGAAGACATATCATTCCTTAATTTGGCCATTTTGGCCGATGGAAAATATTATAATAAAATTTTTTGGTCATTTGATCCCATGTAGTGATTGATCCTCGTGGAAGATAATGCAACCACTGTTTGGCTTTATTTCTTAATGAAAAGGGAAATAACCGAAGAGGAATGGCATCATCAGAAATGCCATTTATTTTGAAGGCATCACAGAATTCTAGAAAATTTGCTAAATGAGTATTTGGGTTTTCGTCCTGCAAACCATCAAATTGAACAAACTGTTGAATCATTTGTATAGTGTTAGGTTTCAATTCAAAATTATTAGCGGCAATAGCAGGCCTAACAATACTTGATTCGACTCCTGTTAAATTAGGTTTAGCATAATCATTCATAGTTCGAGGAGCATGATGATCGGCCACCTCCTAAGGTAACAGATTATTCTCAGCCATCCCTTTGGTGGTATTAGTTTCATCCTCTTGTTCTTTTTGTATGTAACTTAAGCCTCGCCTTACTTCTCTATGATTTTTGCATACAGTTATTCAATATCACTGTCGTTGTAGCATAGTGCTAAGTATTCTCGCCTGTCACGTGGGTGATCCGGGTTCGATCCCCGGCAACGGCGCCAAAAACTTGATCGTGTGTCAGAGTCTTAAAATTTTATAAAATGAATGATTGAACCTGGAAATTAACTATGACAATGATGGAGGCAAGCTCACCTATCGAACAGTAGTATAGTTTAGTGGCAAGACCGGATTGTCGAACCCAAAGGAACCGAAAGTACTAATACTGACTTTCTTTTTATTATTTAGCCTAAGTTTATCTAATGTAAAATTAACTAATTACTAAGCTAAAGATGCGAATACAATGAGAAGAAATTGAGGAAAGACTTGAGAGAAAACCGATTGATTTAGACAATACCTGAGGAAGAATCCACCTAGACTTCACTTGTTATTTAACTCTGAACCAGATGATTTATTCACATGACTTGATCCGTAGGATTCCCTAATTTATATTAATACCTCTCTCGAGGCTACTAACGTGTAACCTTAGGTTTATTAATTGAAATCTATTTCTAATTAAAACCCTTAGAATTGCATTAACTCGATGTATGGACTCCCACATTAGGTTTGACCCTAATCTGGCAGATTTTCGTCATCCTATCTCTAGGGTTGCGATCAACTCCGCTTAACTATGCTAGATCTACTCTTAAATAGGGTCTATTCCTCTTCTGCCTAAGAGCATAAATGCTTGAATCAATATCTCGAAATACCAAAATAAGAATTAAGAACACATAGTTTAGAACAAATCAAGTATTTATCATACAGCTCAAATAACAATAACAATATTCGTCTTAGGTTTCATCCCCCTAAGGTATCTGAAAGGCTTAGTTCATAAAAGTAAAAGAAAACATTTCAGAAGAAAATACAAAACAAAACATAAAGAAAGCCCTAAAACCCCCTGAAGGAATTGAAGGAGAGTTCCCCCGTCTTGAGTATGATCCTGGCTTCTTGAGATGAATCAACTGGCTTTCTTCGAGTAAATCCCACAATTTTGGCCCCTCTGGCTTGGCTCCTTGGCTTAGCTGAACCGCTAAAAAGCCCTAACAGAAGGCTTCTTTCAAACTCCTCGTTTAAGTTGCCTCCTAGGGTGTTTATATAGGCTTCGAGATGCCTTTCTTGGCCTGAAAGTATCCTAATCCGAATGAAATTCTTCTTTTCTGCAGCAGGGACACACCGTGGCACATGTCTATGTGATTCGAGGCCAAGCCGTGGTCGAACCTATTGAGAAGCCACGGCCGTGTATTTTGGGGTCCAGGCCATGTTTGGCTTTTCTTAAGAGGGACAGCCGTGTGGCCTTGGGTCCAGGCTGTGTGGATTTCGTGTTTTGGCCCATTTTGTAACACCCCAAACTCGGCCAATACGCCATGACCGAATTTGAAATGCCACTGCGGAAAAACGTTTGTAAAACTTTTGACTTAGAGTTAAAAACATAAAATAAAATTTGTTGTCTTTACTAAGACATTGTGTAATAAAGTTCCAAATAAAATTGAGTTGTTTAAAATAAAACATTTTTAAATAATAATAATATAATCGACAATCCAACTTAAAACATAATAAAAATCCTTAAATACTTTAAGTGGCTCTTATTACAATAAATAACCTTTCATAAATAAAATGTGTAAAACAAATAAAATATCTTCTACATGGGCCACCTCGTATCCACTCCAACTCGGTCCGAGCATCACCTGTAAGGTTTGAGAAAAAAAATTGGGTGAGTCACACAGACTCAGTGTGTAATTAATCCACTAAATTCCACCCACATGTTAACCACATTTTAACCCATATCAGATAACAAGATATCATATTCACTTAATAACACATTCTGGGCTTGGCCCATATTCATATCACTTATCAGGTAACAGGGTAATTAACCGCATAAATCCACATATCAGGCTTAATCCATTTCCACACTGATCCACATTCATATACTGGGCTTGGCCCATTTTTAATTAATCCACACACACATATTGGGCTTGGCCTATTTTCACATCAATTACTCATATCAAATAAAATTATGCAAAGTGCACCCAACCCCAACCTAGGGTCCATCCTCTACACACCCCCGTATCCAGCCTACCACACACCAGGGGATTATCAAATCACCCTCTCCTTTTCACTCCAAAAGGCAGTCAATGCCGTCCACAAGCTATTAAGCACAATAATCCACAACGCGACCTCAGTCAGCGCCAATCCACAATGTAGCCGTAGCTAACACCAAAACCATGATGGGACACATAGTCACTCATCAACCACGATATGTCACATAGCCGATATCAACCACGATGAGGTACATAGCCACTCATCAAGCCACGCAAACTAAATCGCAATTAATCCACAACGTGACCTCAGTCAACGTCAATCCATGATGTAGCTCAAGGCTAACATCAAACCACGTACTCGAAGTACACCCGTACCTTCTTTCATGTCATATCCCAACCCATGCACATGCAACATTCCATAATGACATAATATAATGATGCATGAGCATGTTCATCAAGCATATTATCACATATTCATAATAGTAATCACATTTGATCAGATTTGGTACTTACCGGATTATCGACATACCCCTTGAGGGTATCCAAATCACTATTTCCATTGCACAAGTTAGCACATATTTAACACATATAGATATAACACAAATACCCGAAAAATGGTAGGCTAACTACACACCTGCCTATTAGTGAAATCCCGAACTACTCTAATCTAACACGATCTCAAAATGGGGTTCTTCCTTCTCCTTAAAAGCCGATTTGGTCTCCTACCAAATCCCGAATCACACTCTGAGTTCCCTTCTTTAGCTACACACAAGAGAACACCTTTTATGGCACTAAGAACATTCGGCCAAACCACAAAATATAAGCAAGGCCATTTCGCCACACCAACAAATCGAAGGGTTATCGAATGAAATACCAAGTCTTACCTATTGACTTACCCCAAAAGATTGTCAAAGATTTGAGGCTTAGAACGATTGCTTCCAAAGTCACGAGAGTCTATCTTCCAAAATCGATTGAAGAAAACCAAAATGAAAGCCTACCCTTGATGATATTCGCCAAAACAAATCAAGAAAGAAATAGGAAGTTTCGCTATGGTTTTGAAAAAGAAAGCAATTGATTTGTGGCTAGAAAGAAATGAAATATGTGAGTAGCAAAGAAAATAGAAATAAGAGAGGAGGATTCAGCAAGCAACAATGGAAGAAAAGAAAAGAGAATTTGGGGAAGAAAGAGGTTCACCAAAAGAGAGTAAAAGAAGATTTGTAAGTGTTAACCAATATGAGAAGTAAAGAATAGAAAGATGAGAACCAATAGAGGTTCTTTCCGCTATAAAGAATTGAAAGAAGAGAGGAAGTTCCAAATGGTTTCGGTCAAATGCCTATGAAGAAAAACAACAAACACTAAAGGACATTCGGTTTTGATTCATTTTGGTGCACTCAAGAGAAGAATTGGTAAAGTTCAAAGGGATTTGATATGGCTTAAAACAAGAAATGCAAAGTATTTCCTAACTAGCCGAATATGACCAAAAACCAAAAGAAATTTTGGCACCAAATAGAAATCAACAATACAAAATTCGGTCACTCCCCCCTAGGCTCCAAAACCGTCCAAATACATGGACTAAAGGCCATCAAAGAGTTTCCAAAACATTCTCCAACATTCAAGCCTCTTGTCAACAATTTTGAATTAAACAACTCCTAATTTTCTCCCTATTTCCTCCTATTCACTCACAACACTTAAGCCAACCCCCATGGTCCAAGAAGCCGTCCACATTCATGGACAAATAGCCATTAAAAAGCTTCCAAAAACCTCACCTTAAACCAAGCCTTATGTCCCCTATCTTTCCTTAATCCATAGGATTCCTTTCCCAAAGTTCAAGCTTTCCTAAATTTCTATTCAACTTGCCATAAAATCTAAAGTCTAACTTACCAAAAATTTGAAAGTCCAAGCTTATCATAAATAAAGTTGATCGAACATTAATGCTAAGTTGAACAAAAATAAAATCCTCAATATGCTTTCCATGCTACTCGAACCACTTCCCTCAAGCAACCTTTCAAGCTCCTAACCACCTTACCACTAACTCCTCATGTGCTTTAATTTAACACTTAAATTAACTTAAGTGTCAAGCTCACCTAATCCACTTCATTAAATAAACCATACTAAAATTATTCTAGCTTCCTAATTAAAATCAAGCCTTCACAAGACTATGCTAAACACACAAAATGTTACCCGAGCTATCACAAGTAACAAGATGATATTCAAATTTTCCTAAAGCCCAAGGCCCAATCCTACTAGGCCCAATTTCGGGATGTTACAGTTCTACCCTCCTTAAAGAAATTTCGTCCTCAAAATTTCCAACTAACTAACAGTCGTGCAATCCTACACATCACACTACGCTTATGCTGCGCACTCTGATAAAACTATCTTACCTTCTAGGCACAGTTCCTAAGTTCATATCCAAAGTTTCAAGCACTTCACTAGCAACACAAGAATGAGCTATCTCTAAAGCAAAACAAAGAACTTACCCACTATCACATCCTTGGTTGTCCCACATCTGAACCTTCAGGACCTCTACCGGGTGTTCCACGACCTCGGCCAGAACCATTTCCTCCATGGTTTGGACTACGAACCTTCATTGTCTGAGGACAATTCTTAACCAAATGAGCCTTAGATCCATACCGGAAACATTCCTTACTATTACCCCAACACTCCCCTGTGTGAGTTCTCCCACACTGAGCACATAAATGATTCCGATTCTCAGCAACTGGTATAGGTGCACGTACAGAATTCTCGACCCTCGGTCTTTTCTGAAAGTCTTCCGGTGATTTTGCTGGTCCAAAAATCCTCTTGTTCCAATTCCTATCCTTTTCTCGGTTCTCCCTTACAGTCTTCTTAACTTCTTCAGCGATCCGAGCTTTCTCCACTAGAACAGCAAAGTCCCTTTCTCTTTCCGGAGCAATCAACATTCGCAACTCATCTCGTAACCCATCTTCGAATCGGACACACCTTTCATAATCGGTGGTCACGATCCCTTTGGCTCTTGACTTAACCGCACAAATTCGCTTCAGACTGCCACCGACTTACTTCCTTGCACTAAGTTGAGAAACGCCTTTCTTTGTGAGTCCAAGTAACTAGCTCCAACGTACTTTCCTTCAAATTTAACCTTAAAATAAACCCAATCCAATCGATCTGTCGGGATACCTTGTCTGATAGTAAGCCACCATCGATAAGCTTCGTCCTGGAGCAACGAAACAGCACTTTTCAGCTTTTCCTCATCGGTATAGTCCAAATCGTCCATTATTCTTTCGACTGCTTCTAACCAATACTCCGCCACATTCGGAGCTACTCCAGATATTCCTCTAAAAACCTCAGCCCCGTTCAACCTGAGTCATTCTGAAACTAACTTTCGAGCTCCGCTTCCTACACTAGCTCCTGCCACTCGCTTGAGCACTCGCAACATGGCCCGCGATACTTCGTCATCGCCTCTTATTTGATCTTGATCCTCCGCGCCCACTGCTGGTGGCAGAACTTCATTTTTTGACCCATGGCCAGACCCTACCGGTTCCGATACTGCCATTCTACCTCTACTACGTCCGTGACGACCACGTCCTCTAGAACTCATGTCTACTTTGCAATTTAATCTGATTAAAAAGTTTTATGTATCAGAAATTTTGTTTCACTGTTTATCCACGAGCAAATTTTACGAAAGAAGTGTTTAGAGGTAATTCTTTCGATCAATCAAAGTTTCAGCTCAAGCTTCTATTCTAATTCAAAGAATCACATTCACATTCACATTCATTTACAACAAACACATTCAACACATCATTATAGGCATTTCTGATGATTCCCGACCCAGGGGTAATTTCGTCATTTTCCCTACATGGGTATTTTCGTAATTAATCGGGGTCAACTTTAAAAATAATCTTTAAAAATCAAAGCATTTTGAAATCTTAAAGTCTCGAGGGTATTTTGGAAAATATTCTTCGAATCAAGGGTATTGCAAAAATTTTAGAAATCGGGGTTATTCTAGTAATTTTGGAAGTCAGGGGCATTTTAGTAAATTTCCCAATTCAGGGTATCTTAACATTTTGCAAAATAGGGGTTTTGGTATTTTTGTAAAGTAAGAATATTTGCATAAAAATCGAGGGTAACATGGTAATTTTATAAACCAAGGGCATTTTTGTAATTTTACAGCTCGGAGGTATTTTAGTAATTTTGTAAATCGAGTGTATTTTGGAAAATTTTCAAGTCTAAAAGGATTTTATAAATCGGAGGGTAATTTGGTAAATTTAAAACTAAGATCTTTATAAAGCAAGATGGCTAGTCCCTTTCGGGTTTTAGTTATTGGGTTTAGCCCGTGAATAAGTCCTCTTGGTTAGGGTGAACCGTAACTACGCACCAGGTAGGATTTGAGTAAAAAGGAGGTGAGTCGCCAGGACTGCTTAAATACCAAGCTCTTACTGAATCCACTCCTAGACATGCGTACAATGGTTGCCACACCCTAACTAGGCGACTTACTTCACAGGTTTGTTTGATTGTCCTTTAAGTCTTATGCATGTGTTTGAGTGTACTAGCCCTAGGGTTCAATAGATCCTAGTTCACTAATCTACGAGCCCAAGTATTCTCATATATCAATCATATAATAATTCACTCAACAATTAGAGGTACTTACCTGGTGGACTTCGGGTCGGAGATATAGGTGCCATGCCAAAATAAACCTGAAAAATTTATGAAAGCCCAAATCTTTGAAAACCCACCTAAAAAAAATATTGTTGGGCCCAAAACCCTCAAAGCCGAGTTTTGAACCTGGCTCTGATACCAATTTGTAACACCCCAAACCCGGCCAATACGCCATGCCGAATTTGAAATGCCCATCATGAAAAATGTTTGTAAAACTTTTGACTTAGAGTTAAAAACATAAAATAAAATTTGTTGTCTTTACTAAGACATTGTGTAATAAGTTCCAAATAAAATTGAGTTGTTTAAAATAAAACATTTTAAATAATAATAATATAATCGACAATCCAACTTAAAACATAATAAAATCCTTAAATACTTTAAGTGGCTCTTATTACAATAAATAACCTTTCATAAATAAAATGTGTAAAACAAATAAAATATCTTCTGCATGGGCCACCTCGTATCCACTCCAACCCGGTCCGAGCATCACCTGTAAGGTTTGAGAAAAAAAATTGGGTGAGTCACATAGACTCAGTGTGTAATTAATCCACTAAATTCCACCCACATGTTAACCACATTTTAACCCATATCAGATAACAAGATATCATATTCACTTAATAACACATTCTGGGCTTGGCCCATATTCATATCACTTATCAGGTAATAGGGTAATTAACCGCATAAATCCACATATCGGGCTTAATCCATTTCCACACTGATCCACATTCATATCTTGGGCTTGGCCCATTTCTAATTAATCCACATACACATATTGGGCTTGGCCCATTTTCACATCAATTACTAATATCAAATAAAATTATGCAAAGTGCACCCAACCCCAACCTAGGGTCCATCCTCTACACACCCCCGTATCCAGCCTACCACACACCAGGGGATTATCAAATCACCCTCTCCTTTTGCTCCAAAAGGCAGTCAATGCCGTCCACGTGCAATTAAGCACAATAATCCACAACGCGACCTCAGTCAGCGCCAATCCATGATGTAGCCGTAGCTAACACCAAAACCACGATGGGACACATAGTCACTCATCAACCACGATATGGCACATAGCCGATATCAACCACGATGAGGCACATAGCCACTCATCAAGCCACGCGAACTAAATCGCAATTAATCCACAACGTGACCTCAGTCAACGTCAATCCACGATGTAGCTCAAGGCTAACATCAAACCACGCATCAAGTACACCCGTACCTTCTTTCATATCATATCCCAACCCATGCACATGCAACATTCCATAATGACATAATAAAATGATGCATGAGCATGTTCATCAAGCATATTATCACATATTCATAATAGTAATCACATTTGATCAGATTTGGTACTTACCGGATTATCGACATACCCCTTGAGGGTATCCAAATCACTATTTCCATTGCACAAGTTAGCACATATTTAACACATATAGATATAACACAAATACCCGGAAAATGGTAGACTAACTACACACCTGCCTATTAGTGAAATCCCGAACTACTCGAATCTAACACGATCTCGAAATGGGGTTCTTCCTTCTCCTTAAAAGCCGATTTGGTCTCCTACCAAATCCCGAATCACACTCTGAGTTCCCTTCTTTTAGCTACACACAAGAGAACACCTTTTATGGCACTAAGAACATTCGGCCAAACCACAAAATTATAAGCAAGGCCATTTCGGCCACACCAACAAATCCCGAAGGGTTATCGAATAAAATACCAAGTCTTACCTATTGACTTACCCCGAAAAGATTGTCAAAGATTTGAGGCTTAGAACGATTACTTCCAAAGTCACGAGGAGTCTATCTTCCAAAATCGATTGAAGAAAACCAAAATGAAAGCCTACCTTGATGATATTCACCAAAACAAATCAAGAAAGAAATAGGAAGTTTGCTATGGTTTTGAAAAAGAAAGCAATTGATTTGTGGCTAGAAAGAAATGAAATACGTGAGTAGCAAAGAAAATAGAAATAAGAGAGGGAGGATTCGGCTTAAGCAACAATGGAAGAAAAGAAAAGAGAATTTGGGGAAGAAAGAGGTTCGGCCAAAAGAGAGTAAAAGAAGATTTGTAAGTGTTAACCAATATGAGAAGTAAAGAATAGAAAGATGAGAACCAATAGAGGTTCTTTCCGGCTATAAAGAATTGAAAGAAGAGAGGGAAGTTCCAAATGGTTTCGGTCAAATGCCTATGAAGAAAAACAACAAACACTAAAGGACATTCGGTTTGATTCATTTGGTGCACTCAAGAGAAGAATTGGTAAAGTTCAAAAGGATTTGATATGGCTCAAAACAAGAAATGCAAAGTATTTCCTAACTAGCCGAATATGACCAAAACCAAAAGAAATTTTGGCACCAAATAGAAATCAACAATACAAAATTCGGTCACTCCCCTAGGCTTCAAAACCGTCCAAATACATGGACTAAAGGCCATCAAAGAGTTTCCAAAACATTCTCCAACATTCAAGCCTCTTGTCAACAATTTTGAATTAAACAACTCCTAATTTTCTCCCTATTTCCTCCTATTCACTCACAACACTTAAGCCAACCCCATGGTCCAAGAAGAAGTCCACATTCATGGACAAATAGCCATTAAAAAGCTTCCAAAACCTCACCTTAAACCAAGCCTTATGTCCCTATCTTTCCTTAATCCATAGGATTCCTTTCCCAAAGTTCAAGCTTTCCTAAATTTCTATTCAACTTGCCATAAAATCTAAAGTCTAACTTACCAAAATTTGAAAGTCCAAGCTTATCATAAATAAAGTTGATCGAACATTAATGCTAAGTTGAACAAAAATAAAATCCTCAATATGCTTTCCATGCTACTCGAACCACTTCCCTCAAGCAACCTTTCAAGCTCCTAACCACCTTGCCACTAACTCCTCATGTGCTTTAATTTAACACTTAAATTAACTTAAGTGTCAAGCTCACCTAATCCACTTCATTAAATAAACCATACTAAAATTATTCTAGCTTCCTAATTAAAATCAAGCTTTCACAAGACTATGCTAAACACACAAAATGTTACCGAGCTATCACAAGTAACAAGATGATATTCAAATTTTCCTAAAGCCCAAGGCCCAATCCTACTAGGCCCAATTTCGGGATGTTACACATTTTCTCCATTTTTGGTCTGTTTCTTGTTCTTTTCATCCTCCGGTGCTCTCCAGAGTATAAAACATGAAAACAAAGGATTAGGAACACCTATTTCCATAATTAAAGGGAAAAATCATCTAAAAGTATGCTAAATGTGGGATTAAAATATGTGTATATTATGGTTTATCACTCATCAAGTTCATACAACATATACTCATTTAACTCATCCATAAACAACTCATATTAAAACATAACCTCACATGGTTAACTACATCTTTTCGTATAATAAAAAATAGCCACCAACCATGGCATTTTACAAAATAGATTATCCATCTAAAGGCCAACACATGTTAACCATTACAACAAAGTTCACTAACTTGTCTAGCTCGGCTCCTATACATGCCATATAAAAACACTAAGTCTAATGTACCGGAGTGTGCTCATAGTGTGGGCGATCTTCCGTTTGATCAACACATCTCAAATCAACCCTTTTTATCCATAAGACAAGGGAAAAGAAAGGAAGTAAGCTTCAAGCTTAGTAAATTTACATATAAACAATTTAAGCATTCTAGTATAAGCTAAACAAGAATTAGCATTATACTACCATATAAGTTGACGTCCACAATTATGCTTACTCTTTCTATCCCTTACCACATTTCCAACACATCATGAGTCATATACTCATAATCATCGACATGCACCCCTGCACTCAATATCACATCATTATTTCTAATAATACTTCAACACAGTTAATTTACTCAAAAATACATCCACAGCTAAACCACACAGCTAAGTTACTTAATAATACTTCTACACAGCTAATTCACACAGCTAATTTCTCGGTGGTTTCGCACTTAGCCCACCACAATCAATTAGTAGGGTATTATCGCACATAGCCTACCAAGAGGTAATCATAGTGGTTTCGCCACTAAATAATATACTTAACTATGGTATCGCACACAGCCCATCGTTGTTAAGTATTAAAGTGGTATCGCACTTAACCCACCATCAAATATTATCACCACACATCCACATATCTACTTACTCATTCATTCATTCATGATATCTACCACATTCATTCCACTTGAACCACATAAGTTCTCAATCATTCTCAATCATTCTCAATCATTCTCATTCATTCTCATTCATGCTACACACTAGCTAGCATTAAGAATGTATAAGTATAATTGCATTAATTACGCATAAACTTACCTCGGTACTCAAAAAGTATAAAGATCTGTAATTTAGTCCACCACCTTGCTCTTGCCTTGGTTTCGATCCGGGCTTCGTCTTTCTTGATCTATAATGACAAATCAAATCCTTCAATATACACATTGACTAAATTGACACTTATCTCATACTTTAGCAAAATTACTATTTTACCCCTAATATTTCTCATATTTACACTTTTGCCCCATGGCTCATAAAGTGATTTTCATTCAACTTTCTAGCCTTTCATGCTTAGCCGAACCATTTACTCAACTAAAGCAATCAGCAAGTCTCACTAAATCACACATGCATGACCAAACTAGAGACTTTCACAAACAAGTCCCTACATGCATTTTTCATGGAAATCACTTGCCAATAGATGTTTCTACTACATCAAGCTTTCATATTCTTCCATAAAACATCAAAATACACGCATGTCATACATGGGTACATTTTTGAACATCCATCCTAGCTCAACATATAGCTAAAAATAGCTTTCTCATGTTACTAGGACTTCAAAAATACGAAAAATATCAAAAACAATGCACTTACTAGCAAGCTTGATAAGTTAAAGAGCCCTAACAATGACTCCCTTCAAATTTCGGCAGCTTGCAGAAGAAGATGAATGAATTTTATCATCTTTTCTCCCTTTTTAATCATTTATTTGGTAAATGACCAAAATGCCCTTTTTGTCAAACTTCAAATTTTAACCCATTCATGCCCAACTTTTTCCAAAAATTAGAGTTTCAAAAAATTTCTCTTTAAGGACCTCTAATTGATATTCTAAAGCTATTTCATATAAATAACTTCTATAATCTCACATTTTGGAACTTTTGCAATTTAGTCCTTTTAGACAATTCAACCACAATTTCACGAAATTGCTTCATGAAACTTTTACACTACCATTCAAACATGGCATAAACCTCAAAAACTCATACATATACCTCTAATTTATGGTCTCACACCACTATTCTGACTAGGCCCTAAATTAGAACTCCCCCCTTTAGAGATTTTTGCCCCTAAAAATTTTATCAGTAAAGAGTTTGGATTTTGCTCTCTCATTACTCCTTTCGTTTCCCATGTAGCCTCTTCCACACCGTGTTTTTGCCACAACACTTTCACTAGGGCTATGCTCTTATTCCTCACCTGTTTCACTTTTCGAACAAAGATCTTAATCGGCTCCTCTTCATCAAACATGTTCAGTATGATCTCAATTTCAGTCTAAGGAATCACATGTGAAGGATCAGAGCGATACTGTCACAACATCGACACAAAGAACACATTATGCATCCTTTCCAACTCTATCAGCAAAGCCAATCGGTAAGATACGGGCCTAACTCTGCTTGTAATCTCATACGGTCCTATGAAACTTGGACTCAATTTCCCCTTTTCGTCCACATCTCATGATCTTCTTCCACGGGGAAACCTTCAAAAACACTTTGTCACCCACCTTAAACTCAGTTTCTTTTCTTTTCAAATCCGTATACGACCTCTGTCAGTCCGAAGCAGTTTCAGACCATCACAAATCATTTTCACTTTCTCTTCTATTTCTTTCACTAGATCGATCCCATAGATCCCCTTTACACTAAGCTTAGTCTAATACAATGGAGTCCCACACTTACGACCATACAAGGCCTCATACGGAACCATCCACATACTCGACTGATAACTATTGTCATAGGCAACTTCAACCAAAGGTAGGTATCTCTCCCAACTACCTTCAAATTCTAACACACAGCATCAATGCATATCTTCGAGAATTTGAATTACTTTTTTAGACTGACCATCTGTTTGCAGATGGAACGAAGTATTGAACTTTAACCTCATACCCAAGGCTTCTTGCAACTTCTTCCAAAACCTCGAAATAAATCTCGGATCTCTATTCGATGTTATAGACACTGGCACACCATGCAATTTCGCTATCTCTGCCACATACAATTCGGATAACTTATCCAGTGAGTAATCAACACGTACTGGAATAAATTGAGCCGACTTCGTCTACCTGTCCACAACAACCCACACAACATATATCTTTTTCGGAGTCAAAGGTAACCCCGTCACAAAATCCATGGTAATCCGATCCATTTCCATTCGGTTACCATCACTAGCTAAAGCAATCCCGAAGGTACTTGATGCTCAGCTCCCACTTGTTGACAAATCAAGCATTTTGCCACAAAATCTAAAATGTCTCTTTTCATACCCAGCCTTCAATAAAACTTTCTCAAGTATATGAACATTTTCGTACTGCCCGGGTGTACTAACAAATAACCACTATGTGCCTCAGGCAAAACCTTTTAGATTAATTCTTCATTTCCTGGTACACAAATACTATCATGGTACAACAAAAAATCATTCGAGCCCTCTCAAAAATCAGAATCACTTTCAGATCCGCACTTAACTCTCTTAGCTTGCACATCACTATCATTTCTCTGAGCCTCACATAACTATTGAACAAATAGTGGCTTAGCTCTCAGCTCTGCCAAAATAGCACCATCATCAAATAATGCTAAACTCATTCTCATACTTTGCTATTGACAATTCTTCCTTGCTTCAACTCAAGGAATTCTTTATTTTCCGATTAGCAAATCGCTGGCTTATATACTTCTTCTGAAACTCTTCTAGAAAGAAGTCCCACGTCACCTGCTCTTTTGGGACCGACGTCAACGTCTTCCACCAATGGTATGTCGAATCCCTTATCAAAGATACGGCACACTTCAGGTTCTCTTCGGGTGTACATGAGAGTTCATCTAATATCTCATTGAGTTCTCCAACCAGAACTCTGCTCTCTCAGGGTCATCATCTACCTTAGCTCTAAACTCCTTAGCCCTGGGTTTTCTAATATTATCCACCGGGGTTTCAATATCCTCACTACATCTATACCTTAAGGAGCTACTAGAATTGGCTGAGGTATAAGAGGAGGTAAAGGAGGTTGAGCATTAGGGTTTGGTTGAACATAGTCCGAGTACCTATTACTCATCATTTGGAGAAAGCTTTCTCGACCCTCTTCTCCTTGACCCCTAGTATTAGGTCCACTCTGCACAGGCCCGATCCCTTGCGCAGGAACCGGCCCATTACTAACTCCTTCATCAGCAGTCGATGGATCGAAATCCATATACTATATCAACGAAATTTAAAAATCATCAGAAACCACTACATTATCTCCGTATACACTAATGGCATGTATAGCTAGACTCTTACACCTACTATGGTGGTCCTAGAACCGACTAAACCATAGCTTTGATACCACTAAATGTAACACCCCTTACCCATAATCCCGCCAGAATGGGCCCAAGGCATTACCTTATTAAACCACATGATTGCCACTTAGGCTCATTGTGACTACTCTTTTAAGTCACCTCAACAACATCATTCTCGACTTACGAGACCTTACTCATACACACGAGGCTCTCGAGACTATATCGAAACTTTTTTGAATCTTAAAATTTTCTCCATCTAAAGAAGGTCTACATGCCCGTACTAGATGACACATGCCTGTGTGTAGACACACATGCCCATGTCCACCAACCATTCATGAAAACTCAGGCAATCTGCCAATGCCCCATGGCTAGAGCACACGTTCGTGCCCACCACACATAGTGGACACTGACCACTTCACACAGCCTTGAGTTTATGAACACGTCCATGTGGCTAGCCCGTGGCCTACACTACTCAATTCTACCAAAGTGACACCACCAAGACACACACCGTGGACTGGCCGTATGTCACACATGGCCTAGACACATGCCCGTGTGTCTATCCACATGAACAAGAATAAAGCTATATGCTAAGTTGCTCTCACCCCTCAAGTTCATACAACATATACTCATTTAACTCATCCATAAACAACTCATATTAAAACATAATCTCACATGGTTAACTACATCTTTTTTGTATAATAAAAAATAGCCACCAACCATGGCATTATACAAAATAGATTACCACCTAAAGGCCAACACATCTTAGCCATTACAACAAAGTTCACTAACTTGTCTAGCTCAGCTCCTATACATGCCATATACAAAACACTAAGTCTAATGTACAGGAGTGTGCTGATAGTGTGGGTGATCTTCCGTTTGATCCACACATCTCAAATCAACCCTTTTTATCTATAAGACAAGGGAAAAGAAAGGAAGTAAGCTTCGAGCTTAGTAAATTTACACATAAACAATTTAAGCATTCTAGTATAAGCTAAACAACAATTAGCATTATACTACCATATAAATTGACATCCACAATTATGCTTACTCTTTCTATCCCTTACAACATTTCCAATACATCATGAGTCACATACTCATAATCATCGACATGCACCCCTGCACTCAATATCACATCATTATTTCTTAATAATACTTTCACGTAGTTAATTTACTCAAAAATACATCCACATAGATAAGTTACTCAATAATACTTCTACATAGCTAATTCACACAGCTAATTTCTCAGTGGTTTCGCACTTAGCCCACCACAATCAATTAATAGTGTATTATTGCACGTAGCCTACCAAGAGGTAATCATAGTGGTTTCTCGCATAGCCCACTAAATAATTTACTTAACTATGGTATCGCACACAACCCATCATTGTTAAGTATTAAGGTGGTATCGCACTTATCCCACCATCAAATATTATCACAACACATTCACATATCTACTTACTCATTCATTCATTCATGATATCTACCACATTCATTCCATTGAGCCACATAGGTTCTCATTCATTCTCATTCATGCTACACACTAGTTAGCATTAAGAATGTATAAGTATAATCGCATTGATTTCGCATAAACTTACCTCGATACTCAAAAAGTATAGAGATGTGCAATTTAGTCCACCACTTTTCTCTTGCCTCGATTTTGAGCCAGGCTTCGTCTTTCTTGATCTATAATGAAAAATAAACTCATTCAATATACGCATTGACTAAATTGACCCCTATCTCATACTTTAGTAAAATTACTATTTTGCCCTCAATCTTTCTCATATTTACACTTTTATCCCAAGGCTCGTAAAGTGATTTTCATTCAACTTTCTGGGCTTTCATGCTTAGCCGAACCATTTACTCAACTAAAGAAATCATAAATTCTCATTAAATCACACATGTATGACCAAACTCAAGAGTTTCACAAACAAGTCCCTATATGCATTTTTCATGGAAATCACTTAGCAAAAGATGTTTCTACTACATCAAGCTTTCATATTCTTCCATAAAACATCCAAATACATGCATGTCATACATGGCTAAATTTTTGAACATCCATCATTGCTCAACATATAGCTAAAAATAGCTTTCTCATGTTACTAAGACTTCAAAAATATGAAAAATATCAAAAACGGGGCTTGGATGCACTTACTAGCAAGCTTGATAAGTTGAAGAGCCCTAACAATGGCTCCCTTCAAATTTCGGCAGCTTGGAGAAGTAGATGAATAAATTTTGTCATATTTTCTCCCTTTTTAATCATTTATTTGACAAATAACCAAAATGCCCTTTTTGTCAAACTTCAAATTTTAACCCATTGATGCCCAATTTTGTCAAAAAATTAGAATTTAGAAAATTTCTCTTTAAGGACCTCTAATTGATATTCTAAAGCTATTTCATACAAATAACTTCTAGAATATCACATTTTGTAACTTTTACAATTTAGTCCTATTGGACAATTCAACTGTAATCTCACAGAATTGCTTCATGAAACTTTCACAATAACATGCAAACATCGCATAAACCTTAAAAACTCATACATATACCTCAGATTTGTGGTCTCGCACCACTATTCCAACTAGGCCCTAAATCGAGATGTTACAACTCTCCCCCTTTAGAGATTTTTGCCCCAAAAAATCTTATCAGTAAAGAGGTTTGGATGTTGCTCTCTCATAACTCCTCCCGTTTACCACGTAGCCTCTTCCACACCGTGTTTCTGCCATAACATTTTCACTAGGGCTACGCTCTTGTTCCTCAACTGTTTCACTTTTTGAGCCAAGATCTTAATCGACTCTTCTTCATTAAACATATTCGGTCTTATCTCAATTTCGGTGTAAGGAATAATATGTGAAGGATAAGAGCGATACCGCCGCAACATCGACACATGGAACACATTATGTGTTTTTTCCAACTCTATTAGCCAAGCCAACCGGTAAGCTACGTGCCCAACTCTGTTTGTAATCTTATACGGTCCTATGAATCTTGGACTCAATTTCCCCTTTTCATCCACATCTCATGATCTTCTTACACGGTGACACATTCAAAAACACTTTGTCAGCCACTTTAAACTCAATTTCTTTTCTTTTCAAATTCGCGTATGACTTCTGTCGGTCCAAAGCAGCTTTCAGACCATCACGGATCACTATCACTTTCTCTTCAATTTCTTTCTCTAGATCAACCCCATAGATCCGCTTTTCACTAAGCTTAGTCTAATACTGGTGACCATACAAGGCCACATACGAAACCATCCATATACTCAACTGATAACTATTGTTATAGGGAACTTCAACCAAAGGTACGTATCTCTCCTAACTACCTTCAAATTATAACACACAGCATCGTAGCATCTCTTCGAGAATTTGACTCACTCGTTCAGACTGACCATCAGTTTGCGGATGGAATGCAGTACTAAAATTTAACTTCGTACCCAAGGCTTCCTGCAACTTGTTCCAAAATGTCGAAGTAAATCTCAGATCTCTATCCGATGTTATAGACACAGGCACACCATGCAATTTCACTATCTCTGCCACACACAATTCGGGTAACTTATCTAGTGAGTAATCAACACGTACTATAATAAACTGAGCTGACTTCGTCAACATGTCCACAGCAACCCACACAACATCTATCTTTTTCGGAGTCAAAGGTGACCCCGTCACAAAATCCATGGTAACCCGATCCATTTCCATTCGAGTACCGTCACTGGCTGAAGAAATCCTGAAGGTACTTGATGCTCAGCTTCCACCTGTTGACAAATCAGGCATTTTGCCACAAAATCTGAAATGTCTCTTTTCATTCCCGGCCACCAATAAAACTTTCTCAAGTCTTTGTGCATTTTCGTACTACTCGAGTGTACTAACAAATAACCACTATGTGCCTCAAGCAAAACCTTTCAGATTAACTCTTAATCTCTTGGTACAAAAATTCTATCATGGTACAACAAACAATCATTCGAGCCATCTCAAAAATCAGAATCACTTCCTGATCCGCACTTAACTCTCTTAGCTTGCATCTCACTATCATTTCTCTGAGCCTCACATAACTGTTGAACAAATAGTGGCTTAGCTCTCAGCTCTGGCAAAATAGCACCATCATCAGACAATGCCAAACTCGTGCTCATATTTTGCTATTGACATTCTTCCTTGCTTCAACTCAAGGAATTCCTTCCTTTTTCGATCAGCAAGTTGCTGGTTCATATACTTCTTTCGAAACTCTTCCAAAAAGAAGTCCAACGCCACCTGCTCTTTTGGGACCATTGGCGTCAACGTCTTTCATCAATGGTATGTCGAATCCCTTAGCAAAGATACGACACACTTTAGGTTCTCTTCGGGTGTACATGAGAGTTCATCGAATACTCTCATTGAGTTCTCCAACCAGAACTCTGCTCTCTCAAGGTCATCATCTACCTTAGCTCTAAACTCCTTAGCCACATGTTTCCTAATATTATCCACCGGGGTTTGAATATCCCCACTACGTCTATACCTTAAGGAGCCAATGGAATTGGCTAAGGTATAAGAGGAGGTAGAGGAGGTTGAACATTAGGGTTCGCTTGAACACAGTCTGAGTACCAATTACTCATCATCTGGAGGAAGGCTTTTAGAGCCTCTTCTCCTTGACCCCTATTCTTAGGTCCACTCTGCTGCGAGTACGAGTCTCTTGAGAAGGCGACGTATTAGTAACTACTTGAAGACGATCGATGGATTGGAATCCATATACTATATCAATGAAATTTAAAAATCATTAGAAACCACTATAATATCCTTGTACACTTATGGCATGTATAGCTAGTCTCTTACACCTACTACGGTAGTCCTAGAACCGACTAAACCATAGCTCTGATACCACTAAATGTAATACCTCTTACCCTTAATCCTTGCCAGAATCGAGCCCGAGGCATTACCGTATTAAAACCACATGATCGCCACTTAGGCTCATCGTGACTACTCTCTTAAGTCACCTCAACAACCTCATTCTCGACTTACGAGACCATACGCATACACACAAGGCTCTTGAGACTATATCGAAACTTTTTCGAATCTTAAAACTTTCTACCTCTAAACAGTGTCTACACGCCTGTGCTAGATGACACACGCCTATGTGTAAACACACAAGCACATGTTTACCAATCGTGATTGAAAACTCAGGCATTTTGCCAATGCCCTACGGCTAAAGCACACGTCCGTGCCTACCACCAGTGGTGAATACTAACCACTTCACACGGCCTTGAGTCTAGGCACATGCGTGTGGCTAGCCCGTGGCCTACACTACTCAATTCTGCCAAAGTGACATGACCAAAGCACACACCCGTGGACTGGTCGTGTGTCACACATGGCGTAGACACATGCCCGTGTGTCTATCCACATGAACAAGAACAAAGCTATGTGCTAAGCTCTTCTCACCCTTCAAGTTCATACAATATATACTTATTTAACTAATCCATAAGAAACTCATATTAAAACATAATCTCACATGGTTAACAACATCTTTTCGTATAATAAAAATATAGCCACCAACCATGGCATTATACAAAATAGATTATCCATCTAAAGGCCAACACATCTTAGCCATTACAATAAAGTTCACTAACTTGTCTAGCTCGACTCTTATACATGCCATATAGAAAACACTGAGTCTAATGTACCGGAGTGTGCTGATAGTGTGGGCGATCTTTTGTTTGATCCACACATCTCAAATCAACCCTTTTTTATCTATAAGAGAACAGAAAAGAAAGGAAGTAAGCTTCGAGCTTAGTAAATTTGCACATAAACAATTTAAGCATTCTAGAATAAGCTAAACAACAATTAGCATTATACTACCATATAAATTGACATCCACAATTATGCTTACTCTTTCTATCCCTTACCACATTTCCAACACATCATGAGTCACATACTCATAATCATGGACATGCACCCCTACACTGAATATCACATCATTATTTCTCGATAATACTTCCACGTAGTTAATTTACTCAAAACTACATCCACACGGCCAAACCACACAGTTATGTTACTCAATAATAGTTCTACACAACTAATTTCTCGGTGGTCTTGTAGTTAGCCCACCACAGTTAATTAATAGGGTATTATTGCAGATAGCCTACCAAGAGGTAATCATAGTGGTTTCCCACATAGCCCACTAAATAATATACTTAACTATGGTATCGTACACAGGCCATCATTGTTAAGTATTAAAGTGATATCGCACTTAGCCCACCATCAAATATTATCACCACACATCCACATATCTACTTATTCATTCATTCATTCATGATATCTACCACATACATTCCAGTTGAACCACATAGGTTCTCAATCATTCTCATTCATTCTCATTCATGCTACACACTAGTTAGCATTAAGAATGTATAAGTATAATCGCATTGATTACGCATAAACTTACCTCGGTATTCAAAAAGTATAGAGATGTGCAATTTAGTCCACCACATTGCTCTTGCCTCGATTTCGATCCGGGCTTCATCTTTCTTGATTGATAATGACAAATCAACTCATTCAATACACACATTGACTAATTTGACCCTTATCTCATACTTTAGCAAAATAGCTATTTTGCCCCAAATCTTTCTCATATTTACACTTTTGTCCCGAGGCTCGTAAAGTGATTTTCATTCAACTTTCTAGCCTTTCATGCTTAACTGAATCATTTACTCAACTAAAGCAATCATCAATTCTCACTAACTCACACATGTATGTCCAAACTCAAGACTTTCACAAACAAGTCCCTACATGCAATTTTCATCAAAATCACTTAGCAAAAGATGTTTCTACTACATCAAGCTTTCTTATTCTTCCATAAAACATCTAAATACATGCATGTCATACAAGGGTACATTTTTTAACTTCCATCCTAGCTAAACATATAGCTAAAAATAGCTTTCTCATGTTACTAAGACTTCAAAAATATGAAAAATATCAAAAATAGGGCTTGGATGCGCTTACTAGCAAGCTTGATAAGTTGAAGAGCCCTAACAATGGCTCCCTTCAAATTTCGGCAGCTTGGAGAAGAAGATGAATGAATTTTGTCATCTTTTCTCCCTTTTTAATCATTTATTTGGCAAATGACCAAAATGCCCTTTTTGTCAAACTTCAAATTTTAACCCATTCATGCCCAATTTTGTTAAAAAATTAAAATTTGGAAAATTACTCTTTAAGTACCTCTAATTGATATTCTAAAGCTATTTCACACAAATAACTTCTAGAACCTCACATTTTGTAACTTTTACAATTTAGTCCTTTTGGACAATTCAACGAAATTTCATACAATTGCTTCATGAAACTTTCATACAAACATGACATAAACCTCAAAAACTCATACATATACCTCAGATTTGTGGTCTCGCACCACTATTCCGACTAGGCCTTAAATCAGGATATTACAACTCTCCCCTCTTTAGAGATTTTTGCCTCGAAAATCTTATCAGTAAAGAGGTTTGGATGTTGCTCTCTCATAACTCCTTCTGTTTCTCACATAGCCTCTTCCACACCGTGTTTTTGCCACAACACTTTCACTAGTTCTATGCTCTTATTCCTCAATTGTTTCACTTTTTGAGCCAAGATCTTAATCGGCTCTTCTTCATAAAACATATTCGGTCTTATCTCAATTTTGGTCGAAGGAATCATATGTGAAGGATCGGAGCGATACTGTCGCAATATCGACACATGGATCACATTATATATCCTTTGCAACTCTATCAGCAAAGCCAACCGGTAAGCTACGGGCCCAACTCTGTTTGTAATCTCATACGGTCCTATGAATCTTGGAATCAATTTCCCCTTTTCATCCACATCACATTATCTTCTTCCACGGGGACACACTCAAAAGCACTTTGTCACCCACCTTAACCTCAATTTCTTTTCTTTTCCAATCACGTCGACTTACATCATCAAGTAGCTTCGCACCATCACGGATCACTTTCACTTTCTCTTCAGTTTCTTTCACTAGATCGACCCCATAGATCCGCTTTTCACTAAGCTTAGTCCAATACAATGGAGTCCGACACTTATGACCATACAAGGCCTCATATGGAACCATTCATATACTCGACTGATAACTATTGTTATAAACAACTTCAACCAAAGGTAGGTATCTCTCCCAATTACCTTCAAATTCTAACAGACAGCACTGAAGCATAATCTTCAAAAATTTGAATTACTCTTTCAGACTGACTATCAGTTTGCGGATGGAACACTGTATTGAAATTTAACCTCGTACCCAAGGCTTCCTGCAACTTGTTCCAAAACCTAGAAGTAAATCTCGAATCTCTAACCGATGTTATAGACACAGGCACACCATGCAATTTTACTATCTTTGCCACATACAATTTAGCTAACTTATCCAATGAGTAATCAACACATACTGGAAGAAATTGAGCTGACTTCATCAACCTATCCACAACAACCCACACAACATCTATCTTTTTTTGGAGTCAAAGGTAACCCTGTTACAAAATCCATGGTAACCCAATCCATTTCCATTCGGGTACCATCACTGGTTGAAGCAATCCTGAAGGTACTTGATGCTCAGCTTCCACCTGTTGACAAATCAGGCATTTTACCACAAAATCTAAAATGTCTCTTTTCATACCTGGCCCCCAATAAAACTTTCTCAAGTCTTTTTACATTTTCGTACTGCCCGAGTGTACTAACAAATAACCACTATGTGCCTCAAGCAAAACCTTTTGGATTAACTCTTCATCTCTTGGTACACAAATTCGGTCATGGTACAGCAAATAATCATTCAAGCCCTCTTAAAAATCAGAATCACTTCCTGAGCCACACTTAACTCTCTTAGCTTGCATCTCGCTGTCATTCCTCTGAGCCTTACATAACTATTGAACAAGTAGTGGCTTAGCTATCAGCTCTGCCAAAAGAGCACCATCATCAGACAATGCTAAACTCGTGCTCATATTTTGCTATTGACATTCTTCCTTGCTTCAACTCAAGGAATTCCTTCCTTTTTCGATTAGTAAAGCGCTGGCTTATATACTTCTTCCAAACTCTTCCAAAAAGAAGTCCCATGTCACCTACTCTTTCGGGACCACTAATGTCAACGTCTTCCACCAATGGTATGCCGAATCCCTTAGCAAAGATACGACACACTTCAGGTTCTCTTCGAGTGTACATGATAGTTCATCGAATACTCTTATTGAGTTCTCCAACCAGAACTCTGCTCTCTCAGGGTCATCATCTACCTTAGGTCTAAACTCCTCAGCCCCGTGTTTCCTAATATTATCCACCGAGGTTTCAATATCCTCACTACATAGATACCTTAAGGAGCCACTAGAATTGGATGAGGTATAAGAGGAGGTAGAGGAGGTTGAGCATTAGGGTTCGCTCGAACATAGTCCGAGTACCAATTACTCATCATCTGGAGAAAGGCTTCCCGAGCCTCTTCTCCTTGACCCCTAGTCTTGGGTCCACTCTGCATAGGCAAGGTCCCTTGCGCAAGAATCGGCGCATTACTAACTACTTCATCAACAATTGATGGATCGGAATCTATATACTATATCAACAAAAGTTAAAAATCATCATTAACCACTACACTATCCTTGTACACTTATGGAATGTATAACTAGACTCTTACACCTGCTATAGTAGTCCTAAAACCAACTAGACCATAGCCCTGATACCCCTAAATGTAACACCCATTACTCGTAATCCACGCCAGAATTGGGCTCGAGGCATTACCGTATTAAAACCACATGATCGCCACTTAGGCTCATCATGACTACTCTCTTAAGTCACCTCAAGAACCTTATTCTCGACTTACGAGACCTAACTCATACACACAAGGCTCTCGAGACTATATCGAAACTTTTTCAAATCTTAAAGTTTTCTCCATCCAAACAGGGTCTACACGCCCGTGTTAGATGACACACGCCCATGTCCACCAACCGTTATGAAAACTCAGGCATTCTGCCAATGCCTCATGGCTAGAGCACACGCCCGTGCCCACCACCGATGGTGAGCATTGACCCCATCAAATGGCCTTGAGTCTAGGCACACGCCCATGTGGCTAGCCCGTGGCCTACACTACTCAATTCTGCCAAAGTGACACGATATAGGCACACGCCCGTGGACTGGCCATGTGTCACACATGGCCTAGACACATTCCCGTGTGTCTATCCACATGAATAAGAACAAAGCTATGTGCTAAGCTCTTCTCACCCCTCAAGTTCATACAACATATACTCATTTAACTCATCCATAAACAACTCATATTAAAACATAATTTCACATGGTTAACTACATCTTTTTTTATAATAAAAAAATAGCCACCAACCATGGCATTATACAAAATAGATTATCCATCTAAAGACCAACACATCTTAGCCATTACAACAAAGTTCACTAACTTGTCTAGCTCAGCTGCTATACATGCCATATACAAAACACTAAGTCTAATGTACTGGAGTGTACTAATAGTGTGGGAGATCTTCCATTTGATCCACACATCTCAAATCAACCCTTTTTATCTATAAGATAAGGGAAAAGAAAGGAAGTAAGCTTTGAGCTTAGTAAATTTACACATAAACAATTTTTGCATTCTAGTATAAGTTAAACAACAATTAGCATTATACTACCATATAAATTGACATCCATAATTATGCTTACTCTTTCTGCCCCTTGCCACATTTCCAACACATCATGAGTCGCATACTCATAATCATCGACATGCACCCCTGCACTCAATATCACATCATTATTTCTCGATAATACTTCCATGCAGTTACTTTACTCAAAAATACATCCACACAGCTAAACCACATAGCTAAGTTACTCAATAATAGTTCTACACAGCTAATTCACACAGCTAATTTCTCGGTGGTTTCGCACTTAGCCAACCACAATCAATTAATAGGGTATTATTGCACATAGCCTACCAAGAGGTAATCATAGTGGTTTCACCCATAGCCCACTAAATAATATACTTAACTATGGTATCGCATATAGCCTATCATTGTTAAGTATTAAGGTGGTATCGCACTTAGCCCACCATCAAATATTA
Organism: Gossypium rotundifolium; assembly: GCA_025506655.1. Taxonomy (NCBI): domain Eukaryota; kingdom Viridiplantae; phylum Streptophyta; class Magnoliopsida; order Malvales; family Malvaceae; genus Gossypium; species Gossypium rotundifolium. The sequence goes on along the minus strand of CP106724.1, from coordinate 165,251,759 downwards.
TCACCACACATCCACATATCTACTTACTCATTCATTCATTCATGATATCTACCACATTCATTCCACTTGAACCACATAGGTTCTCAATCATTCTCAATCATTCTCATTCATTCTAATTCATTCTCATTCATGCTACACACTAGTTAGCATTAAGAATGTATAAGTATAATCGCATTGATTACGCATAAACTTACCTCAGTACTCAAAAAGTATAGAGATGTGCAATTTAGTCCACCACCTTGCTCTTGCCTCGGTTTTGATCCGAGCTTCGTCTTTCTTGATCTATAATGACAAACAAACTCATTCAATACACAAATTAATTAAATTGACCCTTATCTCATACTTTAGCAAAATTACTATTTTGCCCCTAATCTTTCTCATATTTACACTTTTGTCCCAAGGCTCGTAAAGTGATTTTCATTCAACTTTTTAGCCTTTTATGCTTAGCCGAACCATTTGCTCAACTAAAGCAATCATCAATTCTCACTAAATCACACATGTATGACCAAACACAAGAGTATCACAAACAAGTCCCTACATGCATTTTTCATGGAAATCACTTAGCAAAAGATGTTTCTACTACATCAAGCTTTCATATTCTTCCATAAAACATCAAAATACATGCATGTCATACATGGGTACATTTTTCAACGTCCATCCTAGCTCAACATATAGCTAAAAATAACTTTCTCATGTTATTAAGACTTCAAAAATATGAAAAATATCAAAAATAGGGCTTGGATGCGCTTACTAGGAAGCTTGATAAGTTGAAGAGCCCTAACAATGGCTCCCTTCAAATTTCGGCAGCTTGGAGAAGAAGATGAATGAATTTTGTCATCTTTTCTCCCTTTTTAATCATTTATTTGACAAATGACCAAAATGTCATTTTTGTCAAAGTTCAAATTTTAACCCATTCATGCCCAATTTTTTCCAAAAATTAGAAATTGGAAAATTACTCTTTAAGGACCTCTAATTGATATTATAAAGCTAATTCATACAAATAACTTCTAGAATATCACATTTTGCAACTTTTACAATTTAGTCCCTTTGGACAATTCAACCGCAATTTCACAAAATTGCTTCATGAAACTTTCACACTAACATGAAAACATGGCATAAACCTAAAAAAACTCATACATATTGTAAGACCCAATTTATGCCCGGGCCTATTTTATAACCAAAAAACCATTAAACAGAAAACCAATAATAATAAATAGTCTATTAAATGTCCAATAATAGTCCAGAATTTAAAATTTAAAGCACAAATGCACTAAACCCTTGACCCATCACTAAACCTTTGACCCATCACCTAAACTGAATGGCCCAGTTTGCTAAAGATGGCCCAAATGGCCTAAATAGAAGGATCTCAAAAACCCTAAAAACCTTCCAGAATGTTCCAGTGTGGCATCCTTCACCACGCGCGCTTCTTGGGCTACCACGTGCCTCCACCCGTGCGACCACACGTATTCCCACACGCGTACCATGCGTGCAATCGTGCGGGCCTTCACGCTCCTCACCACGTGCCTCCGTACATTCAGTACGCCTCACGTCGAATGACACGTCGCCTTTGTATGCTACGAACGAGCCTCTGTACGCCACGTCTGCCAGATACACCTGCGAAAAAGATGAACCACGACGATAGAAAGAGAGCAGCAAAGAAAATAGAAAGAAAAAAAGTTGTAATTTTTATTTATTTTTCTTGAGATTTTTAGTTTCAACTTTAAAAGTCTGAGAGAGCACCATTGTAAAGAGGTTTTTTTTTTTTTACATGCACATTGTATTACTCATATTGAATACAGAAAATACAAAAAGAAATCAGAAAGAAAAAGGGTGAGAGAGCTCTTGTTGCTTTTTTGGAACTTTTTTGGTGTTGTTTGTTTGTTCGTGTGAAGATCTAAATAGAAAAGAAAGGGTTTTACCTTTGCAAATGAACCGACGGACCACTTTTTTCGTCAAAATCAGAGAAAAGGCGTCCGTTGAGGTCGGAGACGATGAAACATTCGGGGTCGATTTAAGAGGGATCTTGTAGGCGCCTATAATCCTCCACTAATTGCCGGTTTCCATGGCGCTTTGGTGGTCCAGATGTCTTTAGAGGCGGTCAAAAGAGAGAGCAAAAAATGGGTTAGGGTATTCTGAGTTCGAAAGAAAAAGGGAGGCGCCGAATTTTTGATCAGTTATTAGGGTTTATTAACCTATTTAAAACATACGAAACGACGCCGTATAGACCATTAACTAATGACCCGACCCGATTTCAGCTTAGGTCCGCGTGTTTCTACAGTTAAAGGGGAATTTTCGCGTCTAGTCCCTTCTAGTTCTATATTGCTTTTAATTTGTTCCGTTACATGTCGCCTTTATTACTTAATTAGTCTCTGCAATTTAAGCGTGTTTTTCAATTTAGTCCGAATCGAATGCTACGTTTTAGGTTTTGCAAATATTGTTGTTCTAGTCCCTAACTGTTTACACGTATAGTAGTTTAGTCCTTAAATTTGTTTAAATTTTTTTATAAAATAGCCTCATATTTTTTACTCCTATTTCAATTTAACCCTCTTAATATATTATAGATTTATGCGCATATATATTATTAGTTGTATATAAATCTGTTTATGCTTTTTAAGGTTATATATAGTTTACCTCAAATCTTCTTATGTATATATATTATTACTTATACGTATTACTATATATATTAAAACCAATCTATTATATATATATTTGTAGTATATACTTTAAATCCTTTTTATATACTCTTATGCATTCTTTTGTATATTATAAAGTTATTTTTATCCTTTAAATCATTAATATTTTCTGCATATAAATCATTTGCTTTGAAATTTTATATAGATTCTAAACAATTTGCATGCATTATTACATACATAAATTTTTATTTGTTATCATAATATATTTAAAATTGATTTTGTTTGTTTAGTACATGACTTACCTATGTTATACTTGTATATATGTTAATTAATTTTCCTTACCATTGATCTAATGTTTGATAATTATTGCTATCATGTACGTTTTAATTCTTGTTTTATATTTATTTATTGCTTGATATTCAATAGCATTATATTTTATTTATAAATAATTGCTTCGCATTGTATTTGCCATCGCATTTTATTTCAATACCATTTAAGTTTAAAAATCATTTTACTCAAAACTAAAGGCAATTTTAGTGTTTAGTGGTTACAAGAAAATCGTGCTCTAACATCTCGAGTTAGATTTTCTTCGTTTAAAACCTAGCAACCGAATATCCTTTCTCTTTTAAATCAAAATACATAATATTTCAAAAAAATTACTTATTCTTGGGATTTTTGACATATTGCGCCCTAACTTACTGAGTGTGATATTTTATTATCTCGAGATAAGGTTTTTAAAAGAAAAAAGGCAATATTCTCGTATTCGGAATTTTTAGAAATAGTGCCTTAACTTATCGGGTTACGATTTTCATCGACCCAAATAAGGGAATATCCTTCTTATTTTTAAATATACAAGTATTGAATGTCGAAGGATAAATCCAACTTCGAGAATATAAGATGTTATGCCATAACTTACTGAGTATGGCATTTTATTTCTCCGGAATACGGAGCTTTGGCATTCAATACGGTTCTTGTCCAAATATATATATTAAATAAATGGATCGTAATCTAGAATATTTTCAAATTTTCGACATTAAGACATTAATTAATCAATTTGATAACAATTTTGGGCATTACGGGGGTGATAATCCTTCCTCGTACGTAACCGACTCCCGAACCCGTTTTCTTAGATTTCGTAGAACAAAATTATTATTTTAATAAATCAAAATGTTTTATTAAAATAATCCATCTCAAGGTGATCCGATCACACCTCGAATAAAGGATCATTGGCATATTTCTAAAGTCGATCCCCTTTTTTTAAACTCGATTTAAAAAAATGGTTTCGAAAGCTTGGCGACTCCACTGGGGATTGAAAGAGAGTCAAGCTGTAAAATTGATTAATTTTTATCCTCTTGTCAAAAATTGAAAATTTGATTTGAAAAATTACGATACTTTTATTTGCATTTGCTTGTGTCATCTCACTTGATTGTTATGGTTCGAGTCTTGTAAAATACTTTGGCATCATATTGCATGACCGCTGGGTCATACCTTTAAGTGGGAGTGAGAAACTACTCCTTCGTGAGGTTTTCACCTCCGTGCAGGATAGTGAATCACTTAGGAATATATCCGTAGCTATATCTTCGTGAGATTTTCATCTCCATGCGACCATAGGAAATATAGAACTAAACTCGATCCATATGAGCCTATAATGGGTGAGGATTTCTTTGGTTCGGTACCCTCAATGTAGAACTCAAACCGCATATCCTAAGAGCTTACCCGGATGGAGTTGTGATAAACCCTAGTGGTCACCCAATAGGTGCTTGAATGTTTTATCTTTGAATTTCGTTTCTATCGTACTGACTATTTGTTTTATCTTTGTTACTTAGCATGCATTTTCATATTAGAGAGTGATGTCGATTCAGGTTCGATTGCTAAATTAAGGAGCTTAGCATGGAGAACGAATTTCTTGATGAAACGGAAGACAATATGGATGTTCGTATATTTGTAGTCCGTTTCATGTAAAGAGCTTTGTCCTCTAGTAAATTTTTCTAAAAGAAATTGAGTTAGAATCGAAATCTCTTTACATTCATTTCATGCATTCACAGAGTATTACATCACATGCATTAGATTTCATGAGAGGACCCTGATTGGTTGAAATTATTTTAGAATTAACCTGGACACCGGTAAAACCAAACATCCCTACAGTACCCGAACCAAGATGAAGGATATGGACCAGAGAATAGAGAAACTTGAACAACTCTAAATGGAAATGCAGGAAAAACTTTAGCTGCAAATGCAGGAGCAACTAGCTAAGATCCAACAGGATATTATGGATCGAATGATGGAATCACAAAAGAGTATGATGACTCAATTAACTCAACTACTGGCAGGAGGAGTAGACAAAGGAAAACCTCCATGGTTAACACTGTTGAAGATAGTGAAGAGCGACTATATTCCCCGGGTTTTACCCTGACACATCCTGAAGTGCATCCACGAAAGACATTCATCATAATTAAACCTCAATAATTTTAAGAAGGTGTCTCGATACCACCAAACTTCCAAGATGGATCGGGTTCTAACTTAGTAAACCATCCGATTAATGTTGTTGTTCTTAACCTTGATGAGGCAAAAAAGAGAGAAAATGTAAGGGCTGAACTACCAAAACAGTTAGAGGAGCGATGCAAATGGTTGGAAGACAAATTTAGAGCCATGGAAAGTGTTGGTAGGCAATATGGAATTGACGCTAAAGATCTGAGTTTGGTGCCAGATCTAATGCTTCCTCACAAATTCAAGGTGCCAGAATTCGAAAAATACTATGGGACTACTTGCCCTGAGGCTCACATAACTATGTTTTGCCGGAGAATGACTTGGTAATTTAATAATGACCCACTGCTAATTCATTGCTTCCAAGACAGTCTAGCAGGAGCAGCATCTAAATGGTACAATCAGCTGAGCCGTACCGAAATTGGTTCTTGGAGGGATTTAGCACAGACATTTATGAAGCAGTATGGTCACGTAGCAGATATGACCCTTGACAGAATTACCCTACAAAATATGGAGAAGAAGCCAAGCGAGAGTTGTTAGCAATATGCACAAAGATGGAAAGAGCTCGCCATAAAGGTTCAGCCACCACTTCTGGAGAAAGAAACCACTATGCTCTTCATCAACACCTTGAAAGACCCATTTATCAATCATATGTTGGGGAGAGCCACGAAGAGTTTCTCGGACATAGTAATGACCGGCGAAATTATCAAAAACACTGTGAGAAGTAGTAAAATAGATGCAGGGGAAAGTGCCAGAAGATCAGCCCTGAGAAAGAAAGAAGACGAGGTAAATAATGTGGGAGCATACAATAAGGGTTATTCAAAGTATTACTGTAGGATAGCCAAGGATGACAACTACAGAACCTTAGAGCTCCTTCAAATAATGAATCTAGCCAAAGGACAAATACAGAAAAGCTTCAATTCACTCCTATTCCAATAACATACTGAGAGCTATATTAGAAATTGTTTGACGAGCACATAGTGTCCCCTTTCTACTTGGCTCCATTGCAGCCCCAAATGGTACGAAGAAAATGCCGAATGTGACTATCATGCGGGAGTTTCGGGACATTCAATAGAAAATTGCATTGCTTTTAAGAAAGTCGTGGAAAGACTTATTAAGCTGGGCATTGTGAAAGTGGTTGATATGTTGAATGCTGATAATTCACTACCAAATCACACTGATGTTGGAGTAAATGCGATAGAGGACAAGGACATTGAAGAAATGCTGAAAAATATACATGTCATACATGAAGAAATCACTGAAAAAGGAACCTTGTCGGATATCTGCCCTTACGAACCTGGGAGTGTTCTGAATAATTGGACTGTGAAAGAAATTCCTATAGTTTTTAGAGCTTACTCAGAGTAATGTTCCGAACACACTTGTTGCTTTTAGCCTAGAAGTAATAAGCATCCCTTTGTGAAATAGGCTTATGTCTAAATTTCGTTATGAAATACATACTTGAAATCATTTTGAATAAAATATTCTCGTTCTTTTGGACTTTTGTTTTGAATCATTCTCTCAATTATTCATAAGCATATTGTGCAAATAATTATTCTCGAATTCATTCGTTCTTTGTATATTCTTTTGTGCCTACGACCGACCCCCAGATATCAATGACATGAGCGACATTGTTACTGACTCCCTTTTTTAACTGAGATATGGGTCTAAGGGATCTCATGAATTTGAAGATGATAGAAATTGTGACATATCTTCTAATTTGTTAATAATGGATGAAAAAGATATCCTACATCACGAGCCAAAAAAAGAGATGAAGATCAAAGCCTAGCTCAATGCAGAAATAAGATTTCCTATATGTGAGGCATGGATGTTATCAAGCCAGTCTCATCAAAAGCTTCTGGCCAATGTCGATTCATTTTCCTAGATGTCGGTTACTTTAATAAGATTGTAAAAGTCACTTCATATCCAAATATTATAAATTCGATAGTCATCAGAATAAAAAAGAAAGAAAGAAAGAAAGAAAGAATATTGACAAAAAAAAGTCAAAAAGATCATATTTAACCGCACAATATCAAAAGTTTACGGTCTGTTCAAGAATCAAATGCCACATCATAGTAAAGGCAACCAAAAAGAAAAACAAAAGATAAAAAAAAGAGACCGAGACTTGTAAAGATTGGCATACAAAAGTTACTATTTACCCTCTACGCTTATCAAACATTGGCCAGGACGATCACCGAGGCAGCACATTTCTCATTGGTTTCGCCATTGAAGTTAAATTTCCTTTTTCTGAGTCTTATCAGAATTGAAGTTTGATGAGGCAGAATAGATCCAATCTCAATATGATCAGTTGAATTTGAAGAGAAAATGTTAAAAGATATCTATCACGGCTAGATGATGAAAGCTCACAACAAAAATGATTCGTCCTAGAAAATTTCATGATGGGGCTTTGAAGAAGATTCTTTCCCACGCAAAAGGGACTTCAGAAGAAAAGGATGCCAAACTAGGAAGGACCTTAGGTAGCAAAGAAGGCCTGTTTTAGGGAAGCATGGATATTGTTTGAGATAGACGACAAGGACCTACCCAATTCGGAGAATTCAGATTCAATAAAAAGAATTCAAAAAAAAAAAAGAAGAAGAAAAAGAAAAAGAAAAAAAATAGAAAAAAAGAAATTTTTAGCAAAAAAAAAAAAGAAAGAAAAGGAGAGGCCAAGGCGAAAACCCGCAAAGGGCGCTTTGAGACCAAAGGGGATTTGAGTTGAAAACCCGAAAAGGGCGGCTCAAATTTTGATCAAAGGGGGCATACAACTGTGTTGCTATGCCTGAATTAACAATGAGGAAGTATGCTACGTATTGGGGCATCAATGAAGTACTTCGGATCCTTAAACACATATTGAGCTTAAAATGGCCTCAAGAAGTTTGAACAGAGAAGCTCAGGCTGCGATATCAGGGGCATCTAGTTTCCACTTTATCCATTTTAAATTTGTTATTTGTGATTATATTATTCCTTTCAAAATATGCTCACAATAAATTTCCTTCTTGATTGCGATTGCTATCTTTGCTTAGCTTATTTGTTCTGAGCTATGCTCCTAATTAATCTCTTCCTTATCCATGGTTATGATCTTTTTCAAGCACTTCGCATTGAAATAACGATTAGTGGACTAATAATATTTTCATAAAATGAGTTTCGCATATTACTCTGGAAATTTATGAATAATACAAGAACTCGAAATAGGACTATTGTTTTAAACTTACCAAGCTTAAGGAAGAGTCTAAATTGAGGCTATCTCTTTGGATTTCTGTTAAAAATAATTGGTGATACAATCTGACGAAAGTGGGCAATGTTAACCCAGGTGTAAAAGGGGAATCATTCGTAAGAAAAATGATATTTTGCACCCATACAAGTATCATGCATACACATTTGGCTAGGTCACTAGGAGAGCGATCAGTTGATTGAACAAGTTACAGTCCTATATCCTCAAGTTGCAGTAGTATGGATGAAAAATGATACAAATCCTGTACTTTTGAATAGCAATGGGAAGGATAGAAGAAGAAACAAACCTACATTTTAAAGTCAAAATGGGATAGATAGGAAAAGATTTAAATCTTATACCCCTAAGTCACAATGAGATGAACCCTGAAGGTACAGTGGGGCAAGTCTATTGAGCAAGATATTTGTTTTCTCGGGTTTTCTGTCAAGAATACCAGCTGAACAAGAGGTAGCATATTACCCTGATGAACAATGAACTATGACACCTTAACCAGGGATCATTCTTATGAAATTCTGCATTCATGCAAAACACATTTAGTTAGCAGCATTAGATTCATTCCGATCATTGCATCCTAATCATTGTAGGAAATCATTCTCAAACATTCTGCATTCATACAAATGTAACCCATAAGACACATTTAATTAGGACCATTTAATTAGTTCTGATCATTGCATCCTAATCTTTGTAAGAAATCATTCTCATGACATTCTGCATTCATACAAATGTCATCCATAAGACACATTTATTTAGAGACATTTGATTCATTCCGATAATTGCATCCTAATCTTTGTAAAAAACCATTCTCATGACATTCTGCATTCATACAAATGTCATCCATAATGCATTTAGTTAGGAGCATTAGATTTATTCTAATCATTACATCCTAACCATTTTGCATAACCATAAACACATAAAACCAATTTTACAGGACAGGTCCCCAGAGGACAGTGTCACAACATCGGTGAATTAGCAGATCTTCTCTCCCTGAGTTTGCAGTGGAGCAAATCGAAGATAACAGATTTGACATTCCTGAAGTTGCAAGAAGGAGATCGAATACAACAGATCTTGTCTCCCTAAGTTTGCAGTGGAGAAGATCGAATATAGCAAATTTGGCATTCCTGATGTTGCAGGAAGCAGATCTAATATAGAAAATTTCACATTCCTGAAGTTGTAGGAAGTAGATCGAAGACAACAGATCTTGTCTCCCTGAGTTTGCAGTGGAGCAAATCGAATATAGTAGATTTGGCATTCCTGATGTTGCAGGAAGCAGATTGAAGATAGAAGATCTTGTCTCCCTGAGTTTGTAGTGGAGCAGATCGAATATAGCAGATTTGGCATTCCTGAAGTTGCAGGAAGCAGATCAAAGACAGCAGATCTTGTCTCCGAGTTTGCAGGAGCAGACTGAAGATAGTAAATCTAGCAATCCTGAGTTTGCAGGAGCAGATAGCAGATCTGGCAATCCTAAAGTTACAGGAGCAGATCGAAAACATTAGATCTTATCTCCCTGAGTTCGCAGTGGAACAAATTGAAGCTACAAGTCTAATTTCTTGGAGTGGATCGAAGCGTCAGTTCTTGGGCCCTTGAAGATGTAGCAGTATGGAATGAAGCTACTCAAAGAAGAAAAGCATTGAATGAGGCCTGACCGGAAAAATTGGCTCCGTTTGAAGTCTTTGCTCTATTCTCGTTACACAACAATGAGTAAAGAGGGGTAGCTGTAAGACCCAATTTATGCCCGGGCCCATTTTATAACAAAAAAACCATTAAAAAGAAAACCAATAATAATAAACAGTCCATTAAATGTCCAATAACAGTCCAAAATTTAAAATTTAAAGCCCAAATACACTAAACCCTTGACCCATCACTAAACATTTGACCCATCACCTAAACCAAATGGCCCAGTTTGCTAAAGATGGCCCAAATGGCCCAAACAAAAGGATCTCAGAAAACCTAAAAACCTTTCAGAACGTTCCAGTGCTGTAGCCTTCACCACACGCACCTCTTGGGCTAATTTGTGCCTTCACGCGCACGACCACACGTATTCCCACACGCATACCACGTGCGCAATTGCGCGGGCCTTCATGGTCCTCACCACGCGCCTCTGTACATTCAGTACGCCTCGTGCAAAATGACACATTGCCTTCATATGCTATAGCTGAGCCTCTGTACGCCATGTCTGCAAGCTACACCTACGAAAAAGACGAACCACGACATAGAGAGAGCAGCAGAGAAAACAAAAAGAAAAAAGCTATAATTTTTATTGATTTTTCTTAAGATTTTAAGTTTTGGCTTTAAAAGGCTGAGAGAGCACCATTGTAAAGAGAGTTTTTTTTTAACACGCACATTGTATTACTCATATTGAATACAGAAAATACAAAAAGAAATCAAAAATACGAGGTGATTTTGACTTTCTATACCTTTTTTTTTCTTTTTGCTCTTGTTGCTTTTTTGGAACTTTTTTGGTGTTGTTTGTTTGTTCGTGTGAAGATCTAATCAGAAAAGAAAGGTTTTTACCTTTGGAAACAAATCAACAGACAGCTTTCTTCGTCAAAATCAAAGCAAAGATGGCCGTTGAGGTCGGAGACGATGAAACATTTGGGTCAATTTAAAAGGGATCCTGTAGGCGTCTGTAATCCACCACTAATCACCGGTTTCTATGGTACTTTGGTGGTCGGATGTCTTTAGAGGCAGTCGAAAGAGAGAGCAAAAAAGGGTTAGGGTATTCTGAGTTCGAAAGAAAAAGGGAGGCGCCGAATTTTTTATCAGTGTTTAGGGTTTATTAACCTATTTAAAACATGCGAAACGACGCCGTATAGACCATTAGCCGATGACTTGACCCGATTTCAGCTTAGGTCAGCGTGTTCCCTGCAATTAATGGGGAATTTGGGCATCTAGACCCTTCTAGTTCTATATTTCTTTTAATTTGTTCCGTTACATGTCGCCTTTATTACTTAATTAGTCTTTGCAATTTAAGCGTGTTTTTCAATTTAGTCCAAATCGAATGCTGCGTTTTAGGTTTTGCAAATATTGTTGTTCTGGTCCCTAACTGTTTACACGTATAGTAGTTCAGTCCTTAAATTTGTTTAAATTTTTTTCTAAAACAGCCTCATGGTTTTAGTCCTATTTCAATTTAACCCTGTAAATATATTATTGTTTTATGCGTATATATATTATTAGCATGCTTATAAACTCATTTATGCTTTTTAAGATTATATATAGTTTACCTCAAATCTTCTTATGTATATATATATATATATATTATTACTTATACATATTACTATATATATTAAAACCAATCTATATATATATATATATATATGTAGTATATACTTTAAATCCTTTTATATACTCTTATGCATTCTTTTGTATATTATAAAGTTATTTTTATTCTTTAAATCATTAATATTTTCTTGCATATAAATCATTTTCTTTGAAATTTTATATATATTCTAAACACTTTGCATGCATTATTACATACATAAATTTTTATTTGTTACCATAATATATTTAAAATTGCTTTCGTTTCTTTAGAACATGACTTACCTATGTTATACTTGTATATATGTTAATTAATTTTCCTTACCATTGATCTAATGTTTGATAATTATTGCTATCATGTACATTTTAATTCTCGTTTTATATTTATTTGTTGCTTGATATTAAATAGCATTATATTTTATTTATAAATAATTGCTTCGCATTGTATATGCCATTGCATTTTATTTCGATACCATTTATGTTTAAAAATCATTTTACTCAAAACTAAAGGCAATGTTCGTGTTTAGTGGTTACAAGAAAATCGTGCTCTAACTTACTGAGTTCGATTTTCTTCGTTTAAAACCTAGCAACCGAATATCCTTTCTCTTTTAAACCAAAATACATAATATTTCAAAAAAAACTTATTCTTGGGATTTTCGAGATATTGCGCCCTAACTTACTGAGTGTGATATTTTATTATCTCGAGATAAGGTTTTTAAAAGAACAAAGGAAATATTCTGTATTTGGGAATTTTGAGAAATAGTGCCCTAACTTACTGGGTTGCAATTTTTCATTTAACCCAAATAAGGGAATATCCTTCTTATTTTTTAAATATACAAGTATTGAATGTCGAAGGATAAATCCAACTTCGAGAATATAAGATGTTATGCCCTAACTTACTGAGTATGGCATTTTATTTCTACGAAATAGGGAGCTTTGGCATCCAATATGGTTCTTGTCCATATATATATTAAGTAAATGGATAGTAATCTAGAATATTTTCAAATTTTTGACATTAAGACATTAATTAATCAATTCGGTACCAATTTTGGGTGTTACGGGGGTACTAATCCTTCCTCGTACGTAACTTACTCCCGAACCCATTTTCTTAGATTTCATAGACCAAAATTATTGTTTTAATAAATCAAAATATTTTATTAAAATAATCCATCTCAAGGTGATCCGATCACACCTCGAATAAAGGATCGGTGGTAACTCCATTTCCATATTTCTAAAGTTGATCCCCGTTTTTCATACCCGATTTTAAAAAAATGGTTTCGACACATATACCTAGGAGTTTTGGTCTCACACCACTATTCTGACTAGGCCTTAAATCGGGATGTTACAGTTTAGTCAGTTCTTAGACTATCGTAGCGTGTGTAAGAGTCTAGTTATACATGCCATGAACATATATTGATAGTATGGTGAATCTTGAGAATATTAAATTATGTTTTCGTATAGTAAATGAATCCCAATTGAGCTGCTGCTGATGACGCTGCTAGTAACGTACCGGCTCCTGTGCAAGGGACCGCGTCTGTAAAAAGTAGACTCGAGACTTTGGGTCAAAGAGAAAAGGCTCGGGAAGCCTTTCTCCACATGATGAATAATTGGTACACTGAGTATGTACGAGCAAACCCTAACGCTCATCCTCCTTCACCACCACATATACCTCAGCAGTCCCCATGGCTCCTCAAGGTGTAGATTTTAAAGACTGACCAAACCCCCTAGTTGATAAGATTTGAAAACAAGGGGTCGAAGAATTTAGAGCCAACATAGATGATGACCCTGAGAGAGCGGAGTTCTGGCTTGAGAACTTTATGAGGGTATTTGATGAACTCTCTTGTATGCCTGAGGAGAGCTTAAAGTGTGCTGTGTCATTGCTGAGGCATTTGGCATATCGTTGGTGGAAAAAACTAACATCTGTAGTACCGAGGGAGAGAGTGACATGGGACTTTTTCTTGGAAGAGTTTCGAAAAAAACACATAAGTCAGAGATTTGTAGATCAAAAATGGGAAGAGTTCCTTGAATTGAAGCAAGGCAAAATGACTATGGCAGAGTATGAGCGCGAGTTTGTTAGGCTCAGGAAGTATAGCAAGAGTGTGTGTCTATAAAAGCTATTTTGTGCGAGAGGTTCAAAGATGGGCTGAATGAGGATATCAGATTACTAGTTGGGATTTTAGAATTGACGAAATTTGTGGTGTTGGTTGATAGAGCTTGCAAGGCTAAAGAGTTGAATAAGAAAAAGAGAAAAGCCATTATGGAGGCCTGAGATGTAAGAAAGAGGCCAATAAGTAAATCATTCCAAACTCAATCAAAGAGGTCCATAAAAATGAGCCTTCGGACAACTGTTTTAGTTGGGTATTCACACCGAGATCGAGGTAATATAAATTTGGTCTCGAGAGTTCAAGCCACCTCGATGGCTAGCGTGGGAAATGCAAAGTCAAATTGGAGTGTTCAAATTGTGGTAGGCAACATACTAAGGAGTATTGGGGAAACAACCGTAATTGCTACAAGTGTGGTTCACCCGACCACTTCATTCGGAACTGTCCAAAGAGGGATAAAAAGGATAGAAAATAAAAACTAAAGGACAAGCAATGCACCTTCTAGGGGTGGACCACAAAAGAACCTGGGAGGTGGCACTAGTAGTAAAGGTACGCCTAGAGACTCTACTGTGAGATCGAAGGGTCAAGCACTTGCAAGGACTTATGCCATCCGCTCTCGTGAAGAGGCATCATCTACAGATGTGATAACGGGTACTTTTTCTCTTCATGATTTCTCTGTTATTACTTTGGTAGATACGGGGTCTACCCATTCTTATATTTTCCTGAAATTGGCATCTAGTATGAGTTGATTGTGGAGTCTACAGAATTTGTGGTAAAAGTGTCAAACCCATTAGGCAAACATGTGCTAGTTGACAAGGTATGTAGTAATTGTCCTTTGATAATTAGGGTCATTATTTTTTGGCAAATCTCATGTTGTTGCCGTTTGATGAATTTGATCTGATTCTTGGTATGGATTGGTTGACTACTCATAGTGTTTTAGTAAACTATGGTAGTAAGTTTATTGAATTAAGATTTGTAAATGGAGATGTCATTCGAGTTGAATCAGGTGAATCAGAAAATATGCCTGTAATGATTTCATCTATGGTAGCTGAGAAATACATGAGAAAAGGGTATGAGTCCTATCTCACCTTCATATTGAATACTCAAGAGTCAGAGATAAAGATTGAATCAATGCTTGTGGTGTGCGAGTATCTAGACATGTTTTCGAAAGAGTTACCCAGATTATCTTCAATTAGAGAGGTTGAGTTTGGTATTAAGTTAGTTTCGGGTACAACACCTATTTCGGTTTCCCTTTATAGGATGGCATTGTCAGAGTTGAAAGAGTTGAAGCTTCACTTGCAAGAGTTAACGGATAAGGAATTTGTAAGATCGAGCTTTTCACCGTGGGGTGCTTTGGTACTTTTTGTAAAGAAGAAAGACGAGTTGATGAGATTGTGTATAGATTATAGATAACTAAATAAGGTGACAGTGAAGAATAAGTATCCTTTGCCAATGATAGATGACTTGTTCGACCAACTGAATGGAGTTATGGTGTTTTCTAAGATAGACTTAAGGTTTGGCTATTACCAGTTGAGGGTTAAGAAGCAAGATATGTCAAAAATTGCATTTCAGACGAGGTATGGCCATTATGAGTTTCTTGTCATACCATTTGGCTTAACGAATGCTCCTGAGATCCTTATGGATTCAATGAACCATATCTTCTGGCAGTATTTGGATAAGTTAGTAGTCATTTTTATTGACGACATGCTAATTTATTCTCGGGATGAGAGTGAACATGCAGAACACCTGAGAACTGTGTTGTAGACTCTAAGAGACAAGCAGTTGTATGCTAAATTTAGCAAGAGCTAGTTTTGGCTATGAGAGGTCGGATTCTTAGGACACATTGTGTCAGGTGATGGAATTAGAGTTGATCCGAGTAAGATCTCGGCTATTGTGGAATGGAAACTACCGAGGAATGTGTCAGAGATTAGGAGCTTTTTGGGTTTAGCTAGTTACTACAGATGGTTCATAAAATGGTTCTCCATGATTGCTACCCCAATGACGAAATTGTTACATAAAGATGTTAAGTTTGAGTGGACCGAAAAATACCAATAGAGTTTTGAGAAACTAAAAGATTTGTTAATGAAGCACTGGTTTTAGTACAACCTAAGTCAGGAAAGGAGGTTGTGGTCTACAATGATGCGTCATTAAATGGTCTTGGCTGTGTGTTGATGTAAGAGGGTAAAGTAGTAGCTTATGCCTCAAGACTCACGATTTGGAGTTGGCTGCGATCGTTTTCGCTTTGAAGATTTTGCGTTATTATTTGTATAGTGAAAAGTGCCAAATCTTCACCGATCACAAGAGTTTGAAATACTTGATGGACCAAAAGGATTTGTATTTGTTACAACGGTGGTGGCTCAAATTACTGAAGGATTATGAGCTAGCAATCGATTACCATTTCGGAAAAGCGAACGTGGTCGCGAATGCCTTGAGTAGAAAATCCCTGTATGCTTTGAGAGCTATGAGTACGAGCATAATGTTGTCCGATGATGGTTATGTATTGGCCGAGTTGAGGGCTAGATCATTATTTCTTCAGCAGATATGTGAAGCTCAAAAGAATGATAGT
The DNA here is from genome assembly GCA_025506655.1 of Gossypium rotundifolium. Taxonomy (NCBI): domain Eukaryota; kingdom Viridiplantae; phylum Streptophyta; class Magnoliopsida; order Malvales; family Malvaceae; genus Gossypium; species Gossypium rotundifolium. Next base: position 165,235,493 of record CP106724.1, on the reverse strand, counting down.
GAAATGCAAGTTAAGAGAGCTCAGTACGAATCAGGAAATGACCCAAATTTTTAGGTTGGTTCAGATAATTGTTTGAAGTTCCATGATAGAGTTTGTGTACCAAAGGATCATGATTTGATTCAGAAAATTTTACATGAAGCACACAATGGCTGCTTGTCAATACATCCGGGCAGCACAAAAATGTACAATGATTTGAAGAAGTTGTATTGGTGTCCGGGCATGAAAAGAGATATCTCTGAGTTTGTTACAAAGTGTTTGATCTGTCAACAAGTGAAAGTTGAGCATCAAGTACCTTCAGGATTACTTCATCTAGTGACGATTCCCAAGTGGAAGTGGGATCGAATCACAATGGATTTTGTAACGAGGTTACCTATGACTCCGAAAAAGAAAGATGTTGTGTGGGTCGTTGTGGATAGATTAACAAAATCGGCTTACTTTATATCAGTGCGTGTGGATTACTCACTCGACAAGTTAGCTGAAATGTATATTACTGAGGTAATAAGATTATATGGGGTGCTTATATCTATTATTTCAAATAGAGATCCAAGATTTACTTCAAGGTTTTGGAAGAAGTTGCAGGAAGCCTTAGGCAAAAATTTGAATTTTAGTACAGCGTTCCATCCTCAAATCGATGGCCAATCCAAAAGAGTGATTCAAGTTCTTGAGGATATGCTCCGATGCTGTGTTTTAGAGTTCGAAGATTGTTGGGAAAACTATCTACTTTTGATTGAGTTTGCCTACAATATCAGTTATTAGTCGAGTATACGAATGGCATCATACGAAGCTTTATATGGTCGCAAGTGTCAGATTCCCTGGTATTGGATCGAGCTTAGTGAGAATCAAATTCACGGTGTTGATTTGGTTAAAGAAATCGAGGAGGAAGTGAAAGTGATCCGTGGTAGTCTGAAAGCGGCTTCAGATCAACAAAAGACATATGCAAATTTAAAAAGGAAAGAAATCAAGTTTTAGTTGGGTGATAAAGTATTCCTGAAAGTATCCCCGTGGAAGAAAATATTGAGATTTGGTAGAAAGGGCAAATTGAGTCCATGATTCATAGGGCTGTATGAGGTTATTGAAAGGAATGGGCCAGTAGCTTGCCGGTTGGCTTTGTCGACTTAGTTAGAGAGAATACACAACGTGTTTCATGTGTTGATGTTACGGCGATATAGTTCTGATCCTTCGAATGTGATCCCTCTGACCGAAATTGAGATACGACTGAACATGACTTATGAAGAGGAACCAATTAAGATTTTGGCTCGAGAGGTTAAATAGTTGAGGAACAAAAGTATAGCCTTAGTGAAAGTGTTGTGGAAAAAGCACGGTGTAGAAGAGGCTATGTGGGAACTGGAAGAAGTCATGAGAGAATAGTACCCAAACCTCTTTACCAGTAATATTTTCGGGGACGAAAATCTCTAAAGGGGGAGAGTTGCAACAGCCTGATTTTGGATCTAGTCAGAATAGTGTTTCTGGAGCCACTAATTTGAGGTTAGAGAATAATTTTATATGTGTTATATCATGATTATTTGGATGTATGAAAATTTGGTGTAATAATTTTAGCGATTGTATGCTTAATTGCTAAAAAGGACTGAATCGCATAAAGAGCAAAAGTTCTATTATACAAACTAAAGGTGTTAAATGGCTATAGAATTTTAATTGGAGGTCCCTAATGTGCAATTAGTCCTTGTTTAGTGTGGTGGCCGGCCATAGGGACAAGAATTGACAAGGTCAATTGGTTAGGTGAGGTATTGGTGACTTAATTGATAAATTAAAATAAAATACGAAGAAAGATTATAACACATACCATCTTCCTCATCTTTTACCGAAAATACCAGTAAAAAGGGGGTTTTGAAAGCTTAGAAATTTCAACAACTTATCCTCTTACAAGTAAGTGATTTTGGTTGTTTTATTTGATGGTTTTTGTACTTTTGAAACCCCTCAAGCTTAAACTAGCTAGAGAGAGGACTAATTTGTAAAATGATTGAAATTTTAGGGTGTTTCCATATGTTGTTTGCTAAGTTTTTATGAAAGAAAATGAATCTTGAGTCTTAAATACACAATATTTGTGAAAGGTGTTTCCATGAAAACACCTAAATGGGACCTATTTGTAAAGGTTGTAAATTGAGTAGTAAATGCATGAAATGATTGGTATTGTGAATTTTCATAAAAGTAACAAATGTTTAGCTAGGCTTGTTTCATGAGGAAATTTGATGAAAAACGATTTATGAGCCTAGGGGCAAAATCGTAATTTTTCCAAAGAATAAGGGCAAAACGGTCATTTTTGTCTAAGTAGAAATTTTGAAGTGTCATGATTTATGTAGTGATTAAATGAGCAAATTTTATTATTTTAGATCAAGAAGAACGTGAAAACAACCTTGACCGGGGAAAAGGCAAGGTTTCGGATTAAACCGCCAATTAATATATTTTGCACCGAGGTAAGTTTACGTGTAAACGATACATCCTTAATACTTATGTTGTTACCTATTGATGCATTGCATGGATGTAAATACTTATTGGTGAGATTGATTGAAAATGATAGAAAATGAGTAATTCTCGAATGAACCTCGGAATAAAAATGTAAGTACGGATAAATATCTGTAAATATCTAATTGTTGGTGGGCTGTGTGCGATACCACTTTGTTATTTATTCACAATAGGCTGTGTGTGATATCATCGTTTATATTAACGTTTGGTGGGCTATGTGCGATACCACCTTAATTATCATTTGGTGGGCTATGTACGATACCACTGTAATTATCATTGTTGGTGGGCTGTGTGTGATACCATCGTATTGTTGGTATGATGTTTATTGTTACATGTAGACTACTAAGCTTTAAGCTTACTCCTTTTATTTTCCCTTGTTTTATAGTGTCAAAGAGCCAGCTCGGGATACGGAGATAATCGAAGGATCACCCACACTACTAGCACATTTTGGTATATTTAGACTTAGCATTTTGAGTATGGCATGTATAGGGACTAGAATTAGTTAAATGTCATATTGTTTTGGCCAAAATGTGTTGGCACATTCGAAGATGAACTCTTTTGTATAAGGTCATAGTTGGTGGCTCCTTCTTATTAACCTATGAAAAGATGAGGTTATTCATGGTTGAACAAGTAGCATGTTGATTTACTTAGTTTAAGTATGCATGAATGGGTTGATGGTTGAATATGATCTATGTTTGTATGAGTTAGGGTAATAAAAAGAGCTTGGCAAATAGCCTTGTTCTTGTCCACATGGGTAGACACATGGGCGTGTGTTTAGGCTATGTATGACACACGGTCAGCCTCATAAGTGTGTGGTTAGGCCGTGTGTCCCCTTGCATGCTAGTTTTACAAGTCATTCTGCTCAGTAGTAAACACACGGGCAGAGACACAACCATGTGTCTCAGCCGCGTGGAAGTCACGACCACGGGCATGGGCGTGTGCATAGGCCGTGTGAAGTCTGCACTTGAAATTTGGAATTTAATTCGCCACACGGTTGAAGGACACGGGCGTGTGCCTAGGCCGTATGACATTTATGGAGTGATGACGTCAGAAACAGAATGGCAATGTTTTGGCACCGAGCTAAGACACAGGCGTGTCGAGGCCGTGTGAGGGACACGAGCGTGTGTCCGGCCGTGTGAAAACCCTTTAGGTTCGAATTGAGAAATAATTCCACACGGGTGTGGAACATGGGCGTGTGATATCCCACATGGGTGTGTCCCTTCCTCCACATGGGCGTGTGGATTATTTAGAGAATTTTTTAATGTCTTTTAGAGAGCTTCCAAAGAGCCCAATTTGATCCGAATCATTCCTAAACCGTTAATTAGGCCTCGTAGGCTTGTTTAGGAGGTGTTCAAATGTTTTAAATTGGAAAGGAAAGTCAAGTTTTGGAATTCCATGATTGATTGCACGTAAGCCTAGTAATGCCTTGTACCCTGTTCTAACGTTGAATACGGGTAAGGGGTGTCACAACACTATCTTGCTAATGATTTCAGTATTTATACATTTTATGACTTGGTTATGTGGCATGTATAGGCTATGGTATTTGATATTATGGTTGGAATGTATATAGTCATTTGAGATGGTTGATTATGAATGTGGTTACAGAATTTAGCATATTATGATAAACTTGATATTGGCTAAATAGCTTAGAATTGTTATGAGATTGGCTTGATATGATCTAAGTGTATATGGCCATTTTAATAATGGTTTAAGTTATTCATATGATCATTTGATAGATGATGAGCATTTGCATAAGAAATGCATAAAATTGGGTTGATAAATTGGTTCATTTTTGAGGTATGGATTGATGTTTGAATTAGGAAATATTGTATAATTGAAATAAGTTATATTGATGATTATAGCTTGTGTATTGGGGATGTTCTTGATTAAGCAAATGGTACTGAAATATGCATTGAAATGGTTAAGAATTTGAATGGCATGAAATGTATATGTAATAACATGTGTTGGTTGCCTATTAATTGTATTGAAATGGTACAAAATGATGTGGTTTAGGTATGCACGAGGAGGATGCAAAATGTAACATCCTAGAATTAGGGGTTCTACATTTTGTGCTATTTTATGTGCTTGGCTCGTTTTGCTTGTTATTTGGGTGTGTTTAGGGGTCCTCGAGGGGGCTTGGGTTTTAGTCAGGCCTTGGTAAAGTTTTGTTTTTAGGGCACTTTAGGGGGAGAGCTAAGGGAAGCAGGCTTTAAGGATATTTAGTTGTGTTTGATGTCACAAGTGTAGTGTGTGGCTTAGTGGTTGGCGTCACTTGTAGGAGCAAAATGGGAGGAGTTCGAATCCCATCTGCCGCATTATGAAGCTTTATTTTGGTGCAAAGATGGAGAAGAGGTGGCATTCGGCTGGGACTCTACATGGTGGTTGTGGATTGAGTCAACAAATTCAAAATGGATGGAGGAGATGTCTTAAAGGAGTTTGAATGGGTCAAGTGATTCAAATGGTGGATGGAGAGGACTTGGTGGAGCAAATCAAGGAGCAAATCATGGGTGTGGGAGTGAGGTGATAGTTGGCCGAAAATGGAAAGTGTTTGGGGGGAGTAAATTCGGTCAAGAGGGGTCTTTGGTGGGGGAGTTTTTAGTTTTGGGGTGTTGTGTGTGCGCCAAATTTTGGGGCATATTTCGAGCATTAGTTCAAGTGTGAGCTTTTTTTTCTTTCTGTCAATCGGTTTCAATTCTAGTCTCATTTTCTTTTGCCGAAACTTATGAGTGGCTTTTTCTTCACTTCTTCATCTCTTCTAAACTCTCTGGTGATAGCCGAATCTTGAGAGTGACCATTTGCACTTTTCTTCTTCCCTTCATCCATACCTACCAACCGTCTTCTATCTTTTTCCCATAACCAAAACTTTGTTGCTCCTTCATTGTCATCCTTTTATTTCTCTCCTAAAGCCGAATAGTTCCTTTGGTCCCAAGTGAATTGGATTCATCTTGTTTATTCGATTGTTGAAGGTAATGATCTCTTTTATATCTTATTTGGCACTTATGTTCTTCTTTTCTCTCTTTTCATAAAAGTCGAATCTCCCTTTTTCTACTTTTTCTTCTTTTTTTCTCTGCTCATCTATCTCCTTCTTCACTAACCGAACCTCTGTTTCTTTTCATCTCAAATTGGTGCTGTTCGAATAGCCCAAGGCGTGAAGGGCTATTTTTCTGCCGAATCTATTTTGGCTTTTCACCACCATTATCAACACAAGGTAACTTTGTACTCTATCTTTTCCTTCTTTGAATTTTCCTTTAAAGCCGAATACTCAAAGGTAACCTTTGATTGTTAGGCCAAACCTTTACTTCTCTCGCGACTCATCTCTGATTCGAGGATGAATCAGTTATGGTACGGCTCATCATTTATCAAGGTAAGGAGTTATTTCTTTTCGGGTTCTCTGCTATTATTTCCTTTTTGTTGCAGTGTGCCTTAACCAAATTTCCTTATTAGACAATCAACGTTTCTCTCTGAGTACTGATCAAGGTTCTCTTCATGGATGCGAGTGCTAGCTTTTCTAAGCAAGTATCGTCAAAAGAGCTTGAGGGGAGTAGAGTTGTGGTCTCTACTCCCAAGTTCAAATGACGTGCTGTCTCGCCAGTTCGAGACTTTTCGGTGGGTTGTGGTAGAGAGCGACATCTACTTGGGATAGGCAAATCGCGATTATTCCGCTAGTGAGAGTGTCGACGATCTAAAGTGTTTAGTTCTACGCGTAATCAAGTGTGTAGTGCTCACACCTTCCTTTATTATTTTGCATTAATGGCTGTGTTGGCTGAAAGTCAAAACGACTATACAGACAGTTGAGATACCCTTGTGGGTAAGGTTAGAGACACCAGGTAAGTACCTTTATGATTCTGTCTTTCGAACAAAATAGCCTAAACATATGTATGATTTGATTATCTGTTGTACATTGGAAATTTGATTGCATTCATCACAATATGATAATATGTTACATGGGCTTTAGGATATGATTGAAAGGGGAAGTGTAATTCAGTGACTCTGTCACAATGGTTTGGTACCACATATACATACATTAGTGACTATGTCACATTATTTCAGTGGTCTGGCACCACAGTGGTTTGGTACCACATTTATATATATCATGACTCTGTCCCAGTGGTTTGGTACCACAGTGGCTTGGTGCTACAGGTGTTTGGCTGGTTCAGGTGATGTAGAGGATGGAATACTAGGTTGGGCTGGGTTACATTGCATACACTTTTTAATATGCCATATTGTGAGGGCTACGGCTCAATGTGCATCTATGGGCTTAAGGCCATATTGTGTTTGTTAGGGGAATTACACACTGAGTCTTGGTGACTCACCCCTCGGCTTAATTTTGCAGGTAACCCCTAGTTGCGGATTTGGAGCCGAAGTGGACTTTAAGGTGGCTATGCATTATTTCTTTCGTAAATTTTGTTTCCTTCTTTTAAACTTATTTTTAATTTGGGATTTTGTTATGTAATAAGGCCTCCATAATTTTATTTTGGGTTTTTATTTTAATGCGGTTATTATTATATTATGAAATGTTAAACACAGAGTTTTTCCTAAAAATATAATAAACATTTTCTAAAATATTAACAAGCGAATAACTAGAAAAATAATAATGAAACTTGGAAATTTTCTAAAACTATACAAACTATTTTTTTCATGTGACTTACCAGATTCGGTCATAACGTTTAGACCGAGTTTGGGGTGTTACAATTATGGTATCAGAGCCTAGGTTGCAAAACTCGACTGTGGATCGGGTTCAAAAACTTTTTCCAAAATTGGGTTGAAATATGGTTTGGAAAAAAAATATATTTTCTAGAAGTATGGCACGTGAGTCTCTGGCACTAAATCCGTACAGTAAGTCTTCTGACTATTGGTTGATTTGTATGAAAATATTACATTTTGTTGTGATTGCTAGTTTTAAGAGATTTAATTTTAGAGTTTGAGACCTTTAGAAATACGTTTTGCGAGAAACTACTTCTAAGTCTATCTTCAAAACTATCTATTAATAAATAGTGGAAGATATACTATTTCATAAAATTTGTAATCAGATTAAGTCGATTTTGTAATCATGAGCGCTAGGGGACGAGGACGAGGTATAAGCGGCCGTGGTAGAGGCTGGAATGTTGAGGTTGGACCCTCAGAATTAGGGTATGCCTCATCTCAAAGGAAGGTGAAGTGCCAGCATCACCAATAGCGGAAGTAGGGTCTCAAGACCGAACTGGAGGGTACGATGCTTTGTCCCAAGATATGCTGCTTGTTTTAGAGTAGGTTGCTAGAGCAAGCACGGGATCAGTAGCTCGAAAATCTATTCCTGAGCGACTTCGAGCAAATGCGGCCGAGATATTTAGAGGTATTTCTGGTGTGGCTACAAACGTAGCAGAGTATTGGCTGGAAGCAGTCGAGTGGATTATGGATGATTTGGACTGCACGGCAGAGGAAAAGTTGAAAATAGTAGTATCCTTCCTTCGAGATGAGGCATACCAGTGGTGGCTCACAGTAAGGGATGGAACACCAGTGGACCGTATTACCTGGGACTTCTTTAAGATAGCATTCCAGGGAAAGTATGTTGGGGCGAGTTATGTGGACGCTCAGAGAAAGGCATTTTTAAACTTGGTCCAGGGGAATAAGTCGGTGGCTGCATATGAGGCAAAGTTTCTGCGTTTGAGCCGTTACGTCGAGGTATAGTTGCGACTAACTATGAACATTGTGTATGATTCGAGGATGGTCTGCGAGACGAGTTACGAGTACTGATAGCTCCGCAGCTGGAAAGAGAGTTTGCTATTCTGGTTGAGAAGGCAAAAATAGTTAAAGAGGTGAAGCGATCTGGGAGGCAGATCGGGATAAGGATAGTGGTAGGAATAAGAGGAACTTTGGGTCGTCAGGATCTGTTGGGGGTTTCCAAAAGAGGCCTAGGTTTGATGGGCCGGGTCGAGTTGCGACGTCTGTTGCGATGCCTGTTACTATTGGTCGGTCTCAATCGTGTGCTCGATGTGGGAATTTTCATTCTGGGGAGTGTTGGGCAAGAAATAGAGGATGCTTCAAGTGTGGATATATGGATCATAGGGTAAAGGACTGTCCATAGGAGCTAGACAGGCCGCGACCAGTAGGTCAGGGTTATGCACAGTCCGGAAGAGGTGGGCAGCAGCCACCGAGAGGTTGTGGTTTGACCAGAGTAGGAAATGGATTTGGTCGAGGGCGTGGAGCACTGGGCAAAGGTGCTGGGAGTATAGATGCAAGACAGCCTGGATTGGTTTATACAGCTAGACGTCGTGAGGATGGCGACGCTCCAGAAGTCATAACCGGTACATTTTTCATATTTGATTCACCCTTTATAACTTTGATAGATATTGGGTCTACCAATTCATATGTTGCTAGTAATGTGTCTGGGACTTTGAGTATAGAATCTGAGGTTGCTTCTAGAGATATGACTGTGATTAGCCCTTTAGAACAATCTATAGCGGTGAACAAACTGTTTAGGAATGTGCCTTTAGAAGTGCAAGGGATTGTTTTCCCGGCAGACTTGATAGAATTACCGTTTAGCGAGTTTGACTTGATTTTAGGCATGGATTGGTTGGTTAAGTATCGAGAAAGCTTGGATTGTGCTGCTAATTGCATGATTTTGAAGATTCTCGAGGATAAGGAGGTGCTAGTGATAGGTGAGAGAAGGAATTACATGTCCAATGTGGTGTCTACATTAAAAGCTGAAAGGATGGTGCAAAAAGGGTGTGACACTTTCTTAGCTTTCATCAGTGCTTTGGAGGCCAAAGAATTGTCTGTAAGAGATGTTAGAATGGTGAAAGAGTTCTCAGATGTCTTTCTAGAAGAGCTTCCAGGGTTACCTCCGAATCATGAGGTGGAGTTTGGCATTGATCTACTTCCGGGAACAGCTCCGGTGTCTGTTGCCCCATATAGGATGGCTTCGAAGGAGTTGGTAGAACTTAAAGCTCAAATATAGGAATTGTTGGATCATGGTTTTATCCGACCAAGTGTGTCACCATAAGGAGTGCTAGTGTTGTTTGTGAAGAAAAAGATAGGTCAATGCGGATGTGCATTGACTATAGGGAATTAAACAAGTTGACGATTAAGAACAAATACCCGTTGACAAGGAATGATGATCTGTTCGATCAGCTACGAGGCGCTTCAGTCTTCTCGAAAATAGATTTGAGATCGGGGTATCATCAGTTAAAGGTCAAGGAGGTAGACATTCATAAGACTGCTTTTCAGACTTGTTATGGTCACTACGAGTTCTTAGTGATGCCGTTCGGGTTAACGAATGCACCAGCTGCATTTATAGATATGATGAACCGGTTATTCCAACCCTACCTGGATCGATTTGTCGTAGTGTTCATAGATGATATCTTGGTATATTCAAGGACAAAGAGGAGCATGATTCGCATCTTCGGATAGCTCTACAGATTTTGAGAGAGAAGCAATTGTTAGATGAATTACTAAGTTCTCGACTTCAGTAAGTGGAAGGTGGTGAGACAGAAGATTTTGGTCTGAACAGTGATGTAGTATTATGCTTTCATGGAAACATTTGTATGCCAAAGGATTTCGAGTTGAGACAGAGGATTCTGCGAGAGGTGCATAGTAGCTCATACGCTATGCATCCTGTTGGGAGTAAGATGTATCGAGATTTGTGTGAACAATTTTGGTGGCCAGGTTTGAATCAAGAAGTTACCGAGTTGATGAGTAAGTGTTTGACGTGTCAATAGGTGAAGGCAGAGCATCAGTTCCCTTCGGGGTTGCTACAGCCAGTGAAGATTCCACTTTGGAAGTGGGAGAGGATAACGGTGGATTTTGTTAGTGGGTTACCTCTTACGCTTACTAAGAAAGATTCAATTTAGGTGATTGTCGATCGGTTGACGAAGTCTGCTTATTTCATACCGGTTCATATTGACTACTCACTACAGAAGTTAGCCAAGCTGTATGTAGCAGAGATTGTGAGGTTGCATGGGGTACTAGTATCTATCATATCAGACAGGGACCCTAGGTTTACATCATTATTCTGGAAGGCGTTACATAAAGTGCTAGGTACAAGATTGGATTTTAGCACAGCGATTCATCCATAGACTGATGGTCAGTCAGAGAGAGCAATCTAGATTCTGGAAGACATGTTAAGAGGCTGTGTTATCGACATCAGGGGTAGTTGGGAGGATTTTCTACCATTGGCAGAGTTTGCATACAACAATAGCTATTAATCCAGAATTCAGATGGCACCCTACGAAACGTTGTATGGTCGTAAGTGTCGTACTCCCACCTACTGGACAGAGTTAGGTGAGCGACAGTTGTTGGGTCCGAAATTGGTTTTAGAGACAAAGGAAAAGGTTAAGTTGATTCAGGCTCAGTTGAAGAAAGCTTCTGACAGACAAAAATCGTATGCAGATCTGAAGCGTAAAGAAATAAAGTTTTCGATGGGTAATTAGGTTTTTCTGAAAGTTTCACCTTGGAAGAGAGTTTTAAGGTTTGGACAAAAGGGCAAGTTGAGCCCCAGATTCATTGGGCCTTATCGAGTGTTGAAACGTGTGGGACCAGTATCTTATCAGCTTGAATTACCTTCGAAGTTGAATTATGTATTCCATGTCTCAATGTTGAGGCGCTATCATTCGGATACGTCTCACATAGTGTTGGCGGAAGAGAATAAAGTGAGACTAGACCTATATTTTGAAGAATAACCAGTGCAGATCTTAGAACGAGATGTTAAAGTGTTGAGAAGGAAGTCAGTTCTATTGGTCAAAGTATTATGGCATAATCATGGTTTAGAAGAAGCCACGTGGGAGCCAGAAGAGGCAATTCGACAGCAATACCCTCACCTCTTCTAGCCAGGTAAATTTCAAGGCCAAAATTTCTTTAAAGGGGTAGAACCGTAACATCCTAGAATTAGGGGTTCTACATTTTGTGCTATTTTATGTGCTTGGCTCATTTTGCTTGTTATGTGGGTGTGTTTGGAGGTCTTGGGGGCTCGGGTTCGAGCCAGGGCCTTGGTAAAATTTTATTTTTAGGGCACTTTACGGGGAGAGCTAGGGGAAACAGGCTTTAAGGATATTTAGTTGTGTTTGATGTCACAAGTGGAGTAAGTGGCTTAGTGGTTGAAGTCACTTGTAGGAGCAAAATGGAAGGAGTTCGAATACTATCTGCATCATTATGGAGCTTTATTTTTGGTGCCAGGATAGAAAAGAGGTGGCATTCAACTCGGACTCTACATGGTGGTTGTGGAATGAGTCAACAAATTCAAAATGGATGGAAGAGAGGTCTTGGAGGAGTTTAAATGGGTCAACTGATTCAAATGGTGGATGGAGATGACTTGGTGGAGCAAATCAAAGAGTGAATCATGGGTGTGGGAGTGAGGTGATAGTTGGCCAAAATGGGAAGTGTTTGGGGGGGAGTAAATTCGGTCAAGAGGGGTCTTTGGTGGGGTAGTTTTCGATTTTGGGGTGTTGTGTGTGTGCCAAATTTTGGAGCATATTTTTGAGCATTAGTGCAAGTGTGAGCTTTCTTTTTCTTTCTGTCAATCGGGTTCAATTCTAGTCTCATTTTCTTTTGCCGAAACTTAAGTCTTTTGAGTGGATTTTTCTTCATTTCTTCATCTCTTCTTGACTCTATGGTGATAGTCGAATCTTGAGAGTGACCGTTTGTACATTTCTTCTTCCCTTCATCCATACCTACCAACTGTCTTCTCTCTTCTTCTCATAGCTGAAACTTTGTTGCTCCTTCATTATCATCCTTTTATCTCTCTCCTAAAGCTGAATAGTTCCTTTGGTCCCAAGTGAATTGGATTCATCTTGTTTATTTGATTGTTAAAGGTAATGATCTCTTTTATATCTTGTTTGGCACTTATGTTCTTCTTTTCTCTTTTTTCATAAAAGTCAAATCTCCCTTCTTCTACTTTTTCTTCTTTTCTTCTTTGCTCATCTATCTCCTTCTTCACTAACTGAACCTCTGTTTCTTTTCATCTCAAATCGGTGCTGGTCGAATAGCCTAAGGCTTTAAGGGCTATTTTTTCTACCGAATCTATTTTGTCTTTTCACCACCATTAGCAACACAAGGTAACTTTGTACACTATATTTTCCTTCTCTGATTTTTCTTTTAAAGTCGAATACTCAAGGGTAACCTTTGAATGTTAGGCCGAACCTTTGCTTCTCTCGTGACTCATCTCTGATTAGAGGATGAATCAGTTGTGGTGCGGTTCATCATTTATCAAGGTAAGGAGTCATTTCTTTTTGGGTTCTTTGTTGTTATTTCCTTTTTATTGTAGTCTGCCTTAACCAAATTCCCTTATTAGACAATCAATGTTTCTCTCTGCGTATTGATCAAGGTTCTCTTCATGGATGCAAGTGCTAGCTTTTCTAAAGAGGTATCGTCAAAGGAGCCTGTGGGGAGTAGAGTCGTGGTCTCTGCTCCCAAGTTCAAATGACGTGCTGTGTCGGCGGTTCGAGATTTTCCGCCAGGCTTTGCTAGAGAGCCGACATCTGCTTGGGATAGGCAAATCGCGATTATTTCTGCTAGTGAGAGTGTCGACGATCTAGAGTGTTTAGTTCTACGTGTAATCAAGTGTTTAGTGCTCACACCTTCCTTTATTATTTTGCATTAATGATTGTGTTGGCTGAAAGCCAAAACGACTGTATAGACAGTTGAGATACCCTTGTGGGTAAGGTTGGAGACACCAGGTAAGTACCTTTATGATTCTGTCTTTCAAACAACATAGCCTAAACATATGTAAGATTTGATTATCTATTGTACATTGAAAATATGATTGCATTCATCACAATATGATAATATGTTGCATGGGCTTTGGGATATGATTGAAAGGGGAAATGTAACTCACTGACTCTATCATAGTGGTTTGGTACCACATATACATACATCAGTGACTATGTCACACTATTTAAGTGGTCCGGCACCACAGTGGTTTGGTACCACATTTATATATATATCGTGACTCTGTCCCAGTGGTTTGGTACCACAGTGGCTTGGTGCCACAGTGTTTGGCTGGTTCAAGTGATGTAGTGGATGGAATACTAGGTTAGGTTGGGTTACATTGCATACACTTTTTAATATGCCATATTGCAAGGGCTAAGGCTCAATGTGCATTTATGGGCTTAAGGCCAGATTGCGTTCGTTAGGGGAATTACACTGAGTCTTGGTGACTCACCCCTTAGCTTAATTTTGCAGGTAACCCCTAGTTGCAGATTTGGAGCCGAGGTGGACTTTGAGGTGGCCATGCATTATTTCTTTCGTAAATTTCGTTTCCTTCCTTTAAAGTTATTTTTAATTTGGGATTTTGTTATGTAATCAGGCCTCCATAATTTTAATTTGGGTTTTTATTTTAATACGATTATTATTATATTATGAAATGTTAAACACAAAGTTTTTCCTAAAAGTATAATAAACACTTTCCAAAATATAAACAAGCGAATAACTAGCAAACTAATAATGAAACTCGAAATTTTCTAAAACTATACAAACAGTTTTTTTAAATGTCACGTTTAGGAAATCCCCTAATTTCAGCTTTCGTATCACAAAACCCATATTCGACTATTAGTTCTTTTAAATAAAAGTTGGTAAGGAAACCCTTAAAACTGAATTTTAATGATGGAAACACAAAACAAAAAGTTTTTGAAATTGCAATGTTTTCACTAAAATTTCGAAACTATTTTTTTTTCATGTGACATGCCAGATTTAGTCGTAACATTTAGATCGGGTTTGGGGTGTTACAAGAAATATGGCTTAAACCAAGCCTAATTTAGTGCCACACAGCCTGAACATAAGGCGTGTGACTCAACCGTGTGATCCCAGCTGCTTTAATAAAATAAGTCAGTGAGTTATAAGGCCTAGACACACGGGCATGTCTGGTGGCCATGTGTGGCACACTGTCTTGGCACATAGGCGTGTGTGGCCATTTCATATAGGCACACTAGTTGGACACACAGGCATGTGAATGGCCGTATGACCAAGTAAGTATGTATGCCCTGTTTTCACACGGTCTGTGACACAGACATTTCTGGAGGCCATATGAGGCACACGGTCTGTCCACACAGGCGTGTGACGTTTGAAAAGGTGAAAATTATTCTAAGTTCCAAAAAATTTTATATATGTTAGGTTTTGTCCCGAATCACTTCTAAGCATGTTTTAAGGCCTGGTAAAGTCTCGTAAGGGACAATATGGCTGTGTTTGAATAACATATGTATTTGAATGTCTAAATGTATGAGATATGTACATGTTATGAAGTGAGTGATCAGAAATACCTCATAACCCTATTTTGGCGACGGATAGGAGTTAAGGGTATTACATTTTATTGGTATTAGAGCTATAGTTTAGTCGGTTCTAAGACTAACATAGCATATGTGAGGTTAGCTATACATGCCATATATAACCTGTGATAGTGTGATATCTCCCGACTCTAATGAAAATTGCTTTGATTAGACATATATGCTTTCCAATTGAGCTAAATTTCGATAGTATGGAATGCATACTCAAACGTTTTAGTGAAAATATATTGGTGATGAGTTGACACTCATAAAGGTATAGATCAAAGTGTATGACATTTTTGTTATTGATAAATGATATAATTATATGAGTATATGAGTTGTGATATGTGGCCTATGACTACTATATGAAATGTTTTGATTATGAATTAGTGTTTTGAGTTGGCATATGAACTATGTGTTAAGTACCAAAAGTGTTGATAAGACAATGACTATTAAATGTCTTGAGAATGTGAAATTAGAAATGAATTGGCTATTTGTGATAGTATATGTTATGTGCATGTATGTGAGAGTTAAATTTGAAGCTTTACTACCCTCACCCCCTTATCAGTAAAAATGTTACAATGAAATCTGTAAGATTTGTATTGAATAAGTTCATGAGTGTGAAGTTATTGAAGTCCTTGTTTGAAATATTAGTAATATAGTCAGGAAAGAGAATGAATCAGCAAATGAAGACAGTACTAAGAGAGACATTGGATAGTTCTGAAGACTATTCAGATTATGCAAAGTCACTGTATAGAAGAAGTTAACTCGATTAAATGATCTATTTAGGTATGTTATCTAAAGAAAGGTATTAATTGAAAGTTCTTTTGAATTGATTTCTGTTATTGATGGGATCATATGGACTTAATGATGACAGAATTAGACAGTTGAATAATGTTTAAATGGTATTGATGGCTGAGTGCAATAGTTATAGTCGGGCAATTACTATTGTTCTTCTGGCATTCTATGTGTACATTCATTCTCAGAAGTATATATGACTGTTTAATTTCATAAGGAATTCTTATCGTATGAGAACGTTTGTTAAACATACTGTTAGACGAAAGCATTGTGGTATATATGGTTTATAATCGGCATTGCTCTATTTTTTCTTTGGTATTCTATTCTGTTCTGTTGATAGAGAAGTCGACGGTAAAATCTGTATGATTGCTAGTATTTTGTTTCTACTAGTTATTGTTCTGTTGAATTTACATGAAGATTATATTGCTTTTGCCACCGTTGATTTCAATGTTTATGAGTGTTGTTCTTCCTTCTGGAAATTTTCTAGGATATCATCAAGATCTTTATCATTCTATATGGGTTGTAATTTCTAGAAATTCTATATAGCTTAATATTTTGAGATTTTGCTACCTCAATTTTGTTATGATCTATGTGATTATCTGCAAGAGGTATCCATTTTATTGAGATGGTTATATATATTATGATTTAAAATTTCTGGTTTGATCTTAGGAGTACAGTGGTATATTTATTAGATTTATAGGGGTTGCGTTTCTACACTGGTTGCTATTGAAAATCATATTTGAATTTCTCTCGTGTTTAAAATACATTATTGATAACTGGGCATTATATATCTATACGGTTGAGATGTCGGCCTTATTATGACATTATGATTTCTATCTAATGGTTGTGGCTTCTATATAATGATATGTCTGGGATTATCCCTTATAGCAAAAAGGAAAAGCTTTCATTGAAAAGATCGATTCAGTGGTTTAGACTAATTTGAATTATTTGATTGAAAAGTTAATTGAGTGATATGTGTCCAAAACTATCCATTGGGCTAGAAATAAACGTTAAACAATCACGTGTAAATAGATGAATACTAGAAGAAGAATTTGTATTCTTGAAGATAAGATACAGAATTATATCTTTCAGAATAGTTTTGTTGAGAAATATTCTTGAAGTTCTTATTTGTGCGAATATATTGTTAATTGAAACATCAGGTCTGGTTCAATTTGAGTCAGGTAAAGAGTTTATGATTTTCACTCATGCGTCATTAAATGGTTTGAAGAGTGTTCTAATACAAGATTGTATAATTATATCTTGTGATTGCATACAGTTAAAGCTGTATGAAAGGTGTTATTCAGCACGCGAATTAGAAACGATTGACATTGTACTTGTGTGGGATAGTTAGCGACATTGATTGTTTGCTAGTAATGTAATTTACTTGATGTGACTAAGCAATCTGAATTTTGAGACAGCAAAGATAGTTTGAACCATCGAATGGTTTTGATTTAGTAATTGATTTTCATCCGGGGAAAATGACTACAATTATGGATGTTCTGAGTAGGTGGAAATACAAAGATTTATATACTTTTTCATACCTAATTTACTTAAAATCATGCATTTTCAATAGAATTTTTGTCATAAAATAATTAATTTTTATAAAATAATTAAATTGTATTAAAATTTTGAACATTTTAATTTTTAGTCAATTTTACAATCATTTTTAGTGAATTTTGATTACAGACATCGTTAGAAGAACAAAACCTAGAAGCAATTCGAAGTAACAAGGTGAAATAATTTCCAGTCTAAGACGGTCCAAATATGTGTATTAGTTCATAATATAATTAATTTTAATTTATTCCCAATTTAATGTGGGCGAAATAAATTAATTTTAATTAATTATGGAAAAAGGGCCCAGTT
Source organism: Gossypium rotundifolium (assembly GCA_025506655.1). Classification (NCBI taxonomy): domain Eukaryota; kingdom Viridiplantae; phylum Streptophyta; class Magnoliopsida; order Malvales; family Malvaceae; genus Gossypium; species Gossypium rotundifolium. Next base: position 165,218,121 of record CP106724.1, on the reverse strand, counting down.
GAGCGAACTAAACCAGCCACCAATCGGGCAGCCCAGGACCATTCAAATACTGACCCAAATCAGCATTTTAGCTGATTAAATGAGCTTGCAAAAAGGCCCTTGGAAGACTTCCAAATTTCATTCAAATCCCACCTTAAATTAAGGCTTTACGGATTTTCCCCAGGCTAATTTTAGCAAAGTTGAAAGTCTCAACTTTGCCATGTAAGATGGCAGGCCTTGAGGGGGCTCTTTGGCTGCTGAAATTTGCTATTTTTAGCAATCATCCTCAACTATATAAACCCTCCTTTGCTTCCCATTCAAAGCATCCCTCAACACTCCTATTCTCTCATCACTTCTCTTCTCTCCATTCTCTCTTTTTCTTCAAAAAAAAAAAACCAAGCCTTCTTGTGCTGATTTTCCCTCTTGCAAAAGAGGTGCTTTCTCAGCCATTTTGGGCAGCAAGTGAGTGTTTGTAGAAGCCTTGACCGGCAAGGACAACAGAGACGAAAGAAGGAGAAATCAGTCAAGCCACGGAGAAACACCGGATTTGCTTCTTGTTCCCTATCTTTTTAATTTCTGTTGTTTTTATGATGAACATACCTGTGAATGTTCATTTCTTTGAAATGGTTATTTTAAACAATCTAGATTGAATTAAGTTGTGTTGGGTTGATTGCATTTCATCCTCTTGATTTATTAAATTTATGTTTATGCTGTTATAGGCCTCAGTAAAATGCTTGATTAAGTAAAATCATGCCTAAGTTATTCTAGCATTATAATTGTTTAGATAACTAAAGAATTAACTTTTTAAACGCATTGAAATTGTAATTAATGGACACAGTACTTAATCAGTGCATGTTTAATTCTTTTAAGGTAGCTAAAGATTAGATTAGCATTGTATTTGGCGATACATATGCCTGGCATAACTTGCAAGATTATTGTGATTAAACTATTTCAAGGTAAGGATACTTTGTTACCTCACATAGTCTTTTATATGCTTATTAGGTTGAATTAATCGTTTGAATCGACGTAGGAATATGCGAGAGATTGTTTAATTTAATAAGTATGTATGTGCAATAACACGTTTACCTTTATAAATATGTTTAATCGGTCGAATTGGCATAGAAATATGTACAAGAGACGAATGGATTTTTTATTTGTAAATATGTTCATAAGTTAGAAAATTACCGAGTTGTCGTGATTTTTTCGTAACAAGTATAAGCATAAAATTAATAATTCTAAGGTAAGGAAATATAATTAATCCAACACAATTATATCATCTTTATTAAATCATATTTGCAATCGTGCACTAGAATTTCTTTGTTTATTTTAATTATTTCAATTAGTTTTTAACTCTTAGTGTTTTTTTATCTTTTTTTCAAAACCAAATATTTTTCCTTCACCAAAGTGTTTAGAATTACTTTCATAAATAATTCTTTTACAGCCCTTGTGGGTGCGATAACTCGACAATTACTTGTCACTTTATTACTTGCTGCGATTGTGTATACTTGCACATTTCCATCGTTCCAAGTTTTTGACACCGTTACCGTGGACTATTTTTCAGAAGCCATTATTTGTGAATTTGTTAGTCTTACATTTTGGTTTAATTTTTTGTTTAATTTTTAACTTAATTAATTTTTCTGTAAATATTTCAAGTGTTTATGAGTATTGACCGAATTATCGATTTACTCCCTATAGACCCTGAGATATAACGAACCTTTTGACAATATAGAAGACAAGAAAATCAAAGGAGGATCGAAGAAATGAATTTCAAGAATATGAATCAATGAAATGGAGCAAACCTTACTCAAAATCCAATCCTTACTGCTGATGATAGGGATAGAGCCTTAAGATAATATGTCGTGCCAATGTTCAATGATATTAATCTGGGTATTAGAAGACCCGAAATCGAGGCACAATAATTTGAGCTGAAGCCAGTCATGTTCCAGATGCTTCAGACAGTGGGCCAATTCAGTGGAATGCCTACCGAAGACCCTCATTTGCACTTGAGACTATTCATGGAGGTGAACGACTCTTTCAAATTAGCCGGAGTACCTGAAGATGCATTAGGATTGAAGTTGTTCCCATATTCACTAAGGGAAAAAGCTTGAGTCCTGGTTGAACTCAGTGCCACCAAACTCAATTTCCACATGGCAAGAGTTAGTAAAGAGATTTCTTATGAAGTATTTCTCGCCTAGCAAGAATGCTAAGTTAAGGAACGAGATCACTGCCTTCCAAAAAATGGATGATGAATCCTTGTATGAGGCATGGAAAAGATTTAAAGAGTTATTATGAAAGTGCCCTTATCATGGAATTCCACATTGCTAATGGTCTCAACCCTCACACAAGGATGGTAGTGGAAGCTTCTGCTAATGGTGCTCTCCTTTCTAAGTCTTACAATGAGGCTGTAACATCCTTAAAATGGGGTTCTGCGTTTTGCTTGTGTTGCATGTGATGAATTGATTATAATGTTCATTTAACATGTTTTGGGGTCTAATTATAACCCTAGGTTAGGCCTGAGTTAGGGCTAAGAATTTTATTTTGGCATTTAAGGAAGTGAAGCTAAGTGAGAGAGGGGTTAAGAGATTTTATTTGGGAAGGTTGACACAAGAACTACCTTGGTAAAGTGGCAAGGAGGCGCCATTAGGGTGTCAGAGGAGTGACGCCACATGCAGAGAGGGAGTGCCTGTGTTCAAGCTGCAGGAATTGCACTCTTGCTTATTCTTTTTCACGCCACAAGCAAGGAGAGGAGTGCTCAGATTGGACTCTTCGAGATAAGGATAGAGGGAGTCAAATGGATGTAGATGAGGGAAATTGAGGAGTTTGAATTGTATCAAGCTCACTTGGAAAAGTTGCCCGAATAGTGGACTGTGGGCAAAGGGGGCTATCGATTTTAGGGAGCATTTGGTATAGCCGAATGTCCCCCTAGACTCACTAGTGTTATTTTCTTTTTCTCTCAAAGTACCTAGCCGAAATCTTCATCTCCCTCATCTCTCTCTTTTTCTTCCTATTTTGTTCAAGCCGAAAACACCATAGCAGAACCCTTTACACTCACCTTTTCTTTTCTCTCTTTCAAACCCCTTTGTGCTGGAAGTCCTTTCATTCATCTTGGCTGAATCTCCTTCTTTATTCTAGTGTTATTTTGGTGAATATCAACCAGGAGTAAATTTTCTTCGGGTTCTTCTTTAATCAAATTTGAAGAGGGTAAGTGTTCTTGGCCAAATTTCTATTATTTCCTTTCCCTTTTCTCTGTTAACTCACATAAGGTTAAAAGCCAAATTTCAGCATTTGTTGACATGATTCCTAACCCTTGTTGGAAACTGATTTCTCCTAGGATCTTTGGGATTAAGAGCCGAATCTGATCCTTCCATTTGGAGTGTGCCGATCTTTGGTGTATAGAAGTTTAACTCATTGAATAAGGTAAGTAGGTGTCAAACTCTTTTGGTTTTGGATTCATGGTATGGCCGAATGGCCTTTAGTTCTTTAATGATGTGTTAAGCTGATTGTAGGAGGAAGGGGATGTAGCCGAATAAAGTGAAGTTGGAAGATTAGTTAGCCGATTAAAGGTGTGGCCGATTGCAAGGGGGCTTAGTGTGTGGTTTCGGGATTTGGTAGGAGACCAAATTGGCACTAAGGTAAGGAATTAACCTTGTGTGATTCATCCTTCGGGATTTGTGAATAAGCGAAATGGCTTTAAATCTAAAAGGTGGTGTTGGCCGATTATAGGTGCAGTAAGGGCATACGTTTCAAGATTTTGCGTATAGTCAGGTGTGTAAATGCTTACACACTTTATTAGTTTAATAATGCTCAATATGGTACTGTATAACCCTTGATATTAGTGACTTTGTCTTGTGGGCATAAGCTTGGATGTCGGGTAAGTCCCCTATTATGCGATCCTTAGTATGCATCATCATGATTCGTTCGATGCTGTGTTATATGATATTTGGATTGATTATTTGATAATATGGCATGTATGTTATGAACATAATGACGGGTTTGATGAGAGGAGGGGGATGATTTATTTTGGACTGTCACCAGTGGTTTTGACCACATGACCACCAGTGGTTTTGACCACATACCAATTTGTGACTTGTCCCAGTGGGTTAGCCCTACGAGATTATATACGGGATTGTCATCAGTGGTTTTGACCACACGATGGGTTGGCCCCATCACTTGAAATGTGACTTCGGTCATCAGTGGTTTTGACCATACCGATATATTTGTGACTACGGTCACCAGTGGTTTTGACCACCAGTGGTTTTGACCACACGAGGTAGTTAAAGGTGTTTGGATGGCTAGGTTATGGGTTGCTTGTTTTGCATGGTTTGAATGTTTTACTGATAACTTGTGTAAGTGAATGCACTATCGGGTTGGGGATTTACACTCTGAGTCTTGGTGACTCACACCATCCCTTATATTTTGCAGGTGAATAGATTGCGGAGATGGAGCCGGGAGGACTCGAGGCGGCCATGCATGTTCGTTGAACTTTGAATTCTTATAGTTACTATTTAAATTTTAAATTTTGGTTTTGGGTTATGTAATAAGGCCGCTAAGATTTGTTTTGGTTATTTTCATCTTTGCTATTATTTTAACTATGTGGGATAAATGATTTTACTAATTAACCGGCAAAACACAATGTTTTCAAAACTATAACTTCTTCATTTTTCTTTAAAGCGTTGCCATCGGGTAACATCACTCAACATATAATAACAAAGATAACTTCAATGGTTTCTAAAAATTTGTAACAATAATTAGACTATAAGCAATGATTTCTAAAAAGGGTTTCCTAAGAAAATTAACCGGCAAACTTTCGTTTTAAAAAGGAAAAAAGATATTTTCACTCTGTGACATGCCAGATCCGGATATAGTGTGATGACCGGGTTTGGGGTGTTACAATTTTGGTATCAGAGCCAAGTTCAAAGGCTCAGCTGTGGGCCGAGGCCCAAAACATTTTAAAGTAGGGTTTTAAATGTTCTTGGTTGGAAATGCATGGGTTGAACAGCATGGCACCGAGTCTCCGGCACCAATCCACCCAGGTAAGTACTTCTGACTATTGTGTGATTTATATGCAGGGGAAAAGGGTATTTTGGGATCGTAGATTAGTAGAATAGGAATTATTGAACCCTAGGAATAGTTTACCCCAACTCAAAAACATAAGACTTAATGATCCACTAAACAACCCTGTGAGTACGTCCCTGAGCCAAGGGTATGGTAACCGTTGTGTGCATGTCTAGGAGTGGATTTAGGGAGGAGCTTGGTATTTAAGCAGTCCTAGTGACTCACCTCCTCTTCACCCGAATCCTACCTGGTGCGTTGCGATGGTTCACCCCAACTAAGACGACTTATTCACAAGCTAAACTTCATAACTAAAACCCAAAAGGGACCAGCCATTTTGTTTTGAAACACTTTAAACTTTAGTTTTAAAAATACCACAGTACCCCTGATTTGGAAAAAGACCAAAATACCCCTGATTTGAAAATGACTAAATTACCCTTAACTTGTAAAATTACCAAAATGCCCTTAGTATGGAGGATTGTCGAGGTACCCTTGAATTGAAAATATTTAAAATACCCTTACTTTGTAAAATCACCTTGAACAATATTTTGAAAAAAAATTTTGAAAATACCCCTGGATTATGAAAAATTATGAAAATACCCCCGGTTTATGAAATTACCAAAATGCCCTCGATTTCTAGAATTTTTGAAACATCTATGATTTGTAAAGGTTTTTGAATTAACCCTATTTTAATTACTAAAATACCTCGATAGGTAAAATTATGAAAATACCCCGGGTAGTGAAATGACGAGAATACCCCTACACGTGGAATGGGGTAGGAAATTGAACTGAAAACTATGTGATGATCGAAAGAACCACTACTAAATTTCTCTACATAAAATTTATTCGTGGGTAATAAGTGGAACAGAGACTAATTCATAAATATCTTTTAAACAGATAAACCGCAACCATGGACATGAGTACTAGGGGACGTGGTCGAAATGTGCGAGGATGCGGTAGAGGCGGAGTAACCGTATCGGAACCTGTTAGGTCTGGTCAAGGGTCCGAGAATGAGATACCACCACCACCAACTGCTAGTGTTGGGTATCAATATCAAATGGGGAGGATGCAGTGTTGGAGGCGATGCTGCGAGTGCTGGAAAAAGTGGCTGGAGCAGGTGGGGGTATGGGAGCTTGAAAATTCGTATCTGAACGACTGCAAGCCAATGGAGCCGAGGTATTCTGAGGTGTTTCTGGTGTGACTCCCTATACGGCTGAGTATTGGTTGGAAGCGACCGAACAAATTATAGATGACTTGGATCTGACTGTTGAGGAAAAATTGAAAGGTATAGTGTCGCTTCTCCAGGATAAGTCATACCAGTGGTGGCTCACGGTTTGAGATAGTGCAACAGTGGATGACCTCACTTGGGACTATTTTAAGGTAGCTTATTAGAAGAATTATGTTGGGTCTAGTTACATTGATGCGCAAAGGAAGGCATTTCTTAGGTTGGTTCGGGGGAATAAATCTGTATTAGAATACGAGGCAAAATTTTTGAGGATGAGCTGATATGCTTGGGGCATTATAGCTACGGAGCATGAACGGTGTGTTAGATTCGAGGACGGATTAAGGGATAATTTGAGGCTACTGATTGCTCCACAGCAGGAAAGAGAGATTGCGGTCTTAGTGGAAACGGCCAAAGTTCCTGAGGAGGTGAAACAGTCTGTGAGACGAAATCAGGGCAGTGGGTGGAATAAAAGGAATGCTGGATCGTCTGGGTCTAGCGAAAACCAGCAGAAACGAGGTAGATATAGTGGGTCGAATTAAGCTGCTAAGCCTACAACAGATAATACTCAGTGGTCGCCACGATGTGCTCGGTGTGGAAAGTCTCACACGGGGGAATGCTAGACCAGAAACAGAGGATGTTTTGAGTGTGGGTCGATAGAGCATCGAGTGAAGGATTGTCTGAAGCGGTCAGCTAGATTACAGTCTGGGGATCAAAACCGTACTCAGAACAGGAGGGATGTTCAGCAGCCACAGAGGGGCCGTGGTGCTGCTAGAGGAAGTAATGGATCTGGTAGAAGACGTGGAGCACCAGAGGCTAGACAGCCTGGATTAGTCTACACAGCGAGGCGTCGAGATGAAGGTGACGCACTGGACATCATAACTGGTACGTTCTTAATCTTTAGATTTCCTTATAATGCTTTGATAGATGTGGGTTCGACACACTCGTATGTAGCCAGTAGCATAGTGGAAACTATGAACTTAGACTCTGAGATTACTTCTAGGAAGATGACTGTGATAAGCCCTTTAGGTCACTCTATAGAAGTAAGTAAACTATATAGGGAGGTACCCCTAGAACTTCAAAGGGTCGTGTTCTTGGCTGATTTGATGAAACTACCGTTTGGGGAGTTCGATCTGATTCTCGGGATGGATTTACTGGTGAAGTACCAGGCCAATTTGGATTACGCGACTAAGCGCATGGTGTTGAGGACAATTGAAGGTGAGGAGGTGGCGATGATAGGTAATAGGAAGGAATACTATCGAATGTGGTCTCAACACTGAAGGCGGAGAAAATGGTTAGGAAGGGTTGTGAGGCATTTCTGGTTCGAGTATGTGCTTTGGAGGCTAAGGAGTTAGGAGTGAAGAATGTTTGAACAGTAAAGGAATTCACTGATGTATTTCCAAAAGAACTTCGGTGCGCCTCCGGATCGGAAGTGGAATTTGATATAGACACATTGCGGAATCGCTCCGGTTCTATAGCCCGTATAGGATGGCGCCAAAGGAATTGATGGAGTTAAAGGCCCAAATTCAGGAGTTGTTGGACTGAGGTTTTATTTGACCAAGCATAACTCCTTGGGGAGCACCTGTGCTATTTGTTAAGAAGAAGGATGGTACAATGCGGGTGTGTATAAACTACCGCCAGCTGAACAAGTTGACGATCAAGAACAGGTATCCGTTGCCTCGAATTGATGACCTGTTTGATCAACTGAAGGGTGCATCAATTTTCTCAAAGATAGATCTCAGGTCGGGGTATCATCAACTCAAAGTGAAAGAGGTTGATGTGCATAAAACGGCATTCTGTACTCGGTATGGGCACTACGAGTTTCTGGTAATGCCTTTCGAGTTAACTAATGCACCGGTAGCATTCATGGACTTGATGAATATGGTGTTTGAGCAGTACTTGGACCAGTTTGTCGTAGTATTCATAGATGACATATTGGTGTACTCAAAGACTGAGGAGGATTATGATACACACTTGCGGGTGGTATTCCAAATTCTGAGGGAGAAGCAGCTATTTGCCAAATTCAGTAAGTGTGAATTCTGGCTTAGGGAGGTGACTTTCTTAGGTCACGTAGTGTCGCTGAAGGGATTAGAGTAGGCCCTCGCAAGATTGAGACGGTGTTGGATTAGAAACCACCTAGGTCGGTGGCTGAAATTCGAAGTTTTCTAGGTCTGGTAGGGTATTACCGGAGATTTGTGGAAGGATTTTTCTCTGATCGTGGCACCGTTGACTAAGCTATTGAGGAAAAGAGTTCCATTTGTGTGGACGGAGAAATAGCAGGAAAGTTTTGACAAGTTAAGGAAGATTCTGACGGAAGCTCCGATTCTGGTACAGCCTGAGGCACGAAAGGTATTCACGGTCTATTACGATGCATCACATACTAGTTTGGGATGTGTGCTGATGCAGGAAGGAAAAGTAGTAGCGTACGCGTCCCGATAGCTGGGACCGCATGAGGGTAACTACCCGACGCATGACTTGGAGTTGGCTACGGTGGTTTTTGCCTTGAAGATTTGGAGGCATTATCTGTACAGAAAAAGGTCAGTAGTTTACACAGATCACAAGAGCCTGAAGTATCTTCTGACTCAGAAGGATCTAAACTTAAGGCAACGCAGATGGATTGAGCTATTAAAGGACTACGATTGTTCGATAGAGTATCATCCGGGCAAGGCTAACGTGGTAGCTGACACGTTGAGCCGTAAGGTGGTAGTGGACTTAAGAGCGATGTTTGCTCGTCTTAGCTTGTATGACGATAGGAGTCTTTCGGAAGAATTGCAGGTTAGGCCGACTTGGGTTGAGCAGATCTAGGAGAAATAGTTAGAGGATGAGGATTTGAATGCTCGGAGGTTGCAAGTACAGAGTAATGGGTTGGAATGTTACAGCTTGACTCACGACAGAGTACTGTGTTTTCAAGGGAGAGCTTGTATGCTGAAGGACATGGAGTTGAGGCAAAGGATTCTTTAGGATGCACATAGCAGCCCATACGCTATGCATCCTAGAGGTAGCAAGATGTACCAGATTTGCGAAGCGATTACTGTGGCTGTGGTTGAAGTGGGAGGTGGCGAGTTTGTGGGAAAATGTCGGCGTGTAGCTAAGTCAAAGCGAGCATCAATTGCCGTCAGGTTTACTTCAGCCGGTGAAAATTCCTCAATGGAAGTGGGAAAGGATTACCATGGATTTTGTCAGTGGGCTACCCCTAACGCCCAGTAAGAAAGACTCAGTCTGGGTGGTTGTGGACCGCCTGACCAAATCAGCTCACTTCATACCGGTGAGGGTTGATTTTTCGCTACAGAAGTTTGCCAAATTGTATGTGGATGAGATTGTAAGGTTGTATGGAGTGCCAGTGTCAATCATCTCGGATAGGGATCCTAGGTTCACATTGAGGTTCTGAAAAGCTTTGTATCAAGCTTTAGGAACAAGGTTGGATTTTAGCACAGCTTTTCATCCACAATCTGATGGTCAGTCTGAAAGGGTGATTCAGGTTTTAGAGGATATGCTAAGAGGTTGTGTTCTAGATTTCAGTGGTAGTTGGGAGGAGTATCTACCATTGACAGAATTCACTTACAACAATAGTTATCAAGCGAGTATCCAGATAGCACCATATGAGGTGCTGTATGGACGGAAGTGTCGTACTCCTACGTGTTGGACAGAGTTGGGTGAACGGCATGTTTTGGGTCCGGAGTTGGTGGCAAAAACTGAGGATAAGGTTAAGGTGATTCGGGCTCGTCTTAAGAAAGCGTCGGACAGGTAAAAATCTTACGCCAATCTTAAACGCAGAGATATAGAGTATGCAGTGAGTGATAAATATTTAGACGGAAAGGGAAGCTAAGCCCTAGGTTTATCGGGCAGTACACGGTGTTGAAGCGAGTAGGACCGGTAGCTTATCAGATCGAGCTACCGATAGAGTTAAGTTAGATTCACGACGTCTTCTATGTTTTGATGCTTAGGTGCTACCGATCAGATCCATCACACGTTGTGCCAGTTGCAGAGATTGAGGTGAGCTCAGACTTGTCTTTTGAGGAGGAGCTGGTACAGATCTTAGATCGGGATGTCAAAGTTTTGCGTAGGAAGTCAGTACCCTTGGTGAAGGTGTTATGGCAAAACCATGGTACGGAGGAGGCCACGTGGGAACCTGAGGATGTGATGAGGCAGCAATACCCTCAACTCTTCTGATCAGGTAATTTTGAGGCTGAAATTATTTTTAAGGGGGTAGAACTGTAACATCCTTAAAATAGGGTTCTGCGTTTTGCTTGTGTTGCATGTGATGAATTGATTATAATGTTCATTTAACATGTTTTGGGGTCTAATTATAACCGTAGGTTAGGCCTGAGTTAGGGCTAAGAATTTTATTTTGGCATTTAAGGAAGTGAAGCTAAGGGAGAGAGGGGTTAATAGATTTTATTTGGGAAGGTTGACACAAGAACTACCTTGGTAAAGTGGCAAGGAGGGGCCACTAGGGTGTCAGAGGAGTGACGCCACATGCAGAGAGGGAGTGCATGTGTTCGAGCTGCAGGAATTGCACTCCTACTTATTCTTTTTCACGCCACAAGCAAGGAGAGGAGTGCTCAAATTGGACTCTTCGGGATAAGGATAGAGGGAGTCAAATGGATGTAGATGAGGGAAATTGAGGAGTTTGAATTGTATCAGGCTCACTTGAAAGAGTTGGCCGAATAGTGGACTGTGGGCAAAGGGGGCTATCGATTTTAGGGAGCATTTGGTATAGCCGAATGTCCCCCTAGACTCACTAATGTTATTTTCTTTTTCTCTCAAAGTACCTAGCCAAAATCTTCATCTCCCTCATCTCTCTCTTTTTCTTCCTATTTTGTTCAAGCCGAAAACACCATAGCAGAACCCTTTACACTCACCTTTTCTTTTATCTCTTTCAAACCTCTTTATGCCGAAAGTCCTTTCATTCATCTTGGCCGAATCTCCTTCTTTATTCTAGTGTTATTTTGGCCGAATATCAACCAGGGGTGGATTTTCTTCGGGTTCTTCTTTAATCAGATTTGAAGAGGGTAAGTGTTCTTGGCCAAATTTCTATTATTTCCTTTCCCTTTTCTCTGTCAACTCACATAGGGATAAAAGCCGAATTTCGGCATTTGTTGACATGATTCCTAACCCTTTTTGGAAATCGATTTCTACTAGGATCTTTGGGATTAAGAGCCAAATCGATCCTTCCATTTGGAGTGCCGATCTTTGGTGTATAGAAGCGAATCATTGAATAAGGTAAGAAGGTGTCAAACTCTTTTGGTTTGGATTCATGGTATGGCGAATGGCCTTTAGTTCTCTAATGATGTGTTGCCGATTGTAGGAGGAAGGGGAAGTAGTCAAATAAAGTGAAGTTGGAAGATTTGTTAGCCGATTAAGGGTGTGGCCGATTGCAATAGGGGTTTAGTGTGTGGTTTCGAGATTTGGTAGGAGACCAAATCGGCACTAAGGTAAGCAATTAACCTTGTGCGATTCATCCTTCGGGATTTGTGAATAAGCCAATTGGCTTTAAATCTAAAAGGTGGTGTTGGCCTATTGTAGGTGCAGTAAGGGCATACGTTTCGGGATCTCGTAGAATTGCATAGTTTCGGGATTTTGCGTATAGTCAGGTGTGTAAACGCTTACACACTTTATTAGTTTAATAATGCTCAATATGTTACTGTATAACCCTTGATATTAGTGACTTTATCTTGTGGGCATAAGCTTGGATGCCGGGTAAGTCCCCTATTATGTGATCCTTAGTATACATCATCGTGATTCGTTAGATGCTGTGTTATATGATACTTGGCATGATTATTTGATACTATGGCATGTATGTTATGAACATGATGATGGGTTTGATGAGAGGAGGGGGATGATTTATTTTGGACTGTCACCAGTGGTTTTGACCACATGACGGGTTGGCCCCGTCTTGATATTATATTTTGTGACTAAGTCCCAGTTGTTTTGACCACTAGTGGTTTTGACCACATACCGATTTGTGACTTGTCCCAGTGGTTTGGTACCACAGTGGGTTAGCCCCACGAGATTATATACGGGATTGTAATCAGTGGTTTTGACCACATGATGGGTTGGCCCCATCACTTGATTTGTGACTTCGGTCATCAATGGTTTTGACCACACCGATATATTTGTGACTACGGTCACCAGTGGTTTTGACCACCAGTGGTTTTGACCACACGGGGTAGTTAAAGGTATTTGGATGGCTAGGTTATGGGTTGCATGTTTTGCATGGTTTGAATGTTTTACTGATAACTTGTGTAAGTGAATACACTATTGGGTTAGGGATTTACACACTGAGTCTTGGTGACTCACCCCTTCCCTTATATTTTACAGATGAATAGATTGTGGAGATGGAGCCGGGAGGACTCGAGGCAGCCATGCATGTTCGTTGGACTTTGAATTCTTATAGTTACTATTTAAATTTTAAATTTTGGTTTTGGGTTATGTAATAAGGCCGCTAAGATTTGTTTTGGTTACTTTTATCTTTACTATTATTTTAACTATGTGGGATAAATGATCTTACTAATTAACCGGCAAAACGCAATGTTTTCAAAACTATAACTCCTTCGTTTTTCTTTAAAGCGTTGCCATCGGGTAAAATCACTCAACATATGATAACAAAGATAACTTGAATGGTTTCTAAAAATTTGTAACAATAATTAGACTATATGAAAGGATTTCTAAAAAGGGTTTCCTAAGAAAATTAACCGATAAACTTTCGTTTTAAAAGGAAAAAAGATATTTTCACTCCGTGACATGCCAGATCTGGATATAGTGTGATGATCGGGTTTGGGGTGTTACAGAGGCTTATGAAATTAGTGAGAGGATCGCCAGCAACAACTATCAATGGCCAACCAGTCAAACAACGTTAGGAAGATGAGTCGCTGGAATACATAAAGTAGATGCTCTTACTTCACTCGCATCTCAAGTATCATCAATATCCTCAATGCTTAAAAATCTTACTACTAATGGGTCCAATAGTTTTGCAGCACAGCCGCCTAATCAATTTGAGAATATAGCCTGTGTCTATTATGGAGAAGGACATTTGTTTGAAGAATGTCCGTTGAACCCAGAATCTGTATACTACATGGGTAATCAGAACCAAAACTGAGGAAGGCAAGGGCTACAATCCAATTTTTATATCCCATCATGGATAAACCACCAGAATTTTCCCTAGAGTAATGTAACAGACCAAATTTGACCCTAATCAAAACGGTGGTTTCGGGACCACAAATCTGAGTCCAAGAAATATTTAAATATTATATTTCATGCTTACTATATGTCAATTAATGTGTGTGAAAGTTTCGTAGAAAAATTTTATCGTTTAAGTGTTTAATTTAACAAAAATGACTAAATCGTAATGCGTGAAAGTTGCATGCTATAGTGAAAAGTGCCTATTTGATGATGGCTTTTTAAAGTGAGGCATTAAAAGGGAAATTAGCCCATCTTTAAGTTAGTGGGTGACATTTTTCATAACTAACCTTAAGTTTATAATAGTTTTATTTTATGTTATAAGGTTAAATAAGTAATTAGTTAAATAACTTAATATATGCTAAAATGTCATAAAATAAGCCATCATCTTTTTGTTTTCTCCTTAGCCGAATGTGGAAGAAGGAAGAAAGCTTTGAATTCCTTTGAAATTTTAGCAATTCTAGGCTAAAATTCAAGGTGAGTTTTTAGTCGATTTTTGTTAATTTTTACGTTTTTGAGATCATTGCTTCAAACCGTAGCTGACCCATGTTAAAATTTTTAAAAATAAGCATACTTGATGTTCGGCCAATGCTATGTTCTTATGGTTTTTGATGTTTTATGATTTTATATTAAAGATATGTTAAAGATTAGTATATTTTGTATTGGAAGTTTTGGAGAAATTGAGTATTTAGGGTTAATTTGTAAAAATAAATTTTTAGAGGGGCTTATTTGCAAAATAAATGAAAGAAATGGACTTGTATATTCCCTATATATATTCAGCCCTTGAGTAGTATTCAGAAATTTTGTGTATTTTGTGTTTTACGCAAATAGGACTAAATTGTAAAAATGTGAAATATTAGGGGTAAAATGGTAATTTGCCTATTTATGTGCTTAGGGACTAAATTGAGAAGAAAGGTACTTGAATGAGCTAAATTTTAATGTGTTTAGATCAAGAACAAAGAAAAACGGATTTGGATCGGGGAAAGACAAAGTTTATCGAATAGTCGGTTTATACGGTCCGTCGAAAGTCGAGGTAAGTCCTTAAGCAAAAGTATATTAAAGAGTTAGTTATGAATATGTCAAAGGATAATATTTGTTAATTTTGGATATATATTCATGTGTTAGCCGAATGTTAAGGTATTAAATTGTATTGAATATACTTTGTTAATGTGATATGAAAAAGCCTATTCGGTTTAATATGTGAAAATAATATGAAGTATATGAGATGGTTGTGATTTTAGCACTAAGTGATGTGTATGGAAATGTAAAAGTGGTGATTTAATTCGGGCTTCGAGCCTAGCAGGCCTTGTGCCGGTGATCTATTTCAGGCTTAACACCTAGCAGGTCTCGTGCCGGTGAATATATCGGGCTTAATGCCTAGCAGGCCTCGTACCGGTGAATATATCGGGCTTAATGCCGAGCAGGCTATATGCTGGTGTTTTAATGTAACACCCCAAACCTGGCCTAGAAGTTAGGCCCAAATCTGGTGTGTCACAATGATGAAAACATATAAAGGATCTTGTGATTCGTACTAAAATAGGTGTAATTGAAAAAAACAAGTTTGTTTAGAAATATTTGATAAAAATACTACTAATCTTTGAAAAGCTGATTGAAGAATTGATATTTGAACTAGTGATCTTTTAAAACCATAACTTTTGAAAATGCCGTTGATAATTTGAAAGAAAGTCTGAGTTAAATCATTTTTAAAAGTTTATTTATAAAATCCACTTATTAATCAATTTGAAAATCGTTGATTATGCTTTTAGAAAATTCTCATTTAAAATAAACCAACAAAATAATAAATACGTCAAACATAAAACAAAACAAAATAATCCAGAGGCCTTATTACAACATAAAAACCCAAATAGTAAAAATAACGAAATAGAGCAGAAAAGTAATTTACTAAAGTTTGAAATATTTATTTTCGAAGTATGGCCTCCACCGAAGTCATCCATGGTCCCAAGTCCTTGTCACCTGAGATTTACCTACAAGGATTAAGAAAGAAAGGGGTGAGTTACAAGAACTCGGTGTATAACCCTCATGTCATCCACTAGGCCTGAGCCCATTTAGCAATATCTTGGGCTTGAACCCATTTACATAATCTTGGGCCTAAGCCCACTTTCATGTAATAAATAAATGATATGAATGCAACCCATCCCATCCAGCCAATCTCTCCACCGTACCAACCAATCTCTCCAATGGGGATCAAGTCAACCCACCCACCGGTCTCCCCACCGTACCAACCAATCTCTCTGTGGGGATCAAGTCAACCCACTCATCCAGTCTCCAATTTGCGTCAAGTGCTATTTATAATATTTGTGGCTGAGCCACCGAATCATATCTGGTAATATAATCGCATCTGACCTTAGTCACGATGGCACAAAGCCATATTTAAATTGGCACATAGCCATTATCGAATTTGTGGCAATACCACGGTCTACTCTTCTCTTCATTCAAGTTTCCCATCCCATGCAATATGTAAATATGCAACATACATAGCAAATCATGATATTTACAAATATAACAACGACAACAATTTCATACAAAAGTTTAGCCTATTAACACTTTGCAATTCGGCACATTAAGGCAATTTATCAAATCGGCCCATTAAGGCAATATATCAAATTGGCCCATTAGGCAATATATTAAATAGGCCCATTAGAGCATTTTCGTATTTCAACTCATTAGGGGCATTTTTGTAATTTTACCTATCGAGGGTAATTCAGTAATCTCGTAACCCAAGGGTATTTCAGTAATTTACCCTCTAAGGGTATTATGGTAATTTCGTAACCTAGGCTTAACTACTAATTTGGGGCATAAAATCGAAACTATCCATCTGCATCATACTGACTAAATTGACCATAACTAATGTTAGAAATCTCGAAATCTAAATCTGCAAATTTTCCTTGATTTAGACTCATATTTCTGCTTACTACAATTTTTCCAGAATTTTTACCTTAACCATTTAGTACAGTTTATTCCTTAAAGTTTCCCTTGTTTCACTGTCCAATGATTATGACCTCTCTTACCCAAAATCCAAATATCTCACTGTACCATTTTCATTTACTGCCCCCACTTGTCTCTATTAACAATAGGCTCACTAAAGAATCCATACATATAAATTATGTCCCATAATTCACATTATACAATTTTATACGATATTTCAAAGATAGAATAGAATACCCCGAAGTCATTTAGAACCGGTCTCACTAAAATTAACATATCTCAGAATATAATATTCCTTTTCCTTCTCCGTTTCTTCCATATTAAAGTAGACACAGTAAGTTTTAATCTGATATCCTACTCACTTTGTAATTCCTTTTATCCAATTTTAATGATTTTTCAAATGCACATCACTGTTTCTGACCGAAACTGTTTTATTACAAAACATGATTACCACTACGAACCTACGCACATTCAAGTGATCACGGATTCCGGTTATTGGTTTTCTTTGGTATTTCTACCGAATCATAGAATATTTCATGTAAAATTTCAGAGAGATGTGAGATTTACTCACCATTTCAAACATATATTCGGAAGGTACGGGATTACACACCTTGATTATGAGTTGTGCTTTCTACCGATTTCAACACCTATATTGATAGTTGATAGAAGATTAGTCTCAACTTTGATAATTGTAACTAGAAACACTTTATTAGGCTAACTCCATTTACCATGACTGTGATCTCCCTCGATGCCCCAAAAATTGATCCTACCAACAATATCAATTAGCCAACCTTCAATCTGATTAACTCAATAACCAAATGGAGATATCAAATGGACTATGAAAGATCTTCCTTACCTTAATCGATTATAATCTTGTTTCTCACGATCGTCCAATGACTAGAGATGATTAGGCGATGTTGTGGTATTCGGCCTCCCTCTATATAACGATTGCTTAAAGAATGAGAAAAAAAGAACGATGGAAAGGTTTCGGTTATGGAGGAGAATGAACAATGATATTCAGCTATCAAGGAGATTAGACAAAAGATGAATATGTGACCAATTCAAGAGAAGAGAAAATGCACTATTGTGCTAATATGTTTCGGCAAAAAAAGTAGCAAAAAGAGAGAAGATGACACAAAGGTTGCAATAGAATTTTTGGCCAAAACAAAACCAAGGCCTTACCAAATGCCAAGGTAAAATTTTCAACCACTTATCTACCTCAAAACCATCCACATGCATCCCCCCTTAGGATAAGAGTTTGGCCACCCAAGCTTTCCAAAACACCATCCACAAAATAAGCATCTTGTCCTCCTTACTTACCTATTTCTCTTGATTCCTTTCCCCAACTTCAACCTTGCCTTATTCTTATAGCCATCTTACCAAAAATAATGAAGTTCACCCTTGCCATAAATAGCCCTTGGCCGACACTTAAGGAAAGAGTGCAAAAATATTAGCCAAACATTGTACACAAAGGGATTTGAACCTCTTCCCTCAAGGTACTTCACTTAATGCCATAATGTAACATCCTTAAATAGGGGCTATTATATTTGAACTGTTTGCATGTGTATGGCTTGAGTACGTTATTAATTGAGGTGTTTTAGGGTCTAGATATAAGCCAAGGGTAGGCTCGAACTATAGGGAAAATTTTATTTTCAAGCATTGATTCAGGGGAGCTGAAGGAGCTAGGGGTTAAGAATATTTCGTGGTAAACTGTAGCACAAGAAGTGCCTTGGAAAAGTGGCAAGGAGGCACCACTTAGGGCTTGGAGAAGTGACGCCTCAAGGGGGAGCAAGGGAGCTCAGGTTCGAGCAGCAGAAATCCCATTTTCTGCTTACCATTTCGATGCCAAGGAGGGAGGAGTTGTGCTCAGCTCAAACTCTATCAGATAAGATTTAAATGAGTGGAGAAGAGGGGAGTTAGGAGTTTGATCAATTCAAAATCATTTGAATGGTTGGCCAGGAGTGATTCAGGGAGTTTGCCGAAATCTGAACTCTGGTATGAGAGGAGTAATCAGTTGGGAGACTTAGGAGAGGAGTCAATTTTCCATAATCATACTAGGTAGGCACTTTCGGCTAAGCAAAATTCTGAGCAAGTTGTTTAGGCAAAACCAAAACCTCATTTGGGCACTTGTCGATTTTTCCCTCTAGCATAGCAAGCCAAATCCTTTAGCACCATTTGGGACTTCTTTCTTTCTCTCATTTGAAACCGAAAGCCAAAAGCACCCTAGACTCTTGTTGATTTCTTCCTTAGGCATTGAGCCGAATTCCCTTTATTTTCCTCTCATTTTCTTTGAACCCGAAACTTGTTTCACTTCTCTTCTCCCATTTTTGCTCAAAAGCCGAATCTATTCTCTTTTCTTCATCTTTTTCTTTTCTCAAACCCTTGTACCAAAATCTTTTTATTTCTTCCTTTACCGAATTCCCTCTTTCCCATTTCATTTACTTCTCCATCTCTTTCATTAGTAGAAGTTGAATACCATTCATCTTTCTCCTATTCTCTTCTTTCATTTTATTAGTCGAATCTTATTTGTTTCTTCTCAAAACCATAGCCGAATCTCCTTTGTTTGCTCTTTACCATTGCGAAATCTTTCAAACTCTCCCCTTCTCATTATTGGTCAAATATCAGTCTAGCATAAATCTTCCTTGGTTCTTCTCTAATCAGATTTGAAGAGGGTAAGTAATCTTGGCTGAAACTTTATTCTCACTTTCTTTTCTCTCTATCGACATGTGTAGACAAAAGCCGAATTTCGGCATTGTCTTGGGTTTTAATCAACCATGCGATTGGTCTCTTTTAGGATCTTTGGGACTTTGAAGCAGTAGATCGGGGTCATCTATTTCCCTATCAAGCGATTTTGGTAAGTCAGTGGTAAGGCTCGTGTCGATTCAATCATTCTATTAGTTGTTCAAAAAGCCGAAGGCTAATTATTTTTATATGATAGTGTGTGGCCGATTGCAAGTGTGGATCATCGCGTAATTTTGGGATTTGGTTGGAAACCAAATCGGCATTAAGGTAAGGATTGTGGCTTCATGCGTTAACTCTTCGGGATTTGTTAGTGTGGCCGAATGGCCTTGTTAACGATATTGGTTTGGCCAAATGTAGGATAAAGGAGATCTAGTGTGTTAGATCGGGAACTTCAGGATTCAGCAATCGCGTTAGTGATCAGGTGTGTAACTTACACACTTCATAATCTATGTAAACCTATTAATAACTTAAAACTATGTTAAAAGCCGAAACTGTGTAGACTTCAATTTGGTACCTTTACTGGTATTAGCAAGGACTACGGGTAAGTCCATTTTGGTTGAGATTATGGCACATGATTTTTTATGTTAATATCTATGTCAAGTTTGATATATGTTTAATGATTAAGCATGATGGCATGATTTGTATGTGCATGAGCATTTATGTGGGTGATATGAGAGGGGGGGAAGATGATATCTGTGACTTTGGGTCACTAGTGGTTTGGCACCACCAGTGGTTTGGTACCACAGTTGATATTCGTGACTTTGGGTCACCAGAGGTTTGGCACCTCATAGCGACTCGTCCCAATGGCTTAGCACCACAGTGGGTTGGCCCCACATTTGATGAAACGGGATTGTCGCCAGTGATTTGGTATCACAACGTGGGTTGGTCCCACATATGGATTATTTGTGACTTTGGGTCACTAGTGGTTTGGCACCACATTATTATTGATATCGGTGACTTTGGGTCACGGTGGTTTGGCACCACCAGTGGTTTGGTACCACACGGGGTAGAAAAAGGAGTTGTGGATGGCTAGGTTTGGGTGCATGATATGTTTGCTTGATTATGACTTGTGTAAGTATGTTGCTATAATCGGGAGGGGGATTATGCACTGAGTCTTGGTTACTCACCTTCTCCCTTATCTTTTAGGTGACTCGTAGATCACGGATGCGGAGCCGGGTGGACTCGAGGTGGCCATGCGACATCTATTTCGATTTTATTTAGACTTTTGGTTTGGGGTACATCCATTTTAAATTGATTTTATTTGGGTTTGTAATAAGGCCATTAGTATTTTTTTTAGGGTTTTATTATATCTGCTTTAATTTTCTAGATGTTATTAAGTAAACTAATTAGTGTGCTTTAAGTAACTAAATAACTAAAGTTTTCAAAAAGTATACAACACAACGGGTTTTTCTCAAATCTTACCATCGGGTAACAATATTTTCAAAAGGATAACAAAGTTGGCTCGAATGTTTTTAAGAAAAATCTAAGTTTTCTTTGCTCAAAGACAAACGGTTTCAATTTAACTAAGTAAGAAATACTCGAGTTCCAACAGGTTTAACGTTTTCTATTGAGCCATGAATGATGAATGAATTTTAAAAAGCCTTTCGAGATTTCAAAGCAAATAAAGAAGATCTTTTTGCTGGAACTAAATCGGTAACTTGTTTTCTTCAAAATGTTTTCACTATGTGACATGCCTGACTCGGTCGTGGTGTGTTGATCGGGTTTGGGGTGTTACATTTTTGGTATCAGAGCCAAGTTCAAAAGCTCAGCTGTGGGCTCGAGGCCCAAAATATTTAAAAGTAGGGTTTTGAAAAGTTTGTTGGGAAATGTATATGGTTTGAACAGCATGGCACCGAGTCTCCAGCACTAATCCGCCCAGGTAAGTATCCCTAACCCTTATGTGATATGAATATGGAAGAAATGGGTATTTTGGGATCGTAGATTAGTAGGTTAGGAGTTATTGAACCTTAAGAATAGCCTACTCCAATGCAAAATTACATAAGACTTAAAGATCAACTAAACAACCCTATGAGTACGTCGCTGAGTTAAGGGTGTGGCAACCGTTGGGCGCATGTCTAGGAATGGATTCAGGGGAAGCCTGGTATTTAAGTAGTCCTAGTGACTCACCTCCCTTCACTCGAATCCTACCTGGTGCGTAGTGACGGTTCACCCTAACTGAGACGACTTATTCACAAGCTAAAGTCAATAACTAAAACTTGAAAGGGACCAGTCACCTTGTTTTGTACAACCCTAAAATTGAACCATGGTTTCAAAATGACCAAAATACCCCTAATTTGAAAAATGACCAAAATACCCCTGATTTGAAAAATGACCAAATTACCCCTGACTTATAAAATTATCGAAATACCTTCGGTATGAAAAATTGCCTAAGAACCCCGAGTTGAAAATTCCCAAAACACCCTTACTTCATAAAATCACCTGGAACCATATTTTGTAAAATTATGAAAATACCCCTAGCTTATGAAATTATCGAAATACACACGATTTTGGAATTTCTGAAATACCTACGATTTGTAAAAGATTTCCAAATTAACCCTGATTTACTACTGAAATACCCCGATAGGTTAAACTACGAAAATACCCCCATGTAGTGAAATGACGAGAATACCCCTACAGGTGGATTGTGGGTGAAGGATGTTATTGATGAATGAATGTGATTCACTGAATTTGGGTAGAAGACTTGAAACAAAAACTTTGTGATGATAAAAAAAACTACTACTAAACTTTCTTACATAAAACTTGCTCGTGGGTAATCAGTGGAACAGAAACTAATGCATAAAATTTTTAAAGCAGATTAAGGCGCGAGCATAGTCATGAGTTCTAGGGGACGTGGTAGTAATGTGCGAGGTCGTGGTAGAGGCAGAATGACCGTGTCAAAACCAATTAGATCTGGTCAAGGGTCAGAGAATGAGATACCACCACCAGCAGCTGCTGGTGTTGAGTACCGAGATCGACGAGGATGATGCTGATGTCATGAGCGATCTGCGGGTGCTTGAAAGAGTGGTGGAGTAGGTTGAGGTGCGGAGATCAATCAGATGTCGAGCGACTCCAAGCCAATAAATTTGAGGTGTTACGAGGTGTTTACGGTGTGGCGTAATCTGGTGAGTATTGGTTGGAGGCGACGGAATGAATTATGGATGATTTGGATCTGACGGCTGAGGAGAAACTGAAAGGGGTAGTGTCACTTCTCTAAGATGAGTCATACCAGTGGTGGCTCACGGTCGGGATGGTGCTACAATAGATGATCTCACTTGGGATTATTTCAAGGTGGTTTATCAAAGAAGTATGTTGGGACCGATATATTGATCTTGTGAGATGAAGGCGTTTCTAAAATTTGGTTCGGGGAGTAAGTCCAGAGCGGAGTATGAGGCAGAATTCTTGAGATTGAACTGGTATGCTCGTGGTATCGTGGCTACGGAGTATGAGCGATGTGTTAGGTTCGAGGACGGACTGGAGGATGAGCTGAGATTGCTGATTGCTCCACAGCAGGAGTGGGATTTTGAAGTGCTGGTAGAGAAGGCTAAGGTAGCCGAAGGGGTTAAGAAATCAGTGAGACAGAATGCGGATAGGAATAGAGAGAAAAGAGGGTTTGGACCATCTGAATCAGCCGAAAACTCTTAAAAAAGGGCTAGACAAGGTGGGCCTAATCAGTCTGGGAGACCTGTTGCTAATCAAGGACCAGTGCAGTGTAATCGGTGTGGAAATCTCATTGGGGAAGATGTTGGACCGGTGGAAAAGGATGTTTTGAGTGTGGATCGTTGGATCATCGGGTAAGAGACTATCCACGGAAGTTAGCCAGGATTTAATCTGAGGGGCAGGGTCGTGCTCAAATTAGAAATGAGGGACCACAACCACAGAGGGGTCGTGGTACTGGTAGAGGAGGAAATGGTTACAGTGGGGCCATGGGGCTTGAAGGAGGTGGTGCAATATTGAAGCAAGACAACCTGGATTGGTATATCTAGCGAGGCATCTAGAGGAGGGCGACGCACCAGACGTCATAACCGGTACATTCCTAATCTTTGGATTACCATATACTGCTTTGATAGATGTGGGTTCGATGCATTCGTATATTACCAGTAGAATAGTAGAGATTATAAACCTAGACTTCGAGACTACTTCTAGGGAGATGATAGTAATTAGCCCTCTAAGTCACTCTGTAGGAGTAAATAAACTATATAGGGATGCACCCCTAGAACTTCAAGGAGTCATATTTTTGGCTGATTTGATGGAACTACCGTTTGGGGAGTTCGATCTAATTCTCGGGATGGACTAGCTAGTGAAGTACCAGGCCAGTTTGGATTGTGCGGCTAAGCGCATGGTGTTGAGGACAATGGAAGGTAAGGAGGTGGTGATGATAGGTAATAGGAGAGATTACTTATCCAATGTGGTCTCTGTACTGAAGGCGGAGAAAATGGTCAGGAAGGGCTGTGAGGCGTTTCTGGTTCGGGTGTGTGCCTTAGAGGCCAAGGAGTCAGCAATGGAGAATGTCCGAACAGTGAAGGAATTTGCTGACGTATTCCCTGAAGAACTTTCGGGTCTGTCTCTGAACCGAGAAATTGAATTCGGTATAGATTTGTTACCCAGAACTGCGCCAGTGTCTATTACCCCGTATAGAATGACACCAAAAGAATTGGTGGAGCTGAGGGCTCAAATTCAGGAATTATTGAACCAGGGTTTTATTCGGCCAAGTGTTTCGCCTTGCGGAGCACCGGTGCTCTTTGTTAAGAAGAAGGATGGTACAATGCGGATGTGCATAGACTACCGCCAGCTGAACAAGCTAACGATCAAGAACAAATATCCGTTGCCAAGGATCGACAACTTATTTGATCAGCTTAAGTGGGCATCAATTTTCTCGAAGATCGATCTAAGGTCGGGGTATCATCAGCTTAAGGTGAAGGAGGCTAATATCCACAAAATGGCGTTTCGCACTTGGTATAGGCACTACGAGTTTTTGGTAATGCCGTTTGGGTTGACTAACGCACCGGCGACATTCATGGACATGATGAATCAGGTGTTCCAGCCGTACTTGGACCAGTTTGTCGTGGTATTTATAGACGACATATTGGTGTACTCAAGATCTGAGGAGGATCATGATGCACACTTGCGGGTAGTTTTGCAAATACTGAGGGAGAAGAAGTTATTTGCTAAGTTTAGTAAGTGCGAGTTCTGGATCAAGGAGGTGACTTTCTTAGGTCACATGGTGTCAGCTGAAGGGATTAGAGTGGACCCTCGCAAGATCGAGGTAGTATTGGACTGGAAACCGCCTAAGTCAGTAGCGGAAGTTTTTTCTAGGTTTGGCAAGGTATTATCGAAGATTTATAGAAGGATTTTCTCTGATCGCAGCATCGTTGACCAAGTTATTTAGGAAAGGAGTTCCATTTGTGTGGTCTGAGAAACAACAGGAAAGTTTTGACAGATTGAGGAAGATTCTGATGGAAGCTCCGATTTTGGTTCAGCCTGAGGCAGGAAAAGAATTCACGGTCTACTGTGATGCATCGCATACTAGCTTGGAATGTGTGCTGATGCAGGAAGGGAAAGTAGTGGCATATGCGTCTCAACAACTGAGACCGCATGAAGTTAACTATCCGACACATGACTTGGAGTTGGCTGCAGTGGTTTTTGCCATGAAGATTTGGAGACACTACTTGTACGGTGAGAAGTCGATAGTCTACACGGACCACAAGAGTCTGAAGTATCTCTTGACTCAGAAGGACTTAAATTTGAGACAGCATAGATGGATTGAGCTGTTGAAGGACTACGTTTGTTCAATTGAGTATCACCGGGCAAGGCTAACGTGGTTGCAGACGCGTTGAGCCGTAAGGTAGTGTCGGACCTAAGAGCGATGTTTGGCCATCGTAGCTTGTATGACGACGGAAGTCTTCTGGCAGAATTACAGGTTAAGCCAACTTGGGTAGAGTAGATTAAAGAGAAACAATTAGTAGATGAGTGTTTGAATGCTCGGAGATTGCAAGTGCAGAGTGGTGGTTTGGAAGGTCACAGCTTGACCAATGATGGAGTGTTGTGTTTTCAAGGGAGAGCTTATATACCGAGGGACGTCGAGTTAAGGCGGAGGATTTTTCAGGACGCACATAGCAGCCTATACGCTATGCTTCATGGAGGTAACAAGATGTACCGATATTTGCGAGAGCAATTTTGGTGGCTAGGTCTGAAGCGAGAAGTGACTGAGTTTGTGGGTAAGTGTCTGACGTGTCAGCAGGTCAAAGCTAAGCATCAGTTACCGTCAGGTTTACTTCAATCGATAAAAATTCTCAGTGGAAGTGGGAAAGGATCACTATGGACTTTGTCAGTGGGCTACCCCTTACGCCTAGTAAGAAGGACTCAGTCTGGGTGATTGTGGATCGATTGACTAAATCGGCTCATTTTATACCAGTAAGGGTTGATTATTCGCTCCAGAAGTTAGCTAAGCTGTATGTGGTAGAGATAGTGAGGTTGCACGGTGTGCCAGTATCAATCATCTTAGATAGGGGTCCTAGATTTACGTCGAGGTTCTGAAAAGCATTGCATCAGGCGTTGGGTATGCGGTTAGATTTTAGTACAGCATTTCATCCGCATGCATGCATGACGATCGGAAAGGGTTATACAAATTTTGGAACATATCTTTGAGGGTGTGTTTTGGACTTGAGGCGGTGGGAAGAATTTTACCGTTAATTTGAATTCGCGCACAACAATAGTTACCAGGCAAGCATTAAGATGGCACCATATGAGGCGTTGTATGGTAGGAAGTATCGTACACCTACATGTTGGAAAGAGTTGGGTGAGCATTAGATGTTGGGACCGGAGTTGGTTGTTGAGACCAAGGATAAAGTCAAGTTGATTCAGGCTCGTCTAAAGGAAGCTTCAGACAGGCTGAAGTCATATGCCAATCTTAAGCGGAGAGATATTGAGTTTGTAGTGGGTGACAGGGTTTTTCTGAAGGTCTCGCCATGGAAGAAGGTGCTGAGGTTTGGAAGGAAAGGCAAGCTAAGCCCAAGATTTATTGGCCCATATAAGGTGTTAAGACGAGTAGGACAAGTAGCTTATCAGCTTGAGTTGCTAGCGGAACTGAGTCAGATACATGATGTATTCCACATCTCCATGCTTAGGCGCTACCGTTCAGATCCATCGCATGTTGTATCGATGGAGGAAATTGAGGTGAGTCCAGATTTGACCATGGAAGAGGAACCGGTGCCGATTCTAGCTCGGGATGTGAAGGTTTTGCACAGGAAGAAGCTACGTGGGAGCCAGAGGATGTGATGAGGCAGCAATACCCCCAATTCTTTTGACTGTAATTTTGGTAGAAATTATTTTTAAGGGGGTAGAACTGTAACATCCTTAAATAAGGGCTATTATGTTTGAACTGTTTGCATGTGTATGGCTCGAGTGCGTTATTAATTGAGGTGTTTTAGGGTCTAGATATAAGCCAAGGGTAGGCTCAAACTATTGGGAAAATTTTATTTTCAAGCATTGATTCAGGGGAGCTGAAGGAGCTAGGGGTTAAAAATATTTCGTGGTAAACTGTAGCACAAGAAGTGTCTTGGAAAAGTGGCAATGAGGCACCACTTAGGGCTTGGAGAAGTGACGCCTCAAGGGGGAGCAAGGGAGCTCAGGTTCAAGCAGCAAAAATCACATTTTCTGCTTACCATTTTGATGCCAATGAGGGAGGAGTTGTGCTTAGCTCAAACTCTGTTAGATAAGATTTAAATGAGTGGAGAAGAGGGTAGTTAAGAGTTTGATCAATTCAAACTCATTTGAATGGTTGGCTAGGAGTGATTCAGGGAGTTTGCCGAAATCTGAACTCTGATGTGAGGGGAGTAATCGGTTGGGAGACTTAGGAGAGGTGTCGATTTTCCATAATCATACTAGGTAGGCACTTTCGGCTAAGCAAAATTCTGAGCAAGTTGTTGAGGCAAAACCGAAACCTCATTTGGGCACTTGCCGATTTTTCCTTGTAGCATAGCAAGCCAAATCCTTTAGCACCATTTGGGACTTCTTTCTTTCTCTCCTTTGAAATCAAAAGCCAAAAGCACCCTAGACTCTTGTCGATTTCTTCCTTAGGCATTGAGCCGAATTCCCTTTGTTTTCCTCTCATTTTCTTTGAAGCCGAAACTTGTTTGACTTCTTTTCTCCCATTTTTGCTCAAAAGCCGAATCTATTCTCTTCTCTTCATCTTTTTCTTTTCTCAAACCCTTGTGCTGAAATCTTCTTATTTCTTCCTTTGCTGAATTCCCTCTTTCCCATTTCATTTTCATCTCCATATCTTTCATTAGCAGAACACGAATACCATTCATCTTTCTCCTATCCTCTTTTTCATTTTTTTAGCCGAATCTTATTTGTTTTTTCTCAAAACCATAGCCGAATCTCCTTTGTTTGCTCTCTACCATTGCCAAAATCTTTCAAACTCTCTCCTTCTCATTATTGGCTGAATATCAGTCTAGCATAGATCTTCATTGGTTCTTCTCTAATTGAATTTGAAGAGGGTAAGTAATCTTGGCCGAAACTTTATTCTCACTTTCTTTTCTCTCTGTCGACATGTGTAGACAAAAGCCGAATTTCAACATTTGTCTTGGCTTTTAATCAACCATGCGATTGGTCTCTTTTAGGATCTTTGGGACTTTGAAGCAGTAGATCGGGGTCATCTGTTTCCCTGTCAAGCGATTTCGGTAAGTCAGTGGTAAGGTTCGCGTCGATTCAATCATTCTGTTAGTTGTTTGAAAAGTCGAAGGCTAATTGTTTTTATGTGATAGTGTGTGGCCGATTGCAAGGGGGATCATCGCGTAGTTTGGATTTGGTTGGAAACCAAATCGACATTAAGGTAAGGATTGTGGCTTCATCGTTAACTCTTGAGATTTGTTAGTGTGGCGAATGGCCTTGTTAATGATATTGGTTTGGCGAATGTAGGATAAAGGAGATCTGGTGTGTTAGATTGGGAACTTGGATTCAAACAATTGCGTTAGTGATCGTGTGTAACTTACACACTTCATAATCTATGTAAACATGTTAATAACTTAAAAGCGTGTTAAAAGTCAAGCTGTAGACTTGATTTGGTACCTTCTTTGGTATGAGCAAGGACTACGAGTAAGTCCATTTTGGTTGAGATTATGGCACATGATTTTGATGTTAATATCTATGTCACGTTTGATATATGTTTAACGATTAAGCATGATGGCATGATTTGTATGTGCATGAGCATTTATGTGGGTGGCATGAGAGGAGGGGGAAGATGATATCTGTGACTTTGGGTCACCAGTGGTTTGGCAACACCAGTGGTTTGGTACCACAGTTGATATTCGTGACTTTGGGTCACCAGAGGTTTGGCACCTCATAGCAACTCATCCTAGTGGCTTAGCACCACAGTGGGTTGGCTCCATATTTGATGAAAGCGGATTATCGCTTGATGATTTGGTATCACAACTTGGGTTGGCCCCACATATGGATTATTTGTGACTTTGGGTCACCAGTGGTTTGGCACCACATTATTATTGATATCAGTGACTTTGGGTCACCAGTGGTTTGGCACCACCAGTGGTTTGGTACCACACAACATAGAAAAAGGAGTTGTGGATGGCTAGGTTTGGGTGCATGATATGTTTGCTTGATTATGACTTGTGCAAGTATGTTGCCATAATCGGGAGGGGGACTATCACTGAGTCTTGGTGACTCACCTTCTCCCTATCTTTTGAGGTGACTCAGAATCGCAGAGATCGGAGCCGGTGGACTCGAGGTGGCCATCGACATCTATTCGGTTTTATTTAGACTTTCGGTTTGGGGTACTTCCATTTTAAATTGATTTTATTTGGGTTTGTAAAAAGGCCATTAGTATTTTTTTAGGGTTTTATTATATCTGCTTTAATTTCCTGGATGTTGTTAAGTAAACTAATTAGCGTGATTTAAATAACTAAATAACTAAAGTTTTCAAAAAGTATACAACACAACGGGTTTTTCTCAAATCTTACCATCGGGTAACAATATTTTCAAAAGGATAACAAAGTTGGCTCGAATGTTTTTAAGAAAAATCTAAGTTTTCCTTAACAGTTTCAATTTAACTAAGTAAGAATTACTTGAGTTCCAACAGGTTTAACGTTTTCTATTGAGCAATGAATGATGAACAAATTTTAAAAAGCCTTTCGAGATTTCAAAGCAAATAAAGAAGATCTTTTCGCTGGAACTAAACCGGCAACTTGTTTTCTTCAAAATTTTTCACTCCATGACATGCCTGACTCGGTCTGTGTTGACTGGGTTTGGGGTGTTACACATAACCTCTTTACTAATTTCTCACTTGTGCTAACCATTTATTCATTTATTTCAATAAGCATTGAAGCTACTTACCATTTCTCCTTAAAGTGCTAAAATACCAAATTTTTCCTAAGGCCCAATTAAACCCGAGACTTCATAGAAACCCCGTAAACTCCAAAATCACCTAACTAACAAGTCCAATTTGTAATAATGCCATTCTCTTGTTCTCAAAATTTTAAACATTCCTACGCCCAAGGCCCATTGGGCTCAATCCTACTAAGCCCAATTTTGGGATGTTACAATTCTACCCTCCTTAAAGAAATTTCGTCCTCGAAATTTCCAACTATAGGAACAATCGTAAATCCTAACCTAGCACCTTGCACCTCTGTTGTGCACTCTGATCTTAATAACACTAATTCGCTTTCTATCTCTAACCTTGGAAACTCTTCATATCATCAAATATTTAATCCCCAGAAGCAAACATGTATTTATCGCCCGTTCATAAAATTTCCTATATTCAAACATCACGTCCCACCAAAACATACCTGACTTGATAGTGATGGAACAATCTCGAGCCTTATGCTCCTTAGACCCACATCTCCAACATGCTCCTGACCTCCTCCAGCACTCACCCGGATGACGCCTTCCGTAATAATTGCAAGCTAAAAAATTTGGACGTGCCTTGACATGCTTCACAGAACGAGACTGTGACCCTAAAGAACCACGATCTTTTTTCTTCTTACAGTCCACAGACCCAACTTGAAGTGCTTCACTGATTTCCTTAACCTCCTTCAATACCTTCTTAACTATCTAAGTCAGCTCATCAACCCCAACTCGATCATGAGATCCCGTCTCAGCCACTAACGATGTCTGGGCCTCTCTTTCGGGCACATACCTTGGTGCCGAAGATCTAGTCCTAGCACCTCGGCCTCTACCACGTCCACGTCTACCGCGTTCGCGTCTTCTAGTTCTCATGTTCACTAAGTCGATATAATCTTATTAAGAGTTTTATGAATCATTATGCTATTTGGTGTATATTAAACGATGTTTTATGGAGTATGAGTAGAAAAATTATTTTCGAGAGTCAAATCTGCATCCTAGAGTCTTAGTCTCTATAGTTTCAACTCTTAAAGCTAACAGTTCTAGAGTATTCTACTTTGTAGAATTTTTGTATCACAAAAATTATAAAATGAAAACAAATACTTACTTGACTTGGTGCCGGATACTCATGGTGTCATACTTCCTTTAGAACATATATTTATAAATCAAAATTCTAAAAAAAATGCTTTTGAACCCAAACGACAGTCAAATTTTGCAACTGGGCTCTAATACCATAAAATGTAACACTCCAAACTCGGCCTAGAAGTTAGGCCCGAATTTGGTGTGTCACAATGAAGAAAACATATAAAGGATCTTGTGTTTCATACTAAAATAGGTGTAATTGAAGAAAACAAGTTTGTTTAGAAATACTACTAATCTTTGAAAAGCTGATTGAAGAATTGATATTTGAACTAGTGATCTTTTAAAACCGTAACTTTTGAAAATGTCGTTGATAATTTGAAAGAAAGTCTGAGTTAAATCATTTTAAAAGTTTATTTATAAAATCCACTTATTAATCAATTTGGACAATCGTTGATTATGCTTTTAGAAAATTCCCATTTAAAATAAACCAACAAAATAATAAATACGTGAAACATAAAACAAAATAAAATAATCTAGAGGCCTTATTACATCATAAAAACCCAAATAGTAAAAATAACGAAATAGAGCAGAAAAGTAATTTACTAAAGTTTGAAATATTTATTTCCGAAGTATGGCCTCCACCGAGTCATCCATGGGCCCAAGTCCTTGTCACTGAGATTTACCTACAAGGGTTAAGAAAGAAAGGGGGTGAGTTACAAGAACTCAGTGTAAACCCCTTACCGTCATCCACTAGGCCTGAGCCCGTTTAGCAATATCTTGGGCTTGAACCCATTTACATAATCTTGTGCCCAAGCCCACTTTCATGTAATAAATAAATTATATGAATGCAACCCATCCCATCCAGCCAATCTCTCCACGTGTACCAACCAATCTCTCCAGTGGGGATCAAGTCAACCCACCCTTGATCTCTCCACCGTACCAACCAACCTCTCTGTGGGGATCAAGTCAACCCACCCATCCAGTCTCTCCAATTTGCATTCAAGCTGCCATTTATAATATCTGTGGCTGAGCCACCAGATTCATATACAGTAATATAATCGGCATATAGCCTTAGTCACGATGGCACAAAGCCATATTTAAATTGGCACATAGCCATTATCAGAATTTGTGGCAATGCCACCGGTCTAATCTTCTCTTCATTCAAGTTTCCCATCCCATGCAATATGTAAATATGCAACATACATAGCAAATCATGATATTTACAAATATAAAAATGATAACTATTTCATACAAAAGTTTAGCCAATTAACACTTTGCAATTCTGCACATTAAGGCAATTTATCAAATTGGCCCATTAAGGCAATATATCAAATCGGCCCATTAAGCAATATATTAAATTGGCCCATTAGTGCATTTTCGTATTTCAGCCCATTAGGGGCATTTTTGTAATTTTACCCATAAAGGGTAATTCGATAATCTCGCAACCCAGGGGTACTTCGGTAATTTACCCTCTAAGGGTATTATGGTAATTTCGTTATCGAGGCTTAACTACTAATTTGGGGCATAAAATCGAAACTGTCCATCTGCATCATACTGACTAAATTGACCATAACTCATGTTAGGAATCTCGAAATCTAAATCTGTAAATTTTTCTTGAAACTAGACTCATATTTCTACTTACTACAATTTTTCTAGAATTTTTACCTTAACCATTTAGTATAGTTTATTCCTTAAATTTTCCCTTGTTTCACTGTCCAATGATTCTGACCTCTCTTACACAAAATCCAAATATCTCATTGTACCATTTTCATATACTGCTCCCACTTGTCCCTATTAACAATAGGCTCACTAAGGAATCCATACATATAAATTATGTCCCATAATTCACTTTGTACAATTTTATACGATTTTTCCAAGATAGAACAGAATACCCCAAAATCATTCAGAGCCAGTCTCACTAAAATTAACATATCTCAAAATGTAATATTCCTTTTCCTTCTCTGTTTCTTCCAAATTAAAGTAGACACAGTAAGATTTAATCTAATATCTTACCCATTTGTAATTTCTTTTATCCAATTTGTTGTGATTTTTCAAATACACATCACTATTTCTGACCGAAACTATTTTATTACAAAACATGATTACCACTACAAACCTACGCACGTCCGAGTGATCACGGATGTTGGTTATCGGTTTTATTTGGTATTTCTACCGAATCAAAGAATATTTCATGTAAAATTTCAGAGAGATGTGAGATTTACTCACCATTTCAAACATATATTCGGAAAGGTACGGGATTACACACCTTGATTACGAGGTGTGCTTTCTACCGATTTCAACACCTATATTGATAGTTGAAAGAAGATTAGTCTCAACTTTGATAATAGTAACTAGAAACACTTTATTAGGCTAACTCCACTTACCACGACTGCGATCTCCCTCGATGCACCAAAAATCGATCCTACCAACAATATCAATTAGCCAACCTTCAATCCGATTAACTCAATAACCAAATGGAGATATCGAATAGACTATGAAAGATCTTCCTTACCTTCATCGATTATAATCTTGTTTCTCATTATCATCCTATGACTAGAGATGATTAGGCAATGTTGTGGTATTCGGCCTTCCTCTATATCACGATTTCTTAAGGAATGAGAAAGAAAGAACGATGGAAAGGTTTCAGTTATGGAGGAGAATGAACAATGATATTCGACTATTAAGGAGATTAGACAAAAGATGAATATGTGACCAATTCAAGACAAGAGAAAATGCACTATTGGGCTAATATGTTTTGGCAAAGAAAGTAGCAAAAAGAGAGAAGATGACACAAAGGTTGCAATAGGATTTTTGGCCAAAACAAAACCATGTCCTTACCAAATGCCAAGGTAAAATTTTCAGCCACCTATCTACCTCAAAACCATCCACATGCATCCCCCCTTAGGATAAGAGTTTGGTCACCCAAGCTTTCCAAAACACCATCCACAAAATAAGCCTCTTGTCCCCCTTACTTACATATTTCTCTTGATTCCTATCCCCAACTTCAACCTTGCCTTATTATTATAGCCACCTTACCAAAAATAATGAAGTCCACCCTTGCCATAAATAGTCCTTGGATGACATTTAAGGAAAGAGTACAAAAATATTAGCCAAACATTGCACACAAAGGGATTTGAACCTCTTCCCTCAAGGTACTTCACTTAATGCCATAACCTCTTTACTAATTGCTCACTTGTGCTAACCATTTATTCATTTATTTCAATAAGCATTAAAGCTACTTACCATCTCTCCTTAAAGTGCTAAAATACCAAATTTTTCCTAAGGCCCAATTAAACCAAGACTTCATAGAAACCCCGTAAACTCCAAATTCACTTAACTAACAAGTCCAATTTGTAATAATGTCATCCTCTTGTTCTCAAAATTTTAAACATTCCTACGCCCAAGGGCCATTGGGCCCAATCCTACTAAGCCCAATTTTGGGCTGTTACATTTAAATTTCAGACTTCAAGTCTAGCAGGCAATGTACTGGTGTATGTGGTTCAAATTAGTGCTCAGCTTGTTATATGATGGTGAGTTTTCGATTCCAGAATTCTAGTTAAATTAAAAATGGTAAAGTTATGGATCAAATCATAGAAATTCTAAGTTACGAAAGCAAAATTAGAGAATTCGGCTATGAGGTATGTATTAAACATACTTTAATGTTATGAATATATGCTTGATGATGAGTAAATGAAATGATGAAAGAAAGTGATATGCATATGAGAGATGGAATTCAATTATAATGTATACTATGAGTGAATTGGCTATATAAAAGCATGAAAAAGATAAGTATTTGTACAAGTATCACTTTATGCATAAATGTGTGTGATTGTCTATTTAGTGTCTAATATACTGTGGTGAAGGAATGAAAGTTGACTTATATACAGTGAAAAGGGATATTCGGCTTTAAGTATTAGGTCATGAATGAGTAATATTAAGAATGTTTATTTAAATGCTTGTATACTTGAATGTTACATTATGGTTGCTTAAGACTTACTAAGCTAGCAAGCTTACTTGGTGTGTATCCTTTGTTTGTTTTATAGATTATTGTCCAAGCTATGTGCTCAGAGGATTGTCAAAAGAATCATCCACACTATCAACCCTTTTTTGGTACCTATACATTTGTTTTTTTTTTTTTTTAACTAAAGGCATGTATAGGTTAGACTAAGTTGTTAAGTCAATGAATTTTGGTTTGTATATAAGTATAACTCAGCCTTGCGAAAAGGGCTTGTTCCTCTTGTTAACTTTAACTATTGTGCCTTTTGATATAATGGTTGGATATTTGTTTAAAGTCAAGTTGGGTATATGCATGAAAGGTCGAATGTTTGATGTATACGGTGATTGGCAAATTTACTCTTAGTCTATTATATGCTAATCTAGGTCATTGTATAATACATTGAGAATATGTTTGTGGTTAAGATCATTCCATATGCTTTAGGTTTAATATGTATACAAATGCATATTGGGTTTGATCATAAGCATTATAGTAAAGTAGTAATAATATATGCTATGGTATTAGGATGTATAAATGACATGGATTTATTTAGTTCATATTAACAATGGTATAGGCGTATATAGTAGATAGAAATTGGTAATGTATTTATTTATGTGTTTGAGTAATATAGGAATTAGTAATGATACTCAATAAGTTATAGTATGTAATATATTAGTTAGGCAGTATGCTTGTCGTATATATATATGTGATGCGCTTGGTATAAGCTTAACCTTGGAAATGTAGTAACGATAAGCATATTGTATATGTAGTTTTGTTGCATTAATGTTATGTTTGGCCATAGGGTAATGATATTAAGGTTGTGTGCATATTTGAATAATGAATAGGTATGATTGGGTTGATCATATAAATATGGTATGAGTTTCTATATGTAATTGTTTATGGATAGTTGCTAGTATTTGAGTAAAGCATGGTTATAAAGAAAATTGTATAGCATTTCACTTGCTAGCCAAATTAGATATGAAACATATGGCTAAGAGTATACATGTTGTGAATGAATAGCTAATTCGAAATAGTTTGAAATGCATAGAATTTTTGTGACTGCTATAATTTGATTAAATGCATTACAGAATTGAAAAATGTCGTAGTTGCTTCTGATTATAAATTCATACATCAGCATGTGTATTATTTATTAAGCAAAATGTTTAAGTTTTGTTAAGAAACACCTTGTGACCCTAATTCGGTGACAAATACGGGTTAGGGGTGTTACAAGTAACTAAGTGGCTGGAACCAGTAACACTCACACCTAATCCAGACCAACCCAGAGCCTAGTTTCCTTCAACAAGTTCAGAAACCTGTTCAAGCTGAAGCATCCAATATCTTGGAGAGTTTGTTGAAGGCATACATGGCAACGAATGATGCCTTAATCCAAATCCAAGAAGGTACATTGAAGAATCTGGAAAACCAAATGGGCCAGCTTGCAACTGAACTTAGGAATCGACCATAGGGTACCTTACCTAGTGATATAAAAAATTTGAGAAATTCGAGAAAAGAGCACTGCAAAATGCTGACATTAAGGAGTGGAAAGATGGTAAAGCCCAATACCATTGAAGCTGAAAAGGAGCAAGTTGAGGCTCAAGACTCAGAGGAAGTTCAATTGAGTGTTGAAATTCCAGTTTCACAAGAACCAGAATCTATAACACTCGACAAGGTAACATCAGAACTAGCTAAATTTGATCAACTAATAACTCCATTAGATGTAGAATTACCACAAAAGACAAATCAACAATTACTAGTTCCAGTAAATAAACTATCACTGTAAAATCCTAAAAATTTGAGTATCAATATGTTGCTTGTCTTTGGTGTTAGCTCGGGTATGATTTTATTGTGTGCTTAATATAGTCTTGAGAAGGCTCGGGTTTACTTGGAATTAGAATAAATTTTAGTAAAGAGTACTTTACTATAGAGGAATCAGGTGACCTTGAAGTTTAAGTTAATTAAGTGATAAAAGATGGCATAAGATGAGTAATTGGCAAAGTGGTGATGGCGCCATAAGTTGGACTTGAGGGGAGAGGTTCGAATCTCCTAGCATGCAAATTGGGAGCTTTTATTTTTGCTTTTTCCTAGCAAGTGTCGACCAAGCATCATTCATAGATAAGATGGACTAAATTTTTATGGTAATGAGACTTAAGGTTATGGCAAGCATGAATTAGGGATTCAATTGCTTAATTATGGGGATAAGACTTCTCAAAATTTTGGAAAATGAAGGATTGCAAGGCTTGAATCAAGGTTGATGTTTTGGAAACTTTTTCATGGCCATTTTGACCATGAATATGGACTGACATTATGGACAAAGGGGAGCCAAAATTTGGCGGTTAGCTTGGGGTAGGATGGTAGCTTGTTAGAATTCTTTTGGTCATTTTGTTTTATTTGAAGACACTTTTCTCCATTCATCTTTTCCTTCCTTGTGCAGAATGTATTGGTGTAGAAGAAAACAACATTTGCTTTATTTCTTTTGGTCATTTTTTTGACCATTTGGTCATTTTTGCTAATCATTCTAGTTTCTTTCTCCTAGTGCCGAAACTACCAACACAAAAAGCCATTCTTTTTCCTTCTCCTTTCCCATTTCTGAATGCATTTTGCTCCTAAATTTATCTCTTTCCTCAGTCTCATTTCTTCTCTTTGAAAACCGAATTATAACACCTTCTTACCATTCTCTCTTCTTCTTCATTTTCTTTTATCATTCAAACACTTTCTTCATTATTTTTCTCTCATGGCCGAATGGTATTAATACCATTTTCTCCAATTTTCCTTCAAAGCTGAATCTCCTATTCATCTATATTGTCTTGTTGGTTATTCTTTCAACCCTCATTTAAGCAACAGTGTGATAGTGGAGTGCTGAACTCAAGTGTTCGTGAGCGTCGTGGGTCATTGGAATTGATTTCAGGTGTTAAGGTCAGGGTTTATTAAGGACTCTCATATTACTCATCATATTGATATAGATGGATTATTAATCGATTTCGTTTTAGGGGACGTTATCGCTCGATTTTCATATTGTGGAACAAGGATATTTGTGGTAAGCCAATCTCACCCTTAAAACCATTAGTCATAATTTTGATATATTATTTAGTCGGACTAATGATCTTTTGTCAATGGAGACAATCAAGATAGGGACGAAAAGGGCGATAAATAGTGTTCGGAAGACAGGTGGTTCTGCTATTCCCCCTAAGTTTAAGCGAAGGGCTTTTTTGGGAATCCAAGATTTTCCACCGGGTTGTGGACCCTTATCCGAGGAGAACTAGTTGTTTGAAGTCATTCATACTCCCGAACCTTTGTTTGTTCATGGATTTTCATCGGGTAACGAAACAACAATCGGGGAGAAACCGCAAATAGAAGTGGTTCGAAATTCTGAGGGTAAAAGTCTAGATCGCTATTTCTAAGATTCGATTTGTAAATAAATAATAGTGTTCTAATTTATCGTGATGCGTTTAGGTATCGACGAGCGGGAAAGTCTAGTTCTCACAGTAACTGTGTGTAACTTCACACTTATCTCGGGTTAGATACTATCTAGTAAGTATTGGGATAAAATCGTAAAGATGGCAAAATTGAAAAATGCGTAATAATTAACATTTTTGTGTAAATGCATGAAAATAGTTAAAGTCGTGAAATTTATGAAAACACCCTCAATGAGTTAATTGGTAAATAGTAAATTTTATGCCTCATTTGATAAATGGGCCAAAAAATTGCTAGATCGATAAATGGGCCAAAAAATTGCTAGATCGATAAATGGGCCGAAAAACTGCTAGATCGATATATGGGCCAAAGTTTGCTAGATCGTTAAATGGGCTAAAATGCTATTTTGTCTTATGGGCCAAAATGAAAATTTGAATTTTTGGACTCAGATGTATTATGGGCTTTTGTTAAATTATCATATGGATATATATATTGTTATGCATACATGATTGCATGGGTTAGGATAATTGACGAAGAGAAGAAAGGCCTGTTGCAAAAAATCTAGTTCGGTGGCTCTGCCACAAAAATATTTTAAATGGCTTAATGCCTCTAGTTCGGTGACTTTGTCACAATCTAGTTCGGTGGTGCACCACAATATTATTTAAAATGGCTTTATGCCTACGATTGGTGTGTTGGCGGGGTGGGTTGACTTGATCCCCATAGGTGTGTTGGTTGGTACGGGTGGTGTGTAGCGGATGGAAATTAGGTTTGGTTGGAAATTTCATTTTACATGCATTTTATTTATTATATTGTTAAATCCATAAATGGGCTCAAGCCCAAAATAATGTCTTGATGATCTGGCCCAATGAATGAGGTAAGTGAGTTATACACTGAGTTCTGAATAACTCACTCTGTTTAATTATCCATCTCAGGTAATGGCAATTGACGGGATGACTTCATGGAGGCCATACTTCGAACATGGGTTTTATAAACTATGAACTTTTATTAAGTATTTTTATTTAATTACTATTTTGTGTATGATGTAAAAAGGCCTTTATTAATATTTTATGGATTTTTATGTGTGGATGGATTTAATTTTGTTTTAGACACTTAATATGGGCTAATGTTAATTCAATAATGTTTCCTTAAATATTTTGTTTTAAAACATATGAGATTCTTTAAATATTCTTGTTTTCAAAATTATTTTGAACTCTTTTTAAAAAAAAACTACTTAAAAGTTTTTGACAATTAAATACTAAATGATAAGATTTCAAACTAGTATTTCTTTATTCATCGATTTTAAATCAAATTCTTGATTTTTATTAAACTTCACTTTCAAAAAGTTTTGTAGAACTGTTTTACCTAAATCATTATAGAATTAAATGGATGTTCGATCTGTGTGACAAACCAAATCTCATTTTAATGCATAGACCTGGTTTGGGGTGTTACAATCACCACCCTACCTTCAAAGACTTCAGAAGCAGAGTCAGGAGATTCTATTCAAGAAGTTCCTTGACGTACTTAAGCAACTTCACATGAACATCCTATTAGTTGAAGCACTTGAGCAAATGTCGAATTATGTTAAGCTCATGAAAGATATCCTGTCTAAGAAACAAAGACTTGGAGAGTTTGAGACGGTAACCCTGACGAGGGAATGTAGTGCATAACTTCAGGACAAACTACCCCTAAAATTAAAGGATCCTGGATGTATAAAATTGAAGGATCCTGGATGTTTTACCATACCGTGCAATATTGGAGCAACCTATTGTGGTAAGGCATTATGTGACTTAGGTGCGAGAATTAACTTGATGCCTATGTCAATATTTAGAAAGTTAGGGATAGGTGATGTTAGACCTACTACGGTTACACTTCAACTAGTAGAGCGAACCTTAGTGCATCCAAAAGGAAAAATTGAAGATGTATTGGTACGTGTAGAT
This sequence comes from Gossypium rotundifolium, assembly GCA_025506655.1. Classification (NCBI taxonomy): domain Eukaryota; kingdom Viridiplantae; phylum Streptophyta; class Magnoliopsida; order Malvales; family Malvaceae; genus Gossypium; species Gossypium rotundifolium. The sequence goes on along the minus strand of CP106724.1, from coordinate 165,178,223 downwards.
AAATTTATCTTTCCTGCTGACTTTGTAATCTAGACTTTGAAGCAGACAAAGAAGTGCCAATTATCCTAGGAAGACCATTCTTAGCAACTGGAAGGACCGTTATTGATGTGCAGAAGGATGAGCTAACTCTGCGTGTTCAGGATGATCAGGTAACATTTAATGTTTTTAAGTGAATACGATTTCCTGACACAATTGATGATTGTTCTACAGTATCGATTTAGAGGAATTAATAATGGAGAAGGAACTCAACTATGTTGATGATCCATTGGAACAAATTTTGGCATCAGACCCTCCAATTGATGAAGAGGAGAATGAATACTTAGCTTTGCTAGAAGCTAATCAAAGGATTTAATCCACAATCCCATTTTGAATCTTTGGAATTAGAGAAAAGGGATTACACCCAGCTAAAAGCATCAATCAAGGAGCCACCTAAGTTAGAACTCAAGGTATTACCTACACACTTAAAATATGTTTATTTAGGTAATGATTCTACTCCGCTTGTGATTGTTTCAGCGGAATTAACTACTAAACAAGAAGAGAAACTTATCATAGTTTTGAAACAATTCAAGAAGGCTATCGGATGGACCATAAACAATATTTTTGGTATTAACCGATCTGTATGGATGCACAAGATTATATTAGAAGATGACAAGAGCGGAACGATTGATGGACAATGGAGATTGAACCCCATCATGAAGGATGTAGTAAAGAATGAAATTATCAAGTGGTTGGATGCAGGTATAATTTACCCCATCTTAGACAGTTAATTGGTAAGTCTGGTCCAGTGCGTGCCGAAGAAAAGAGGTGTCACGGTCATTGAAAACGAGAATAATGAGTTGATATCGACAAGAATGATTACGGGATGGAGAATTTGCATCAATTATCGAAAGCTGAACAAGGCGACCAGGAAAGATCACTTTCCTTTACCATTCTTGGACCAGATGCTTGATAGACTTGCGGGGCGAGACTATTACTGTTTTCTCAATGGATACTCAGGGTATAATCAGATTACAGTAGCAATGGAAGATCAACACAAGACGACATTCACCTGCCCGTACGGTACGTTTGCATTTAGATGCATGCCATTTGGTTTATGTAATGCACTTGTTACATTTCAAAGTTGTGTGATGTAAATTTTCACTGACATGGTTGAGAAGTATTTGGAAGTTTTTATGGATGAATTTTCAGTATTTGGAGACACTTGTGATGATTGTTTAGCCAATCTAGCTAAGGTACTAAGACGATGTGAAGAAACAAACCTAGTACTCAACTGGGAGAAGTGCCATTTCATGGTACAATAAGGGATTGTTCTAGGGCATCAGTGATCGAGACATAGAATCGAGGTAGACAAAGCAAAGGTAGATGTTATTGAGAAACTCCTACCTCCAATATCTATAAAGGGTGTTAGGAGTTTCTTGGGTCATGCCGATTTTTATCGTAGATTTATCAAAGACTTCTCCAGAATTGCAAAACCTTTGTGCAAATTATTGGAGAAAGACGCGACATTCAAGTTTGATGATGAATGTTTAAGAGCATTCAAAGAGTTGAAGAATCGATTAGTTACGGCACCCATCATCGTCACACCAGATTGGGATCTACCATTCGAATTGATGTGTGACACAAGTGACTTCACAATTGGAGCTGTCATGGGCCAACGAAGGAACAAAGTTTTTCACCCCATCTGCTACACAAGTTAGACTCTAATAGGAGCACGACTGAATTATATAGTAACAAAAAAAGATTTACTTGCTATTGTATCTACTTTCGACAAGTTTCGATCTTATCTTGTATGTACAAAAGTGACTATTTATACAGACCACTCGACAATTAAATATTTACTGGCCAAGAACAAAGTTAAGCCGAGATTTATCGTAGATTTATCAAAGAATTCTCCAAAATTGCAAAACCTTTATGCAAATTATTGGAGAAGGATGCGACATTCAAGTTTGATGATGAATGTTTAAGAGAATTAAAAGAGTTGAAGAATCGATTAGTTACGACACCCATCATCGTCACACCAGATTGGGATCTACCATTCGAATTGATGTGTGACACAAGTGACTTCGCAATTGGAGCTGTCATGGGTCAGTGAAGGAACAAAGTTTTTCACCCTATCTTGTAACATCCTTAAATAAGGGTTATTGTGTTTGAACTTCTTTGCATGTGTGTGGGTGTTGTGTTATTATTTGAGGTGTTCTAGAGGCTAGTTATAAGCCAAAGGTAGGCCCAAGCTGTAGGAAAATTTTTGTTTTTAAGTTTTATTTAAGGGGGCTAAAGGAGTTAGAAGTTAAGTATATTTCGTGGGGGAATTTTAGCACAAGAATTGGATTGGTAGAGTGGCAAGGAGGTGCCACTTAGGGCCTTGAGGGTGACGCCACATACAAGGATGGGAGGACTCATGTTCGAGCAGCAGAAATTCCATTTCTTGCTTACCATTTTGATGCCAAGGGGGGAGGAGTTGTACTCAGCACAAACTCTGTCAGATAAGCATTGAACAAGTCAAATTAATTTGAATTGGTGGCAAGGAGAGAATTTAGGAGCTTGACTGATTCAAACTTATTCGAATTTGTGGTCAGGAGGAATTTGAGGTGTTTGTCGAGTTTTGAACTCTTGATTGAAGAGGAGTAATCGGTTGGGAAGCTGAGTAAGGGGGTGCCGAAACTCCTTAGTTAGCTGGGTGATATTTTCGACAAGCTTGGAAAGCTCTCATTCTTTGTTTTGTGTCAAATTCGAAACCACCATAGGATCTTGTCATTTTCCCCTCTAAAGCAGTTAACCGAATCACACAGGAACCATTTGGAAACTTTCTTTTCTCCTTTGAAAATTGAAACCCCACTTGACATCTTTTTACTCTTCTCTTTTTCGGTAATTAAGGTGCTTGGCCGAACCTTCTTCCTCCCCATCTCTCTTTTTTCTTTCTCTCATTCTTACTCAAAGCCGAAAGCAATCCTATTCCCTTCCATCTTTTTCTTTTCTCTTCATTCTCTCTTGTGCTGAATCTTCTTCTCTTCCTTTCTTTTTTTCGAAACTCTTTGAATCCTTTTTCTTTAAACCTAAGTCGAATACCATTCATCTTTCTCCCATCCTCTTCTGTTCACGTTAGCCAAATCTCCTTTGTTGCCCTCCACCATTGTCGAAAGTTTTCAAGCTCTTCCTTCATCACTGTTGGCCGAATATTAGTCTAGCTCAGATCTCTTTTGGTTTCTGTTCAATCGATTTTGGAAGAGAGTAAGTGTTCTTGGCCGAGTTTATGCTACTTCTTTCTCTTTTCTCTGTCGACTCATAGGAGAGCAAAAGCTGAATTTTGGCATTTATTGATATTATTTCTAATCATTTATAGGAACCGATTTCTCCTAGGTTCTTCGGGTTTTTGGGAGCAGTCGATCTAAGCCCTCTATTCTCTAACAATCGAATTTGGTAAGTCAAGAGGTAAGGATCCATGTTAGTTTAATCACTCTTTAGTGTTTGAAAAGCTGAAGGCTATTGAAGTGAGTGTTAATGGTTGCCGATTGTAGGGGAAGGTTCGATCTCACATACTTTGGGTGGTGGCTAGTATTCAAAGAGCATTAAGGTAAGGTTTGGGGTTCTATGCGTTAACCCTTTGGGATTTATTGGTATGGCCGAATGTAGGACAAAGGACCTAGTGCAGTAGATCGGGTATTCGGGATTCAGTGATTTCGTTAGTAATAGGTGTGTAGCTTACACACTTTATAACTTGGTAAATATATTAATAACCTAAATTTGTTAAAAGCTGGAAACCATGTAGGTCTTGATATGATACCTTTATGGGTATGAGCAAGGATTGCGGGTAAGTCCGTTTTGATGAGATATTGCAATATGATGTTATATACTATGATCTATGATATATTTGATGTATGTTTAATTTTAAGGCATGTTGGCATGATTTAGACACGTATTGCATTGTCATGGGTGATATGAGAGGAGGGGGAAGATTTGATATCCGTGTCTTTAGGACACCAGTGGTTTGGCACCACTAGTGGTTTGGTACCACAGTTGATTTCGTGACTTTGGGTCACCAGAGGTTTGGCACCTCATAGCATCTCGTCCCAGTGGCTTAGTACCACAGTGGGTTGGCCCCACAGTTGATGTAATAGGATTGTTGCCGGTGATTTGGTATCACACGTGGGTTGTCCCCACAGTTGGATTGATGATATTTTGTGATTTTGGGTCACCAGTGGTTTGGCACCACATTATTATTGGATATCGTGACTTTGGGTCACCAGTGGTTTGGCACCACCAGTGGTTTGGTACCACATTGGGTAGAAACGGAGTTATGGATGGCTAGGTTTGGGTGCATGATATATTGCTTGGTTATGATTTGTGTAAGCTTGTTGCATTAGCCGGGAGGGGGATTATGCACTGAGTCTTGGTGACTCACCTTCTCCCTTATCTTTTCAGGTGATTTGTAGATCGCGGATGAGGAGCCGAATGGACTCGAGGTGGCCATGCTTTAAATACATTCGGTTGTACATGGACTTTGATTTGGGTATTATTTTTAAATTTCAGTTTTTATTTGGGTTTGTAATAAGGCCTTTAAATTATGTTTTTGGATTAGTTTGCATGTTTTAGATTTGATTTCAAACTGTCAAAGTAAATTATTTGACTTGATTAAGCAATTTGAACACAAGGTTTTCTAAACTATATCACGCAACATTTTTAAACTTTACCATCGGGTAATACAAATCACTTGACAATAACGACAACTCAAATTATTTCCAAACCTAAGTGTTCCATAACACTAAACAACACTAGGGTTTTCATTGAAGATAAAAATGGTGACTCATTCACTTCGGAACATTTTTACTCTATAATACGCCGAACTCGGTCGTGGTGTGTTGATCGGGTTTAGGGTGTTACACATCTGTTACACAAGTCAGACTCTAACAAGAGCACGTCTAAATTATACGGTAACAAAAAATGATTTACTTGCTATTGTATCTGCTTTCGACAGGTTTCAATCTTATCTTATATGTACAAAAGTGACTATTTATACGGACCACTCGGTAATTAAATATTTACTGGACAAGAAAGATGCTATTCGAGATAGATCTGGTGGGTACTCTACTCCAATGGTTTGATCTAGAAATTCAAGATCGAAAGGGAGTAGAAAACCAAGTAGCAGATCGCTTTTCTAGATTGGAGCCACAATAGGGAAATTCTCCACTTGTACCAATCCAGGAGACATTTCCAGATGAACACATACCGAAGGTAAATCATGTCCATAATATTCCTTGGTTTGCTGATATTAGTAACTATTTAGCTTGTGGTTTGATGCCGATTGATAAAACGTATCAACAAAGGAAAAAGTTTCTTCACGATGCGAAGTACTATTTCTGGGAAGAGCCATATTTGTTTAACAAGTGTGCAGATCAGATGATCAGGAGATGTGTGGCAGAAGATGAAATATCGAAGATTTTATACCATTATCACTCAGCTCCGAGTGGGGATACTTTAGAGGTACTCGCACTACGGCCAAAGTATTACAAGCCAGATTATTTTGGTCCACACTATTCAAGGATGCATACACTTACGTAAAGAGTTGTCATCGATGTCAGAAGGGATTGTCACCAACAGAAATGAGATGCCTCAAACAAATATCATTGAGGTAGAATTGTTTGATGTTTGGGGTATTGACTTTCTTGGTCCTTTCCCTCTGTCTTTTGGTCACAGGTACATATTGGTAGCAGTAGATTATGCTTCCAAGTGGGTCGAGGCTAAAGATTATCTGACGAACGATGCTAAGGTTGTGATGAAGTTCTTACAGAAACATGTGTTCACAAGGTTTGGAACCCTAAGAGCTATTATCAGCAATGAAGGGACCCATTTCGTGAACAAGTGGTTAAAATGGTTGTTAGATAAACATGGAGTGAAACATAAGGTTGCTACAGCTTACCATTCGTAGACAAATAGGCAAGTTGAGCTGGCAAATAAGAAGATCAAAGGCATACTTGAGAAGGTAGTTTGCCCGAACCAACGAGATTGGTCCAAAAGACTAGATGATGCTTTATAGGCTTACAGAACAGCATACAATACATCTTTAGGAATGTCACCCTACAGGTTGGTCTTTCGGAAAGCCTGTCATCTACCTCTGGAGTTAGAGCACAAAGCTTACTGGGCTCTTCAATGACTCAACTTGGATCTTAAGCTTGCTAGAGAGAAACGGATGCTCCAACTCAACGAGCTAGAGGAATTTCGAATGTTCTCATATGAAAATTCCAAATTACTCAAAGAATGACTCAAGAAATGGCATGACAAGCACATTCGAGTTAGAGAATTTGAAGCAGGTCAGCAAGTCTTGTAATTTAATTCCAGATTGAAGTTCTTCCCAGGTAAGTTAAAATCACATTGGTCCGGTCCATTTATGATTCATCGCGTTTGAAACATTACTACAGAGAAAAACCTGAACAGGATCAAATCTTGTTCAGTTTATCAGATATTTAAATTTCATTATTTTTAATAAATTATTTAGGGTATATTTTCGGGTTTATTATGTTTAAATAAATTTTGTCTAGGAGATTGAAACTTAAGCAGGACCGCTTGTGACCCCTCCAATCTTCCTGGGAATTGATTTTTATATAATTTTTCGAGAAATTATTCCTTAAATGACAAAATAAATTTTTGGTTTTTCAAATTAAAAGGTCAATTTTTACCCAAGTTTTAAATTGCAACTTAATGTCAAATTTTCATTAAGTCTAGGCACTTAATCGAAGTAATTTTAAAAGTTGGTTGCTATTTTCATAAATAATCAAAACTAGGTGCCTCTTTTGTAAATATTTCCAAAAGGCATCTATAATAAATATTTTTACTCAATATATATATTTAGATAATAATAATAATATGATAAAATTTAATATATAATTATATATATTATAATTTATATATTAATTTTATCACTTAGCATAGAATTAGGATTAATTTAATTTTAATAATATTTTATTTTTGTTTTAATAAATTAATAGCATTAATAATTTAATATGCATTTATTTAATTATTAATTGTTGTTAACTTTGAATAGAATTAGAATTAGATTTTTTTAATTGTTAAATTCTACTAAGAATTCTACTCTAATTCCTACTACTCTCACTATAAATTCCACCCTTACTTCCCTCAATTCATTCATCACTCAAAACCCAAAACACCAAATCCCTTAAGTGCCGCAAGCCCTAGCCACAACATCACCAAGCTGTCACATCCCGAATTTATGGGGCTTTGCATTTGACGTGCTGTGATGTGTTGTTGTGCTTATTATGCTTGTTAGAATGTTTTAGGGGTCCAGAATGGGCTCGAAGTTGGGCCGAGGCCTTAGCAAAAATTTCCTGTTTAGGCACTCTAGTGAGATTCAGGTAGGATAGGGCTTAAAAGATATTATTTGTCAATTAAGACACAAAAATGGGCTTGTGGCCCAATGGTTAGTGGCGATATACATGGACTAGGAGTGGCATGTCAAGCAGTTAAGGAGGTCCAAGGTTCGAGTCGCATGATACCTTTTTATTTTAATTAATTTCGGCAATAGCAAAGAGAAGTAGTGGAGTTCGGCTTGGATGCTTGAAATTAGGAATTATTTAATATGGATAATAAGGTTGATAATGTGCTGATAAAGGGAGGAAGAGGTGGTGTTATCAATGACACTGTGGATGAGTGATCAGATGAGGATAAGGAGAAAATTTAGGAATTATCTAGAAGGCTAGGTGGTGGCCAAAATTATGACTCTAAAAGGGAGGAGGGATTAGTTTAGAGTGGGCTTTAGGGGTGCCGAAATTACCCTGTTAATAGGATGAGTTTTTGAGATTCGGAATGGGCATTTCCGGTATTTGTTTAAGGGGTATCAAAATTTTGCATTAAGTAAGAGGAATATCTCTTCATTTTCAGCATTTGAGTCTTCATTCTCCCACTCACTTTTCTCAAAATTCTGCTAAAGTTGAACCTACCTCTAGTCTGTCGAAATTATCTTTTCTTTACCGTCTCTATTGCTACTTTTCCTTTCATCCTACTTCTCTTCTCTCAATCATCTTTTTTTTCCAAAAGTCGAAACTCATAACTTATCTCTTCTCTATTCTTTTCCTATAACTGAATGATCATTGTTCTTTCCTTTATTCTCTCTTTTATGATTTCTTCATAGCCAAATCTTCATAGATCCTGTTGCACTGTCTTTCTTTTGATCTTCTTAGAAGCCGAAATCTGTTAGGAGAAGCCGAATCTATTGGTAAGTGCCAATTTCTTTTGATCTTTTCTCTTTCGATTTTGGGGGCCAAAGCTAAATGGCTACTTGGGTTGTTGAGGTTGTCGATTGGTCTAATACTTCTTTTCTTCTTGCGTTTTCTTTTGGGGACGACATCTCGGGAATCAAAATAGATCGAATCATCTAGATTCCAAAAGCCAAAAATCGCTAGTCTCTGAACTAGATCTCTTTTTGGGATTTTGAGGTAAGGGTTTCTTTAGATTTTCGTCGGGTTTTGTATAGTATATTCGTGATCTAAATCCTATGTTAAGGGTTGACAACCATATGTTGTGGTGGTAGCAACTGATAAGGTCTTTTGATGGAATCAAATGTCAATCAGGGGAAGGAGGGAATTGGATCTATAAAACCAGCCTCTAAGTTTAAGAAGCGTGCGGTGTCTGCAGTCAGATATTGGCCACCGGGTTGTGGACCAGCTTCGGAACAAAACCATAGATAGCAGTCGTATCGGCTACTGACACTGTTGACATAGAATGTATCGCCTTGTCTATAATCAAGTGTGTAGATATTTATCACATAAGTTTTCTATATTATACCTGTTATGGGCTAAAAAGTAGGAAAAGGCTGTGCAAACAGTCGATTAACCAGTAGGGGTTAGGCTAAGGATGCCAGGTACGTGAACATAATAAATTCTCTATGTATATCGATATATGTGATAACCTGTTAACCTGTAGATGGCATGTTGTTTTTACTTTTGCATATGGATATGTATGGGATGGGATTGATATGATGAAGGGGAAGAGCATGTTAATAGGTCAGTTAGTGATCGATGGTTAAACCACAATATATTATTAAGGTCGCATGGCGATCGGTGGCTCTGCCACATTTGATTAATAGCTCACATAGTGATCGGTGGTTAAACCACAATATATTATTAAGGTCGCATGGCGATCGGTGGCTCTACCACATTTGATTATAAGGTCACATAGTGATCAGTCTTTATGACAGGTAGCACAGTTGTCGAAATGGCGTGTAGCGGATGGAGGGTTGATTGTAGAAATCCGCACGATGTGATGGCTCGTAAGGGTTGGCGTGTAGAGGATGGAACTTTAGGTTGGGTTGGGACATTCAGCATGTATCTGTTTTGTTACTGTTTTGTGTGGGCCAAGGCCAGAATGTGTTTTTGGGCCTTAGCCGTTTATGTGATTCCGTGATTTACACACTGAGTCTTGGTGAGTCACCCTTTTATTTTTCCCAACTCTTCAGATGAGAAGTAGATCATGGACACGGGAGTCGAGGCAGACTCGAGAGGCCATAAAGACTTTAATTATGTGAACCGGTTTCGGGTTTCCTTTAGTTTTAAATTTTAGGTTATTTTTGTTAGCATGGAATAAGTTGCTTAAAATTTTCGGTTTACTATTATCCATGTTCAAGGATTATAGACTTATGTTTTCAAAGATTTAATTATAAAGCGAATTAAAAATGGGCTTTCCAAACACGGTCAACACAAAAGCTAAGGTTTATTTCAAAAATTTCACATTTAATGATTAACCGGTTAAACAATCTGAGATTTCTAAAATCATCAAGCAAAGGTTTCAACACCACTTGCTACTTGAAAGTTTTTTCAAAATTATGCTTCCTTCAAAGCGATCAAAGGATTTGATCTTAAACAAACAACTCATAGCATGCCAGATCTGGTCGTAATGTTTGGGCTAGGTTTGAGGTGTTACATTTTGGTATCAGAGCCCGATTCAAAACTCGAACTGTGAAATGGGTCCAGTAGTGTTTTATAGATTGATATAAGGGTAGAAAAAATGTTTTGGGCCTTCGAGTCTACCAGCACCGGATCCACGCAGGTAAGTATTCTAACCCTTGATAAGATATGCATGTTGGGTTTGATGGGCTTTATGGGGACGTAGGCAAGTTTGATAGAGTTTATGGACCTTAGGCCTAGTTAAACAACTCTTGAAATCCATAAGACTTAATTTCTCTAGTTAAACATGGCCATGAACAAGTCACCGAGCTGGAGCGTGGCAACAGGCGTACGCATGTCTAGGATTGGATCTAAGGAGAGCTTGGTATTTAAGAGGCCCTAGTGGCCCACCTCCTCTTGCTAGAATCCTACCTGGTGCGCAGTGTCTGTTCACTTAGCCGCGAGGGCTTGTTAATGGGCCAAAGATTATAACTAAAACCCGAAAGGGACTAATACCCTATCTTTACAGAGTTACTAAAATACCCTCGATTTGTGAAAATTACTAAAATACGCTAGGTTGTGAAAATTATCAGAATACCCTTAGTTTATAAAATTATCGAAATACCCCTAGTTTGCAAAAATATCAAAATACCCCTATTTTATAAAATTACCAAGATACCCTATTTTGTAAAATTACAAAATAACCCTATAGGGTAGAATTATGAAAATATCCACTGGGTAGTGAAATGACAAAATACCCTTGTGTGACGAAGGTGAGTTTATGGATGTTACTTGTGTGTTTGATACATGTATGTGATGCTCTGCTTGGAATGCAAATGGATGTTGATTGAATGTGGTTTCTAGAGCTAGAAAATACAAACTTGAGAACTGAACCTTATAGATATAGTTTCGAATTTGAAAAAACTATTATTAAAACTACTTCCCATAAGATTATGCGTTATTAATCAATGGAAGAAATTATTAATCTATAAAACTTCTAATCAGATAAATCGTGAACGTTAGATATAAGCACTAGGGGGTGTGGAGTGCTTGGCCGAGGTAGAGGCAGGATTGTTGTGTCGAAACCAGTAGGGTCTGGTCACGAGTTAAGGAATGAGATACCAGCGCCACCGGTATAGTGGCGTAATATCGTGACCAAACAGGCGAGGCGACGACGGTGTCTCAGGCGATGCTCTGAGTGTTGAAGAGAGTTACGAGAGCAGGCATGGGTACAGGAGCTCGAAAATCTGTGCCGGAGTGACTTAGAGCCAATGGGGCAGAAGTGTTTAAGGGAATTTCTAGTGTAGCTCCTAGTAAAGTTGAGTATTGGCTGGAAGCAGTGGAACGTATAATGGAATATCTCGACTTCACGAAGAAGAAAAGATGAAGGGAGCGGTGTCTCTTCTTTGGATGAAGCGTATCAATGGTGGCTTACGGTTAAGGATGGCACGATGGCTGACCGTATCACCTGAGGTTACTTCAGGACGGAGTTTCATAATAAGTACGTTAGGTTGAGATATGTAGATTCGCAGCGTAGAGCATTTTTGAATCTGGTTCAGGAAGTAGGTCAGTGGCTGCGTATGAAGCGAAATTCTTGTGTTTGAGTCGTTACGCTCGAGGGATAGTGACCACAGAACATGAGCATTGTGTTCGATTTGAGGATGGCCTGAGGAATGATCTGCGTGTATTGATAGCTCCACAGTGGGAGAGGGAATTTGTTGTGCTTGTGGAAAAAGCTAAGATAGCTGAAGAGGTAAAGCGGACAAAAAAATTGAACCAGAATAGAAATAGGGGTGGAAGGAAGAGAAATTTTGGATCGTTAGGGGCAACTGGGTGTACTTAGAAAAGACCTAGGTCGGATGGGCGAATCGGGTTGAGTGACCTACTGCTGCTAGCCCGACACGGAGGTGTGTTCCCTATGGCAAATTCCATTCAGGTGAGTGTTGGTCGAACAATGGAAAGTGTTTCAGGTGTGGATCTACAGATCATCAGATTAGAGACTGTCCACAGCCATGGGGCGATGCAGGGCTCGCAGGGCAGGGAAATAGAGGAGCTCAGCAGCCACAGAGAGGTCGTGGTCCAGCCAGAGGTGGTAACGGTTTTTGTCGAGGCCGTGGAGCACCAGGTCGAGGGGTAGGAAACACTGAGGCGAGACAATCGGGGCTAGTCTATGCTGCTAGACGTCGAGAGGAGGCCGACGCACTGGATGCCATAACCGGTATGTTTTTAATTCTTGGATTGCCTTACACTACATTGGTTGATATTGGGTCGACGCATTTATATGTTGCTAGTAAGGTGTCTGGAACCTTAGGCATAGATTATGAAATTTCCTCTAGGGAGATGACTGTAATTAGCCTGTTAGGACACTCTGTGGTGGTAAATAATCTTTATCGGGAGGTACTTTTAGAAGTTCAGGGAATAGTTTTCCTAATTAATCTGATGGAATTACTATTCGAGGAGTTTGATTTAATTTTAGTCGTGGACTGGCTGGTGAGGTATCAAGCTAATGTAGATTATGTAGCCAAGCTTATGGTGCTAAAAACCCCCAAGGGTGGTGAAGTGTTGGTAATGGGTGAAAGGGGAAACTATTTGTCGAATGTGTTGACTGCTCTAAGAGCAGAAAGGATGGTGAGGAAAGGATGCAAGGCAATTCTAATGTTTGTTCGGGCTCTGGAAGACAAGGAACTATCTGTCAGGGATGTTAGGACAGTGAAGGAATTTCCTGATGTTTTCTCAGAAGAGCTTCCGGATTACCTCCGGACCGTGTAGTGGAGTTTGGTATTGACCTTTTTCTGGGAACAGAGCACCGGTATCTATCGCCCCGTATAGGATGGCGCCGAAGGAGTTGGTGGAGTTAAAGGCGCAGATACAAGAGTTACTGGATAGAGGGTTTATTCGACCAAGTGTGTCACCTTGAGGAGCGCTGGTATTATTCATTAAGAAGAAAGATGGCTCAATGCATATGTGTATTGACTATCGCCAGTTAAATAAGTTGACAATCAAGACCAAATACCTGCTACCGAGGATCGACGACTTGTTCGATCAGTTGAAGGGGGCTCTAGTCTTTTCAAAGATAGATTTGAGGTCAGGGTACCATCAACTTAAGGTCAAGGAGGCAGATATTCATAAGACGGCTTTTAGGACTCACTATGGTTATTACGAGTTCATGGTAATGCCATTTGGATTGACCAATGCGCCAGCAGTATTTATGGACATGATGAACCGAGTATTCCAACCCTACTTGGATCAATTTGTTGTGGTATTTATAGATGGCATCCTGGTTTATTCAAGATCGGAGAGGAGTATGATTCACACCTTCGAGTGGTTTTGTAGATTCTAAGGGAGAAGTAGTTGTATGCCAAATTCAATAAGTGTGAATTTTGGCTAAGAGAAGTTACTTTTCTAGGCCATGTTGTGTCGATAGAGTGGATTAGGGTTGACCCTCGAAAAATTGAAGCGGTGTTGGATTGGAAGCCGCCTAAGTCTGTAGTAGAAATTTAAAGTTTTCTTGGTCTGGTCGGGTATTACAGAAGTTTGTTGAAGGATTTTTGTTGATTGCGGCACCGTTGACTAAGTTGCTACGGAAAGGAGTTTCGTTTGTTTGGTCTGATAAGCAGCAAGAAAGTTTCAAAAGGTTGAAAAGGATATTGACGGAGGCTCCGGTGTTGATTCAGCTGGAGGTCAAAAAGGAATTCGCGATTTACTGTGATGCTTTACACACGGGGCTAGGATGCGTATTAATGTAAGATGGGAAGGTTGTTACGTATGTATCTCAGTAGTTAAGACCACACAAATCAAATTATCCCACCCATGATTTGGAATTGGCGGCAGTGGTTTTTACCTTAAAGATATGGAGGCATTATCTGTACGGGGAAAAGTCCGTCATTTATATCGATCATAAGAGCTTAAAATACCTTTTGACCCGGAAGGAGTTGAACCTAATGCAAAGGAAGTGGATCGAGTTGTTAAAGGATTATGACTGCTCGATTGAGTATCATCCGAGTAAAGCTAACGTGGTGGCGGATGCTTTGAGTCTTAAAGTAATTTCTGACTTGAGAGAAATGTTTGGTCACCTTAGTCTGTACGATGATGGGAGTTTACTAGTTGAACTTCAAGTGAAACCCTCTTGGGTCAGTCAGGTTAAGGAGAAGCAACAGACTAATGAGTTGCTAAAGGAGAAGTTTCAGGTAGGATCTAGTGATGGATCAACAGAATTCAGTATGAATGAGGAAGGGCTATTATGTTTTCTAGGAAGAATTTGTATGCCAAAAGATCTCGAGTTGAGGCATAAGATTTTGTTAGAAGCGCATGGTAGCCCATATGCTATGTACCCTGGAGGGAGTAAGATGTATCAGGATTTGCATGAACAGTTCTGGTGGCCGGGTCTGAAGCAAAAGGTGATCAAATTTGTGAGTAAGTGTTTAACCTGTCAACAGGTAAAGGCGAGCATCAGTTACCATCAGGGTTGTTGTAGCCGATAAAGATTCCACAGTGGAAATGGGAATGAATCACAATGGACTTTGTAAGTGGGCTACCTCTCATGCCTACTAAGAAAGATTCGATTTGGGTGATTGTTAACCGCTTGACGAAGTCTGCTCATTTCATACCTGTGTGTGTCAATTACTCTCTGCAGAAATTGGCTAGGTTATATATAGCGGAGATAGTGAGGTTGCATGGAGTACTAGTATCGATCATATCGGACAGGGACCCTAGGTTCACGTCACAATTCTAGAAGGCCTTGCATCAAGCGTTGGGTACGAAGTTGGATTTCAGTACAGCTTTTCATCCTCAGACTGATGGATAGTCTGAGCGGGTAATTCAGATCTTAGAAGACATGTTGAGAGGTCGTGTCATTGATTTTAGGGGTAGTTGGGAGGAGTTTTTACCTTTGGCAGAGTTTGCTTACAACAACAGCTACCAGTCCAATATTCAAATGGCGCCCTATGAAGCATTATACGGGCAGAAGTGTCGTACTCCTACCTGTTGGATGGAATTAGGGGAACGTTAGATTTTAGGGCCAGAATTGGTTACTGAGACAAAAAAGAAGGTTGAGTTAATTCGAGCTTGACTAAAGGAAGCGTCGGATAGACAAAAGTCCTATACTGATTTGAAGCGTAAGGACGTAGAGTTTGCAGTGGGTGACAAGGTGTTCTTGAAGGTGTCGCCATGGAAGAAAGTGCTAAGGTTTGGACAGAAATGTAAATTAAGTCCCAGATTCATCGGACCTTATCGGGTGTTGAAACAAGTGGGGCTGGTAGCCTATCAGCTTGAGCTACCTTCAGAGTTAAGCCATATTCACAATGTGTTTCATGTCTCTATGTTAAGACGCTATCGTTCAGATCCATCTCATGTGGTGCCTTTGGGAGAAATCAATGTGAGACCTAACCTATCTTTTGAAGAGGAACTAGTAGAAATCCTGGATCATGATGTTAAGGTATTGCAAATGAAAACGGTCCGTTAGTTAAGGTTCTATGGCGGAATCATGGCTCTGAGGAGGCTACTTAGGAACCAGAGGAAGCAATGCAGTAGTAATACCCGCACTATTTTTGACCAGGTAATTTTGAGGCCGAAATTTCTTTAAGGGGGTAGAACTATCACATCCCGAATTTATGGGCCTTTGTATTTGACGTGTTGTGATGTGTTGTTGTGCTTATTATGCTTATTAGAATGTTTTAGGGGTCCAGAATGGGCTCGAAGTTAGGTCGAGGCCTTAGTAAAAATTTTCTGTTTGGGCACTCTAGTGGAGAGTCAGGTAGGACAGGGCTTAAAAGATATTATCTGTGAATTAAGACACAAAAATGGGCTTGTGGCCCAGTGGTCAGTGGCGATATGCAGGGACTAGGAGTGGCGTGTCAAGCAGTTAAGGAGGTCCAAGGTTCGAGTAGCATGATACCTTTTTATTTTAATTAATTTCGCAATAGCAAAAAGCGCAAGAGTGGAGTTTGGCTTGGATGCTTGAAATTAGGAATTATTTAATATGGATAATAAGGTTGATAATATGCTGATAAAGGGAGGAAGAGGTGGTGTTATCAATGACACTGTGGATGAGTGATCAGATTAGGATAAGGAGAAAATTTAGGAATTATCTGGAAGGCTAGGTGGTGGCCCAAATTCTGACTCTAAGAGGGAGGAGACATCGGTTTAGAGTGGGCTTTAGGGGTGTCGAAATTACCCTGTTAATAGGATGAGTTTTTGAGATTCGGAATGGGAATTTTCGGCATTTGTTTAAAGGGTGCCAAAATTTTGCATTAAGTAAGGGGAATATCTCTTCATTTTCGACATTTGAGTCTTCATTTTCCCTCTAACGTTTCTCAAAATTTTGCTAAAGTCAAACCTACCTCTAGTCTGCTGAAATTCTCTTTTCTTTACCGTCTCTATTGCTACTTTTCCTTTCATCCTACTTCTTTTCTCTCAATCATCCTTTTTTTTTCAAAAGCCGAAACTCATAACTCATCTCTTCTCCATTCTTTTCCTATAACCGAATGATCATTTTTCTTTCCTTTATTCTCTCTTTGCCGATTTCTTCATAGCCGAATCTTCATAGATCCTGTCGCACTGTCTTTCTTTTGATCTTCTCAGAAGTCAAATCTGTTAGAAGAAGTCAAATCTGTTGGTAAGTCCTGATTTCTTTCGATCTTTTCTCTTTCTATTTTGAGGGCCAAAGCCGAATGGCTACTTAGGTTGTTGAGGTTGTCGATTAGTCTAATACTTCTTTTCTTCTTGCATTTTTTTTTTGGGGACAACATCTCGGGAATCGAAATAGATCGGATCATCTAGATTCCAAAAGCCAAAAATTTCTAGTCTTTAAACTAAATCTCTTTTCGAGATTTCGAGGTAAGGGTTTCTTTAGATTTTCATCGGGTTTTGTTTAGTGTATTCGTGATCTAAATCCTATGTAAAGGATTGACAACCATATGTTGTGGTGGTAGCAACTGATAAGGTGTTTTGATGGAAATAAATGTCGATCAGGCGAAATAGGGAATTGGATCCGTAAAACCAACCCTAAGTTTAAGAAGCGTGCAGTGTCTGCCGCCAGAGATTGGCCACCGGGTTGTGGACCAGCTTCGGAACAAAACCATATGCAGATAGTAGTCATATCGACTACTGACAGTGTTGACATAGAAAGTATCATCTTGTCTGTAATCAGGTGTGTAGATCTTAATCACATAAGTTTTCTATATTATACCTGTGATGGGCTAAAAAGCCAGAAAAGGTTTTGCGGACAGTCGATTAACCCGTAGTGGTTTGGCTAAGGATGCCAGGTACGTGAACATAGTAAATTCTCTATGTGTATCGATATATGTGATAACCTGTTAACCTGTAGATGGCATGTTGTTTTTGCTTTTGCATGTGTATATGCATGGGATGGGATTGATATGATGAAGGGGAAGAGCATGTTAATAGGCCACTTAGTGATCGGTGCTTAAACCACAATATATTATTAAGGTCGCATGGCGATCGGTGGCTTTGCCACATTTGATTAATAGGTCACATAGTGATGGTGGTTCTATAATATATTATTTTATGGCTCTACCACATCGATTATAAGGTCACATAGTGATCGGTCTTTATTGTCGAAATGGCATGTAGCGGATGGAGGGTTGATTGTAGAAATCCGCATGGTGTGATGGCTGGTAAGGGTTGGCATGTAGAGGATGGAACATTAGGTTGGGTTGGGACATTCAGCATGTATCAGTTTTGTTGCTGTTTTGTGTGGGCCAAGGCCAGAATGTGTTTTTTGGGCCTTAGCCGTTTATGTGATTTCGGGATTTACACGCTGAGTCTTGGTGACTCACCCTTTTATTTTTCCCAACTTTTCAGATGAGCAGTAGATCATGGACACGGGAGCCGAGGCAAACTCGAGAGGACATAAAGACTTTTATTATGTGAACCGATTTTTGGGTTTCCCTTTAGTTTTAAATTTTGGGTTATTTTTGTTAGCATGTAATAAGGCCTCTTTGCTTAAAATTTTCGGTTTACTGTTATCCATGTTCAAGGATTATAGACGTATGTTTTCAAAGATTTAATTATAAAGCAAATTAAAAATGGGCTTTCCAAACACGGTCAACACAAAAGCTAAGGTTTATTTCAAAAATTTCACATTTAATGATTAACCGGTTAAACAAACTGAGATTTCCAAAATCAACAAGCAAAGGTTTCAATACCACGTGCTACTTGAAAGTTTTTTCAAAACTATGCTTTCTTCAAAGCGATCAAAGGATTTGATCTTAAACTAACAACCCGTAGCGTGCCAGATCAGGTCGTAACGTTTGGGCCAGGTTTGGGGTGTTACACCAGTAGTCGACCAACACATGCCCAACAAACCACACGCATACCATCCATCGCGCTACATTGTGTGCTGACCATTTGCTCCAGCCCAGTTGCCCAGCCGTGTCCCGACTGCGCTTAACGCCTGTGCACGCCCCGATGTACCAGAACGCTTGATCGCATGTGCTGCTTTTGAATCGACCCGCCACGCATTGTTTGTCCATTCAGACACCATCTCGCGCATGGCGCCTAATTTGCCTTCAAGCACTTATACGGCACACACCTTCACCCATCCTTAGCCAAATCCTCCAACCTACCTTAAATTGACCTCTTTTGCTTTTAATTATTTTTTTAGGAGTTCTTAAAAAAGGGTGGTAAGACCGAATTTTCTCTTGAATTTTAATTTTATTCAATTATTTAATTTTTCAATTTATTGAATTATTAATAATTTTTATTAATTAAATTTTTTAGAAAATATTTTTTCCCATCTTATGTTCAGGTTAATCGTGCCACACAAGAGGACTCGTGCCTTTGCCCAAATTGATGAAATGCAAAATAAATTCCACTGTGAAGAAGCCAAAGTAAGATACGAAAGTATCTTCAAAAATCAACAGATGCATCCTGAAAAAGGCTTCACATTGAAGGAAAGCAACTATAGAGACTTTATGGCACGTATTCGTCAAGTTGCTGAAACCCTCAATTGGGAATTATTTTGTGAAAAGAGACCAAGTGTGGATAAGGAACTAGTTCGTGAATTCTATGCGAACTTAACCTCAAGTGAATTGACCGAAGTTCCAGTTCGCAGAATCAAGGTACCAATAAATTCAAATGCTATTAATGAGTTCTTTGAATTACCTAATTTCAAAAAACAATGAATACTCTTCTTTGTTGAGCAACATTAAGGTTGAAAATTTACAAGAAATTCTCGAGGAACTTACAGTTCCAGGTTTTAAGTGGACCATGTCAAGGAACGAATCCATACGTGTCGAAGAGAATATTTGACACCACTTGCGAAGGTATGGTTCTATTTCATCCGTTTCAATCTTATGCCTAGTTCGCATGGAACTACAATCTCATTACAGTGAATGGTCCTATTATACACGATTCTAGCTGGAAAGACCATTGATATGGGCAAAATCATCCTAAGAGAAATGAAAAATTGTGTTGTTAGACGTTTGGCCTAGCCTATTTCCCCTTTACGATTATAATTCTATGCTTAAAAGCAAAAATTCTTGCGAACGTAAAGAAGACAGGGTATAGTCAGGGCACAATCACTTATTGGGACCTCTACCGAGTAGTAGGAGACTCTGTTCTACAGCAACGAGTTGAAGAGAGTGAGGATCTCGAAAAAGCGAAGATGACCCCACAGAGATCCCGTGTGACACCCCAAACTCGGCCTAGAAGTTAGGCCCGAATCTGGCATGCCACATTGAAGTGTCTTTCGAAAACTAAGTTTTCATTAAAAACCCTTCTTAATTAAAAGCTTGAGTAAAATCCCAGTCACTTCAGTTTATTTTTTTCTGAGGGTTATTACCTTCAGAACCTTATTGTTTTCAGAAACTTAATTTAAAATAAATGATTTATGAAAATGTGACGTTTAAAGATTAAGTCTCGAAACCATTTCAAAAATGTTGCGAAAACGTAGAGTTGTTAAAAAATAAAATAGTTAACATTTTGGAAAATCGTGACTTACTTCTAATAGATGCAAGCCAAAGTAAATAAAAACTCAAATTTAAAATCCAGAAACTTAAAAAGGCCTTATTACAACCCAATTCAAAATACTTGAATGTAAATAATCAAAATGGAAAACATAAGCAGTGTGTGGCCTTCTCTGAGTCCCTCACAGCACCGATCCGTCTAAGGTTGGGGATTTCCTTAAAAGTTAATAAAAGGGGTGAGTTTACGAAAGCTCAGTGTGTAATCCCCTTGCTAGAGTAATAGTCAGTATACAGAAATAGAAACTGAAATAGTCTGGGCCAAAGCCCTTTAACAGTAACAGTACAGTCCAATTTAGAGCATACGCCCACTACAATATCATTTGGGTCACAGCCCATAACAAAATCAATTAGGCCCAGCCCAAACCAATAACAGAACAAGTGGCCTAAGCCTAGTGCAGTGACAGATCTCATAAACAGATATGCAATAGTATGAGGATGCATCCCACCCCGATCCAGCCAACACACCACATGTACCAACCCTGCACTTGTAACATCCAAAAATTAGGGGTCTGGCATTTTTACACTATTGAATGTGTTGAGCTTGTTTATCTTGATATTTTGGTGTGTTTGTAAGTCCTAGAGGGGCTCGGGTTCGAGCCCAAGCCCTGGGAAAATTTTGGTTTTTGGCTCTTTAGTGGAGAGGGCTGTTGGAAGTAAGACTTAAGGAAATATGTTTGTGATTTGCTAACACAAGAGAGCATATGGCAAAAGGGTTGTGGCGTCAATGAGAGAGCTTGAAGGGAAGGGGTTCGAATCCCACTTATGTCAAGTCAAGGTTTTTATTTTTGTGTTAGCTGGATGAAGAAAATAGAGTTCGGTTAGAACACTACAGAGAGAGAGAACACTTGGTCAAATGGTTTGAATGGGAGGTGGAGAGTGTTTGGTGGAGTGTAGGGAGTTGGTCGAATATGGGGAGGAGTAGAGAATTTCGGCCAAAGATTTTGGCATTTTGGAAGTGCATATTTGGCCAGTTTTAGAGGGGAGTTGTTTCTGGCTCAAAGTGCATTTCGGAAAGTGTTGTTTTTGGCATTTTCGACTAGAGCATTTTGGGGTTCTCCTAATTTGGCATATTTTTTTTTTTTGTCTTCTCTTTGTGCACTTTTTCTCTCTTCCTTCTTTTCTCTCAAAGGTATCTTTGCCGAATCTGGTTGAAATTGACCATTTGTACATTTGTTTTCCTTCAACCGTTCTTTTCTTTCTTAAGCCGAATATCCACTCTCCTTTTACTTGTTTTCCCTTTTAGTCGTGTATCAACTGTTGGGAGCTTGGGTTTCTTTTTTCTCGCACTTGGTAAGCTTTTCATTCACTTTCTTTCTTTCTTTCTTTCCTCTACACACCATTCTTTTTCTCTGACTAAATGCAACATTCTCGCTTTCACTGACTATTTGTTTTCTCCCATCTCTGCTTTGCATAAATAGAAGCACTTCTCTTGTGGTGTAGGTCAATTTTATTAAGGATCAAGCTTACCCTCTTCTCTTCTCATTAAACGTTCGGGGTTCGGAAGTTTTTAGTAAGGGCCGAAACTCTTTGCGGGAGGGACCAACTATCGAATTTAATTCTTTTGGTTCCTAGTATGCTTCTAACTTCTCCTTTTTCCTTTAGTTAGATATCATCAGTGAGGGCGTACATGCTCAACTCCCTTTCTTCAAAGGATCTGTTTCCACCGAGTATAAGGGTAGGTAGAATTAAACATTGTTGGATTTCTTTCTGGTGCCGAGTATTGGTAGATGCTAACCCCTGTTCACCAACCAATTTAGGAGTTATTCGCTTTAGCCATTACAGAAGAAAAATCGAATAGTGGTCACTCAGTTGAAGAAGGTCACATCTTGTGGTAAGTGGTGTTGGTGATTATTCAGATCCAAGTATTAACTATGTTTTACTGGTGTTGGGACTAATGGATTGGGATGTTTTGATCTCATAGGTGCGTAATCTCGAGGGTTCAATCTACAGTCATATCAGGTGTGTAAATCTTACACCCTTCGGGATGAATGCTTGCAATGTTTTGTGAACTGGCCAAAAGCCAAAAAGCCAGAAAATCGGCAGTCTTGACCACTCGAGCGTGCAAGCACTCGTAGTGGTAAACCAAAACATGAATAATGATGGTAAGCCATTGAGAGTGCCACAAGCACTCCCACGAAATTGAGACTGTAATGGGCCTGACCGAGTCAAAACGGGTTGAATGGGCCAATGGGCTAATAGGCCCATATGGGCAAAATGGACAAAAAACAATCGAATGATAAATGTGATTGCGAAATCTAAAAAATTGAGACCGAAACCATGCGAAATGGGCCACACAAACGTGTAGGCCCGTTTGGGCCTAAAATGGATTTTTGGCCCAATTGTATCGCATTGACCCAGAAAAGGGTCCTATGTCACTCGTGGCGACCATAGGCCTCCGATAATACCGCTCAATGATAAAATTACCGAATACCCTTGGAGGGGTAAATTACTAAAATACCCCTAGAGGGGTAAATTATCGAAATACCCATGGAGGGTAATTGACTATTATACCCTTGATTATGGATGGTTCTCATGTATATGCTTTATTTACACTCTTGTACATACGATGCATTGCATTTATAATATGTTGCATGGGTTGGGTTGGATGATCGGAGGAAGTTTATTCTGGTGGCTTTGCCATATTCTATGTAGTGGCTATGCCACGTATATTATGTTATTCTGGTGGCTTCACCACAAATTCTATGATTAGCAGCTTATCTACCATATTGGTGTGTTTGGCAGGGTGGGTTGACTTGATCCCCACAGGTTTGATTAGTTGGTACGGGGGTGTGTTTGGTTGGATTGGATTGGGCTTCATCCTCTATTTGCATTATCATGTTTATGGGGCTAAGCCCAGATTATAACCGAATAGGGCTTCAGCCCAGACTATTTCTGTGTGAGCTTGGGCCCAGATAATGACCGTTTAGGGGATTACACATTAAGTTCTCGCAACTCACCCCTTTGTTTTAACCTTGCAGGTGATCCCCAGCGTTAGAGGATTTGGGGGCTGCGGAGGACTCTGTGGTGGCCATACATTAGAATTTTATTCACGAAATTTAGTAAGTCCGGTCCTTACAATATTTTTAAGATTATTTTAATTTAGGTTTAATATTTTGTAATAAGGCCTTTAAACTTTAATTTTCTTTTAAACTTTCTTTTCCACTATGATTTATTACTAAAGGTTTAATATGGGGTTTTCTTAAAAAGGTTAATAAACGATTTTTTGAAATATCACATTTTCGCAACTACTCAACCTAGATTTTCACATCTAATAGTCACTTGAAATATCAACAACTTTTACAAATGGTCATTATGCAAATCACGTTTTTCTCAAACCAGCAACGAACTTGGAGTTTAAAAAGGGATGTAAAATTTGTAACGGATTCAAAACTTTTAAACAACCTTTCTATGTGACATGCTGGATCCGATCGTAATGTTTAGGCCAAGTCTAGGGTGTTACATTTAATGGTATCACAGCCCGATTACAAAACTCGATTGTGGAATGGGGTCGACAACATTTTTCAAATTTGTTTGAAATATGGTTTTAAAAATAAATAGCTTTACTAGAAGTATGGCATACTAAGTCTCCAGCACCAAATTTGTAAGTTCTCTGATTTCTATGGTTGGTTATATGTGACTGTACTAAAAAAACTACTAGAGATAGTGGTAGTACACTGAAACTTTTAGTTATAGGAATTAAGACTATAGAGAAGGAAACAGTAGGAAATTCGATCCGCGAAAACAACTCTTATACCTATTTTCCATAAAACACTTGTTAATAAATGTTGGAATTATATGCTGATTCATAAAATTCTTAATTAGATTAACTCGATTTAGCAGTATGCGTACAAGAGGATGCGGATGATGTACACGGGGCCGTGGTAGAGGCCAAGGTGCTGGGGTTGGATCCTGAAATCAGGGCATGTGCCTAAAGGCGAGGTGCTAGCATCGCTCGTGGTAGAAGTGGGGTCTCATGATCGAATCGGAGGGCGATGCTTTGTCCCAAGCAAGGCTTCGTGTGTTAGAATGATTTTTGGAGCAAGTACTGGGTCGGTAGCTCGAGGATCCATTTCTGAGCGACTCTGAACAAATGGGGTTGAAGTTTTTAGGGGCATCTCTGGTGTAGCCCCGAATGTAGCGAAGTACTAGTTAGAGGCTGTGGAATGAATTATGGATGACCTAGACTATACGGTACAATAGAAATTGAAGGGAGTAGTGTCCCTATTGTAAGATGAGGCATACCAGTGGTGGCTCACTATGAGGGAAGGTACACAAACGGATTGTATAACTTGGGATTTCTTTAAAACAGCCTTCTAGGGAAAATATGTCAGAGTTAGTTATGTGGATGCCCAGAGGAAGGAATTTTTGAATTTGGTTCAGGGAAACAAATCTGTAGCAAAGTGTGAGGCGAAGTTTCTGCACTTGAGTCATTACGCTCGGGGCATAGTCGCAACTGATTATGAGGGCTATATACAGTTTGAGGATGGTCTGTGGGATGAGCTGTGGGTACTGATAGCTCTGCAGAGAGAAAGAGATTTTACCACTTTGATTGAGAAAGAAAAGATTACCGAAGAGGTGAAATGCTCTGAGAGACAATATCGAGATAAGGAAAGGGGAAAGAATAAGAGAGGTTTTGGATCTTCGGGTTGTGCTGCATATATTGAGGGAAAAGCAACTTTATGCCAAATTCAATAAGTGTGAGTTTTGGCTGAAGAAAGTGACATTTTTGGGGCATGTTGTGTCTGCCGAGGGAATTAGGGTTAACCTCGAAAAGTTAAAGCTGTGTTGGATTAGAAGCCACTGAAGTTAGTGTCAGAGATCCAAAGTTTTCTAAGTTTGGCTGGATACCACAGGCGGTTCGTTGAGGGATTTTCTTTGATTACTACACCCCTAACTAAGTTATTGCATAAGGGCATACAGTTTGTTCGGACTGATAAGCAGTAAGAGAGTTTTGAGAGACTTAAGAAGATTCTGACTGAAGCACCGGTATTGATTCAGACTGACTAACGCTGGGAAAGAATTTGTTATCTATTATAATGCGTTGCACACAGGTTTGGGTTGTGTGCTGATGCAATAAGGGAAGGTAGTGGCATATGCACCCCGTCAACTAAGGCCACATAAGGTGAATTACCCCACTCATGACTTGGAACTAGCTATAGTAGTGTTCGCACTAAAGATATGGAGACACTGCCTACATGAGGAAAAGTCGACCATCTACACCGACCATAAGACTCTTAAGTATCTCCTTACCCAAAAGGAGTTAAATCTCAGGTAAACGAAGATGGATAGAGTTGCTGAAGGACTACGACTGCTCGATTGAGTATCATCCGGGTAAAGCCAACGTGGTGGCAGAAACACTAAGTCGTGAGATGGTATCGAATTTGAGAGCAATATTTGCTTGTCTCAACCTTTATGAGGATGGTACTTTTTGGCAGAACTTCAGGTGAAACTGACTTGGGTTAATCAGATTAAGGAGAAGTAGTTATTGGATGAGTCGGTAGGTTCTCGTTTTTAGCAAGTGAGAAGTGGGGAGACGGTGTATTTTGGGCTGAATAGTGAAGGGGTGTTATGTTTTCTTTGGAAGAATTTGTATGCTGAAAGACTCTGAGTTAAGACAGATGATTTTGCGAGAGGTGCATAGTAGCCCATACGCTATGCATCCCGGTGGAACCAAGATGTATCGAGACATATGGGAACAATACTAGTGGCTAGGACTGAAATGTGAGGTTACTGACTTCGTAAGTAAGTGTTTGACATGTCAGCAAGTAAAGGTTGAGCATCAACTGCCTTCGGGACTTCTGACTGGTGAAAATTTTGCTCTGGAAGTGGGACAGGATAGTAATGGATTTTGATAGTGGACTACCCCTGATGCCTACTAAGAAAGATTCAGTGTGGGTAATTGTAGACCAATTGACTAAGTTCGCCCACTTCATACCGGTTCGCACTGACAACTCATTATAGAAGTTGGCCAAGTTGTACGTCGCAGAAATTGTGAGGCCGCATGGGGTACTAGTGTCTATCATCTCAGACAGGGACCCCAGATTCACATCTCGATTCTAGAAAGTGTTACATGAAGCATTGGGTACAAGGCTAGATTTCAGCACCGCGTTATCTACAGACTGATGGTCAGTCGAAGAGAGTAATCTATATCTTGGAAGACATGTTAAAAAGCTGTGTGATTGATTTCAGGGGTAGTTGGGAAGATTATTTACCATTAATGGAATTTGAGTATAACAACAGCTACCAATCCAGCATTCAGATGGCACCCTACGAGGCATTGTATGGTCGAAGGTGTCGTACCCCTACTTGTTGGACAGAGTTGGGTGAGCGACGGTTATTGGGTCCAGAATTGATTTCGAAAATTGAGGAGAAGGTGAAGTTGATTTGGGGTCGGTTAAAAGAAACATTTGATAGACAAAAGTCGTATACAGGTCTTAAGCGTAAAGAAATCAAGTACTCAGCAGGAGATTATGTTTTCTTAAAGGTCTCACCGTGGAAAAGATTCTGAGATTTGGGCAGAAGGGCAAGTTATGCCCTAGGCTCGTCGGGCCTTATCGGGTGTTAAAACGTGTTGGACCGGTCACATATCAGCTTGAGCTGCTCCCTAAGTTAAACTGGATACATAACACATTTCACGCTTCTATGCTGAGGCGCTATTGCTCAGATCCCTCTCATATAGTGCCGGAGTAAAAATTGAGGTAAGGTCTGATCTAACATTTGAAGAGGAACCGACACAAATTCTAGAGCGGGATATTAAAGTGTTGTGGAGGAAATCTGTTCTGCTAGTCAAAGTGTTGTGGCACAATCACGGTTCATAGGAAGCCATCCGGGAGCCGGAGGAGGCAATACGACAGCAATACCTTCACCTCTTTTAATCAGGTAAATTTCGAGGTTGAAATTTCTTTAAGGAGGTAGAACTATAGCATCCAAAAATTAGGGTCTATCATTTTTACACTATTGCATGTGTTGAGCTTGTTTAGATTGTTATTTGGGTGTGTTTGGGGGTCCTAGGGGGCTCGGGTTCGAGCCTAAGCCCTTGGAAAATTTTGGTTTTTGGCTCTTTAGTGGAGAGGGCTATTGGAAGCAAGACTTAAGGAAATTTGTTTGTGTTTTGCTAACACAAGAGAGCATATAGCAAGGATTTGTGGCGTCAATGAGAAAGCTTGAAGGGAAGGGGTTCGATTTATTTTTGAGTTAGCTGGATGGAGGAAGTAGAGTCTGGTTAGAACTCTGCAGGAGAGAGAGAAGACTTTGTCAAATGGTTTGAATGGGAGGTGGAGAGTGTTTGGATGAGCAAAAAGAGGAGTGTAGGGAGTTGGCCGAATATGGGGAGGAGTAGAGAATTTCGGCCAAAGTTTTTGGCATTTTGGAAGTGCATATTTGGCCAGTTTTAGAGGGGTTTCATTTCTGGCTCAAAGTGCATTTCGGAGAGTGATGTTTTTGGCATTTTTGGCTAAAGCATTTTGGGGTTTTCCTCATTTGGCACATTTTTTGTCTTCTTTTGTACAATTTTTCTCTCTTCCTTCTTTTCTCTCAAAGGTATCTTTCCGAATCTGCTTGAGAATTAACCATTCATACATTTCTTTTCCTTTAACCGTTCTTTTCTTTTTTAAGCCGAATAGCCACATCTTCTTCTACTTGTTTTACCTTTTAGTCGTGCATCAACTGTTGGGAGCTTGGGTTCTCTTTTGTGGCTGCACTTGGTAAGCTTTTCATTCACTTTCTTTCTTTCTTCCTTTCCTCTTCACACCATTCTTTTTCTCTGACCGAATGCAATATTCTCTCTTTCACTCACTATTTGTTTTCTCCCCTTTTCTTAGCATAAATCAAACCACTTCTCTTATGGTGTAGGCCGATTTTATTAAGGATCAAGCTTACCCCTCTTCTCTGCTCATTAAACGTTTGGGTTTTGGGAAGTTCTTGCTAAGAGCCAAAAATCTTTGGGGGAGGGCAACTGTCGAATTTAATTCTTTTGGTTCCTAGTATGCTTCTAACTTCTCCTTTTTCCTTTAGTTAGATACATCAGTAAGGGCGTACGTGCATAACTCCCTTTGTTCAATGGATCTGTTTCCATCGATTATAATGGTAAGTAGCATTAAACATTGTTGGATTTCTTCCTAGGGCCGAGTATTGGTAGATGCTAACCCCTGTTCACCAATCAGTTTAGGATTTATTTGCTTTAGCCATTTCAGAAGCAAAACCGACTAGTGGTCACTCGGTTGAAGAAGGTCACATCTTGTGGTAAGTGGTGTTGGTGATTATTTGGATTCAAGTTTTAACTATGTTTTCTCGGTGTTGGGACTAATGGATTGGGATGTTCTGATCTCATAGGTGCGTAATCTCAAGGGTTCAATCTACACTCGTATCAGGTGTGTAAATCTCACACCCTTCTGGATGAATGCTTGCAATGTTTTGTGAATCGGCCGAAAGCTAAAAAGCTAAAAAATCGACAACCGTGATCACTCGAGCGTGCGAGCACTAGTAGTGGTAAACCAAAACATGAATAATGACAGTAAGCTATTGAGAGTGCTAAGAGCACTCCTGTGAAATTGAGACTGTAATGGGCCTAACTGAGCCTAAACGGGCTGAACGGGCCCAATGGGTTAATAGGCCCACATGGGCAAAATCGATGAAAAACTATCGAATGATAAATGCAATTGCAAAATCTTAAAAGCTAAGACCGAAACCATGCAAAATGGGCCACACGAGTGTATGGGCCCCTTTGGGCCTAAAATAGATCTTGGCCCAATTGTACCGTAGTGACCCAAAAAGGGTCTCGTGCCACTCGTGGAGACCATAGGCCTCCGGTAACGCCGCTCAATGATATAATTACTGAAATACCCCTAGAAGGGTTAATTACCGAAATACCCCTAGAGGGGTAAATTACTAAAATACCCCTGGAGGCTAAATGACTGTTATACCCTTGATTTTGGATGGTTATCATGTATCTGCTTTATTTACACTCTTGTACATATGATGCATTACATTTATAATATGTTGCATGGGTTGGGTTGGATGATCGAAGGAAGTGTATTTTGGTGGCTCTGCCATATTCTGTGTAGTGGCTATGCCACGTATATTATGTTATTCTGTTGGCTCTGCCACAAATTCTGTGATTAGCAGATTGTCTGCCATATTGGTGTGTTTGGCGGGGTAGGTTGACTTGATCCCCACAGGTGTGATTGGTTGGTACGGGGGCTTGTTTGGGTGGATTGGGTTAGGTTACATCCTCTGTTTGCATTATCATGTTTATGGGGCTAAGACCCAGATTATAATCAAATAGGGCTTCGGCCCAGACTACTTTCGTACAGGCTCGGGCCCAAATAATGACCGTTTAGGGGATTACACATTAAGTTCTCGCAACTCATCCCTTTGTTTTAACCTTGCAGGTGATCCCCACCATTGGAGGATCTGGGGGTTGCGAAGGACTCTGTGGTGGCCATACATTGGAGTTTTATTCACGAAATTTAGTAAATCCAGTCCTTGCCATATTTTTAAGATTATTTTTAATTTGGGTTTAATATTTTGTAATAAGGCCTTTAAACTTTAATTTTCTTTTAAACTTTCTTTTCCGCTATGATTTATTGCTAAAGGTTTAATATAGGGTTTTCTTAAAAAGGTTAATAAACGATTTTCTGAAATATCGCATTTCGCAACTACTCAACCTAGATTTTTACATCTAATAGTCACTTGAAATATCAACAACTTTTACAAATGGTCATTATGCAAATCGCATTTTTTCAAACCAACAACGAACTTGGAGTTTAAAAAGGGATGTAAAACTTTTAAACAACCTTTCTATGTGACATGCTGGATCCGATCGTAACGTTTAGGTAAGTGCAGGGTGTTACAAAGACATCAGGGATAAAATTGACCCACCCAGCCAACACACCAAGCCTAGCACTAGTTGTGACAATAAGTCAACAGAACGGCTCGGCGTCGTGAATAAAATAGCCAAAAGCCGTAAATATTGCAGCAACACTGCCAGTTAACAGAACAACTAAATGCTATAACCAGAATGGTTATAAACCATAATCAAGATGGCACAAAGCTATTGGTAACTATAATAAGTTTGGCACATAGCCATCAGCAACGATAATATGATCGGCACATAGCCACGGGTAATTATGATCGACACATAATCATCAATATTATGTTAGGCACATAGCCACAGGTAATACGATTGGCACAAAGCCATAGTCAAGATGGCACAGAGCCATATTTAGGTTATACACGAGCCAAAATCAAATTACGACTTTAAGCCGTCTGGTCGGTCCACGATGAGTCTCATGCGACACATGCGACCCTATCGTAACTTCCTCTGTATCAATGTCCCAACCCCATGCAATATTTCGTGTATGTCATGCTAAATCATTACACGTGTATGAAAAATGGCGATGCTTAGTAACTGTTATTTCAACATATATTAAAAGCATATCAGTCACACGGCCACAGTAAAGTCAATTAAAACATAGTCATATGATCACAGTCAAATCAGTCAAATTTATAGCACAAGTCAGTCATTTACCCACAAGGGCAAAATAGTCATTTTACCCTATAAGGGTATTTCGGTAATCCTACCCTTTAGGGGTATTTTAGTAATTCTACCCTATAGGGGTATTTCAATAATTCTACCCTATAGGGGTATTTCGGTAACTTTGCAAATCAAGGGTATTTTGATAATTTCATAAATTGAGGGTATTTCAGTAATTTCACAAATCGAGGGTATTTCGATAATTTTACAAATTGGGGTATTTCGATAATTTCACAAATTAGGGTATTTAGGTAATTTTACAAATCGGGGGTATTTCAATAATTTCACAAATCAGAGGTATTTTAGTAATTTTAAAAATTAAGGATATTTCGATAATTTTACAACTGGGGTATTTCTGTAATTTCACAAATTGAGGGTATTTTGGTAATTTTACAAACTAGGGGTATTTTGGTAATTTCACAAATCGAGGGTATTTCAGTAATTTCACAAATCGAGGGTATTTCAGTAATTTTACAAATCAAGGTCTCAGTGACCCAATAGAAGGTCCACCGTCGCCTCGAGTGAGCTAAGTAACCTAAATAGTCTCAACGATGTAAATGGGCCTAAGGCCTATTACTCGGCCCAAGTGGGCCCACAGACTCATGTGGCCCATTTAGCCCAGAAACAGCCTCAGTTATGCAACATCACAGTCCAAACAACACTTACTACATCGCATACATTTTATCCGTGTGGGCCTACAGGCCCACTGGGCCCACTGGCCCATGGGCCCACACAGCCCATTTCGGCCCAACGAGGCCTAGAATAGCCCAAGACCATGAGAGCACTTGTGGTGGCCTTTGCAGACTAACGCCCATGTTTGTGGGCTCGATTCACCACTCGTATGATCGCACGCTCGTGTGGCATCATTCGCCAGTACTTCAGCTTTTTGGCATTTTGTTGATCTACAATCAGAAGGAGTGTGGTTACACACACTCTATCGACTTTCTTGCCAACTATCGAATATAGGGTACTGTTACACACCTTCGTCTTATTAGTCGACTATCAAGTACAGGTTAAAAATACACACCTGATTGCAAACGTGCGTGACTAACCCAAAAGAACACCAACCTAACACAATCAAAAACTTCGGTTAGTCATTTATCAATCAATTGAAGAGAACCTTAACCCAAAACTCATGTTCAGAGGCTTACCTATCACCCGCCTTAATCAATCTCACTCAGGCCATCGCAGGAGATCACTTCACTTCAAGTCCTTTAAAAAAACTTCCTTCATCCCATTCGCGACTTAATAACTAATATCATATACGTAAATAATTGGTCCAGGAGTATCGCAACTTACCCAAACTGCGGAATTAAGACTGAGAGGCAGAAGTATTCAGCCACCACCACAACACACCCTTAAATCGAGGCACAAGAAGAAACAATCTCACTCCCCTGAGACAAAGTATTCGACTAGCACAGAAGTTCAGAGGTTATTTGGCTCTAGCAAAATAGGAGGGAAATGAGAAAAGTCGAAAGAAGGAAGAGAGGAGATAACAATGTGTTTGGCCAAAAACACATCAACCAATTGAGAGAGAAAAGAAATATTTGAAAAAAGTGTGAAGAGTTAGAGGAGAGAAAAAGAATCAGGTTGATAGGAGGTTTGCAGAGGAATGCAAAGTAGAGAACAGAAGAACCAAAAAGGTATTCGATATGACTAAAAACGAAAAGATATTGCCTACACTCTTAGCACAAATTGGCCTCCAAGAAAGTAAAAAACCAAAATGTTTCAAGCCACCAAATTAGAGAGTAAAAGACTACTCAAAGCCAATTTTTGATAAGCCAGAATTCTCATTCGACACACACTCCTCTTTCCTTTCAAAATCCCAAATTTTCCTTCCCAAATCACTCAAACCATCCACCACCCTTAATCCACTCTTAAAATCCCTCCTCCAACCTCTCTACCATCCAATTCAAATTCCCCTTTTTCCTCCTACATTTTCTCCATGACCAATTCAACCTTTACCCTATTACCAAGTCAACAACAACCTTCCAGAGTTTCAATCCAATTCGACCACTTACCATCCCCATGTAGCAAAATAATTGTATTTTACTTGCAAGGGGATTCGAACCCAAGCCCCCATCAATAACTCAACATGCCACTTGCCTTCTTGCCACAAGCTCTTTTATGTCACTAAATATCCTCAATTAATAAAAAGGTCTATAGGCCAAAGTCCAGGTTCCTTTAAAAGAAAAACCAAAATAAATTGCAAGAGCCAAGACTTGAACCCAGGCTCCCTTACAACCTTAATGATGCCACAACCATCAAGCCACATGCTTCCTTGTGTCATTTTTTTAGCACAATAATTTAAAAGGCCTACATCCAAGCATCCAGGGTTTTATTCACTTAAAACTAATTTTTTTTCTAAAGCCCAGGTTTGAACCCAGGACTTTTCCTATACTTCTCAGGACCCTTAAACACCAAAGTAGACATACTTTTGTGTTATTAACATGCACAATTCCTCCGACAGGCGAAGCCTATTTCTTCTTGTCCTAAATTTGAGGCGTTACATCCCGCCAGAGCAATCAAGTAAAGCCCCTAATGAAGCAGAA
The DNA here is from genome assembly GCA_025506655.1 of Gossypium rotundifolium. Lineage (NCBI taxonomy): Eukaryota > Viridiplantae > Streptophyta > Magnoliopsida > Malvales > Malvaceae > Gossypium > Gossypium rotundifolium. Next base: position 165,145,261 of record CP106724.1, on the reverse strand, counting down.
CCAATGGAACCAAAAGCTGAACCTGATATCGAAACCTCAATGTTTGGAGCTTTTTCGCCTAGCCTAGATCTTCAAGATGAACTGTCAAAGCTGATGGACTTAATGCAACACATGAAATGGCATCAACAAGCCTACTGGAGATACTCAAAAATAAGGGATGACTCGATGAGGAGTGACTTTAGGAAAATTTATAATGACCTATTTATTTTTGTGCCTGAGTTTCCAGATTTCATATTTGAACCATGGAGTTCATTATCGAAGAGGGAGCAAAGTGATTCATGCAAAGGCAATAGTGATGGAGAAAAAGATGAGTCGAATTCGGAAGGATCGGCAAACAAATAAAAAAGGGAGGACCTCAACTTTATTTTATTTTTATTCTGAAGTTATTTTAGGATTAGGTTAATTAGCAATTTTTATTTTTGCACAATAAAACAAGAGATAGGAATCATGAATAAAATCTGAACAAGTCACAAAGGCTAAAGTGTGGTAATAGGTATATACATGTCTAGGATTGGATTTAGAGAGAGCTTGGTACTTAAGCAGTCAATTTGACTCACCTCCTCTTTTCTAAAATCCTACCCGGTGTATAGTATCTATTCACTTTAAACAATAAGGACATTGTTCACTTTAAGTAGAGGGGTCAAAAATTTGAATTAATTCCACTCAAAATAAAATTTTCTTTTAATTATGATTAGGATATATTTTGTTCCATAATTTGAAATTTTGTTAAGTATGCTAAACTTCAGTATCAATAAAGTTCTATTATTTCAATAAGTTATTATGTTAGCTTAATAATGATATGAATGTATTTTTAATAAAGCATGCAAATTCGAACCATAAAATTTTTAGTTCCCTACGAAAAAATAGGCATGCATGAAATTTAAGTCTCTAGAATTGACTTAGTAATTTCTTGAGGCGAAATCCTAGGAAGCATGGAATATTGAAAATGATTTAGGCAATTATCGTTTGGACCATTTGTGCCTTTCAAGCCGACCATGATAAAATTATCCTTTGAAACCCAACTTTGAGACTATATGGTCTAGTTTTATTTGGACCTTTGCAATATTTAGCCATTTTTCTCGTCATTATCTTTAAAATTGTCCCAAACACTAGACTCAGTACAATTCAGAATATTGTTTGAAAATAAGTTTGAGGGAATTGAAAGAAGTATCAATTACTCGAAAATTGTAGTACATGAAGCAACTGCTCGAATTTGAATTCAAAAAAAAAAAAAAGAAAACACATGTACTCGAAAGAAAATAGATATATAAAAGAGCATGTGAAAATAAAATAAGTTGGTGTATCAAAGGTAAAAATTTTGAAGGTTCGATTTTATCGCTGAGTCTAGGTTTTTAAGCTAAAATTTATATATCTTTTACCTACCCATAGCCTAGCCACGTTACAACCTTAATAAAGACCTATTGATTCAAGTTTCTATGCTACCTCCATTAGTGGAGAGAAAATGTTAAGATGAATGAGTGGCTCACTTAATATGTTAGAACGAATCCGACTGTTTCACAACCTCCGCCCCCGTCTAATCCTCTTTAGACTTCAGTTGTACCACCGGTTATGAATTTGAATATGATAAATAGGCCTCCGGTTGATAAAATTTGCAAATATGGTGTTGAAGAGTTCAGGGCTACTAGTGATGATGATATCGAGAGAGCTGAGTTTTGGCTCGAGAATACAGTTCGAGTGTTTGATGGAATGTCATTGACTCTTTATGAATGCATAAAATGTGACGTCTCGTTGTTACGAGATGTAGCTTATCAGTGGTGGAAGACTTTAATTTCTGTTGTTCCAAGAGAATGGGTACATGGGATTTCTTTCAGTCTGAGTTTTGGAAGAAATACATTAGCCAGAGATTTATAGATAAAAAACAAAAAGAGTTTCTGGAATTGAAACAGGGTCGCATGTCTGTCACCGAGTATGAATGAGAGTTCGTGAGATTAAGCCAATATGCTTGGGAATGTGTTTCGAATGAAGCAATAATACGTAAGAGGTTTGAATATGGTCTAAATGAAGATATCTGTTTACTAGTTTAAATTCTGGAAATAAAAGAGTTTGTTGTGCTTATTGATCGAGCATGTAAAGCTGAAGCACTCGGGAAAGACAAAAGAAAGGCTAAGTCTGAAGCCAGAGATATGAGAAAGTGATTTTTGAATAAATCATTTCAGTCTGCTTCAAAGAAATTTAGAGATGAATATAGTCATTCAAAGACTAATGTGGAATATTCAAACAGAGATTGAGCTAGATCGTAGTCAAACTCCAAAGCTCCAGCTACTTTGATGGCTAGTGTGGGAAATGTCCGATCGAAGCGACCTGAATGTAATCATTGTGGTAAAAGACATCCGAGTAATTGTAGATTGAATGAGCGAGCATGTTTCAGATGTGGATCATTAGACCATTTCATTTGAGATTGTCCCGAGTCTGTTGAACAAGAGATTGTACAGAATCTGAGGCCAGATAACGTTCTAGCTAGAGGTGGACCATCTCGAAACACAAGAAATGCCAGTGGTAGTCAAAGAGCTACAAAGGATACGATTGCAAGATCGAAAGCTAGAGCGCCTGCCAGAGCTTACACCATTCAAGCTCATGAGGAAGCTTCATCTCCAGATGTCATTACGAGTACATTTACTCTTTATGATACTTCTGTGATTGCATTGATAGATCTAGGGTCTACTCATTCGTATGTATGCATGAACTTAGTATCCAGTAAGACTTTGCTTGTAGAGTCAACTGAATTTGTTATTAGAGTATCGAACCCCTTAGGTAAATGTGTCTTGGTTGACAAAGTATGCAAGAACTGTCCGTTGATGTTTCAAGATGTTTACTTTCTGGCTGATCTGATGCTATTATCTTTTGATGAGTTTGATATACTTCTGGGTATGGATTGGTTAACATTGCATGATCCTGTTGTAAACTGTAAAATAAATAATATTGATTTGAGATGTTAGAATGATGAAATAGTTTGAATTGAATATACTGATTTAAATAGATTACTGACTGTGATATCAATGATGAAAACTCAGAGTTATGTGAAAAAAGGTTATGAAGCTTCCTTTGCTTATGTGATTGATTCAAGAGTGACTGAAAAAAAAGTTAAATTAGTGCCAGTTGTTTGGGAATTTCCTAACGTGTTTCCTGAAGAACTACCAGGATTACCTTCGATACTCGAAGTTGAATTCAGTATTGATTTAATACTGAGAACAACTCTTATTTCAATAGCTCCTATAAAACGGCACCAATAGAATCGAAAGAGTTGAAGTCTCAGTTGCAAGAGTTGACTGACAGAGGGTTTGTACGATCGAGTTTCTCCCCTTGGGTGCTCTTGTTCTATTTGTGAAAAAGAAAGACGAGACAATGGGAATATGCATTGATTATTGTTAGTTAAACAAAGTAACTATTAAGAACAAATTCCATTTACCCAGAATTGATGATTTGTTTGATCAGCTGAAAGGAGCCACCGTGTTTTTAAAAATAGATCTGAGATCGGGATATTACCAGTTGCGAGTAAAAGATTCAGATATTCTAAAAACTACTTTTAGAACGAGGTACGGGCATTACGAGTTTTTAGTTATGCCTTTCGGACTAACAAATGCTCCTGCTGTATTTATGGATTTGATGAAAAGAATTTTAGACCGTATTTAGATCGATTTGTTGTTGTATTCATTGACGACATTTTGATTTATTCGCGTGATGAAATTAAACATGCTGAACATCTGAGAATTTTGCTACAAACTCTGCGAGATAAGAAATTGTATGCAAAGTTCAGTAAGTGTGAATTTTGGTTGCGTGAAGTTGGTTTCCTGTGACATATTATGTCACCATCTGGTATTCGGGTTGATCCGAGCAAGATTTCAGCTATTTTGGAATGGAAGCCTTCGAAAAATGTGTTTGAAGTTTATAGTTTTCTAGGACTTGCTGGTTATTATCGAAGGTTCATAAAAGGATTTTCAATGATTGCTACTCCATTGACTAGATTACTTCAGAAAGATATGAGATTTGAATCGTTTGATAAATGTTAGAAAAGTTTTGATCAGTTGAAAGCTCTTTTGATGAAGCTCTAGTTTTGGTACAACCAGAATCGGGTAAATAATTTATGATTTATAGTGATGCTTCGTTGAATGGTTTAGGATGTGTTTTGATGCAGGAAGGCAAAGTTATAGCTTATGCCTCGAGACAATTGAAACTGTATGAAAAGAATTACCTGACACACGATCTTGAACTAGCTACTTTTGTGTTTGCATTAAAGATTTGGTGCCACTATCTCTTCAGTGAAAAATGTCATGTGTTTTTGGATCATAAAAGTATAAAATATTTGATGACTCAGAAAGACCTGAATCTGCGACAGAGAAGATGGTTAGAATTGTTGAAAGACTACGAGCTTGTGATAAATTATCATCCGGGTAAGCCAAATTTTGTTGCTGATGCATTGAGTCAAAAATCATTGTTTGCATTACGTGTAATGAATGTTGATTTAGATTTGTCTGATGATGGTTCAATTTTGGCTGAATTGAAAGTGGAACCGTTGTTTTTACAGTAAATATGTGATGCTCAAAAGTTGATAATGAAATGTTAGTAAAACGAGCTTACTGTGAATTGAATTATGATTCAAAATTTCGAGTTGATAATGATGATTGTTTGAGATATCGAGATCGAATTTGTGTTCCATGGAATTTAGAGTTGATTCAGTCGATATTGAAAGAAGATCATAGCAGTCATTTATATGTTCATCCGGGAAGTACAAAGATGTACCATGATTTGAAGCAATTGTATTTGTGGCCTGGTATGAAGTGAGATATCTCAGATTTTGTATCGAATGTTTAGTTTTTCAGCAAGTTAAAGCTAAACATCAAGTGGCATCTAGTTTGTTACAACCGATTTTGATTCCTGAATGGAAATGGGATAGAGTGACAGTGGATTTTGTTTTAGGGTTGCCTTTAACTCCGAGAAAGAAAGATGCAATCAGGGTCATAGTTGACAGATTGATAAAATCAGCCCATTTTATTCCGTGCGATCTGATTACTCACTTTTTAAATTAGCTGAGCTTTATATTTATGATATTGTGAGATTGCACGGAGCCACTATCTATTGTGTCTGAAAGAGATCCGAGGTTTACTTCACGATTCTGGAAGAAACTGCAAGAGGCTTTGGGTACTAAATTGTATTGTAGTACAACATTTCACCTAAAGACGGATGGTCAATCTGAGCAGATCATTCAAATACTCCAGGATATGTTGAGATGTTGCATTCTTGAGTTTGATGGTATGTGAGACCAATATTTGCCACTGATTGAATTTGAGTATAATAATAGTTTTCAGTTGAGCATCAAACTGACACCTTATGAGGCTTTGTGCTGACGCAAATGTCGAACACATTTATATTGGACTGAGCTAAGTGAAAGTAAGATACACGGGATTGATTTGAACAATGAAACTGAATAAAAAGGTAAAAGTGATTCTGATAGTCTGAAAGCTGCATCAGATCGTCAGAAATCTTATGTAGATTTGAAGCGAAAAGATAAAGAGTTTGAGATTGGCGATAACGTGTTCTTGAAAGTGTCTCCATGGAAAAAAAATATTTCATTTTGGAAGAAAAGGCAAATTGATCCGAGGTTTATCAGGCCGTATGAAATTATCAAGCGTGTTAGACCTATTGCATACAGATTGTTATTGTCACTAGAACTAGAAAAGATCCACAATGTGTTTCATGTGTAAATGCTTAGACAATACCATTCTAATCCATCACACGTGATTTCTCCGTCTAAAATTTAAATTCGATTCGATATGAGTTACAAGGAAGAATCGATCCGGATTATAGATCGTGAGGTAAAAGAAGTAAGAAATAAGAAAATCTCATTAGTGAAAGTCTTATGGCATCGACACGGAGTGAAAGAGGCTACGTGGGAGCCCAAAGATACTATGAGACAACAATATCTAAATCTATTTAACGGTAAGATTTTTAGGGACAAAAATCCCTAAGGTGGGAGAATTACAACAGTTCGGTTTAGACCCTAGTTAAAATAGTAGTTTCGAGACCATAAATTTGAGTTATAAAAATATTTTAATATTATTTTCTATGCCTACAGCATATGATTAAGCATGTGTGAAAGTTTCGTGAATTAATTTTATTATTTGTGTGTTTCATTTGCAAAAAGGACTAGATTACAGGAAATGCAAAAGTGACATGCCATTTGTTAAAGGGTTATATTGACATGGCTTTATAAATATGAGGTCCTTATAATGCAATTGGACCATTTAAATTATGGATGGACATTAATGTTCATAGATAGTGGAATTTTAATGTTACTGTTAAAAGGTTAAATATGTAAAATTGGTTATTAATGTATAATATAATAAAACAAACAAAAAGATGGCCATAATATATCATCCATTGCCGAAATTGAATGAAAAAGAAAAAAAATAGGGTTCGGCCTTGGTGCTCTTTAATTAAGGTATGTAATTAGTTCGGTTTTGATAATTTCTATGTTTTTGTAATCGTTGCTTCGAGTACTACAAAACCCATGCCTTAATTTTTGAATTTGATGATGATTTTAAAATGTGCCATTGATGAATACTTGAGTTTTATGATGTTAGTTGATGTAGTATGAAATATATGTGTTAGATTAACATAATTTGTCTTTGAATTTTTGGTGAATTTGAGTAATTTGGACTAAATTGAGAAAATAATATTTTGAGGGATTAAAATGTGAAATAAATGAAATATGTGGACTTATATGAAGTTTATGAATATTTGGCTAAGCATGGGATTAGTGAAATTTTGTGAAATAAGGACTTAAATGTCAAAATGTGAAAATATGAGGGCTAATTTGTAAATTGCCCTAAATGTGTTTCTTTGGATTGAATTGACTGATTTGGTGAATAAAAGGGTTGAATTTGAATATGTATAGATCAAGAGCCAAAGAAAACGAATTTAGATCGAGGAAAGTCAAAAGTGATTGAATAGTCGAATCCGTCCGTCTATATCAGTACGAGGTAAGTCCATATATGAATAAATGTATTTAAGTTGAATTGTTCATGTTTATTTGATATTGAATTGTGATGAATGGCTTTGGATGATATACGTGTGAAATCTGAGAAAGTAGCGACAATGTTTTGAAGTCCGAAAAGTCCCGTAAGAACATTAGGAATAGATAGGATTCATTTGTCATGACATAGGGATTCTGATATGTGATATCATATAAGACCACGTCTGGGACGTTGGCATTGATTTGAGATTTACGTGTAAGACCATGTCTGGGACATTGGCATCATATTTGATTCGTGTAAGACCCTGTCTGGGACAGTGGCATTGATATTGGATTACATGTAAGACAAAGTCTGGGACGGTGGCATTGTACGAGCATTCCGAGTTATCCAAGTATCCTATTTGTTTTTGAATGGTTCAACGGGCAATTCCGAGAAATGAAAGACTATGTGAAATGGTAATCGATTCAGGTACATTTGAAATGTATACTATGATTGAGTATGAAAGGTAAGTATATGTGATTGTGCACAAGTGAGATATGTGCATTGTAACATCCTAAATTTTTGGGCCTATGCGTTTCATGGGTGAATATGTGGAATGAGTTAATTTAAGTGTTAGAGGCCCAAATTTTAAGTTTTAAGGAGCCCAAATCTTCTAATTTAAGTTAGCTAAATTTGGCATTAGAGATTAGGGAAGTGGATGGCACAAGGCTATTTTTTTTTGGGAATTTTATTATATTTATTCTATGTGGATAATAAGCAGATAAAGGCTATTATTTAGGGATTTAGTCTTTAAGGATAATAAGCAAATAAAGACTATTTTTGAGGAGATAATAGATTAAGATAAGGGAAAAGGGATAGGAGGTATCATGTGTGGCAGTGTTGGCTGAAAATCAATCTCTGCTAAAGGGAGGAATCGGTTTTCTATATAAAGAGAGGGTGTGCCAAAATTTTGAAAGCCTTTCTTTTATTTTCTTTTCTCATCTTCTTCCTCTCAAAACCGAAAACCACCATTTTCTCTACTCTTTCTTCCTCTCTAAAATTTCCTGGTTGGCCGAATCTTTTAACCTCTATTGTTATTTTTCTTATAATCCCTAAAAGCCGAAATCACAACTTTATTATTCTATTCTTCTCCTTAATATTCATTGGCCAAATCTCTCTTAGCCATCTCTTCAATTCTTAAATCTTCTAAAAACTGAAATTCTTAGATCTCACCTCCTGAAGTTGCCGAATTTTCTTCAGTAAAGTCTGCTTGTGTCGAATCTAAAGAAAACAATAGAGGAGTCCAATGCTTAGATCTCTAAGTCAAAGATCAGTAACACTCAAGTCGTGTTATTTTCGGGATTTCAAGGAGAGGCCCTATTTTCACATCTTTTCGCTTTTTAAGCAAAGTTGTAGTTCGGGATAACAAGGATATCGAATAAGAATATTAGATTTTGCGATATCAAGTGTGTAACACTTTCCCACCATCTAGATCTGTTTGATTAATATATGATTATAAGTCTTATATGTTTTGATAAATGCCGAAATCCAGGCATAATAGAGGAAACCCAAAGAGGGTAAAAGCAAATCATTAGGTTAGTGAATGTTTTGATTAAACGATATAAGTATATTGATTTTATGTGATTGCATGGGTTGGGTTTGATGAAAGGAGGAAGTTATATGTTGTAGCGGTTTTCACCGTGATCTGTTGTAGCGGTTTTTACCGTGATCCGTTGTAGTGGCTACGGCCATGATCTGATGATGAGCAGCATGACTGCCATCCAAGCGTGTAGCGGTGTGGGTTGATTGTAGAAATCCCCAATGGTGTGAATGGCTGGTACGGGGGCATGTAGCGGATGGAAACTTAAGATTTGGGTTGGGCTTGCATATTATTTTTATTATGTATATTAATTCTGATTATTTTAGTTTTATGGGGCTAAGGCCCAAATCTAATGGTGCATGAGGGTTGCACATTGAGTCTCGCGACTCAACCAATTAATTAACATTTCATGTAGCATTTAGTGCATCGGATAAAAGTGGAGAGGAGCGCAAGGTGGCCATGCAAAGAACATTTGGATCCAGAAAAAAGACTCTAGTTATTATTTTATATTCTTATTTAATGGATTTTAAATCTCGTTGTAATAAGGCCATGGGCCACCAGTTTATATTTTGTTTTATTACGGGCTTTTATTACTTTTAGTTATTTAAATTTTTATTTTTAATTGAACTAAGGCATGCATTTAATTTTGGGTTTTTAATTCATAAAGGCATATTTTATTTAAAACTATAAATTATAAATTTTTCCCGAATGAAAGGTTAAATTTTACCAAAATGTTTTTCTGAAAATGTGACATGTTTTTATAAAATTTCCTTAGTGACATACCAGATCCGGTTATAGTGTTTGGGCCGGGTTTGGGGTGTTACAAATTGGTATCAGAGCCCGGTTCAAAACTCAGCTTTGGGGGTTTTTGGGCTCAAAACATTTTCTAAAAATGAGTTTTAGAAACATGCATGTTTATAAATAATACAGGGTTGTTTTCTCGGCATGGCACCTGTGTCTCCGGCCCAAGTCCGCCAGGTAAGTATTCTAAACCCACTTTGTGATATATATGTATGTGGGCTTGATGGGCTTTAAGGGACGTAGGTTATTTTAATTAGAACTTGATGGACTTTAGGCTTAGTTTAAAAAACTTCTTAAATTCCATAAGACTTAATTTATCCAAACAAATCCTGTGAACTAGTCGCCGAGTTAGGGTGTGGCAACAGGCATATGCATGTCTAAGATTGGATTCAGGGAGAGCTTGGTATTTAAGCAGTCCTAGTGACTCACCTCCTCTTCGCTAGAATCCTACCTGGTGCGTGGTGACTGTTCAACCTAGCCATGAGGACTTGTTGACGGGCAAAAATTTATAATTAAAACCCAAAAGGACCAGCCACCCTATTTTGTAAAATTACTAAAATAACCTCTAGTTTCAAAAATTTCCAAATTTCCCCTGATTTGCAAAATTATCAAAATACCCCCGGTTTGCAAAATTACCGAATACCCTCAGCTTGCGAAATTACCAAAATACCCATATTTTGAAACATCACCAAGATAAACTATTTTGAAAAAATTATGAAAATACCCCTGTAGGTAAAATTATGAAAATACCCCTGGGTAGTGAAACGATGAAAATACCCCTAGGTGGTGAATGTAAGTTTATAAAGGTTGTTTTTATGATTGATGTGTCTTTGAATGTTGATGAAGGTGAACTCTAGGACTAGGAAGTATCGACTTGAGAACTAAACCCGTAGATAGAATTCGAATTCGAAAAAACTACTATCGAAATGATTTTACATAAGATTGTTCGCGGTTAATAAGTGGGAAGAATTAATTATTCATAAAATTCTTAATCAAATAAACATCGATCGAAAGAATGAGTACAAGGGGACGAAGATGCTTCAGATGCAAATAATGGTGCGTACTCTACCATAATATACTATGTGTTTATTTTGGCTTTAGAATTAGAGTGCACAGCGAAAGCATAGTGGTGAGACTTAGGTAGTATGATTTCTAGTTAGTTGGAAATTTCGAGGACGAAATTTCTTTAAGGAGGGTAGAATGTAACATCCTAAATTTTTGGGCCTATGCGTTTAATGGGTGAATATGTGGAATGAGTTAATTTAAGTGTTAGGGGCCCAAATTTTAAGTTTTAAGGAGCCCAAATCTTCTAATTTAAGTTAGCTAAATTTGGCATTAGGGATTAGGGAAGTGGACGGCACAAGGTTATTTTTTTGGGAATTTTATTATATTTATTCTATGTGGATAATAAGCAGATAAAGGCTATTATTTAGGGATTTAGTCTTTAAGGATAATAAGCAGATAAAGACTATTTTTGAGGAGATAATAGATTAAGATAAGGGAAAAGGGATAGGAGGTATCATGTGTGGCAGTGTTGGTTGAAAATCAATCTCTACTAAAGGGAGGAATCGGTTTTCTATATAGAGAGGGGGTGTGCCGAAATTTTGGAAGCCTTTCTTTTTTTTCTTTTCTCATCTTCTTCCTCTCCAAAGCCGAAAACCACCATTTTCTTCACCCTTTCTTCCTCTCTAAAATTTCTGGTTGGTAGAATTTTTAACCTCTATTTTATTTTTCTTCTAATCCCTAAAAGTCAAAATCACATCTCTATTATTCTATTCTTCTCCTTAATATTCATTGGCCAAATCTCTCTTAGCCATCTCTTCAATTCTTAAATCTTCTAAAACCGAAATTCTTAGATCTCACCTCCGAAGTTGCGAATTTTCTTCAATAAAGTGCGCTTGTGCAGAATCAAGAAAACAATAGAGGAGTCCAAAGCTTAGATCTCTAAGTCAAAGATCAGTAACACTCAAGTCGTGTTATTTTTGGGATTTCAATGAGAGGCCCTATTTTCACTTCTTTCCGGCTTTTTAAGCAAAGTTGTAGATCGGGATAACAAGGATATCGAATAAGAATATTAGATTTCGCGATATCAAGTGTGTAACACTTTCCCACCATCTAGATCTATTTGATTAATATATGATTAAAAGTCTTATATGTTTTGATAAATGCCGAAATCCAGGCATAATAGAGGAAACCCAAAGAGGGTAAAAGCAAATCATCAGGTTAGTGAATGTTCTGATTAAACGATATAAGTATATTGATTTTATGTGATTGCATGGGTTGGGTTTGATGAAAGGAGGAAGTTATATGTTGTAGCGAATTTCACCGTGATATGTTGTAGCGTTTTACCGTGATCTGTTGTAATGATTTTTACCGTGATCTATTGTAGTGGCTACGGCCATGATCTGATGATGAGCAGCACGACTGCCATCCAGGCGTATAGCGGTGTGGGTTGATTGTAGAAATCCCTAATAGTGTGAATGGCTGGTACGAGGTGTGTAGCGGATGGAAACTTAGGATTTGGGTTGGGCTTGCATATTATTTTTATTATGTATATTAATTCTGATTATTTTAGCTTTATGGGGCTAAGGCCCAAATCTAATAGTGCATGAGGGTTGCACACTGAGTCTCATGACTCAACCAATTAATTAACATTTCAGGTAGCATTTAGTGTATCGGACCGGGCTGGAGAGGAGCGCAAGATGGCCATGTGAAAGAACATTTGGATCCAGCAAAAAACTCTAGTTATTATTTTATATTCTTATTTAATGGATTTTAAATCTCGTTGTAATAAGGCCATGGGCTACTAGTTTATATTTTGTTTTATTACGGGCTTTTATTACTTTTAGTTATTTAAATTTTATTTTAATTGAACTAAGGCATGTATTTAAATTTGAGTTTTAATTCATAAAGGCATATTTTATTTAAAACTATAAATTATAAATTTTTCCCGAATAAAAGGTTAAATTTTACCAAAATGTTTTTCTGAAAATGCTACATGTTTTTATAAAATTTCCTTAATGACATACTAGATCCGGTTGTGGTGTTTGCCGGGTTTGGGGTGTTACATGCATAGATTTAATGAAACAAAATGTGGTATATGTATGTTTGTGATATGAGCAAAAGAGATACTTTGAGGTATGAATTGTTGGTAAGCAATGGCTAAACAAATGAGCCAAAGAAGAATTGTGAATATGCAATTGAGAAATATTAATGATCTTGTAGTTGATATACTAAGCTTTTGAAAGCTTACTTTGTGTGTGTTTACATTGTTTTATAGATCGTTAAAGCTACAAAAAGCTCGGGGATTGTCGAGGATCGTCATCACACTATCAAATCATATTTTGGTACCTTTTGAATGTGCTTTTAGTTAAGTATGGCATGTATTGTCTAGTTGAATTAGATGATGTTTTGAGTTGTATAAATAAGCTATGTGATATGGCTTGTAAATGGGATGTGAATATGGTAAATGTCAATTATGCTTTATGATGTAAAGTTGGCATCTTTTGGTGAATGGTTAGTATATTGAATTGGTAAGTTATGTGGATGGATTTTGCCTAGAAATGCTTGTGATTAGAATGAGATAAAAGGTTCATAAGTTAATATGTATGATATGCTTTTGAATGTCTAGAATAGATGAATATTTTGGTATGATTGAGTTGCATTTTAAGGGCATGAAATGTGTTTATTTGTGCTTGTAGGTTTGACACTAAATGGGTGGCAAATTGGCCTTGCAAATGGCCTATAATTGCCCACACGGTTGAGCACACGGCGTGTGGCTCGACCGTGTCCCTTGAATTTGTAATTTGGTACAAGTCAGGCTCACACACGGGCTAGACACACAGGCGTATGACTGGCCATGTGAAACAAGTTAGTTTCGACAACGGGCTGGACACATGAGCGTGTCATTGGCCATGTGGTATAAGTCAGTGTTGACCACGGGTGAGGCACACAGGCGTGTCTCAAGCCGTGTGGACAAGTCTGTATGTATACCTTGTTTTGCCACGGCTTAGACACATGGGCGTGTCTGAAGCCTTGTGAGGCACATGACCTACCATATGGGCATGTGACCTCTGTAACATTGAAAAATGTTAAATTTTCAGAAATTTTTGTACGTGTTCGATTTAGTCCCGCCCCTATCCTAATGTGTGTTGAAGGTATCGTAGACCTCATTAAGGGACTATATGCTTGTATTTTACTATGATATGATGATGATATACTTTGTGATGTGAAATGTTCGTAAAAGATTCGATTTGTCTGGTAATACCTCTTAACCCTAAATCGGCGATGGTTACGGGTTACTGAACTTCGTTGTACTGCATCAAACTTTGTGAGAAAAAGATTCATAAGGTTGCTTTGATCAGAGAAATTGAAGAGAAAGGAAAAGCAATTTGTAACAGCTTGAAAGTAGTTTCAAATTGACAGAAAACTTATGCAGACTTGATACGTAAAAGCAATGAATTTCGGTTAGAGAACTGACTATTGGTAAAAGTATTGTAGTGAGAATGGAATTCCTCGACTCAGCTAAAAAGAGAAGTTGATTTTGTGATTATTCAGGCTCTACGAAATTATTGAAAAGATAAGACCAGTGACTTCTTCAACTTAAATTACTGTCAAAACTTCAGAAGGTTTATAAGATGCTACATTTATTAATGTTGTGACGATAAAGATCAGACTCTTCACATAGAATTTCTTCGAACAAGATTGAGAAACAATCCAACATGCTATAGAGTAAAGTTCAGATCAGAGTTTTGGTTCAGAAGATTAAGGAGTCACGACATTTAGACTATATGAGAATTTGAAAGTACTATATGAAATTAAATCACTCAACTATTCTTTGATAAGATTTTCGGGGACGAAGATCCATAAAGGGGGAGAGTTATAACGACCCGTTTTTAGGGTTAATCAGAATAGTAGTTTTGAGACCTCAATTCGATATTGAAAATTTTATTTTATTATTATTTTAATATTTACAGCATTATATTAGAGTTGTGTAAAATTTTTGTAAATAAATTTATCGTTTAAGTGGTTAATTCGGTAAAAAGGACTAAATCGCGTAAAGCGTAAAAGTTGAGTTATATAAGATAAAGGTGTTAAATAGCTATAGAACTTAAAATTTAAGGTCCTTATATGGCAAATAGCCTATTTATGAGATAGTGGATGTTAGTGGAGTGGCATTTGGTGTAATTATTAATATGTTTTGTTAAGTGATTTTTGGTAAAAATGTCAAATAAGGATTAAATTGTGAAAAGTGTAAATTGAGGGCTTGAAATGTGAAATAAATTGAAATATGGGTTGATATTAATATATGGAAAATTTGGCTAGCTTTGGTTTGTGTTTAAGTTCATGAGATTGTGATTTTATGTAATAAAGACTAAATTGCAAAAATGTGGAATAATAGGGGCAAAAAGTGTAATTTTGTCAAAATATGTAAATTGTGTAAATTGTGTTAATTGAATGAATTAATGATTAAATAAGTTAATTTTGATATTAATTAGATTGGCAAAAGCAAAATTCGGATCTAGATCGAGGGAAAGTCAAAATATTGGATTAGTCGACTTAATTTGTCGTTATTACGAACGAGGTAAGTTCGTATTTTAATAGAAATTATGAAATCATGTTATAAATGCATATTATTTGTGTGATTGAATTCAATGACAAATGGTAATGTAAATATATATGTATTTTTGTAACATCCTGAAAAGGGCCTATGCATTTTGGCCTAATTGTACAAAAAGACATCTTTTATGTGTTTTGGAATAAATTTGGAATGATAAGAATGTATGGAAATGTTATGTTGGAAATAAGAAAATGACCATTTTTGGAAACCTAAGCAAATTAGGAAAGTGAACATTTTGGAAACCTAAGTAAATTAGGAAAGTGAACATTTTGGAAACTTGAACATTTTGGAAACCTAAACATTTTTGGAAATGATCCAAAAATGGAAACCTGAACATTTTGGAAACTTGAGCATGTAAGAAAAATGGCAAGTTACAAAGCCAATCGAAAATTTTAGGAAACTTAGAAATGATGCCGAAATGTCAAATTTTAAAGTCCAAAATAGGAAATAAGGGCAAGAGGGCCTTAAAAGTAAAAGTTGGTGAAATTCGACACACAAACAGGCTTGGAAAAGTGGCCTGAAGGTGTCACTTAAGGCTTATGGAAATGGCGCCATGTGTAAGAGAAATGGGCCTGAGTTCGAGTCGCATGGGAAGCTAAAAATAAAAGTTCTATTTTGCTGCAAGGATGGACAGAGGTGGACGTCACATAGGCTAATTTTAGGAGCTTTTATCCTTTTAAAATTCGGCAAATAGATAGATAATGATGGATTATTATTGGTATTATTTTTATTAAGAGATAAGTGATAAATAATGGATTTATTTTAGATTATTTTAAGTGATAAATAAGGATTTTAAATTTGGATTATCGAGGAGATAATTGATGGATTAAATGCTTTTATTTTTAGATAAAGGAGATAATATTATCTTAAGGAGAGTGGTGGCCAAGTCAAGGACTCTTGGCCTTGCAAATTCGGCTATAAAAAGAGAACCCAAGGTCTTTTCTCTCATCTTTCCAAGTAGCGAAAATCCCTTGCTCTCTCCCCTCTTTGCGAATTTCTCTTTAAGTAAAATCCATCTCCTCTTCTTCTATTTTCTTCTCCTCTCCTTTGCTATTGTCGAGCCAAACACTCTTTGATCCCTGATTAAAACTCCATAGCCGAAACTCTGTGACTCTAGGCAAGGAAACAATCGATCAAAGCATTAAAGGTAAGGCTTGTTTTCTTGATATTTAGGATTATTTCCCAAAAGCCGGAAACTGACATGGTTACATGGCTAGTGTTAGCCGATTTCAAGGAAAAGGAATACTAGCAATTTTGGGATTTGATTTACAATCTTTCAATTCGGCAACAAGGTAAGTAATACAAATCCTACTTGGATTTGGTTTTTAAGCCAAATAGGTTTGTTAATATATTTTAATGGTTGGCCGAATATAGGAGTAAAAATCTAGATCGGTAGATCGTTCTTCGGAATTTCAAGGAATCAATTAAGCAAATCAGGTGTGTACGCACACTAACCTTCGATTTATCATATGGCAATTATTTTAATATGTGAATGTGCATAAGAATATGAATGTGGCTAAATACCACAAATGTGGTAAAAGTACTCAGGTACGTTTCCTACTTCCGATAGGATTATGAAATATGTTATCTTATAACATGTGAATATATGTATATGATTATGAAATCAAGTATGTTATGCATGATATATATATATTTGGGGCATTCGGGATTTATGTGAAAGGGGAAGAAGGTGTTGACTTCGGTCTCACTAACATTAGAAGGTGTTGACTTCGATCTCACCAACATTATATGGTGACTACGGTCACAACATTTTGAATTTGGTAACTTCGGTTACACTATTTGAATATGGTGTCTAATGACACAAATTATATGGGCGATGAGCACGTCGATTGCAGCGAATGCCTTCGATGGTGTGTAGCGAATGGAGGGTTGACTTAGTAGTCCCACGGTGATTTGCTGTGCACGGTGGTGTGTAGCGGATGGACCCTTAGGCTTGGGTTGGGTTGCATCATCGTTTTATTTGAATATGAAATTGATATGAACATGTATGCCCGATTTGTTGAATGTTAGTATCTTGTGTGCACATTGAGTCATTGACTCACCCGTTGTGGGAATTATTTTGGTGATGAACGGTGTGGACCTAGCCAGTAGACCCCGAGGTGGCCATGTCTCATTTGAAGATTCCGTTTAAATTTGGACTTTATTCTTGTTTAGTTCCTTTAATTTTATTTTGGGTTTTACTTGATGTAATAAGGCCATAAGGCCCAGTGGATTTTCTTTACTTTGCTTTACTTTTTACTATTATATTACGAACTAAATATGATTAAAGTTAAAGTGATATATATATTTTTATAAACCCTAAAAATTATTTTGCCACCTTAATAAAATTGGATCTACAAGATTAAATGGGTTTCCAATCTAAGCCCAATTCACAACAATATTTTTCTAAATATTTTACAAATTTTCTCTAAGTAACGAAAATCTTTGAAATCGGTTTACTTTAGGAACATACCAGATCCGATTCAGGCTCGTGGGTCGGGTGTGGGGTGTTTCAATTTGGTATCAGAGCCCAGTTTTAAACTCTCACTGTGGGCTAAGGCCCAAACGTTTTCAAAACGAGCCAAATGATTTTCTTTGAAAATAAGCAAGCTTCGGCATGGCCCCTAAGTCTCAAACCATGATCCACCGGTAAGTACCCCTAACTCTATGTGTGATTACGTGAACTGTTTAAGGGTAGAAAAGGCATGGAACGAGAATAGAATGATAGGAACTTGAACCTAGGATTAGACTACTCAAACACAAACACATAAGACTTAATGTCTTGAACAAACCTATGGTTAAGTCATCGAGCTAGTGGTGTGGTAACCCTTGTACGCATGTTTAGGATTGGATCAGGAAGAGCTTGGTATTTAAGCAGTCCTAGTGACTCACCTCCTCTTCGCAAGTATCCTACAGTGCGTAGCTTCAGTTCACCCTAACCCGGAGGGCTCGGTGGTGTGGCAACCTCTCATGCGCATGTCTAGGAATGATTTGGTGGGAGCTTGGTATTTAAGCGATCCAGCGTGACTCACCTCCTCTCCACACGAATCCCGCCTGGTGCGTAGCTTTGGTTCCCCGACCAAGAGGGCTCGGTCATAGGCTAAACATAATGACTAAAACCGAAAGGGAACTAGCCATGTTTAAAAAAAAAAAAGGAGTGAACAAAACAACAAACCCTAGTTTCTTTTTCAAACTTTTAAAACTTTCTTTTAAATATGAGAAAATTATTTTTACAACATTTTCTGAAAAACTCCCGATTTGCAAAAATTACAAAAATGCCCTTAGGGGTGAAATTACCAAAATGCCCTTAGTTTATAAAATGTTCAACTGTTCAACAGCTTTACCAAAATTTCATTATTTTGTAAACATTCAAAACCCTAATTTGTAAAATATCAAAATACCATGATTTTGAAAAAAATTACAAAATTGCCCTAACTTACAAAATTACCAAAATGACCACGATTACCAAAATTTTTGCAACATCCCCATTTTGAAGGAACAATTTTGAAAAGAACCCTCAAAGTTTTACAACTTTGAAATACCCTAATTTATTAAATTTACAAATTTACCCCGATTTGTGAAAAATTACCAAAATACCTCGAGGTCAAAAATTAAAATACCCGGATTTCAAAATTCTTTCCAAATTACCCCTAGACTTCGAAATTTTCAAAATACTTTTTGAAAAAAAACCACCAAGAAACGTTTTTCTTCTGAAAATTACGAAAATGCCCATTTAGGACAAAATTACGAAAATACCCCTGAGTAGTGGAAAACAACAACAATAAAAACTACAACGTTTCTCTGAATGAACGAAAGTTCATACTTGTTTGATGGATGAATGAATGAATGGAAAAGACTGTGTGCATGTATGAATACGAAAGAACCACTCCTAAATTCCTTTTCATAAAAACTTCTTCGCGGTTAATCAGTGAAACAAAATTTTTTAATACATAAAACTTCTTAATCAGATTAAATCGCGACGTTAGAAATGAGTTCTAAGGGACGTGAACTTAGATATTGTGCCTAGAAAGTATAATAGTTCTTTGAGATCGAGTGCAAACAATAGCGTAGTGTAGTGAGTTAGGACCGTATGGATGAACGATAGTAAGTAATTTCAGGACGAAATTATTTTAAGGGGTAGAACTGTAACATCCTGAAAAGGGCCTATGCATTTTGGCCTAATTGTACAAAAAGACATCTTTTATGTGTTTTGGAATAAATTTGGAATGATAAGAATGTATGGAAATGTTATGTTGGAAATAAGAAAATGACCATTTTGGAAACCTAAGCAAATTAGGAAAGTGAACATTTTGGAAACCTAAGTAAATTAGGAAAGTGAACATTTTGGAAACTTGAACATTTTGAAACTGAACATTTTGGAAATGATCCAAAATGGAAACTGAACATTTTGGAAACTTGAGCATGTAAGAAAAATGGCAAGTTACAGAGCCGATCGAAAATTTTAGGAAACTTAGAAATGATGCCGAAATGTCAAATTTTAAAGTCCAAAATAGGAAATAAGGGCAAGAGGGCCTTAAAAGTAAAAGTTGGTGAAATTCGACACACAAACAGGCTTGGAAAAGTGGCCTGAAGGTGTCACTTAAGGCTTATGGAAATGGCGCCATGTGTAAGAGAAATGGGCCTGAGTTCGAGTCGCATGGGAAGCTAAAAATAAAAGTTCTATTTTGCTGCAAGGATGGACAGAGGTGGACGGCACATAGGCTAATTTTAAGAGCTTTTATCCTTTTAAAATTCGGCAAATAGATAGATAATGATGGATTATTATTGGTATTATTTTTATTAAGAGATAAGGGATAAATAATGGATTTATTTTAGATTATTTTTAAGTGATAAATAAGGGATTTTAAATTTGGATTATCGAGGAGATAATTGTGGATTAAATGCTTTTATTTTTAGATAAAGGAGATAATATTATCTTAAGGAGAGTGGTGGCCAAGTCAAGGACTCTTGGCCTAGCAAATTCGGCTATAAATGGAGAACCCAAGGTCTTTTCTCTCATCTTTCCAAGTAGCGAAAATCCCTTGCTCTCTCCCCTCTTGCCGAATTTCTCTTTAAGTAAAATCCATCTCCTCTTCTTCTATTTCCTTCTCCTCTCCTTTGCTATTGTCGAGCCAAAACACTCTTTGATCCCTGATTAAAACTCCATAGCCGAAACTCTATGACTCTAGGCAAGGAAACAATCGATCAAAGCATTAAAGGTAAGGCTTGTTTTCTTGATATTTAGGATTATTTCCCAAAAGCCGGAAACTGACATGGTTACATGGCTAGTGTTAGCCGATTTCAAGGAAAAGGAATACTAGCAATTTTGGGATTTGATTTACAATCTTTCAATTCGGCAACAAGGTAAGTAATACAAATCCTACTTGGATTTGGTTTTTAAGCCAAATAGGTTTGTTAATATATTTTAATGGTTGGCCGAATATAAGAGTAAAAATCTAGATCGGTAGATCGTTCTTCGGAATTTCAAGGAATCTATTAATCAAATCAGGTGTGTACGCACACTAACCTTCGATTTATCATATGGCAATTATTTTAATATGTGAATGTGCATAAGAATATGAATGTGGCTAAATACCACAAATGTGGTAAAAGTACTCAGGTACGTTTCTTACTTCCGATAGGATTATGAAATATGTTATCTTATAACATGTGAATATATGTATATGATTATGAAATCAAGTATGTTATGCATGATATATATATATATTTGGGGCATTCGAGATTTATGTGAAAGGGGAAGAAGGTGTTGACTTCGGTCTCACC
The DNA here is from genome assembly GCA_025506655.1 of Gossypium rotundifolium. Taxonomy (NCBI): domain Eukaryota; kingdom Viridiplantae; phylum Streptophyta; class Magnoliopsida; order Malvales; family Malvaceae; genus Gossypium; species Gossypium rotundifolium. The sequence goes on along the minus strand of CP106724.1, from coordinate 165,124,485 downwards.
AACGTTAGAAGGTGTTGACTTCGGTCTCACCAACGTTATATGGTGACTACGGTCACAACATTTTGAATTTGGTAACCGGTTACACTATTTGAATATGGTGTCTAATGACACAAATTATATGGGCGATGAGCACGCCGATTGCAATGATCGCCTTCAATGGTGTGTAGCGGATGGAGGGTTGACTTAGTAGTCCCACGGTGTGATTGGCAGTGCGGGTGGTGTGTAGCGGATGGACCCTTAGGCTTGGGTTGGGTTGCATCATCGTTTTATTTGAATATGAAATTGATATGAACATGTATGCTGATTTGTTGAATGTTAGTCTTGTGTGCACATTGAGTCTGTTGACTCACCCGTTGTGGGAATTATTTTCAGTGATGAATAAAGGATTTTGAATGGTAGGTGAGACCACGAGGTGGCCATGTCTCATTTGAAGATTCCGTTTAAATTTGGACTTTATTACTGTTTAGTTCCTTTAATTTTATTTTTGGGTTTTACTTGATGTAATAAGGCCATAAGGCCCAGTGGATTTTCTTTACTTTGCTTTACTTTTTACTATTATATTACGAACTAAATATGATTAAAGTTAAAGTGATATATATTTTTTTATAAACCCTAAAATTATTTTGCCACCTTAATAAAATTGGATCTACAAGATTAAATGGGTTTCCAATCTAAGCCTAATTCACAACAACATTTTTCTAAATATTTTACAAATTTTCTCTAAGTAACGAAAATCTTTGAAACCGGTTTACTTTAGGAACATACCAGATCCGGTTCAAGCTCATGGGCCGGGTGTGGGGTGTTTCAATTTTGAAAAAGTTATATATGTTAATATGATATTTAATTGTTCGAGAAGCAGAATATATGAACACGAGAAAACATCGACAATGTGATGACATGTGAAAGCCCCGTATGAACCATAGGAATAGTTAGGATACATATGTCATGAGATAGGATTCCGATATGTGTTATCGTGTAAGATCACGTCTAGGACGTTGGCATCGATTTGAGATTTACGTGTAAGACCATGTCTGGGACATCGGTATTGTATATGATTTTGTGTAAGACCCTGTCCTGTCTGGGATAGTGGCATCAATATTTGATTACATGTAAGACCACGTCTAGGACGTTGGAATTGTACAAGCTTTCCGAGCTATCCGAGTATCCTTATTGATTTCGAATGGTTCAACGGGCGTCCCGACGAATAAATGATTAAGTGAATGACATTCCGATTCAGGTACGTTGAAATGTATACAATATTTGATAATGAAAGGTAAGTATATATTTATGTGCAAATATTTTTATGTGGTGTATAAGCAAATGAAATGGGAATATGTGCAAATTAAACAGGAACAAATGAATATGATGTGATTTATAAATTAGCATATGTGAAATCGTCAGATACTATATAAATGAAAGGTGAATTTGGGTATAAGTGATGATAAGTGATTCATATGAGGAAGATCTGTTATTAAATATGTTATTTTCCAAAATGTGCTCATTTGGTTATATGAAAGTGAGAATTGATTGTTATATGAGAATCAAATTGAATAAACTGTGAAAGCTAAAGTTAGTGTAAGTAATTATATTATTGAATGGTGATGTTTTGATATGAAATCATGTTATAATCTTGAGATAAGTTGTTTTTTAGCATGTGAGATAATATATTATGCTTATGACATTGAATTGAAATTATTTTTTATGTTAAGTTTATTAAGATACGAACTTAGTAAGCTTTATAGATTACTTTGTGTTGTTTTTCTATGTTTTATAGTGATTCAGATATTCGCTCGGGTTGGAAGTCGGCGGAGATCGCATCACTCTATCTGGCTAATGATTTTAGTATTTATACATTTTATGACTTGGTTATATGGAATGTATAGGCTATGGTATTTGATATTATGGTTGGAATATAGTCATTTGAGATGGTTGATTATGAATGTGGTTGTGGAATTTAGCATATTTTGATAAACTTGATATTGGCTAAATAGCTTAGAATTGTTATGATATTGGCTTGATATGATCTAAGTGTATATGGCCATTTTAATAATGGTTTAATATGATCATTTGATAGATGATGAGTATTTGCATAAGAAATGCATAAAATTGAGTTGATGAATTGGTTCATTTTTTAGGTATGGATTGATGTTTGAATTGGAAACTATTGTATAATTGAAATAGGTTATATTGATGATTATAACTTGTGTATTTGGGATGTTCTTAATTAAGCAAATGGCATTGAAATGTGCATTGAAATGGTTAGGAATTTGAATGGCATGAAATGTATATGTAATAACATGTGTTGGCTGCTTATTAATTGTATTGAATTGGAACAAAATGATGTGGTTTAGATATGCATGAGGAGGATGAGAAATATGGCTTAAACCAAGCCTAATTTAGTGCCACACGGCCTAAACACATGGGCGTGTGACTCAACCGTGTGACCCAAGCTATTTTAATAAAATAAGTCAGTGAGTTATACGGCCTAGACATAGGGGCGTGTCTGGTGGCCGTGTGTGGCACACAGTCTTGGCACATGGGCGTGTGTGGCCATTTCAAATAGGCACACAGGTTGGACACACAGGCGTGTGACTGGCCGTCTGACCAAGTCAGTATGTATGCCCTATTTTCACACGGTCTGTGACACGGACGTGCCCTCACACGGCCTGTCCACATGGCCGTGTGACGTTTGAAAAAGTGAAAATTATTCTAAGTTTCAAAAATTTTTGTATATGTTCAGTTTAGTCCCAAACCACTTCTAAGCATGTTTTAAGGCTTGTAGAGTCTCGTAAGGGACAATATGACTATGTTTGAATAACATATGTATTTAAATGTCTAAATGTATGAGATATGTATATGTTATGAAGTGAGTGATCGGTAATACCTCGTAACCCTATTTTCGCGATGGATAGGGGTTAAGGGTGTTACAACTCGAGTGTACAAAACATTGATTTCGAGCTGAGAATGCGACGAACGACGACAGCATTGCAACACTAGGCTGTGGTGTTGCAACACTAGACCTCGAAGTCAAAGAATTTAGACTCAAAAGGCAGTGTCATGACATCAGTCCCGTGGTGTCGTGACACCTGGCGATGAACAAACATAATTTAATCAAGGGTGTTTTAGTTTGCACAATCAATAAATACCAGTTTTGAAGGTTGTAATTAACTTAATTAGGCCACACATTTTTTGCTGTAAATAGGAGTATTTAGCCCTACTTTGGGGGGTTTTGCCAAGTGAGCCACTTAGTTTAGGTTTAGTGCAACACCCTATACCCAGCCCGATCACTGAGCCCGAGTAATAGGATGCTGCATCAAACATCAAACTCATGGATATTCACACAATCTCAAATACATGCAACCATCGTCACTTTCAAATTGTTAGGGGACTATTGAGTTTTTAATACTTTGGCAACATTTAAATTGACTTATCAAATGTTTATTGACATTAATAACAAGTTAATCATGCTAGGGGTCCATCTAACAAAAACTTCCAAGAAATCACATAGGTATACATACTCAATCTCTGGTATTGATATTTATGAAGATAGGTGTTGATACCATTAGAAAAATCGGTACCTTTTTAGTAGTCTATTTTTTCGCAAAATAATGGAACCAAATAAATTATCGATACAAAGTAAAAAGTATCTATATTTTCACCCCGAGTATCGATACTCGAAGAAGGGTACCAATACCAAATTAAGCTACTGACTTCCTATACATTTTTTTCAACATAGAGGTATCAATACATATGTCTCGATTATTGATACCTCTGTACAAATCAACAAAAATTATAGCAAAATAAGGTATTTAACATATTCAATCACATAACACTTCAACATGCATCCATAACTATAGTATTTGACATCAAAATTTTTATATTTGAAGTTCATAGCAATTTCAATAATTCAAGCCAACACAAACCAATAACACAATATCAAACATGTAACAACCCAATTTTGGGCCTATCGAAATAGTGGTTTCGGGGCCACAAATTCGATAAGGAAAAAATTTAATATTCTTATATTTTTATGATCTACAGTTTTACGGAATGATTTCATGAAAATTTCATTCAAAAATTTTGATGTTTGGGAACTCAATTTAGTCAAAAGGACTAAATTGTAAAAAGTGTAAAACTTGATTTCTAGAAGCTAGAGGTGTCTAATTGCTATGAAATTTTAAATTGGAGGTTCTTAAAAGGTGATTAGACCATTGGTTAATTTGTTGGACAAAATGGACATGAAATAGGTGAAATAGAATATTTTTAAGTTAAGGGCATTTTAGTAATTTGGTGATTAAATGAATTAAAAAGCCCAATTAAAAGCCAATTTTTTCTCATCTTCAACCCCTTGGCCGAAATTCACATGAGGAAGACATAGCTAGGGTTTTCAAGCTTCCAAGCTTGATTGTAAGTCTGTTTTAGCCCCGTTTTTAATGTTCTTTACATTTTTGAAATCCTCGTAGCTCGGTTTACCTATTTCTACCATTATTTTGAGCTAGGGTTTATGTTTAAAAATTTACCCATGGATGACATGCATGTGTTTTGATGCTTTATGGAAGAATATGAAAGTTTGGGGTGTGATAAACAACTTTTACTAAGTGTTTTTTATGAAATTGCATAAAAAGACCTATCTATAAAAGTTGTAAAATTATGTGTAAAAAAAATGTGATTTAGTGAAAAATGTGGGCTATTTTAAGAGGGAATATGAATCGGATAGGCTTAGGATTTGAGAAAAAAAAAGTGCTTTTCATTTTACAAGCCTAGGGGTAAAATTGTAAATATGTGAAACTTTAGGGGGAAAATGTAAATTTTCCATGGTGTGATTTTTGGACTAAATTGAATAATGTGAGTATTAAATGAGTTAAATGTGTTATTATAGATCAAGAAAGATGAGGAATTGACCTTGATCGGGGAAAAGAAAAGGTTGTGGACTAAATTGCAAATTCGTCATATTTTGCACCAAGGTAAGTTTGTATGTAAATAATGCATCGGTTTTACTTACATTTTCATATTTTGATAAATGATATGAATTGTGGCTGAAAATTTAATGTAATTGACAAAATATCGACAAGTGAGAAATTTCCCGATTGAACTTTAGGAATAAAAATGGATACGAGTGACATGTTCACTAGAAACCTATGTGAAATCTAAGTGAAATAAGTGATTCAGGTGCTGGTCCGTATGTTTTACCGGTGGTTGAGTTATCCGGAATGTGTTACAGATACTCGACAGCTTGTGTAAGTAGCACTGTAGTTTCGCCATGATCGACAACTTGTGTGAGCAGACCCGAGATTGTGACTATGTGAAACGGGTGCTGGTCTTATAAGTTCTACCAGTAGTTGGGCAATTCAGCATGTGTTACGGATCCCTAACAGCCTATGTGAGTAGACCCGTGAATGTGAATAGCTTGAGAGCGAGCCTATGTGAAAAGTGTGATATGAAGTATCTTTAGCTACAAGTGTGACACTTATGTGCAAATTTTCGTGTATCCGTTATTATTCCGATGAATTCAATAGGAAATGACTAAGTGCAAACGAATATGACTATATGATGAATAAGTGTAGGTATGTGTGTGTAAACTTATGAGCAATTTGCTCAATATGTTACCGAACTTTGGTAAGATTGATACGGAGTAAGTGTAACAATGAAAGTTACTATAAAGAAAACATGAAAGAGTGAAATTTAGAAATAAAACAGTTTTGGACAGCAGCAGTTATGTGTCTTTGAAAAATCACCAAAAATGGTGGAAATTTAATTAGAATTTGAATAAAATATGAAATTAAAGCTTATTGAGTTTATTTTCACATAAAAGAAACAGTGTAAGCAAAAGAATTTCATATTCTGAGATATTTGAATTTTTATGAGATAGAGTTAGAATAATTTTGGAATCTCCTGTTCTGACTTTGAAAAATTATTAAAAATTGTAAAAAAAAATAAGGGTTATAATTTATATATTTAAAACCGTGAATGAGTCTATTTTAAATAGAAACAAACGGAAACATCATCCGAATCCGCATTTAAAAGATAATTAATTTTAGTGCGAAAGTTTGAAAGCATCAAACAATGAGAAAGCAGAGAGATGTAACGCCCCAAATTTGGGCCTAGAAGTATTGGGCCTATTGGGCCTTTGACCTTAGAAAATTTTTAAGTGAGCGAGAAAATGACAATTGGCATGTGGGCTTTGAGGGTTTAATGAATTTGTAGTCTCTAGGTGTGTTGGAGAAGCTCTGGGTTCGAGTTTTGTGGTGGAGGATTCTTAATTTATTTAATTAAGGAATCAGGGTTGTGAGTAGTGGACTTTTAAATTAAAATAAGTGAAAAATGGCAAAAAGAAACCTGTGGTGAAGTGGCTAAGTGAAGCCACTAGGGTGTAGGGAGGTCTGAGGTTCGAGTGCTAGCTTAAGTTTTATTTTGGAGTTTAATTTTAGGCTTCTAGAAGGCTAGAAGTGACGTGTAGAGGGACTCTAAGGAGAAGTGATTAGTAGAGAGAATTTAGAAGAAGGATAAGGGAGATATCATGGAGAAAAATTAAGAGATGGGCAGTGAATGAAGTGGTGCCGAATTGGACTCTAAGGGTGGCTAAGTTTTGGCTATAGGCTATAAAAGGAAGGGGTCGAATGCTTGAAAGAGTCTTTGAGCATTCTTTAGTTTTTCTTTCTCCCCTCTCAATCGGTTTCTCCTATAGCCGATTTTTTTTTCCATTTTCTGAAAAAGAAACCCATCATTCTTTTTGCTGAAAATTCCTATTAGAGTTGTGTTCTGTTTCTATCCCTGAAAGTCGAATACACCTTCTTATCATATAGCTTTACTTGTGCCGATTCTTAGTTAGTTCTCCTTCATCACAATCGATTGCTACCCACTTTTAGTCAAGCCGAATCTTGTTCAGTAGCGATCTAGGTCGCAGGATAAAAGGATGGTTTTAGTAAGTGTTTAGTAAAACCTTTAGTAAGTTTTGTTATAAGCTAATGGGCTATCTAACCTCTCCTTGTTGTTAACTTGTATTAACAAGAGTAAGACTCAACAATCGCAAGCGTGGTTGGTAAGGATTGCTAACAAGGTGGTAAGTGTTCTCGACTCAGTCATGGTTTAGAAAATGGCCAAATCTAATATGGCTCATAGGGGTGATTTATGATCAATATGGGTCACTTGGTTTTGACGATATAGGTGTTTGGGTGCAGATCTAGAGGATAATCACAAATAGTAGCAAAGGAAGGGCTACTAGAACGTGAGGCACACGGTAAGGGTACGGTGAGGTTTCAGTTTTTGATAAGTATGTGTTAAAGCTTTGGTTAATCGCTAGTAATGTCGATTGTAGGTTCGTTACTAAGGGGTTTGTAGAACACGAGGTTACCAGGTGTGTACAAACACTAAACACACGATATCGATAATGCCGAAAAGCCAAAAGTGGCTAAATAGGCCCGATGGGCCCTAAGGCTAAGTTTGATGAAATGGTTTGGTTGATTATACGAATTGAGTTAGTCATGCATGATACATGATCTAGATTTGTTTTGGGCCTAATAGGCCATATGATGAGATTTGGGCCTATTGGGCCGTAAAGATGTGATTTGGACTTGATGGGCTTATGGAGACGTAGACAAGTATGTTAGGGTTAATGGACTTTAGGCCTAGTTTGAACAACTCTTAAATTTCATAAGAATTAATCTAATTAAACATGTCTCTGTAACACCCCAAACTCGGCCCATACGTCATGACCGGATCTGGTATGCTACGGGTTGAAGGTTGAAAACTTTGCTTTAAAGGGGTTTTGAAAATCTCAGTTTATTTTAACCGACTAATCATTAATTATGACATTTTTGAAAGGAACCTTAACATTCGCGTTTAATGTGCTTGAAAAGCCCATTTTCATTTCACTTATAATTAAAACTTTGAAAACATAAGCTTATAAATTGTAACATAAAAAAAATATAGATCGATAACCTAAGTTATGGAGGCCTTATTACAAAAATAATCCCAAAATTAAAACTCAATGAAAAACCAAAAATAGTCTATGAAAATAAAAGACATGATAGCCCCTCGAGTCTGCCTCGGCTCCTATGTCCACGATCTACTGCTCATCTGAAAAGTTGGGAAAAATAAAAGGGTGAGTCACCAAGGCTCAGTGTGCAAATCCCAAAAACACATAAAAGCCTCGGGCCCACAAACACATTATGGGCCTTGGGCCATACACAATGGCAACAGAATATATTTACATGCAATATGGCCCATCCCAAACCTAAGAGTCCATCCTCTACACACCCCCGTACCCACCATCACACCGTGGGGATTTCTACAATCAACCCTCCATCCGCTACACACCATATGGACAGCTGTGCTGCCTATCATAAAGACCGATCACTATGTGACCTATGTGGCAAAGCCATCGATCGCTATCTGACCTTAATAATATATCGACAATTGTGCTGCCTGTCATAAAGACCGATCACTATGTGGCAAAGCCACCGATCGCTATGCAACCTACTCCCCTTCATCATATTAGTCCCACCCCATGCATACATACATGCAAGAATCAGAACATTAAACTACCTAAACAGATCACATACTTTCACATACTTTGATACACATAGAGAAGTTTCTATGATTACGTACCTGGCATCCCTTGCCTACCCTTTTTGGGTAACACGACTGTTCATACAGCCTTATTTTCCTGCTAGAGATCTACACACTTGATTATCGATACAGATTAACTAGTGTGATAGAAATCTACATGACTGTTCATACAGATTAACTAGTGTGATAGAGATCTACACACCTGATTATCGATAGGACAGTACTTTCTATGTCGACACTATCAGAAATTGATACGACGGCTAACTGTCTAAGGTTTTGTTTTGAAGCTGGTCCACAACTCGGTGGCTAATCCCGTACTGCTGACACCGCGTGTTTCTTCAACTTTGGGGCTGGGACTATAGATCCAACCCCTTCCTTCGATTTGCTGACATTTGAGTCCAAGAATGACCTTAGTCAGTGGATACTATAATGATTGCTTAACGAGGCATTAGATTAAGGCACAATAAGGAAAAGAAACCAATTGAACACTTAGGGAGAATCAAAACACTTACCTTGAGATCCCGAAAAAGTAATGTGGCTCGAAGGCTAACTATTTTGGCTTAGAAACCTAGGCGATTAGATCTCTTTCAAATCTCGGAATGCCGCCCAAAAATAACACGAGATCAAAGAAAACATCAAATTAAAGATGGCCTAACAACCAACTAGCCATTCGGCTATGCTCTCAAAAACCGGAAGAGAAGAAAAAAGAATGTAAGAAATCTAAGACTTACCTTAACACAGAGAATTTGGCAACTCCTAGGGAATTTCGGCTTTTGAGAAGATCAGAAAGAAAAGATGATCTCAAGAGATCTATGTAACACCCTTAACCCATGTTTGTTGCCGAATTAGGGTTACGGGTGTTATCATGTAAGTTAAAAACTTCAGTTCACTCGATTGAAACTTAATCATTCATCTTTATCAATGTTTTAATAATAATAAACAAACAATTTCACATGTGTAACACATACTTGATACATCAATCTAAGTCATGTACAATATAATCATCGATGAACTTAAAAAGACTAAACAATGTATACGACAACATTGTCACTTAACAATACAAATTTCATGCAATATACTTCCTATTAATACCTATTTCATAAGGCATAAACCTATTTCCACATAACCGAAAATATGCAACTTATTACACAACGAATACATGCTTATAATTTGGCCGAATATATAAGACCTCATTTACAACATTTCATGTTGATTCCCTAGCACAAACCAAGTTTGGTAATTTCATGTACTCAAATTTATTAAGTGACTTCACAAGCAAAATATTTATATATCATAGTTATAAACATCTTCTATATTCGACTATGAGCCTGAACAAATAATTCATTAAACATGTTAACTACATTTGCAACTATCACCTAGGTTTGGCCGAATACACATACATGCATTACTCACATAATTCCTACTTAACAAATTGATTGAAGTTGTCACGCTTATACAATTCCCGAATAATACTCAACTAGCATATATCTACCTTGACTTAGGCATGCGAAGATTTACTTAAATGCTAATCCACCCGACTAATTTAACACAAATGTTGGTTCTACACGCAAGTAATCATATAGAATGCATAAGATTAAAGTAAAGAAACAACCATGACCAAACTGTTGAAACCGAACACTGTAACCACATTGTCAAAAACAAATAAAAACCAAACTTATAATGTATGTTTAAGCCATTTTCGCATGGCTAATTTATATACATATAAACATAACATCATTCCAACATTTAGCTAGCCTATACATGCCTTTGATTCAAAAATAACTAGCTTAAAAGTACCAAAATGGGATGATAGTGTGGTTGACTTCACCAACGATCCTTCGAGCCCGTAGCATGACTAAAATCTATAAAACGAACAATGAACACACACAAAGTAAGCTCACTAGCTTAGTAAGTCTCAAGCAAATATAATTACAAGGATCATACACTCAAACATATTAAGTCTTCATGCTTATAATATTGAACATAAATTCTTCAATATGTAAAAACAATGTACATAGCCGAATACTAGTTATTCCCATAATTTAAATATTATAACTATATCAACTTGAACATATAATATCAAAAACTCATAATTATTGTATTTAACCGTATATTCCGAGTCACATGAACACATCTCAAAAATCAATCTCATATGTCTACTTATACATATATGCAAACCCTTTCAAACTCTTTTACCATTGATCTTTCCATTTGTAACCAAGTCTTTAATGTAATAAGCATATATGTATATGTGTATATATATATATCAATTCCATATGCATATAATATTCATTCACATTAATGATGAGCATCATCATTACAAAGAAACATACTTATAGAGTCATCCACTTCATCACATCGTACTTAACTAAAGCGATAATAAATTAACTTACTTTATTCTTTGCTAATATAATAGGCCAACTCTTACCCAAGCTTTCAGCACATAGCACTACATATATGTGTCACATTAGTTAAATTTTTTATTTCTCTATTTATAGCATTTCACTGGCCTTAAGCCTGCTAGACCTGAAGTCTGAAATTTGAACACCGACATTTAGCCTGCTGGGCAATAAGCCCAAAATAGTACACCGGCACAAGGCCTGCTAGGCAATAAGCCCGAAATGATTCACCGGCACATGGCCTGCTAGGCATCAAAGCCTGATAAGTAACACCGGCACAAAGCCTGCTAGGCATTAAAGCCTGATAAGTAACACCAAGCACAAAGCTCGCTAGGCACTAAGCCGAATATGTCACCAAGACTAAGCTCGCTAGGCATCAAAGCCTGATAAGTAACACCGGCACAAAGTCTGCTAGGCTAATAGCCCGAGATATCAACATTTTCAACATTTCAATGCACATTTCAATAATACCATAACCAACTAAATCACTTAAATTTCATAATTCTATCACATTTCAAAATTCAACTAAGCTTATTCACATTTTCTAAATAAAATCATTACATCATTGTATACTCCGCACATCATATCGATTATACACCTTTACATGGTATTAACAAAACATATCCAATTCAATGTAATACCCTTACATTCGGCTATCACATAAAAATATGCCCAAATTTATCAAACATTGTCATTAAACACATTCATAAATCATTCTTTAATATAATCTAGCTTAAGGACTTACCTCAGATTTCGTCGGACGACGAAGACCGGTTATCCGTGAACTTGCGTTTTTCCTCTATCCAAAATGGATTTTCTTTGTTCTTGATCTAAACACATTAAAATTTAGCTCATTCAAGCACATTTCATCTCAATTTAGTTCCTAAACACATAAATAGGCAAATTACCATTTTACCCCTAACATTTACAATTTTTACCATTTAGTCCTTATTGCACAAAACACAAAATACACATAATTTGAAACTACTCCTTTAGGGTCGAATCTTCCCCATGCTCCTACAAGTCTCCACATTTCATTTATCTTGCATTTTAACCCTTCAAAATTTATTTTCTCAATTTAACCCTATTTAGCCAAATTCATCAAAATTTAAGAACAAAGTTTGTTCATCAACTATATATCTATCATTTAACACCATAAAACATCATGAAACTCAACATAGCATCCATGGTATTTTACACAAACATCATCCATTCATAAAATTAAGACATGGGCTTTAAAGCTCTCAAAGCAACGATTACAAAAACGTAAAATTATCAAAACCGATCAAAATCTAACCTTAAATCACCAATTTCTTCTTGGCGAATGCTAAACCTTGTTTTTCTTTTCTTTTTATGAATTTGGCAAGAACAATGCAAAATAAGGCCACTTTTTATCTTTCTTTTATTATAATATAAACATAACTTTTATAATAAATAAAATATAACTTTAATTATTAAATAATTAAAATAAACATGTCATATAATGATACACCACTAGCTTTTTCCGTCCACTATCCTTTAAATTGGGTAATTTGCATTTTAAATGCTCCCAATTAGAAAAACAACATTAGCTTAGTCCTTACACTTTAAACTATTAAGTTTATAATTTACGCGGTTAAGCCGTTTTGTCTAATTAAACACACAAACGATCAAATTTTTATACGAAACTTTCACACATCATAAATCACATATAATTAGCACCGAAAATAATATTAAAAGAATTTTCGGACTAGGATTCGTGGTCCCGAAACCACCGTTTCGATTACAGTTAAATTCAGACTATTACAACTCTCCCCCCTTAGGGATTTTCGTCCCCGAAAATCTTTCTGCTGAACAATTTCAGATATTGTTGTCTTATTGAATTTTTAGGCTGTCATTTCTTATTTCTCAACTCCTTTACTTCACGGCTAAGATACGGATCAGCTCTTCTTCATATGTCATATTAGATTGGATTTCTATTTCAGATGGCTATCACATGTGATGGGTCGGATCGATATCTACAAAACATTGAAACATGAAATACTTTATCATCGATCTCCAATTCTATATCTGCGGAGCATTGAAACGTGAAATACGTTGTGTATCTTATTTTCACTGAGCTCGGTCCAATATAACGGTGTACGACACTTGCGGCCATATAAAGTTTCGTAAGGTGCCATTTTGATACTCGATTGAAAACTGTTATTATAAGCAAATTCAATCAAAGGTAAGTATCTTTCCCACATACCTTCAAACTCGAAGATGCAACATCTCAACATGTCCTCAAGTATCTGAATGATTCGCTCAGACTGACCGTCTGTTTGCGGATGGAAGGCTGTGCTAAAGTGGAGTTTGGTAGCTAAAGCATCATGCAACTTCTTCCAAAATCGTGATGAAAATCTCAGGTCTTTGTCTGAAACAATGGAACTCGGCACACCATGTAATCTCACAATTTGAGATACATACAACTCAGCAAGTTTATCGAGCAAATAGTCTGTACGAATTGGCACAAAGTGAGCTAATTTGGTTAATCTATCCACTATAACCCAAACTGCATATTTCTTGCTCGGTGTTGTTGGCAAACAGGATACAAAATCCATAGAAATTTTATCCCATTTCCATTCAGGTATCATGATCGGCTGAAGTAACCCAGAAGGCATCTGATGTTCAACTTTTATTGCTGACAAACTAAACACTTTGAGACATATTTAGATATGTCCGTTTCATACCAAGCCACTGATAGAATTGTTTCAAATCATTATACATTTTCGTGCTACCTGGATGTACCGATAGTCGACTATTATGAGCCTCATTCAAAATCATATGAAATCAAATCCATATTCCTCGAAACACATATTTGGCCTTTGAAGCTCAAACAATCATTTGCATCAATTCAAAACTCTGACTCTGCATCATTTTCACACTGATCCCTTCTAGCAATCATATCTTTGTAAATTTTCTGTGCATCACAAATTTGCTGAATAAACATCGGTCTTGCTTTTAATTTGGTCATTATCGAACCCTCACTAGACATAGCCATATGTATATTCGATGCAAAAAGAGCAAATAATGACTTTCGACTTAAAGTATCAGCAATAACGTTAGCTTTCCCTGGATGGTAGTCGATTACTAGCTCGTAATCTTTCAATAACTCTAACCATTTGCGTTGCCTCAGATTCAAATCTCTTTGCATCATCAATTACTTCAAACTCTTGTGATCGAATAAACGTGACATTTCTCATTGAATAGATAATGAGGCCAAATCTTGATCTGAACACAATGATCATGAGCTCTAAATCATGTGTTAGGAAATTTCTTTCATGCGGCTTCAATTGTCTCGAAGTGTAGGCTACGACTTTGCCTTCCTGCATCAAAACGCAACCCAAACCATTCAAAGAAGCATCACTATAAACAACAAATTCTTTACCCGATTCAGGCTTAACTAACACTGAAGCTTCAGTCAAAAGGGCTTTCAACTGATCGAAACTTTTCTAACACTTTTCCAACCATTCAAATCTGACATCTTTCTAAAGTAATCTAGTCAACGAAGTAACTATTACTGAAAAACCTTTTATAATTCTGCGGTAATAACCAGCTAAGCCCAGATAACTACGAACTATAGACACACTTTTCGGAGGTTTCCAACTCAAAATAGCAGAAATCTTACTCGGATCTACTTGGATTCCAAAGACTAACACCATATGTCCCGTAAAACTAACTTCATACAATCAAAATTCTCATTCTTGAATTTCACATATAATTATTTTCTCTCAAAGTTTGCAACAAAATTCTCAAAGGTTCAAGATGCTCCTTTTCATCACGTGATTAAATCAAAATGTCATCTACAATTATCACAACAAATCAATAATGATTCAACTTCGTGAATCGAGGCAAACCCGCAACTCTTCGTGAAATACATCAAAAACTCATCAACAATAGGCATCGATTCAATTTTCTTCTTAGATGCTTTCGAATCAATCACATAAGTAAAATATGCCTCGTAACCCTTTTTCACATAATTCTGAGCTTTCGATATTAATATTACAGCAGGCAATCCATTCAAATCATCCAACTCAATTCTTACAATCACATTATTCGGACATCTCAAATTTATCACCTATCTTTGTAATTAACAAAAGCATCATGCACAAATAACCAATCCATACCCGAATAATATAGAATTTATTAGATGGCAAGAGCATCGATCAATAGGAAACGGATATCTCAAAACGTTAACAGACGCTTCTTGCATATATAATCAACCAAAACACTTTTACCTAAAGAGTTCAATGCTTTTATGGCAAACTCAGTAGATTCTACAGGCAAAGTCTTAATGAATACTAAGTTCATGCACATGTATGAATGTGTAGAACCAAGGTCTATCAAAGCAATTATAGAAGTACCAAAAAGAGTAAAAATACCAGTTATTATATCAAATGATGAAGCTTCTCTCAAGCTTGGATAACATACACTCTGACAGGCACTCTAGCTTCGTATCTGACAATACTGTCTCTCATAGTTCTCTGACTACCACTGATGTTTCTTACATTCTTTCAAGATCTACCTCTCACAAGTACGCTATCAGATCTCAAATTTTGAACAATCTCTGGCTTGACAGACTCAAGACAATCTCGAATAAAATGATCAAGCGATCCACATCTGAAGCAAGTTTTGTCATTAAATCTACATCTTCTCGGATGTCTCAACATAAGCTCACCAACGAGTACAACGAACTCTTCTATTTTCAAAATCTCAACTAGCAACCGAATTTTTTTTAAGGCCATCTTCAAATCTTTTGCACATTATAGCTTCGGAGGGTATACATTCTTATGCATACTAACTCAATCTCACAAATTCCAGTTCGTACTCAGAAATAGTCATTCGACCCTGTTTTAATTCAAGAATCTTTAACCGATATCTTTCTTATGGAACTCGACCGAAGAATTCCCAAATCACTTTCTCTTTCGAGTCCACCAATACTAGTGTATTCCACCGTGTGGTGTCCTCAATAGTGATATTGCACTTCTTAAACCTTCCTCCGAGTACATGATAACTCATTGAACACTCGAATAGTATTATCAAACCACGCTCGATTCGTTTTGCATCATCATCGTCATTAGTTTTAAACTCTTTGACTCGTGTTTCCGATTTTAGCTACAGGATGTCATCCAATCTAATCGAATTTACTATCGAGGTACCATAGGTATCGGAGTTGGATTATTCGGGGGTGGAGGTTGTTGCCAGTCGGGTTAGTCCAGATATATGGAGTAAATCATTCATTCATCATCTAGTAGAAGGCTTACTTAGCCTCCCCCTCATGGCTACTCGAAATAGATCGAGAGTCTATTGGTGCTGATCTACGTGCGCGATCAGACGCTACACTCTCTACATCATCCGCTACGGCTCTGTCAAGATCAAAATCCATTTACTATATAAATCACAGTTTGAAATGTCAAAAGTCACCACACTATCAAATATATAATAAAGGCATGTATAGCTAGACTCACACGTGCTATGGTAGTCCTAGAATCGACTAAACCATAAGCTCTGATACCAATAAAATGTAACACCCTTAACCCATGTTCGTTGCCGAATTAGGGTTACGGGTGTTATCATGTAAGTTAAAAACTTCAGTTCACTCGATTGAAACTTAATCGTTCATCTTTATCAATGTTTTAATAATAATAAACAAACAATTTCACATGTGTAACACATACTTGATACATCAATCTAAGTCATGTACAATATAATCATCGATGAACTTAAAAGACTAAACAATGTATATGACAACATTGTCACTTAACAATCTGATTTCATGCAATATACTTCCTATTAATACCTATTTCATAAGGCATAAACCTATTTCCACATAACCAAAATATGCAACTTATTACACAATGCATACATGCTTATAATTTGGCGAATATATAAGACCTCATTTACAACATTTCATGTTGATTCCTAGCACAAACCAAGTTTGGTAATTTCATGTACTCAAATTTATTAAGTGACTTCACAAGCAAAATATTTATATATCATAGTTATAAACATCTTCTATATTCGACTATGAGCCTAACAAATAATTCATTAAACATGTTAACTACATTTGCAACTATCACCTAGGTTTGGCGAATACACATACATGCATTACTCACATAATTCCTACTTAACAAATTGATTGAAGTTGCCACGCTTATACAATTCCGAATAATACTCAACTAGCATATATCTACCTTGACTTAGGCATGCTAAGATTTACTTAAATGCCAATCCACCCGACTAATTTAACACAAACGTTGGTTCTACACGCAAGTAATCATATAGAATGCATAAGATTAAAGTAAAGAAACAACCATGACCAAACTGTTGAAACCAAACATTGTAACCACATTGTCAAAAACAAATAAAACCAAACTTATAATGTATGTTTAAGCCATTTTCGCATGGCTAATTTATATACATATAAACATAACATCATTCCAACATTTAGCTAGCCTATACATGCCTTTGATTCAAAAATAACTAGCTTAAAAGTACCAAAATGGGATGATAGTGTGGTTGACTTCACCAACGATCCTTGAGCCCGTAGCATGACTAAAATCTATAAAACGAACAATGAACACACACAAAGTAAGCTCACTAGCTTAGTAAGTCTCAAGCAAATATAATTACAAGGATCATACACTCAAACATATTAAGTCTTCATGCTTATAATATTGAACATAAATTCTTCAATATGTGAAAACAATGTACATAGTCAGAATACTAGTTATTCCATAATTTAAATATTATAACTATATCAACTTGAACATATAATATCAAAACTCATAATTATTGTATTTAACCTTATATTCGAGTCACATGAACACATCTCAAAAATCAATCTCATATGTCTACTTATACATATATGCAAACCCTTTCAAACTCTTTTACCATTGATCTTTCCATTTGTGACCAAGTCTTTAATGTAATAAGCATATATGTATATGTATATATATATATATATATCAATTCCATACGCATATAATATTCATTCACATTAATGATGAGCATCATCATTACAAAGAAACATACTTATAGAGTCATCCACTTCATCACATTGTACTTAACTAAAGCGATAATAAATTAACTTACTTTATTCTTTGCTAATATAATAGGCCAACTCTTACCCAAGCTTTCAAAGACATAGACCGCATATATGTGTCACATTAGTTAAATTTTTATTTCTCTATTTATAGCATTTCACCGGCCTTAAGCCCGCTAGACCAAGTCTGAAATTTGAACACCTAAGATTTAGCCTGTTGGGCAATAAGCCCAAATAGTACACCAAGACAAGGCACCGCTAGGCAATAAGCTCGAAATGATTCACCAAGACATGGCTCGCTAGGCATCAAAGCTCGATAAGTAACACCAAGCACAAAGCACGCTAGGCATTAAAGCTCGATAAGTAACACAAGCACAAAGCACGCTAGGCACTAAGCCCGAATATATCACCAAGACTAAGCACGCTAGGCATCAAAGCTCGATAAGTAACAACAAGCACAAAGCTCGCTAGGCTAATAGCCCGAGATATCAACATTTTCAACATTTCAATGCACATTTCAATAATACCATAACCAACTAAATCACTTAAATTTCATAATTCTATCACATTTCAAAATTCAACTAAGCTTATTCACATTTTCTAAATAAAATCATTACATCATTGTATACTCCGCATATCATATCGATTATACACCTTTACATGGTATTAACAAAACATATCCAATTCAATGTAATACCCTTACATTCGGCTATCACATAAAAATATGCCCAAATTTATCAAACATTGTCATTAAACACATTCATAAATCATTCTTTAATATAATCTAGCTTAAGGACTTACCTCAGATTTCGTCGGACGACGAAGACCAGTTATCCGTGAACTTGCGTTTTTCCTCGATCCAAAATCGATTTTCTTTGTTCTTGATCTAAACACATTAAAATTTAGCTCATTCAAGCACATTTCATCTCAATTTAGTCCCTAAACACATAAATAGGCAAATTACCATTTTACCCCTAACATTTACAATTTTTACCATTTAGTCCTTATTGCACAAAACACAAAATACACATAATTTGAAACTACTCCTTTAGGGCGAATCTTCCCATGCTCCTACAAGTCCCCACATTTGATTTATCTTGCATTTTAACCCTTCAAAAATTTATTTTCTCAATTTAACCCTATTTAGCCAAATTCATCAAAAATTTAAGAACAAAGTTTGTTCATCGACTATATATCTATCATTTAACACCATAAAACATCATGAAACTCAACATAGCATCCATGGTATTTTACACAAACATCATCCATTCATAAAATTAAGACATGGGCTTTAAAGCTCTCAAAGCATCGATTACAAAAACGTAAAATTATCGAAACCGATCAAAATCTAACCTTAAATCACCAATTTCTTCTTGGCGAATGCTAAACCTTGTTTTTCTTTTCTTTTTATGAATTTCGCAAGAACAATGCAAAATAAGGCCACTTTTTATCTTTCTTTTATTATAATATAAACATAACTTTTATAATAAATAAAATATAACTTTAATTATTAAATAATTAAAATAAACATGTCATATAATGATACACCTCTAGCTTTTGCCATCCACTATCCTTTAAATTGGGTAATTTGCATTTTAAATGCTCCCAATTAGAAAAACAACGTTAACTTAGTCCTTACACTTTAAACTATCAAGTTTATAATTTACGCGATTAAGCCCTTTTGTCTAATTAAACACACAAACGATCAAATTTTTATACGAAACTTTCACACATCATAAATCACATATAATTAGCACCGAAAATAATATTAAAAGAATTTTCGGACTAGGATTCGTGGTCCTGAAACCACCGTTCGATTACGGTTAAATTCGGACTATTACAATCTATGAAGATTCGGCTTTGATGAAGAAATCGGCAAAGAGAAAAGAATAGACAAGGGTATTCGGCTATGGACATGAAAGTAGAGAAAACAATGAAATTTCGGCTTTTGCATAAAAGTGGAGATGAGAGAATAAGATTAGGGTTTTGGCTTTTGAATAATGAGAGAAGAGAATGGGAAATAAAACACTATTGCCAAATATAAAAAGATATTCCCCCCACCTAGACACAGAATTTCTGTACCTACTATCTAAAACCCGAAAATGCCCCTTCCTCGAACAAAAAACTAATCAATTAATGAGGGAAATTTTGGCAACCCTCTGGCATATTGAAACCGATTTCTTCCCCCTTCTAAAAGATGGAAATTCGGCCACCACTGGCTGTTCAGCAGATAACTCCTATTCTTTCTCCCTTATCTTTATCCATTCACACCTCCAAAAGAGGCCTAAATAACACCACCTCTTCCTTCCTTTATCAGCACATTATCCACATTATCCAAGTCATTTAATCCCTCCTAATTTTAAGCCTTATTGTCGTCCCACTTGCTCCTCCTTTAAGTGCCAAAAATGGCCCAAATACATGGGCTCCAAGCGGCCATAACTTGGGCCTCTTCACCTGCTAACGACGCCACATTATAGTTCCTTTGCAACGCCTCTTGCTGTTGGGCCACAAGCCCATTTTGTAATTTAAGCCACAGATACCATCTTTTAAACCCTATAGTGTCCAAATAGAAAATTTAACCAAGGCCTCGGCCCTATCCTGAGCCCAATCTGGACCCCTAACACTCTAATTAACACATTTCACATAACCACACATTAAACGTATAGGCCCATTAATTCAGGATGTTACAATTCTACCCTCTTAAAGAAATTTCGGCCTCAAAATTACCTGATTAGAATAGATGCGGGTAGTACTGCCGCATCATCTCCTCTGGTTCCCATGTAGCCTCCTCAGAACTATGATTTTGCTATAGAACCTTAACCAATGAAACCATCTTCCTTCACAACATTTTGTCATCACGATCCAAAATTTCCACTGGTTCCTCTTCAAAGGATAGGTCAGGTCTTACCTCGATTTCCTCCACAGGCACCACATGAGACAGATCTGAATGATATCGTCTCAACATAGAAACGTGGAATACATTGTGAATCTGGCTTAACTCTGAAGGTAGCTCAAGCTGATAAGCTACTGGTCTGACTCGTTTCAACACTCGGTAAGGCCCGATAAATCTAGGACTTAACTTACCCTTCCGTTCAAACCTCAACACTTTCTTCCATGGTGACACCTTCAAGAACACCTTGTCACCCACTGCAAACTCTATGTCCTTACGCTTCAAGTCTACATAGGACTTCTGTCGGTCCGACGTTTTCTTTAGTCGAGCTTGAATTAACTCAACCTTCTCTTCTGTCTCGGTAACCAACTCCGGACCCAAAATTTGGCTTTCCCGATTACGCCCAATGTAGGAGTACGACACTTCACACGCATAATGCTTCATAGGGCACCATCTGAATACTAGACTGGTAGCTGTTGTTGTAAGCAAACTCCACCAACGGTAAAAACTCTTCCCAACTAACTCCAAAATCAATGACACATCCTCTTAACATGTCCTCCAAGATCTGAATTACCCGCTCAGACTATCCATCTATCTGAGGATGAAACGCTGTACTGAAATCCAGCTTCATACCCAATGCTTGGTTCAAAGCCTTCTAGAATCGCGACGTGAACCTCGGGTCCCTGTCCGATATGACTAATACTGGTACTCCATGCAACCTCACCACCTCCGCTATGTATAGCTTAGCCAATTTCTGTAAAGAGTAATCAACCCGTACTGGTATGAAATGAGCAGACTTCGTTAAGCGATCTACAATCACCCAGACTGAATCTTTCTTAGTAGGCGTGAGAGGTAGCCCACTAACAAAGTCCATTGTGATCCTTTCCCACTTCTATTGTGGAATCTTCACTGGCCGCAATAACCACGATGGTAAGCGATGTTCGCTTTTACTGCTGATAGGTCAAACACTTACTCACCAATTCGATTACCTCTCGCTTCAAGCCCACCACCGTAATTGATCCCGCAAATCCCGATACATCTTACTCCTCCGAGGTGCATAGCGATGAACTTCCATGCGCTTCTTGCAAAATCCTATGCCTCAATTCTGGATCTTTTGGCATGTAAACTCTCCCTTGAAAACATAACAGTCCTTCTTCATTCATACTGAAGCCCGTCGATCCATCATTTGATCCTACATGAAACTTCTCCTTTAGCAACTCATCGGTCTACTGCTTCTCCTTAACCTGATTGACCCAAGAGGGTTTCACTTAAAGTTCAGCCAATAAGCTCCCATCATCATACAAACTAAGGTGAGCAAACATTGCCCTCAAGTCAGAGATTACTTTACGACTTAAGGCATCTGCCACCACATTAGCTTTACCCGGATGGTACTCAATCGAGTAATCATAATCCATTAACAACTCGATCCACCTCCTCTGCCTTAAATTTAACTCCTTTTGGGTCAAAAGGTATTTTAGGCTTTTATGATCTATATAAATAATAGATTTCTCCCCGTACAGATAATGTCTCCAAATCTTTAAAGCAAAAACCACCGCCGCCAACTCCAAATCATGGGTGGGATAATTTGCTTCGTACGGTCTTAACTGCCGAGTTACATAAGCAACAACCTTTCCATCTTGCATCAACACACATCCAAGTCCTGTATGTGACACATAACAGTAAATCACGAATTCCTTCCCAGCCTCCGGTTGAATCAATACCAGAGCCTCCGTCAAAATCTTTTTCAACTTCTCAAAACTCTCTTGCTGCTTACTAGACCAAATAAACGGAACTCCTTTTCGTAATAACTTAGTCAACAGAGCCACAATTGAAGAAAATCCTTCAACAAACCTTCGATAGTACCCAGCCAGACCAAGGAAACTCTGAATTTTTGCCACAGACCTAGGCGGCTTCCAATCCAACACCGCTTCAATTTTTTGAAGGTCAACCCTAATCCCCTCTGCCGACACAACTTGGCCTAGAAAAGTAACTTCACTTAGCCAAAATTCGCACTCACTGAATTTGGCATACAATTGCTTCTCCCTCAGAATCTGCAAAACCACTCACAGATGTGAATCATGCTCCTCTTTCGATCTTGAGTAAACTAAGATATCATCTATACATACCATGACAAACCAATACAAGTAGGGTTGGAACACTCGATTCATCAAATCCATAAACGTCGCTGGTGCGTTAGTCAATCCAAATGGCATTACCAAAAATTCGTAATGGCCATAACGGGTCCTACAAACTGCCTTATGAATATCGATTCTTTGACCTTAAGCTAATGGTATCCTGATCTCAAATCTATCTTTGAGAACATTGACACCTTTTCAGTTGATCGAACAAGTCATCAATCCTTGGCAACGGATACTTGTTCTTGATAGTCAACTTGTTCAGCTGATGGTAGTCAATGCACATACGCATTGATCCATCCTTCTTCTTAACAAATAACACCGGCGCTCCCCAAGGCAACACACTTGGTCGAATAAATCCTTTATCTAACAACTCTTGTATTTGTGCTTTTAACTCCACCAACTCCTTTGGCGCCATCCTATATGGAGCGATAGACACTGGTACTGTTCCCGGAAGAAGATCGATACCAAACTCCACTTTACGATCTAGATGTAATCCCGGAAGCTCTTCTAGGAAAACATCAGGAAATTCCTTCACCGTCCTAATGTCCCCAACAGTTAGGTCATTGGCTTCTAGAGCCCGAACAAACATTAATACCGCCTCACATCCTTTTCTCACCATCCTTTCTGCTCTTAGAGCAGTCACTACATTCAATAGACAGTTCCCCCTTTCTCCTATCACCAACACTTCACCACCCTCAGGGGTTCTTAACACCATACGCTTGGTTGCACAATCTAAATTAGCTCGGTACTTCACCAGCCAATCCATGCCTAATATTAAGTCGAACTCCCGAAACGGTAATTCCATTAGATCAGTCAGGAAAACTATTCCCTGACCTTCTAAGGGTACCTCCTGATAGAGTTTATCTACTACCACAGATTGTCCTAATGGGCTAATTACAGTCATCGCCCTAAAGGTAATCTCAGATTCTAAACTTAAAGTTCCAGACAAACTACTAGCAACATATGAATGTGTCGACCCAATGTCAATCAATATAGTGTAAGGGAAACCAAATATTAAAAACATACCGATTATAACATCCGATACGTCGGCCTCCTCTCGACGTCTGGCAGCATAAACGAACCCTGGCTGTCTCACCTCAGTGTTTTCTACCCCTCGACCTGGAGCTCCACGGCCCCGATTGAAACCGTTACCACCTCTAGCTAGACTATGACCCTCTGCGGCTGCTGACCTCCTCTACCTGGCTGAGCATTTCCCTACCCTACGAGTCCTACATCGCTCTGTGGCTATGGATAGTCCTTAATCTGATGGTCCAAAGATCCACACCTAAAGCACTTTCCACTGCCTGCCCAACACTCACCTATATGGGATTTACCACAGCGATCACACTTCCATGTCTAGTTAGCAGTAGGTCTCTCCACCCAGCTCGGCCCATCCGACCTAGGTCTTTTCTAAGTATGCCCAGCTGCTCCTAACGATCCAAAATTCCTCCTACTTCCATTTCTATCTTTATCCTGATTCAGCTTTTCTGTTCGCTTTACCTCATCAGCTATCTTAGCCTTCTCCACAAGCACAGCAAATTCCCTCTCCCGCTGTAGAGCTATCAAAACATGTAAATCATCCTTCAGGCCATCTTCAAATCGAACACAATGCTCATGTTCTGTGGAAACTATCCCTCGAGCATAACGGCTCAAGCATAAGAATTTCTCTTCATACGCCGCCACTGACCTACTTCCCTGAACCAGATTCAGGAATGCTCTACGCTGCGCATCCACATAACTCATTCCAATGTACTTACTCTAGAATGCTGTTCTGAAGTAATCCCAAGTGATACGGTCAGCTACTGCACCATCCTTAACCGTAAGCCACCATTGATACACTTCGTCCCATAGAAGAGACACTACTCCTTTCAGCTTCTCTTCTTCTGTAAAGTCGAGATCATCCATTATGTGCTCCACCACTTCCAACCAATATTCAGCTGTACTCGGGGCTACCCCAGAAATTCCCCTAAACACTTTTGCCTTATTAGCTCTAAGTTGCTCCAACACAGATTTTCGGGCTCCTGTGCCCATGCCTACCCCAGCAACCCTCTCTAAAACCCTCAATATTGCCTGAGATACCGCATCATCTCCGACCGTCTAATCCTAAAATTCTGCCTCCATAGCTGGTGGCACTGGTACCTCATTGCCCGACTCGTGACCAGACCCTATCGGTTTCGACATAGCAATCATGCCTCTACCTCGGCCACTCACACCACGTCCTCTAGTGCTCATTCTACCGATTCACGTTTATCTGATTAAGAATTTTATGAATTATTAATTTTTTCCACTGATTAATAACGAACAATCTTATGGAAAGTAGTTTTAACAGTAGTTCTTTGGAATTCAAACTCTATTTATAAGGTTCACTTCTCAGGTTTGTATTTCCTAGCTCTAGAATTCACATACATTCAACCATCCATTTACATTCCAAACAAGCACCACATAAATGCATTAAGCACACAAGTAACATCCTCACCTTCGTCACATAGGGGTATTTTCATCATTTCACTACCCAGGGGTATTTTGTAATTTTATCCTACAGGGGTATTTTCCTAATTTTCCAAAATAGGGTATCTTGGTGATTTTACAAAATAGGGGTATTTTGGTAATTTTGCAATCCGGGGGTATTTCAAAAAATTTATCAATCGGGGGTATTTCGATAATTTTTATAAATTTTGGTAATTTTTACAAAACTAGGGATATAAGTAATTTTACAAAAATAGGGTGACTGGTCCCTTTCGGGTTTTAGTTATAAATTTTGGCCCGTCAACAAGCCCTCTCGGTTAGAGTGAACAAACACTACGCACCATGTAGGATTCCAGAAAGGATGAAGTGAGCCACTAGGGCCGCTTAAATACCAAGCTCTCCTTGGATCCAATCCTAGACATACGTATGCCTGTTACCACACCCTAACCCTGTGACTTGTTCACAGACATGTTTAATTAGAAATTAAGTCTTATGAGATTTGAAGAATTATTTATACTAAACCTAAAGTCCATAAACTCTAGCATACTAGCCTACGTCCCTATAGATCCCATCAAACCCGCATGCATATCACATAATGAGTTTAAAATACTTACCTGCGTGGATCGGGTGCCGGTAGACTCGAAGGCCATATCTCAATCGAATTTTTCTCAAACTTACATCACTTTTACAAATCACTATTGGACCCATTTCATAGCCCAAGTTTTGAATTGGGCTCTAATACCAAAATGTAACACCCCAAACCCGACCCATACGTCATGACCAGATCTGGTATGCTATGGGTTAAAGGTTAAAAACGTTGATTTAAAGGGGTTTTGAAAATCTCAGTTTATTTTAACTGACTAATCATTAATTGTGACATTTTTGAAAGGAACCTTAACATTCGCGTTGAATGTGCTTGAAAAGCCCATTTTCATTTCTCTTATAATTAAGACTTTGAAAACATAAGCTTATAAATTGTAATATAAAAAAAATATAGTTCGATAACCTAAGTTATGGAGGCCTTATTACAAAAATAATCCCAAAATTAAAACTCAATGAAAAATTGAAAACAGTCTATGAAAATAAAAGACTTGACGGCCTCTCGAGTCCGCCTCAGCTCCCATGTCCATGATCTACTGCTCATCTGAAAAGTTGGGAAAAATAAAAGGGTGAGTCACCAAGACTCAGTGTGCAAATCACGGGAACACATAAAAGCCTTGGGCCCACAAACACATTATGGGCCTTGGGCCATACACAATGGCAATGAATATATTTACATGCAATATGGCCCATCCCAAACCTAAGAGTCCATCCTCTACACACCCCGCATCAACCATCACACTGTGGGATTTCTACAATCAACCCTCCATCCGCTACACACCATATGGACAATTGTCTTTTGTCATAAAGATCGATTACTATGTGACCTATGTGGCAAAGCCACCGATCGCTATGCAACCTTAATAATATATCGACAGTTGTGCTGCCTGTCATAAAGGCCGATCACTATGTGACCTATGTGGCAAAGCCACCAATCGCTACGCGACCTACTCCCCTTCATCATATCAATCCCATCCCATGCATACATACATGCAAGAATCAGAACATTAAACTACCTAAACAGATCACATACTTTCACATACTTCGATACATATAGAGAAGTTTCTATGATTACGTACCTGGCATCCCTTGCCTACCCTTTTTGGGTAAAACGACTGTTCATACAGCCTCATTTTCTGCTTTTATCCCATAACATACATATAATACATTAACTAGTGTGATAGAGATATACACACCTGATTATCGATAGGACAGTACTTTCTATGTCGACACTATCAAAAATCGATAACGATGGCTAACTGTCTAAGGTTTTGTTCTGAAGCTGGTCCACAACCCGGTGGCCAATCCCATACTGCTGACACCGCATGTTTCTTGAACTTTAGGGCTGGGACTACATATCCAACCCCTTCTTTCGATTTGCTGACATTCGAGTCCATGAATGGCCTTAGTTAGAGGATATTGTAATGATTACTTAACGAGGCATTAGATTAAGGCACAATAAGGAAAAGAAACTGATTGAACACTTAGGGAGAATCAAAACCCTTACCTTGAGATCCCCAAAAGAGTAATGTGGCTCGAAGGCTAATGATTTTTGGCTTAGAAACCTAGGCGATTAGATCTCCTTCAAATCCCAGAATGTCACCAAAAAAGAACATGAGATTAGTGAAAATGTCAAACTAAAGGTGGCCTAACAACCAACTATGGTCTCAAAAATCAAGAGAAGAAAAAGAATAAGAAATCGGACTTACCTTAACACGAGAATTGCAACTCCTATGAAATTTTCGTTGAGAAGATCGAAGAAAAGATGATCTCAAGAGATCTATGAAGATTCGGCTTTGATGAAAAATCAGCAAAGAGAAAAGAATAGACAAGGGTATTCGCTATAGAGATGAAAGTAGAGAAAATAATGTAATTTTGGATTTTGCATAAAAGTGGAGATGAGATAATAAGATTAGGGTTTCACTTTTGAATAATGAGATAAAAGAATGGGAAATAAAACCATATTATCGAAAATAAAAGATATTACCCCACTAGACACGAAGACCTACTACCTAAAACCGAAAATGCCCCTTCTCTAACTAAAACTACTCAATTAATTAGGGAAATTTTGGCACCCTCCGCATATTGAAACCGATTTCT
The DNA here is from genome assembly GCA_025506655.1 of Gossypium rotundifolium. Taxonomy (NCBI): domain Eukaryota; kingdom Viridiplantae; phylum Streptophyta; class Magnoliopsida; order Malvales; family Malvaceae; genus Gossypium; species Gossypium rotundifolium. The sequence goes on along the minus strand of CP106724.1, from coordinate 165,096,261 downwards.
TCCCCTCCAAGGATGGAAATTCACCACCCCGGGTCGCTCAATGAGATAACTCCTATTATTTCTCCCTTATCTTTATCCATTCACACCTCCAAAAGAGGCCTAAATAAAACCACCTCTTTCTTCCTTTATCAGTACATTATCCACATTATCCAAGTCGTTTAATCCTTCTTAATTTTAAACCTTATTATCGTCTCACTTTCTCCTCTTTTAAGGGCTGAAAATGGCATAAATACATGGGCTCCAAGCGGCCATAACTTGGGCCTCTTCACTTGCTAATGACGCCACCTTATAGTTCCTTTGCAGCGCCCCTTGCTGCTGGGCCACAAGCCTATTTTGTAATTTAAACCACAGATACCATCTTTTAAACCCTATAATGTCCAAACATAAAATTTAACCAAGGCCTCGGCCCTATCCTGAGCCCAATCTGGACCCCTAACACTCTAATTAACACATTACACATAACCACACATTAAATGCATAGGCCCATTAATTCAGGATGTTATATGTCCATGAACAAGTCGCTGGGTTAGAGTGTGGCAACGGGCATACGCATGTCTAGGATTGGATCTAGGGAGAGCTTGGTACTTAAGCGGTCCTAATGGCCCACCTCCTCTTCTCTGGAATCCTACTTGGTGCGTAATGTTTGTTCACTTTAGCCGCGAGGACTTGTTGATGAGCCAAAGTTCATAACTAAAACCCGAGAGGGACAAAAATACCCTTTTATTTGTAAAATTACTAAAATACCCTTATATTTGTAAAATTACTAAAATACCCTTATATTTATAAAATTACTAAAATACCCCTAGGTCTGGAAAATTACCAAAATACCCCTATTTTGTAAAAGTACCAAAATACCCCTATTTTACAAAAGTACTAAAATACCCCTATTTTATATAATTACAAAGATACCCCTAATTTACCAAATTACCAAAATACCCCTATAGGGTAGAACTACGAAGATACCCTTGGGTAGTGAAATGACAAAAATACCTCTATGTGACGAGTATGAGTTTGTGGATGTTACTCATGTGTTTGATGCATTCATATGATAATCTACTTAGGATGTATATGGGTGGGATTTATGGTACGGAGGAAGATTTGAGGATCACATAGTCGTATGGCCATGGATCCACCGGTGGCTTTAAACCCATTATATGATTAGCAGCTTAGCTACAACGTTAGGTAGTACCGCAACCGGGCTACCTTTGGTGTGTAGAGGATGGGTGGGTTGATTTAGAAATCCCCACAGGTGTGTAATGGTTGGAAGGGAAATGGTGTGTGTAGTGGATGGATTATTGGGATGGGTTTTGCATTATCTTGTTTGTATATGATACGATATGATATTATATGAGGTCATTGTGGGCTAAGGCCAAAGACCACCAATTTTTTTATAAGGCTTAGGCCCAATGTGAATATTTGTATGTGATTTGATTGCCAATGGTTGTATACACTGAGTTTCAAAACTAACACCCTTTAATTTATTGTTTTAGGGAATCCTGAATAGACAGCTCGACGTGGGAGAGCACTCGGAGATGGCCACACTACAAGCTGATCAAATATTTTAATTTGTTCAAAAGAATATGTTTTTAAATACTTTGTTTTTTTTCATTGGATTGTAATAAGGCCATGTAACTCCTAATTAACTTTAGATTTTGGGTTTATTATTATTGTTTCAACTATCCGCTTAATAAATTTCATAAAATTTTTAAAGTTAGCATGGATTTCGGAAAAACTCAACATATGATCATTTTCTTAAAATTTGGGTTTTTCCTCTTCACTTAACAAGATACAAGGGTTTTGGGCTTTTGGGCCTTAAATTGTTAAATTGTAAAATCGTTTTGAAGTGTGCCTTTAATGTGACATTCCAAACTTGGGCCTAACATCTAGGCCGGGTTTGGGGTGTTACAGGAGACTTTAAAGAATAAACTATAATTATTGGCTAAACCAAAAATTCAAAAAATTTTATGATAAGAATATATGTGAGTCTAGTTTTAGGAAAAATTAATAGATATTAATTTGGAGTTTTGTATCTTGAGATATAAATAATTTTGTTACTGAGACTCGAGTAGATAGCTAAGATGAACATGAGTAAATGGTGGAACAATGTGTAATTATGATTTCATTATCTTGAGAGCATATTATGAGGATTGTTAAAGGCATGTTAATAAATTTTTTTATTATTTACATACTTACTTACTAAGCTATATGCTTACTCCATTCCCTTTTCCCTTGTTTTATTGTGTCACCAAGCTAGCTCGGGATTCAGAGATCGTCGGAGATCCATCCACACTATCAACACTTTTTGGTATTTTGAAATTAATATTTTGAATTATGGCATGTATAGAGGACTTGGTTATTTTGTTATGTGTCATAATTGATTTGGCCTAAAATGTTGGCCTATGATATTTGATAGTTCATTTTGTATAAGGCCATTGATGTTGGCTATTATTGATCAAGTTATATGTTTATGATGATGCAATTTATGATATGCATGACTAGGTTGAATGAGTGTGTCACATACTGAAATTGACCCTAATTGGAATGGTGGTTTCGGGACCATGAATTTGAGTCCGATAAATTTTTAAATATTATATTGTGTGTTTATTATATGTGAATTAATGTGTGTGAAAGTTTCGTAGAAAAATTTTATTGTTTAAGTGCTTAATTTGATAAAAAGGACTTGATCGCATTAAAAGTAAAAATGGCATGCTAAAGTGAAATGTACCTTTTTGATTGTGGCTTTTAAAGTGGATGTCCTAAAAGGACAAATAGCCCATTTCTTTAGATAGTGGACGACATATATGAGAAATAAGATTAAAATTTTGTTTTATAATAATATGTTTTTTAGGTAATGAGTAAACAATATTACTTTTAATTTTTAAGGCATAAAATAATGAAACAAAGTGGGAAGAAAGAGAACATACCTTGTTCTTCTTCTTGGCCGATTGTGGGAGGAAGAAAACTCCATTGTTGAAGCTTAAATTTTGACTTGGGGCTTAATTTAGGGTATGTATTTTGCTTAGTATTTTATAATTTTTACATTTTTGAATTGTTACTTTGAATGCTATACAACCCATGTATTAATTTTTGAGATTATGGCACATTAAGATTCGCTATGGTTGTATATGCATGGAATGTAAAGTTTGATAGTAGATTATGAATAGTATGTGTTAAATCATCATTTTTAGAATTAGAAGTTTTGGTGAAATTAAGTGTTAGGGACTAATTTGAAAAAATAAATTCTTAAAGGACTAAAACATGAAATAAATGAAAAATATGGACTTGTATAATCCCTATGAACATTCGGCCCTTGAGTGTTGTAGGGAAATTTTGTGTATTTTGTGTTTTGTGCAATTAGGACTAAATTGTAAAAATGTGAAACTCTAGGGGTAAAATGGTAATTTGCCTATTTATGTGCTTAGGGACTAAATTGAGATGAAATGTACTTGAATGAGCTCAATTTTAATGTGTTTAGATCAAGAACAAAGAAGAACGGATTTGGATCGGGGAAAGGTGAAAGTTGTCGAATAGCCGGTCTACGTTGTCCGTCGATAGTCGAGGTAAGTCTTTAAGCAAGTATATGCCAAATAATTATTTATGAACATAAAATATGATGAAATTTGGAAATCTAAAGTATAAATATACATGTTGGCCGAATATGGATTATGAGTTTGTAGTGAATTTAATTTGATTAATGTAATGTGAATATGTATGTTTGGATTAATAGATGAAAGTAAAATAAAGAATATGAGATGGTTGATATTTTAGTACTAAGTAATGTGTGTCAAAAGGTTGAATGTGTTGATATTCGGGCTTCGTGCCTAGCAGGCTTAGTGCCGGTGACATATTCAGGCTTCGTGCCTAGCAGGCTTAGTGCCGGTGACATATTCGGGCTTCATGCCTAGCAGGCTTAGTGCCGGTGACATATTCGGGCTTCGTGCCTAGCAGGCTTAGTGCCGGTGACATATTCGGGCTTCATTCCTAGCAGGCTTAGTGCTGGTGACATATTCGGGCTTTTATGCCTTGCAGGCTTAATGCCGATGATACTTTTAAACGAAGGAACCATAAATTGCTCGAGGTGTAACATAGTTAATGTATTGAGTTAAAAACTCAGGTAAGCATAAGTCCCTTTTGAATTCATCAAAAGTAAGGTAAGTTGTGTTTAATATTACTTGAGTTGAAATAATATGATAAGAAAGGTGTGATGTGAAATTTAGCTTATAATCGATGTGTATGAATATTATATAACAAAATTTTTAATGTAATAATGTAATTGATATGAATGTTGTATTTATATGATTCTAAACATGTGTTTCATGTAATATATGCACTTGGTACTTGACGAGATGCAGTTGATGGTAATGAAGTATAATTATTTGAGTTAATATACTACTAGTATTCGGTCTTGTTTCAATTGCATATTGAAATGTTCATATCCAATGTCCTAAATTTATTGATTAAAAATGTTCAAGTGTTCGATTGTTGTATTATCTATTGCTTACGACTTACTAAGCTAGCAAGCTTACTGTGTGTGTTCTTGTCTACTTCTATTTTATAGATTTTTGGTTCAAGCTACGGACTCGAAGGATCATCCAAGAAGTCAATCGCACTATCAAATCTTTTGGTATACCTAACTTAGTTCTATTTGATAGGCATGTATAGGTTAGACTTAAGTGTTAACTATGGGATTTTGGGTGATTGTACATAACTATAATATAGCCTTGCGAAAAAGGCTTAGTTACTTTAGATAAATTAAGTTTTACATGGTAATGGCTTGTGTGATAGTATTATGGATATATGATTGTGTTTATAGCTTAGTTCATGATTGGAGAGGAATCGAATAGCCTAGATGTATATATATATATATGGTGTGGTATTTGATAATGTGTTTAGCTATTAGGTGAAGTCATGGGTGTTTATAGGTTAAAGCATGTAGAATATTAATTTGGTAATATGATTAATGAATGAAATTTGATGTTTGTACTATTGACATAGAATTCGGTGACATAGTCAAGTTGATTTCATGTTATATATTCGCAATGGGGTATTGTATATTAGGGTCAAGTAGATTTTGATCATTGATTTGTGAATTGAATGTGGCGAAATTATTTAACTCAAGAGGGAGTTGTAATGTGAGATCATGCATATTTTTTTAGTCAAATTTGTTTGTATATTGCACGTTTATAATAATTAATTATATTCATAAGTCAAGAAAAGACATAGGATTATTGTTCAAATTATAAATTTGAGAGTTCATGTTTACATTATATAAAAAAAAATTTAATATAGTTATGCTTACTCGATATTACTAGTTTATTTCAATACATGTGAACTGAGTGGCAAAATTTTATAGTTATGAAATGCAAGTACTTTGTAGACAATTTAGATCCAATTGGATACGCAAATAAATTCATGTTAGTGTTGCTAAAATAAAAGAATGAATTTCAATGAATGCATGCAATGATTTATGTATAGTTAGGTAATGCCTCATAACTCAAATCCGGCGACGGGAACTGGTTAGGGGTGTTACATTTAATTGGAATCAGAGCTTACGGTTTAGTCAATTCTAGGACTATCGTAGCGTGAGAGTCTAGCTATATATGCCTTTAATTGTATAATTGATAGTGTGGTGACTTTTGACATTTTGAACTGTGTTTATTATAGTAATGGATCCTGATCCCGATAGAGCCATAGTGGATGATGTAGAGAGCGTAGCGCCTGACCGTGCACACGGATCAGTGCCAGTAGACTCTCGACCTGTTTCAGATAGCCACGAGGGGGAGGCTAAACAAGCTTTCTACCAGATGATGAATGAATGGTTTACCTAGTTTATCAGGAATAACCCGGCTATACAACAAACTCCACCCCCGAATAATCCAACTCCGGTACCTTCAGCACCTCAGACGATAGATCCGATGAGATCTAGTAGGCCTCCCGTTGATAAAATTAGGAAACATGAGGCCGAAGAATTTAAGGCTAATGACGATGATGATGCAGAGCGAGCTGATTTGTGGCTCGATAACACTATTCGGGTACTTGATGAATTATCCTGTACTCCAGAAGAATGCTTGAAATGTGCTATATCATTACTTCGGGACACTACATATCACTAGTGGAATACACTAGTATCAGTAGTCCCAAAAGAAAAAGTGACTTTGGATTTCTTTCAGATCGAGTTCCGTAAGAAATACATTAGTCAAAGATTCATCGATCAAAAACGAAAAGAATTTCTTGAACTAAAACAGGGGCGAATGACTGTGACATAATATGAACGAAATTTGTCAGACTTAGCAGATATGCTAGAGAGTGTGTTTCTACTGAAGCCATTATGTGCAAAAGCTTTGAAGACGGTCTGAATGAAGATATAAAGTTGATGGTCGGCATTCTTGAAATCAAAGAGTTTGTGGTACTAGTCGAGTGGGCTTGTAAAGCTGAAGAGCTCGAAAAAGAGAAAAGAAAAGATGAAATAGAAGCTAGAGATACTCGTAAGAGATCAACGAGTAAGACTTACCATTCGGTGCCTAAGAAATTCAGAGATGATTCCAACCGACATAAAGCTACTTCAAACTTACCTAGACGTGATCGACCTCCAGGAGTTACCGAGCCACTCCGATGGCTAGTGTTGGTAACATTCCACAGGACTGGGTCGAGTGTAAACATTACGGGAAATGGCATTCTGGAAGTTGTAGGGTTCGTGATCGGTCCTGCTTTAAATGTGGATCGTCGGACCATTTTATTCGAGAGTGCCCGATGTTAGCCGAACAGAATACGGTTCAGAACACTAGACCGAAGCAAAGACGCCAAAGACGGGGTCGACCACCCAAACATTCTAGCAATGTAGGTGGCAGTCAGAGAGGGATGAAAGACACTATAGTTCGATCGAGGCTCGAGCACCATTCTGACTTATCTTTGACGAGCTAGAGAGGTTACTTCTTCCCCAAATGTTATTACTGGTACTTTTATACTTTATGATACTACTGTGATCGCGTTGATTGATCCTGGTTCAACTCATTCATATGTGTGTGAAGCCTTAGTATCCAGTAAGACTCTACCTATTGAGTCTACTGAGTTTGCGATCCGTGTGTCCAGTCCTTTGGGTCGTTGTGTAATGGTTAATAAAGAATGTAAAGGTTGCCCATTGATGATTCGGGATTCTTGCTTCCCAGCTAATTTGATGTTATTGCCTTTTGATGAGTTTGATATAATTCTGGGAATGGACTGGTTAACTTTGTATGATGCAGTGGTGAATTGTAAAAGAAAGATTATTGAATTGAGATGCCAAAACGGTGAGATTATCCGGGTTGAAACTAATGATGTGAGTGGGTTGCCTACTGTAATAACCTCGATGTTAGCTCAGAGGTATGTGAAAAGAGGATGCGAAGCTTATTTGGCGTATGTGCTGGATAATAAAGTAGCCGAAAAACAGATTGAATTTGTACCAGTTGTGTGTGAATACCCAGATGTGTTTCCTGAAGAATTATGAGGTTTACCACCAGTACGAGAAATTGAGTTTGGAATTGAATTAGTATCGGGGACGACTCCGATCTTGATAGCTCCGTATCGGATGACACCTACTGAGTTAAAAGAGTTGAAAGCACAGTTGCAAGAGTTAACAGACAGGGGCTTTGCATGACCGAGGTTCTCTCCCTGGGGTGCACTGGTTCTTTTTGTGAAAAAGAAAGATGGAACGATGCGAATGTGTATTGATTATCGGCAACTGAATAAAGTAACTATAAAGAATAAGTATCCGCTACCACGTATTGATGATTTGTTTGATCAGTTGAAAGGGGCTTCAGTGTTTTCGAAGATAGATTTGAGATCAGATTATTATCAGTTGCAAGTCAGAGATAGAGATGTGCCAAAGACTGCATTCCGGACGAGGTACAGACATTTTGAATTTCTAGTTATGCCTTTTGGACTCACTAATGCACCTGCTGTTTTTATGGATCTAATGAATCGGGTCTTTAGATAGTTTCTGGATTGATTTGTAGTAGTGTTTATTGATAGTTTCTGGATCGGTTTGTAGTAGTGTTTATTGATGATATACTGATCTACTCCAAAGATGAAACCGAGCATGCCAAGCATTTGAGATTAGTGCTACAAACTTTGCGAGATCAATAGTTGTATGCAAAGTTTAGTAAATGTGAGTTTTGGATGAATGAAGTCAGCTTCTTGGGTCATGTTGTTTCAGCATCAGGTATTCGGGTGGATCCAAACAAAATAGCGGCTATACTCGATTGGAAACCACCAAAGAATGTTTCTGAGATTCGAAGCTTCTTAGGTCTTGCAGGATACTACAGACGGTTTGTAAAAGTTTTTTCTGTGATAGCTACACTTTGACAAAGCTATTACAGAAAAATGTCAAGTTTGAGTGGTCAGAAAAGTGCCAGAAAAGTTTCGAGCAGCTGAAAGCCCTTTTGACTGAAGCTCCAGTGTTAGCTCAGCCTGAATCGGGTAAAGAATTTGTCATTTTTAGTGATGCTTCTCTGAATGGATTGGGTTGTGTTTTGAGGAAGGCAAAGTTATAGCCTACGCTTCGAGGCAACTAAAGCTGCACGAAAGAAATTATCCGACTCACGATCTGGAATTAGCAACTATTGTCTTTGTATTGAAAATTTGGCATCATTATTTATTTGGCGAGAAGTGCCACGTTTATTCGGATCATAAAAGCCTAAAGTATTTGATGACTTAGAAAGATCTGAACTTGAGACAACGCAAATGGTTAGAACTGTTGAAAGACTATGAATTGGTGATTGACTACCATCCGGGAAAAGCTAACGTTGTTGCAGATGTGCTAAGTCAAAAATCATTGTTTGCTCTTCGTGCGATGAATGCACAGATGGTTATGTCTGGTGATGGCTCGATCATAGCTGAGTTACAAGCAAGACTAATGTTTATTCAGTAAATTTGTGATGCACAGAAAGCTGACAAGGATTTGATTACTAGGCGAATTCAGTGTGAAAAAGATGCGGGATCAGAATTTCAAATCGATGTTAATGACTATTTGAACTTTAAAAATCGAATGTGTGTTCCGAAGAACTTGGATTTGATTCAGATAATTCTGAGCCAGGCTCATAGTGGTCGATTATCAATACATCCAGGTAGCACGAAAATGTATAATGATTTGAAACAGTTCTATTAGTGGCCTGGAATGAAGCGGGATATATCCGAATTTGTTACAAAGTGTTTGATTTGTCAGCAAGTAAAAGCCGAGCATCAAGTGCCTTCTGGGTTGCTTCAACCGATCATGATACCTGAATGGAAATGGGATAGAATCACTATGGATTTTGTATCTGGTTTGCCTATGACACTAAGCAAGAAAGATGTAGTCTGGGTTATAGTAGATAGATTGACCAAATCGGCTCATTTTGTACCAATTCGAACGGACTATTCACTTGATAAACTTGTTGAATTGTATATATCATAGATTGTGAAGTTGCATGGTGTACCGAGTTCCATTATTTCGGACAGAGACCCAAGATTCACATCACGATTTTGGAAGAAGTTGCAAGATGCTTTAGGTACTAAACTTTACTTTAGTACAGCCTTTCATCCACAGACAGACGGTCAATCTGAACGAACTATTTAGATACTTGAGGACATGTTGAGATGCTGCGTTCTTGAGTTTGAAGGTACGTGGGAAAGATACTTACCTCTAATTGAATTTGCCTATAATAACAGTTTTCAATCTAGTATCAAAATGGCGCCCTATGAAGCCTTGTACGGGCGAAAGTGTCAAACACCATTATACTGGACTGAGCTCAGTGAGAATAAGATACACGGGGTTGATTTGATTAAAGAAACAGAACAAAAAGTAGCTATTATTAGAGACAATTTGAAAGCTGTTTTGGATCGTCAAAAGTCCTATGCTGATTTGAAACTTAAAGACATTGAATTTCAGGTCGGAGATCGAGTATTTTTAAAGGTTTCTCCGTGGAAGAAAGTACACCGTTTTGGTCGAAAAGGCAAGTTGAGTTCGAGATTCATCGGACCGTATGAAGTCATCGAACATATTAGGCCTATTGCTTATAGATTGAGGTTACCCTCTAAATTAGAAAAGATACACGATATATTTCATGTTTCGATACTTCGTAGATACAGATCAGATCCGTCACATGTGATTGCTCCATCTGAGATTGAAATCCAACCCGATATGACGTATGAGGAAGAACCGATCCGTATTTTAACTCGGGAAATGAAAGAATTAAGAAATAAAAGAATTCCATTAGTAAAAGTACTATGGAATCGACACGGAGTTGAAGAGGCTACGTGGGAGCCTGAGGATTCAATGAGGCAACAATATCCAACTTTGTTTCACGGTAAGATTTTCGGGGACGAAAATCCTTAAGGGGGAGAGTTGTCATAGAACGAAATTGACCCTAATTGGAATGGTGGTCTCAGGACCACGAATCTGAGTCCGATAAATTTTTAAATATTATATTGTGTGTTTATTATATGTGAATTAATGTGTGTGAAAGTTTCGTAGAAAAATTTTATTGTTTAAGTGCTTAATTTGATAAAAAGGACTTGATCGCATAAAGAGTAAAAGTGGCATGCTAAAGTGAAATGTACCTTTTTGATTGTCGCTTTTAAAGTGGATGTCCTAAAAGGACAAATAGCCCATTTCTTTAGATAGTGGACGGCATATATAAGAAATAAGATTAAAATTTTGTTTTATAATAATATGTTTTTTTAGGTAATGAATAAACAATATTACTGTAACATCCTGAAAATGGGCCTATGCATTTTTGATTTAATTATACGAAATGGCATGTCCTATGTATTATGAATGTATGATGAACATTTTTGGAAACTTGGAAATGTTAAGTTTAAAAGAGGAAAATGAACATTTTGGAAACCTGGAAATGTTAAGTTAAAAGAGGAAAGTGAACATTTTGGAAACCTGGAAATGTTAAGTTAAAAGAGGAAAGTGAACATTTTTGGAAACCTGGAAATGTAAGGAAATGTCAAGTTTTAAAAGAGGAAACTAAGGCAAGGTGGCCATAAGAAAATTAATAGGAGTAATTTGACACACAAACAGGCTTTGAAAAGTGGCCTGAAGATATCACTTGAGGCCCAGGTAGGTGACGCCACATACAAGGGTATTGGGCCTAGGTTCGAGTCACTTGGGGAGCAAATAAAGGAGTTTTATTTTTGCTACAAAGAGCAAGGAAGTGGATGGCACTAAGGAACCCCAAGGGAAGAGTTTTATTCTCTTTAAATTTCGTCTAAATAGGAGATAAATAATAGATTTAATTATCATTATTTTTAGGAGATAATTGTTGGATTAATTCTTTTAATAAAGTGATAATTCAAAGGATAAAGTTATCAAAATAGAAGAGTGGTGGCCAAGTAGGGGATTCTGAGTAGTAAATTCAGCTATAAAAGGAAAAGAGAGGCCATTCAGCATTATTTTCTCTTCCTTGACAACCTCTGTCGAATTCTCTTAAGCAACTATTCTTTTCTTCTTCATTCTTCTCCTCTCAATATTCCAAAAGCCGAAACTTGTGTGACTACTTTCTAGGTCTTAAGCCGAATCTTTGAGGACTCAAGAAAAGGGGGTTGTCGATTACAAATATTAAGGGTAAGGTCAAGAGTTATCGATTTCCATTCTTTTCTTCTAAGATTAAAGCGAAACTAGGAAATCTAACCCCATTATTGTGTTAGTGAAACTTGGAAAGAAGGCTCTTGGGATTTACTAAGTGTCAACTACAAGGAAGGAGAAGTTCTTTTCCGAAGGTACACCATAGGTCGCGTGTTGCCTAGTTATTCGGTGAGTTTGGATTTAAAATCCACAAGGTAAATGTCTCGACATTCGCCAAGGCTTATTTTGGTATGAAGATCTATTTCTTATTTCGTTTGAAAGCAGAAACTAATTAGTTAAGTGATTTTAGTGCCTAGCCGATTGCAAGGGGAGAACTCTGCAAAGTTTCAGGAATTGACTATAGTCAATTCAACACCAAGGTAAGTTTTAGTGTACAAATCCTACTAGGATTTGGTTTTATGGCCAAATGAGTTTTTCATTAAATCTTTAATATGGCCCGAATATAGGGAGTTAAAGATCTAAGATTGGAAATTCGGGATTTCAAGTGAAATCGTTAAGCGAATCAGGTGTGTACCCCACACTATCTTTTAATAAGATTTATGGCTAGAATTTAATATGAGCATGTTTATAAGAATGTGAATATGGCTAAAGTACCATGCAATGGTACAGAGTACCCAGGTACGTTTCCTACTCCTACTAGGATTATGAATATATGTTATTTTTAACATGTGAAAAGTGATAAGAATGTGAATTAAGGCATGAAATTGCATAATGTGTATGATATATGGGGGCATATGGGATATTATGAAAAGGGGAAGTGAATGTGGTGACCTAAGACCACGAAAACTGAATGTGGTGACCTAAGACCACGATATCTAAATGTGGTGACCTAAGACCACGAATTCGAATGTGGTGACCTAAGACCACAAATTTTATAAGGGCGATGAGCACGTCATTGCAATGATCGCCTTCGATGGTGTGTAGCGTATGGACGGTTGACTTAGTAGTCCCCACGGTGTGCAAGATGGTACGGGTGGTGTGTAACGGATGGCATATAGGTTTGGGTTCAGGTTGCATCATATTGTTTAAATTCTTTATGAACATGTATGATATTGTATGCCTGAAATATTAAATTTTAGTGTTGGTTACACATTGAGTCTGTTGTCTCACCCCGTTGTGGGATTACTTTTCAGGTGACGACCAGTGATGGACCGGGCCGGCAAATGCTTAGGGATGGCCATGCACAGCAAGAAGTTTATTTTTTTTCTTTATTTGGACTATTTTATTTTAAGTATTTTGGTTTTAAAATTTTGAGAATTATTTGATGTAATAATGCCTTAGTAGAACTATTTTAATCTATTTTTATTTATTAAGCTTACAAACTTTTATTTATTAAAAGATTAAGTAAATCTATTTTTAAAACAAAGCCCAAACGTTTTGTCACCTAAAGTAAAGGATTTTTTATAATGAAATAAACTTGTTTTCATCTTAAGCCCAACCCAAAACGATCTTTCTTCCAAATCACACAAGTTTTTCCTAAGTAACAAAAGAATTTGAAACAGTTTACACTGGGGAACATACCAGATCCGGTCAAGGCTCATGGGTCGGGTTTGGGGTATTTCAATTTGGTATCAGAGCCAGTTTTAAACTCTCGGCCTTGGGTTTAAGGCCCAAAACGTTTTCAAAGTCAAGCCCAAAAGGAATTTTGTGAAATAAGCAGGTTTTTTTGGCATGGCCCACTAAGTCTCCGACCCGAAGTCCACCAGGTAAGTACTTCTATCCATTGTGTGATTTATGTTATGATTTGTAGAAGGGTAGAAATGGAATGGAACGTAGAATAGAGATTAATTACATTGAACCCTAGGACTAGTGTACCCCAACCAAAATATAAGACTTAAATGCCTAACTAAACAAACCTGTGGTTAAGTCGCTGAGTTAGGGTGTGGTAACCATGGTGCGCATGTCTACGATTGGTTTCGGTGGGAGCTTGGTATTTAAGCAGTCCGTGTGACTCACCTCCTCTCCACTCAAATCTTACCTGGTGTGTAGCCTCGGTTCACCCTAATCAAGAGGACTTATTCACGGGCTAAACCCCTAATTAAAACCCGAAAGGGACTAGCCGTATTTTTATGGAAACCTAGCTTTAAAATCCCTATATTACCCTTTTAGGAGTAGCAAAAGATTTTTGCGAAAATTCTTCCAAAATATTTTGTACTTGCAAAATTACTAAAATGCCCCTAGTGGTAAAATTACAAAAATGCCCTTGGTTTATGAAATTTTCAAAATACCCACAATTCTTCTCAAAATTTCATTATTTTATAAAATGTTCAAAAAACCCTAATTTGCCAAATATCAAGATACCTTGATTTTGGAAAATTACGAAATTGCCCCTAACCTGCAAAATTACCAAAATGACCCCGATCTTCAAAAATTTCTGCAACAACACTGATTTGGAAAAAAAATTCTCAGAAACAACCTTCAAGTTTTGTAAAATTTCAAATTATCCTTGATTTATTAAGATTTACAAATTTACCCGGGTTAATTACCAAAATATCCTCGAATTTTAAAATTTCCCAAAATACCCCCGAGAATGAAAAATTACCAGAATACCCTAATTGAAAAAAAAAAACCAAGGAACCTTATTTTGACAAATTATGAAAATACCCCTAGGTAGTGGAAAAACAACAACAATGAAAACTACAACATTTCCTCTGAATGAACGAGAGTTCATAATTGATTGATGGATGTATGAATGTAAAGACTATGTGCATGTATGAATACGAAAGAACCATTCCTAAAATTCTTTTCATAAAACTTCTTCGCGGTTAATCAGTGGAATAAAGAACTAATGCATAAAACTTTTTAATCAGATTAAATCGCGATGTTGTAATAAGTCTAGTGGACGTGGTCGAGGTAGTATCTAAGAAATGTGTTAGTTTTGTTTAGATCAGAGTGCGCAGCAATAGCGTAGCGCGGTAAGTTAAGATGTTCGATTATTCGATAGCAAGTAATTTCGAGGACAAAATTATTTTAAGGGGGTAGAGCTGTAACATCCTGAAAATGGGCCTATGCATTTTTGATTTAATTATACGAAATGGCATGTCCTATGTATTATGAATGTACGATGAACATTTTTGGAAACTTGGAAATGTTAAGTTTAAAGAGGAAAGTAAACATTTTGGAAACACGAAATGTTAAGTTAAAGAGGAAAGTGAACATTTTGGAAACACGGAAATGTTAAGTTAAAGAGGAAAGTGAATATTTTGGAAACACGAAATGTAAGGAAATGTCAAGTTTTAAAAGAGGAAACTAAGGCAAGGTGGCCATAAGAAAATTAATAGGAGGAATTTGACACACAACCAGGCTTGGAAAAGTGGCCTGAAGATATCACTTGAGGCCCAGGTAGGTAACGCCACATACAAGGGTATTGGGCCTAGGTTCGAGTCACTTGGGGAGCAAATAAAGGAGTTTTATTTTTGCTACAAAGAGCAAGGAAGTGGACGGCACTAAGGAACCCCAAGAGAAGAGTTTTATTCTCTTTAAATTTCATCTAAATAGGAGATAAATAATAGATTTAATTATCATTATTTTAGGAGATAATTGTTGGATTAATTCTTTTAATAAAGTGATAATTCAAAGGATAAAGTTATCAAAATAGAAGAGTGGTGGCCAAGTAAGGGATTCTGAGTAGTAAATTCGGCTATAAAAGGAAAAGAGAGGCGATTCAGTATTATTTTCTCTTCCTTGATAACCTCTGCCGAATTCTCTTAAGCAACTATTCTTTTCTTCTTCATTCTTCTCCTCTCAATATTCCAAAAGCTGAAATTTGCGTGACTACTCTCTAGGTCTTAAGTCAATCTTTGAGGACTCAAGAAAAGAGGGTCATCGATTACAAAGATTAAGGGTAAGGTCAAGAGTTATCGATTTCCATTCTTTTCTTCTAAGATTAAAGCCAAAACTAGGAAATCTAACCCCATTATTGTGTTAGTTGAAACTTGGAAAGAAGGCTCTTGGGATTTACTAAGTGTCGACTACAAGGAAGGAGAAGTTCTTTTCCGAAGGTACACCATAGGCGCGTGTTCCCTAGTTATTCGGTGAGCTTTGGATTTAAAATCCACAAGGTAAATGTCTATAGCATTCGGCCAAGGCTTATTTTGGTATGAAGATCTATTTCTTATTTCGTTTGAAAGCCGAAACTAATTAGTTAAGTGATTTTAGTGCCTAGCCGATTGCAAGGGGAGAACTCTACAAAGTTTCAGGAATTGACTATAGTCAATTCGACACCAAGGTAAGTTTTAGTGTACAAATCCTGCTAGGATTTGGTTTTATGGCCGAGTGAGTTTTTCATTAAATCTTTAATATGGGCCGAATATAGGGAGTTAAAGATCTAAGATTGAAAATTCGAGATTTCAAGTGAAATCGTTAAGCGAATCAGGTGTGTACCCCACACTATCTTTTAATAAGATTTATGGCTAGAATTTAATATGAGCATGTTTATAAGAATGTGAATATGGCTAAAGTACCATGCAATGGTACAGAGTACCCAGGTTCATTTCCTACTCCTACTAGGATTATGAATATATGTTATTTTTAACATGTGAAAAGTGATAAAAATGTGAATTAAGGCATGAAATTGCATAATGTGTATGATATATGGGGGCATATGGGATATTATGAATAGGGGAAGTGAATGTGGTGACCTAAGACCACGAAAACTAAATGTGGTGACCTAAGACCACGATATCTAAATGTGGTGACCTAAGACCACAAATTCTGAATGTGGTGACCTAAGACCATGAATTTTATAAGGGCGATGAGCATGTCGACTGCAGCGACTACCTTCGATGGTGTGTAGCGGATGGATGGTTGACTTAGTAGTCCCCACGGTGTGCAGGATGGTACGGGTGGTGTGTAGCGGATGGCATATAGGTTTGGGTTCGGGTTGCATCATATTGTTTAAATGCTTTATGAACATGTATGATATTGTATGCCTGAAATATTAAATTTTAGTGTTGGTTACACATTGAGTCTGTTGACTCACCCCGTTGTGGGATTACTTTTCAGGTGATGACCAGTGATGGACCGGGCCGGCAGATGCTTAGGGATGGCCATGCACAGCAAGAAGTTTATTTATTTTTTATTTTAAGTATTTTGGTTTTAAAATTTTGGGAATCATTTGATGTAATAAGGCCTTAGTAGAACTATTTTAATATGTTTTTATTTATTAAGCTTACAAACTTTTATTTATTAAAAGATTAAGTAAATATATTTTTAAAACAAAGCCCAAACGTTTTGTCACCTAAAGTAAAGGATTTTTTATAATGAAATAAACTTGTTTTCATCTCAAGCCCAACCCAAAACGATCTTTCTTCCAAATCACACAAGTTTTTCCTAAGTAACAAAAGAATTTGAAACGGTTTACACCGGGGAACATACCAGATCCGGTCAAGGCTCATGGGCCGAGTTTGGGGTGTTTCAATTACTTTTAATTTTAAGGCATAAAATAATAAAACAAAGTGGGAAGAAAGAGAACATACCTTGTTCTTCTTCTTGGCCGAATGTGGGAGGAAGAAAAACTCCATTGTTGAAGCTTAAATTTTGGAAACTTGGGGCTTTATTTAGGGTATGTATTTTGCTTAGTATTTAATAATTTTTACATTTTTTGAATTGTTACTTTGAATGCTATACAACCCATGTCTTAATTTTTGAGATTATGGCTCATTAAGATTCGGCTATGGTTGTATATGCATGGCATGTAATGTTTGATAGTAGATTATGAATAGTATGTGTTAAATCATCATTTTTAGAATTAGAAGTTTTGGTGAAATTAAGTGTTAGGGACTAATTTGAAAAAAATAAATTCTTAAAGGACTAAAACATGAAATAAATGAAAAATATGGACTTGTATAATCCCTATGAACATTCGGCCTTTGAGTGTTGTAGGGAAATTTTGTGTATTTTGTGTTTTGTGCAATTAGGACTAAATTGTAAAAATGTGAAAATCTAGGGGTAAAATGGTAATTTGCCTATTTATGTGCTTAGGGACTAAATTGAGATGAAATGTACTTGAATGAGCTCAATTTTAATGTGTTTAGATCAAGAACAAAAAGAGCAGATTTAGATCGGGAAAGGCGAAAGTTGTCGAATAAGCGGTCCCACGTTGTCCATCGATAGTCGAGGTAAGTCTTTAAGCAAGTATATGCCAAATAATTATTTATGAACATAAAATATGATGAAATTTGGAAATCTAAAGTATAAATATACATGTTGGCGAATATGGATTATGAGTTTGTAGTGAATTTAATTTGATTAATGTAATGTGAATATGTATGTTTGGATTAATAGATGAAAGTAAAATAAAGAATATGAGATGGTTGATATTTTAGTACTAAGTAATGTGTGTCGAAAGGTTGAATATGTTGATATTCGAGCTTCGTGCCTAGCGAGCTTAGTTAGGTGACATATTCGGCTTCGTGCCTAGCGTGCTTAGTCTTAGGTGACATATTCAGCTTCGTGCCTAGCAGGTGCTTAGTCTTGGTGACATATTTGGGCTTCGTGCCTAGCGGTGCTTAGTACCGGTGACATATTCGGGCTTTTATGCCTAGCGAGTGCTTAATGCCGATGATACTTTTAAACGAAGGAACCATAAATTGCTCGAGGTGTAACATAGTTAATGTATTGAGCTAAAAACTCAGGTAAGCATAAGTCCCTTTTGAATTCATCAAAAGTAAGGTAAGTTGTGTTTAATATTACTTGAGTTGAAATAATATGATAAGAAAGGTGTGATGTGAAATTATCTTATAATCGATGTGTATGAATATTATATAACAAAATTTTTAGTGTAATAATGTAATTGATATGAATGTTGTATTTATATGATTCTAAACATATGTTTCATGTAATATATGCACTTGGTACTTGACGAGATGCAGGTTGATGGTAATGAAGTATAATTGTTTGAGTTAATATACTACTAGTATTCGGTCTTGTTTCAATTGCATATTGAAATGTTCATATCCAATGTCCTAAATTTATTGATTAAAAATGTTCAAGTGTTCGATTGTTGTATTATCTATTGCTTACGACTTACTAAGCTAGCAAGCTTACTGTGTGTGTTCTTGTCTACTTCTATTTTATAGATTTTTGGTTCAAGCTACGGACTCGAAGGATCATCCAAGAAGTCAATCGCACTATCAAATCTTTTGGTATACCTAACTTAGTTCTATTTGAAAGGCATGTATAGGTTAGACTTAAGTGTTAACTATGGGATTTTGGGTGATTGTACATAACTATAATATAGCCTTGCGAAAAAGGCTTAGTTACTTTAGATAAATTAAGTTTTACATGGTAATGGCTTGCATGATAGTATTATAGATGTATGATTGTGTTTATAGCTTAGTTCATGATTGAAGAGGAATCGAATAGCCTAGATGTGTATATATATATATATATATATATATGGTGTGGTATTTGATAATGTGTTTAGCTATTAGGTGAAGTCATGGGTGTTTATAGGTTAAAGCATGTAGAATATTAATTTGGTAATATGATTAATGAATGAAATTTGATGTTTGTACTATTGACATAGAATTCGGTGACATAGTCAAGTTGATTTCATGTTATATATTCGCAATGAGGTATTGTATATTAGGGTCAAGTAGGTTTTGATCATTGATTTGTGAATTGAATGTGGCGAAATTATTTAACTCAAGAGGGAGTTGTAATGTGAGATCATGCATATTTCTTTTGGTCAAATTTTTTGTATATTGCACGTTTATAATTATTAATTATATTCATAAGTCAAGAAAAGACATAGGATTATTGTTCAAATTATAAATTTGAGAGTTCATGTTTACATTATATAAAAAAATTTAATATAGTTATGCTTACTCGAAATTACTAGTTTATTTCAATACATGTGAACTGAGTGGCAAAATTTTATAGTTATGAAATGCAAGTACTTTGTAGACAATTTAGATCCAATTGGATACGCAAATAAATTCATGTTAGTGTTGCTAAAATAAAAGAATGAATTTCAATGAATGCATGCAATGATTTATGTATAGTTAGGTAATGCCTCATAACTCAAATCCGGTGAGGTACTGGTTAGGGGTGTTATAGAGTGTGTGATGAAAATTGAAAAGTTTTAAATTTGGATGTAAATTTTATGTCTCGATTTAGTACGACTGTATGTGTTTTGTTTCGGTAATGCCTTGTACCCTGTTCTGGCGTTGAACACCGGTAAAGGGTGTTACAAAACATCAATCAATTCCTAAGAGTCTAAAATCATATTAATTATTTAAGACATAATAATAATAACCAAAAATGTCTACCACATTACTTTATTCCCACGGTTCAAAGAATAATATGAGTTTCACCCACTCAAAAACTAAAGCTTAACTTGGATCACTTCCTTGGAATTTCACACCGCAACGTTAATTATCTGTAATTGTTTATAATGGAATGTGTGAGCTTAACAAGCTCAGTGAATGGTTGAAAAAACCACCAACAGACATGATACCATCCATTAAATGAGAGCAACCAAAATATGTTTACATACATTTTTAACTATGGTGACATACTAAAAGATTTATACATTATCTACCAACTCATCTAACTTAATGTTCACATATAAATAAACATACATCACATTTAATAATCATTCATTTAATGATAAATTGGCACTTGAGGCTATGAAACATATAAGTGGGCTTTATCACCACACATTGGATACACGGATCTCCAACACACCATTGACTCGAGGAGTCGAACATATCCTAAAAGTGTAGCAACAAGCTAACAACTTCCAACACACCAACATATCCCGATGAATGGAGCCAAGCTCACATTCCCTTATCTCTCCAAAACTATTTCAGGCCTCAACGTCCCAAATTACAACACAATGGGTGAATACTCACAAAATTCTATGGCATGCCAACTATATCCAACGATCTCAAGAGGTTACAATGCCAAAATATACACAATAAAATATGTATATATACTTACTATTTTTTGCACACTTTCACTGCACATTTACATCATTAACATCACTATCGTTCAACATGTTTAATATGCCCACAACTAAAACATTCCACAATTGTTATCACAACATATATCACATGTCACATTGTCACAACCTATTACTCAATCCACATCACATAATCACATAATTTGCAAATTAAATGAGGAAAATAAAAAGATTACACTCAAAACTTAGAGTAGAGGTCTAGCCTACTCATAAGCTCCCATTTAATACTATGAATCATGTCCACAAGTAGCAATTCCAAACACTCACGTTCACACTTTCGCCTAGTCGCCGAAAGCCTAAACTAACTTTTCATTTCTTTTGCCTTGCTAGTTGAAGGCTCCAACGGTTCCAATTCTTCACCAAAATAAATCATACAAGAAACATAATTAATATTCAATCATAGGCTCACCTAAAGCAACCAAAAATGCAGGCCTAAGCTAGTTCCTTTTAGAACTGAAATTTTCGACTAGCATAGCCAAAACACAAAAATCTCAATTCCTTCTCATTCACTTTGCTTAAAACCACTTCCAGACATCTAATTACTTACCTAAGAATGATTCTCAAACTTAAAAGCACTCTAAACTACTTAGAATCATGGTTCCAAAATTTCGATGACAATGGTCATTTTTGATGAAAACTTAACAAAACCTTAAAAGTTTTTAACAAAACTCTAAGGGGAGTTTAGAAACCTTCTAATCACATCAAAATGAGTTGGAAAGCACTTTGGAACATCAATTTCATATTAATGCCCCAAATTTTGGAATTTACATGAAATCTCTAATTCAATATATAAAACTCAATTTAAACAGCTAGATTACATTAAAAACTATTAGGAAAACAAAACATTACCTTGATTGAGGGGAAAAATGTTTGATAGGTGATCTGAAAAACCCACAAGTTAATCAATAGAAAAGTCAATTGTTTTCTTGATGCTCTTTTTGTAATTCTAGGGAGGTTTAATGTTTGGAAGATGATAGAAAACAAGAGATTGGAGTAATGAAGACAAAATATTGAAAGATGAAGTTTAGGGGTTTTTCTCTCTAATGGAAGACATAAAGAAAAGGGGAGATGGGTGTTCTTCTTTATTTTTTTTCACGTCAAAAGTAGAGTGAAAGGGGGATAAATGGCTGATTTTAAAACTTGGTATAATTAATTTAAAGCTACTATTAAATTAAACCCCTTTACATAATAGTATTTTTTAAAATTGAAATTCTTTTTCACACTATTTTCAAAAATTGATTTAGTTTTCAAAAAGCCATAGACGAAGACATTTCCGTTTAAAATGCTTCGAATTTCTGAACATATTTTGAGCTATTATTCCAAGATTACCCTTGAAACTTCTAGAAACAATTTCAAGATGTGACATTTGGGTTTTTATTTTTAGTTTTTATTTTATTTCAATTTAGTCCTTTTTATGTTATAAACACATTTTTTTCCTTTGTTTAACTTGGATTCATTTTTTATCTATGCCTTTAATTAAGTAGTTTTCAATTATTTGTTTTTGGTTTTCAATTGCAATTGAAATTATCTTCACGGTTGTTAAAAGAAATCTGACTTTCGTATGGAAATCGACATTGAAATGAATTTATTCTCTAATTCCCTTTTTCTATTTAATTTTCTACTTTGTATGTTAAATATAAATTAGGGATAATTGTATCTAGATCCATGAGTGGGTAGTTTCCATAAGGGGATTAACAAGCGGATGTGTGAATAATTACCAGAAGAATTAGGGTTTGAGTTTGAGTTAGTTGATTTAAATTGTGTGCGACTAAACCCTAGGATTGATGACCCTAAAAAGTGATTTAGGATAAACGAGATCGAAAGATAAGTTTACCGAGTAAATCGTAATTTATCTCGGTTAAGAAAGTGAGGTCAAGAGATAAACATGTATTGGTCGTTTAGTTTATTAGTTAGAGGTTGAGAGGTAATAACTGGCTAATTAATAGATAACTCGATAAAACTTGAGTTCTGAAGTTAATTAGGAAGATTGAAGTGAGTTAATCTTATGCCTGCTTAATTGGATTAATTTCAATTGTTAAATTGATTGTCTTTAATTTTAGTTAAATTATATTATTTTGATTAATTACTGTTATTTTGGTTTTTTTGATGTAATTTTAGATTATTACTATTTAGTCATGTTAGTGTAGAAAACTAATTTTAATTTAATTCAACCTTCTTTGGGTACGATCCTCAGAATACTTCCCGGAGTGTTTTTTTGTAACATTTAACTATATTACAATTTGACCTGTATACTTGCAGACATCGCTGCTTTATTTTATTATCTTTAAGCTCCAATATTTCCAGCCCAAACATTCGCACATCTGGCGGCAATCAATGGAGCCTTTAAAGTTTGCTTTTTGAAGCATGTAGAAAGAATGTTCACGCAGATGACGAAAAGATACGGGGAGAGGGGGCATTCTTGTCAAAATTCTCTTCTTTAAAGCATTTAGTGAGAGATCCATTAATGAGGATATTATAGGGGAGAGTAGAAATGCATCGATGAATCAAGTTAATATAATGTTGACTGAAGCCATTTGTCTCATTACATCTTTGATGAAAACCCAATTTATCTTGTCAAAGGGTTCGTTCATATCAATTTTGAAGGTTGCTAGTGATCATTTGCCATTGTTTTTCCTTTTAGTAGTGTGAAAAAGTTTAGTGGCCAAGATTATATTGTCTACAATCAAGTGGCTGGGAACAAAAGTAGTTTGAAAATTAGATATAAGGTTGGGTAGATCCATCTTGAGACGATTGATAAGGAATTTGAAGATAATTTTGTAGCCAACATAGTAGAGGCTAATTGTAACACCCGTAACCCGTATCTGTCGCTGGACTAGGGTTACGAGGTATTAACAAATAAGACATCACTCAGAACAGGCATATATATATTTTTTATAAACAATGTCACACAACATATTAATCATAGCACATTTATATAAAATTTATTCAAATAAATATCTAAATATACTAAGAGCCCAACCATGCTTAATTATCCATATACTATACTAACATTTAAATAATTAAGCATTAATCATAGTCCTTCACCATTTCACAACCAATATACTATCCCTTTTATTAAAATTATATGCACATGTAAACATATCATCTAAATTATTTTAAATACAAATGGCTATCAAGAATCCAATCAAATCACTTACTAACTAATAAGCCAATATGTATATATATATATCAAATCACTCAAGTAATCACAAATACATATTCGCCAATCATACTATCTTCCATACAAACTATTTCAATTATATTCATCATTAACTTAAAATTTAAGACTTAACTCCAAATATATTCCAATTTTACAAATCATATACTTATAAAATCCATGACTAACCATAAACAAATCCTTAATAAAGCATACCATTATTTTAGTTAAGCATATCCGATTATATGCAAATATATACATAATTCCTTATTCAAATTCCTAAGCCGATTGCACATACACATGCTTACATGAAATTTTTTTTTCGAATTTCTGTCAAATTTTAAATCCAAATTGATCATGAACATATCCATTATTTCACAAACCACAATTACATTTAACAATCACCAATTTCATAAACTAATTATATAACCAAATTCATTTATAACACATTTAAAACACCTATCATAATTTCATGTCATTGCCGAATACCCATACTCTTAACACTATCAACTCAAACACAATTATCAAGAGCTTATTGACTATTATAACCTCATACTTATCTGTTACTTTCGAACATATGTGTCATCGTACCAAATAATATCAACCATAATATGTATATACACTTTCAACCTTAGTCCATTTAAATAAACAAATCAAACCATCACATATTTCACAACCTATATACATTTACGTATCACTTGACCACCACTAAAATATGTATATGTATACATTCGATTTTGTGACATCTCTTAACTAAATTCAATCCATCATACAAAGTATAGCCAATAAACATGTATCAATCACATACCCAAATTCAATATGTCTAGCTTTAAAACATAACACATACTTACTTATTATGAACTTTACCATAATTATATGCATAAGTATAAACCTAATTCTAAAGACCATCTCCAACCTCAAGCATGTAAATCAATCAACCAAAAGAAGATAAGCCATTTTCGCATGGCTATTAGTTACATTCAAAAGTACATAATTTGTATTCAACCTTTTACAATGCTATACATCCCATATATTCATAATTAACATAGCTAAAATACCAAAGACAGTTATCGATAGTGTGATAGTCATGTTGACGATCCCTGAGCTCGTAACGTATCCAAAATCTATAAAATAGAAATAGACAAAGAAACATATGGTAAGCTATTTAAGCTTAGTAAGTCAATAGCAAGGTAAAATCAATTAACTTAACAAAATCATATATACAAAGCTATATCAAGTAGTGAATTATACACAATGACAAGTAATTACTCAAATTTCAATATAAAATTCAAATAATGTACCCTTTTGTCGAATACACATAGTTAAAAACTTATACATAGTTCACATGTTTACACTTTAACTTCTGTACAATGAAATAAACATATAACCTACCTTTCATTTCATAACACAGATTATATACGTACCTGAGTTCTTTTAGTTCAAATATCACATTATCCTTCACTTACACATGCCCATTGAACCATTCGAAATTAAAAAGGATACGCGAATAGTCGAAAGCTCGTATAATGCCAACGTCTCAAACGTGGTCTTACATGTAATCCAATGTCGATGCCACTATCCCAGACAGGGTCTTACACGAATCAAATATGATGCCAATGTCCCAGACATGGTCTTACACTTAAAAATATATCGGATATCCTATGTCTTGACATATGTATCCTACCTATTCCTAAGGTTTATACGGGGCTTACGGACGTCGAATCTCGGTCGAATCAAGCCAAAAAATTAGCCAAATCACAATGCCCCATTCAACCATAGCATATATAAATTCAAATAATTCATTTTGATACATAACAAGTACATATCCATGGTTATTTCAACATTTAAATGCTTATTGACTTACCTCGGATGTCGTCGACTGTTGAAAAGGCTACTCGACCACTTTTTTCTTTCCCCGATCGAAATCTGATTTATTTAATTCTTGATCTAAACATATTCAAATTAAGCTTATTTAAACACCATTCTATTCAATTTAGCCTGAAAACACATAAATGGGAAATTACAATTTTGCCCCTAATATTCACACTTTTTATAATTTAGTCCTTTTTGCTCAAAACTCAAAATACACAAAATTTGACTACACTCCTTAAGGGCCAAATATTCCTAGTGTCCATACAAACCTATACATTTCATTTATTTCACATTTTAGTCCCTCAAAAATTTATTTTTGCAATTTAGTTCAAACTACTAAATTTCATCAAAAATTCGAAGACAGAACTTGTTAATCTAACACATATATTTCATATTTCATTATCAAACATCAAAAACCACAAGGTATCATTAATGGCAAAACAAAAAATCATCATCAGAATCACAAATTGAGATAGGGGTTTTGAAATGCACAAAGCAACGATCTCAAAAACATAAAAATTATCAAAAACCGAACAAAACACATACCTAAATTCAAGCTCCAAAGTGCCGAATATGCTACGTTTTCTTCTTTATTTTTCTTTTGTTAAATTTAGCTAAGGAAGGAGATGACAACATGGTTTTATTTTATGTTATTTTAACATATATTATAAATTATAATAAGTTTACTATTTTAACCTTTTAATGTTTTAATTATAAAACATAATAATAAGGACAAAGTTGTCCTTTGCCATCCACTATCTTCTAACATGGGCTAATTGTCCTTTAAGGATCCCATATTAAAAAGCCAATATCAAATTAGCACTTTACACTTTAATTTATAACTTTTACATTTTACGCGATTAAGTCTTTTTATTTAATTGGGTACCTAAACGACAAAATTAAGTCACGAAAAATTTAACACCAACAAATTCACACATAATAAACACGAAAAATAATTTTAAAAATATTTTTTGGACTCAGATTTGTGGTCTTGAAACCACTTTTCTGATTAGGGTCAAAATCGTGCTATTACAACTCTCCCCTTTAGGGATTTTCGTCCCCAAAAATCTTACCGGTGAATATGTTTGGGTAATGTTCTTTCATCGTATTCTTTGACTCCCAAGTTGCTTCCTCAACCCCGTGCTTTTGCCACAATACTTTGGCGAACAAAATTTTCTTATTTCTCAATTCTTTTATCTCACGAGCCAGAATACAAATCGATTCCTCTTCATATGTCATATCAGGCTGAATCTCGACCTCTATTAGACAAATCACATGTGAAGGATCAAATCGGTATCTACAAAGCATCAAAATATGGAATACATTATGGATCTTTTCTAGCTCAGGTGGCAACTGCAATCTATAAGCAACAGGCTCGATACGCTCTGTGATCTCATACGGCCCAATGAATCTCAGACTCAACTTGCCTTTACGACCAAATCTGAGTAGACCGGATACAAAATCCATCTTCACTTTGTCCCACTTCCATTCAGGTATCATAATTGGCTGAAGTAACCCAAAAGGTTCCTGATGCTCGGCTTTCACTTACTGACAAACTAGGCATTTCGAAACAAAATTTGATATGTCTCGTTTCATACTAGAGCACCAATAAAACTATTTCAGATTATTATACATTTTCTTACTACCCGGATGAATAGATAACCGACTGCTGTAAGCTTCATTCAAAATCATCTGAATCAACTCTGAATTCCTTAAAACAAATTCGATTTTTGAACCTCAAAAATACATTTTCATCAACTTAGAATTCTGATTCAACATTAGTTTCACAATGAGCTCGCTTTACTAACAAATCATTATCAACTTTCTGGGCATCACAAATTTGTTGAACAAACAACAATCTTGCTTTTAATTTAGCTATTATCGAACCATCATCAGATATAACCATATGTGTGCTCATTACACGCAGAGCAAATAATGACTTTCAACTTAAAGCATCAGCAACAACATTAGCCTTTCCCGGATGGTAGTCAATCACTAGCTCGTAATCTTCAACAGCTCTAACCATCGGCGTTATCTCAAATTCAAATCTTTCTGAGTCATCAAATACTTCAGGCTTTTGTGATCAGAATAAACATGACATTTCTCACCAAAAGATAATGAAGCCAAATCTTTAATGCAAACACAATGGCTGCTAGTTCCAAATCATGTGTCGACTAGTTCTTCTCATGTGGCTTTAATTGCCTTGAGGCATAAGCTATGACTTTGACTTCCTGCATCAAAACATAATCGAAACCATTCAAAGATGCATCACTATAAATGACAAATTCTTTACTCGATTCAGGCTGAACTAACATTGGAGCTTCGGTCAAAAGAGCTTTCAACTAATCGAAACTTTTCTGACACTTCTCTGACCACTCAAACTTAACATCTTTCTGTAACAGCTTTGTCAACGGTGTAGCAATCATAGAGAAACCCTTCACGAACCGTCTGTAGTAACTAGCAAGTCCCAGAAAGGTTCGAACTTCAAAAACATTTTTTGGTGGTTTCCAGTCAAGTATAGGTAAAATTTTGCTCAGATCAACCTTAATACCTGATGCTGATACAACATGGACGAGAAAACTAACTTCACGTAACCAGAACTCACACTTACTAAACTTTGCATACAACTATTTATCTCGTAAAGTTTGTAACACAAGTCTCAAATGCTTGATTTCATCTCGAGAGTAGATCAGAATATCATCTATAAACACTACCGCAAATCGATCCAAATGCTATCTGAAAATCTGATTCATCAGATCCATGAAAATAGCAGGTCCATTTGTAAGTCTGAAAGGCATAGCCAAAAACTCGTAGTGTCCGTACCTCGTCCAGAAAGCAGTCTTTGGCACATCAGAGTCTTTAACTCGTAGTTGATAATATCCCGATCTCAAATCTATCTTTGAAAACACTGTAGCCCCTTTCAGCTGATCAAACAAGTTGTCAATTCTTGGTAATGAATACTTGTTCATTATGGTCACTTTATTAAGTTGCCTGTAGTCAATATACATTCTCATGGTTCCATCTTTCTTTTTCACAAACAGAACTGGTGCGCCCCAAAGAGAGAAACTCGTTCGTGCAAATCCCCTATCTATCAACTCTTGCAACTGTGCTTTCAATTCTTTTAATTCTATAGGTGCCATCCTGTACGGAGCTATAGAAATTGGAGTCGTCCCTGGCACTAATTCAATCCCAAACTAAACTTCTCAAATAGGTGGCAAACCCGGTAATTCTTCAGGGAACACATCTGGATGCTCACATACAACAGGTACTAATTTAATCTTCTTTTTTGTCACTTTAGAATCAAGCACATAAGCAAAATAAGCTTCACAACCATTTCTCACATATTTCTGAGCTGTCATAGAGGATATCACTACTGGTAAACCATTTAGATCATTAGATTCAATCCAAATAATCTCATCATTCTGGCATCGCAAATCAATAGTCTTCTATTTATAGTTCACGATAGCATCATGCAGAGTCAACTAGTCCATACCCAGAATTATATCAAACTCATCAAATTGCAACAACATCAAATCAGCTAGAAAACATGAATCTTGAATCATCAATGGACATTTCTTGCATATTTTATCAACCAAGACACACCGGCCGAAGGGGTTCGATACTTTAATTACAAACTCAGTAAACTCAATAGGTAAAGTCTTACTGAACACCAAAGTCTCACACATATAGGAATGAGTTGAACCAGGATCAATCAAAGCAATAATAGTTGTATCATAAAGAGTAAAAGTACTAGTAATGACATTTAGGGATAAAGCCTCCTCACGTGCACGTATGGTATAAGCTCTGGCTGGTGCGCGAGCCTAAAATCTAGCAGTTGAATCTTTAGTCCCTCTCTAGCTGCCACTCACAATGCCCATATTTCTGGGTGGTCTACCTCGAGCTGCAGTATTACCCGATCTATTATTCTGAGCTAAATTTTGATTAACAATCTCTGGACACTCCCGAATAAAATGATCTCTGTATCCACATTTAAAACAGGCTCTATCATGAAATCTGCAATTGCCGGGATGTCGTTTACCACAATGTTCACACTCGGGTTGATTTGATCTGACATTACCCATACTAGCTACAGAGGTAGCTCTCGAGCTCATAGGTGGTCTATCTCTATCTCGTCTAAAATGACCTACAGTATTATTCAAACAGCTAGTATCATCTCAAAATTTCTTTGAGTTCGACTGAAATGGCTTACTGAATGGTCTTTTGCGTGAATCTCTATCTTCAGAATCAACTTT
The DNA here is from genome assembly GCA_025506655.1 of Gossypium rotundifolium. Taxonomy (NCBI): domain Eukaryota; kingdom Viridiplantae; phylum Streptophyta; class Magnoliopsida; order Malvales; family Malvaceae; genus Gossypium; species Gossypium rotundifolium. The sequence continues at coordinate 165,066,406 of CP106724.1, read as the reverse complement.
TCTTTTCTCTTTCCCGAGCTCTTTAGCTTTGCAGGCTCGCTCAACAAGTACCACGAACTCTTTTATCTCTGGTATGCCAACTAACAGTTTAATGTCTTCATTCTGCCCATCTTAAAATCTCTTACACATAATAGCTTCAGATGAAACACAATCTCTGACATATCTGCTCAGTCTAACAAATTTTCGCTCGTATTCTGTCACTATCATCTACCCCTATTTTAGCTCAAGAAATTCTTTACGTTTCTGATCAATAAACCTCTAGGTGATATATTTCTTACGAAATTCTTTCTGAAAGAATTCCTAGGTCACTCGCTCCTTTGGAACCACCGATACTAGTGTATTCCACCAGTGATATACAGTGTTCCATAGTAGAGATATAACACATTTCAAACACTCATCAGTGGTGCAGGATAATTCATCAAATACTCGGATAGTATTATCAAACCAAAACTCAGCTCGCTTAGCATCATCATCATCAGTGGCTCAATTCCTCGACTCTATGTTTTCTTATTTTATCACCAGGTGGCTTTGACAATCTCATCGAATCACTCACCGAAGGTATAATAGGCACTGCAGATGGATTAATCAGGGGTGCAGGTTGTTGTGCAACCGGATTAGTCCGGAGATACTGTGTAAACCAATCATTCATCATTTGTTAGAAGGCTTTTCTAGCATCCCCCTCTAGATTACTTGAAGTAGGTCAAAAATCTATCGGCGGTGTCCCTTGCACGAGAGCAGGCACTACACTCTTGACATAATCAGCTATGGCTCGACCGGGATCAATTACCATATGAAAACACATTTCCAAATTCTAGAAGTCATCACACTATCGCAGTATAACATATTGCATGTATAGCTAAACTCTTATGCTACATTAGTCCTAAAATCGACTAATCCATAGCTCTGATACCAATCAAATGTAACAGCCCTATCTCGTATCCGTCGTTGGACTAGGGTTACGAGGTATTACCGAATAAGACATCACTCAGAACAGGCATATATTTTTTAATATAAACAATGTCACACAACTTATTAATCATAGCACATTTATATAAAATTTTATTCAAATAAATATCTAAATCTACTAAGAGCCAAACCATGCTTAATTATCCATATAGTATACTAACATTTAAATAATTAAACATTAATCATAATCCGCACCATTTCACAACCAATATACTATCCCTTTTATTAAAATTATATACACATGTAAACATATCATTTAAATCATTTTAAATACAAATGGCTATCAAGAATTCAATCAAATCACTTACTAACTAATAAGCTAATATCTATATATACATATCAAATCACTCAAGTAATCACAAATACACATTCGACCAATCATATTATCTTCCATACAAACTACTTCAATTATATTCATCATTAACTTAAAATTTAAGACTTAACTCCAAATTTATTCCAAATTTACAAATCATATACTTATAAAATCCATGACTAATCATAAACAAATCCTTAATAAAGCATACCATTATTTCAATTAAGCATATTCAAATATATGCAAATACATACATAATTCCTCATTCGAATTCCTAAGCCGATTGCACATACACATGCTTACGTTAAATTTTTTTCGAATTTCTGTCATATTTTAAATCCAAATTGATCATGAACATATACATTATTTCACAAACCACAATTACATCTAACAATCACTAATTTCATAAACTATTTATAAAACCAAATTCATTTATAACACATTTAAAACACCTATCATAATTTCATGTCATAGCCGAATACCCATACTCTTAACACTATCAACGCAAACACAATTATCAAAAGCTTATTGACTATTATAACCTCATACTTATTTTTTACTTTCTAACATATGTGTCATCGTACCAAATAATATACACTTTCAACCTTAGTCCATTTAAATAAACAAATCAAACCATCACATATTTCACAACCTATATACATTTACGTATCACTTAACCACCACCAAACTATGTATATGTATACATTCGATTTTGTGACATCTCTTAACTAAATTCAATCCATCATACAAAGTATAGCCAATAAACATGTATCAATCACATACCCAAATTCAATATGTCCAGCTTTAAAACATAACACATACTTACTTATTATGAACTTATACCATAATCAATATGCATAAGTATAAACCTAATTCCAAAGACCATCTCTAACCTCAAGCATGTAAACCAATCAACCAAGAGAAGATAAGCCATTTTCGCATGGCTATTAGTTACATTCAAAAGTACATAATTTGTATTCAACATTTTACTATGCTATACATGCCATATATTCATAATTAACTTAGCCAAAAATACCAAAGAAAGCTGTCGATAGTGTGATAGTCCTACTGACGATCCCTGAGCTCGTAACGTATCTAAAATCTATAAAACATAAATAGACAAAGAAACACAAGGTAAGCTATTTAAGCTTAGTAAGACAATAGAAAGGTAAAATCAATTAACTTAACAAAATCATATATATAAAGCTATATCAAGTAGTGAATTATACACAATCATAAGTAATTACTCAAATTTCAATATCAAATTCAAATAATGTACCCTTTTTTCAAATACACATAGTTAAAATCTTGTACACGGTTCACATGTTTACACTTTAACTTCTGTACAATGAAATAAACATATAACTTACCTTTCATTTCATAACACAGATTATATATGTACCTGAGTTCTTTTAGTTCAAATATCACATTAGCCTTCACTTACTGTAACACCCCAAACCCGGCCTAGAAGTTAGGTCCAAATTTGGCGTGCTACATTGAAGAGTTTTTCGAAAACCATGCTTTCATTAGAACCCTTCTTACAACTTAAAACTTTTTTCTATTCAAAACCTCAAATTTTGTTTGCTTATTTTCAAAACGTGATTTATTAGAAATCATTCTTAGAAAACATTATTATCTTTAAAACCTTGTTTGTTGCAGAAGCTTAATTTAAAATAGTTGCAAAATGTGATATTTTGAAAAACAGTAGTTATTTCTGAAAAATCGTGTTCTACTTCTAGCAATTATAAAAAAATCAATAAAATCCCAAAACTTAAAGTTCAGAAGTCTTAAGGCCTTATTACAAAATTATTAACCCAATAATTAAAATAAAATGAAATAAAGTCGCTAAGTTTAACTTTAAAGCATATCTGATGTATGGCCACCTCCGAGTCCCTCGCAGCTCGAATCCTCTAAGGCCGGGGATTACCTGCACAGTTAAAAGAAAGGGTGAGTTACGAGAACTCACTGTGTAATCCCCTATGCGGTCATAGTTTGGGCCTAAGCCCTTGCGGTGTCGGTCTGGGCCTAAGCCCCGAATCATATCAATGCATGTGGATATGTGCCCACCCCAATCCTACCAACCGACTAACTCTCCACCCATACCCACCAATCACACCATGTGGGGACCATGTCAACCCACCCAGCCAATCCACACCAATATTGCAGTCAAGCTACTAATCACGGTATATATATAGAGCTTTAAGCCTTCAGTAGCGATATTATAATTGGCACGAAGCCATCAGTAACTGTATTATGTTTGGCACATAGCCATTAGTGATGGTAATATAATCGACACACAGCCTTGGGTAAATATGATTGACACAGAGCCATCGATAATCATAATCGGCACATAGCCCTAAGCAAATATGTTTGGCACACAACCATAATCAAGATGGCACAGAGCCATGTTTAGGTTGGCACAGAGTCATAATCAGATTACGTGGCAATACCACTATAACGGTGTGTGGCAATGCCACTATAACGATGTGTGGCGATGCCACTATAAAGATACTTCCTCCAAATCAGCAAACCCAACCCAATGCAATATGTTATGTATGTCATGCTCAATCATTACACGTGTATGCAAAATGGCCATGCTCGGTAACAATCATTTCAACACATATTAATAGCATATTAGACACACACCCACAATCATGTCGGTTAAACCACTGTCATACAATCACAGTCAAATCGATCAAATCATAGCAAAGAGAGGTCAAAATCATTGGACAGTGAAACAAGGAAAACTTTAAGGAATAAACTGTACTAAATGGTTAAGCTAAAAATTTTGGAAAAATTATAGGAGAAAGATATACGAGTCTATTTTCAAAGAAAATTTACGGATCTAGATTTCGAGATTCCTAACATGAGTTATGGGCAATTTAGTCAGTATGACGCGGATGAACAGTTTCGATTTTATGCCCCAAATTAGTAGTTAAACCTAGGTTACGAAATTACCATAATACCCTTAGAGGGTAAATTATCGAAATACCTTTAGTGGGTAAGATTATCAAATTACCCTTAGCGAGTACGATTGCTAAATTACAAAAATACCCTTATGGGCTGAATTATGGAAATGCCCCTATTGGGCTGATTTGTAAAGTGTTAATGGGCTGAAATACGAAATTGATTAATGGGCTGAATTGACATATTACCTTATGGGCCTAATGGACATATTGATTAATAGGCAAATGTGATATTTGTTATATGGGCCAAATGTGATATTTGCTATATGGGCCAAATGTGATATATGTTATATGGGCCAAATGTGATAAGTGATATATGGGCCTCATGTGTTAATGGGTCGTACTGATAGATTGCTTAATGGGTTGTTTTGATAGATTGCTATATGGGCCGATTTGTTATATTGCTTAATAGGCCAAATTGTGTAATGGGCCAAATTTTAATATGGGCCTGATGTTGAAATTATCATATGAATAATTTGTTGTGCATTGTATGTACATGATTGCATGGGTTGGGATATTTTGATGAAGAGAAGAAGGCTTCATGCCCAGTTTAAATGGCTTAATGCCTGCGTATTAATGGTCACTGACCTGCGAAATATTGTATTAAATGGCTTAATGCCTGCGTATTAATGGCCACTGGCCTGCGAAATATTGTACTAAATGGCTTAATGCCTGCGTGTAAATGGCCACTGGCCAGCGAATCATTGAATTAAATGGCTTAATGCCTGCGATTGGTGTGTTGGCGGGGTGGGTTGACTTGATCCCTACAGGTGTGCTGGTTGGTACGGGTGGTGTGTAGCGGATGGAAATTTAGGTTTGGTTTGGGAAATTGCATTTCATACACATGCTATATTTGATACATTATTGTTATTGTAAATGGGCTTAGGCCCAAAATATTGCTATGTGTGTTCCTACCCAGTGGATGATGGTAAGGGATTTCTGCGAGTTCTTATAACTCACCCCCCTTTTCTCTTAACCCTTATAGCTAATGCTCAGTGACGAGGACTTGGGGCCATGGATGACTCGGTGTAGGCCATACTTCAGAAATGGTTTTATTTGGACTTTTGTTTCATACTTCGTTTACTTTATTACTTTACTATTTTGGGTTATGTGTTGTAATAAGGCCTCTGGATTATTTTATTTTGCTTTATGTTTGACGTGTTTATATTTTATTCAAATTATTTTAAATGGGATTTTCTAAAATCATAATAAAGGTTTTCCAAAATCGATTAACAAATGAATTTCAAAATAAACTTTTACAAATATTTTTAATACAGAAATTTCTCTCGAACTATCAACGATATTTCCAAAAGTCACAGTGTTATAAAATTATTACTTCAAATTTAATCGATCAATCTTGAAATTAGTAGTATATTATTAAATATCTCAAGTCAAACTTGATTCTTGATTTTAGTAAATCAACATCTATTTTTGTACGAATAGAAAAGGATCTAACATTTTTTTATCTCATTTGACATGTTTTCTTTATACGTTATCGAAAAACTTTTTAATGTGACACACCGAATTCGGGCCTAACTTTTAGGCCGGGTTTGGGGTGTTACATACCTCCCCCTACTTAAAACACATTGTCCGTAATGTGGACGCAAAAGAAATAAATATGTAGAAAAAGTTAGAAAAACTCCCCTTATAGTTATTGTCGATTGCAGAGGAGAGCGATGAGTTCGGTGAGCTGTTGTCCAATGGTGTCGAGTCGATATTCAATGCGTTCTAAACATTGCTCAACAGTCGATGGGGGTTGGGCTAGAGTGTTAACTGGTGCGTCAGGTTGAGTTCACTGTCGGAAGATACGTTCGAATGGTGTAGAACGAACACTAGGAGGGACAAAGTGGAAGGAAGAAGGAGTGCCAAGTAGTAGCCCCATTAAGTCGAGGCATCGGGCATCTAAAGGATCAGCTTTACAAACAAAATGTAAATCTGAAATAGGAGCATTACAACCATGCAGAGAAAACAACAGTTGTGTAATAAGAGAACCTAAAATTAGAGGATGTTTAGCTTTGATAACATGCTCGAATTGAAGTGCAAACCAATAACCCAAATTAACCGAACGACCGGTATACATACTCCATAAGAAGAATAACTCCATCTTGGAGACATTTGCCGGAGCATCTCGACGGCCTGAGAAATTGTAAGCTAAATAACGGTGTATGTAACATAAGGCTGGATCATGAAACCATAAATCCTTCGATGTTTTTAGGCTATATAAAGTCTCGATATTATTAGTTAACAAAGAAAAAGCCTCAACAGCCTTAAAATCAGGAGGAAAAACACAAAAACTGTTCTAAAAATCCTGCGACATAGCATAGTCTTCAGTGACAAAAGATAAAGCAATATTAAATTAAATAAGAGATAAGCTATGCATGGCACCTAATAACCGGAAGTTGACAACACCAGGTGTGTCAATCGAAACAGGGTGGTGCCGATAAAATTGAAAAGTAGAATAGAATTCGAAAACAAGTTCATAATAGGCAGGATGAGGCACATCAAAATTTCCAACCCAGCCAATATTTTTGAAATAATCTGTAACAGCAATTTCAATGTGCAAGGTAGCCAAAACAGGTATCGATAGACATTTACAAGGTACAATCAGTTTATGGCGAAGGAAATCATACCTGGTCCGAGCAATAGCAGAAGTGAAAGTAAGGTTACCGTGCAAATGGCCCTCTAGGGGTAAGACAGTGACGCGAGAACGGTATCTTCGGGGTCGAGTTGGTATTGACTGGTTCTCGTCATCCAGGGTCGAGGGGTCGACAGAGTCGTTTGAGGAAGAGCCCGTTGTAGAGTTGGTCGTTTGGGTCTCACGTTGGGGTGGACGGCGACGAGGTCAACGGGACGGTCCAAGCGACGCGTGGCGCGATGGCGGAGGAGAGGCCGAATGGTATAGAGGGGACGTCGGCGTCATAGATGGAAGCCTTATGTGTAAAGGAGGCATTATGGAGGGCGTGGAGGCAAGGGGAGTCGATGGAGGTCTGGATGGTTCTTGGGACGGGTTGGGCAAGGTTGGATAGGACACGTTCGGTGGCGCGGTGGTCGGTATGTTTGTGTGTGGGTGTGATGATGGGGAGGCCACGGCGGCTTGGGCGATGGTTGTGAAGGACGAAGAGGAGGGAGAGGAAGAGGGAGAGTGGGTCGCGGGTGGGGTGTCGATTGGTGGTGAGGGAAGAGGAAGAAAAAGGAGCGGCAGTTAGATCGACGGACTAGGGCGTCAGATAGGTGACGGCGGTGCGAGTTGACGGTGAACGTGGGTTCGATGGTGGTACAGCTCCGAGTTCATACCATCACGATCGGTTGGCGGCGAGTGATGGAGAGCAAACGGCGATGGGAAGGGAGGGAGAATTTTAGCGGTCTAAAAAATATAGGAGCAAGGGAGATGGAAAAATGTTTAGGTTTTGGGGGTTTTAAGTGGCTGATAAGTGGAGTTTGGTTGCAGGGTTAAGGAGTTCTATGCTGGAATAACCCTGTTTGGCTGCAAGGATATGGAATCCTGGTTTGGAATAAAACCTGGAATAGAAGCTGGTTGGTACCTTAGATAGGGTTGTTTGGCTCTGTTTTGTCTCCCTTTTCCTCAGAATTTTTTCCGTTTGACCTAATCAAAGAAGAGAATTTTATTAATATTTAAACAAGAATAATTAATAAAAGGAAAAATAAATTAAAAATAAAAGAAAAGAAAGCAATAATAAATAAATAAAAGAAAAATAAATATTGGGTTGCCTTCCAACAAGCACTTGTTTTACGTCATTAGCTTGACAGCTCAGACGGTTCTATGGAGGCTCCAAATAAATTTTTCAATCGAGTGAGCTCAAAAATTCTCGTATAATGGCTTCAACCGCTTGCCATTGATTGTGAACCGCTTTCCTGATTCTTCATCTTCTATTTCTACCACGCCATGTGAGAATACTTCAGTAACAACGAAAGGTCCTTGCCATCGTGATCGAAGCTTACTTGGAAATAATTTCAATACAGAGTTATAGAGTAAAACTCTTTGTCCTACCGAAAAATGCTTCTAAGCGACTTTCTTATCATGGAACAATTTGGTCCTGTCTTTATAAATACTTGCATTCTCATAAGCATCGTTACGGATTTCTTCCAACTCTTGGATATCTAATTTCCTCGCTTTTCCTGCAGGGTCTAACTCCATATTACATTGTCGAATTGCCTAATAGGCTTTATGCTCTAACTCAACTGGAAGGTGGTAGGCTTTTCCAAAAATGAGCCTGTATGGGGTCATTCCAATTGGTCCTTTATATGCCATTCGATAAGCACACAATGCATCATTAAGTCGAAGACTCCAATCCTTTCGGTTGGGCTGAACTGTCTTTTCCAAAATAGTTTTTATCTCCCTATTTGAAACTTTAACTTGTCCATTTGTTTGGGGATGGTATGTCGTAGCTATACGGTGATGAACTCCATATTCCAACAATAGTGCCTCCATGACTTTATTGCAAAAGTGGGTGCCACGATCACTGATTAGGGTCCAAGGTGTGCCAAACCTGGAAAAAATAGTTTGCTTCAATCCATTTAGAAACATAGTCTACCGCAAGAATTATATATATATATTATTAAATGAAGAAATGAATGGGCCGATGAAATCGATACCCCAAACATCAAAGATTTCGCACACATGAATCGGGGATAAGGGCATCTGATTCCGTTTAGTGATGTTACCTATACGTTGGCATCTATCGCAAGACTTTCAGAAGTTATATGCATCTCAAAAAATAATGGGCCAATATAGCCCGTATTCTAACACCTTATGAGCAGTTCTTTTGGGGACAAAATGTCCTCCGCAAGCTTCAGCATGAAAAAAATAAAGGATAGAAGTTACCTCAGTTTCTGGAACACATCGTCATATTATCTGATCTGAACAGTGTTTCCACAATTATGGGTCATCCTAGATGTAGTATCGGGCTTCTCGTCTAAGCTTAATCCTCACGGAACGTGCTAACTCAGTTGGTAATGAGCCTGTGGCTAAAAAATTTACCATATCTGCGTACCATGGAAGATGTGCTTCAATTGAGAATAGGCTTTCATCAGGGAAGTCTTCCTTAATAGGGACATCGTCAAAAGGTACTTTTATTCTACTTAAGTGGATAGCCACTAAATTCTCGCATCCCCTTTTGTCTCATATTTCGACATCAAACTCTTGGAGCAATAAAATCCACCTAATGAGCCTCGGCTTTGCATCCTTCTTTGCAATCAAGTACCTGAGTGCTGCATGATTAGAAAAAATAATTACTTTAGATCCCAACAAATAAGGTCGAAATTTATCTAAAGCAAATACAACAGCTAAAAGTTCTTTTTCTATAGTCGTGTAGTTGCTTTGTGCCGCATCTAGGGTTTTCGAAGCATAGCAAATGACATGGGGTTCCTTATCTATCCTTTGCCCTAATACAGCCCCTACACTGTGTTCGCTTGCATCGCACATAATTTCGAACGGGTACTTCCAATTTGGCGCCTACACTATAGGAGCGGAGACCAACTTCTGCTTAAGTGAATCAAAGGCTTCCTTACATTTTTTGCCAAACTCGAACTTCTTGTCTTTCTGCAACAATTCACAAAGTGGTTCTGCTACTTTTGAGAAATTCTTTATAAAGCGCCTGTAGAACCCTGCATGGCCAAGAAAAGAACGAATTTCCCTTACAGTAGAGGGATAAGGCAAAGAATTTATAATGTCAATTTTGGTCTTATCGACCTCAATTCCCTTAGAAGAAACTATGTGGCCTAGAATCAAACCCTTGTCTACCATAAAATGACACTTTTCATAATTTAAGACAAGATTGAATTCTATGCACCTGTTCAAAATTATCGTTAGGTTTTTAAGGCATTCATCAAAATAGTTTCCATAAAAAGTAAAATCATCCATAAAAACTTTGATAATTTTTTCCACATATTTAGAAAATATACTCATCATGCATCTCTGGAAAGTAGTCGGTGCATTGCAAAGACCAAACAGCATCCTCCTATACGCAAATGTACCAAATGGGCACGTAAAGGTGGTCTTTTCTTGATCCTCTAACGCGATCGGTATTTGGAAAAAACCTGAATATCCATCAAAACAGCAAAAGTGAGTTTTTCCAGCTAACGTTTCAAGCATTTGATCAATAAAGGGAAGGGGAAAGTGATCTTTTCTAGTGTAGGAGTTTAACTTCTTGTAATCAATGCAAACATGCCACCCATTTTGTACTCGGGTTGGCACCAAGTCACCTTCAGTATTTTTCTTTACTGTCACGCCCGTTTTATTGAGCACGACTTGCACCGGACTTACCCATCTACTATCCGATATGGGGTAAATTACGTCAGCATCTAAAAGCCTGATTATTTCCTTTTTCACTACCTCCATCATATTCGGATTTAGTTGTCTTTGCGCTCGCGCTTCGGTTTCGTGTCTTCTTCCAAGTAGATCTTGTGGGTGCACGTCAAAGGGCTTATTCCTTTTAAATCTGCAATGCTCCAGCCAATCGCCTCCTTATGACTTTTTAGTGCATGAACTAAATTTTCCTCTTCGTTCGTGGAGAGTCTATTGGAGACTATGACTGGTAGGGTATCATCCTTACCCAAAAATGCATACTTCAGATGCTCAGGAAGCGGTTTCAACTCCAACTTTGGTGCCTGTATAACAGAGGGTAAAAGCTTAGTACTTGGAGATAATAACTCATTAACAAATTCAAATTCATCAAGGTCTGATTTAAAGTCATAAAGTGACTCAAAATTTTCTTCCACTAATGAGTCAATTATGTCCACATAATTCACGCTTAAGATTTCACTGGGATGGCTAATGGCATTGTAGACATTAAACTTCACAATCTCCCCATCAAACTCCATCGTGAGAGTTCTACTTCGAACGTCGATTTTAGTACTAGCCGTACTAAGGAAAGGTCGTCCTAACAAGAGATCTGAAGATCCAGGAGCACTATACTCCTTCATTTTTATCACATAAAAATCTGCAGTAAAAATAAGTTTGTTAACTTTCACTAACACATCCTCGAGGACTCCTTCATGATGCACAACGGACCTGTCTGCCAATTGAATGATAACACCTGTTTTTGTCAAAATACCTACGTTAAGTGATCCATAGATAGAATATGGCATTACATTATGGAGGCTCCTGGATCACTCATAGCCTTTTTAATTCCCAAATGACCAATTTTGCATGGTATTGTAAACATGCCCCTATCCTTTCATTTTGCCGGCATTTTTTGCAGTAACACTGCGGACACATTTTCACCAACATTCACCCTTTCATTACCTGTTAATTTCGCTTGTTGGTGCAAAGCTCTTTAAGAAATTTAGTGTACCTCGGTATTTTCTTAATGGCATCCAACAGCGGTATGTTGATTTCAACATTCCTAAATGTTTCGAGGATTTCCTTGTCCTCCTTACCTTTTCAACACTAGTTGAATCGTTCTAGAAATGGAGGTTGAATTTTGGGCAATGGGGGTTTCGGTCGGACTTGTTCGTCTTTCTCAGATTTTTCCTAGGCGATTTCTTGGGCGCGATTTCTGTCGGGAATTGATTCCAGTGCCTTTCCACTTCACAATGTCACTGTATTTGCGTTTTGTCTTGGATTCGGTTCTGTTTGTGGCGGCAGCTTCCCTTGGGAGTTCAATTTCTCAACTGATATGGTCAATTCTCTTATGGACGCCTCAATTTTCTATTGAAAATCCTTTGTTTCTCTTTAGAAATTAAGAGTTTGCTGTTGAAAATCAAGGACATTAGCTGCTAATTTATTGACCATGGTTTCTAAGAAATTACACGAATCTCGATTTGTTGTGGAAGGCGATTTTGGTTTGGTTGGTTATACTAGTGGGTTGGTCCCATAACTCATGTTAGGATGGTCCTCCACCACAGGTTGTAGGTATTAGTGTAGGGTCGACGCTTTGTGGTGGGCAGGAAATTTCCCCTTGCATCTTAATGAGCCATAGAGCCATCACACAAACTGTAACACCCCAAACCCGGTCAATTCACCACGACCAAATCTGGTATGTTACAGGGAAAAAGGATTTGAGAGGTTTAGGTTTCGGTTTAGAAGTTTGATGAAAACTCCTTCGTATGTTTTGTTCTTGTAGAAAACTTGAGCATGATTGTTTAGAAGCGATAGGGTATTTGAAAAACCCAGAAATTTTAAAAACTTAATCAGTTATGTAAGTAAAACCAGTTTACCCCATGTAGAAATTTAAGTAATCCTAGTTGTTGCTTAAACACTTTTTTCCTTTTTAAGTTAAGAAGAAATCACTTTCAAGTTTGGGAGTCAATTGAGTTTCATTTAATTTGAATCACAGCGTGATACCCGATGGTAAAGTTTAAAACATATCGCCTTGTAGTTTTGAAAACTTTATCTTTCCAAGTTTTATCGAATATTACCCAGTAATTTGTTAAGGCACATTTGAAATCCAATCTAAGCAAGTAAATAACAAAGTATAAGTTTAAAAACTTTAAAGAGGCCTTTTACAATCCCAGCATAATCAAATGAAATTTAAATAAAGTAAAGTACCAAATTTGAAAATCAGTGCAAGCCCGAATTTATTTTTGCATGGGCACCTCGAGTCCACCCCGGCTCCGTGTCCGCGATCTACGTGTCACCTGAAATGATAAGGGAGAAGGTGAGTCACAAGACTCGAGCATAAATCCTCTCCGATATAACATGCTAACACACATCAAAACAAAGTAATGCAAGTAATACACCCGATCCTAACCATCCATATCACCTTTTCTACCCGTGTGGTACCAAACCACCGGTGGTGCCAAACCACTTGGTGACCCAAAGTCACGATATCCATAGATGTGGTGCCAAACCTTTGGTGACCCAAAGTCACGAAGATCCATTTGTGGGCTAACCCCGTGTGATACCAAATCACCGGCAGCGATCCCATATCTCAAAAGTGGGGCCAACCCACGGTGGCGTTAACCACATGGACGAGTCACTATGAGGTGCCAAACCTCTGGTGTCCCAAAGACACAAGTGTGATACCAAATCACTGGTGACCGTAGTCACAATTAAAATGATGGGGCCAACCCATCGTGTGATACCAAATCACTAGCGTCAATCCCGTATAATCAACCGTGGGGCCAACCCACTGTGGTACTAAGCCACTGGGACGAGACGCGGAGGTGCCAAACCTCTGGTGACCCAAAGTCACAATAATCAATCTGTGGTACCAAACCACTAGAGGTGCCAAACCTCTGGTGTCCCAAAGACACGGATATCATATCCCCCCTCCTCTCATATCACCCAACAACATGTCATACTAATGCAAAGTCGTGCAATCATGCTGTCATGCTCACATGCTTAATATAACATCTCAAAACACATACACCAATAAATCATGATATCACATATCATCACATATCTCATAATGAAACGGACTTACCCGAATCCGTATCCATACCTCATTGGGTATTCAATCAGTCAACCACACTGTTTCACTTACACAATCAGGTTATTACATTACTCAATTAAGAAGGTGTGTTAGTTTACACACCTAAAATAGCGAAGGTTTTAATCCTAAGAACCGGTTTAAGTCCCTTGATCACCTCGACAACCCTGATCCTATAATCGGTCAACAAGGGATTAACATCATACCATTCGGTCATAACTATTTAAACCAAAAGGGTTTAACTTCGATCCCTTACCTGCCCTTGATTCGGTTTCCAACCAAGTCCCAATCCAATAGTGGTTCCTTCACTAATCGACTACACCCTAAAAAGAGAACGATTAATCCTTTGAAACCTTATACTTAATCGAAACTAAACAAATAAACCATGAGCAACCATCTCACCATCACTTACCAATTAATCGAATTCAGATAAAAGCTTTGCTGACCGCTTGAAATCCCGAAAGCCCTATAACGAGATGTTTAAACAAATGGTTAACTCCTTCCAACCAAAACCCACATAGGCCTAACAAACCGAAATCAACATAGCACTAGAGAGAAAGAGAAATGGCCATTCGGCCAAGAACTTACCCCAACACCAACCACTAATCGGCAAACCAAACCACTAGGAGAGAAGGGAGATTCGCCAAAACTTTGCACCAAAAGGAGAAGAGGATTCGCTAGGGTGGTTTATACCAATCAACAAGATTCGGTCGAGTGAAAGAAAAGAGTAAACAAAATGCAAAAGAATAGGGTTGATATTAGGCTAAGTAACAAAATGGAACAACGAGATAGAAAGGTACTTTTGGTTTGAATGAAGAGGAAATGGTGAAAAGTATTTTGGAGAATGGTATTTTGCTAAGAAGATTCCAAGAAGAAAAAGAAAGTAGAAGGAGAATAGAGAATTAGCTTGGTTTAACACAAATGAAAAAGAAAAGAAAATGGAGAGGCATTACTAACAACAAAATTAAAAGACACAAAGTACTTTCGGCAAAGGTATGGTTGTTTGAAGTTTCGGTTACAAGAAGCAAGAGATGAGAGACTCAACCTTGATTCGGCTAACAAAGACCAAAAGAAAACTAGCAACTTTCGGTAGGCTATAGAGATTTGGTATTTCGGTTTCAAAAAGTGAGGAAGATGAGAGAAATCTCTTTGGAAAAAATCGGCTTGTTTTTGACAAAATGAAAGAACTTTGTTTGCTACCCCCTATGACCGAAAATGCACCAAAAATCCAAGTGGATTTCGGCACTTCCCCACTCCCTCACAACCAAGCCGTCCACTCCCCCACAATCTCTCCAAAGAATCGGCCACAACTCCCCCAAACACTCCAAGCCTTCCATTCAAATTACTTTGACCAAGTCCACCTCCACAATTTGCTCTCCACCCACCATTCAAATAGGAAGACTTAGTCCAAGGCAGAGTTTGAACTGCCTACAACTCCTCCCCTCCATGCCGTCAAAATGGATGCAAAAATAGGGGATTTTCGTAGCTTGAACACAGGACATCCTCCCTTGCACTTGATGTCACACACAAGCTCTAAGTGGCGCATGCTTTGCCACTTTGCTAGCTCATCACTTGTGCAACAATTCACCAAATAATATACATATATCCCAGCTCCATCAGCTCCTCTCACATAAGGCTTAAAACTAAAATTTTTCCTACCACTCGGGCTTACACCTAGCTTATAACTAAGCCCAACAACATCCAAATAACAACATATCACACCATGCACATGCAACAAAGTCAAAATAAAATAGCCCATAACTTAGGGATATTACGGTTCTACCCCTTAAAAATAATTTGACCTCGAAATTACACGGTCAAAAGAGTTGCGGGTATTCTTTGTCTCATCATATCCTCGGGTTCCCACGTAGCTTCTTTCACGCCATGATTCCGCCACAGCACCTTAACCAAAGGCACGGACTTCCTACGCAGAACCATCACATCCCGATCTAAAATCTGTACAGGCTCTTCCTCCATGGTCAAATCTGGCTTCACCTCGATCTCTTCCACTGCCACCACGTGCGATGGATCGGCGATATCACCTAAGCATCAAAACGTGGAACACGTCTCTGCTGGCAACTCAAGCTGATATGCTACTGGTCCCACTCGTCTCAGTACCTTATACAGCCCAATAAACCTCGGACTTAGCTTGCCTTTCCTGCCGAACCTCAGCACTTTCTTCCACGGCGAGACCTTTAGAAAAACTTGATCCCCCACAGTAAACTCAATATCTCTCCGCTTAAGATCGGCATAGGACATCTGCCGGTCCGAAGCTTCTTTCAACCGAGCCTGAATCAACTTCACATTTTCTTCGGTCTCAGCAACCAACTCTGGTCCCAACAACTGACGTTCACTTAACTCTGTCCAACAAGTAGGTGACCGACACTTCCTACCGTACAATGCCTCATATGGTGCCATCTTGATGCTTGCTTGGTAATTGTTGTTGTAGGCGAACTCAGCTAATGGTAGAAACTCCTCCCAACTACCCCTGAAATCCAGAACACACCCTCTCAGCATATCCTCTAAGATCTGAATAACCCATTCCGATTGCCCGTCAGACTGCGGATGAAAAGCCGTCTTTGAAATCCAAGCGTGCCGAGCCCGATGCAACGCTTTCGAACCTTAGCGTAAACACGGGATCCCTATCCGAGATGATCGATCATCGGCACCCGTGCGGTCTCACTATTTCGACACATACGACCGCCAAACCTCAAGTGAGTAATCCACCTCATCGGGATAAAGTGAGTGATTTAGTCGATCGATCCACAATTATCAAATCGAATCCTTCTTGCTAGGCATAAGAGGTAATCCAGCGCGAAATCCATAGTTATCCTTTCCCACTTCCTTTGTGGAATCTTCCTTTGGTCAAGCAACCACGATGGCAATCGATGCTCACCTTGACCTCTCGACACGTCAGACACTTCCCTACAAACTCCGTCACTTCCTTTTTTGACCCGGCCACCAGAACTATTCTCTGAGATCCCTATACATTTTGCTACCTCTAGGATGCATAGCGTAGGGGCTGCTATGTGCATCCTGAAGTATCTTTTGCCTTAACTCAGTATCCCTCGGCATACAAGCTCTCCCTCAAAAACACAGCACTCCATCACTAGACAAACTGTAACCCTCCAAACCATCATTCTGCACTTGTGTCCTCTGCGCACTCAAAACCTCATCCATCAACTGTTTTTCTCTGATCTGCTCAACCCAAGTAAGCTTAACTCGCAAGCTCGCTGAATACTCCGTCGTCGTACAAACTCAAGTGGGCAAACATCGCTCTTAGATCCAAAATAACCTTACGGCTCAACGCGTCTTCCACAGCGTTAGCCTTGCGGATGATACTCAATTGAGCGGTTGTAGTCTTTCGACAATTCAATCCATCTACGTTGTCTCGATTCAAGTCTTTACGAGTCGGAAGGTACTTCAGACTCTTATGATCCGTAGACTATCGATTTCTCTCCATACAAGTAATGCCTCCATATCTTCAAGGCAAAGACTACGTACCGCTAACTCCGGATCGTGCGTTGGATAATTGACCTCATGTGGCCTCGGTGCCGAGATGCGTAAGCCACAACCTTCCCTTCTGCATCAAGACACAACCCAAACTCAGTATGTGATGCATCGCAATAAAGCGTGAATTCCTTCCCGACCTCGGGTTGAATTAGAGCAGAGCTTGGTCAAAATCTTCTTCAACTTGTCGAAGCTCTCCTGCCGCTTCTCGGTCTAAATGAACGGAACCCTTTTCTTAATAATTTGGTCATCGGTAGCGCAATCAACGAAAACCCCTCTACAAACCTTCGGTAATATCGCCAAACCCAAAAACTCGAATCTCGACTCTTGACCTAGGCGGCTTCCAATCCAAAATCGCCTCAATCTTTCGAGGATCCACTCTAATCCCCTCAGCCGATACTACATGACCCAAGAACGTCGCCTCTCTAAGCCAGAACTCGCATTTACTAAACTTCGCATAAAGCTATTTCTCCCTCAGAATTTGCAATACCACCCGCAAATGCGCATCATGTTCCTCCTCAGTCCTCGAGTATACCGGGATATAAATCTATAAAAACTACCACGAACTGGTCCAAATATTGCTGAACACCCTATTCATCATATCCATAAATCTTCTTTGATGCGTTAGTCAACCCAAACGGCATTACCAGAAATTCGTAGTGCCCATACCGAGTCCAAAAACGCATCTTATGGATATCGCCTCCTTTACCTTTAGCGATGATACCTAGACCTCAAGTCGATCTTCGAGAATACTGTTGCACCCTTCAACCGATCAAACAAGTCATCTATCGTGGCAGCGGATACTTATTTTTGATCGTCACTTATTCAATGGCGGTAGTCTATACACATCCGTATAGTACCGTCTTTCTTCTTGACAAAATCTTGGCGCTCCCAAGGCAAAACACTTGGCCCGATGAAGCCTCGGTCCAACAACTCACGGATCTCGAGCCTTAAGCTCCTTAACTCTTTAGGCGCCATCACATGCGAGCAATAGATATCTTGGCGCGATTTGAATAATGATCTATCTCGAACTCTACCTCACGATCGGTGGCAAACCCGAAAGCTCCTCAGAAACACATCAACAAATTCCCTAATCGTCCAACCGTCTCCACACGAGACTCTTTAGCCTTCAAGGCATACACATGAACCACATATGTTTCACGGCCCTTCGACCATCTTCTCGGCTTTCGAGGCGAGATACCACATTAGAGCAGATAATTTCTTCTATTATCGATCGAACTACCTCATCACCCTTGCCATTTTGGAACCATGCGCTTAGCGCAATCCAACTTCTTTGGTACTTAACCGGCCGGTCTATCCGAGAATCGATCGAACTCCCCAAAAGCGGTTCCATCGGATCGACCACAAACACTACCCCTTGGAGTTCTAGAGGTACGTCTCTATACAGCTTATCTACAACTACAGAGTGACCTAGAGGGCTTATTACGGTCATCTGCCTAGAAGATATCTCAAAGTCTAAATCCATGGTCTTCACTATACTACTTGCAACATATGAATGCGTCGAACCCACATCAATCAAAGTAGTAAATGGAGAACCAAGGATTAAAAACGTACCGGTTATGACATCGGTGCGTCGCCCTCCTCTCGGCGCCTCGCCGCATACACTAGCCCCGGCTGTCTGGCCTCAGCATTACCTGTACCTCTGCCCGGTGGTCCACGGCCCCGACCAGAACCATTACCTCCTCTGCCATTACCTCGGCCCCTCTGCGGTGGTGGTCTATTATTCCTGTACTGAGTACGGCCCTAACTCTCGGACTGAATCCTAGCCAACTTGCACGGACAGTCCCTCACACGGTGGTCCAGCGAGCCACACTCAAAACATCCTCTACCGTCAGTCCAACATCCTCCCCAATGAGCTTTCCCTAGCGATTATCTGCGGCGGTCCACGACTAGCGACAACAAACCTACGGTCGATTCGCCCACTCGGTCTAGCCCTTTTCTGCGGGTTACGGCGACCGGAAGATCCAAAACTCCTCTTGTGTCGGTTCCTATCCATGCCTTGCCTCACGAGACTCCTTAATACCCTCGGCTACCTTCGCCTTTTCAGCGAGCAGCAAATTCACGCTCCTGGCTGGCGTAATCAACAACCTTAATTCATCTCACAGACCATCCTCGAAACGAACACACCTCTCGTGTTCGTAGCCACCATACCTCGGCATACCGACTCGACCTCAAA
Organism: Gossypium rotundifolium; assembly: GCA_025506655.1. Lineage (NCBI taxonomy): Eukaryota > Viridiplantae > Streptophyta > Magnoliopsida > Malvales > Malvaceae > Gossypium > Gossypium rotundifolium. The sequence continues at coordinate 165,047,062 of CP106724.1, read as the reverse complement.
ACTACGCCTTGTACTCGACGAGTTACTCCCGAACTAACCTCGAAATGCTTTTCGTTGCTCATTAATGTAGTTAGCTCCCACGTACTTTTTACGATAGCGACCACGAAATAGTCCCAAGTCGATCTTCATTGCGGTATTTGTCCGAACCGTGAGCCACCATTGGTATGACTCATCTCGAGAAGCAATACTATCCCTTTAACTTTTCTTTGATCGGTCTAGATTGTCCATGATCCGCTCTATCGCTTCCGGCCAATATTCAATAGTCTTTGGGAGCAACACCGAGACACCTCGAAAAACTTCACCTCGTTTGTTCGAAGTCATTCAGCACTGATTTTCTAGCTCTGCGCTTCCACCTACTCCAACTACCCTTTTCGAACCGCGAAGATCGCTTTGTGACACTGCGTCGTCCCGGTCTATTCCTAAAACTCACCACCTCCGGTGGTGGCGATGCCGTATCTCGTTCTCGACCCCGACCAGAACCTACGGGTTGAAGCATCATCCTACCTCGACCACGCCCACGACCACGTCCACCTCGGGTACTCATGACTAAAATCTCGCCCGATTTAAAGAATTTTATGCATCAGTAATTATTCCACTGTTTTAAAGCAAAGTCTTATGAATATTAAAGAAGCTTTGTTTCTGCGAGTCCACTGAGTCCTATTAGTTTCAGTCTCTAAGGTAGTCTTACTATCACTAGCCACCCAATCACATCTCATCAATATCATTATCACAAACAATAGTAAGGGGCACTTACCTGGGAGGATTGGTGCCGGAGACTCAGTGCCATGCCTTTCAAACCATACTTTTTAAAACATAACACTTAAAAACCAGAATTTAAAACATTTTGGACCCCGAGCCCACGACCGAGCCTTTGAACTTGGCTCTGATACCATAATTGTAACACCCCAAACCCGGTCAATACACCACGACCGAATCTGGTATGTTATAGGGAAAAAGGATTTGAGAGGTTTAGGTTTCGGTTTAGAAGTTTGATGAAAACTCCTTCGTATGTTTTGTTCTTGTAGAAAACTTGAGCATGATTGTTTAGAAGCGATAGGGTATTTGAAAAACCCGAAAATTTTAAAAACTTAATCAGTTATGTAAGTAAAACCAGTTTACCCCATGTAGAAATTTAAGTAATCCTAGTTGTTGCGTAAACACTTTTTTCCTTTTTAAATTAATAAGAAATCACCTTCAAGTTTGGGAGTCAATTGAGTTTCATTTAATTTGAATCACAGCGTGATACCCGATGGTAAAGTTTAAAACATATCGCCTTGTAGTTTTGAAAACTTTATCTTTCCAAGTTTTATCGAATATTACCCAGTAATTTGTTAAGGCACATTTGAAATCCAAGCTAAGCAAGTAAATAACAAAGTATAAGTTTAAAAACTTTAAAGAGGCCTTTTACAATCCCAGCATAATCAAATGAAATTTAAATAAAGTAAAGTACCAAATTTGAAAATCAGTGCAAGCCCGAATTTATTTTTGCATGGGCATTCGAGTCCACCCCGGCTCCGTGTCTGCGATCTACGTGTCACTGAATTGATAAGGAGAAGGTGAGTCACAAGACTCGATGCATAAATCCTCTCCGATATAACATGCTAACACACATCAAAACAAAGTAATGCAAGTAATACACCCGATCCTAACCATCCATATCACCTTTTCTACCCCGTGTGGTACCAAACCACCGGTGGTGCCAAACCACCGTGACCCAAAGTCACGATATCCATAGATGTGGTGCCAAACCACTTTGGTGACCCAAAGTCACGAAGATCCATTTGTGGGGCCAACCCCGTGTGATACCAAATCATGGGCGACGATCCCATATCTCAAAAGTGGGGCCAACCCATGGTGGCGTTAACCACGTGGACGAGTCACTATGAGGTGCCAAACCTCGGTGTCCCAAAGACACAAGTGTGATACCAAATCACTTGGTGACCGTAGTCACAATTAAAATGATGGGGCCAACCATCGTGTGATACCAAATCACTAGCGTCAATCCCAGTATAATCAGCGTGGGGCCAACCCAGCGTGGTACTAAGTCACTTTGGACGCGACGCGGAGGTGCCAAACCTCCGTGACCCAAAGTCACAATAATCAATCGTGGTACCAAACCACTTTGGAGGTGCCAAACCTCTGGTGTCCCAAAGACACGGATATCATATCCCCCCTCCTCATATATCACCCAACAACATGTCATACTAATGCAAAGTCGTGCAATCATGCTGTCATGCTCACATGCTTAATATAACATCTCAAAACACATACACCAATAAATCATGATATCACATATCATCACATATTTCATAATGAAACGGACTTACCCGAATCCGTATCCATACCTCATTGGGTATTCAATCAGTCAACCACACTGTTTCACTTACACAATCAGGTTATTACATTACTTAATTAAGAAGGTGTGTTAGTTTACACACCTGAAATAGCGAAGGTTTTAATCCTAAGAACCGGTCTAAGTCCCTTGATCACCTCGACAACCCTGATCTTATAATCGCCAACAAGGATTAACATCATACCATTTGGTCATAACCATTTAAACCAAAAGGGTTTAACCGATCCTTACACGCCCTTGATTGGTTTCCAACCAAGTCCCAATCCAACAGTGGTTCCTTCACTAATCGACTACACCCTAAAAAGAGAACGATTAATCCTTTGAAACCTTATACTTAATCGAAACTAAACAAATAAACCATGAGCAACCATCTCACCATCACTTACCAATCAATCGAATTCAGATAAAAGCTTTGCTGACCGCTTGGAATCCCGAAAGCCCTATAACGAGATGTTTAAACAAATGGTTAACTCCTTCCAACCAAAACCCACATAGGCCTAACCAAATCGAAATCAACATAGCACTAGAGAGAAAAGAGAAATGGCCATTCGGCCAAGAACTTACCCCAACACCAACCACTAATCGGCCAACCAAACCACTAGGAGAGAAGGGAGATTCGGCCAAAACTTTGCACCAAAAGGAGAAGAGGATTCGGCTAGGGTGGTTTATACCAATCAACAAGATTCGGTCAGAGTGAAAGAAAAGAGTAAACAAAATGCAAAAGAATAGGGTTGATATTCGGCTAAGTAACAAAATGGAACAATGAGATAGAAAGGTACTTTTGGTTTGAAAGAAGAGGAAATGGTGAAAAGTATTTTGGAGAATGGTATTTCGGCTAAGAAGATTCCAAGAAGAAAAAGAAAGTAGAAGGAGAATAGAGAATTAGCTTCGGTTTAACACAAATGAAAAAAAAAAGAAAATGGGAGAGGCATTGACTAACAACAAAATTAAAAGACACAAAGTACTTTCGACAAAGGTATGGTTGTTTGAAGTTTGGTTACAAGAAGCAAGAGATGAGAGACTCAACCTTGATTGACTAACAAAGACCAAAAGAAAACTAGCAACTTTCTAGGGCTATAGAGATTTGGTATTTCGGTTTCAAAAGTGAGGAAGATGAGAGAAATCTCTTTGGAAAAAATCGACTTGTTTTGACAAAATGAAAGAACTTTGTTTGCTACCCCTATGATGAAAATGCACCAAAAATCCAAGTGGATTTCGCACTTCCCCACTCCCTCACAACCAAGCCGCCCACTCCCCACAATCTCTCCAAAGAATCGCCACAACTCCCCAAACACTCCAAGCCTTCCATTCAAATCACTTTGACCAAGTCCACCTCCACAATTTGCTCTCCACCCACCATTCAAATAGGAAGACTTAGTCCAAGGCAGAGTTTGAACTACCTACAACTCCTCCCCTCCATGCCGTCAAAATGGATGCAAAATAGGGATTTTCACAGCTTGAACACAGGACATCCTCCCTTGCACTTGACGTCACACACAAGCTCTAAGTGGCGCATGCTTTGCCACTTTGCTAGCTCATCACTTGTGCAACAATTCACCAAATAATATACATATATCCCAGCTCCATCAGCTCCTCTCACATAAGGCTTAAAACTAAAATTTTTCCTACCACTCGGGCTTACACCTAGCTTATAACTAAGCCCCAACAACATCCAAATAACAACATATCACACCATGCACATGCAACAAAGTCAAAAATAAAATAGCCCATAACCCGGGATATTACACAAACTGGGACATGCATCAGTTGTGTGCTCAGATGTAGCATATATTCCACATAACCGAGCTGGTTTAGCTTTTTCTGCAACAAGAGAGCTCACAATATTAGTAAGTTTATCAAGTCTATTTTTTATGGAAGAATTACTTAGCTGGTGAACCCTTCTGGGGGGTTTAGGATTAGCTCGAAACTGCTGAGAGTTTGCAGCCATTGTGGAGATTAAGTCCCTTGCTTGTTGGGGGGTCATGTTGACCAATGCTCCTCCACTAGCGGCGTCTACCATATTCATCTCCATTAGTTTCAAACCTTCATAAAAGTACTAGAGGAGAGATTGCTCTGTTATACCGTGTTGTGGGTAGCTCACACACAACTTCTTAAACCGCTCCCAATAGTCATAAAGAGTCTCTGCTTCTTTTTGCCTTATTCCTACGATCTCCCTTCTTAGCTCAATTTGCCTAGATTTGGAAAAACCTATTGAGAAATAAATGAGATAAATCAGCCCAAGTAGTTATAGGTCCAGGAGGTAGATAAAATAACCATCCCTAGTTGAATCTGCTATGGAAAAAAGGAAAGCACGCAATTTAATTTGATCCTCAGTTATGCCTTGAGGTTTCATACTCAGACAAACCATATGAAACTCCTTTAAATGTTTATGGGGATTTTCATTTTGTAACCCTCGAAAAGTTGGTAGCAACTGAATTAACCCTGATTTCAGTTCAAAATCGGTATCCATAGTAGGATATTCGATGCACAGTGGCGGTTGTTCTGTCGGAGCTTCGGCTAGTTGCCGAATCGTTTGAGCCATTGGTTGTTGTACCAAATTAAGGTTATTGTCAACCCTAGCGTTGAGCACTTCTTCAAGTGAATCGACTTCTTTTGCTTTACTTTCAAGTGTTTGAGTAGGGTTTTCATTAACCCTAGATTCTGATTTGTCGTTGATTCTGATTTTTGACGGTGGATTACTTTGAGTCCCAATCACTGCTGACTGCTTTTTCCTTAGCTTTGTTTCTTTGCGATTATCTCTCGCAGTCTTTTCAATTTCTGAATCAAATGCAAGAGTGCCTGGAGCAGATCTGGTCATAGAAAATAAAAAATAAGATTAGTACATTACCGATCCCCGACAACGGCGCCAAAATTTGATGCGTCGTTGAAAGCACCAAATATATCCTATTCCCTATAAAATAATAAAAATAACAAAAAAGGGGAAGTAGGGTCGAATCCTCAAGGATCGGATTATACAAATACTTGTTTGTCGAAATCCTGGGCAGGATCGTGCCCAAGAAAACCTTCATTCCTGAAAAAATAAAAATAACAGAATTAAAAGTTGGATCTGGAAACGAAAATAAAATAAAAAAATGAATTGAAATCGTGACAGTAAATTGCAAAAATTAAAAGGAAAATAGAAGAGTTCGAAGAAGAGTGAGTTTCTTATATGGCGAGATTCTAGCCTCCGGTTGTCTCGTTCCTCCTTTGGTTCAATCTTCGGCTTTTAGATGACTCTTCCCTACCCAAGTAAACCAGTTATAGTGGAAGAAGACGCCTACAACCACCAGCTCCAAGAATTTAGACTTACGAATTTAGGGAACCTGACCCTAGCCTGCAGTAGCTTTTGTGGAGTCATTTATGCTAGATCAACGATTCTCAATGGCAAATCCCATGCCATTTTGTCTCTTGGGCTCACCAACCTCTGACGCAGTAAGGTAACGAACCGACGGTGCAATCCTTCTAATTCATACAAAGCGGTCGTCTTTGCATACATTGAAAAGTTTACTTTTAAAGGGACATAGACTGAAGTGTCAGCCCCGTAGTACGGAGGAATGTTGAATACTAGGGTGAGAAAGTTAAGTGTAGATTCTAAACCTCAAGAACCTTTTTGGGGAATTCGACGACCTTCAGCTAGATGGATTTTAGTGGCTCATGGATGGGATGTGAAAGAAAATAAATATATAAGAATGGAGAAAAAGATTTTTATTCAAAGGAAACATAGGAAGCACAAAAGACTTATATAGGAAAAGTGTACAGAAAAATGAACAACCAAAACTGAGTCACTTCATCCCTTATTTATAGTGCTAAGATAGATGGACTAGTCCTACTCAAACTCCCAAAGATAATTACATTTAATCAAAGATAAATAGAGATAAATAAAGAAATTAAATAATCCTCAATAATTATCCTAATATTAATTATCCTAATTAAAATAGAGTCTGATAAAACAATCTCTTCTTTTTGCATTTCAACCCTTGTGTCCTCCATGTTTGCACTTTTGATACCAACTTTTCCCTTTGTTGCACATTGGTCCATTTTATCTTTAATTTCATGTTTTTAGCTCTTAATTTCACTTGTGCCTCCAATTTAGTCCCTACAAGATAAAAGATCATAAATAGCCCAAATTAGTAGAGTCATACTCAAAATAAATATGTAATTAGCACATAAAAATGTGACATTCTAGAGTATTATCAAAAATATATTTATAGAAATTTTATAATAAAATCAAATGAACTTTAATTGAAATGGTTAAGTTAAAATTCTAAAAATAATGTCCTAAGTTCAAATCCTATTATAATATTATTTTATAAAAATATATAAAACAAAAATACCCTCATATTAATTTTTTTTTTGTAAATATAATTGGCTTTTAGTTATTTCCTAATTAAGTTAATGTTTGATTGACTCATGACACCATCTCAATCAAAAGTATAACAACTAAATTAAGATGTCGCGTAGTTACAAAATATGTATGTAGAAACCACATATTTTATAGATTTCTCAAAAAGTTGATCCCTACATACATACATGATTTTACATAAATATGTGGTTTCTACAAAATATGTGTGCTTAAATTTCTCAAAAAGTTGGTTCCTAATTTTTTTTATTCTAAATACGTATTTTGTAAATATGTGATTTTCTTAATGTCAAAAGGATTGAATCACTTAATGAAAGTCTCCTTTGATTTGAAGATGGCTCCCAGTGAGGCGTGTTTAGTGCCAAATTTTCATCTCAATCTCAATACATATTCATTTGGATTAGTTAATTTTTATGTGGCTAAGTTTTTTTATATAATAATATTTAAGATAAATTATATATACTATATTTTTTAAAGTTTTTTGGTAAAAATATGGTTGAAAATTTATCAAATATTTTTAAATATTTATAATATGCTTAAAAACATATTTTAAATACGTCTTATTTATCTAAATATTTTTTTTTGTACTTTTCATGTTCATTTTATTGTCCATATTTAGGGTATCTGATTTCCCTTCTTAAAAATGTCATCTCCAAGGTTTAAACCCCATTCTCCCTCTAGGAGTGCAATGTGCCTTGCCATTGCACTCAACACTTGTTGGTATTTTATCCAAATGCTTTGGAGCCAATACTAAAGTGTTCTAAGATGTTTAAAATGTTTTTAAGTCACTTTGGTAGTCAAGTCTTGAGACATAGAACCATATGTTTTGAGACATAAAAGTTCATATGTAAAAATCTACTTCAGGATTGCATGTCTAGAGACAATGGCCCAATGTCTCAAGACATATGTCTGTTTGTCTTGAGACATAGCATGCCAACTGCTATATAACAACTAATTTTCAATAATATCTTAAGACATCTTACCAAGTCTCGAAACCTAGATTGCAGAGTCACTTTTTCAGCTTGAAATTAATGCTTCCAACGGATTTATTCACCTCAACAACCATAAACGTTTACAAACTTGTTCCTTAGTATAAATACTCTTTAAGAACACTTAAAAACCAAAGAGAGAGACATCCAAGCATTAAAGCCAAGAGAAAAGCTTCAAATTATTCATTCTTTCATTTTCTCTTATACATCTCTAAGAACTTATTATTAGATCTTGTATCACTCTCATTTCCATTTCTTATTATTTTCATTCTTAGTTTGCTTTCTTTCAGATCACCAATTGTAAACTGAGAGAATTTTGGTTGAGCTACAAAAATTAAGAAGGGTTAGAATAGTGTTGTAAAAAGTATGCCTTCTCCTTGAAAGCTATCAATTATAAATTCTAATAGTGAATTGGAAAATACTTGGGGGGCAGAAAGCTAAGATAGTGGAAATAGGCAATTGAGACGAACCACTATAAATCAAAGTGTACAAGTTTTTCTTTCATTTTCTTATCATTTAGAAAAGCTTGTAGAGATTTTTAAAATACCAATTCACCCCTCTTAGTATTTCGGGCCTAATAGGATGGAACTCAACAATGCAATGAAATACTTCCAATTTCAATAACAATACTTTGAGTTAACTAGAGCCTTTCCTCCACTACTGTAACACCCCTTACCCATATTCCACTCCGAAACTGGGTACAAGGCATTACCGGACTTAACATGCTTCCACATACAACTTTGGGATTTAAAAAAAATTCATCCCCAACTTAAAATTTCTCATTCATTGCATAACATCTTATCATGGGCCTATGAGGCCTTAAACATACATTCGGAAGGTCTCGAAATTAAACTGAAAACTTTTACGCACTTAGAAACACGAAGCCAATGGCACATCCTAGATGTGGTCTTACATGGGGTCATCTCTGAGTGCCGATGCCATATCTTGGATATGGTCTTATACGTAATCTCACATCAAGTATCGATGCCATATCCCGGAAATGGTCTTAGACGATTCTCATATTCAAAACCGAAGTCATATCCCAGATATGGTCTTATACGGGATCTCGGTTGGTGCAAGGCCATGTCCCCGACATGGTCTTACACGAGACCTTATCCATCTCATGTCTCGATGATAGTATTCTCACATTCATTATAGTCTAACCGGGACTTCAACATCTCAACTTTTATCATCTTTCTCATTCAACACCAATACTCAATTTCATAGAATATCATGTATCATTATAATATCAAACATTCTCAAACATACTAGCATAAATGTTGAATTTATCACATACAAACTTACCTCGATTTCAAAATAAGCTAGATCGTCAATCTAGTCTGAAACTTAGTTCTTTCCCCGGTCGAGGTTAATTATTGGTTCTTCTTGATCTATCATAGAAAATTATCTCATTTAATAATCACATTAATAATTGCATTTCAATAATCATGCCTTGGCAAAATTACTATTTTACTCTTAGACTTTTGCAAAATGACCATTTTACCCCTAGGCTCGTTAATCAATTCTAATCAAATTTCTACCTTTAACGAGACTAGGTGGACATTTATTTCTCTTATGGAAACCACAAAAACTCATTATTTCACACATTTACCTCACATTTTACAACCTTTACAAAAGGTCCTTTTAGATGTTTTCATGGTAACACCTTTCACAAAAGTTGTTCATCTAACAAATAAGACCCATTTTCTTCCATAAAAATGCAGCAAACTACTTAAAAACTCTCATGGCAAAACTCTATAATCTTCACCATTTTACAAAATAGTCCCCTCTTTAGAAAGCTTAAGCTTTAGGGGTTCCAAAAGTATAATTTTTATCAAGAAACGATCACTAGAACACTTACTTGTAAAGAGAAGAGTGTGCTGAAATTTTTGAGCTCTCAACCCCTAATTTTGCTGCAAATTTTTGGTGGAAGGAAAGGAGAAGAAAGATGATATCTTTTCTTCTTTATTTTATTTTATTTCCTAGACAATTTATCGCCTAATCCACCAACTTGACCAATTTTGACATATTTTGTCTCCTATGGCCAGTCAACCATCACTTAAGGGGGCTAATTACCCTTTAAAGACCTCAAATTAATATTCCATAGCTATTTGGCACCTTTAGCTTGTAATTTTAAACTTTTGCACTTTATGCAATTTAGTCCTTTTTTCGCGATTAAGCATTAAATCGCTAAAATTAAAGCACCAAAATTTTCATGCACTTATATAATCTTGCTCTAACTCAAAAATAACATGAAAATAATTTTCTCTGACCTTAGATTAGTGGTTCCGAAACCACTATTTCGACTAGCTCCTAAACCGGGCTGTTACAATTCTCCCTCTTAAGGATTTTTGTCCCCGAAAATCTTACCGATAAAAAGGTTGGGATATTGGTTTCTCATGGTGTCTTCGAGCTCCCAAGTAGCCTCTTCTATTCCATGTCTTTGCCATAGCACTTTCACAAGGGCTATACTTTTGTTTCTCAATTGTTTTACCTCTCGTGCCAAAATTTTAATCGGCTCTTCGCCATATGTCATGTCCGGTTGAATTTCTACCTCTGTTGGTACTATCACATGTGAAGGGTTTGAACGGTATCGGTGTAACATGGACACATGGAAGACATCATGAATCTTTTCAAGCCCAGGTGGCGAGGCCAAACGATAAGCTACCAGTCCTATCCTCTCGGTAACTTCATAAGGTCTGATAAAACGCGGACTCAATTTGCCTTTCTGGCCAAATCTGAGGACTTTTCTCCATGGTGATACTTTCAAGAACACTTTATCACCTACTTGAAACTCAATCTCTTTCCTCTTTAAATCCAAATAGGACTTTTGTCTATCTGAGGCCGCTTTCAGACATTCACGTATCACCTTTACTTTCTTTTCAGTTTCCCTGACCAAATTAACCCCGTGAATCTAATTCTATTTAAGTTCTATCCAATACAAGGGCGTTCGACACTTACGCCCGTACAATGCCTCATAAGGCGCCATCTTCAAACTTGACTGAAAACTGTTGTTGTAGGTGAATTCCACCAACGGTAAGTATTTTTCCCAAATGCCTTGGAATTCCAAAATGCAACATCGAAGCATGTCTTCAAGTATCTGCATCACTCTCTCCGACTGCCCATCGGTTTACTGATGGAAAGATGTACTAAAACTCAATTTTGTGCCTAAAACCTCTTGCAACTTTTTCTAAAATAGTGACGTGAATCTCGAATCTCTATCCAAAATAATCGACAACGGTACTCCATGAAGTCTTACTATCTCTGACACATATAAAACTGCTAACTTATCAAGAGAATAATCGACTCATACTGGTATGAAATGGGCTGACTTCGTAAGTCTATCAACTACAACCCACACAGCATCTTTCCTCCTCAATGACAACGGTAAACCCGTCATGAAGTCCATAGTGATACGACCCCATTTCCACTAGGGAACCATAATAGGTTGAAGTAGACCGGAAGGTACTTAGTGTTCAGCTTTCACTTGTTGACAAATTAAGCATTTCGAAACAAACTCTAAGATGTTTTTCTTCATACTCAGCCAACAATACCATTTCCTCAAGTCGTTATACATCTTCGTGCTACCTTGATGTACAGACAAACATCCACTATGTGCTTTATGCAAAATATGTCAGATAAGCTCATCGTTTTTGGGTACATAGGCTTTATCTCGAAACGTCAACCATCTATCAGGACTTACCCAAAAGTCTGACTCGGTATTTGGCTCACATAGAACCCTTTTGGCTTGTAAGTTGTTGTCACCTTTCTGAACTTCACAAATCTCTTGGAGAAACAATGGTCTAGCCCTCAACTCGGCTAGAATAGAACCATTATCTGCCAAAGCCATCCGCGTATTCATGGCCCTCAGTGTAAACAAGAATTTTCTGCTCAAAGCATCGGTGACCACGTTCGCCTTTCCCGGATGATAGTCAATCACTAACTTATAATCCTTGATCAGCTCTAACCATCTTCGTTGCCTCAAATTCAATTCCTTTTAAGTCATCAAGTATTTTAGGCTTTTGGGTTGGTGAATATCTGACACCTTTCACCATATAAATGGTGTCTCCATATCTTTAATGCAAACACAATGGCAGCCAACTCTAAATCATGGATCAAGTAATTCTTCTCGTGCGGCTTTAATTGTCTAGAGGCATATGCAATCACGTTGCCCTCTTGTATAAGTACAAAACCCAATCCATTCATGGATGCATCACTGTAGACCACAAATTCTCTTCTCGGCTCAGGTTGCACCAAAATAGGAGTCTCAGTCAACAACGTCTTTAGTTTCTCAAAACTCTACTGGCACTTTTCTGTCCAATCAAACTTCACATCTTTTTGCAATAATCTCATCATTGGAGTAGCTATCATGGAGAACCCCTTGACAAAACGCCTATAATAGCCAACTAGGCCCAGAAAACTCCTCACTTCAATTACACTCCTTGGAAGTTTCCATTTAACAATTGCTAAAATCTTACTCGGGTCGACTCTAATTCCATCTCCCAAGACAATGTGCCCTAAAAATCCAACTTCCTTAAGCCAAAATTCACTTTTACTAAACTTGGCATATAATTGTTTATCTCTCAGAATTTGCAGAACCTTTCTCAAATGCTCGGCATGTTCGTTCTCATCTCGAGAGTCGATCAGTATATCATCAATGAAGACCACGACAAATTTATCCAAATATGGTCGAAAAATACGATTCATTAAATCTATGAAAACAGCTGGGGCATTTGTTAAACCAAAAGGCATGACCAAAAATTCATAGTGGCCATACTTGTCCTAAATGTGATTTTCGGCACATCCAAATCCTTGACTCTCAACTGATAATATCCAGACCTCAATTTTATTTTGGAAAATACCATGGCTCCCTTCAATTGATCAAACAAATCATAGATCCTTGGCAACGGGTACTTGTTCTTCACAGTTACCTTATTAAGTTGCCGATAATCTATGCATAACCTCATAGAACTATCTTTCTTCATCACAAATAATACGGGAGCACCCCACGGAGAAAAACTCGATCTTGCAAAGCCTTTATCCGTTAGTTCTTGCAACTATGCTTTCAATTCCTTTAGCTCGGTTGGAGCCATTCTATATGGAGTAATAGAGATGGAGGCAGTACCCGAAGCTAACTCAATCCCAAATTCAATCTCCCTAATCGGAGGTAACCCTGGCAATTCCTCCGGGAAAATATCTGGATACTCGTATACTATGGGTACCAACTCAATTCTCGACTCAGTCTCTTTAACATTCATCACAAAGGCAAGGTAAGCTTCGTACCCCTTTCTTAAATACTTCTAAGTCAACAAGGATGATATCACTACTGGTGATCTGTCTTGCTTATATGATTCAACATGAATAAGGTCCCCACTTTCACATTTTAACTCAATAAAATTTTTTCCACAATTTACAATCACATCATGAGTAACTAACCAATCCATCCTAAGGATGACATCGAACTCATCAAACGGTAGTAACATGAGATTAGCAAGAAAACAATGACCCCTAATGATCAAAGGGCAACCTTTGCATATTCTATCGACCAATACACATTTGCCTAGGGGATTCGAAACTCTTATCACAAATTCAATAGACTCTATAGACATGCTCATGCTAGAGAATAATTTTGAAACACCCTAAACCCGGCCCACGAGCCTTGACCGAATCTGGTATGTTCCTCGGTGTAAACCGTTTCAAATTTTTTGTTGCTTTGGAAAATCTGGGTTTTTGAAAGAACGATTGTTTTTGGGTTGGGCTCGAGTTAAAAACAAGTTTATTTTATATTGGAAACCCCTTTAGGTTGGGCGACAAAAACACTTTGGAATTAATTTAAAATAAATTTATTTAGTCTTTAATTCATAAAAATTTTCGTAACATAATACTTTAAAAGTAAAATAAAATAAAATAGATCACTATGGCCTTATTACATCAAATAAATCCAAATAATTGGGGGTAATTAATTAAAAATAAAAGTCCGAATCGTAAAATTTCTTGTTGTGCATGGCCACCTTTAAGCTCCAGCTGACCCGGTCCATTACTGATCATCACCTGAAAAATGTTCCCACAACGGGGTGAGTCAAACAGACTCAATGTGTACACAAACACTATGTCCAAATAGATTCAGGCATATTATCACATCACATACATAATCATATAGCAGATATAAAATAATGATGCAACCCAAACCCAACCTATATGCCATCCGCTATACATCACCCGTACCATCCTGCACACCGTGGGGACTACTAAGTCAACCCTCCATCCGCTACACACCATCGAAGGCAGTCACTGCAGTCGACGTGCTCATCGCCCTTATAAAATTCGTGGTCTTAGGTCACCACATTCAGATATCGTGGTCTTAGGTCACCACATTCAGTTATCGTGGTCTTAGGTCACCACATTCAGATATCGTGGTCTTAGGTCACCACATTCACTTCCCCTTTTATATAACCCATATGCCCCATATCATACATATCATGCATTAACATGCCAAATTCTTATTTCACATTCTTATAATGTGATATGTGTGTCGTAACAGATATTTAACATAATCCTAGTAGGAGTAGGAAACGTACTTGAGTACTTTGTACCATAGTATGGTACTTTAGCCATATTCACATTCTTATAAACATGCTCGTATTAAATTTTAGCCATAATTCTTATTAAAAGATAGTGTGGGGTACACACCTGATATACTTATCAAATTTACTGAAATCCCGAAAACTCATTCTATCGCTTTAGATCTTTAATTCCTATATTCGGCCAACCCTAACATGTTAGTAAAAAGCCATTCGGCTATAAATCCCAATCTTAGTAGGATTGTTGTAATCAAATTCTTACCTTGGTGCCGATTGGATTAAAAATTAAATCCCGAAACTTTGTGATGCTTCTTTATTGCAATCGGCTATACCCTTAATCATTGAACTAGTTAGTTTCGGCTTTTTAAACAAATAAGAATTAGATCTAAATACCACAACAGGGCCTTGGCCGAATGTCAGATTCACTTACCTTTATGAATCTAAATTCCCAGAAACCTTAGCTTACTTCTGCCGCCTTCCTCCTAAAAACCGAAGTCACCTAATTTTTACCTACATTCGGCAATCCTCCACTTATTCAACAAACCAAAATTATCAATTATCTTAGCCCATATGGTATTCACCAAAAAGAAAAGAATAGAAAAGGGCCATTCGGCCACCTACCATTAATTACTCACCTTCGGCTTTTCCAAAATCGGCACTTCTGGCTTATTATAAAGCAGGATTTGGCTTTTAGGGCTAAAGAAGAGAAATTGATAGGCATAGAAAATTGATTCGGGTTAGATCTTGATGAGAAGAGAGGAAGAAATCGTGAGGAAAAGAAATCCCGAAACTTACCGAATCACTAAAGAACATGTGGCCTATGGTGCGCCTTCGGGAAACTAAAACACCCTTATAGATTCGGCTTTGAGGCTTAGAGAGATTCGGCTATAGGCTTGAAACTTATCTTTGGCTTTTGATTGGTTTTGCAAAGGAAAAAGAATTGATGATGGGAAGCACAGGGTATTTCAATTTTACAAGGAAAGAAAAGGAAGATATAGAACTTAGAGAAATTTGGCAAGACTAGGGGATTTTGTTTTCGGCTTTGTGGAGAATTGAAAAGAAAAAAGAAGAATAATGGCAGAGAGAATTCGACAGAGATTTAAAAAAGAGAAGAAAGAATGTTGAATGGCCTTAGTTTTCCTCCTTTTGCCGAAATTACTAAGCCTAGAGAGTCCCCTTTCTTGGCCATCACTCTCATATCTTTATTTTCCTAGCTTAGCCGAAATTCTAAAAGAATTTGACTTCAACTTAAACTCTTACCTTAGTCTCCCTATGCCGTCCATCCCCTTACCTTAGAAGTGCCAAATTTTAACCCATTATTTTGGGCTTCATGTGGCCATACTAGGCCCAAGTTATCCTAGCATATGGTATCACTTCCAGAGCCCTAAGTGGCATCTCCGGGCCATTTTTCCAAGCCCGATTTTGTCACATTTCCAAGGTTCCTTACATTTCCTTACATTTCCAAGCTTCCTCTTAAGACTTAATATTTTCTAAAGTATTTCCTTACATTTCCTTAAATTTCCTTACATTTCCAAGCTTCCTCTTAAGACTTAATATTTTCTAAAGCATTTCCTTACATTTCCTTACATTTCCTTACATTTCCTTACATTTCCTTACATTTCCAAGCTTCCTCTTAAGACTTAATACTTTCTAAAGCATTTCCTTACATTTCCTTACATTTCCTTACATTTCCAAGTTTCCTCTTAAGACTTAATATTTTCCAAAGCATTTCCTTACATTTCCTTACATTTCCTTACATTTCCAAGGTTCTAAAATGCACACAACACATAAGGCATACTATTTCATAAAATTTTAGCCATAGTGCATAAGCCCTAATCTGGGATATTACGGTTCTACCCCCCTTAAAATAATTTTGTCCTCGAAATTACTTACTAACGAAAAATCGTACATCCTAACTCATCACACTACACTATCGTCACAAGACTCGATCTTAAAACTAACACATGTCCTACAAAATTCACATCCAAGGTTTCATACACTTCACTAGCATTACAAGAACGAACTAACTCTATAACAAACAAGGCAATGAAGGGTATTCCAAAAGTAAGGACTTACCCGTTGTCACATCTGGCACATCACTCTCCTCGCGATGGCCGACTGCATAAACCAACCTTGGTTGCCTTGCATCTGAACCTTCAGCACCTCCGCTTGGTGCTCCATGACCACGGCCGGAACCATTTCCTCCATGGTTCGGACGACGACCTCGCTGAGGCTGCTGTCCACCTCTACCAACCTGATTAACATTCTGAGCTACTAGTTGATTCCCATCTGGTCTCATCGGACAATCCTTAATCATATGGTCCTTTGACCCACACTTAAAACATCCTCTCGTCTTTTTTCAACATTCACCTAAGTGCTTCTTCCCACATTGTTCACAAGTAGGGTCTCGCTCTCGAAGAGCGACTTGTCGACCTCACTGCGCCCTTCAACTCTAGGCCTCTTTTGCTCATTCCTGGATGGCCTTGACGATCTAAATTCTCTCTTCTACCTATTTCGATCGGAGTTCTCCCTCACGGACTCCTTAATACCCTCGGCCACTTTGGCCTTTTCCACTAATACAGCAAACTCCCGCTCCTATTTCGGGGCTATCAATAACCTTAGGTCATCCCTTAATCTGTCTTCAAACCGAACACACTGCTCATGCTCAGTAGATACTACGCCTCGAGCATAACGGCTCAAATTTTAGAATTGACCTCATACTCGACTACGGACTTGTTTCCTTGAACCAGTCCTAGGAAAGCCTTTCTCTGGGCATCAATATAATGAGTGCCAACATACTTCTTCTGGTATGCTACTTTAGCATACTCTCACGTGAGTTCCTCAGCTGTAGCACCATCCCGCACCGTGAGCCACCATTGATATGACTCATCGCGGAGAGGCGACACCAGTCCTTTCAACTTTTCCTCGTCAGTTAAGTCGAGCTCATCCATAATCTGCTCAATCGCCTCCAACCAATACTCAGCAGTATTGGGTGCTACACCTGATACACCACGGAACACTTCAGCTCCGTTGGCTCGGAGTCGCTCAGGTATCGACTTCCGAGCTCACATGCCTCCACCTACTCCTGCTACCCTTTCCAAGACCCGCAGCATCGCTTGTGACACTGCGTCATCCCCCGTCTGGTCCTGATATTCCACATCAGTGGCTGGGGGTAGTGGTGGTGGCATTTCATTTTTAGATCCTTGACCCGATCTAATGGGTTCAGACACAGTCATTCGGCCTCTACCACGGCCTCGCATGCTACGGCCACGTCCCCTTGAATTCATACTTGCATTTATCTGGTTAAAGAGTTTTATACATTAGTTTGGTTCCTGGTGACCTTCAAAACAAAGGCATTTTTGAAGATTTCTAATTTGAGGGCACTTCGTTGACTTTCCTTACTGAGGGTATTTTGGTCATTTGCACAGGTTAGGTGTAACACCCTAAAAATCTGAGTATTTAAATTTGCATGATTTTGGTGTTTAGATTTTAAAGGAAAAATCTTTTATTTCAATTTGGTGCTTATTGAAGTCTTTGAGAGGGTAAAGCATAATTTGAAGAAGAAATAAAATTTATTAAATTGAGATTTATGGAAGTGAAACAAAGGTGATTAAGACTTAAGCTAAATTATGTGCTAAAAAGTGTCATAAGTTGAGCATATGGTAAGGTGGAGTTGGCGCATGGGTTCAAGTAAGAGGAAGAGGTTCGAATCCTTGTATGACACCTAAATAAATTTTTGCTTTTAATTTTACGCATGACTAGGAAGTGTCGGCAGGGGACATATAAGGAAGGTGTTGACCATGTATTTTGGTTAGTGTATCAATGGATTAAGGTAACAACTAACTTATGGCATGGAATCAAAGGTTTAAGGAAAGATAGGGGAACATAAGGCACATATCAAGGGAAAATTTGGAAAGAAATCATGGCCATTTGACCATGTGTTTGGACGGCAATATTGGTAAGGGGAGAGCCAAAATTTTGTTAGTTTGGCAAAATCTCATTCTTTTCTCTTTGGTTATTCTTTGCACATTGTGCGATTTTTCTTTGTTTTCTCCTTTCAACATCCCTCTTGGCGAATATTGCATTTGGCAAAGCCAAAATCTCTTGACCATTTGGTCACTTTCATCCACTTTGTTAATTTTCTTTTGTATTCTCCTTGTCAAAATCACCCATACCAAAATCGGTTTTTTCTTTTTCTTTTGCCTTGGCGAATATACCAAGCACCTAAAGTTCATATTTTTCTTTTCTTTTTCTTCTAATCTCCTTGAAATCAAAACAACTTCACCATCATCCTTTCGTTCTTATATTATTTCTTTTCCAATCGAAAATTCTCTCCATCTTCACTCTCTTGGCCGAATGCTATTGTGCCTATAAACCAAATATTTTCTTCTTTTCCTTGATCATACATAATTAATCCTTCATCATTTAGACACCATTCTCAATCCTTTCCTTTTGACCGTGGAATATAGGTAAGGGTTCTTTTCCATTTTCGTTTTAATATGTGATATTATGGCCTAATATCATTGGTTTATTGAGGTCTTTTGGAATGATATAGCATTCATACTAATAACGTTTCTTTCGTTATTATTTAGTGCAATAACGGAGATTGGAATTCAAGTGATCGGAGAAACGTTGGAAACGTTTTATTTTGGTAAGGAAATCCTACTCTTTAAAATCTCTAGTATTATTGATATTATTTTAGATCTAACTAAATTCCTTTGGATCTTGAAGACCGTCAAAATAGGGAAGAAAAGGGCGGTGTTCAGTTATCGTAAGAGGGGTGGATCTGTAAATCCCCCATTCAAACGAAGAGCGGTTTTGGCAGTCCGGGATTTTCCACCGGGTTGCGGGCCATCTTCCAAAGAAGTCCATTATTCAAGTAGTACGAACCTCGGATAGTTATCGTTGGTGGATTCTCGTGACTAGTGAATCGATAAGCGAGGTAAAATCGAAATCAAGTGATTCAAAATCAAGAGGGTAAGATTTTGGATCCATTATCGATTAAGATTTATTTTTACGAGTTAGTTGACTAACGAATCAAAATATGTTTTAGGTGCCGAGGAGCGAGAAGGGTTAGTACTCACGGTATCGAGGTGTGTAATTTTCACACTCATTATTTTTGGTTGGATGTCAAATTTCGTATGGAAGTAAATCGTAAAAAAACGATAAGATCGGTAAAAACGTAAAAAAATGATATTTGACAAAAATACGTAAAAACGACAAAATCGTGAAAATTACGAAAACGCCCTCGAGATATTATTTGTTATTACGAAAATACTCTAGTTCGTGAAAATGGGCCGAAAATACTCTAGTTCGTGAAAATGGGCCGTACATACTCTAGTTCGTGAAAATGGGCCGAAAATACTCTAGTTCGTGAAAATGGGCCGAAAATACTCTAGTTCGTGAAAATGGGCCGTACATACTCTAGTTCGTGAAAATAGGCCGAAAATACTCTAGTTCGTGAAAATGGGCCGTACATACTCTAGTTCGTGAAAATGGGCCGAAAATACTCTAGTTCGTGAAAATGGGCCGTACATACTCTAGTTCGTGAAAATGGGCCGAAAATACTCTAGTTCGTGAAAATGGGCCGTAAATACTCTAGTTCGTGAAAATGGGCCGTAAATACTCTAGTTCGATAAATCGGGCCAAAACACTTTAGTTCGTTAAAATTTAGCCAAAACACTCTAGTTTGGTAAATGGGCCAAAGCCCACTAAATTGTTAAATGGACAAATTGCTTTAATTAAGGGCCAAATGAAATGATATTGATAAACCCATCATGTTATGTATTGTTAATAAATTTTATATTTTAAAGTACATGCATAATTGCATGGGTGGGATATATGAAGAGAAGAATGGCCGGTGCCACAATATCGACTTATTGCCTCTAGTTCGGTGGTTTCGCCACAATATCGCTTATTGCCTCTAGTTCGTGGTTTCGCCACAATATCGCTTATTGCCTCTAGTTCGGTGGTTTCGCCACAATATCGACTTATTGCCTCTAGTTCGGTGGTTTCGCCACAATATCGACTTATTGCTCTAGTTCGGTGGCTATGCCACAATTATAAAAAGGCTTAATGCCTACGATTGGTGTGATGGCGGGGTGGGTTGACTTGATCCCCACGGTGTGATGGTTGGTACGGGGTGTTAGCGGATGGATATTAGGTTTGGGTGGGAATTACATTTTCATGCATTATTAATTATTTTAAATTCATGATATATTGTTGAATTTCGAATTGGGCTCAAGCCCAAAGATAATATCTTGACAATCGGCCCAATAATGGTGGTAAGTGAGTTACACATCGAGTTCTAAGTAACTCACCCTTTAATTTCTTTCCATCTCGTAATGGAAACTGATGTGGACTTCAATGAGGATGACTTCGTGGAGGCCATCTTGCTAAATATGGGTTATTTAAAACTCGAACTTTTAAATAATTATTTTTACTATTTTGGGATGTTGTAATAAATGGCCTCTATAAATAACTTATGGATTTTATGTGTGTTTGGAATTTAAACTTTATTTTGGACTTTTAAATCATGGGCTATGATTATATGATGCTTTATAAAATAAATTTGGGTTTTCAAGTATATGAAATTCTTTTATAAATAATTCTTTTATTGTTAACTCTTTAACAAATCTCTTAACTGTTTTAATAATACAATGATTTTCAACTAATGTTTCAAATATTTATCAAAATCAAATACTCTTCAAATTTTAAACCACATGTATAAAATGTAGTTTTCAACTCATTAAAGATTTAAGAATAGCACGAATCATGTAACAAACCAAATCTAGTCTCGACGCATAGACCGGGTTTGGGGTGTTACATTAGGGGTAATTCAGTCATTTTGGGGTGTTACATTTAGTGGTATCAGAGCCCAGTTTCAAAAACTCGGCTGTGGTTTGGGTTCAAAAATAATTTCTGTATGAAAACGTTCAATGATATTTTAAAGATCAGTATGGCACCACAAGCATCCGGCGACAAGTCAAGTAAGTATTATTGCTAATGATTACTATGATATGATCATAGGAACACTCTAGAACTTCTAGTTTTAGATGTGAAAAACTGTAGAGATTGAGACTATAGGACACGTTGCGAAAAACAACTTTATATCTCAAATCTCATAAAATATCGTTAATAAACACCGAAACAAAATTTCTGATTCATAAAACTTGTAATCAGATAAACGAACAAGCAATCATGAGTACAAGAGGACGTGGTCGTGGGACGCGTAGACGTGGGTGGTAGAGGCCGAGGTGCTACGGTGAAGCACCAAATCATATGCGGTGGGACGACCTGCGTCAATAGAAAGTGAGACCGGATCACGCGATCACATGGAAGAAGATCATGCATTGACTCAAGCAATGCTACGAGTCTTGAAAGGGTCATTGGAACCGAATTGGGCCAACAACTCGTGGGTCAATTTCAGAGCGACTTAAGGCAAATAATGCGAAGTTTTCGGAGGAGTCTCGTGTAGCTCGAATGTGGTGAATCTTGGCTCAAGTCGTGGAACGGATTATGGATGATATGGAATGCAGTGAGCAAAAGCGAGAGGGTCGTATCCTTATTGAGAGATGAGGCGTATCGGTGGTAGCTCACGCTCGAGAAGGCACTTGAAGCCGCAGCGATTAACTGGGAATTCTTTAAAGTCGCCTTTCAAGGAAAATCGTCGAACGAGCTATGTAGATGCTCGAAGGAAGGAATTTCTGAATCTTGTCCAAGGAAGTAAGACCATGGTAGCATATGAAGCTGAGTTTCTACGTCTGAGCCGTTATGCGGGACAATTGTAGCAACAGATCATGAACGTTGTGTACGTTTCGAGGATGGACTTAATGATGAGTGAGGGTTCGATTGCTCATGACAAGTTAGAAATTTTTCGACTCTTGTGGAGAAGGCTAAAATAGCCAAGAGGCTAAGAACTCGAGCAGCGAACCGAGAAAGATCCCAAACAGAGAGAGACACAACAATCTGGTTCTTCCAAGAGATTTCGAAGAAACCCGAATGATGAATCGTTCAAAGCGAGAACCCGGTAGCAAATAATCGAAGTCGAGATTGCACTGAGTGTGGGAAAAGGCATTTTGGGGAATGTTGGAGGAAAACGGGCGCATGCTACAAATGCGGTTCAATGGAACATCAGTACAAAAGTTGTCCTCGACGAATGGATATGACTCAAGAAGTCCGTAATAATGATGCACAGCCGGCCAGAGGTAATCAGCAGCCACCGAGAGGTCGTGGACCAGGTCGTGGTGGTAATGGGGCTGGTCGTGGTCAAGGTGCACCGGGTCGAGGCAATGGTAATAGAGGAAATGCAGATGCAAGACAGCCTGGACTGGTCTATGCAGTTAGACGCCGCGAAGACGGCAATGCACCTGATGTGATAACCGGTACGTTCTTCATTTTTGATGTACCTGTTATTGCCTTAATAGATATTGGCTCTACTCATTCATATGTATCTAGTGCCATATCTGGAAATCTGAATTTAGAATCAAATTTCGAAAATGAGATGTGATGTCAGTCCTTTAGAACCAATCGAATTATTAATAAAATATTTAAAGACGTGTCTTTAAAATCCAAGAGGAAGTATTCTTAGCAAATTTGATGGAACTACCTTTCGTGAGTTCGATCTCATTCGGCATGGATGGTTGGTTAGCCATCGAGCAATTGGATTGTCTTTGAAAAACGAATGTCGAGAAGGACCCGGATGATAAGGAAATCATAATGATTGGTGAACGAAAGAACTATCCGGCAAATGTGGTATCTCGCATTAAAAGCGGAGAAGTTGGTGCGGAAAGTGCAGGGCATTCCTAGCCTTTATCTGTGCTTTGGATGCCAAAGAATTATCCGTGAATGATGTGAGGACGGTGAAGGAATTTCCCGATGTATTTCCTGAAGAACTTCCTGGTATACCTCCAGATCGGGAAGTAGAATTTGGCATTGAGCTTTTGCCTGGGACGGCTCCAGTGTCCATTGCTCCTTATAGAATGGCACCGAAGGAGTTGGCTGAGCTCAAAGCTCAAATTCAAGAATTGCTGGATCGAGGATTTATTCGACCAAGTGTGTCTCCGTGGGGAGCACCAGTTTTGTTCGTCAAGAAGAAGGATGGATCGATGCGTATGTGCATTGACTACAGACAGTTGAATAAATTGACGATCAAGAATCGGTATCCTCTGCCGAGAATTGACGACCTGTTTGATCAATTGAAGGGAGCTTCAGTTTTCTCCAAAATTGATTTAAGGTCGGGTTATCACCAGCTTAAGGTGAAAGAAGCGGACATTTATAAGACAGCATTTCGGACACGTTACGGACACTATGAGTTTGTAGTGATGCCGTTTGGATTAACCAATGCACCAGCTGCATTTATGGACATGATGAACCGAGTCTTCCAACCGTATTTAGACCGGTTTGTGGTAGTGTTCATAGATGATATATTGGTTTATTCGAGAAATGAGGAGGAACATGACCAGCATTTGCGGATAGTATTACAATTACTTCGTGATAAGCAATTGTATGCCAAATTTGGTAAATGCGAATTTTGGCTAAAGGAGGTGACTTTCCTTGGTCATGTAGTATCAGCCGAAGGAATAAGGGTGGATCCTCGGAAAATTGAGGCTATTCTGGATTGGAAGCCACCAACATCAGTAGCTGAAATTCGGAGTTTCTTAGGCTTGGTGGATACTATAGGCGCTTTGTAGGGGTTTTCATTGATTCTTTGCACCCTAACTAAATCATTGCGAAAGGGAGCTCCGTATATCTGGACTGAAAAGCAGCAAGAGAGTTTTGAGAAATTGAAGAAGATCCTGACTGAAGCTCCAGTTTTAATTCAACCCGAGGCTGGGAAAGAATTCACTGTTTATTGTGATGCGTCTCACACAGTGCAGGTTGTGTGTTGATGCAAAATGGAAAGGTGGTGGCCTATGCTTCTCGTCAATTGAGACCACACGAAGTAAACTACCCTACTCATGATTTGGAATTAGTGCGTTGTCTTTGCTTTAAAGATTTGGAGGCACTATCTCTATGGTGAGAAGTCCATAATCTACACGGATCACAAGAGTCTTAAATACCTCCTTACCCAGAAGGAGTTGAATTTAAGACAAAGAAGATGGGTAGAATTGTTAAAAGATTATGATTTCTCCATCGAGTACCATCCTGGAAAGGCTAACGTGGTAGCCGACGCGTTAAGTCGTAAGGCGGTATCTGAATTAAGAGCTTTGTTTGCCCATTTGAGTCTCAGACGAGGATGGCGGTTTGTTAGCGTAACTTGGTGAAACCTCGTGGTGGAACAAATCAAGGAAAAGCAGACATCGATGAGAAGTTGGGACCTTCTTGCGACAAGTTGAAAATGGTGAAATTGAGAATTTTGGAATAAACACGGAGGTGTGTTGTGCTTTCGAGGAGAGTATGCATGCCGTGGATCTAGATTTGAGGCAACTGATTCTACTAAGGCGATAGTAGCCCTTATGCTATGCATCCGGAGGAAATAAGATGTATCGAGATCTCCGTGAACGATATTGGTGGCTGTGGTTGAAGCGTGAGATTACAGAGTTCGTGGGAAAATGTTTGACTTGTCGACAAGTGAAGCGAACACCAATTACCGTCTGGATTGTTACAACCGATAAAGATTCCTCTTTGGAAATGGGAGAGGATAACTATGGATTTTGTTAGTGGGTTACCGTTAACACCGCTAAGAAAAATTCCGTTTGGGTAATTGTTGATCGGTTGTGAAGACCGCTCATTTCTTGCCATTCGCATGATTATTCATTGCGAAATTGGCGAAACTTTACGTATCCGAAATTGTGAGGTTACATGGGGTACCATATCTATTATATCGGATAGGGACCCTAGGTTCACATCACGATTCGAAAGCTCGCATGAAGCCTTGGGGACAAAGTTGAATTTCAAGACGGCTTTTCATCCTCGATCGATGGTCGATCGGAAAGAGTAATTCAGATATTGGAAGATATGTTAAGAGGATGTAATCGACTTGAGGGTAGTTGGGAGGATTATCTACCTTTGGCGTAATTTATGATAACAATGACTATCGCCTAGCATTCAGATGGCACCTTACGAGGCATTGTATGGTCGTAAGTGTCGTTCTCCTATTTGTTGGACCGAGTTGGGCGAAAAGATGATGTTAGGTCCGAGATGATATCGAGACCGAGGATAAGGTAAAAGTTATTCGAGCACGGTTGAAAGAAGCCTCAGATAGACAGAAGTCGTACGCAGATCTGAAGCGGAGGGACATCGAGTATAGTGTGGGAGATCGGGTTTTCTTGAAGGTATCTCCTTGGAAAAAGATCTTCAGATTTGGAAGGAAGGGCAAGCTAAGTCCTAGATATATTGGACCTTATCGTGTGCTGAAGCGTGTTGGTCCATGGCATATCGATTGAGTTACCTCCGGAGTTAGATCAAATTCATAATGTCTTTCATGTTTCCATGTTGAGGCGTTATAGATCGGATCCTTTGCACATTATACCGGTAGAAGAATTGGAGTGAATTGATTTGTCCTTTGAAGAAGAACGGTGGAAATCCTAGACCGAGATGTCAAGGTATTAAGGAAGAAAACCGTGTCGTTGGTCAAAGTTCTATGGCGTAACCACTTGAGTGGAAGAAGCTACGTGGGAGCCAGAGGATGCAATTCGGCAACAATACCCTCATCTTTTTCAACCAGGTAAATTTCGAGGACGAAATTTTCTTTAAGGAGGGTAGAGTTGTAACACCCTAAAAATCTGAGTATTTAAATTTGCATGATTTTGGTGTTTAGATTTTAAAGGAAAAATCTTTTATTTCAATTTGGTGCTTATTGAAGTCTTTGAGAGGGTAAAGCATAATTTGAAGAAGAAATAAAATTTATTAAATTGAGATTTATGGAAGTGAAACAAAGGTGATTAAGACTTAAGCTAAATTATGTGCTAAAAAGTGTCATAAGTTGAGCATATGGTAAGGTGGAGTTGGCGCATGGGTTCAAGTAAGAGGAAGAGGTTCGAATCCTTGTATGACACCTAAATAAATTTTTGCTTTTAATTTTACGCTCATGACTAGGAAGTGTCGGCAAGGGGACATATAAGGAAGGTGTTGACCATGTATTTTTGGTTAGTGTATCAATGGATTAAGGTAACAACTAACTTATGGCATGGAATCAAAGGTTTAAGGAAAGATAGGGGAACATAAGGCACATATCAAGGGAAAATTTGGAAAGAAATCATGGCCATTTGACCATGTCTTTGACTGACAATATTGGTAAGGGGAGAGCCAAAATTTTGTTAGTTTGGCAAAATCTCATTCTTTTCTCTTTGGTTATTCTTTGCACATTGTGCAGATTTTTCTTTGTTTTCTCCTTTCAACATCCCTCTTGGCGAATATTGCATTTGGCAAAGCCAAAATCTCTTGACCATTTGGTCACTTTCATCCACTTTGTTAATTTTCTTTTGTATTCTCCTTGTGCGAAATCACCCATACCAAAATCGGTTTCTTTCTTTTTCTTTTGCCTTGGCGAATATACCAAACACCTAAAGTTCATATTTTTCTTTTCTTTTCTTCTAATCTCCTTGAAATCAAAACAACTTCACCATCATCCTTTCGTTCTTATATTATTTCTTTTCCAATCGAAAATTCTCTCCATCTTCACTCTCTTGGCGAATGCTATTGTGCCTATAAACCAAATATTTTTCTTCTTTTCCTTGATCATACATAACCGAATCCTTCATCATTTAGACACCATTCTCAATCCTTTCCTTTTGACCGTGGAATATAGGTAAGGGTTCTTTTCCATTTTCGTTTTAATATGTGATATTATGGCCTAATATCATTGGTTTATTGAGGGTCTTTTGGAATGATATAGCATTCATACTAATAACGTTTCTTTCGTTATTATTTAGTGCAATAACGAGATTGGAATTCAAGTGATCGGAGAAACGTTGGAAG
Organism: Gossypium rotundifolium; assembly: GCA_025506655.1. Lineage (NCBI taxonomy): Eukaryota > Viridiplantae > Streptophyta > Magnoliopsida > Malvales > Malvaceae > Gossypium > Gossypium rotundifolium. The sequence goes on along the minus strand of CP106724.1, from coordinate 165,019,858 downwards.
CGTTTTATTTTGGTAAGGAAATCCTACTCTTTAAAATCTCTAGTATTATTGATATTATTTTAGATCTAACTAAATTCCTTTGGATCTTGAAGACCGTCAAAATAGGGAAGAAAAGGCGGTGTTCGATTATCGTAAGAGGGTGGATCAGAATCCCCATTCAAACGAAGAGCGGTTTGGCGGTCAGGATTTTCCACGGGTTGCGGGCCATCTTCGAAAGAAGTCCATTATTCAAGTAGTACGAACCTCGGAGCAAGTTATCGTTGGTGGATTCTCGTGACTAGTGAATCGATAAGCGAGGCAAAACCGAAAATCAGTGATTCAAAATCAAGAGGGTAAGATTTTGGATCCATTATCGATTAAGATTTATTTTCTGAGTTAGTTGACTAACGAATCAAAATATGTTTTAGGTCCGAGAGCGAGAAGGTTAGTACTCTCAGATCGAGGTGTGTAATTTTCACACTCATTATTTTTGGTTGGATGTCAAATTTCGTATGGAAGTAAATCGTAAAAAACGATAAGATCGGTAAAAGCGTAAAAAATGATATTTGACAAAATACGTAAAACGACAAAATCGTGAAAATTACGAAAACGCCTCGAGATATTATTTGTTATTACGAAAATACTCTAGTTCGTGAAAATGGGCGAAAATACTCTAGTTCGTGAAAATGGGCCGTACATACTCTAGTTCGTGAAAATGGTAGAAAATACTCTAGTTCGTGAAAATGGGCGAAAATACTCTAGTTCGTGAAAATGGGCCGTACATACTCTAGTTCGTGAAAATGGGCGAAAATACTCTAGTTCGTGAAAATGGGCCGTACATACTCTAGTTCGTGAAAATGGGCGAAAATACTCTAGTTCGTGAAAATGGGCCGTACATACTCTAGTTCGTGAAAATGGGCGAAAATACTCTAGTTCGTGAAAATGGGCCGTAAATACTCTAGTTCGTGAAAATGGGCCGTAAATACTCTAGTTCGATAAATCGGGCCAAAACACTTTAGTTCGTTAAAATTTAGCCAAAACACTCTAGTTTGGTAAATGGGCCAAAGCCCACTAAATTGTTAAATGGACAAATTGCTTTAATTAAGGGCCAAATGAAATGATATTGATAAACCCATCATGTTATGTATTGTTAATAAATTTTATATTTTAAAGTACATGCATAATTGCATGGGTGGGATATATGAAGAGAAGAATGGCGATGCCACAATATCGGCTTATTGCCTCTAGTTCGGTGGTTTCGCCACAATATCGACTTATTGCCTCTAGTTCGGTGGTTTCGCCACAATATCGGCTTATTGCCTCTAGTTCGGTGGCTCGCCACAATATCGACTTATTGCCTCTAGTTCGGTGGCTATGCCACAATTATAAAAAGGCTTAATGCCTACGATTGGTGTGATGGCGGGGTGGGTTGACTTGATCCCCGGGTGTGATGGTTGGTACGGGGTGTTAGCGGATGGATATTAGGTTTGGGTGGGAATTACATTTTTCATGCATTATTAATTATTTTAAATTCATGATATATTGTTGAATTCGAATTGGGCTCAAGCCAAAGATAATATCTTGACAATCGGCCCAATAATGGTGGTAAGTGAGTTACACATCGAGTTCTAAGTAACTCACCCTTTAATTTCTTTCCATCTCGTAATGGAACCGATGTGGACTTGAAATGAGGATGACTTCGTGGAGGCCATCTTGCTAAATATGGGTTATTTAAAACTCGAACTTTTAAATAATTATTTTTACTATTTTGGGATGTTGTAATAAATGGCCTCTATAAATAACTTATGGATTTATATGTGTTTGGAATTTAAACTTTATTTTGGACTTTTAAATCATGGGCTATGATTATATGATGCTTTATAAAAATAAATTTGGGTTTTCAAGTATATGAAATTCTTTTATAAATAATTCTTTTATTGTTAACTCTTTAACAAATCTCTTAACTGATTTTTTAATAATACAATGATTTTCAACTAATGTTTCAAATATTTATCAAAATCAAATACTCTTCAAATTTTAAACCCTGTATAAAATGTAGTTTTCAACTCATTAAAGATTTAAGAATAGCACGAATCATGTAACAAACCAAATCTAGTCTCGACGCATAAATAGGGTTTGGGGTGTTACATTAGGGTAATTCAGGTCATTTTATGATCGGGGTAATTTTATAAATTTCCCAAATCGAGGTGTCTTGGATATTTTGTAAAGTTTTTGAATACTTGTGCAAAATCAAAAATTATTATTAAAATCGGGGGTAGTATGGTAATTTTGGAAAATCAAGGGCATTTTAGTAATTTTACCACTAAGGGTATTTAGGTAAATTTGTAAATCGAGAATTCTTAAAAGTTTTTCCAAAATAATAATTTTCAAAATTCCAAAAGGGTAGTTCATTGACTTTAAAACTAGGGTTTCCATTAAAATATGGCTAGTCCCTTTTGGGTTTTAATTATTGAGTTTAGCCCGTGACTAAGTCCTCTTAGTTAGGGTGAACCGAAGCTACGCACCAGGTAGGATTCGAGTGGATAGGAGGTGAGTCACACGGACTACTTAAATACCAAGCTCCCACCGAAACCAATCCTAGACATGCACACAATGGTTGCCACACCCTAACTCAGTGACTTGGACACAGGTTTGTTTAATTGTGCATTAGAGTCTTATGTAATTGTTGGGGTAAACTAGTCCTAAGGTTTAATTCCTAATCCACTAATCTACATCCCTATATATCCCTACATACAAATCACAAAGAGGTTAGGAGTACTTACCTGGTGGACTTCGGGTCGAAGTCTCAGGTGCCATGCCAGAAAAATCTGCTTATCTCTTAATAAAATCCCAATTTCTAAAGAAAGAGAAACGTTTTGGGCCCTAAAAGCCCTCAAGGCTGAGTTTCGAACCGGGCTCTGATACCAAGCTGAAACACCCCAAACCCGGCCCACGAGCCTCGACCGAATCTGGTATGTTCCCCGGTGTAAACCGTTTCAAATTCTTTTGTTACTTTGGAAAATCTGGGTTTTTGAAAGAATGATTGTTTTTGGGTTGGGCTCGAGTTAAAAACAAGTTTATTTTATATTGGAAACCCCTTTAGGTTGGGCGACAAAAACACTTAGGAATTAATTTAAAATAAATTTATTTAGTCTTTAATTCATAAAAATTTTCGAAACATAATACTTTAAAAGTAAAATAAAATAAAATAGTTCACTATGGCCTTATTACATCAAATAAATCCAAATAATTGGGAGTACTTAATTAAAAATAAAAGTCCGAATTGTAAAATTTCTTGCTGTGCATGGCCACCTTTAAGCTCCCGCTGACCCGGTCCATTACTGATCATTACCTGAAAAACGTTCCCACAACGGGGTGAGTCAAACAGACTCAATGTGTACACAAACACTATGTCCAAATAGATTCAGGCATATTATCACATCACATACATAATCATATAGCAGATATAAATTAATGATGCAACCCAAACCCAACCTATATGTCATCCGCTACATATCACCCGTACCATCCTGCACACTGTGGGGACTACTAAGTCAACCCTCCATCCGCAACACACCATCGAAGGCGTCATTGCAATGGCGTGCTCATCGCCCTTATAAAATTCGTGGTCTTAGGTCACCACATTCGGATATCGTGGTCTTAGGTCACCACATTCGGATATCGTGGTCTTAGGTCACCACATTCGATTATCGTGGTCTTAGGTCACCACATTCAGATATCGTGGTCTTAGGTCACCACATTCACTTCCCTTTTATATAACCCATATGCCCCATATCATACATATCATGCATTAACATGCCAAATTCTTATTTCACATTCTTATAATGTCATATGTGTGTCGTAATGGATATTTAACATAATCCTAGTAGGAGTAGGAAGCGTGCACGAGTACTTTGTACCATAGTATGGTACTTTAGCCATATTCACATTCTTATAAACATGCTCATATTAAATTTTAGCCATAATTCTTATTAAAAGATAGTGTGGGTACACACGATATACTTATCAATTCTTGAAATTTCAAAACTCGTTCTATCGCTTTAGATCTTTAATTCCTATATTCTACCAACCCTAACATGTTAGTAAAAAGACATTCTATTATAAATCCCAATCCTAGTTGGATTGTTGTAATCAAATTCTTACCTTGGTGCCGATTGGATTAAAAATTAAATCCTGAAACTTTGTGATGCTTCTTTTTTGCAATCGGCTATACCCTTAATCATTGAACTAGTTAGTTTCGTCTTTTTTAAAAAATAAGAATTAGATCTAAATACCACAATAGGGCCTTGGCCGAATGTCAGATTCACTTACCTTTATGAATCTAAATTCCCGAAAACCTCGACTTACTTACATTGTCTTCCTCCTAAAATCAAGTCATCTAATTTTTACCTACATTCGGCAATCCTCCACTTATTCAACAAACCAAAATTCTCAATTATCTTAGCCCATATGGTATTCGGCCAAAAATAAAAGAATAGAAAAGGGCCATTCGGCCACCTACCATTAATTACTCACCTTCGGCTTTTCCAAAATCGGCACTTCTGGCTTATTATAAAGCAGGATTCGGCTTTTAGGGCTAAAGAAGAGAAATTGATAGGCATAGAAAATTGATTCGGGTTAGATCTTGATGAGAAGAGAGGAAGAAATCGTGAGGAAAAGAAATCCCAAAACTTACCGAATCACTAAAGAACATACGGCCTATGGTGCGCCTTCGGGAAACTAAAACACCCTTGTAGATTTGACTTTGAGGCTTAGAGAGATTCGGCTATAGGCTTGAAACTTATCCTCGGCTTTTGATTGGTTTTGCAAAGGAAAAAGAATTGATGATGGGAAGCACAGGGTATTTCGGTTTTACAAGGAAAGAAAAGGAAGATATAGAACTTAGAAAAATTCGGCAAGACTAGGGGATTTTGTTTTCAGCTTTGTGGAGAATTGAAAAGAAAAAAAAAGAATAATGGCAGAGAGAATTCGGAAGAGATTTAAAAAAGAGAAGAAAAAATGCTGAATGGCCTTAGTTTTCCTCTTTTTGCCGAAATTACTAAGCCTAGAGAGTCCCCTTTCTTGGTTATCACTCTCATATCTTTATTTTCCTAGCTTAGCCGAAATTCTAAAAGAATTTGACTTCAACTTAAACTCCTACCTTAGTCTCCCTATGCCGTCCATCTCCTTACCTTAGGAGTGCCGAATTTTAACCCATTATTTTGGGCTTCATGTGGCCATACTAGGCCCAAGTTATCCTAGCATATGGCATCATTTCCAAAGTCCTAAGTGGCGTCTCCAGGCCATTTTTCTAAGCCCGATTTTGTCACATTTCCAAGGTTCCTTACATTTCCTTACATTTCCAAGCTTCCTCTTAAGACTTAATATTTTCTAAAGCATTTCCTTACATTTCCTTACATTTCCTTACATTTCCAAGCTTCCTCTTAAGACTTAATATTTTCTAAAGCATTTCTTACATTTCCTTACATTTCTTTACATTTCCAAGCTTCCTCTTAAGACTTAATATTTTCTAAAGCATTTCCTTACATTTCCTTACATTTCCTTACATTTCCAAGTTTCCTCTTAAGACTTAATATTTTCTAAAGCATTTCCTTACATTTCCTTACATTTCCTTACACTTCCAAGGTTCTAAAATGCACACAACACATTCACAACACATGAGGCATACTATTTCATAAAATTTTAGCCATAGTGCATAAGCCCTAATCCGGGATATTACAAATTTCATGCAAATATATGAGTGGGTAGACCCTGGATCAATTAAAGCTACAACATGAATATTATAGAGAGAAAATGTACCCATGATCACGTCGGGGGAGGATGCCTCTTTGCGAGCACGAATGGCATAAGTTCTCATCGGTGCTCTACCCTCAACTCTTGTAGTCTGTTCTCTAGATGAATTCTTGCTACTCGTCTCATTTCCTAGGTTTTTTTGTGGTCTTCCCCTAGCAGTACTTCCCGGTCTAGTATTATGTGACTTCTCTTTCTCACCCACCTCAAGGCAATCTCTGATAAAATGGTCTAGAGACCCACACCTAAAACAAGCCTTCTCGTTTGCTCGGCACTCACCAGAATGACATCTGCCACACTGCGAGCATTTCGGTCTACTCGGTTGGGTATTGCCAACACTAGCAACTGAAGTAGTCTGAGCCTTAGACCCCGAGAACTGTTTGCCCTTACTTCGGTTTGAAAACCCGGCTGAAGTGGCTGATCGAGTAGCAAAATCCCTTGATTTCTTAGATGAGAATTGATATGACTTATTTAGTTGCCTCTTTCTCGAGTCACGGGACTCAATCTCAGCTCTTATTTTCTCTTTGGCCAACTCTTCAGCCTTACAGGATCTATCTACCAACACCACAAATGAACTCTGACATATAAACGGATATCCTCATTTAACCCGTCCTTGAACCTTTTGCACATGATAGCCTCTGTCGATACGCACTCTCGAGCGTATTTTTTGAGCCATACAAACTCACGCTCATATTCAGTCACCGTCATTCGGCCTTACTTTAATTCCAAGAACTCCTTTCTTTTTTGGTCGATGAACCTTTGGCTAATGTACTTCTTCTGGAATTCCTCTTGGAAGAATATCCAGTTAACTCTCTCCCTTGGTACCACCGACATAAGGGTGTTCCACCACTGATAGGCCAAATCTCTTAAGAGAGATACTACACACTTCTTGCACTTTTCAGGCGTGCATGAAAACTCATCAAATACCCTGATGGTATTCTCAAACTAGAATTCCACCCTCTCCAGGTCCTCATCCTCACTAGCTCTAAATTTCTCGACCCCTTATTTTCGGATCTTATCAACCGGAGGTCTTTCCTTCTCACTACCTCAACCACTTGAGGAGCTACAGGAATGGGCTGGGGAATAGGCGGGGGTGGAGGGGGTTAAGCATTAGGATTTGCTCGAATGTACTCAGTGTACCAATTAATCATCATATGAAGAAAGGCTTTTGAGCCTCTTCTCCCTAACCTATATTCTCGGGCCTACTCTCTGCTGGAGCGGTCCCTTGCGCAGGAGCAGACGCATTACTTGCAGCATCATCGGCTGTAGCTCGGTCGAGATCAGAATCCATTTACTATATAAAAATGTAATTCAAATTGTTAGGAGTCGTCACACTATCATTACACAATTACTCTTACGTATGGCATATATAGCTAGACTCATATTTACTCTACGTTAGTTCGAGAATCGACTAAACCGTAGCTCTGATACCACTAAATGTAACACCCCTTACCCGTATTCCACTCCAGAACTGGGTACGAGGTTTTACCGGACTTAACTTACTTGCACATACCACTTTGGGCTTTAAAAAAAATTCATCCCCAACTTAAAATTTCTCATTCATATGCATAACATCCCCAACTTTTATGCACTTAGAAATTTTTTTTTGCCTAAACAGAGGCCTCACGCCCGTGTGAAATGGAACACGCCCATGTGGGCAGGCCGTGTAGTCTCACACGCCCATGTTCTTAGCTCGTGTGGTATTTATTTTCTAATTTGAACCTACAGGGGTTTTCACACTACCGGACACACGCCTGTGCCCCTGGCCTATGTCCCTCACACGGCTTCGACACGCCCATGTCTTAGCCCGTGTGCCAAAACCATGGCATTCTGCTTATGACATCATCACTTCACTATGGTCACACGGCCAAGGCACACGCCCGTGTCCTTAGACCGTGTGTCGAATTAAATTCCAAATTTTAAGTGTAGACTTCACACGGCCTAGGCACACACCCATGTCCATGGTTGTGCCTCCCACACGGCTGAGACACACACTGCCATGTCTCTACCCGTGTGTTTACTACAGAGCATACTGACTTGCAAGCCTAGCATGCAAGGGCACACACGGCCGATCAACACGCCCATGGGGCTGACCGTGTGTCACACACGGCCTAGACACACGCCCGTGTGTCTACCCATGTGGACATTAAAAAAGCTATATTCCAAGCCAAATGCCACCCTACATAGCAACCATACTTATACCAATTCATTTCTACATAACTCATGACCCTAAGGCACTTCCAAGAACTCAATTCAAAGCATCCACACAAGCATAAACTTCATAATTTCATCATCATTGAATATAAATAAACTTGTCATGTATTGGCCCAATTCCAATGACCATTTACAAAATGACTTTGATAACATAAATAGCCAACATTTTGGCTATCAATATGACATAACAAAATACCAAAGTCCTATACATGCTATACTCAAATTAAATCAAACTTTGTTATACCAAAGAGATGTCGATAGTGTGATTTCGAACTCTAATGTCCCACGATCCTCAAGTTATCTTGGCAATACTACAAGGAAAAGAGAAATGAGAGGGGTAAGCATAAAGCTTAGTAAGTTTGCATGAAGATAAATAGTAACAATAAGCTCATGATGGCATCAATCCATGGCATTAGATAACCACCCAAAATCTTAAGCATTTTTCCATAACTTACTCGTAGTCATTTTTATCTAGCACATACCATGCCACATATCGTAAACATTCCTCGTGAATTACTCACGGGTACCTGTGTTCACGCAATCACATGACTTTAGTACTAATCTCATTTCTATTTCCAAGCTTATCTATTTATCCCACTAAATCACTAGGGATACTCAAGATGCATATTCATCGTCAATAACATAAACACGAAGCCAATGCCACATCCCAGATGTGGTCTTACATGGGGTCATCTCTGAGTGCTGATGCCATATTTCAGATATGGTCTTATACAAAATTTCACATCAAGTATCGATGCCATATCCCGAATATGGTCTTATACGATTCTCATATTCAATACCGAAGCCATATCCCAGATATGGTCTTATACGGGATCTCAATTCAGTGCCGAGGCCATGTCCCGACATGGTCTTACATGGGACCTTATTCATCTCATGTCTCGATGATAGTATTCTCACATTCATTATAGTCCAACCGGGACTTCAACATCTCAACTTTTATCATCTTTCTCATTCAACACCAATACTCAATTTCATAGAATATCATGTATCATTATAATATCAAACACTCTCAAACATACTAGCATAAATGTTGAATTTATCACATACAAACTTACCTCGATTTCAAAATAAGCTAGATCGTCGATCTAGTCCAATACTTTGTTCTTTTCCCGGTCGAGGTTAATTCTTGGTTCTTCTTTATCTATAATAGAAAATTAGCTCATTTAATAATCACATTAATAATTACATTTCAATAATCATGCTTTGGAAAAATTACTATTTTGCCCTTAGACTTTTACAAAATGACCATTTTACCCCTAGGCTCGGTAATCAATTCTAATCAAATTTCTACCTTTAACGAGCCTAGGTGAACATTTATTTCTCTTATTTGCAACCATCAAAACTCATTATTTCACACATTTACCTCACATTTTACAACGTTTACAAAAAGGTCCTTTTAGGCATTTTTGTGGTAACCCCTTTCACAAAAGTTGTTCATCTAACAACTAAGACCCATTTTCTTCCATAAAAATGCAGCAAACTACTTAAAAACTCTCATGGCAAAACTCTAAGCTCTTCACCATTTTACAAAATAGTCCCCTCTTTAGAAAGCTTAAGCTTTAGGGGGTCCAAAAGTACAATTTTTATCAAGAAACGATCACTAGAACACTTACTTGTAAGGAGAAGAGTGTGCTGAAATTTTTGAGCTCTCAACCCCTATTTTTGCTGCAAATTTTTGGCAGAAAGAAAGGAGAAGAAAGATGATATCTTTTCTTCTTTATTTTATTTTATTTCCTAGACAATTTATCACCTAATCCACCAACTTGACCAATTTTGACATATTTTGTCTCCTATGGCCAGTCAACCATCACTTAAGGGGGCTAATTGCCCTTTAAAGACCTCAAATTAATATTCCATAGCTATTTGGCACCTTTAGCTTGTAATTTTGAACTTTCGCACTTTATGCGATTTAGTCCTTTTTCGCGATTAAGCATGAAATCGCTAAAATTAAAGCACCAAAATTTTCATGCACTCATATAATCATGCTTTAACTCATAAAATAACATGAAAATAATTTTCTCCGACTTCGGATTAGTGGTTCCGAAACCACTGTTCCGACTAGCCCCTAAATCGGGCTGTTACAACTACACCACAGTAAATAAAAAATATATTTATTTTGGCAAAATACTCATACTTTTTTTATACAATATTAGAGGTGAGAGATGGAGATAACACAATCTAAATTCGTGTCGAACAGGTATTTGATCGTGCAAATTAATTTTTAAGGTCAAACTAATTTCAAAGTAGATATTCTAAGAACTCTTCCAAGTATAGTGTTATTATTTGTGAAAATAATACTTGACATTGTTATAAAGAAATTAATTAATCATAAAAATAATTAAAAATATCATTTTATATAATAAATAATTTAAAATATTTATAAAATGTTATTAAATTAAATAAAATTAAAAATTCAAATATTTTTAATAATTTCATAAAAATCAAATAATTTAGAAATTTCAATGCAAACACACCGATATACCATTCCCATTGCGGTATATTTTATTTTTATACATTATTCATCTAATTTTAATTACAAAATTTTAATTTTATAACATTAATTTATAAAAATTAATATTATATGAAATATTATGTAAAACTAATAATTGATTAAATTTTATAAAATTTTGAAACAGATGAGGATTAAGTAAATAATTAGAGTGAGCAAAACTCGATTCGACTCAAAAAATTGAAAACAAATTTGAATTTCGAGTTAAATGAATCGATTTATTCGAATTAATCGAATTATTCGAGTCAACTTGAATTTTTTTTTACTTTCCCCTAAAATTTTTACTTCCTCCCACTTTCTCTCCAAAACTCTCCCCTACCATCCCACCCCTCCCAATTTTTTTTAAATATCCCCCCCCCCCAAAAAAAAAAATATTACTTCCCCATTTACTTTCCCTCAAAATTTTACCCACTTAACCCCCAAAACTTTTACTCCCCTTCCATCCCATATTCTTCTACCCCAAACCCATTTCCCTCCCCTAATTTTTTTGAATACCCCTCCCCAAATTTTACTCCCTAACCCTCCTAAACTTTTACTTCTCACATTTTATCCCAAATCAAAAATTAAAATCATCCAAAAATATCTCTAAACCTAAATAGTAACAATTTTATTTATTTCTACTATTTATATTATTAAATTAAATTTCACATTTTGTACTACTTGTATTATTGGATTATTTAATTATATTAAATCTTTATAATTTTTTATTAACATTGAATTATTGAAATATTAGTATTAGAATTTTACGTTGGTATTAATTTTACATTTTATCTATAAGATAACATTTATAAAAAAATCATATTTTTACATTTAATATATTTTTAATTTCAAAATACATAATGACAAGAATCGAAGATAATTAAAACAACTAAATAAGCAAAAACATTAACCCGTATATAAAAGATTAATAAATAAATTATAAAGAAATAAAAAATAACAAATTTAATTACAAGTGGACAAATTTAATTACGTTGAATAACAATGATTACAATGACTTATTATCGTTTCTTTAATTTAACTCGAATAAATATATTTAATCCAATTCCATCTCACTCGACTCGATAAAATTTTAAATCAAGTTAAAGATGATAAAATAAAATTTATCAACTCGATTAACTTAAAATTTTTTCATTCGATTCAATCAAACACTCACCCCTAGTGTCAAGGCAGGTTTGGGGCTAAAACTTCTAATCACATACAAGGCAGATAAGTTCAGGTATAAACACAAAAAATCAGGACGTGTAAAAAACTCACCACAGCCCACATCCTCGGACGTGAGTATAAACGTGGAACATCCAATGTAATCTGTGATTCAGTGGGCTCGATATACTGGTAGCTCAACTTATAAACCGTTTGTTACAATTAGCAACAGAGAACAGGCGTTTAGCAATGGCCATGGGCAAAACATTATCGTCTAGCCTCTTTCGGCTAAAGGTTAGAAAAATGTAGCAAAAATTGTGAGGGAAAGTGAAAGAAAGATTCAGTGGTGTGGTGGAGTGGAGAGACCACCAAGCGGATGTCCTACAGTTTCTCTGCCTGTAGAATCCTGAGTTGCCACATTAAAGGCTCCATTCTCAGCAATGTCTAAAGCAACATCTGCATCATTTGGTGCCCCAGCATTGCCTGTTCGGACTGGGCGGAGTAGACCTTGCAATCTCAATAAATAGCTCTGGCTGAGAGGCTGAGTTCTCACGTATTGGGTTGTTGTGACTATGCTGGCAGATGACCGTTCCGAATCAGCACTTCGGAGATTGGATAAGGCACTTAAGTCAAGATTTGGGAACACAGAACATCGGCATCGAGGACACTTCACATTCAGTCTAAGCCACTGGTCAATGCACTCTACATGAAAATTGTGAGCACAAGGCAATCCACGAACCTGCACCACTCCTTGTTAGATACTCAAGCTAAAGATAAACCAAATATCATTTACTTTGTTTTCATACTATAAAATAGCACTCTGTGCAAGCACCTTCAGATTTCAAAACAGGGAAAGTTGTCATCATAGAGTAATATTTATTAGGTATTTTATTTTCCATATGATCAGTGTGAGTTGCAGTGACTCCGAAAATAATATATTTGAGCCAGGAATCTGCAAACTGGGGACTACGAGTATAAACTTCATAATAGATCCAACATACATAACAGATTTCATATTGACGTAATTACCTTTAAAGAGCCAATTCACAGGCCACAAATCCAACTCACTTATAATTGATGGAGAATAGTAGCCCTATCTAAGCTTAACCATGAACATTTGTAGAGTATAAATGGAAGACCTTAGAGAAGTGCTTGAGTTGACCTAGAAGGTTTTACCTCATTCCCTACATGGAACTCTTCCAAGCAGATTGGACATTCACTGCAATCAGTTGGAACAGCCTTCAACCTGAATTTTGGAAGCTCTTGAATGAGTGCTTCCACTGCTTCTCTCTGAGCAAAAACCACAAAAGATAAATAAATATTAAGGAGAGATCAAGATTGAAAATCTACGAGAGGGGCTTCAGCCTCACCTTTAATGGAGGACCAAATTATCTAAGGGGTTTACTTTATATTTTTAACGTTTACTATAACTTTTACATATATTCAGGATATTTCAAACTAATTAGTATTTTACTTTTATTTTCAAATACTGGGTTTTAAGGGATTCGGTCATTTTGCGCTTTTTAATCAGGAATTGCATCTAGCTATAAACCAATGCTATCTTAGTTTCAACTGGCTTTTAAGCATTGAATATTTAATTATTGAGATTTTTCCATCTATTAATCCCATTAGGTTTTCTCCCTTAATCATGTTCCTCTCAGATACTCTGTTCTCCCCTAATTGTTCTTGTTAATTTCAAAGTTCCTCTCTAAATTTATAAATTCTATTTCTTCTCCCTAATTGTTCTACAAGACTCGTTCTAGGTATTTAAAAAATAAATAAATAAATAAAGGAATTTATTAATGTGGCTCATAATAACTAAGCACCAACCTGAGCAGGAGTCAAATAAAGTCCAGGATGGTATGGTGCAGTATCTTGGCCCATGCCTCTCATCTCTTGACCAGCAGCCTCAAATGCCCAATCTGGTACGCGAATCATGTCTACCAAAACCTAGATTAAACTAGGTGTTTAGTTCAGAAGCCATCAAACTAAAGTGATACCAAATACAGAAATAGAACTTCTCTGAAACTACCAACACTTGCACATAAATACTTAGATAAGTACTTTTTAACAATTAGAAACTTGACAAAACTAAAACAAAAGTGACTAAATCAAATGAAAGATAAAGTCAGCATCAATAAGGTTAAAGATGTGAATGATTGAAACGTCTCTAGGTACTTGTTTGAATTCAAAGGGGAGGTCAAGTACAAAAGAAGTCTTAATGAAGAAGCTATAAAGGATATCATGCACTGGAGAAACTGAAGTGACTCAGCAGAACTAAGCAGCAGCACCTTTCCATGATCAACATTCTTTTGTATTCACATAACTGAATTAGATTCCGACTCAAATAAAGATAAATATAGTTCTCTGAAAACACCAAACTAGAAATTCCAATCAAGCTTACTACAACAATCTCCAATAGAAAGCAAAATGAAAAATAACCGTTTAACACATAAATTGTGCAAATATTTACATCATAAACACCACAGTAACCATTTTATACTCAAATAAATACTAGTTAATCTCCTTTGTTTATCTAAATTCATTAAACTTTCCTTGTGCATTTATCAGAACGGAAGTATATTTTATCCATACTTCAACACTAAACAAAACTCACTGTGAATATTTTATTTGTACAAAACTTCTTGTAGGTAATAGTGAACAAAGGAAAAGTTCACAGGCGAGAAGTTGATGTAGTTCCATAGGACTGGGAGAAGTTGAACACTAGAATCTGTTTGATAACAACCAAAAGCAAGAGTTCTTGAGAAACATCTTTCCTAACACCAGCATTTTGAGGGCATGTACTATCAACCTCCATTTTACTCTATGCAATTAAATTGTCATATCGAATCCGTTTTGAACTTGCAACATTCTCTAAGCCAATATGGGTTTTGCACTTGGGTTTCAAGGAATTAGCTCTCAAACAAAGGCCATAACCACAAGAGATCCATTGTTATCCACACTGTTTTCTAGGTCCTTAGCAAAAGCTTTGGTGATATATACTTCTTTCTCTCTTCTTTTGGAGCATCACAAGCTGGAGCAATTTTTTCAAGAGCTGGTGTGCTGACAGCTGATTTACCATCTAAATTTTTTTCATCTACCTCAACCATTGTCTTGTTTGATATATGAGCAGTATAGGACTATTCCTGCTCTCAATGCTAGAAGGTTCGCCAACTTTAGGTTTTGTTGAGCAGGTTTCAGAGAAAACTACAGCATTTAAAGTAGTTCTTATAGTAGCTGCATGTGGTTTTACAATGTCTAGTTGTCTGCCCACCACGCTCATGATCCGCATAGATGCACTTGCCATTTCTAACCAGTCATAAAGGCTGTCAATAGTCTTAAAAGTAGTCTTCAGATAAATCAATTATTAAGAATTCCATAGAACCAGCTAATTGATCAAGAATATCATTCAACCAATGTATATTCCACAAGGAATGATCATCTAGATGATAACACACTTTAAAGAATGTTTCCATCTCTTGGATTTTAATGTTGGATACAGAGATGGTCTATAAAGCACATACACAGACACATAATATGGGTAAGACATGACAATAAAATATTTTTTTATATTTTTAAATGTACTAATATTTAATATACATATTAATTCAATTTTAAATTCAATTTATACCCTAATTCAAAAATAATCAACCTCCTCTATAACAACTCCATTTGTCTGACAAAACTTTTTGATGTTATGCAGAAGGGTTATTATACACCTATAACTACATTTAAAATACCTATAACAACATTTGAGACACCTAAAACAATAATTGAGATTGAAATCATATTTGAATATTTTTTAAATTTTATATTAAAAACTATAATATATTATAATAATATTAATTAGTGAGATTTAGATCGTATCTTTAATTAGTAAATGTTTTTCAACTTTGACCACTTATTCTTTAGATTTTATTATACATAAAATTTGAAAAACATACTATAAAAACTTTAGATAAAGTAGTTTTTAAATATATTTTTATAGAATCTAATTAGTTAAAATATTTAAAATAATTGAGGCCAAATTTTAAGAAGTTTGACCTCAAAAATGTCATTTGTGCCATTTTTATTGAGACATATAGAGTATTATCTACGGTTGTAATTTCATTTATTAAAATTATTTTCATTTAATAAAATATAATTAATATATTTTTTATACAAAATTTTAACATTTTACTGAAATAATATCTTAATTAAAATGTATTATTTTTATTTAGCTTAGAAATAGAACTAATTTTACTAAATTTTGATGAAGAGGCTATTATAAAAAACTAATTTAGTAAAGAGTTTACTTCATACTTTATGATTGTTATAGATAAAAAGTTGTTATGAAGTATAAAAATAAAATATAAAAATTGGTTCTACATAAACTTGGTTGTTATAATAAAATGTTGTTATAGAAGGTAGTTGACATAGAGAGGATTGACTGCATAGTAAAAGTAAAAAAACAATTAAAATTATTATTTAAGCTAATGGTGTGATAAAAGAGACTATTGGAAAGAGAGCATTTGAAAATTGGGTTTTTCCTTTCAAGTGAAACTTTAATCAGTTCTAGAACAATTAAAAAAATGTTTTATACCATTTTAGTCTTTCATTTTCTCTGGAAGTATCTTCTCTCTCCCTCCCTCCTTCAACCCAAAACCAAACAAAGCATCACCATTATCACCATCAATGGCAATTGCCAGTTACCATTGATCGGTTTTTGAATAACTAGAAAATAAATACCTCATTTTATCCTTCTCAACCTCCTAATCACAATTTATAAGTTTAGATTCTTGAAACCCTTCATGGAAAGTGTAGATCTAAGTTTAAAAGATATTTTTTACCCATTCTGAGTTTTCAGCCACTGAAATCCCATGTCCAAGTCACTTGACCAAGTTTGACCGTGTCCAAATCTTGTATTATATTTTTGTTGCATCTCATATGTATTTCAACGTGTTGACAGCATTACGATGTCAAACACCGAAACAACAACGATATGAGAGTCTTCTTGTTGTGTCCATGCTTTGTAAGCAATGGTAATGCTTATTCTTGGAAAGTTGGCTAGCATCCTAATCACCATTTTAAGGGAGTATCGATTTTACATGTCTTGGTCTTCATCATCGTTGTCTCTACTCTTCCTCATTAGAGATCTCACGGTTCATGCCAAACATATTGGGACTCTCAACTATGTTTGGGGTGAAATATGGGTCAATTTCATCCTGATCTTTAACTTCTCAAAATCCCTTCACTAGAGCACTCGACTCTTTAAGTAGTGAAATTTGTCGACTAAGTGCATCTATCACAATGTTGGACCCCTCTTCACCTTTAATTATTTTTTTGTATGCTCATCATAAATAAGTGTTGATAGATCATATTCTTGCTCTTTCCAATGCATCTTGCAAAGAAAATCAATAAATTCAACAATAATTCCACCCTTGTCTTACCATATGATTTGTGGGTCTAGCATCATGGAAGGGGTTTTCTTCCTCACCAAATTCATATTTATCAACGAGACTATCTTTTGATATGTCACTCTGATTGTGGGCACCTTCCAAAATTTCCATCCAGGTTTCCACTTTTTCTTATCACAACCAATTCTTCAATCGCATGTCATAATGCAACCAATTCTGTTTCTTGACAGTTGACACTAAGTTCCTCCTCGATCTCTAACACGTCCAACCATGGCTTAAAAGCAAACCCTAATCTAGATCCTACATTTTATCTAGGCTTTGATACCAAAATTGATGCTGTTTAGACAGAAAAACAGCAGCAATCGAAAGAAAGGCATAAAAATGGTTTAGAAAGAAAGTGAAACTCTAAAATTCATAAGGTTATAGAAAAACCTCTAGTTTCTTATATTAATTCAAAGAATATAATAATAATGTTGTAGCTGTAATAAAGTTACAGCATATTTATAATAGACTTCCTTGCAAGTAAATTTACTAGGTTTTCTTGCAAATAAAGTTCTATTCTTAACCTTAGATTTAAACCCCAAGGAAAACTAATAATCCTAGACATGCAAAAGATATCTAAAACTTAAAATAAATATTATAAAATAAAACTGAAAAATAAATATTAATGATAAAGCTCCCATATTAAAGATATATGTAGTAAGAGATTAAGAACTCACCCCATATTCTGAAATAGGAATACCCTGCTGAGCACGTAATAAGTGTGCTTGTCTCCGTGTCATCCACTACAGAAGATGAATTTCATGAAGAAAGATAAGAAAATAGTAATAGAAAATTAACATAACAAACAATTTAGATGTACCATACATGCATCCAGGACATGAGAACATGATATAAAAAGAAAGAAACAGAAACAAAAGACAGTTGTCATCATGGGTATGTAACATACAGATTACGGCAAGGTCATTGACGAATTAAAAGGCACTCTACTGTAGTATAGGCATGACTAACCTTTCCAACAGACATACAAGCAATGCAAAGCAGTCCACAGTAACTGAAAAGCAGCCAAATCAGGAAACCATATTTCTGACCTTCTTTTGGCAACTGCATATGTTTGCCATATTACCTCCAGTCCAGTGATAAGATAGCATTTACAAGAGAATGATCCTGACTACTGTGAAAGCATTAAACACTTACACAGTTCCTAGCACTAGTGAACCATAGAGTGCCAATTACAGTCCAGGCCCAAAGAAACGGATAAAGTAGCATAGACAGAATTGAAAGGACCACTATTCTTCCACAAAATCGAGCATACCTCTGCTGCCACCCAAAATCCCTAGAAGTAAATCAAGTCAAGCATAAGATAAGTACCTGTAAAGTAAAATGTTAGCTACTAACAGAATACTACCTTTTACAGAAGAAAGAGTTGCAGGTAACTGCAACTGAGAATCAAACAGGACAAAAGTATAAATAGATTTTTTAACTGTAATGGCTAATTGGCATTCTAGTATCTAAGTTGAGCGCAGGACCGCACGAGCATGAATTAAAAAGCAACGGTTCAGACTTCATGATGAAAAACTCTTAAGCCCATGTTCAAGCTCCGTTGCTTAAACTACTTAATAGCTACGAGTAAAAGACAAGTACTTACAAACCCATTCCAGCGGCAAGCCCATTATCTACAAACATCAAAAGACGAAAAATGAAGACAGTAGTGTAGTCAACCTGAAACATTAAGTTTCGAATTCATAAGAAACTTTTCCTGCATCAGCAAAATTCAGAAGGAACCAACTTTTCAATCCATACAAAATTCCCAAAACCAAAACGAATAAAAGAACACTCACCACGATCCATATATGCAACGGGTATGTACAATGATGATAACGCTTCCAATTGATAGCAACAATGATTCTAAAGGAAAAGAATTGTTAAAAGAACAAACAAGTACTTCTCAAACAAACACAAAAGAAGATAACAAAAGATTCATTTCCCATCCCCTTTACTCCAATTTTCCCAACAATCAAACTTTACCAAAACAAAAATAACTTTAAAAAAAGAAATCCATAGATGTACAGAACTAGCAAGAAAATCCTAAACCCAAATTAAAAATAATGAAAAATCAAAAGAGAAAAAGGATACACACTTGTAGCCAGCATAGACAAGAAGAACCCATCATACCTGCAAAAACCAAAAACAAAAAGCAAATAATAAAATCTCAATTCTTATCTGCATAAATAAGAAAAATTAAAGAGATGAAAAACAAACCACTTGAAATCGACACCTCTGATTGCCATAGAGGAAAGAGTTTAGAGAAGTATAACAGAAAAAAAGAAAAGAAGGGGGCGGGAGGTTTAGAGAGTGTAAGAACAGCAAAACCCAAGAGATCTGATATTCATTTGGAAGAAAAAAAGAGAAAAGGAAACAAAGAAGAATGAAATTGAACAAGAATATATCCCTACTATGATTATCTTTGTTTTAGTTATTGATTCATTAAGCAGAAACTAATTTACGGGAATAACAAAGAAAAGAAAAAAAAAAATAGGTGAAGGTGAAGAGGGCGCAGTAGGATTTTGAAGACTTGTAAGTAAACGGAAGGGCAGACATTAATCAATCCGAGGTGGAAGGGAAGGCCTAGAATTTAATTAATTTTTAGTAATTAATTACACTTATAACAAATGTTTTTTACAAAGTGTGGCTTTAAGAAAAAAAACAAAAACAAAATTGATTTGGACGGTGGGGAGTTGATGACACGTGTGATAGTGTGGTTACGTGCTTGAATTGAATTAGGATCGGTTAGATTAGGTATGACATTTTTAGCACAAAGAATCCTACTCCTTGCTATGCTTTTATTTCTTCGTTCCTTCAATCAAAAATTTTGATAATAAAATCATAGTTTTAAAAGAAATTGTCTTAAAACTATTTTTTTATAAAAATTCAATTGAAAAATAAAATTAAAATATAAAAGAGTTAAATTATATTTTAGGGCTGGAACTTGACGACTCTTCTTATATTGAGATTTAATTTTTTCTTTTTGTCTAAGTTAGGTTTTGAATTTTGTAATTATTTTCCCATTAAGGCTTAAATTTTTTTTTTCAAGTTAATCATTGAACTTGACAAATATTCTCAAATTGGGATTTGAACTTCTTTGTAGCTATGCAGTTCTTAAAAACCTTAAAATTTAAGTCCCAATATAAAAATAATTACTAAGTTTAGGCTCTAATGTGATAATAATTACTAAATTCAGTGTTTAACTTGAACCAAAAAAAATTTAAGCTCCAATAGGAGAACAATTGCCAAGTTCAAGACTTAACTTCTAAAAAAAGTTTAAACCCCAATATGAAAAAAAATACTAAGTTTAAACCCCAAATAATAATTTAACCCAATATAAAACTATAGCATTGGAATTCTTTCAAAGAAGGAAAAGACTAATTTAGAATCAGATTTTCTTATACAAGAGGAAGTTTTAAGATTGAATCTAAAATTTAAGGGCAATGATTTTTGTACAAATATATATATATATATTTGATAGAATTACAAAACCCGATTTTTGGGTATTATTGTGTTCAAAATATCCTTGATTAGAATTTAAACATTAAATTGATAAAAGGAAATGTTTTTGTATAGAAAATATTGTACAAAATGTATAGAACTTGAATTTCGAGTATTATTATAATTAGAATACCCTTAATTAGGATTTAAATTTAAATTATTAAAATATATCACTCATTAAGATAGGTAATCATTGATCATGTTTTTATGTGAAAAGCGGAGCAAGTTCTCCCACTAATTTATTCTCTTTCAACGTGCAAAACACTTTTTTGCAGTTTAACCCTTTTCGAAGCATATATATTTAACTAAGAAAGAAAATTTTCCTTTCCCAATTTCCTACCTTTATCCCCTCATCTTTCTCATCCCCCGTCCCTTCATCTTTCTCTATTTTTAAGGGGGAATTTTTGAAGTATTATTTTCAAAAAAGCAAATCTTCATTTAACTTTTTTTTTTTTGTCTCTTAAGGTGTATTCCAACAATGAACGATCAAAATCAAATGAAGATGTAACACTCCTCACTCGACTCGATTGTCGGTTTTGAGCTTTAGGATGCCACATCTGTTGCCAGAGCAACTACTGACAAAAACATTGAGATAAATCATTGTATGATAAATAAACTTTCCTAAGACTCAATCTAATGTACAAAAACTTAATTGTTAAACTGAACATGAAATAGGGTCAAATTACAAAATTACAAAATTCTTGAATAGGTATCGATACCCCTGAAAAGTACTGATATCAAATTTAACTTTGATGTTTGAAAAATTCATCCTTAAAACAACAAGTATCGATACTTAACTTATGGTACCGATACTCACTTACAAGTATCGATGTCATGTTCTAGTATTGATACTGTTTTACGATTCTATTTCTTTTGAAAAATAATTAGAGTGAAAAATGTATCGATACCCTTGTAAACTATCGATACCCAAATGTAGAGTATCGATACTTTAGTCCACTATCGATATTGTTTTGGTATTTTGTTTGTTTGAAAAACTAAATGAAAAGAAGATAAGTATCGATACCTTTACCATGGTATCGACACCTTAGTGCCAAAATGTCAAAAAACTTTCATTTTGGTGCCCATTTCATGCTTAACTTAAAAAGTGTTCAAAACGTGCCTTTAGCACACATCAAAACCTGCACAAGCACTTTAATATGCATACCAATTCACCATTCAATCTTTACCAAAATCAACCTATTAGCTCGATTATTCAAACCAAAATTGCCAAGAGGAGGGGTGAATTGGCCTTTAAAAATTTTGGTGGAAGCAAGGAAAGAAAATGAAATAATTAACACAAGGATTTAGAGTGGTTCGGCCTCAATTGCCTACTCCATTACCTTAGATTTTCATAACTAAGGAATTTCCCAAATTCACTAATTTGTTTAACCTTTGAGGACAAGGTTTAACCTTGTAACCCTATTAAGATTTCTACCCAAAATTTTAAGATAAACTCTCTCAAAGAATTACAAATCAGAAAACAAATAGATAATCCTAACAAGATCAGAATATTTGCCAATTAAACATAAATAGACAATTGTAACACCCCGAATTTGGGCCTAGTAGATTTGGGCCTATTGGGTTGTAACGCCCCAAAAATCCTGAAACCTTAATTTTTGTGCATTGAAGTTAGTATGAATGTGTAGCACTTAGTTTATTATTATTAAGTTATTATTGGGCTTATTTGAAGCCTTAGAGATAGGGGAGACCATAGGGAAAATTTTATTTTTCTTTCTTAGTGGACCCTAGTCTCAGGCGTGAGGCCTCTTAAGTAGATTAAGAGAAAATAGGACACAAATGGGCTTGTGGTCCAGTGGAAAGTGGCGTCACTTAGGAGCTATGAGGTGGCGTGTGTGAAAGATGAAGAGGTCCAAGGTTCAAGCAGGAGGAGTGCATTTTGGAGTGTTTTATTTTGTATTAGTGGACGACAAGAGTTGTGTTGATTTTGTACTCTTGTCGTGGAGAGTTTGAAGTAAACAGCACTGATGGATGTGGAGGAGATTTCAGATAAGATTAACGTATTATCGGAGAGAAAAGTTAGGAAATGGGGAGTAAGGATGTGATGGTGCCGAATGGGACTCTAAGGGAGGGGAGTGTTCGGCCTATGGCTTTAAAAGGAGAGGGGGTCGAATGCTTGAAAGGTTCTTTGAGCATTCTCTAGTTTTAATTCTCCTCCTCATCGATTTCTCCCTTTTTGCCGAATTTTCGCTAAGCCAAATTCCCTTCATTGCCAAAATTACTATCACCCTTCTTTGTCGAATCTCTACTCTTGCCGAACCCTTGTTGTTGTTCCTCCACCTCAATTGATTGTTACCTACTCTTAGTCACTTTTGGAAGCTGAATCTTGTTCAGTAGATATCTAAGCCGCAGGATCAAGGAGGATTTCGGTAAGTGCTTAGTTGAACTTTTAGTGTGTTTTGTTAAAAGCCGAAGGGCTATCTAACCTCTCCTTATCGTTAACTTTATTAACAAGGGGTAAGATTCAGAAATCACAAGCGTGGTAAGTAAGGATCGTTGGCAAGAGGTAAGTACACTCGTTTCGGTTGTGGTTTAGTAAATGGCCAAATGTAATATGGCATTATAGGGGTGACTTATGTACAATATGGGCCACTTGATTTTAACGATATAGGTGTTTGGGTATAGATCTAGAGGATAATCGTAAATAGTAGCAAAGGAAGGGCTACTAGAACATGTGGCACACGGTAAGGGTACGTGAGGTTTCGGTTTTTGATAAGTATGTGTTAAAGCTTTGGTTAATCGCTAGTAATGTCGATTGTAGGTTCGCGACTAAGGGGTTTGCAGCACGCTAGGTTACCGGGTGTGTACAAACACTACACACACGATATCGACAATGCCAAAAAGCCGAAGGTGGCTAAATGGGCCCGGTGGGCCTTAAGGCTAGGTTTGATGAGTTTGTTTGGTTTGGTATACGAATTGACTCAGTCAAGCATAATACATGATTTGGAATTACTTTGGGCCTAACAAGCCATAAGGATGTGATTTGGGTTTAATGGATCGTAAGGATGTAATTTGTGTTTGATGGGCTTTATGGGGACGTAGGCAAGTATGCTAGGGTTTATGGACTTTAGGCCTAGTTTGAACAACTCTTAAATTTTATAAGACTTAATCTAATTAAACACGTCCGTGAACAAGTCGTTGGGTTAGGGTGTGGCAACGGACATACGCATGTCTAGGATTGGATCTAGGGAGAGCTTGGTACTTAAGCGGTCCTCGTGGCCCACCTCCTCTTCTCGGAATCCTACCTGGTGCGTAGTGTCTGTTCACTTTAGCTACAAGGACTTGTTGATGGGCCAAAGTTCATAACTAAAACCCGAGAGGGACCAAATACCCTTAGATTTATAAAATTACTAAAATACCCTTGATTTGTAAAATTACTAAAATATTCTTAGATTTGTAAAATTACTAAAATACCCCTATTTTGCAAAAGTACCAGAATACCCCTGTTTTGTAAAATTACCAAAACACTCCTGTTTTGCAAAATTACCAAGATACCCCTTTCTTGCCAAATTACTAAAATACCTATGTAGGGTAAAATTACAAAAATACCCCTGAGTAGTGAAATGACGAAAATACCCCAATGTGACGAATATGAGTTTGTGGATGTTACTTATGTGTTTGATGCATTCATATGATATTCTGCTTAGGATGCATATGGGTGGGAATTATCGTACGGAGGAAGATTTGAGGATCACATAGTCGCTTGACGACCGTGGATCCATCGGTGGCTCTAAGCCCATTATATGATTAGCAGCTTTGCTGCAACATTGAGTAGTGCCGCTGTGAATGCTACCTTTGGTGTGTAGAGGATGGGTGGGTCGATTTAGAAATCCCCACAGGTGTGTATAAGGTTGGAAGGGAAATGATGTGTGTAGCGGAAGGATTTTTGGGAGGGTTTTGCATTACCTTATTTTGCATATGATATGATATGATATGTTATGAGGTCATTATGGGCTAAGGCCAAGATCACTGATTTTGATAGGGCTTAGGCCCAATGTGAATATTTGTATGTTGATTTGATTGCCAAGGGTTGTACACACTGAGTTTCAAAACTCACACCCTTTTATTTAATGTTTCAGGTGATCCTGAATAGACAGCTCGATATAGGAGAGGACTCGGAGATGGCCACACTATAAGCTGATCAAATGTTTTAATTTGTTCAAATGAATTTATTTTAAATACTTTGTTTTCATTGGATTGTAATAAGGCCATGTATCTCCTAATTGACTTTAGATTTTGGGTTTATTATTAATGTTTCAAATATCCAGTTAATAAACTTAAATAAAATTTCTAAAGTTAACATGGTTTTCGAAATAACTTAACATATGAATGCTTTCCTAAAATATGGGCTTTTCATCTTAACTTAACAAGATACAAGGGTTTTGGGCTTTTAGGCCTTAAGTTTTAACATAGTAAAATTGTTTGGAATTTTCCTTGATGTGGCATCACCAGATTCGACCATAATGTCTGGGCCGGGTATAGGGGTGTTACAACAATAATACACTTGAGCAAAAGAAAGATAATAAGAGCTCACAAGTCCGTATAAGAGAATTATGAAAGTATTGAGTACAAAGGTTGTTTGATTGATGATTTTTGCTTGAATATTCTTTCTTGTTGTTGTAGGATCTTTAGAAGCTGGTATTTATACCCCCTTAATTGATTGTCAACTGTTGAGGTTTTTGTGGTAGTTAATAGAGCCGTTAGGGATGTGAAAACCAAAGAATTTAATACACTTGAAACAACAAGTATCGATACCAAAGAAAAAAGTATCAATTTTTTTTGTAAGAAATGCTGAATTCAATTACCGTTGGAGCTAAAATATCGATACCATGCATATTTTATCGATACCTTATAAAAAGGTATCGATATCGGATCGATACTTAGCTAAATTTGTGAAATCCATGATGTTAATTTGGTATCATTTCTTTCAAGGGGTATCAATATTTTTTTTTTGAAAAATACCAAACTGGACATTGATTAAAGTTCCAAAAAAAGCTAGCATAAACCAGAAATGAGACCAGCCCGAAACGAAAAAGAAATCGACCCAAACTAGAATTGAAAACTGTCCTCTAGATAAAAAAATACCAACTAAAAAGCCCTAAAAAAACTAACAAATTAAAAAAACCAAACGTTTAGTCAGATATGTAGCTGACAACCACCAAAATAATTAATTGTCCTTATCCCCTTCTTTTTGTGGGTTGCAGTTTCCTAAAGTAGCATTTCCCTTATATCAGTCATTCTTTTTGCCTTTTCCTCTCCCAAATCGGCCCTCACATGGGTCTTTCTCAATCAGGTTCCCTTGGCTGTCTCCATCCTATTTCTTGTCTAACGAAGCTTGGAACCTCTCCTTTAAGGTAAGTTTCCTCCCCGTTCTTCATGCTTTCTATTAAAAGGACATGCATGAGATAATTTATTATTTTAAGGACATATTGAAAGTCTATCCTTTGAAAATACCCCTTACATTATTAAATATCTCTTATAATAGCCCCGATAACTGACTTTTCTGGAGTATTTAACTGACATTTCTTTACTATTGTCATTGAATCACCCTCTATTGTCATCGATTCGAGCCTTAAATGAACCTCTAGTAAGACTGCTTGAAGGCATGTATACGCCTCCCTTGCAAACGGTGTCAGAACCGCTCCATGTAAGATCAGTTTCAAGGCTACGATCTCCCACGAGGCGTTTCTGGTCACAACCCTGGAACCAAATTTGGCTTGCTTGATGTTAAAGGTTACGTCAAAATTTATCTTCACATTAGCTCCTAGTGAAGGTCTCCATTTTGCTTGAACCTGAAATCTGGTATGCTTTTATTCCTCCACCCCATCCATCTCACTGATGTAGCTTAATACCCAGTCTGCGATTTCCTTACTCAAAAACTTTTTCCCCTTATGCACTAATTGATTCTTATTTTTCGAGATTGCCCACACTCCACAATAGAACAACTTACGATGTGTAACAACCCAATTTTTAGTGGTGTCAGAAATAGTGGTTCAAGACCACTAAAATCCGACAAGTGAGCTCGTAAATTTTATTAGTTAGTGTTTATGAGCTAATTGCGAATTTAGGAAAGCTATGAATTAGTGATTTGTGCTTTAGAAATAATCATTAGATTAATTGGTATCGAAAATGAGGAATCGAGACCTCGATTTTATAAACTGAGCCGTAAATATTTTTATAAATATTTATAGAGTGTCATTGAGTTAATGTTAAAGTTTCGTTAGAAAATTTTAACGTTTTGATAGTTAATTAATTAAAAAGGACTAAATTAAAAAAGGTGCAAAACTTGCTAATTAAAAGAATAGTGATTAAATAGTTTAATCAATAAATAATAAGGGACTTATGGCATAAATATACCAAAAGCAAGTGGCTGGGGCGGCATGTGTCTTAAAAAGATGATAAAATGGTGTGAACTAAAAATAGAAATTAAACTATCAAAATAAATTTAATGAAATAAATGAGAAATTAAAGAATTCTAGTGAAATCATCATCATTTTCAACTCTAAAAATAGAAATTGGAGAGAATTTAAGTTGGGTTTTCAATTCTTGCTTCATGTAAGTTATATACTTACCTGTTTCTTCAAAATTATATGTTTTTATAATTAGGTTCAACTATCTATTTCATTAGTTTTTGATTTTATGGGTAATTTTGAAAGTTACCATTGATGAGTGTTGGGTGTTTATGAAGAATTAACATGGAATTGAAGCTTTAATTTTGTTATGTGATGATTTTATCAAGTGATTTTAATAGAAATTGAATTTTGGGACTAAATTGTGAAAATGTTAAGAATTAGGGTTTGGTACTAAAATTTTGAATATCAAAGGTTGAATAGTAGCCTAAAATGATTAGAGAAATTTTAAATGAGAAAAATTAGCTCAATTGGTGGGAAAATTGATAAGGGACTAAATTGTAAAAATTGTAAAAGTTAGGGTAAATGTGTAATTTAAAAAATTGAAGGGCATAAATTGTGAAGTGAATTAGAATTGAATGCTGATGAATGAATAATTTTATATTATAGATCAAAAGCCCGAAGAAAATCGTGAAAAAGGGAAATTAGCTGAATAGTCCCTAAATTACAAAAAATTCTACAATCTAGCCTAGGTAAGTTCATATGGTTGAAATTTCATGATTAATTGTTAATTTAGGAATGATATAATGTATTATTTCATATTTTTGTTAATGAATTATGATTATTGTAAAAATATGAAAATTGAATTGAAAGTTTAAGTGGAACGCAGGATTGAGTACGATCGTTCCGTGACATAAGATGAATTGGCGGATAAGACAATGGTTAGACCATGGGAATGTTTGAATGTAAGACCATAGCTGGGCTATGACATTTTAATGAAAATACCATAACTAGGTTATGGCACCTTAAACGTAAGACAATGGTTGGACCATGGTAGTATATGTATACGTGTAAGACCATAGCTGGGCTATGGCATCCTGATGATAAGACCATAACTGGGTTATGCCATTACGAGTGTAAGACCATGGCAGGGCCATGGAAATTGTGTAAGACCATAGTTGGACTATGGAATCAAGAAAACGATGTAATAAAATTCGTAAGACGTTCTTTAATTTGACAAGGATTGATAAATATTACATGGATTAATGTGAAAGAAATTAAATAGTTATTGATATTGAGCTCAATCATGTGAATTCATTGATCGAAGTTGTGGTTGGCAGGAAATGTTATGAAATGCTTAATCTAAATGAATTATTTAGTATGTTCGGTAAGATTTATATTTAAAGCCTATGAACTTACTAAGCTTCATTAAGCTTACTCGTATTGTTTAATGTTCTTTGTAGATTAGCGTGAGGTCGGAAGATCAATCAACACATCAAGCCACACTGTACAGATTAATCCGGTATTTTTTGCAATGTAAATTTAGGTTTATATGGCATGTATAGGGTTGGTTTAACAATGAAATAGATTGAAATATAGTTATGAATCTTAAATGTTTAATGGTAAGTAGATAGTAATTGTACTTGATAAATTTATTTATGGAGTTAAATAGGTAAGTATAAGTACATGAAGTGTTGGTGATGTTATGTAACACCCCTTACCCGTATTCAACACTGGAATAGGGTACGAGGCATTACTGGGCTCACAAGCAAGCAACTATGCAATACCGAGACATTACTTTTCACTTAAAATTAAAACTAATCGTAACACCTCTTAAACAAGCCTACGAGGCCTAATTCACACATTAGGAATAGTTCGAGATCAAATCAAACTCTTTTAAAGATCTCTAGAAAGACTTAGAAAATTTTCATTAAACAGTCCACATGCCCGTGTGGAGGAAGGGATAGGCCCGTATGGCATATCACATGCCCATGTTCCACACCTGTGTGGATTTATTTTTCAATTCGAACCTACAGGGGTTTTCACACGGCTGGACACACGCCCATTTCCATGGCCCGTGTCCCTCACACGGCCACGACACGCCCGTGTCTTAGCTTGTAACGCCTCCTTACCCGTATCCGTCGCCGGATTAGGGTTATGAGGCATTACCAAACTAAACTCAATTCCGATAAATATTTATTTGAATCCAAGCACAAAGCAATGCAATCTTTTCTATTTCATATAAAATTACAACCATTTAAAATAAATAATGTACAATCAGTTTTATTACAGGTATTTAATACATACAAATGTCCGAATCACACAACTTAAGCATTCATAACATATATACATTTAAACCATATTCCAACCTATGTCATTTTATAACATATATAAGACATAAATCAAAACTCATATAACATAAACCGATTATCATTCATATTATTATAATTCATATGCTTATTAAACTAACCGAACCATTATACCATTTAATAATGAATTGCATATACAAACATATTAATATTACATTTTGGCCGAACATACCATTTCACCTTTCATTTAGATGCATACCTAACCTACCATGAAATATATTCATTTCTTACCATTAATAATCGGATCTATATAGCCAACTTTCATATATATTTCTCATTATAAAAGTATAAATATCATATAGCCAAATTCACTTAAACATAGCACTATTTATTCTTACTAAACATATCAAGCATATGTAATTTACCATAATGCCGAAACACATGTCTTAACTCAACTTTCATTAGTAAAGCATATTAAGCAAGTAACACATAAATTCACTTTAGTCGAGATCATGGACACATCATAAACTCAGCAACCATGTTTCACATATAATAAGTCAAGACCAAGTTTGCTAAAACCATCATGTAATGTATATGTATACCAAATGAGCACCTTCCACATATGATATAAATCATGACCGAATTTTAAACATCCATTAACATTATGAACAAGCTATGAAATTAAAACATAGAAAGGAAACTTAACCAAAAGAAATAGCCATTTTCGCAAGGCTATATTTATATATAAGACCAAATATCCTAGATTCCAAAACTTAGTCTAACCTATACATGCCTTTGATTCAAAAACTAAGCTTAAGTACCAAAAATGGGTGATAGTGTGGTTGACTTCTTCGACGATCCTCACATGCCCGTAGCTTGATCAAAATCTATAAAACAAAACAATGAGCGCACACGGAGTAAGCTTACTAGCTTAGTAAGTCTTAAGCGGATTTAAAGAAAATAATTCAATTTAACACCTAAGCATTCCAAGTCAAATACTTAATATTAATCCAAACTTTAACAAAGCCCACATATGGTATCACATTGCTGAACATCAATACCATATTTAACTTGACATTACTCATTATCTTACCTTCAACAAATAATTCATTAACTCAACTCAAAATTCAAATGGTAAGTATCCATTTCTTACCAAATACTCAATACGTATGCACATCATTTAAATGGAACCACAAACAAGAACATATATACACTTATTCACTTCACATCTTATAACTCTAAATGTTCAATATACACAAAATATCAATATGATTTCATAACCAAATGGCCAAATATACATACATAATCATTAACCACATTCTCATCCAACAATATGCATATATACTTTTCTAATTGATCGAAGATATAAATTTAATTAAACAACTCATAGGCACTTACCTGTACGGCCCCATAATTTAAATCATACGAATAATCTTAGGTTTGTTCTTTTGTCAACATAACTCCACCATTTCATATGCATAAACTCGTATCAAAAATCACCGGCAGTAAGCCTACTAGACCGAGGTCTGACATTTGATCACCAGCATTTAGCTTGCTAGGCAATAAGCCCAAAACACTTCACCGGCACAAGGCCTGCTAGGCATTAAGCCCGAAACACTCCACCGGCATAGAGCCTACTAGGCATTAAGCCCGATACATTCAATATAATTCAAATATAACATATGCCATGCTTAATTTAAATCACATGCACAAAATGAACTTAAATAAATTTAATTACCATTCATACTCAAATCTTCATGTCACATTCAGCTATGATCAAATTTCAATCCAATATTTCAAAGTTCGACATATAAACTAAATTACGAACAATATTTACTGTAATAACTTGCTTTAAGACTTACCTCGATTGTCGACGGACGACGAAGACCGACTATTCAACTATTTTTATTTTTCCCCGATCCAAGTCCGTTTTTCTTTGTTCTAGATCTAAACACATTCAATTTAAGCTCGTTCAAACACATTTCATTTCAATTTAGTCCAAAAACACTTAAATAGGAAAATTACATTTTACCCTTAATGTTTCATGCTTTTACAAATTAGTCCAATTTATACAAAACACAAAATACACCAAATTTGGTTACACACATCAAGGGCCGAATGTTCCTAGACTTCATACAAGACCTTGCATTTTATTTGTTTCATGTTTTAGTCCTTCAAGAATTTATTTTTTTCAAATTAGTCCCTAACACTCAATTTCACCAAAAATTCTAATTCTAAACATGATGATTTAAAACATACTATTAATAATCTACCATCAAACATCACATACCATGAATATTCATCAATGGCTGAATCTTTAATGTGTCATAAACTCAAAAATTTTAACATGGGTTGTATAGCATTCAAAACAACAATTCCAAAAATGTAAAAATTATTAAAAACTAAGCAAAATACATACCCCAATTTGAACTCCCAATTACCGAAATTCAAGCTTCAACAATGGAGTTTTCTTCCTCCCACATTCGACTAAGAAGATGAACAAAGGTATGTTCTCTTTCTTTCCACTTTGTTTCATTTTTTTATGTCTTAAATTAAAAAATAACATTTATTTACTTATTAATAATAAAACATGTTATTATAATAACAATATTTTATCTAATTTCTCTCATGTTGTCGTCCACTCTACTAACATTGGATTAATTGTCCTTTAAGGACTTTACTTTGATAAAGCCATCACAATTTAACACATAATCCATTAAAAGGTCACTTCTAACAATTATACAATTTAGTCTTTAGTCAAATTAGACACACAGATAAGCAAATTAATTCACAACTATTTAACACATGCTAATTCACTAATCATCAACACAGAATATAATATTAAAATAATATTCAGACTCGGATTTGTGGTCCCAAAACCACTGTTCGATTAGGGTCAATTTCTGACTGTTACAACTCTCCCCCTTTAGGGATTTTCTTCCCCGAAAATTCTTACTAATAAACAAAGTCAGATATTGTTGCCTCATTGAATCCTCAGGCTCCCATGTAGCCTCTTCTACTCCGTGTCGATTCTATAGTACTTTTACTAATGGAATTTTCTTGTTTCTTAACTCTTTCATTTTATGGGCTAAGATGCGGATCGGTTCCTCCTCGTACGTTATATCGGATCGGATTTCAATTTCAAACGGAGAAATCACATGTGATGGATCTGATCTATATCTACGGAGCATTGAAACATGAAATACGTTGTGTATCTTTTCTAATTCAGAAGGCAACTTCAATCTATAAGCAACAAGCCCGATATGTTCGATGATCTCATACGGTCCGATGAATCTCGAACTTAGTTTGCCTTTTCTACCAAATCGAAGTACTTTCTTCCATGGAGAAACTTTCAAAAATACCCGGTCTCTGACCTGAAACTCAATGTCTTTACGTTTCAAATCAGCGTAGGACTTTTGGCAATCCGATGCAGCTTTTAAACTATCTCTGATTACAACTACTTTCTGTTCAGTCTCTTTAATCAAATCAACCCCGTGTATCTTGTTTTCACTGAGCTTGGTCCAGTACAACGGTGTACCACACTTGCGACCATATAGAGCTTCGTAAGGTGTCATTTTGATACTAGATTGAAAACTGTTATTATAAGCAAATTCAATCCAAGATAAGTATCGTTCCCACGTACCTTCAAACTCGAGGACGCAACATCTCAACATATCCTCAAGTATCTGAATGGTTCGTTCAGATTGACCATCTCTCTGCGGATGAAAAGCGGTGCTAAAGTGTAGTTTGGTGCCTAAAGCATCTTGTAATTTCTTCCAAAATTGCAACGTGAATCTTGGGTCTCTGTCCGAAACAATGGAAATTGGCACACCATGTAATCTCACAATTTCAGATACATATAACTCAGCAAGTCTATCAAGTGAATAGTCCGTATGAATTGGAACAAAGTGAGCTAATTTGGTTAGTCTATCAACTATAACCCTGACTGCATCTTTCTTACTTGGTGTCATAGGCAAACCGGATACAAAATCCATAGTGATTCTATCCCATTTCCATTCAGGTATCATAATCGGCTGAAGTAACCCGGAAGGCACCTGATGTTCGGCTTTTACTTGCTGACAAATTAAGCATTTGGAAAAAAAATTCAGATATATCCCGTTTCATACCAGGCTAATAATAGAACTGTTTCAAATTGTTATACATTTTTATGCTACCGGATGTACCGACAATCGACTATTATGAGCCTTATTCAATATCATCTGAATCAAATCCACATTCCTCGGAACACATATTCGACCATTGAAATTCAAACAGTCTTTTTCATCGATTCGAAACTCTGAGTTTGCATCACTTTCACACTGAACTCGTCTTGCCCTCGTATCTTTGTCAACTTTCTGTGCATCACACATTTGTTGAATAAAAAACGGTCTTGCTTTCAATTCGGTTAATATCGAACCATCACCAGACATAACCATATGTGCGTTCAACGCACGAAGAACAAATAATGATTTTTGACTTAGGGCATCTACGACAACATTAGCTTTCCCTGGATGATAGTCAATCACTAATTCATAATCTTTCAGCAGCTCTAACCATCTGCGTTGTCTCAAGTTCAAATCTTTCTGAGTTATCAAATACTTTAAACTTTTTGATTTGAATAAACATGACACTTCTCTTCGAACAGGTAATGACGCCAAATCTTCAACGCGAATACAATGGCTGCTAACTCCAGATCATGAGTCGGATAATTTCTTCCATGTGGCTTCAACTGTCTCGAAGCATAGGCTACCACTTTGCCTTCTTGCATTAAAACGCAACCCAAACCATTCAAAGAAGCATCACTATACACAACAAATTCTTTACCCGATTCAGGCTGAATTAACACTAGAGCTTCGGTTAAAAGAGCTTTCAACCGATCGAAACTTTGCTGACATTTTTTCGTCCATTTGAACTTGACATCTTTCTACAATAGCTTTGTCAAAGGTGTGGCTATCATAGAAAAACCTTTCACGAATCGTCTGTAGTATCCAGCAAGCCCTAGAAAGCTTCGAATTTCAGAAACATTCCTAGGTAGTTTCCAATCCAGTATAGCCGATATTTTATTCGGATCAACCCGAATACCGGACGCTGAAACAACATGACCCAGAAAACTGACTTCATTCATCTAGAACTCACACTTACTAAACTTTGCATATAACTGTTGATCTCGCAAAGTTTGTAGCACCAATCTCAAATGCTCGGCATGTTCGGTTTTATCTCTGGAGTAGATCAGGATATCATCTATAAACATTACCACAAATCGATCCAAATACTGTCTAAAAATCTGATTCATCAAATCCATAAAAATAGCAGGTGCATTAGTAAGTCCAAAAGGCATAACTAGGAACTCAAAATGTCCATACCTCGTTTGAAATGCAGTCTTTGGCACATCGAAATCTCTAACTCGTAACTGATAATAATCTGATCTCAAATCAATCTTCGAAAACACTAAAGCCCCTTTCAACTGATCAAACAAATCATCAATCTGAGGCAACAGGTATTTATTCTTTATAGTCACTTTATTCAGCTGCCGATAATCAATACACATTCACATAGTCCCATCTTTCTTTTTCACAAACAGAACTGGTGCACCCTAGGGAGAAAAACTCGGTCGTGCAAAGCCCCTATCTGTCAACTCTTGCAACTTTGCTTTCAACTCTTTCAATTCAGTAGGTGCCATTCGATACGGAGCTATTAAAATCGGAGTCATCCTCGGTACTAATTCAATACCAAACTCTATCTCTCGAACTGGTGGTAAACCCAGTAATTCTTCAGGGAACACATCTGGGTATTCACACACAACTGGTACGGATTCAATCTATTTTTAGATACTTTACTATCTAACACATAAGCCAAGTAAGCTTCACATCCTTTTCTCACATATTTACGATCTACCATCGAGGATATTACTGCCGGTAACCCATTTAGGTCATTAGATTCAATCCGGATGATCTCACCGTTCTGATGTCTCAAATCAATGGTCTTTCTTTTGCAATTAACCACAATATCGTGCAAAGTTAACCAGTTGATCGTGTCAAATAGTCGAGTTTTAATATTTATAAAAGAGTGATCGAACCTGTAGACTGACTGCGACAACGATAGGGTAAGTGCACCTATCGAACAGTAGTATAGCTCAGGCAAGAATATCTTATCGAACCCAAGGGAACCTAAAAGTACTACTACTCACTTTCTTTCTATTATTTAGCCTAAATTATGGAGTGATTGGATTATTAAACTAATGAGATACTTAGACTAAATGCAAAGACAAAAGAATGAATTGGAGGAAGATTTTAGGAAAACTCAATTGATGAAGACGATACCCTCAGGAAGAATCCACCTATTACTTTACTTATTATTTATTCCCCAAACCATATAATTTCTTTACTTAGCTTGATTCGTCTATACTTAGCTTGATTCGTGAGACTCTCTAACCTATATTAAACCCTCTCTCGAGGCGAATAATGTCTAACCTTAGGTTAATTAGTGAAACTCTTATTCTCTTATAATAACCCCCTAAGGAAGCAGTAAATCGATCAATGGATTCCTATATTAGGTTTCACGCTAATCCAGCAAAATCTCGTAACCCTATCTCTAGACGCCCGATCAACTTTGCTTAATTATGCTAGATCTACTCTTAGGCGGGGTCTATTCCTCATCCACCTAAGCACATCAGATTAAATTAAGCAACATAATTAAGAACAAACTAAGTACTTATCATATAATTTAGAAATCAAATAACAAAATCCATCATAGGCTTCATCCCCTTCAAGTATTTGAGGGGTTTAGTTCATAACTAAATACAAAAACATCTCAAGAATAAAGAATAAACAAGACATAAGAAATCCCTAAAACCCCCTAAAGGAATTGAAGGAGAGATCCTCCGTCTTGAATGGAACTCTGGCCTCTTGAGATGGATCAACTGGCTATCTTCAAGTGACTCCCTAAAAGATGAAAGCTTCGGCCAAAGCCTCTGCAAAAGCCCCCTTTTATGTCTGCTTTGGGTTGTTTATATAGGCTTTGGAATGCTATACTTGGCTCCTAAGTATCTCCTTCAAGTAGAATTACTATTAGGGTGTTGGAATAGACTTAGGAGTATGTTTCTTTGGCTTCAAGCATCCAAATCTGAGTGAAATTGCTCTCTCCCACGGTAGGGGCACGACCATGGCACACGCCCGTGTAAATCGTGGTTGGGCTGTGTCTCGATTCTGTCTTTTTGGGCACGGCCGTGTAAGTTTGGATGCAGGCCATACTTCAGGTTTGTCGATTTGGACACGGCCATGTAGATCACCAGGCACGTCCGTGTGAGAAATGGATGATACACAGCCGTGTGTGATGGAGTTGAGGCCGTGCTCTAGGTAATCGATGAGGCACGGTCATGTGGGATTCGGGCCAGGCCGTTGGTTTCCGCTAAGACCCAATTACTCCGTTTTAAGCCTATTTTGTGTTCTTTTTATCCTCAGGTGCTTTCCTGAGTATAAATATAAAAAGAAAGGATTAAAAGCACCTTTTTACAGAAATTATGGGCTAAATCATCCAAAAGCCTATTAAATATGAGGTTAAAATATGTTACTTTTACGGTTTATCAAATACCCCCACACTTAAGCTTTTGCTTGTCCTCAAGCAAAATTCTCAACTTACAATTAAAATGAACTTTCCAAAATTCATAATTCCTATCGACAATGTCTCATCATAATTCATAGATAATTTATGCATGGATAATTCAACTCAAAGAACCCTAAAGATTCAATTATGATAAGTCATACCTTTATAGCATGAAAACATAGGTGTCTTCCCTTATCTAAGTGATTACCTTTAATTCAAAATTGACAAGGACTGACATCCTCATTAAAGATTCACTCAAATCACTCAAAGGTGTTTAAGGTTCAAGAATAAGCACTCTAAGTCGAACCTGAAAAGTTAACCCCATAGGCTTGCCTGAAAATCAAATCTCCACCACTGTATATGAGATGATACACAAATCAAAAGGTCTTTAATCAGGGTTGTAACAGGGCTATGGTTAAGGGTGTGGATACAGGCTGAATTAAAGGGTTAGAATCGAGATTAAATTGACTAATTACCTAATCTAAGAATAATGAACTAAATATGAATATTTACATTGAATGAAAACTAACAATATCTACTATTGATAATTACTCTATAATAAGGAGTATTTTGATAATACTTTTAGTACGAGCTTTTTCTTCAACAATTGGAGTTTAAATACTCTAGACTCTTTTATATACTACTAATATTGAATATACTTGGATTTTTTTTAAGAACAAACTAAAGACAAACCTAATAGAAGGAACTTTGGTGATTGAAATAACCTAATTTGATAATGGATCAAATCAATTCTCGATAGAGGGCTAGTCAAAGGAATACTGATAACAAATACAAAGGGATTTTGGATTATCATTAGTGGGTGAGTCAATAAAAAGGTTGTTAGGATTCAATGGGGTTCACTAGGGGTTATTTATGTAGGTAGGATTTTTAGTGGAGTGAACGGGTTAAAACCGAGGTGCCTTTATCATCTCAGTATATCAAATCATTAATGTGGTCTCGACATGCATAAATGAGGCAAGTTCTAGAATAAAAATTCAAAGTCGACACACTCATAATAAAAAAAAAGTGAGCACAAAAAAGAATATATGCTCTATAAGGCTCAAAATCTCACAAAAATTATGGGTGTTTTGACATCAATCCTTATAAATTTTGAACTTCAAGGTGATACTCAAATTTAGTTCAACAACCTATCAATTTTAATTTTTAAAAAGTAGACTTATCATGCTCGATTCTCTAGTATTTCTTCAAATTTAATCATCAATGCACAATTATCTATGACTTATTCTAAAACATATCAATAAAAATCATAAATCATTAGAAATTTCACCCTAATTAATAATATGAGAAAAATACTTAAGATCAAGACTAATTTTAGGGTTTTGAGAATTATGGAAAAAGTTTTGCACTATTACCCCCACACTTTAAATGTACATTGCCCTCAATGTACAAAGATAGATAATGATAATTAGATGCCAAATCAAAGAGGTAAGTGGGGAAAGTAATACTCATTGAAACATGGATGATCCCTGGCGTCTTTGGTGGCGGTGATGGTGTTTTCTATGGGCCTGGTGGAGTGGCCACCGAAAAGCAATTTGCTAGATGAAGAAATTGGGTAGCCTGTGAAGATAAAGCCAAGATATCTAGAGAAATAATAATACTATACTAATAATATAATTAAAGACTAAGAAAATAAAGAGAATGAGACTAAGAAAAAAACTAAAATTTAAAGAAAAGTCTAATGAACTAAGAAGTCTTTATTAATAGATGGTTCGTGAGGTTTGTATGACTTCTAAGGCTACGGAGTGTTGGTGATGGTGGAAGTGGCGTGATTCCCTAGCAGCCTTTAGAACCTAAAACTAAGAAACTAATATGAAATAAATTAAATTAAGCAGAAAAGAAGTATAGGTAAGGAAAATAAAGGAGACGAGAAAAGAAAAATAGAATCGAAGAGGTTTTCGAGACCCTTGGCGTGTCAATTAGTTGAAGCTACCGGCATGAACTCATGTTGCGGTCTCTTCTGAGGAGACGTTGCTTATCTTCTTACATTTCTTCGGCATGATTTTTGTGTTGCTTAAGAGTCTTGGACCTTTTCTATGAACAGAGAAGAATTTGAAAGAAAGAAAAGGAAGAAGGAAGATGGGAAAGAGGGGAAGGCTATGGGGATTTAAATAAGATTTCAAATCTGGCACGTTCCCACGCCCGTGTGTCGAGGGTGTGTCGACTCACACGGCCACCTCGCATGACCGTGTTGTAGCGTGTGTTATTTTTCTACGCCCGTTTGTCGGTTGGCACGCTCGTTTCTAGAAAGCTAGTATATAAGCATGGTTGGACTGTACGGGCATGGTCTGCCCGTGCTCAATAAGTCAGTATCTTAGCACGATTGTGAGGAATGGCCGTGCTATTTTTTTCGGTGCCCGTGCTTTGGGTGGTTGGATCCGTGACGTTGGGGAGTGGTTGGACTGACTTGCATGGCTCTGCTTTGTAGTGTGATGGTTTTGGTGGTCCACACAGCCACGTGCACGGCCGTGTGTAAGGCCGTGTGGCTTGGAAACCTGCATCTTTGTTTTAAATGTGGAGAAAGAAGAGAGAAGGGAAAAAAAGAGAAAGAAAAAAAATAATTTTAAAAAATAAGAAGTGTTAGTGCTTTGGTTGCCTCCCGAGAAGCGCTTATTTATAGTCTTGAGCTAGACTGTCCTAGACTTTGAAAATTTTAGGAAATTTTAAAAGTTTGAATATTTTCCCTCCTACTGACAGTTTTATTTTTGTGACAAAGTTTAGGTCGAGAAGCATTTACCTTGAAATTGCCAAATATTGGATTGCTTACCTCGACTATTTACCTAAAGGGGTATTTCTTCCTTTTTCTTCAGGTCTGTTGAAGTGATGTGAGGATCGACTTTGTCTAACAACACCTGGTTTCTATTTTAAAGTGATTTGATGTCCCTATGAGCCCTTCTGGTGGTTCCTTAGGTTTTACTTCGTGTGGATCCGGCTTTTCTTTAGTATGTATTTTTTGCTCTTCTAATTTGTCAGTCTTTTGGTTTTGTTTCTGGTGTGATTCTTCTGTGACAATTTGGGGACTATGAGTTGGCTCAGAATTGATGCTTTGTGATGTTTCCTACGACAAAGTTTGAACAATTTGATTACCTATTGAAACAGTTTGAACAATTTTGGCTGAGTCGAGAGCTTGAAGATTGATCGATTCTTCTCCTACGCGAAGTATGAGTTCTCCTGTGGCAACATCAATTTTAGTTTTGGCAGTCGCAAGGAAAGGTCTTCCTAAAATTAAAGGGATTGAATTTTCCTCATCCATGTCTAAAATAACAAAATCTACTGGGAAGACAAATTTATCAATTTTTCCTAAGACGTCTTGAATAATGCCCCTAGAAATTCTAACAGTTTTATCAGCTAATTGAATACTCATCTTAGTTTGTTTGGGCTTCCCTAGACCTAGTCGTTTAAATAGGTCATGAGGCATGACATTTATACTTTCCCCTAAATCGGCTAACGCATTATCAATAGTTAAACTACCAATTAAACATGGAATCGTAAAACTCCCTGGATCTTTTAATTTCTATGGTAGTCTGTTCTATAACATTGCTGAGCATGTTGCGTTAAGTGCCACATGGTGCTCTTCATCTATTTTGCGTTTATTCGTCAAGAGCAGTCTTAAAAATCTCTTTGAGTCGGGCATCTAAAAAAGAGCTTAAAGAAGAGGTAAGTTAATATGTAATTTCTTTAAAAGTTTTAGAAACTTACCGAATTGTTCCTCTAAATCATCTTTTTTCAATGCTTCGGGATAAGGTATGCGAGGTTGGTATTCTTTGATTACCGGTTTTGGCCTCTCTTGTGCTACCTCTATTTTACCTTTTTCTTTCTTATTTTCTTGTACTGAGGTGGGTTCGTCTACTTTTGTATCCTCTTGAGATGTGATGGCTTGGATTTGCTCTTTTGGGTTTATTTCTGTGTTGCTTGGTAGACGTCCTTGTTGACATTCAGAAATCACCTTTGTGAGATGTCCCACTAACCTAGTAAGTTCTCCAAGTTGATTCTCGATTCCTTTGATCGATTTTTGTTGTTCATCACGTATTGCTTCAATCTTTTGGAGACGAGAATCTGTAGCTGCCATGAATTTTGTCAACATCTCTGCAATGTTTGATTTCTTTTCCTGTGGATAGGGCTGATTTTGGTAATTTGGAATAGGTTACTGCCTTTGATTTCCTTGATTTCCTTGTCCTCCCTACGAAAAATTTGGGTGGTTCCTCCAACTTGCATTATAAGTGTTACTATAAGGGTTATTATTAGATCGAAAATTGTTACCTATATAGTTTGTCTGCTCATTTTCTGCTCCTGGTTGGTAGGGTGGGTACTCAGAATTCGCCACATTCTCGCTTGTTTCTCGTTGCATGACTGGATGTACCTGTGAAGAACATAAATTATCAAATTTTTTATTCATTAACTCCACCTATGTTGACAGCATTGTCACTGCGTCTATGTTAAAAACTCTGGCTGATTTTGTCAGTTTAGCTCTTGTAATTTTCCATTGATAGGTGTTCAATGACATCTCCTCAATAAAATTGTAAGCCGCTTTAGGAGTTTTATTATTCAAAGTTCCACCGGCTGATGAATCAATCATTTGCCTAGTTAGAGAATTCACACCATTGTAAAAAGTTTGGACTTGAAGCCACAAAGGTAATTCGTGGTGTAGGCATCTTCTTAGGAGATCCTTGTATCTTTCCCATGCATCATATAATGTTTCTGCGTCATTCTGCACAAAAAAAGATATGTCATTCCTAAATTTAGCCGTTTTGGCTGGGGGAAAATATTTTAAAATAAATTTTTGGGTCATTTGATCCCATGTGGTGATTGACCCTCGTGGTAACGAGTTCAACCACTGCTTTACTTTGTTCCTTAATGAAAAAGGAAATAATCGAAGACGTATGGCATCGTCAGAAATGCCATTTATTTTGAAGGTATCATAGAATTCTAAAAAATTAGATATATGCATGTTTGGATCTTCATCCTGCAAACCATCAAATTGAACAAACTGTTGAATCATTTGTATTGTGTTAGGCTTTAATTCAAAATTATTAGCTACTATAGCGGGCCTAACAATACTAGATTCTGCTCCTGTCAAATTAGGTTTAGCATAATCATACATAGTACGCGGAGCATTCTGTTCTTGCACATTTGGTGGATTGTTCTCGTCCATCCCTTCAGTAGGTTTGGATCTTTGTTGTTCTTCTCTTTGATAGTCTAGGGCTCGTCTAATTTCTCTGCGATTTCTGCGAGTGGTAGCTTCAATGTCACTTTCGTATTCTAATGGTCCTCTCGGATTTCTTCTAGTCATAAACTAGAGGTACCGCTATGAAAAGAAAGAAAGAAATTTAGAAAAACAAAACACAAATATATGTATAAAAGAGAAATTTAAAATAAAAATAATGGCTAAAGTAATAGAAGTAGAGCTTTCTTAATATTTTAGATGTTCCTCGGCAACGGCGCCAAAAACTTGATCGTGTCAAACAG
Source organism: Gossypium rotundifolium (assembly GCA_025506655.1). Taxonomy (NCBI): domain Eukaryota; kingdom Viridiplantae; phylum Streptophyta; class Magnoliopsida; order Malvales; family Malvaceae; genus Gossypium; species Gossypium rotundifolium. The sequence continues at coordinate 164,977,479 of CP106724.1, read as the reverse complement.
TCGAGTTTTAATATATATAAAAGAGTGATCAAACCTGTAGACTGACTGCGACAACGATAGAGATAAGTGCACCTATCGAACAGCAGTATAGCTCAGGCAATAATATCTTATCGAACCCAAGGGAACCTAAAAGTACTACTACTCACTTTCTTTCTATTATTTAGCCTAAAATATGGAGTGATTGGATTATTAAACTAATGAGATACTGTAAAGACAAAAGAATGAATTGGAGGAAGACTTTAGGAAAACTCAGTTGATGAAGATGATATCCTTAGGAAGAATCCACCTATGACTTCACTTATTATTTATTCCCCAAACCATATGATTTCTTTACTTAGCTTGATCCGTGAGACTCTCTAACCTATATTAAACCCTCTCTCGAGACGAATAACGTCTAACCTTAGGTTAATTAGTGGAACTCTCGTTCTTTTATAATAACCCCCTAAGGAAGCAGTAAATCGATCAATGGATTCCCATATTAGGTTTCACCCTAATCTGACAAAATCTCGTAACCCTATCTCTAGGCGCCCGATCAACTCCGCTTAATTATGCTAGATCTACTCTTAGGCGGGGTCTATTCCTCCTCCACCTAAGCACATCAGATTAAATTAAGCAACATAATTAAGAGCAAACTAAGTACTTTATCATATAATTTAGAAATCAAATAACAAAATCCATTATAGGCTTCATCCCCTTCAGGTATCTGAGGGGTTTAGTTCATAACTAAATACGAAAACATCTCAAGAGTAAAGAATAAACAAAACATAAGAAATCCCTAAAACCTCCTAAAGGAATTGAAGGAGAGATCCTCCATCTTGAATGGAACTCTGGCCTCTTGAGATGGATCAACTGGCTATCTTCAAGTGACTCCTAAAGATGAAAGCTTGACCAAAGCCTCGCAAAAAGCCCCTTTATGTCCGCCTTGGGTTGTTTATATAGGCTTTGAATGCTATACTTGGCTCCTAAGTATCTCCTTCAAGTAGAATTACTATTAGGGTGTTGGAATAGACTTAGGAGTATGTTTCTTTGGCTTCAAGCATCCAAATCCGAGTGAAATTGCTCTCTCCCGCGGTAGGGGCACGGCCATGACACATGCCCGTGTAAATCGTGGTTGGGTCATGTCTCGATTCTGTCGTTTTGGGCAACCGTGTAAGTCTGGATTTAGGCCGTGCTTCAGGTCTATCAATTTGGACATGGCCATGTAGATCACCAGGCACGTCCGTGTGAGAAATGGATGATGCACGACCGTGTGTGATGGAGTTGAGGCCGTGCTCTAGGTAATTGGCGAGGCACGATCATGTGAGATTTGGGCCAAGCCGTGTTGATTTCCCGCTAAGACCCAATTACTCTGTTTTAAGCCCATTTTGTGTTCTTTTTATCTTCGGGTGCTTTCCTGAGTATAAATATGAAAAGAAAGGATTAAAAGCACCTTTTTACAGAAATCACGGGCTAAATCATCCAAAAGCCTATTAAATATGGGGTTAAAATATGTTACTTTTACGGTTTATCACCAGTCCATTCCCAAAATTATATCGAACTCATCAAAAGGCAATAACATTAAATCAGTTGGAAAGCATGAATCCCGAATCATCAACGGGCAACCTTTACACACTTTATCAACCAGAACACATCGACCCAAGGGTTTGGACACACGAATCACAAACTCAGTAGACTCAACAGGCAGAGTCTTACTGGATACTAAAGTTTCACACAAATATGAATGAGTCGAACCGGGATGAATCAATGCAATCATAGTAGTATCATAAAGAGTGAAAGTACCAGTGATATCATCTAGGGAAGAAGCATCCTCTCTGGCACTATAGCATATGCTCTAGCTAGTGCACGAGCCTCGGATCGAACTGCCGTGTCTCTAGTTCCTTTTTGACTGCCACTTACATTTCCAGAATGTCTAGGTGGTCTGCCTCGCACTAACACATTACTCGGTCTGACACTCTGAGCCGTATTTTGCTCGGCTAGCATCGGGCACTCTCTGATAAAATGATATGACAATCCACATTTAAAGTAGGACCGATCACGAAATCCACAACTCCCAGAATGCCATTTACCACAATGCTTGCATTCAACCCAATTCTGCTGAACATTACCAACACTGGCCATCGAAGTAGCTCGGGAACCCACAGGAGGTCGATCTCGTCTAGACATGTCTGAAGTAGCTTTATGTTGGTCAAGTCATCATTGAACTTCTTAGATACAGATTGGAAAGTCTTACTCGATGATCTTTTACGGGTGTCTCTAGCTTCCATTTCAGCCTTTCTTTTTTCTTTCCCAAGCTCTTCAGCTTTGCAAGCTCGTTCAACAAGTACCACGAACTCTTTGATCTCGAGTATGCCAACTAGCAACTTAATATCTTTATTCAGACCGTCTTTGAACCTTTTGCACATAATGGCTTCAGTTGACACACACTCTTGGGCATATCGGCTCAATCTGACAAATTTTCGCTCATATTCAGTCACGGTCATTTGACCCTGTTTCAATTCTAGAAATTCTTTTCATTTCTGATCGATGAATCTCTGACTGATATATTTCTTACGGAACTTGATCTGGAAGAAATCCTAAGTCACTCTTTCTTTTGGAACCACCGATTCTAGTGTATTCCACCAGTGATATGCTGTGTCCCGTAGTAAAGATATGGCACACTTCAAGCATTCGTCTGGAGCACATGACAGCTCATCAAGCACCCAGATGGTATTATCAAGCCACATCTCAGCTCGTTCCGCATCATCATCATCATTAGCTTTAAATTCCTCGGCCCCATATTTCCTAATTTTATCAATAGGAGGCCTATTAAATCTCATTAGATCTATCATCGGAGGTGCTGAAGGTATTAGAGTTAGATTATTCGGGGGTGGAGGTTATTGTACAGCTGGATTAGTATGAATAAATTGGGTAAACCATTCATTCATCATTTGCTAGAAGGCTTGCTTAGCCTCCCCCTTATGGCTACCCGAGATAGTTCGAGAGTCTACCGGCGCTGAACCACGTGCGAGATTAGGCGCTACACTCTCTACATCATCAACTAAGGCTCTGTCGGGATCCATTTACTATATAAAACACAATTTGAATGTCAGAAGTCACCACACTATCGTATTATAAAATTTAAGGTATGTATAGCTAGACTCACACGCGCTACATTAGTCCTAGAATCGACTAAACCGTAAGCTCTGATACCAATCAAATGTAACGCCTCCTTACCCGTATCCGTCGCCAGATTAGGGTTATGAGGCATTACCAAACTAAACTCAATTCCAGATAAATATTTATTTGGATCCATGCACAAAGCAATGCTATCTTTCTATTTCATATAACATTACAACCATTTAAAATGAATAATGTACAATCAGTTTTATTACAGGTATTTAATACATACAAATGTCCGAATCACACAACTTAAGCATTCATAACATATATAAATTTAAACCATATTCCAACCTATGTCATTTTATAACATATATAAGACATAAATCAAAACTCATATAACATAAATCGATTATCATTCATATTGCTATAATACATATGCTTATTAAACCAACCGAACCATTATACCATTTAATAATCAATTGCATATACAAACATATTAATATTACATTTTGGCCGAACATACCATTTCACCTTTCATTTAGATGCATACCTAACCCACCATGAAACATATTCATTTCTTACCATTAATAATCGAATTTATATAGCCAACTTTCATATATATTTCTCATTATAAAAGTATAAATATCATATAGCCAAATTCACTTAAACATAGCATTATTTATTCTTACTAAACATATCAAGCATATGTAATTTACCATAATGCCGAAACACATGTCTTAACTCAACTTTCATTAGTAAAGCATATTAAGCAAGTAACACATAAATTCACTTTAGTCAAGATCATGGACACATCATAAACTCAGCAACCATGTTTCACATATAATAAGTCAAGACCAAGTTTGCTAAAACCATCATGTAATGTATATTTATACCAAATGAGCACCTTCCACATATGATATAAACCATGACAGAATTTTAAACATCCATTAACATTATGAACAAGCTATGAAATTAAAACATAGAAAGGAAACTTAACCAAAAGAAATTGCCATTTTCACAAGGCTATATTTATATACAAGACCAAATATCCTAGATTCCAAAACTTAGTCTAACCTATACATGCTTTTGATTCAAAATCAAAAGCTTAAGTTCCAAAAAGGGGTGATAGTGTGGTTGGCTTCTTCGACGATCCTCACATGCCCGTAGCTTGATCAAAATCTATAAAACAGAACAATGAGCGCACATGGAGTAAGCTTACTAGCTTAGTAAGTCTTAAGCGGATTTAAATAAAATAATTCAATTTAACACCTAAGCATTCCAAGTCAAATACTTAATATTAATCCATATTTTAACAAAGCACACATATGGTATCACATTGTTGAACTTCAATACCATATTTAACTTAACATTACTCATTATCTTACCTCCAACAAATAATTCATTAACTCAACTCAAAATTCAAATGGTAAGTATCCATTTCTTACCAAATACTCAATGCGTATGCATATCATTTAAATGGAACCACAAACAAGAACATATATACACTTATTCATTTAACATCTTATAACTCTAAATGTTCAATTTACACAGAATATCAATATGATTTCATAACCAAATGGCCGAATATACATACATAATCATTAACCACATTCTCATCCAACAATTTGCATATATACTTTTCTAATTGATCGAAGATATAAATTCAATTAAACAACTTAAATGCACTTACCTGTATGGCCCCATAATTTAAATCATACGAATAAGCTTAAGTTTGTTCTTTTGTCAACATAACTCCACCATTTCATATGCATAAACTTGTATTAAAAATCACCGGTAGTAAGCTTGTAACACCCTTTACCCATAATCCCCGTCAGAATCAAGCAGAGGCATTACCGTATAAAACTACTTGAACACCACTTAGGCTCAATGCGACTACTCTCCTTGATGTCAATACTACAACTTCTTTTCGACTTACAAGACCTCACTCACACATGTGAGGACTCTCCTTGATGAGACACACGCCCGTGTGTAGTCACACACGACCATGTGCTCACACATTGCTCAAAAATCCCAACATTCTGCCAAAACTCCTATGGTTAGGGCACACGCCTGTCTGGAATAGGGGCACGCCCGTGTACCCTCACAACATGCCCGTGGCTTTGAACCGTGGGGAGTTACTGACTATATTCTCATGGCCTTGACACGTCCGTGGGCCTAGACCGTGTGTTAATCCTTGGTATACTGACTTGTTCACACAGTCTGGGGCACACACCCATGTTCAAATCGTGTGTCCTACACGGCTCATACAAACGGCCGTGGAGTTTGACCGTGGCCTATCTTGACTTCAAACAATATGGTGCAGGTTACGCACGGCCAAGACAGACGCCCGTGTGTCTACCCGTGTGAGCACATAAAGGTTATTTTCCAAGCCAATCACCACCCTCAGTTGCATATATTCATTCATCATCACTTAAATTCTAGTAATATCATTATAATTCTTGGTTTAAAGACATTTAAACACAAGAGATGTAAAGTCTGCAATCCATACACTAAGGGAGCTATTTCCCATATAATTACAACCAACTTAAGCCATTATCTATGGCTATACACAAACAACTATAAGTTCTCTTAGGCTAATACAATTTGGCTACATTCACAAGACTTAATCAACCTTAAGTACTAGCCCTATACATGCCATGACTCATAAGGACTTGATACCTCATACCAAGTGTCTGATCGATAGTGTGAAAACATCTATGGCGATCTCCAACCCAAGCTAGCTAAATTAACCTATAAAAGATAAGAAAAGGAAAAAAGGAGTAAACAATAATGCTTAGTAAGTTCATCTGCATATAACTGATAAATACTGAAATTTATTGGACATACACAACTACAAGGCATTTTAATGAGTTTTTCTCATTATCTCATGGTTGCTTACTTGACCATTCTTGAAGCTTACTCACTCTATCTCTTACCGCATCCTAACTAGGCCACAAGCCAATTGCTCATATAATTAACATACAATCCTACACTGATCACTACATGATCATATGAAACAACACATCAAACATTTTTCACTAAGCCACTCATACTACAAATCTCTCGGTGGTTTCGCACTTAGCCCACCAATTATTTATACTTGTGGTGGTATCGCACTTAGCCCACCAATTGATAATATAGTTGATGGTATCGCACACAACCCATCGACATTAATTAATCGGTGGTAACACACATAGCCCACCGATAACAAAGATAATTGATGGTATCGCACACAACCCGTCGATTACTAATTAATTAGGTGGTAACGCACATAGCCCACCGATAACAGTATGATTGATGGTATCGTACAGAGCCCATCGATTACTAATTAATCAGGTGGTAACGCACATTGCCCACCAATAACAGTATGATTGATGATATCGCACACAACCCATCGATTACTAATTAATCAGGTGGTAACGCACATAGCCCACCGATAATAGTATAATTGATGTTATCGCACATAGCCCATCATTAACATCAATAAGGTGATATCGCCCATAGCTCACCGTTATTTTACATTCATGGATAATAATCCACATATATTCTCTATTCTAATGTTCACTCGAGAACATCCTCACGCACTACTTTTCTTACTTTACCTTCCGCAATAATCATTTGCATTCCTACCATGCATAAATAACTCTATCTCATGCACTTATAGCACATTGATCATACATAACCAGCTAGGGGTTCATCATCTGAATCCATCTCAATTCAGTTCTAACACGTACCTATACCTCTCCTAGTACAACACATTCATTCTCAATTTCTAAAATACTTATTGAGTTACTAGAATTGTTAAGTAACCCCATTAAGTCTCGTACATATAATGTCACACTGACATCATGCCCTCGATATGATCATACATGAATTAACCTATTGATATCATGTCCTCGACATGGTCTTATACAAAATCTCCCATCGAGGCCATATTTCAATATGGTTTTACACGAAACCCTAGCTATCATCATTTCATACTATTTGTATTTCTTACTATTCTTAGATTCCAAATTCTATTAACAGCTCATCAACAATTATTTAATACATTCATTGCATAATTATACATTCCCTACAACAATGGAATTGTAACACCCCAAACCCGGCCCACAAGCCCTGACCGGATCTGGTATGTCACTATGGAAAAACGGTTTAAAATAATTTTTACTTTAGAGATAAAACATGAAAATATACCAACTTTTAAAATTCCATGTCTATTTGATATTGTATGAAAACTTTGATGTTATTATAATGTCCAAAATTGAACCTTAGTGAATATATGTAAAACCCATTTGAATAAATAAGTTGATAAAATTTAATTCATCTTCACATAGCATTCAATTTAACCAAGCCAAAATAAAAATACTTATAAAAACAATTCCAAAAATAAATAAAAGGCCCTTATTACAACCTTTATTTAAAACCAAGTACTTAATATAAAAATAACTAAAACATCTATTAAATAAAGAAAAACAACTTCTGCATGAAAATCTTCTTCTGCATGGCCACCTTTGCATCCACTCCAACCCGGTCCAAAATCACGAATCACCTGCGATGGTTAAAAAGTTGGGTGAGTCACACAGACTCAGTGTGTAATTAACCACTGAATTCCACCCACATGCTAACCACGTAATAACCAATGCATCAGGTATCACATATCATGTTCAGATCATAACACATTCGGCTTGGCCCATACTCATAACATTTATCGTAACGGGTAATTAGTCACATACCCTCCACATCTCGGGCTTAGCCCATTTCTTATTCAAGTTCACGATCACATGTATTCACATACCACAATTATGCAATAATGAATCCCAACCCAAGCCTAAGGTCCATCCTCTACACACCCCTTATCCAAATTTACCACACACCGGGGATTATTAAATCACCTCTCCTTTTAACTCCACAAAGGCATTCAATGTCATCCACCTGCAATTAAGCACAAAATCCACAACGCGACCTCAGTCAGTGCCAATCCACGATGTAGCCGTAGCTAACACCAAAACCACGATGGGACACATAGTCACTCATCAATTCATGATATGGCACCTAGCCGATATCAATCACGATGAGGCACATAGCTACTCATCAAACCACGTACTCGAAGTACACCCGTACCTTCTTTCATAGCCCACCCATGCACATGCAACATAAAACACAGTCATGATAATGCATGCACATGTTTATTCATAATCAAGGCATTCCCACACATATACAAATCAATAGTCACATCTCAATAGGTTCGGAACTAACCTGGTCATCGTCATACCCTTTAAGTGTAACTATATCACATTTATTACTGCACTTGTTTGTAAACACATTACACATACAAATATCGCATAAATCCCAGAAACAGTAGGCTAGCTACCCACCTTATAACCTGAAGCTCTAAACCCTCGATCCCGACGCTATCGCTAAGCGAGACTACGGCTATCGCCTCTGCTTTTTTCTCCTCTTCTGGCCCACACCCGGTGGCCAATCTTGAACTACTAAGATGGCTCTTTTCTTAAAATTCGGGATAGAGACTTTCTCTTGTCCTCCTTGACTGGTATTTGTCTCCATCAACACACTTAATCAGATAAACTGGTTAAACCCCAAATTATAAGTCTAAACACCAACTAATTTAAATATTTCTTACCAAAATATCTTGAATCCCGGAGAATCGATCTATGACCCTAGATATCCTTGCTCCTACATCGGCCAATCATTAAGATTAGCAACATAGGCCATTCAGCCAAACCAAGTGAATCTCAAAGGGTTAACACATAACTCCTACTTCAAAGCCGATTTGATTTCCAATCAAATCTCAAAACTACGAAATGGTCCCTTTTTATAATCGGCCACACCCTAAAACGCATAAATGATTAGCCTTAATAGCCTTTGGCTTTCGAATAATAAAAGAATAATTACTAACATGGATCCCTACCACCACTTTCCGAATCTGACTACCAACGATTGAAAGAGAAAATCCGAAGAGATCCACACCACACCTAGAATTCGGCCAAGGTGCAAACTAATAGGAGAGGAGAAGTTTCGGCTACCAAAGAGATTAAAAGAAAAAAATAAAAAGCAACAACTGATTAAATGGCCAAAGAAGAAATCGGCAAGGGTATATGCTGCTTGAGGCTTTCGGTTTCAAAGCACAAAAAGAAGTAACTTTACTTGAAGGTTCGGCCAAATTAAAAAAATAAAAAGGAAGGCAAAGAGGAGTAAGGCTTTAGAAGAATAAACTAAAATTCGCAAAAAGAAGGCACACCACCCTTAAATAAAATTCGCTACTCCCCAACCAATCCCCCAAACCGATCATGCACTCAAGTGCCCCACATTCGACCATGGCTTCCTCAAATCCCAACATCCCTTCCTAATTTATCTCATATTTTATCTCCCTATCAAATTCAAATAAACCAATAACAACTCCTATTTACTAATTTAAACTAAATAAAATAATCCTACAATTATCTAAAATAAATAAAATAAAATAAGCTTATCACTTACCTACCAGCCGAATTCAAAAAGGACTAAACAACATCAGTTTAATCTTATCTATTTGAAGCTCCCATGTGCCGTCCACCTTCACGCCACCTCTTCACGTCAGCAGCAAAAGATGAAAACCCCAACTGCAGCCTCCATGGTTCGAACACAGGACCTGGTGGAACAAGCTCCCAAGTAACGCCCCAGACCATTATGCCCAGGCGTTTTCTGTGTCATAAACGCGCCATATTTTCCTTTTAAGCCCTCTCTATCTTTAACGCCTGGTTGCAAAATAGACATCCAAAATTCTGCTTCCCTTGTGCCTTGAACTCACGACCTGCACCAAGCCCTCCTTACAACGCCCTCAGCCACTTTACCGGCCCATCTTTCTTGTCCACCAATGCCCACAACATTCTTTAAACCCTCTTTGACTTAGCCCTCCTCATTTTAGCTCCAACACCCAAAAATAAAACACCCTTGATGCCACTCGACTCGAACCAGCCCTCATTAGCGCCGCTTCCGCCCTTAGCAAGATGGAGCCACTTTGCTAATCGGACTTTCATGTCCATTAACACGCCATTAATTTTAAGGCATACCTAGCCAGCCCCTAATTGACTTAAAATAAAACCAAAATGTCGCTTTGCGGCTCGAACATAAGACCCCAAGCACCATGAGGCGTCACCTTCCCAAAGCCCCAAGTAGTGCCCCATGCCACTCCACCAAAGCCATTCTTACGTCTTAACCTTCCAAATTTTCTCTTAAGACCTCCAAAGCCAAGCTCCCTTCTTTACACTAAAATTCAAAAATTTCCTAAGTCATCCTTACCTTTTGGGTTCTCCAAACCCTTAAAATCCATCCAACTTTACCATAAGCTCGCTAAACACTCGAGTTATGCTCCAAACGCATAACCCCTAGACCAGATGTTACAATTCTACCTCCTTAAAAATAATTTCATCCCCAAATTACTTACTATTATAACTCACTACTCTACGCCTCTGCAAGACTCGATTTTAACAAATCTATCCCGCCTTCTACCACACGTCTTAAGGTTCACATCCAAAGTTCCTATACTTCACTAGCCATACCAGAATGAAGTAAACTTCACATCAACAAGGCAATAAATGGTGTCCAAAGAACGTACCTGATATCAAGTCCTTGGCTGACTCGCATCCGATCCTCTACCGGTACCATTTCCTCCATGGCTCAAACTCGACCTCTCGTTGCCTGAGGACAGTTCTTAACCAAATGGGCCTTCGACCCACACCGAAAACATTTCTTACTATTTCCCCAACATTCTCCTAAATGAGTTCTCCCACACTTAACACATGAATGATTATGATCAGCTGGTACAAGTGCACGTATAGAATTCTCGATCCTTGGTCTTTTCTGGACATTACCAAACGATGTTGATGGTCCAAAACTTCTCTTATTCTTGTTCCTACTCTTCTCTCAGTTTTCTCTTATAGTCTTCTTAACCTCTTCAGCGATCCGAGCTTTCTCCACCAGAATGGCGAAGTCCCTTTCTCTCTGCGGAGCGATCAACTCCCGCAACTCATCTCGTAGCCCATCTTCAAATCGCACACACCTTTCATAATCAGTAGCCACGATTCCTTTGGCGTACTGACTTAGTCGCACAAATTCAGCTTCATACTCCGCTACCGACTTATTCCCTTGTACTAGATTTAGAAACGCTTTCCTTTGCGAGTCCAAATAACTGGCTCCTACGTACTTTCCTTCAAACTTAGCCTTAAAGTAATCCCAATCCAGTCGATCTCTGCAGACACCTTGTTTGATGGTGAGCCACCAACGATAAGCTTCATCGCGAAACAAGTAAACAAAGACCCTTGACTTTTCTTCATTGGTGTACCAAATCGTCCATGATTCTTTCGACCGCTTCTAGCCAATACTCGCTACATTGAGCTACTCCCGACACTCCTCTAAAGATCTCGGCTCCATTCGATCTAAGCCTTTTGACATCGACTTCGAGTTTTATTTCCTTACTAACTCTTGCTACTTGTTCTAGCACTCGTAACATGGCCCGCGATACTGCGTCATCTTCTCCGGTCTGATCTTGTTCCTCCGCTACCATTTGGTGGCGGACTTCACTTTCGACCCATGGCGAGACCCTACCGATTCAAATGTCGCCCTTCTACCTCTATCGCGTCCCTTAGAACTCATCTCTATCGTCGCGATTGAATCTAATTAGAAAGTTTTATGCATTAGTATTTGTTCCACTGTTTAACCGCGAACAATTTTATGAAAAGAATTTCTAGAAGTGGTTCTTTCGATCACACAAGGTTTCAGTTCAAGTTCGCTATTCTAATTCAGAGAATCACATTCACATTCATTAATAGAGCCACCTTCATTTTACAATGAAGCTACATTCCTTCCTCAGTAGAGGCACATTCAGTGGTATCTATCACACACATCATTGTTAGGACATTTACTTTTGTTTCCCTGTGGGTATTTTCGTCATTTTCCTATATGGGTATTTGGTAATAAATCAAAGTGATTCCGAAAACTTTAATAAGTCAGGATCTTTTTTAAAAATTCCCAAAACTGAAGAGTATTTCTAAAAATTTCGCCAATTGAAGGTATAACAGGATTTTGAAAACCAGGGGTATTTTGGTAATTTTATCAATCAGGGTAATTTTGTAAATTTCCAAAGTCAGGGTATTATTTTGAAATATAGAAAATTGGATACTTTTGCAAAGTAAGTGGGATTTTATTAGAATTGGGGTTAAACCAGAAATTTTGAAAGTCAGGGGCATTTTGGATATTTTTAACACAGGGGTATCTTCATAAATTTCCCCAAATCAGAGTATCTTGATATTTGAAAACTAAGGATCTTGGTATTTTGCAAAGTAAAATCATTTTAACAAAAGTTAAGGGTAATGCGATAATTTACAATACAGGGGCATTTTTGTAATTTTGCAAGTAGGGGTATTTCAGTAATTTTGTAAATCGAGAAAATGTCTTTCAAAATCAAATTTAGGGTTTACAAACCGAAGGGGTAAATTTGAAAATTTTAAAACTAAGGGTTTTTAAAACAGTAAAGTTAGTCCATTTCGGGTTTTAATAATTGGTTTAGCTTTATGAACAAGTCCTCTTGGTTAAGGTGAATCAGTAGCTACGCACTGTAGGTTTCGAGTAAAGAGGAGGTGAGTCACTAGGATCGCTTAAATACCAAGCTCTTCTTGAATACCACTCCTAGACATGCGTACTGTGGTTGCCACACCTTAACTCCTACGACTTGCTTCACGTGTTTGTTTAAGAGTTCTTAAGTCTTATGCATATGTTTGAGTAAAGCGATCCTAAGGTCCAATAGCCCTAACATCTAATCTATGAGCCCAAACAAACCATAGCATTACACATAAATAAATCACTTTTAAAGTCCATGATGCTTACGGTGGACTTGGTAAGGAGGTACAGTGCCATGCCGAATAACTCGAAAAGATTTTATGAAAGCCCGCATCTTTGAAAAGCCCATTTTTGAAACCATTTTTTTTGGGCCCAAAACCTCAAAGCCGAGTTTTGAACCGGGCTCTGATACCAATTTGTAACACCCCAAACCCGGCCCACAAGCCCTACCGGATCTGGTATGTCATTATGGAAAAACGGTTTAAAATAATTTTTACTTTAGAGATAAAACATGAAAATATACCAACTTTTAAAATTCCATGTCTATTTGATATTGTATGAAAACTTTGATGTTTTTATAATGTCCAAAATTGAACCTTAGTGAATATATGTAAAACCCATTTGAATAAATAAGTTGATAAAATTTAATTCATCTTCACATAGCATTCAATTTAACCAAGCCAAAATAAAAATACTTATAAAAACAATTCCAAAAATAAATAAAAGGCCCTTATTACAACCTTTATTTAAAACCAAGTACTTAATATAAAAATAACTAAAACATCTATTAAATAAAGAAAAACAACTTCTGCATGAAAATCTTCTTCTGCATGGCCACCTTTGCATCCACTCCAACCCGGTCCAAAATCACGAATCACCTGCGATGGTTAAAAAGTTGGGTGAGTCACACAGACTCAGTGTGTAATTAACCACTGAATTCCACCCACATGCTAACCACGTAATAACCCATGCATCAGGTATCACATATCATGTTCAGATCATAACACATTCTGGGCTTGGCCCATACTCATAACATTTATCGTAACCTGTAATTAGTCACATACCCTCCACATACTGGGCTTAGCCCATTTCTTATTCAAGTTCACGATCACATGTATTCACATACCACAATTATGCAATAATGAATCCCAACCCAAGCCTAAGGTCCATCCTCTACACACCCCCTTATCCAGCCTACCACACACCAGGGGATTATTAAATCACCCTCTCCTTTTAACTCCACAAAGGCATTCAATGCCATCCATGTGCAATAAAGCACAAAATCCACAACGCGACCTCAGTCAGCGCCAATCCACGATGTAGCCGTAGCTAACACCAAAACCACGATGGGACACATAGTCACTCATCAATTCACAATATGGCACCTAGCCGATATCAATCACGATGAGGCACATAGCTACTCATCAAACCACGCATCAAGTACACCTGCCTTCTTTCATAGCCCGCCCATGCACATGCAACATAAAATACATCATGATAATGCATGCACATGTTTATTCATAATCAAGGCATTCCACACATATACAAATCAATAGTCACATCTCAACAGTTGAAACTAACTCTGTCACCGTCATACCCTTTAAGGGTAACTATATCACATTTATCATCGCACTTGTTAGTAAACACATTACACATACAAATATCGCATAAATCCCTTAAATAGAGGCTAGCTACCCACCTTATAACTCAAGCTCTAAACCTCGATCCCGACGCTATCGCTAAGCGAGACTACTACTATCGCCTACTGATTTTCTCCATTCTTTGGTCCATACCCGATGGCCAATCCCAATCGCCGAGACGACTCTTTTCTTAAACTTGGGATAGAGACTTCTCTTGTCCTCCTTGACCGGTATTTGCCTCCATCAACACACTTAATCGATAAACCGTTAAACCCCAAATTATAAGTCTAAACACCAACTAATTTAAATATTTCTTACCAAAATATCTTGAATCCAGGAGAATCGATCTATGACCCTAGATATCCTTGCTCTACATCGCCAATCATTAAGATTAGCAACATAGGCCATTCGCCAAACCAAGTGAATCTCAAAGGGTTAATACATAACTCCTACTCAAAGCCGATTTGATTTCCAATCAAATCTCAAAACTACTAAATGGTCCTTTTTGCAATCGGCCACACCCTAAAACGCATAAATGATTAGCCTTAATAGCCTTGACTTTCAAATAATAAAGAATAATTACTAACATGGATCCCTACCACCACTTTCCTAATCGACTACCAACGATTGAAAGAGAAAATCCAAGAGATCCACACCACACCTAGAATTCGCCAAGGTGCAAACTAATAGGAGAGGAGAAGTTTTGCTTCCAAAGAGATTAAAAGAAAAAATAAAAGCAACAACCGATTAAATGGCCAAAGAAGAAATCGGCAAGGGTATATCTTGCTTGAGGCTTTTGGTTTCAAAGCACAAAAGAAGTAACTTTACTTGAAGGTTCTACCAAATTAAAAAATAAAAAGAAAGGCAAAGAGGAGTAAGGCTTTAGAAGAATAAACTAAAATTCGGCAAAAGGAAGGCACACCACCCTTAAATAAAATTCGCTACTCCCCAACCAATCCCCCAAACCGATCATGCACTCAAGTGCCCCACATTCGACCATGGCTTCCTCAAATCCCAACATCCCTTCCTAATTTATCTCATATTTTATCTCCTTATCAAATTCAAATAAACCAATAACAACTCCTATTTACTAATTTAAACTAAATAAAATAATCCTACAATTATCTAAAATAAATAAAATAAAATAAGCTTATCACTTACCTACCAAATTAATTCAAAAGGACTAAACAACATCGTTTAATCTTATCTATTTGAAGCTCCCATGTGCAGTCCACCTTCACGCCACCTCTTCACATCAAGAGAAAAGATAAAACCCCAACTGACCTCCATGGTTCAACACGGACACAGTGGAACAAGCTCCCAAGTAACGCCTGCACCATTATGCCCAGGCGTTTTCAGGTCATAAACACGCCATATTTTCCTTTTAAGCCCTCTCTATCTTTAACGCTCGCTTGCAAAATAGACATCAAAATTCGCTTCTCTTGCGCCTTGAACTCACGACCGCACTAAGCCCTCCTTACAACGCCCCTACCACTTTACCAAACCCATCTTTCTTGTCCACCAATGCCCACAACATTCTTTAAACCCTCTTTGACTCAAACCCTCCTCATTTTAGCTCCAACACCCAAAAATAAAACACCTTGATGTCTTTTGGACTCGAACCTAGGCCTTCATTAGCGCTTACTTCCATTTCTTAGCGGTAAGATGGAACCACTTTGCCAACTGGACTTTCATGTCCATTAACCTGGCCATTAATTTTTAAGGCATACCTAGCCCAGTTCCCCTAATTGACGCAAAATAAAACCAAAATGCTGCTTTTGTAGCTCGAACATAAGACCCCCAAGCACCATGAGGCGTCACCTTCCCAAAGCCCCAAGTAGCGCCCCATGCCACTCCACCAAAGCCATTCTTGCGTCTTAACCTTCCAAAACTTTCTCTTAAGACCTCCAAAGCCAAGCTCCCCTTCTTTACACTAAAATTCAAAAATTTCCTAAGTCATCCTTACCTTTTTGGGTTCTCCAAACCCCTTAAAATCCATCCAACTTTACCATAAGCCTGCTAAACACTTGAGTTATGCTCCAAACGCATAACCCCTAGACCAGGATGTTACAGGAATATTAAAATAACTCATACGTAATTACCACATTTGCACATGAACTTACCTCGATGACGAAAGGGCCGAAAGGGACCTTTTTGCCCACATTTCTCTTTTCACTCATTCTAGGTCCGAAACTCATTTTCTTTGATCTAGAACAATGGAATTTAGTGATTTAATCACTTATAAATCATAATACACCATAATATATGCTTTAGGAAAAAATGACTATTTTGCCCCTATACTTTGGCAAAATTATGATTTTGCCCCTAGGCTCGTAAATAAATTTTTATGACATTTTCTTGCTAAAAAAGCCTATCTGAACATTTAATCCTTTTACAACTATCCTCAATTCCAACTATTTTATGCCTTAATGAATAAATTACAACTTTTGCATTTTAGCCCAAATTAGGTGTTTTTATGACAACACCCTTCACAAAAGTTGTTTATCAACATCCTATCATTCATTTGCTCCCATAAAAATTCAGCAACCAACATAAACCCTCTCATGGCAAGTCCCTAAACTCTCAACCATGTTACAAATTAGTCCCCCCGTTAGGTAGCTTAAGCTTTGGGGACTCCAAAAGTACAATTTTTATCAAGAAAAGTCATCAAAATCACTTACTTGTGAGGAGGAATACTTGCTGAAATTTTGAGCTTCAAAAACCCCATTCTTGCTGTCCATTTTCGGTGGAAGAGGAGAAGAAATAAAAAAAATGATAGGTTTTCTTATTTCATCTTATTTTATTTCTTTTTAATAACCTAACATGACAACATTTAATGGCCTTGTCCCCTTTGTCTTCTTTGACCGTCCAAGCCAATTCCCATAGTCTAATTGCACATTTGGGACCTCTAATTTATAACCCATAGCTATTTGGCACCTATAGGAAATAAAATAGAACTTTTGCACTTTTTACGATTTAGTCTTTTTTCACAATTTAGCTAGAATTTGCTAAAATTAAGGCACCAAAATTTTCATGCATCCTTATAAACATGTTACCACACATAACATAACATGAAAATAATTTTCTCTAACCTCAATTAGTGATTTTGAGATCACTATTTCGACTAGCCCCTAAATCAATTTGTTATATAATTCTCCCCCTTTAGGGATTTTCGTCCTAGAAAATCTAACTGTGAAGAGTTGTTACCAACATTCTTAAAACATTTTCATAAACTCTTCAAAATCACAAATTCACTTATCCACAAGTTTCTTACATCAACAATCTCTAAGCTATCACACATAAGGTCGGAGCACTACTTGTGACCTAGGTATTTATTCCTCCCAGGCATATACTCAATGATCCACTAATTTTGGAACTCTGTACAAATCTGAATGATCATTCGGATCCTTATAGGTCGATTTACTACCACTCGTATGTCATTCCCCCTTCTTGGGAATTTTGTCAAACCACATTCGAAATCTATAAGGTTTTATCTCACTTACTCATTAAAGTATTCACCAACCGTAATAGTCTCGACTTGTACGCTTTAACAACTTAGCTTTTAGTGGTCAACTACTTCTGACCATAAACCCAATCATATCATGAAATGTACTCTACTGTCAAAACATTTATGCGTATAATTGTACTTCCTTATTCTTGCTTTAGCAGATATGCTACCACTAAATCTCATACCAAAACTCTGTATAAGTTTTGGATTCATCACCATTCCAATTCTATTTCGAGAAATCATCAACAACGGAAGGACTTATACAACCTGAATTCATCAGCACAAATAAACTCATTCGGAGCTTCTTTAAAATACCATTTACTATATCTCTTCTGAACCCTTTTGTTCTGAAAAGAAAACTCGGTCTAGTCATTAACCTTGTTGAAACTAAGATGTTACCGACTAAGATTCACCGAGTA
This sequence comes from Gossypium rotundifolium, assembly GCA_025506655.1. Lineage (NCBI taxonomy): Eukaryota > Viridiplantae > Streptophyta > Magnoliopsida > Malvales > Malvaceae > Gossypium > Gossypium rotundifolium. The sequence goes on along the minus strand of CP106724.1, from coordinate 164,959,198 downwards.
ACCATCTCGCTTTGCTTAACATGGATCTTTCACTCAAACCAATACTATGTCTATTATCTGAGAAGTATAATAGCAACTATACCTACTATGGTAATAGCTCAAGTTGTTCCCACTATCTTATCATTATAAGATGCTCTCACTCATAAAAAAAAATTTAGGAATTACTCATCAATTTTCCCATAGATCATTACCACACATCCAATTCTCATACAGATACAAAAGTAATCGTCTCGGGATCACCAATTTGGCAACTTCATTTTTTTCTCAATTCGAAAAGAATTCAATACTTGGATTTTCAATCAATAATTCTGTCAATAATTTTCAACTTGACCATCACAGTATGATCCTTTCCATGAGCATATCTTTGTATCGCGCTCTTTACTCACGATCACACAGAAATTATCCTCTTTATTGATTCATGCGTGAATCTACGCAGAACTTGAATCATATGTCAATACATTACTCTACTCCTTTCTCCACACACAGAACATTTTCTAGCATACTCTCATCTGAGTTTCTTTTCCTGTGCTAATTTAAAAATTTTACTAGTGTCGTGTCTCACAACATTAGGGACATCTTGATCGAATCTATTGACTCTATTTAGCTTACTTGAAATCTCATCATACAACGTGAAACTCGTAATTTCACTTATTATACTAAAATCATCACGGACTTCCTCCTCAAAGTACCCGTACATGGTTACAAAGATATAAAGGAATGTTAATTTCAATTAACTAAATCGATAACTGTTCTGTCTGATTTTCACTATCAGCTACCATTCTCACACAATCACAAGTTATGAAAAGAAAAACTACGTCAGCCCCGAGAGGCAACTAATATTTATAGGAAAATACTCAAGAGATTTTTATAATTCCTTTCATAGCATCAACTAACTATGCACAAACTACAGACCTCGAGTGAATTTACTCATACTTGCCATTTATTTAGCACATATCATACCACATGTCATACTAGATTCTTCGTGATTCATTCACAAATGTCTGTATTGACTATTTCACAAGACTTTAGTACTAATCTCATTTACTTCTAGGCTCGTCTATCTGTCCCACTGATCACTAGGGGTAATCAAAAATGGAAATTCATCGACATTCAAATAGATACAAAACCAATGCCATTATCCCGGATAGGGTTTGATATGGACTTCTACACCAAGTATTGATGTCACATTCCAAATATGGTATTATATGATTCTCATATCCATTTCTGAAGCCATATTCTAGATATGGTCTTATACGGAATCATAACCCGGTGCCGAGGCCATGTCTTGAACATGGTCTCATATGGGACCTTATCCATTTCGTATCTCAATGGTAGCCTATCCATTATAGTCCCCTAAGACTTCAACCTCATGCTCAACAACGATTACCTTATATAGTAGAGTATCATGTACCAATATGATACAAAACATTCTCAAAATGTTAACATAAATGCTGCATTAATCACATGCAAACTTACTCAATTTGACTCTCATAACATCTCATCATAATTCAGTAGTGGTAAGGGGGTGAAATCACAAAGCCCCTTAACTTAACTCTCGTGATTACATACACATGATTTACTATTCATCATCAATACAATATTATTATAGTCATACAACTCATCTCAAGTGAGTTTTCACATTTATCACGCTATAATTGTTTCTCTCACTTACACTTTTGAATAGTGATTTTAATTACTCAAGTTCCACATTACTATCTACTTGAGTATTCAACATTTAACTCTACTTTCTCTTACCGTCACTTATCAATTAAAGAATGTCTTATGAGTTTGAGTACGTCGTTTACCTGATTGCCATAGTCCAACTATGGTCTTACTCGTATCACTACATCATAGCCCAACTATTTCTTTACATGTCGTCACGATGCCATAGCCTCACTATGGTCTTACACGAACTCTCATATCAACACCAATGCCATATCCCAGATATGGTCTTACATGAAGTCCTATCTAGGTACCAATGCCACATCCTGGACATGGTCTTATATGGGATCACATGTACTACCATAGTCCAACCATGGTCTTATTCATCATTTTATCATTGAACGACTGTACCCATCCCTGCATTCTACTTAGTCAAACTTCCTAGTTTAACTCTCACACCATAATACTCGTAGTTTCATACAGGATCACGAAATAAAACATTATAAAATTTTCTACTTTAATAGTTACACATGAGATTCAACTATGTTGACATATTAATCATACATCATTTAAACAATCATACATACACATATACCCCATTCTCTGGGTAAATTTACTCACCATATGCACCTAACACAATAGGTTGAGTATTTAACACTTATGCACATCTCGCCAATACAGATAAGCTTACCACTTTATAACTCTCATTCCATGCATAAGAGTATTTCAATTTTCCCATTACCACTTACACCACTATTGGATTTAGCTCGATTGGGAACCAACCTTATCTTAACAAAATAATTTTGTTAGTGCCGAGAGATATCACACTGTCACAGTCCACTTATGGCATGTATAGCTAGACTCTTACTCACGCTAGGTTAGTCCGAGAACCGACTAAACCATGCTCTGATACCACTAAATGCAACACCCTTTACCCGTAATCCCCATCAAAATCGAGTATGAGGCGTTACCGTATAAAACTACTTGAACACCACTTAGGCTCAATGTGACTACTCTCCTTGATGTCAATACTACAACTTCTTTTCGACTTACAAGACCTCACTTACACATGTGAGGGCTCTCGAGACTATATCGGGAACTCTTACGATCTGTAAAATTTTTTCCCATATAAATAGGGTGTACACATCCGTGTTAGTTGACACACATGCCCGTGTGTAGTCACACACGACCATGTGCTCACCCGTGCTAAAAAATCCCAACATTCTGCCAGAACTCCCATGGTTAGGGCACACGGCTGTGTGGAATGGGGGCACGCCCGTGTACCCTCATAACATGCCCGTGGCTTTGAATCGTGGGGAGTTACTGACTATATTCACACGGCCTTGACACGCCCGTGGTCCTAGACCGTGTGTTAATCCTTCGTATACTAACTTGTTCACACAGTCTGGGGCACACGTCCATGTTCAAATCGTGTGTCCTACACGGCTCATACAAACGGCCGTAGAGTTTGACCGTGGCCTATCCTGACTTCAAAAAATAAGGTGCAGGTTACGCACGGCCTAGACACATGCCCGTATGTCTACCCGTGTGAGCACATGAAGGCTATTTTCCAAGCCAATCACCACCCTCAGTTGCATACATTCATTCATCATCACTTAAATTCTAGTAATATCATTATAATTCTTGGTTTAAAGACATTTAAACACAAGAGAAGTAAAGTCTGCAATCCATACACTAAGGGAGCTATTTCCCATATAATTACAACCAACTTAAGCCATTATCTATGGCTATACACAAACAACTATAAGTTCTCTTAGGCCAATACAATTTGGCTACATTCACAAGACTTAATCAACCTCAAGTACTAGCCCTATACATGCCATGACTCATAGGGACTTGCTGTAACATCCCAAAAAGGGGGCTATTTGGAATTTAATTATTTTTCTTATGTATGAGCTCTTTGTGATATTATTTATGGAATAATAGAGCTTAATTAAGGCTTTGAGTTGGCATGGTTTGGTAGAAAATTTACATTGTTAACTTTAAAGGCGAGGAGCCTTAGCGGGAGGGGTTATAAGAATAAATGTGGATAATTTGACACCAAATGAGGCCTTGGCAAAGTGGCAAAAGTGAGGCCACTTAAGAGCTAGTGTGGCGCCACCAAGGAGCAAGGAGAACCTTGGTTCGAGTCACAGAAATCCTCCCTTTTGCTCTTTATTTGGGCGGCATAAGGGAGAGAATTTCTCTCCTTAAATTCTTTTATTAATTATCTATTTAGATAATAAGATAAATGAGCTTTTAATGGGATTTTATAAAGGATAATATGAGCATTTGGAATTGGATTTTATTTGTTTAATTTCGAGGATAATTGGGATAATATTAGTTTTATTTTGATAATATAAGATAATTAAAGGAATTATTTGATTAAAAGGATTAATGGTTATTAATAGGAATATTATCTAGATAATTAAGATTATTAAGGATTATTGGGGATTAATTCAAATTAATTTGAATTAATTCAAAGGGTGGATGGCAAGGGTACTAAGTGCCTATAAAAGCGATGAGTTGACCCCTTGTTTTTCTTTTCTTCATTTTGCTAAGTCTTCAATTCCTAACCTTCCTTTGTTCTTATATTTTCTCCACCCTCTCAAATCCCTTCAAGTGAAACTCTTGCACCTCTCCTCCCCATTATTTCCTCTTTGGCGAATATACCCATTGGAAATACCGAATTCCTTTCTCCTGTTTTTAACCACTTTGGCGAATCTCAAGCAAGGGTGAGCTCCTTCGATTTCTTCTTCAATCGATCCGAGAGAAGGTAAGTGTCAGAAAACCCATGGTTTTTCCCTCCTATTCTCTCCGATTTCCATTAAGGGGTAGGTATCAATTTTAATGGTGGTTACAAGGCTTCTAAATGAGTGGTAACCGATTTCTTTTAGGTACTCGGTGAGTAAAGCAATCGACTCGGGCCTCGATCTCTAGTATTCAATATTTGGTAAGTAAGGTGGTAAGATTAATCTCTTTATTCGATATTCGATTAAGTCTGTAGGCTATTAGTCTTATTTACTAATCGGTGGTAGTTGATTAAGCGATTAGGAAATTAAATCTCGTGGTTGGTAACAAGAAAGGGTAAAAGTAAGGTTCGGGTTCACAAGGAACCCTTTACAATTAATTTGGTTTGGCCGATTAGGCCATGGCACTAACTTTGACAATTGGTGAATATTGGGACACGGACTTAGAGTGGGGGCGATTGGTTTCTTTTAGGATTTAGACTCCTCGTTGGTGACGGTGTGTACATACACATATAACTTATTAAATATGCTGATTGTTGTGAATGCTATCTTGATTTTATGTAGCATTGGATAATATACCATATCGGTATAGATGGTGATTCAGGTAAGTACCTGTTAATATGAATTTGTTATTTGATGCTTTTGGGAAGCATGATGCATTGATACATAAGATTTAAGTATATGATGACATGAAACATATACATATGTGATTGATGTGGGATTGATGAGTGGAGGGCAGATTAATCGTGTCGACGGGCACCAGTGTTTTGGTAACACACCGTGACTACGGTCACGTGAGGTTTGGTACCTCAGAGGTTTGGCACCTCATAGCGACTTATCCACGTGGTTAACACCACCATGGGTTGGCCCCACTTGAGATATGGGATCGTCGCGGTGATTTGGTATCACACGATGGGTTGGCCCCATCAATTGATCCGTGTCTACGGACACCGTGTTTTGGTAACACATTGTGACCATATGTCACCAAGTGGTTTGGCACCACCGATGGTTTGGTACCACAACAGGGTAACGATGGCGTTTGGATGGCTAGGTTGGGTATTTAATATTCGCATATTAATTGTTATGTGTTGTGTATGAAAATGTTTTAAAAGCGGGGAAAGGGTGACATCTTGAGTCTTGGTGACTCACCTTCTCCTTTATATTTTTTAGGTGACAAGTAGATCGCGGATGTGGAGCCAGGGTTGACTCGAGGTGGCCATGCGGTGGATTTAAATTAAATGAACTTTAATTTTAGTTATGATAAATTTTATTTAGGTTTTAGTTTATTTGGATGTAATAAGGCCTCCCGACATTTTATTTTTGTTATTTTTCATATGTTGAATATTTGTTTTAAACTATATTATTATTATTAAATTAAAGTCACATGTTTTCCCAAATTAACACGAAAATGTTTTCATCATGCCATCAGCACACTTGTAATTTATTAATAACTTGGCTTAATTAAATTTTCAATTAAATCTAAGTATGCCTTTTGTAATACCACTAAATAAAAGGTTTTGACAACTAAAATTTTTACTTAGCAAAAGTGTTTCCAAAAAATATTTTCCTTGTGATGGACTAGATCCTGCCGTAGTGTTTGGGCCGGGTTTGGGTTGTTACAAAATTGGTATCGAGCCAGTGTCAAAGCTTCATTTGTGGGGCCCAAGGCCCAAAAATGTTTTAGTAGGCCTTTTAATTGTTTTTGGGTTTTAAAGCGGCATGGCCGAGTCTCAAGACCGATCCGGCGTGTAAGTACATCTAAACCTCTTTGTGAATTATATTACAGAGAAGGGTAGGAAATATGGAACGTAGATAGACTTATAGGAACTTGAACCCTAGGATTAGATTACTCAAACACACAAACAGAACATAAGACTTAAAGAACTAAACCAACCTATGACTTAGTCACTGAGCTAGGGTGTGGTAACCCCTGTACGCATGTCTAGGATTGGATCCAGAAGAGCCTGGTATTTAAGCAGTCCTCGTGACTCACCTCCTCTTCACAGGTATCCTACCTGGTGCGTAGCTTCGGTTCACCCTAACTCAGAGGGCTCAGTGGTGTGGCAACCTCTGTGCGCATGTCTAGAAAGGTTCAGTGGGAGCTCGGTATTTAAGCGGTCCGTGACCCACCTCCTTTTCACTCGAATCTGCACAGTGCGTAGCTTTGGTTCACCGACCGGGAGGGCTCGATCATAGGCTAAACACAATGATTAAAACCCGAAAAGGAATTAGTCATGTTTTGAAAAAGAATGAAACAACAAACCCTAATATTTTCAAAACACATGCAATAACTTTTTTTCAAACCGAGAACATTATTTTTACAACGTTTTCCTCGAAAAACTTGATTTGTGGAAAATTACAAAATGCCCTTAGGGTAAAATTACTAAAATGCCTCGATTCATAAATATCAGTTCAATGGTTTTGCTCAAGATTTCAACCATTTTATAAATATTCAACAACTTAGCTTTGAAAATCATCAAGAAAATATTTTGGTTTTGGAAAATTACAAAACGCCTCAAGTCGTAAAATTACCGAAATGACCTACGGTTTGGAAATCTTTACAAACATCACTATTTGAAAAGGAACATTTTTTTAAAAAAGAACCCTCGGAGTTTTACAAGCTGTTAAAATATCCACGACTTATTAAAATTTGAAATTGCCCTAAATGACAAAATTACCAAAATACCACGGTTTCAAAAGCGATCCGTATCTCTAAATTTTACTGAGTTTTCGGAAAAACCTCCGGTGTTGGGAATTGCAAAACAACCTACTTTACTAAAGTTTTTAAAATTTCTTTTATTACAAAAATACCCCTGTAGGAAAAAGACAAAAATACCCCTGGGTTAGAAATGGGCAGAAATGTCCGAAGAGCGAATAGGTATGGAAAGTATTAAGGAATGGATGCAAGAACTTCTTTGTGTGAACTAGGTTAGGAAGCTGAAACCTTGTTTGCTCGAAAGAATCTCGATTAAAACTCTATCCATAAAATTTCTTGGCGAATAAGAAAGTGGAACAAATGCTAACGCATAAAATTTTTCTTATTGATTAAAAGCGCGGTAGATAGAATGAGTTCAGAGGACGAGGGCGCCGTGGACGCGGTAGGGGTAGGATGATTTGTCTAAACCCGTCGAGTCGGGACAAGGTTACGAAATGAAGTACCACCGCCACCACCACCTCCGACTTTTAGAGTGAGGCGAGATCGAGCCGGTGGTGAGGAGGTATCATAAGCTATTTTTTGAGTCTTGGAAATGGTGGTCATGGTGGTGGCAATCTGGGAGCTCGAAAATCTGTTCCCAATTAATTGGTCCAGCGGACGGAAGTGTTCGAGGTGTGTCGAGTGGCACCAGTCTGTGAGAATCTTCGCTAGAGTCAAGCCCAGAAAGGATCATGGATGATCTTGACTGGTGAGGAAGAAAAAAGCGAAAGGTGACGCTTCTAAAGGATGAAGCGTATCAATGGTGGTGACGATTCGAGATGGCGCTACGGCGAGATGATCGACTTGGGATTATTTCAAAACCACCTATCGGAAGAAGTATGTGGGCACCGTTATCTGAGATGTGCGAGAGAAAGCCTTTCTAGGGTTAGTGCAAGGAACTAAGTCGATGGCGGAATATGAGGTGGAGTTTTAAGGCGAGTAGGTATGCTAGAGGCATCGCGACTCTCGAACACAGCCATGTCCGCTTTGAGGACGGACTCAAGAGATGATTTGAGGTTCTTGATTGCCCATGACAAGTTCGTGAGTTTTCCTCTCTAGTGGAAAAGGCTAAGGTAGCAGAAGGGATCAAGGAGGCCGTGAGGCAAAATTATAGTAAGAATAATCAAAGAGAGGATTTGGGTCATTTGGATCCGGTGGTAGTGTCGAGGAAAAAGGCTAGGCCAAGTGGGCCGTCGGTGACAAGGCCCATGCGCTAATCGAGACCGACTCGATGTAACCTTTGTGGAAAGACCCATTGGGAAGTTGTTTGACCGGTGATAGAGGATGTTTTGAGTGTGGGTCTTTGGAGCATCGGTCGAAGATTGTCCTCGAAAACTAGCTAAGAACCGGCCGGAGGGATGAAGCAGTGCTCGGGATAGAAATGTGGGACCGCGGAGGGGTCGTGGTAATGGCAGAGGAAGCAACGATCCTAACCGAGGTCGTGGAATTGTGGTAGAGGTTCGAGCAACACGAGGCTAGGCAACTTTGGCTTAGTTTCAAATGAGGCGTCATGAGGAGGTGACGACCGGATGTCATAACTTAAGTATGTTTCTAATTTTGGTTTTCCTTATGTTGCATTGATTGATGTGGGCTCGGCCTTTTCGTACATTGCTAGTAGTGTGGTAGGAACTATGGACCTAAACTCAAGTCGCTTCTAGGGAGATGTGTAGTTAGTCCTTTAGGTCACTCTGTAGTGGTAGACAAACTTTATAGAGGCGCACCCTAGAACTCCAAGGGTAGTATTTGTGGTCGATCGATGGAACTCTGGTTTGGGAGTTCGATTTGATCCTGGAATGGATTGGTGGTTAAGTATCGGTGAATTTGGATTGCGTGGCTAGCGTATGGTTCTTAAGGCATTTGAAAATGATGAAGTGGTTATGATAGGTGATAGAAGGAATTACCTATCCAACGTGGTGTCTGCCTTGAAGGTTGAGAAGATGGTCAAGAAGGGTTGTAAGGCATTTTTGGTTCAAATCGTGCTTTGGAAGCTAAGGAGTTGATGGTTGAAAAGGTGCGAGCGGTTGGGGAATTTCTTGATGTGTTCCCGAAGAACTTCGGTACGCCTCCGGATCGGAAGTCGAATTCGGTATAGACTTACTACCGGAATGGCATCTGTGTCTATAGCACCTTCAAGAATGGCACCAAAGGAATTGGTGGGTGAAGGCTCAAATTCAGAGCTCTTGGATGAGGATTTATCCAGACCAAGCATATCTCCATGGGGAGCACCGGTGTTATTTGTCAAGAAGAAGGGCGGGTCCATGCAGATGTGTATTGACTATCGCTAATTGAACAAGTTAACGATCGAGAACAAGTACCCATTGCCTCGGATCGATGACTTGTTTGACCAATGAAAGGTGCGTCGGTATTCTCAAAGATTGATCTTAGGTCAAGTTATCATCAATTAAGGGTGAAGGAGGTGATGTTCACAAGGCGACATTAGAACTCAGTATGGGCATTCGAGTTCTTAGTGATGCCATTCGGTTGACCAATGCCGGCGGCATTTATGGACTTAATGAATAGGGTATTTCAGCGAAGACTTAGACCAATTCGTCGTGGTGTTCATCGACGACATATTGGTTTACTCAAGGACGGAGGAGGAGCATGACAAGCATTTACGGATAGTTCTGCAAGTGTTGAGGGAAAAGCAGTTATATGCCAAATTCAGTAAGTGCGAATTCTGGCTGAGGGAAGTGGCTTTCTTAGGACATGTAGTATCAGCTGAAGGAATTAGAGTAGACCCTCGCAAGATTGAAGCAGTATTGGATTGGAAACCACCTAGGTCGGTGGCTGAAATACGAAGTTTTCTGGGTTTAGCAGGGTACTATCGGAGATTCGTGGAAGGATTCTCTCTAATAGCAGCGCCCTTAACTAAGTTACTAAGGAAAGGTGTTCCATTTGTATGGACGGAGAAGCAGCAAGAAAGCTTTGATAAGTTAAGGAAAATTTTGACGGAAGCTCCGGTTTTGGTACAGCCTGAGGCAGGAAAGTTGTTCACCGTCTATTGTGATGCATCCCATACTGGTTTGGGATGTGTGCTGATGCAAGAAGGGAAGGTAGTAGCCTATGTATCCCGTCAGTTAAGACCGCATGAGGTTAACTACCCAACATACGACACAGAGTTAGCGGCGATTGTCTTCGCTCTATAGATATGGAGACACTATACATGCGGGAAAAGTCAATAGTCTACACGGATCACAAAAGCTTGAGGTATCTTTTGACTCGAGAAGGATCTGAATCTGAGACAACGGCGATGGATTGAACTATTAAAAGACTACGATTGTTCAATCGAGTACCATCCGGGTGAGGCTAACGTGGTAGCTGACGCGTTGAGTCGAAAGGTTGTGACGGATTTAAGAGCGATGTTTGCTCGGTTGAGTCTATATGATGATGGGAGTCTTTTGGCAGAACTTCAAGTTAAGCCAACATGGATCGAGGAGATTAAGGAAAAGCAGTTGGTGGATGAAGGCTTGAACGCTAAAAGGGAACAAGTTCAGGATGGTGGTTTAGAAGGGTATAGTCTGTCTAGTGATGGGGTGCTATGCTTTCAAATGAGCTTGTATGCCAAAGGATATGGAGTTGAGGAAAAATTCTCCATGATGCACATAGCGCCCATCGCTATGCATCTGGGAGGAAGCAAGATGTATGGAGATCTACAAAATAGTTACGGTGGCGGGTTGAAGCGTGAGGTAACGAAATTTGTAGGAAGTGTTTGGCGTGTCGTGAGTTAAAGTGAACACCGATTACCATCGAGGGCTACTTCAACCCGGTAAAGATCCCTCAATGGAAGTGGGAGCAGATCACTATGGATTTCATCATTGGGCTACCCACGCCTAGCAAGAAGGACCTTGATTTGGGTGATTGTGGACCGTCGACTAAGTCAAGACTTCATCTGGGTGAGGTGGATTTTCTCTTCAAAAGCTAGCTAAGCTATATGTGGCGGAGATAGTAAGATTGCATGGTGTTCGATGTCGATTATCTGGATAGGGATCCCGATTCATGTCAAGGTTACGAAAAGCGTTGCATCAAGCTTTGGGTACGGTTGGATTTGAGATGACTTTCCATCCACGGTCGACGGACAATCGAGAAAGGGTGATCTGATTTTGGAGGACATGTTAAGAGGATGTGTTTTGGATTTGATGGTAGTTGGGAGGAGTACCTACCATTAGCGAAATTCACTTATAACAATAGTTATCAAGCAAGTATTGAGATGGCTCCATATGAAGCCCTATATGGACGAAAATGCCGTACTCCTACATGTTGGGCGGAGTTGGGGAAACGACAAGTTACGGGTCGATTGGTAACAGAGGCGAAGACAAAGTCAAGGTGATTCGGTCTCGTCTCAAGGAAGCATCGAGATAGGCGAAGTCTTATGCCGATCTCAAAGCAAGGAAATGGAGTATCTTTGTGGGAGACAAGGTCTTTCGAAGGTGTCGCCTTGGAAAAAGGTGTTGAGATTTGGACGAAAGGGAAGGTGAGCCCAAGGTTCATCGGACCATATCGATGGTAAGCAGTAGGGCCGGTAGCTTATCACTATAGTTGCTTGCAGAATCGAATCGGATCCATGGCGTATTTCATGTATCGATCTTTGAGGCAGTATCGGTCGGATCCTTCATACGTTGTGCCGAGCGTAGATTGAGGTGAATTGGATTTATCTTTTGAAGAAGAACAGGTTCGGATCTTAGATCGAGATGTGAAGGTTTTGCGTAGAAAGTCAGTGCCCTTAGTGAAAGTGCTGTGGCAGAACCATGGTGTGGAAGAAGCTACTTGGGAACACGAGGATGTGATCTGGCGGCAATACCTCATCTGTTTTAGCTAGGTAATTTGGGACGAAATTTATTTTAAGGGGTAGAAGCTGTAACATCCCAAAAGGGGCTATTTGGAATTTAATTATTTTTCTTATGTATGAGCTACTGTGATATTATTTATGGAATAATAGAGCTTAATTAAGGCTTTGAGTTGGCATGGTTTGGTAGAAAATTTACATTGTTAACTTTAAAGGGTGGAGCCTTAGCAGGAGGGGTTATAAGAATAAATGTGGATAATTTGACACCAAATGAGGCCTTGGCAAAGTGGCAAAAGTGAGGCCACTTAAGAGCTAGTGTGGCGCCACCAAGGAGCAAGGAGAACCTTGGTTCGAGTCACGTAAATCCTCCCTTTGCTCTTTATTTGGGCGGCACAAGGGAGAGAATTTCTCTCCTTAAATTCTTTTATTAATTATCTATTTAGATAATAAGATAAATGAGCTTTTAATTGGATTTTATAAAGGATAATATGAGCATTTGGAATTGGATTTTTATTTGTTTAATTTCGAGGATAATTGGGATAATATTAGTTTTATTTTGATAATATAAGATAATTAAAGGAATTATTTGATTAAAAGGATTAATGGTTATTAATAGGAATATTATCTAGATAATTAAGATTATTAAGGGATTATTGGGGATTAATTCAAATTAATTTGAATTAATTCAAATGGGTGGACGACAAGGGTACTAAGTGCCAATAAAAGCGATGAGTTGACCCCTTGTTTTCTTTTCTTCATTTTGCTAAGTCTTAGAATTCCCTAACCCTCCTTTGTTCTTATATTTTCTCCACCCTCTCAAATCCCTTCAAGCGAAACTCTTAGCACCTCTCCTCCCCATTATTTCCTCTTTGGCGAATATACCCATTGGAAATACCGAATTCCTTTCTCCTATTTTTAACCACTTTGGCGAATCTCAAGCAAGGGTGAGCTCCTTGATTTCTTCTTCAATCGATCCCGAGAGAAGGTAAGTGTGCCAAAATCCCATGGTTTTCCCTCCTATTCTCTGCCGATTTCCATTAAGGGGTAGGTATCGATTTTAATGGTGGTTAGCAAGGCTTCAAGCAGTGGTAACCGATTTCTTTTAGGTACTCGGTGAGTAAAGTAGTCGACTCAGCCTCGATCTCTAGTATTCAATATTTGGTAAGTAAGGTGGTAAGATTAATCTCTTTATTCGATATTCGATTAAGTCGTAGGCTATTAGTCTTATTTACTAATCGGTGGTAGTTGATTAAGCGATTTGGGAAATTAAATCTGTGGTTGGTAGCAAGAAAGGGTAAAGGAAAGTTAGGGTTCACAAGGAACCCTTTACAATTAATTTGGTTTGGCGATTAGGCCATGGCACTAACTTTGTGATTGGCGAATATAGGGACACGGACTTAGAGTGAAATGATTGGTTTCTTTTCGGATTTAGACTCCTCGTTGGTGACGGTGTGTACATACACACATATAACTTGTTAAATATGCTGATTGTTGTGAATGCTATCTTGATTTTATGTAGCATTGGATAATATACCATATCGGTATAGATGGTGATTCGTAAGTACTGTTAATATGAATTTGTTATTTGATGCTTTTGGGAAGCATGATGCATTGAACATAAGATTTAAGTATGTGATGACATGAAACATATACATATGTGATTGATGTGGGATTGATGAGTGGAGGCGGTATTAATCGTGTCGACGGGCACCGGTGTGTTGGTAACACACCGTGACTACTGATCACCGGAGGTTTGGTACCTCGGAGGTTTGGCACCTCATAGCGACTTATCCTCGTGGTTAACACCACCGTGGGTTGGCCCCACTTGAGATATGGGATCGTCCCCGCGGTGATTTGGTATCACACGATGGGTTGGCCCCATTAATTGATCCGTGTCTCTGACACACCGGTGTTTTGGTAACACATTGTGACCATATGTCACCGGTGGTTTGGCACCACCGGTGGTTTGGTACCACAACGGGGTGAGACAAATAGGCGTTTGGATGGCTAGGTTGGGTATTTAATATTCGCATATTAATTGTTATGTGTTGTGTATGAAAATGTTTTAAAATGGGGAAAGGGTGACATACTGAGTCTTGGTGACTCACCTTCTCCTTTACATTTTTTTTAGGTGACAAGTAGATCGCGGATGTGGAGCGGGGTTGACTCGAGGTGGCCATGCGGTGGATTTAAATTAAATGAACTTTAATTTTAGTTATGATAAATTTTATTTCGGTTTTAGTTTATTTGGATGTAATAAGGCCTCTGACATTTTATTTTGTTATTTTTCATATGTTGAATATTTGTTTTAAACTATATTATTATTATTAAATTAAAGTCACATGTTTTCCGAATTAACACGAAAATGTTTTCATCATGCCATCGAGCACACTTGTAATTTATTAATAACTTGGCTTAATTAAATTTTCAATTAAATCTAAGTATGCCTTTTGCAATACCACTAAATAAAAGGTTTTGGCAACTAAAAATTTTTACTTAGCAAAAGTGTTTCCAAAAATATTTTCCTTGTGATGAGACTAGATCCTACTAGTAGTGTTTGGTAGGGTTTGGGTTGTTACACTTGATACCTCATACCAAGTGTCCGATCAAGAGTGTGAAAACATCTCCCATGATCTCCAACTTCGAGCTAGCTAAATTAACCTATAAAAGATGAGAAAAGGAAAAAGGAGTAAGCAATAATGCTTAGTAAGTTCATCTCCATATAACTGATAAAAACTGATATTCATTGGATATACACAACTACAAGGCATTTTAATGAGTTTTTCTCATTATCTCATGGTTGCTTACTTGACCATTCTTGAAGCTTACTCACTCTATCTCTTACCGCATCCTAACTGGGCCACAAGCCAATTGCTCATATAATTAACATACAATCCTGCACTGATCACTACATGATCATATGAAACAACACATCAAACATTTTTCACTAAGCCACTCATACTACAAATCTCTCGGTGGTTTCGCACTTAGCCCACCAATTGATAATATAGTTGATGGTATCGCACACAACCCATCGATTACTAATTAATCAGGTGGTAACGCACATAGCCCAATGATAAAAGTATGATTGATGGTATCGCACATAGCCCATCGATTACTAATTAATCAGGTGGTAAGACACATAGCCCACCGATAACAGTATGATTGATGGTATCGCACATAGCCCATCGATTACTAATTAATCAGGTGGTAACGGACATAGCCCACCGATAATAGTATGATTGATGATATCATACACAGCCCATCGATTACTAATTAATCAGGTGGTAACGCACATAGCCCACCTATAACAGTATAATTGATGGTATCGCACATAGCCCATCATTAACATCAATAAGGTGATATCGCCCATAGCTCACCGTTATTTTACATTCATGGATAATAATCCACATATATTCTCTATTCTAATGTTCACTCGAGAACATCCTCACGCACTACTTTTTGTTACTTAACCTTCCGCGATAATCATTTGCATTCCTACCATGCATAAATAACTCTATCTCATACACTTAAAACACATTGATCATACATAACTCGCTAGGGGTTCATCATGTACTGAATCCATCTCAATTCAGTTCTAACACGTACCTATACCTCTCTTGGTACAACACATTCATTCTCAATTTTTAAAATACTTATTAAGTTACTAGAATTGTTAAGTAACCCCCTTAAGTCTCGTACATATAATGTCACACTGATATCATGCCCTCGATATGATCATACATGAATTAACCTATCGATATCATGTCCTCGACATGGTCTTATACGAAATCTCCCACCGAGGCCATATTTTAATATGGTTTTACACGAAACCCTAGCTATCATCATTTCATACTATTTGTATTTCTTACTATTCTTAGATTCCCAATTCTCTTAACAACTCATCAACACTTATTTCATACAGTCATTGCATAATTATACATTCCCTACAACATTGGAATATTAAAATAACTCATACGTAATTACCACATTTGCACATGAACTTACCTCGATGACGAAAGGGCCGAAAGGGACCTTTTTGCCAACATTTCTCTTTTCACTCGTTCTAGGTCTGAAACTCGTTTTCTTTGATATAGAACAATGGAATTTAGTGATTTAATCACTTATAAATCATAATACACCATAATCTACGCTTTAGGAAAAAATGACTATTTTGCCCCTACACTTTGGCAAAATTACGATTTTGCCTCTAGGCTCGTAAAGAAATTTTTATCACATTTTCTTGCTAAACAAGCCTATCTAAACATTTAATCCTCTTAGAACTATCCTCAATTCCAACTATTTCATGCCTTAATGAATAAATTACAACTTTTGCATTTAGCCCAAATTAGGTGTTTTTATGACAACACCATTCACAAAAGTTGTTTATCAACATCCTATCATTCATTTTCTCCCATAAAAGTTCAGCAACCAGCATAAACCCCCTCATGGAAAGTCCCTAGACTCTCAACTATGTTACAAATTAGTCCTCCCATTAGCTAACTTAAGCTTTGGGGACTCCAAAAGTACAATTTTTATCAAGAAAAATCATCAAAATCACTTACTTGTGAGGAGGAATACTTGCTGAAATTTTGATCTTCAAAAACCCCATTCGTGCTGTCCATTTTCGGTGGAAGAGGAGAAGAAATAAAAAAAATGATAGGTTTTCTTATTTCATCTTATTTTATTTCTTTTTAATAACCTAACATGACAACATTTAATGCCCTTGTCCCCTTTGTCTTCTTTGACCGTCCAAGCCAATTCCCATAGTCTAATTGCACATTTGGGACCTCTAATTTATAACCCATAGCTATTTGGCACCTCTAGGAAATAAAATAGAACTTTCGTACTTTTTACGATTTAGTCTTTTTTCACAATTTAGCTAGAATTTGCTAAAATTAAGGCGCCAAAATTTTCATGCATCCTTATAAACATGTTATCACACATAACATAACATGAAAATAATTTTCTCTAACCTCAAATTAGTGATTTCGAGATCACTATTCCGACTAGCCCCTAAATCAGGCTGTTACAAAGCCTGCTAGACCGAGGTCTGAAATTTGATCACCGACATTTAGCCTGCTAGGCAATAAGCCTGAAACACTTCACCGGCACAAGGCCTGCTAGGCTCGAAGCCCGATACATTTCACCGGCACAAAGCCTACTAGGCATTAAGCCTGAAACACTCCACCGGCACAGAGCCTGCTAGGCATTAAGCCCGATACATTCGATATAATTTAATTACATATGCCATGCTTAATTTAAATCACTTGCACAAAATGAACTCAAATAAATTTAATTACCATTCATAATCAAATCTTCATGTTACATTCGGCTATGATCAAATTTCAACCCAATATTTCAAAGTTTGACATATAAACTAAATTACGAACAATATTTACCGTAATAACTTGCTTTAAGACTTACCTCGACTGTCGACGGACGACGAAGACCGACTATTCAACTATTTTTGTTTTTCCCCGATCCAAGTCCATTTTTTTTGTTCTTGATCTAAACACATTCAATTTAAGCTCATTCAAACACATTTCATTTCAATTTACTCCAAAAACACTTAAATAAGTAAGTTACTATTTTACCCTTAATGTTTCACGCTTTTACAAATTAGTCCAATTTGTACAAAACACAAAATACACCAAATTTGGTTACACACATCAAGGGCGGAATGTTCTTAGACTTCATACAAGACCTTGCATTATTTTTTTTCAAATTAGCCCCTAACACTCAATTTCACCAAAACTTCTAATTCTAAACATGATGATTTAAAACATACTATTAATAATCTACCATCAAACATCACATACCATGAATATTCATCAATGGCCGAATCTTTAATGTGTCATAAACTCAAAAATTTTAACATGGGTTGTATAGCATTCAAAGCAATGATTCCAAAAATGTAAAAATTATTAAAAACTAAGCAAAATACATACCCCAAATTGAGCTCCCAATTGCCGAAATTCAAGCTTCAACAAAGGAGTTTTCTTCCTCCCACATTCGGCTAAGAAGATGAACAAAGGTATGTTCTCTTTCTTTCCACTTTGTTTCATTTTTTTTGTGTTAAATTAAAAAATAACATTTATTTACTTATTAATAATAAAACATGTTATTATAATAACAATATTTTATCTAATTTCTCTCATGTTGCCGTCCACTCTACTAACATTGGATTAATTGTCCTTTAAGGACTTTACTTTGATAAAGCCATCACAATTTAACACATAATCCATTAAAAGGTCACTTCTAACAATTATACAATTTAGTCCTTTAGTCAAATTAGACACACATATAAGCAAATTTATTCACAACTATTTAACACATGCTAATTCACTAATCATCAACACAGAATATAATATTAAAATAATATTTAGACTCAGATTTGTGGTCCCAAAACTACTATTCCAATTAGGGTCAATTTCGGACTGTTACATAGCCCGTGTACAAAAGCCTTGGCATTCTGTTTCTGACGTCATCACCCCATAAATGTCACATAGCCAGGGGACATGTTCGTGTCCTTCGACCATGTAGCGAATTAAATTCCTAAATCAAATGCAGACTTCACATGGCCTGGGCACATGCTCGTGTCTTAGGCTGTGTCTCCCAACCGGTTGAGACACAAGGCCGTGTCTTTGTCCGTGTGGTTACTACTGAGCATACTGACTTGCCATTATAGCATGCAAGGGGACACACAGTCTTACGACATGCCCATGAGGCTGACTGTGTGTCACATACGGCCTAGACACACGCCCGTGTGTCTACCCGTGTGGACAAGAACAAGACTAATTGCCAAGCTCTTTCTATCACCCCAACTCATGCAAACATAAATCAAATCAAACCATCAACACATTCATGCATAATAAAACCAAGTAAATCAACCATGCAACTTGCACTTTCATGAATAACCTCATCATTTCATAGATTAATAAGAAAGAGTAGTCAACTATGGCCTTATACAAAAGAATTCATCTTTGAGTGAGCCAACACATTGGGACAAAACAATATGACATTCAACTAAGTCGAGTCCCTATACATGCCATACTCAAAATGCTAAATCTAACTATACAAGATGTACTAATAGTGTGGGTGATCTTCTGATTATCTTCGTATCCCGAGCTGGCTCTTCAACACTATAAAACAAGGGTAAATAGAAGGGAGTAAGCTCTAAGCTTAGTAAGTCTATATGTAAACAATAAGCATTATATCACATGCTAATCAATCAAAAACATTACATACTATGTAAAAACAATTCGTATCCTCATAATCATGCTTACTCATTTCAACCCTTACCACATCCAAACCACATATCATAAACATTGCTCACATTTACTTGCACATATTCCCTGCACTTATCACCACAAGACCACATGAAATTTCACTTAGTTAAGTTTCTCGATGAACCTTTCGGAATGATACAAGATACCCGGTGGTTTCGCACACAGCCCACCATTAATCAATAATAGGGTGGTATCGCACACAGCCCACAACAATGATAATTATGGTGGTATCGCACACAGCCCACCAAAATGACACTAGATACGATGGTGTCGCACACAGCCCATCGTTAATAAATAATAAGGTGATATTGCACACAACCCAACAATAATTACATATTTACATATATTTATCCGTACCCATATTTCTATTCCGAAGGTTCATTCTAGTATTACCCATTTTCTACTATTTTTAATAAATCTCACCAATAAGCATATACATCCACACAATGCATTAATAGGTAAAACATACGTAATAAGGATGTATCGTTTACACATAAACTTACCTCGATGCAAAATTTGTTAATTTTAGGTTAAGTTCGAAACCTGGCCTTTTCCCCGGTCAAGGTTGATTCTGCGTTCTTCTTGATCTATAATAATAAAATTTACTCATTTAATCACTACATAAATCAAAACACTTCAAAATTTCTACTTTGGCAAAAATTACTGTTTTGCCCTTATACTCTGGCAAAATTATGATTTTGCCTCTAGGCTCGTAAATTAATTTTCATCAACTTTCCTCATTTAACAAGCCTAGCTGAGCATTTATTACTCGTATAACAACTCACAATTCCAATTATTTCATGCATTTACTACTCAATTTACAACCTTGACAAAAAAGTCTTTTTAGGTGTTTTCATGGAAACACCTTTCACAAAAGTTGTTTATTTAGCAACCATAATTAATTTTCTTCCTTAAAAACTCAGCAAAAAGCATAATCACTCTCATGGAAAATCTCTAAACTTTCAACCATTTTGTAAAATAGTCCCCTCATTAGCTAGCTTATGCTTTAGGGGTTCCAAAAGTGCAAAAATTATCAAAAATAACCATCAAGAACACTTACTAGTAAGGAGAATAATTTGCTGAAATTTCAAGCTCCCAAGGCCCTCTCTTGAGTGTAAAATCGATGGAAGAAGAAGAGAAATGAAAAAGATGATAGTCTTTTCTTTATTTTATTCATTTAGTCACCTAATGTCACCAAATATTGACCAAATTTTAATGCTCTTGTCCCCTTGGCCAAGCATCACCCTTAGGAAGGCTTAATTGCACTTTAAGGACCTCTAATTGATATTCTATAGCTATTTGACACCTCTAGCTTGTAAAAATTTTTTTACACTTTATGCGATTTAGTCCTTTTTCGCAATTAAGCATGAAATGACTAAAATTAACACACCAAAATTTTCATGCACTCTTATAATTACTCCATAACACATAAAATAATATTAAAACTAATTTACCCGGTCTCGAATTAGTGGTTTTGAAACCACTATTTTGACTAGCCCTAAAACTAGGCTATTACATGTTATATCACATTGGGAATGTGTTTTGTCTTGTTTTGATTGTTTGGTTGAGATATTGGTATATGAGAGTGTTGTATGCAGGTTGATGGCTTAAAAGGGTGAGAAAAGTGGCCTTAAAATGGCCTATTTTCATCCACATGGGCAGAGACATGGGCGTGTGTCTCAGCCGTGTGTGACACACAGCTTGGCACATGGGTGTGTGATCTGGTCGTGTGTCCCTTTCACTTTGAAATTTCAAAACAGAATGTCCAAGTTTTTGCACATGGCCTAGCACACGGGCGTGTGGCTTGGCCATGTGCCCCCTGCACTCTGCACGGCTTAGTACATGGTTGGTCGTGTGGCACAAGTCAGAGAGTTACATGGGTAAGAACACGGGCTTGGACACGGCCGTGTGAGCCACACGAGTGTGTGTCCCCTATTTCTAGGAAAATTTTTGACATTTTGCAAAAAATTCTTGAAGTCTCCGGTCAAGTCCCGATTTACTTCTAACACCTATATTAGGCTTCGAGGGCCCATATAAGGGACCATATGAGTGTTTTATAAATGAGTTATGATATATGTATTAAAGATTATGTAATGTTTGTAATTAATCCGTAAAGTTTAGTAATGCTCCATAACCCTGTTCTGGCAATGGATATGGGTTAGGGGTGTTACACGATGCTTACTGGTACTGTTTCTAAAAATCCAGGTAAGCCACTCTAAGCTATTTTGAACTGGGTTAGAAAGTATCTAATAAATATTTAGATTTATCCATGCCTTGATTGATGTAGAGCAATCCCTGAAAATATTATTGGTGCTTTCTGCTGCTTCGAGACATCTGGGGCATAATATTTTGATAGGGACTCGTTTATAGCTTAGATTTACGAAAGTGGGGGATAAAATTGTAACATCTGAATAGGGCCTATGCATTTCAGTTTAATTGTATGAAATGACAAGTTTCAAGTACTATGAATAAATTTTGATACTTTTGGAAACCTAGAAATGCATGAAAATGGAAATGAAAATGGAAATGAAAATGGAAATGAAAATGGAAATGGAAATGGAAATGGAAATGGAAATGGAAAGGGCATTTTGGAAACTTAGATATTTTGGAAACCTAATGGAATTAGGAAAGTGAACATTTTGGAAAAACCAAACCAAAATAGAAACTAAACATTTTAGAAACCAAACCAAAATAGGAAACTAAACATTTTGGAAACCAAGCCAAAATAGGAAACTAAACATTTTGGAAACTTGGAAAATCTGAGCATGAAAATTTTAGGAAACTTAAAAATGACCAGGAATGTCGAATTTAAGAGCCCAAAGGGAGCTTAGGGCCAAGTGACCCTAAAATATAAAGAACATAAACTTTGACCCAATAACGGACTTGGAAATGTGGCCCAAGATGCCACCTAAGGCCCTGGAAATGGCCCAAATGCAAGAGGTTTTGGGCTGAGTTTGAGTCATCTAGGAAACAAATAAAAGAAATAAAATTTTGTCTCCATGAGTGGAGGGTTGACGGCACAAGGAGGAGGAGTTTCTATTCAATAAAAACTCTTGGCTAATTAGGAGATTTGATGGAGTTTCATATTGATAAAACTAAACCTTATCACAAGTGAAAAATTGGCTGAACTAGGGACTCTAAGGATAATAGATTCGGCCAAAGAAAGAAAAGAAAAGAGCCATTCTCCTCTCTTCAACATCTTACCGAAACCTTCAAGAGAAAGTAGCAACAATCTTTCCTCTTCTCTTTAGCCGAAATTCCCTTGTCAAAAGCTCTCTCCATCTTTTCTTTCTTTTCTTTTCTTCTACTATTCAACCACAAAGCCAAAGCTTTGAGATCCACAATAGTGCCATAGCGAATAGCATAAGGGATCTTAGGGATTCGAAAACAAGGTAAGTACCTCATTATACAATCGGCAAAAGATCCCTCCTTGATTAAGTAATAGATCAAATCTAACAAGTGATTTTGAGAATTTGAAATAAAGATCAACTTTGGATTTGAGGTAAGTGAGTCTATACATTTGGCCAAGGCCAAATCTCGATCAATTAGATTAAATTGATCAAAACTAATCTATTCAGAGATCTAGGAAGTTCTGATTACAAGGAAAAAGGGAGGTGAAGTTTGGGATTTTAAAATCCATAAGGTAAGCCCATAAAGGTATTGACCAAAGATATGTGATTACTAAGATTAGATCCGTAATTATTAAAAGCGAAAACTAATTTATGTTGAGGTTTCAAGGTTGGCGAATATCAAGTGAAGGAAAACAAAGATTCCGGATTTGAATAAACATCAAATCGGCATCAAAGGTAAGCCTCTTTACAAATCCTACTAGGATTTGGATATTATAACCAAAATAGAATTTATGCTAAGTAATATTTGATAAACCAAATGTAGGAAATTAAGATCTAAACACTAGATCTTGCTTTCGAGATCTCAAGGAATCGCTAAACAAATCAGGTGTGTATTCCACACTATTCTTAATAGTTTTATGGTTTAAATATGCTATATATGTTAATGTGAAAGTGAAAGAGAGTGGCTAAAGTGCCATATTATGGTACAAAGTGCTAAGGTACGTTTTCCTACTTCTACTAGGATTACGAAATAAATGTTATACAAGTGAAAAGTGATGTGAAAGTGAAATAAAAATATGTTATGCATGATATTTATAATTTGGGGCATTAAGGATTTATGTGAAAGGGAAGAAGGTGTTGACTACGGTCTCACCAACGTTATAAGTGAAAGTGATGACTTGATCTCACTAAGTGAATGTGATGACTTGGTCTCACTAAGTGAATGTGATGACTTGGTCTCACTAAGTGGTAACCGGTTACATTACTGTTGGTGGCTATGCCACAATATTATCGATGGGCGATGAGCACATCGATCGCAATGAACGCCTTCGATGGAGTGTAGCGGAAGGAGGGTTGACTTAGTAGTCCTCACGGTGCATGAGGTTGGTGCAGGTGGAGTGTAGCGGATGGCATATAGGTTTGGGTTGGGTTTGCATCATGATTTTGAATTTTTGTATGCATATGATTTTTATGGTGTGCCTAATTCTATTATGTTTAGTGTTGGTTACACTGAGTCTATCGACTCACCCGTTGTGGGAATATGTTTGGTGATGGCGGTAATGGACCGGGACGGCAGAACTTGTGGTGGCCATGATCGACTTGAAGTTCAGTTTAATTTGAATATTTATTTTATTTTAAAATCTTGTACAATTTATTATTTTGGGTTTCATTTTATGTAATAAAGCCACCGTGATTTAATTTTTATTTATACTATAATTACTATGTTATGAGTTTAGGGCTTTATAAAGAGTAAGCCCACTTAATATGAAATGAGTTTAAATATTTTGTCACTTGAAATAAATGGGTTTTGTTATAAAAATAAATTTGTTTTCAACTCAAGCCCAACCCACAACGAGCTATCTTCCAAAACTCACGATTTTCAAAATATTGAATGAATTTGACCGAGAGTTACTTGAGGAACATACCAGATCCATCCATTCTCGTGGGTCGGGTTTGGGGTGTTTCAATTTGGTATCGAGCAGGTTCAAACTCTCGACACTGTGGCCTAAGGCCCAAACCGCTTTTTTTACAAGGCCAAATGAGTTTTATGAAAGTATTTTTACAAATGGGATGTATAAAGACATGGCCCATAAGTCTCAAACCATGATCCACGGGTAAGTGCCCCAACTCTATGTGTGATTACGTGATTTATATAAGGGTAGAAAAGGCATGGAACATAGAATAGCATGATAGGAACTTGAACCCTAGGATTAGACTACTCAAACACAAACACATAAGATTTAAGGCACTAAACCAACCTATGACTAAGTCAATTAAGCTAGGGTGTGGCAACCATGGTACGCATGTCTAGGAGTGGATCCCAAGAGCTTGGTATTTAAGCAGTCCTAGTGACTCACCTCCTCTTCTTGAATCCTACAGTGCGTAGCTTCGGTTCACACTAACCTAGAGGACTTAGCAGGTGTGGCAACCCCTATCGCATGTCTAGGAATGGTTTGATGGGAGCTTGGTATTTAAGCAATCCGTGACTCACCTCCTCTCCACTCGAATCACGCCAGTGCGTAGCTTTGGTTCACCTCGACCAAGAAGGCTCATCATAAGCTAAACTCAAGAACTAAAACCCGAAAGGAATTAGCCATTTTTTAACACTTAACATTAAAATTCTTAAATCACTTTCTTTCTCTCATCCTTAATTCACAAAAACTATTTCTGTACACAATTATTTTCGAAAAACTTTGATTCAAAAATAAAATTACAAAAATGCCCTTAGTGGTAACATTACCAAAGTGCCCTTGGTTTAAAAAAAAAAAATTCAACTACTCAACAGTTTTACCAAAATTTTATTATTTTATAAATATTCAAAAACCCTAACTTGCAAACTATCAAAAATATCTTGATTTTGAAAATTACAAAATTGCCCCTGACTTACAAAATTGCCAACATGACCCTAAATTTCAAAATTTTTGTAACATTCCCATTTTGAAGGAACAATTTTCGAAAAGAACCCTCAGAGTTTTACAACTTTTGAAATACCACTGATGTATTAAATTTTACAAATTTACCCTTATTTGTGAAAAATTACCAAAATACCCCTGAGGTTAAAAACTACCGAAATAACTCCAGATTTAAAATTTTTTCCAAATTACCCCTAGACTTCAAAATTTTCAAAATAATTTTTGACAAAAACACCAAGGGACGTGTTTCTTCTGAAAAATTACGAAAATGCCCTTGTAGGACAAAATTACGAAAATACCCCCGGGTAGAGGACAACAACAACAACAGCAAAAACTACAACATTTCTCTGAATGAACGAAAGTTCATACTTGTTTGATGGATGAATGAATAAGACTGTGTGTTTGTATGAATCTGAAAGAACCACTCTTAAAACACTTTCCAATAAAACTCCTTCATTGATAAATAAGTGGAACAAAGACTAATCCATAAAATTCTTAATCGGATCTCGACGCTAGAAAATGAGTTCTAGAGGACGAGGTCATCAAGGACGCCAGTAGAGGAAGAATAAGCGTGTCGAACCCGTTAGATCAGTCAAGGTTCGACAATGAGTTACCACCGCCACCACCACCCCAATTGTTAATGTCGGCGGCCGAGCTCGGACGGGGATGAGGCCGTGTCGCGAGCCATGTTATGCAGTATTAGAAATGGTGGTGGCGCGGTGGAAATTGAAGCTCGAAATGTCATGCGAGCGACTCGAGCCAACGGGGTCGAGGTGTTTCGTGGAGTGTCCGGTGTAGCACCCAAGATCTGCGAGAGTATTGGTTGGAAGCAATCGGCGTATTATGGATGAACTCGACTGACCCCGAGGAGAAGTTGAAAGGAATGGTAGCCCATTACGTGATGAAGCATACCAATGGTGGCTAAGCGTCAGTGATGGTGCCACGCAGAGGATCGGCGTGGGAGTATGCTAAGGAGGCATACGGAAGAAGTATGTCGGCACTCGGTATATTGATGAGCGAGAGAAAGCTTTTCAGACTAGTTCATGGGAACAAATCGATGGCGGCATATGAGGTGAATTTCTTAGGTTAAGCCGATATGCTCGAGGAGTAGTCGCGATGAACATGAACGTCATGTCCGTTTGAGGACGGATTAAGGGATGACCTAAGGTTATTGATAGCTCCACATCGTGAGCGGGAGTTCTCCACGTTGGTTGAAAAGGCTAAGGTAGTGAAGGAATCAAGGACTCGACTAGGCGAATTCAGCGAGAATAGACCCAAGAGAGGTTATGGATCGTCGGAAATGTGCGAAAAGGCCCGAGGCGAGGGTCAAAGGTCGACAAGTTGATACGAGAGGCGATGTCGGTCTTGTGAATATTGTGGAAGGAAGCACTCGGTGAGTGTTGGAAAAAGATAGGAGCATGTCTTAAATGTGGGTCTAAGGACCATATGCTCAAGGACCATCCAAAGATATCGGATGATGAGATGACCAAACAACACGTAATGTTAATCAGTGGTAGGGGAGGACAATGACCTCAACGAGGTCGAGGTGCGAATAATGAGTTAATAATCTTGGCGAGAGGGCGTGGCGGAGGTGCCACCAATCTTGAGGCAAGACAGTAGGGTTTGGTTTATGCGGTTCGTCGAAGGGAGGATGAAGATGTGCGGACGTCATAACCCAGACGTTCCTCATTCATGGTAAACCCTATTATGCTTTAATTGATGTGGGCTCGACCCATTCTTATGTTGCTGTAATGTAGTTGAGACACTAGGCCTAGACTCGAACTTTACGATAAAGAGATGATGGTAGTAAGCCCATTAGGTCAAACTATAGTGGTAAATAAGATCTTTGGAATATACCCCTAGAAATTGGGAGCGAGCTTTCGGTGACCTAATGGAATTACCTTGAGAATTTGACCTTATACTTGGTATAGATTGGTTAGTAGAACACCAAGCCGTATTGGATTGTGCGGCTAAACGAATGGAACTAAGGACCATTGAGGATGAGGTGGTTATTATGATAGGAGAAAGAAGGAACTATTTGACTAATGTAGTTTCGGTGCTTAAGGCGGAAAGGATGGTGCGTAAAGGGTGCGAGGCGTTCTTAGCCTTTGTAAGTGCGTTGGATGGAAATGAGGAGGGTGTCAAAGTAGTCGAGCAAGTAAAGGGACGGTTGGTTGATGAAGATTTGAGCGTTAAGCTACAAAAAGCACGAGCGGAGAGTTGGAGGACTATGAGATTAACGATGAAGGAGTATTATGCTCTGAGAGGAAAGTCCAGTATGCCAAGAGACAAGGAGTTAAGACAGAAGATCCTTGAGAAGCGCATAGTAGCCCTTATGCTATGCATCCGGAGGCATTAAAGTGTACAAAGACTTAAGGGAACAATTTTGGTGGCCAAATCTTAAGCGAGAAGTTCGAATTTGTGGGAAGATGTCGGACGTGTCGACAAGTTAAATTTGAACACCAAGTTCCATCGGGATTGCTTCACCAATCCGGTTTCCACGATGGAAGTGGGAAAGAATTACCATGGACTTCGTTAGTGGGCTTCCCTCACGCCTACTAAGAAGGACTCGGTATGGGTTATAGTAGACCGCTTGACTAAGTCCGCACATTTTATCCCGAAGAAGAATAGACTATCCTCTTCAAAGGCTAGCCAAGTTATATGTGGCGAAATTGTGAGGTTACATGGAGTACCAATGTCGATCATCTCGATAGAGACCCAAGGTTTACGTCTCGATTTTGGAAGGCACTTCATCAAGCTTTAGGCACCAAGTTGGATTTCACTACGGCCTTTCATCCACAATCGGACGGGCAGTCTGAACGAGTAATACAAGTGTTGGAGGATATGTTGAGAGGATGTGTGATGGATTTTCGAGGAAGTTGGGAGGACTACTTGCCTTTAGCAGAGTTCGCCTACAACAACAATTATCGAGCTAGCATTGAATGGCACCATCTGAAGCATTGTACAGACGAAAGTGTCGTACTCTACTTGTTGGTGAGTTAGGAGAACGTCGAGTTTTGGGACCAGAGATAGTGGCAGAAACAGAAGAGAAGGTTGAATTAATTCGAACACGGTTAAAAGAAGCCTCAGATAGACAGAAGTCTTATGCTGACCTCAAACGGAAGGAAATAGAGTTTGAAGTAGGAGACCAAGTGTTTCTAAAAGTCTCACCATGGAAGAAAGTGATGAGGTTTGGTCGGAAAGGAAATTAAGCCCAAGATTCATCGGGCCCTATCTGTACTAAAGCGAGTGGGACCCGGTGGCATACCACTAGAGTTGCCACGAGTTGCAACAAATGCATGACGTATTTCATGTGTCCATGCTACGTCGGTACCGATCGGATCCTCTCACATAGTACCGAGAGAAGAAGTGGAGCTAAGGCCGGACTTAACCTACGAGGAAGAGCCGATCAGATTACGGGCGTGGCGTGAAAGTACTACGAAGGAAGTCCGTTCCTCTAGTTAAAGTATTATGGCGCAATCATGGATCGAAAGAAGCTTCGTGGGAGTCGAGAGGAGACCATGAGACGACAATACCCTCAACTATTTTAGTTAAGAAATTTCGAGGACGAAATTTTGTTTAAGAGGTAGAAGCTGTAACATCTGAATAGGGCCTATGCATTTCGGTTTAATTGTATGAAATGACAAGTTTTAAGTACTATGAATAAATTTTTGATACTTTTGGAAACCTAGAAATGCATGAAAATGGAAATGAAAATGGAAATGAAAATGGAAATGAAAATGGAAATGGAAATGGAAATGGAAATGGAAATGGAAATGGATATGGAAAGGGGCACTTTTGGAAACTTAGACATTTTTGGAAACCTAATGGAATTAGGAAAGTGAACATTTTGGAAAAACCAAACCAAAATAGGAAACTAAACATTTTGGAAACCAAACCAAAATAGGAAACTAAACATTTTGGAAACCAAGCCAAAATAGGAAACTAAACATTTTGGAAACTTGGAAAATCTGATATGTGAAAATTTTAGGAAACTTAAAATGACCGGAATGTCGAATTTAAGAGCCCAAAGGGGAGCTTAGGGCCAAGTGACCCTAAAAATATAAAGAACATAAACTTTGACCCAATAACGGACTTGGAAATGTGGCCTGAAGATGCCACCTAAGGCCTAGGAAATGGCCCAAATGCAAGAGGTTTTTGGGCACGAGTTTGAGTCATCTAGGAAACAAATAAAAGAAATAAAATTTTGTCTCCATGGTGGAGGGTTGACTAAGCACAAGGAGGAGGAGTTTCTATTCAATAAAACTCTTGGATAATTAGGAGATTTGATGGAGTTTCATATTGATAAAACTAAACCTTATCACAAGTGAAAAATTGGTGAACTAGGGACTCTAAGGATAATAGATTCGGCCAAAGAAAGAAAAGAAAAGAGCCATTCTCCTCTCTTCAACATCTTGCCGAAACCTTCAAGAGAAAGTAGCAACAATCTTTCCTCTTCTCTTTAGCCGAAATTCCCTTGTCAAAAGCTCTCTCCATCTTTTTCTTTCTTTTTCTTTTCTTCTACTATTCAACCACAAAAGCCAAAGCTTTGAGATCCACAATAGTGCCATGGCGAATAGCATAAGGGATCTTAGGGATTAGAAAACAAGGTAAGTACCTCATTATACAATCGGCAAAAGATCCCTCCTTGATTAAGTAATAGATCAAATCTAACAAGTGATTTGGCAGAATTTGAAATAAAGATCAACTTGGATTTGAGGTAAGTGAGTCTATACATTCACCAAGGCCAAATCTCATCAATTAGATTAAATTGATCAAAACTAATCTATTAGGAGATCTAGGAAGTTGCCGATTACAAGGAAAAAGGAGGTGAAGTTTGGGTTTTAAAATCCATAAGGTAAGCCCATAAAGGTATTCACCAAAGATATGTGATTACTAAGATTAGATCCGTAATTATTAAAAGCGAAAACTAATTTATGTTGAGGTTTCAAGGTTGGTAGAATATCAAGTGAAGGAAAACAAAGATTCCGGGATTTGAATAAACATCAAATCGGCATCAAAGGTAAGCCTCTTTACAAATCCTACTAGAATTTGGATATTATAGCCCAAAATAGAATTTATGCTAAGTAATATTTGATAAACCAAATGTAGGAAATTAAGATCTAAACACTAGATCTTGCTTTTGAAATCTCAAGGAATCGCTAAACAAATCAGGTGTGTATTCCACACTATTCTTAATAGTTTTATGGTTTAAATATGCTATATATGTTAATGTGAAAGTGAAAGAGAGTGGCTAAAGTGCCATATTATGGTACAAAGTGCTAAGGCACGTTTTCCTACTTCTACTAGGATTACGAAATAAATGTTATACAAGTGAAAAGTGATGTGAAAGTGAAATAAAAATATGTTATGCATGATATTTATAATTTGGGGCATTCGGGATTTATGTGAAAGGGAAGAAGGTGTTGACTATGGTCTCACCAGCGTTATAAGTGAAAGTGATGACTCGGTCTCACTAAGTGAATGTGATGACTTCGGTCTCACTAAGTGAATGTGATGACTTGGTCTCACTAAGTGGTAACCGGTTACATTACG
This sequence comes from Gossypium rotundifolium, assembly GCA_025506655.1. NCBI lineage: Eukaryota > Viridiplantae > Streptophyta > Magnoliopsida > Malvales > Malvaceae > Gossypium > Gossypium rotundifolium. Next base: position 164,928,477 of record CP106724.1, on the reverse strand, counting down.
ATGGTGGCTATGCCACAATATTATCGATGGGCGATGAGCACGTCATTGCAATGACGCCTTTGATGGAGTGTAGCGGAAGGAGGGTTGACTTAGTAGTCCCCACGGTGTCTGAGTTGAATACGGGTGGAGTGTAGCGGATGGCATATAGGTTTGGGTTCGGGTTTGCATCATGATTTTGAATTTTGTATGCATATGATTTTTATCGTGTGCCTAATTCTATTATGTTTAATGTTGGTTACACCCTTGAGTCTATCGACTCACCCGTTGTGGGAATATGTTTGGTGATGAGCGGTAATGGACCGGAACGGCGAGAACTTGTGGTGGCCATGATCGACTTGAAGTTGGTTTAATTTGAATATTTATTTTATTTTAAAGTCTTGTACAATTTATTATTTTGGGTTTCATTTTATGTAATAAGGCCATAGTGATGAATTTTTATTTCTACTATAATTACTATGTTATGAGTTTAGGGCTTTATAAAAGTAAGCCCACTTAATATGAAATGAGTTTAAATATTTTGTCACTTGAAATAAATGGGTTTTGTTATAAAAATAAATTTGTTTTCAACTCAAGCCCAACCCACAACGAGCTATCTTCCAAAACTCATAGTTTTCAAAATATTGAATGAATTTGGACCGAGTTACTTGAGGAACATACGAGATCGATCCATTCTCGTGGTAGGGTTTGGGGTGTTTCAAAAATTCCATGAAAGTTTTCACATTTTAATTTTAATTTTCAAGGGTATTTGTAATGTCCATAATTTTTTGTAGAAATCTGTAAGGTCATTCTATATTTGAGTATCATTATGATAGGAGGTACCTTTTTGTAATAGTTTATAAGCACTCCTCACAAAGAACTCCCCCAAAGGCTCACCATTCCATACTATCATGTCTTCATGAGCTTCTTTTTCCAAAGAGATGTGTAAAATTCTCTTCACAATATCCAACCGAGAAGGTATTGACAACAATATCTCCCTTCCATTCTTTAATTTGTGCATCAATTAAATCTAAAACAAGATTTATCCCATCAATACTACTGTTGCTATTTAATCTGTACCTGACAGGTCCTTGAATCCATATGTAACACCCCTAACCCGTAACCATCTCTGGTCTAGGGTTAAGAGGCATTACCGGACAAATCGGAAACTTTTATGAACATTTCACATCATAAAGATATCATCATATCATAGCAAAATACAAGTATATAGTCCCTTAATGAGGTCTACGAGACCTTAAACATGCATTAGAAAGGGGTCGGGACTAAACCAAACTCATACAAATTTTTTTGAAAATTAAACATTTTTCAAAGATGCAGAGGTCACAAGCTCGTGTGGGCAGGCCGTGTGCCTCATACGGCCTTAGACATACCTGTATGTCCAAGCCGTGTCAAAACAGGGCATACATATGACTTGCACCACACAGCCAGTCACACGCCTGTGTGTCTAGTCCGTGGTCGACACTGACTTGTTTCACATGGCCAGTCACACACCCATATGTCCAGCCCGTGTGTGAGCCTAACTTGAATCGAATTACAAATTTTAAGGACACAGTCGAGCCACACGCCCGTGTGCTCAACCGTGTGGGCAAAAATAGGCCATTTGCAAGGCCAATTTGCCACCCATTTTGGGTCAATCCTACAAACACAAACAAACACATTTTATACCTTCAAAATGCAACCAAATCATACCAATTATATCCATCTTTTCTAACCATTCAAATTCATAACAAACATACCAATTTATGTACCATTTATCTCATTCTAATCACAAGCATTTCTAAGTATAATCTATCCAAAAACTTACCAACTCATTATGTCAATCTTTCATCAATAATATACCAACTTTGCATCAGAAATCATAGACTAAAATTTACCATATTCACATCCCATTTACAAGCCATATCACATAGCTTATATATACATCTCAAACATAATTCAAAACAACTAGCCTATACATGCCATACTTAACTATGTACACATTTAAAAGGTACCAAAATATAGTTTGATAGTGTGGTGATGATCCTCGACAATCTCCGAGCCTTCCGTAGCTTTACGTTCTATAAAAAATGCAAACACGCACAGAGTAAGCTATCAAAAGCTTACTAAGCCATATACAAATAAACTCAACATATAAAATATTTATAATCATTTCAATTATAAGAACTTTAACAAATCTCAATAACATATTCATATTTCTTCTTTAGCTCAATTGCATCTAACTATTTGCTTGACATCAATTCACATCTTCATGTATCTCATTAGATTATAGCACCTTCATACATATATCACATTTTGTCTTAACAAGTCTATGCACATATCTCATTTTTTCAAATTCATATATACTTACCTTTCATACTCAAATCTAGTATACATTTTAAACGTACTTGAATCGGTTGCATATTTCACATAGTCTTTCATTTATCAGAATTGCTCGTTGAACCATTCGGAATCAAATAGGATACTTGGATAACTCAGAACACTCGTACAATGCCAACGTCCCAGACATGGTCTTACATGTAATCAAATATCGATGCCCCTGTCCCAGACAGGGTTTTACACGAAATCATATACGATGCCGATGTCCCAGACATGGTCTTACACATAATCATATATGATGCTGATATCCCAGACATGGTCTTGCACGTAATTCTCAAATTGACGCAACGTCCCAGACGTGGTCTTACACGATATCACATTTTATGGTCTCGTAGACCTATTTAAGGGACACTTTGATTTGCAATATTAAATTATGATGTGAAATATTCGTAAAAGATCCGATTTGTCTGGTAATGCCTTTAACACTACACCGTCGATGGTTACGGGTTAGGGGTGTTACACATAATATCCTGGGCATACCTACTAAGATATACAAACTCTCTCTCGTACTCAGCCACCGATTTATTTCCCTGTGTAATTCAAGAAATTTTTTCTTTTTCTTGTCCAAGTACCGTTTCCTGACATACTTCATTTTAAACTCGGTCTAAAAGAAATCCCAAGAAATTTTCTCTCTAGGTACCACAGCTACTAATGTAGTCCACCAACTATACGCTTCCTCTTTTAATAATGAAACAATACATCCAAGAAAATTATTAGGAAGGAAAGCCATTTCTTTGAAAACTCATAAAATGTTCTGAAGCCAATACTCAGCTTTAACCGGATCATTTTCTGATCTACCTCAAAATTCTTGGCACCTCACTTTATAAGCTTCTCTATCAGAATATGTCAACTAGGCTTAGTCACCGAAGGAGGTGAAGGTGCAACCGGAGGTATAACAGGTGGTATAACATGGGGTGGAGGTCGTTGAGCTGGAGTATTCATTTGCGTAAACTCGTTGAACCATTGGTTCATAAATCTGAAGAACATGTGTTTAAGTTCATATTCCTATATTGGAGGAATCAGAATATTACTACTCGTCCCATGATTAGAGGTCGGTACATTACTATTAACCTCATCATTGTCAGCACGATCAAATTCATCTGACATTTTTACAATCTAAAAGAAAAAAAGGTTAGATCAGATCAAACATGTCATACTATCACAAGTTATATAGCATGTAATTCTAGTAATTTCATACGCTACATTCAGTCCAAGAACCGACTAAATCGTAGCTCTGATACCACTAAATGTAACACCCCTAGCTCGTATCCGTCGTTGGATTAAGGTTACGGAGCATTACTGAACAAACAAAAAAATTAAACATACATTTCATATATCATTGTAAACATATTAAATTACATTCATTTACATACGTATCGTCCCTTAATCGAGCCCTCAACACCCTAAAAATACTTTAGAAACAATTCAAGACTAAATTGAAAACAATTGGAAAGTAAAAAAAAGTTAGAAAAATTTGACTGCAGAGGTCACACGGCCATGTGGCGAGGTCATGTACCTCACACGGTTGAGACACATGCCCTTGTCTCACATTGTGTAACCTTCAAAATAGGGACACACAGTCGTGTGAGGCTATGTAACTCTCATAATAGCCCCATACGCTTGTGTGCCAAGCCGTGTGCTAGGCCGTGTAACTCTCGAAATAGCTTCACATGCCTATGTGCCATGCCGTGTGCTACTTGACTTGTATGCAATGGAACCTACAGGGGACACACGGTCGTGTAGCCAGGCCGTGTGTCACACACGCCTGTGTCTCTGGCTGTGTGGACCTAAAATGAACCTTAAACAACAATTTTACCATTTTCAACTTACTTGGACTTGAAGCAAACCATTTAACAGTCAATTGATCTATTCAAAGTGACACTAAATAAGCCAAAAACATGCCAAATAAACCATCCTAAGTGCCTAACCAATGTATCCTCATTGATACCACAAGTATATACAATTATACACTAAAATGAATCATCAATCACAACTTATCATATCATAAGATTTTAACACTTAACCAATATGCCTATTATAGGCACCTTAACCACAATATCACATAAACACATACCATACATAATTTTCATTAAAACATCTTACTACACTCTCATGTATCATGTAAGCTATCAATTTGCACATATGTTCATACTTAGCAATTTACATATTCAAAACAATAGTAATAACATTCAAACCTATTACATGCCATATAATCTGAAATAAACATTCCAAAAACTACCGAATTATGCTGGAGAGTGTGACTTGAGTGCCGATCCGGTCGTCTAACCTTTTGAGTATCTACAAGAACATTAAATAACACAAGTAAGCTAAATGAAGCCTAGTAAGTTCTCCTATTAAAATAATAAATCTTATCGAAGTAAGTACAACAATTCAAATAATAACAATTGAACCATGAATGTTTCCTGTCATCCATAATCTCAATCAATAAATCACAAATTTTCAACTCAATAATCAAATTTATATAGCAAATCATCAAAATCATTAAACAATTTCCTTACCGATATTTTCAATTCAAAGAACGACTTACGGATAAGAGTACATCGTCAATCCAACCAAAACACACCAGATGCTCATAAGAGCCAATTCGAACACACCAATGCTCATAAGAGCTAATCCCTCCGAAACACAACAATGGCCATAAGAGTTAGTCCAATCGAAACATGCCAAAGCCCATAAGAGATAGTCCAACCGAAACATACCAAACAGAGTGTATAACACAAGAGTTCACAACAAATGCTAAACCTCGGTTAATTCGACAAACATATATATCACTCTATCCCATGTTCAATCCGATCCAAACATCAAATTCTGTAACATTTCTCATAAAACCTTTCATCACCAATAATCGAATATATCTATTGTACCATGCTATACTATTCAACAACTCATATAGATATTAAATTTTAAACCGTATGAACTTACCTGGATTGAATTATAGTAATTGCAAAAGTTTAGGAACTATTTCGTAATTTTTCTTTTTCCACAAGTATAACAAGATCTTGATCTAAAATGTAAAATTTCTCAATTATCAGCTTACATTTCATATTACAATCTATTTTACAATTAATACCCTTTTATTTTTTAAATTTGCATAATTACCACAAACTTTTACAATTTTGCAATTTAGTCCCTTAACTCGAAATTCATCATATTTTCTAATTTTCTCAAGTCAATATTCCATAAAAATATACTAGGCCCTTAAACAGTCCCTAATAAACATTAAATTCACTATCAAACCCTAAAATTTTGACATTTTCACAATTTAATTCTAAAATCAAAATATAAAAAAAATAAATTTACAAAATCATCAAACAACACAATCAAAGCTCCAAATACATTGTATTCATAAAAAAACATTCTAGATTAAAAAACGAAGGTACAAGTTAGCTGGACCTTGTTGCGACTATCTCAAAAACATAAAAATTACAAGAAACGAATATAGAAAACACTCACATGCAAAGCAAATAGCTTGGCCGATTCTCCTAGCTTAAACAACCATGAAATTTAGGCTATGGAAAGTAAAATGAAGAATATACTTATTTCTTTTACTTAATTTTATTTTAATGTTATTAAAACACAAATTTGCCATTGAAACATATTATTTTATCATTTTCCATTAGTTTGCCATCCCATTATAATAATTAGGGCTTAATTATCACTTAAGTCCGTCCTCAGTTATTAATTAAACCATTTGATTACTATAATGATATAATTACTATGTTTTGAACCCTTTACAATTTAGTATTTTTCCTTAATTGGCCATCTAAACATTAATATTTCTGAACCAAATTTTAAAATGAATGTAATGACTCCTTAAATATCCTAAAAATAATATTTATGTGTTGACACGACAAAAATTTATGGTCCCGAACCCCTATTCTGTCACCCTTGAAAATTGGGCTATTACATAACCTTTAATGTTTTTGATGCCATGAAGTGTGCAGATACAAATGAAGATTGTCACTCCATTTGGATTATTGCACAGTAGTGGAGGATGAATTGGAAGAATTTTTTTACAACAATTCTGACACTGAAGCAAACTGAGTTGAGTTGAATGAAGAGGAATTGATTTAAGAACTTAGTGAACTGATAGAGGCTAAGCAACATGAAAATGGAACACGGAGGGGTTTCAAATCTTTAAATAACCAAAACATTGTTTTAAACCTCCTCGACCTTCTATAGAGGACCCTCCTACTTTAGAGTAAAAGCCTTTGCCATTACATTTGAAGGACGCCTACTTTGGAGACAACAACACTTTGCCAGTAGTTATCTCTACAGAATTAACACCTAATCAAGAGACTCAATTGTTAGAAGTTTTAAAAAGATCTATGAAAGCGCTGGGGTGGGCAATCGTGGATATTAAGTGAATCAATTCGACCATCTGTGTAACACCCTTAACCCGTATCCGTCGTCGGATTAGGATTATAGGGCATTACAATACTTAGCACAAATCATAGCAAAATAATTACTATTTAAATAGTCATAACCGAATACATAGTAATTATTGATATACTATTAGAGAATACTTAAAGATTTATGCACTTAGCTTAAATCTATTAAACTAATACTTATATATATATACAAACATTTTTCAACAATTAGCAAAGGTCACTATTCATTTGGTCATTTAAAATCCCATTAGCCGAATATGCTCATGTTTATAATCACTTTGCTAAAAGATTTCTCAATCATTAAAGACCAAAAATATCTATATATCAAAACCTTACCTAACCGAAACTAGGATGTAACCAAAATCATACCAATTGCCAAAAACATTCAACTATACTATAGAACATATTTCTTATAATCATCATAGTCAAATTATCCAAATCATACATATCTTACCATAACCTAAACATATAAAATCAAGCTTCATACATATACATATACATATCATGTCCGAATATGCACAACCCAAAGACATAACCTATAATATCATTCATATCAATCATGAAAGTATAATTACTATAGCATACAAATACCATGACCGAATATTCACAACTATGATTAACTCAATTCATTCATTCTTCATAACCAAATACCAAACATAAACACATTAAGTTTATACTCCAAATTAAGTTAATACCATAGTCGAATCTATATAAAGCCATAATGCCACAATTTAGCCATTTTCGCATGGCATTTATACAAATACACACCATTCAAAATCAACTCAAAAGTGACATAGCCTATACATGCCATAGTTTCAAAAGAAGTACTAATTATAAAGTACCAAAGTTAGTTGATAGTGTGATAGACTTGACGATGATCCTCGAGCTCGAGTCTAGACTTCAAAACCTAATAAGCAACACAACAACCACACAAAGTAAGCTATCTTAGCTTAGTAAGTTATAAGCAATTACATATAACAATGATTTAAAACATTATAAGAGAAAATTTACACATTTCATGACCCTTAAATCGAATATTCCAACATTCAATAATAGGCTTCAAATATGTATATAATCCATTCCTCAATTTAATACAATTGCATACTAAACTATCACCTTTCACAGCTCCAAAAACTGAATATACATACATTTAACAATTGATTTCTTATACATATACTACTTACGAAATCTATACTTACCATTCAAATAATAATCTCTCATAGCACCGAAACTTACCAAACTCAATCTTTAAATTTATATTTACTCCTACCTTTATTGCTCATCAACCAAATTTATGCACCCAAAATGTTCTGAAGTTCAATTCATACACTTAAAGTTTTCTTGTCCGATTTCGTATACTTAGTGCTCGGAAGTTCAATTCGCACACTTAGTGCTCGAAAGTTCAATTCGTACACTTAGTGCTCATTGTCCGATTTCCTCCCCATCCATACAAATACATATATCTTTATCTTCAATCATATATAAACATATACTCATTTCCAAATCAACTCATTCATCCCATAGAACATTATCACATTCAGCGATATTCAATACATATATACACACCTTATTCGAATACAACCATCTCACATTTCAATACCACATTTGATTATATCATTGATATATATACACATTCCATTCGGATGAACCAAAAACTTATATGTCTACCCCACAATCGACTAAATACATCTCTCAATCAACATCACATTCGGCATTAAGACATTATACATACTTACCTTTATTAAATACATGTACATTAATATAATTAGAAAAATTCAATTCAACCCAATTGCTTAAAAACTTACCTCGGATATTGACGGACTAGATTTCCCAACTACTCAATTAACTTCATTTTTCCCCGATCCACTCCCGATCCTTTTTGTTCCTGATCTAAATAAATTTCAAATTAAGCTCATTCAACATTTTTCATTAAATTAAATCCAAAAACACATAAATGGGTAAATTACATTTTTACCTCTGACATTTTACACTTTTTGCAATTTAGTCCCTATAGCATAAAACACAAAATATGCAAAATTTGCACACACTATGCTTAGGCCGAATGTTACTCATGCTCATATAAGTCCATACATTTCATTTATTTCACATTTTAGTCCCTCAAAAATTTATTTTTGCAATTTAGTCCAAATTACTCAAAATAATCCAAATTTCCAATACAAAACATGTTAATCTAAAACATATCTTTAATATTTTGTCATTAAACATTACAAAACACAGATACTCTTCAATGACCAAACTCAAAATATGCATCAAAATTAGAAATTCTAGCATGGATCGAATAGTATTTGAAGCAACGATCTCAAAAACGTAAAAATTATCAAAAACCGAAAAAAAACACATACCTAAATCAAAGCTTCCAAGGGTCGAATGTAGCTTAAGTCTTTTTCTTTCTCTTTTCTTTTGTTTTCAGTCAAAATGGATGAACAACATGCATGTTCTTTTTTTTTTTTTATGTTTTATTATAATATAACTAGTAACATTATTTTGTTATTAACTTAACATATAATAAACATATAAATGCATAATATATATGCATGTTACCGTCCACTACTATTGCAAAAATGGACAATTTACAACATAAGGCCTCATTTTATAAAGACACATCAATTTTAATCACTCAATGAAGAAAAAGGCTACTTTTACCACTTTTGTGATTTAGTCATTTTTCTTAAATTAAACACACAAACGGACAAATTAACTGATGAAATTTTAACACATGCTCAATCATATATCATAGGCACTGAATTTGATATTAAAATATTTTTCTGACTCGAATTTATGGTTTCAAAACCACTATTTCGATTAGGGTCAAAATTGGCCTGTTACAACTCTCTCCCCTTAGGGATTTTCGTTCCTGAAAATCTTACCAGTGAATAGGTTAGGATAACGTTCTTTCATTGAATCTTCAAGCTCCCAAGTTGCTTCCTCGACCTCGTACTTATGCCACAAAACTTTCACCAACGAGATTTTCTTATTATGCAACTCTTTCACTTTGCGAGCCAAAATACGAATTGGTTCTTCCTCATAGGTCAAATTAGATTGAATCTCAATCTCTGACGGACTAATCATATGAGTATGATTGGATCTATATCGTCAAAGCATCGAAACATGAAAAATATTATGGATATTTTCTAACTCCGGTGGCAACATCAACCTGTACGCAATCGGCCCTATACGCTCAATAATCTTGTACGGCCCAATAAATCTCAGACTCAGTTTTCCCTTGCGACCAAATCTAAGTATTTTCTTCCACGGCGAGACTTTCAAAAATACTCGGTCATCAATCTGAAACTCTATATCATTACGTTTTAAATCTACATAAGATTTTTGAAGGTCCGATGCTGCTTTCAAACTTTCGTGGATCACTTTTACTTTCCTGTTTGGTCTCTTTGATTAGATCAACCCCGTGTATCTTGCTTTCACTTAGCTCGGTCCAATACAAAGGTGTACAACATTTACGACCATACAAAGCCTCGTAAGGTGCCATTTTGATAGTCGATTGAAAGCTATTATTGTATGCAAATTCAATCAAAGGCAAGTATCGTTCCCACGTACCCTCGAACTCGAGAACACAACATCTCAACATATCCTCAAGTATTTGAATAATTCTCATGGATTGACCATCCTTTTGAGGGTGGAAAGCGGTGCTAAAATGAAATTTTGTACCTAATACATCTTGTAGTTTCTTCCAAAACCGCGATGTAAACCTCGAATCTCTATCCGAAACAATAGAAATAGGTACTCTTTGTAATCATACAATCTGAGAGATGTACAACTCAGCTAGCTTATCGAGCTAGTAATCTGTATGGACCGGAATAAAGTGAGCGACTTCGTCAATGTATCAACAATAACCCAGATTGTATTTTTCTTGCTTGGTGTCAATGGTAACCCAGATACGAAATCCATCGTGACTCGATCCCATTTTCATTCGGGTATTATAATCGGCTGAAGTAATCCTAATGGCACCTAATGCTCGGTTTTTCCTTACTGACATATCAAACATTTCGACACAAAATCTAAAATATCTCGTTTCATACCGTGCCACCAGTAATGTTGCCTCAAATCGTTATACATTTTCGTGCTACCCTAGTGAACAGACAATCTACTATTATGAGCTTCATTACAAATCATCTGAATCAACTTAGGATCCTTTGGTACACATATTCGGTTTCTGAACCGCAAACATCCCTCAGCATCAATCTGAAACTCTGAGTTATCATTCGACCCACAATGATTCCTTTTTGCTATCAAATTATCATCAACCTTTCGAGCTTCACAAATTATCATCCCTCAGCTTCAATTCTGCTATAATCACACCATCGTCAGTCATGGCCATATCTGCGTTCATTGCCCGTAAAGCAAATAATGATTTTCAGCTTAAGGCATCAGCAACCACATTAGCTTTTCCTGGGTGATAATCAATCACAAGCTCATAGTCTTTTAACAATTCCAACCATCATCGTTGTCTCAAATTCAGATCCTTCTGAGTCATTAAGTACTTTAGGCTTTTATGATCAGAATAGACATGGCAATTTTCACCGAACAGATAGTGGCGCCATATCTTTAGAGCAAAAACTATAGCGGCTAATTCAAGATCGCACGTCAGATAGTTCTTTTCGTGTGGCTTTAACTATCTTGAGGCGTAGGATACAACCTTACCCTCCTGCATCAAAACACAACCCAAACCATTCAAGGATGCATCACTAAAAATAATGAACTACTTACCCGACTCTGGTTGAAAAAGTATTAGAGCTTCAGTCAATAAAGTTTTTAACTGATTGAAACTCTTTTGGCACCTTTTCATACACTCAAATTTAACATCTTTTTGAAGTAGCTTTATCATCGAGAAACCTTTCACAAAGCATCTATACTAACTGGCAAGTCCCAGAAAACTCGAACTTCAATAATATTTCGCAGAGGTCTCCAACCAAGTATAGTCGAAATCTTACTTGGATCAACCCGAATACCTGATGCTAAAACAACATGCCCCAAGAAGCTAATTTCGCATAGCCAGAACTCACATTTACTAAATTTTGCATACAACTGCTTATCACGCAAAATCTGTAACACTAGTCTCAAATGTTTGGCATGCTCGGTTTCGTCGCGCGAATAGATCATGCTCATATAAGTCCATACATTTCATTTATTTCATATTTTAGTCCCTTAAAAATTTATTTTTACAATTTAGTCCAAATTACTCAAAATCATCAAAATTTCCAATACAAAACATGTTAATCTAAAACATATCTTTAATATTTTGTCATTAGACATTACAAAACAGAAATACTCATCAATGACTGAACTTAAAATATGCATCAAAATTAGAAATTCTAGCATGGGTCGAATAGTATTCGAAGCAACGATCTCAAAAATGTAAAAATTATAAAAAAACCAAACAAAACACATACCTAAATTAAAGCTTCCAAAGGCGAATGTAGCTTAAGTCTTTTTCTTTCTCTTTTATTTTGTTTTCGGTCAAAATGGATGAACAAAATGCATGTTCTTTTCTTTTCTTTTTTTATGTTTTATTATAATATAACCTATAACATTATTTTATTATTAACTTAATATATAATAAACATATAAATGCATAATATATATGCATGTTACCGTCCACTACTCCTGCAAAATGAATAATTTACAACATAAGGCCCCCTCTTATAAAGACACATCAATTTTAATCAGTCAATGAAGAAAAAGGCTACTTTTACCACTAATGTGATTTAGTCCTTTTTCTTAAATTAAACATACAAACGGAAAAGTTAACTCACAAAATTTTAACACATGCTCAATCATATATCATAGGTACTGAATATGATATTAAAATATTTTACTGACTTGGATTTGTGATTCCAAAATCACTATTCTGATTAGGGTCAAAATCAGGCTGTTACAATCTGCATGCATAATATTTTACTAGAGGATTGCCATGGTAATTCTATTGAGTAGCAGAGATGTAATATCCGGGATTTAGGGGTTATGCATTTTTACTTAATGTATGTAATTGCATGCTTGAGTATGATTTGAATGTGATTTGGGGGCTTCAAGAACTTTAGAATTTAGGAGAATGCCTTAGAAAAATATTAGATTTTGAGTCTTAGAATGGAGTTAAGCAAGATAGGCCTTAAGAAAAATTTTATGGGAATTTAGACACAAGTAACCAGCTGGCAAAGTGGCAAGGGAGGCGCCACTTAGGGCCTTGGAAGGTGATGCCACAAGCAGTGAAAGGGGGCTTAGGTTTGAGCAGCAAGGGAAGCATTTGGAGCTTTTATTTTCAAAGAAGGAGGAGCGGTGGTGGGCGACTTTGGGACACTAAGTGGATGAGCATTTGATTAAGTCAAATCCATTCAAAATTCGGCTAAAGAAGGAGGATAAGTGTTGACTCATTCAAATTTATTTTGAATGAGTGAAGAAGAGAAAAAGTAGGAGAAAAAGAATGAAGCTGATAGAGGGAAGAAGAGTTGGCCGGCCAAGGGATTCCTTTGGTGACAAATTCGGTCAGGTAGGTAAAGGAGGACTAGCCGAAATTTCTTAAGGGTGTTTAGGTGCATTTTGGGTTTTTTTCTTTCCCGAGTGTTGTGCTGAAAATAGTAGTTAGAATACTTTCAAAACCTATTTGCTTAAGGAAATTTCAGAAACCATTAAGGTCACTTTCAGCTTCTTTTTCGTCTTCTCTTTGCTCTCCATAAGATCAAACCCATCACTTTCTCTTCTCTTTTCTTTTAACTTGTTCTAGCTGAAACCTCTCTCTCTCAAAGCACACCATTGCCAAATCCTTCTAGCCTTCTCCTATACTACTTTTCTTCCTCTAAAACTCAATTCTGTACCTATTCTTTTGGTGGCTGAACATTTCCATCTCCATTTGGGAGTCTCAGCCGAATCTTATTGTCCCTTATTCTCTCTTCTTTTTCGCAAACTCCAAAAGCTGAAACACCCGTAACCTTCTTTCCCTCATCTTTTTCTTCTCACCATTCCTTCTATCATCAAAAGTCGAAGGTATTTCCAGGCTATAGCCGATTGATCTTAAGCACTAAGAGCCAAAAACCAAAACATCCTTCTTCTCTTGTTGACATTTAGAGCTAGTGAACCATTTGCGTTTTGGTCACTCTATTCGGTAGGGATCTTTTCTTTGTTGATTTCCTGTTCTTTTCTTTCTTTGACTGTCAAAAAGTAAGACTCTAATCCTCCTATTCTCTTTGGCGAAACCTTGAAGGGGATTTGGGATTCGTTTGTGGCCAAATCTATAAGGGAGATCATTCGAGATTTGAATATCTAAGGTAAGTGAAGTGTAATCTTAGGCCGAAGGCCATTTACTTTGTTCATCAAATGTTAGAATCGAATCTAACATATACCATGTAGGGATTTCAATATCTCCAAGGACAAGTGATATTTTGGGATTTAGACAATCAAGGTAAGGGATATTAATATTCGGCCAAGGCTATATTACCTATTGAAGGTAAGAGAGTTTTTGACAGATCTTCGGGATTTGGCTAAGTAATCTAGGTAAGGGTTCTAGTGTTTCAGATATGTTTCTTATTCGTTCAAAAGTGAGAATTAACTGTTTGAGTGTACTAGTGCTTAGCCGATTGCAAGGGGAAATTATCACGAAGTTTTGGGATTTGGTTGGTAACCAAATCGGCAGCAAGGTAAGGATTTTGGTCACGTTAACCCTTCGAGATTTGCTGTGTAGCCAAAAAGCTCTTTGCTAATATGCTTAGTGTTGGCCGAATGTAGGAAAAAGGGATCTACAGCATTAGATCAGGATTTTCGGGATTTGGTAATCGCGTTAGAAATCAGGTGTGTAACCCTACACTAAATTCCCGATAGTTTAATAATAATTATGTTAATCATGTGTTAGTGAAGTGACGAATAAATATGGCTAAGGGTACCATTTAATGGTACTGTGTATTCTGGTACGTTACCCCTTAACACTCGTAAATAATGTTTAACAACATTGATGTGAAAAGAATGTGGAATTCTGTTATGATTTTGGGGTAAGGTAAATTGCATGATAAATAGCATGTTTTGTATGTTGCATGGGCATATGGGTGATTATGTTAAAGGGGAAGTGATCTGGTGGTTTTTACCACATTATCTGGTGACTATGTCACATATTATGAATCTGGTGACTCTATCACATTATCTGGTGGCTATGCCACAATTATAAGAAGCGATGTGATTGATTGCTGACAACTACCTTCGATGGTGTGTAGCGGATGGAGGGTCGATTTAGTAATCCCCACGGTGTGATTGGTAGGTACGGGTGATGTGTAGAGGATGGATATCTAGGTGGGTTTGGGTTGCATCATTGCTTATATTTGCTCATATGTGATATAATATGCCTTATATGTTTTGGGAGTCTATGATGGTTGTTACACACTGAGTCTGTTGACTCACCCTTTATGGGCTAACTTTTTGCAGATGGCACTCAGTAAATGGACCGGGTCGCCAGGAACTTAGTGGTGGCCATGCACAGCTCAGTTTTTTTGGTTTTCTTTTTAAGTTTATTTTGGATTATGTTTTGATGTAATAAGGCCATTATTACTTAACTGTTTTATTTATGCGTTTTAAATTTTTATTATGATGCGAACAAAACAATTAAACATTTTTCGTAAAACAACATCAATTGCTTTGAAACCCAACACCTACGGTTTTAAATTAGTAATAATAAACTCTAAAATCTGGCATTTCTTTTAACTTGTAACTTTGGCAATATGAAAATATCGTTTTAGTACAAAATTAAATTACAACATGGTTTTAACTTGAGAACAATCCAAACCTATTTACTTCAAAACCACCAAGATTTTTAAAATGTCATTACGAGACTTAACTACGTTTTACTCAAGGAGCATGCCAGATCCGGTCAGGGCTTGTAGGTCTAGTTTTGGGTGTTTCAATTTGGTATCAGAGCCAGGTTCAAAACTCGGCCTTGAGGGCTTTTGGTCCCAAAATGTTTTTCTTATTTTAAAAGTTGGGTTTTACTAAAGAATGAGTAGGTTTTCTAGCATGGCACCTGAGTCTCCAGCCCGAAGTCCACCAGGTAAGTACCCCTAACCACTGTGTGATTTGTATGTGGGAATTATAGGGACGGAGATTAGTAGATTAGGAGTTATTGAACCCTAGTATTAGCTTACTCCAACACAGAGTTACATAAAATTTAAAGTCCAACCAAACAAACAAACCTGTGAGTGAGTCACCGAGTTAAAGGTGTGGCAACCGTTGTGCGCATGTCTAGGATTGGATTTAGGGGGAGCTTGGTATTTAAGCAGTCCTAGTGACTCACCTCCTCTCCGCTCGAATCCTACCTGGTGCGTAGTGACGGTTCACCCTAACCAAGAGGACTAAATCACAGGCTAAATTCAATAATTAAAACCCGAAAGGGACCAATCCCCTTGTTTTGTACAATCCTAAAATCAAACCTTGGTTATAAAACTTCCAAAGTACCCTTGATTTAAAAATGACCAAAATACCCCTGATTTGCAAATTGACCAAATTACCCCTAACTTGTAAAATTACTAAAATACCCACGGTGTGGAAAGTTATCGAAGTAACCCTAAATTAAAAATTTCCAAAATACCCTTATTTCGTAAAATCACTTGGAACCATATTTTACAAAATTACCAAAATGCCCCTAGTTTGTAAAATTACAAAAATACCCTCAGTCTATAAAATTACCATATTACCCTCGAATCTTCTTATCAAAATATTCCTATTTTGCAAAAAAATACCAAAAATCCCCATTTTGCAAAATTTTCAAATACCCTAATTTGGAAAATTATCAAAATATCCCTATAGGATAAATTACGAAAATACCATTGGGTATTGGAGAACAACAACAATGACAACCACAACACTTCCCTGTAATGAACGTATGTTCATGAATGGTGATGATCGGATGAATGAACTTGAGACTGTAGTGTGTGTATGAATTCAAAAGAACTACTTTTTAGAACTATTAATCATAAGACTGTTCGCGATAAATCAGTGGAAAGAAATAATGATTCATAAAATTCTTAACTAGATAAACGCAATTCGGAAGAATGAGTTCTAGAAGACGTGGTCGTAATATGCGTGGCCGTGGTAGAGGCCGAATGACCGTGTTGAAACCCGTTAGGTCTGGTCAAGGGTTCGAGAATGAAATGCCACCACCACCAACTGCTGGTGTTGAATATCAGGATCAGACGGGGATGATACAGTATCACAGATGATGCTGCGAGTTCTTGAGAGGGTGGCTGGAGCTGGTGGAGGTATGGGAGCTCGAAAATCTGTACCCGAGCGACTCCGAGCCAATGGAGCTGAGGTTTTTGTGGTATATCTTGTGTGGCTCCCAATATGGCTGAGTATTGGTTGGAGGCGACGGAGCAAATTATGGATGATTTGGACCTGACTACCGAGGAGAAATTGAAAGGGGTAGTGTCGCTACTCCGTGATGAGTCATACCAATGGTGGCTCACAGTTTGGGATGGTGCTACAGTAGATGATCTCACTTGGGAGTATTTTAAGTGGCGTATCAGAAGAAGTATATTGGGACTAGCTATGTTGATGCGCAAAAGAAGGCATTTTTGAAGCTAGTCCAGGGGAACAAGTCTGTAGCGAAGTACGAGGCAAAATTCCTAAGGTTGAGCCGATACGCTTGAGGCATCGTGGGTATAGAGCATGAACGATCTGTCTGGTTTGAGGACGGACTGAGGGATGACCTGAGATTATTGATTGCTCCACAGCAGGAGTGGGAGTTTACAGTGTTAGTAGAAAAGGCTAAGGTAGCCGAAGGAGTTAAGGAGTCTGTGAGATAGAACATAGACAAGAATAGGCAAAAGAGAGGTTTTGGATCATCAGGGTCATCTGGGAATGTCCAAAAAAGACCTAGAATGGATGGGTCGCGAGGTCGCAAGTTGTTACGGAGGGCGCACTGTACTTGTGCTCAGTGTGGAAAGATGCACTTGGGAGAGTGTTGGAAGAAGACGGAAGGATGTTTCAAGTGTGGGTCCAAGGATCACATGATTAGGGACTGCCCTATGAAAGCAGACGGAGCCACCAAGAAGCTGTGGTCTTAATCAGGATGGAAGAGGTGGACAGCAACCACCGTGGGGTCGTGGTCCGGTTGGCAGAAGTAATGACTTTGAAAGAGGTCGGGAAACACCAGGCAGAGGTGTTGGTAACACGGAGGTGAAACAGCCGGGTCTAGTGTATGCGATTAAATCGGAGGGAGGATGGTGGCCTTTTGATGTCATAACGGGTATGTTCCTTATCTACGGATTACCTTTTATTGCGTTGATAGATATTGGGTCAACTCATTCATACATTGCTAGTAAGGTGTCGGAACTCGCATGTGAACTACGAGGCTGTACCTAGGAAGATGACTGTACTTAGTCCTTTAGGGCAATCAGTAGTATTAGATAAACTCTTTAGGGCAATACCTTTGGAAGTTTAGGGGGCGCAATTTCCAGCTGACTTAATGGAGTTACCATTTGAGGAATTTGATCTAATCTTAGGCATGGACTGGTTAGTGAAGTACCATGCGATGTGGATTGTGCTGCTAAATGCATGTCGTTAAGAACTCCTGACGACAAGGAGATTGTGGTGATGGGCGAGAGATGGAATTGCTTGTCGAATGTGGTATCTGCCCTTAAGGCAGAGAAGATGGTGAGAAAAGGGTGTGTAGCTTTTCTGATGTAGATCAATGCCTTGGAGGCTAAGGAAGCAGCTATAGGAGGAGTTAGAACAGTAAGGGAATTTGTGGATGTCTTTCCGGAGGAGCTGCCTGGGTTACCCCCGGACAGGGAAGTGGAGTTCAAAATTGATTTCTCGCTGTGTGCAGCTCTCGTGTCAATTGCTCCATACTGAATGGCACCAGAGGAGTTAGTAGAGCTTAAAGCCTAGATCTAAGAGTTACTCGATCGTAGGTTTATTCGACCTAGTGTGTCTCCATGGGGAGCACCGGTCCTATTTGTGAAGAAGAAGGACGAGACTATGCGCATGTGCATAGACTACCGGCAGTTGAATAAGCTGACCATTAAGAACAAGTATCCATTGCTGAGGATAGACGACTTGTTCGATTAGCTTAAGGGGGTCGTAGTATTTTGAAGATAGATCTAAGGCTAGGATATCATCAGCTTAAGGTAAAGGAGGCAGATATCCATAAGACCGCTTTCCAGACAAGATATGGGCATTATGAGTTCTTGGTAATGCTGTTCGGATTGACAAATGCCCCAACTGCGTTCATGGACATGATGAATCGGGTTTTCCAACCCTACCTGGACCGGTTCATTGTTGTGTTCATAGACGATATCTTGGTGTATTCCAAGTCTGAGGAAGAACATGATGAGCATCTCCGAGTTGTGCTGCAAGTATTAAGGGAAAAGAAGCTATATGCCAAGTTCAGCAAGTGCGAATTTTGGCTGAAGGAAGTTATGTTCTTAGGACATGTGGTTTCTGCTGAAGGAATAAGGGTGGATCCTCGGAAGATTAAGGCAGTATTGGATTGGAAACCACCTAAGTCTATGGTGGAAGTTCGTAGTTTCTTGGGACTAGAAGGCTACTACAGGAGATTTGTTGAGGGATTCTCGTCAATAGCAAAGACACCTTTGACAAAGTTGTTAAGGAAGGAGGTACCTTCAGATGGGCGAATAAGCGATAGGAAAGTTTTGAGAAGCTTAAGAAAGTTTTGTGAAGCTCGGTTTTGATTGACTGAGGCAGGGAAGGACTATATGGTATATTGTGATGCTTCCCATACAGGATTGGGATGTGTTCTCATGCAAGACGGGAAAGTGGTCGCTTATGTGTCTCGGCAATTGAGGCCACATGAGGTTAACTATCCGACGCATGATCTGGAGTTGGCGGCGGTAGTATTCACTCTAAAAGTATGGAGGCACTACTTGTATGGAGAAAGGTCGGTGACCTACACGGACCATAAAAGTCTGATGTATTTGCTGACTCAGAAGGAGCTGAATTTGAGACAGCATAGGTGGGTGGAGTTGTTGAAGGATTACGATTGCTCAATAGAGTATCATCCGGGCAAGGCGAATGTAGTGGCAGATGACCTAAGTTGAAAAGTGGTGTCGGAGTTAAGGGCGATGTTTGCACATTTGAGCCTCTATAATGATGGAAGTTTGCTAGCAGAGTTGCAAGTGAAGCTGACGTGGTTAAGTTAGGTAAAGGAGAAACAGTTGGTAGATGGCGATCTGAGTGTTAAGTTACTGCAAGTGCAGAATGGGGAATTGGAAAATTTTGATGTAAACAGCGATGGAGTGCGGTGTTTTTGGGGCAAGGTCTGTATGCCGAAGGATGAAGAGTTAAGGCAGAAAATTCTTCAGGAATCGCATAGTAACCCTTATGCTATGCATCGTGGAGGAAGTAAGTTATATAGGGATCTACGGGATCAGTTTTGGTGGCTTGGTCTTTTGCGGGAAGTTACAGAATTTGTAGGGAAGTGCTTAATGTGTCAGCAAGTCAAGGCTGAACACCAAATCACCGTCGAGGATTGCTTGGTAGATAAAGATTCCGCAATGGAAGTGGGAGAGAATTACCATGGACTTCGTTAGTGGGGTTCCCCTTACGCCTACTAAGAAGGACTCGATATGGGTGATAGTAGATCGATTGACGAAGTCTGCACATTTCATACTAGTGCGGGTTGACTAATCGTTGCAAAGATTGGCAAAGTTGTATGTAGCAGAAATCGTGAGGCTGCACGGAGTGCCAGTGTCGATTATCTTGAATAGGGATCCGAGCTTTGTGTCTCGGTTTTGGAAAGCATTACATCAAGCTTTGGGCACTAGGCTGGACTTCAGTACGGCATTCCATCCACAGTTGGACGGCCAATCTGAGCGGGTAATTCAAGTACTGGAGGATATGTTGAGAGGTTGCGTGATAGACTTCAGAGGGAGTTGGGAGGAGTTCTTGCCTTTCGTGGAATTTGCATACAATAATAGCTATCAGACAAGTATTTGGATGGCACCGTACAAAGCGCTGTATGGACGAAAGTGTCGCACTCCAACATGTTGGACAGAATTGGGAGAACGTCAGGTTTTGGGTCCAGAAATGGTGGTAGAATCGGAAGAAAAGGTTAAGGTAATTCGGACACGGTTGAAGGAGGCATCTGACGGTAAAAGTCATATGCAGATTTTAAGCGGAAGGGGATTGAGTTCGCTGTAGGAGATTATGTGTTTCTCAAAGTTTCACCGTGGAAGAAGGTGATGAGATTTGGTCACAAGGGAAAGTTAAGTCCAAGGTTTATAGGACCTTATCGGATTCTGAAGCAGGTTGGACCTGTAGCGTATCAATTAGAATTGCCTTCGGAGTTGGAAGCAGATACACAATGTGTTCCACGTTTCGATGCTACGTCGTTATCGATCAGATCCATCTCACGTGATACCGGTTGAGGAGGTGGAGCTGAGACCAGATCTGTCCTATAAAGAAGAGCCGATTTTGATTCTGGAATGGGATGTGAAGGTGCTTCGGAGGAAATCAGTTCCTTTAGTCAAATGTTATGGCATAACCATGGATCGGAGGAAGCTTCGTGGGAGCCAGAGGAAACAATGCGACAACAATACCCTCACTTATTTTAGCTAGGTAATTTTGAGGTCAAAATTATTTTAAGGGGGTAGAACTATAATATCCGGGATTTAGGGGTTATGCATTTTTACTTAATGTATGTAATTGCATGCTTGAGTATGATTTGAACGTGATTTGGGGGCTTCAAGAACTTTAGAATGTAGGAGAATGCCTTAGAAAAATACTAGATTTTGAGTCTTAGAATGGAGTTAAGCAAGATAGGCCTTAAGAAAAATTGTATGGGAATTTAGACACAAGTAACCAGCTGGCAAAGTGGCAAGGGAGGCACCACTTAGGGCCTTGGAAGGTGACGCCACAAGCAGTGAAAGGGGGCTTAGGTTCGAGCAGCAAGGGAAGCATTTGGAGCTTTTATTTTGCAGCAAGGAGGAGCAGTGGTGGATGGCACTAGGACACTAAGTGGATGAGCACTTGATTAAGTCAAATCCATTCAAAATTATGCTAAGGAAGGAGGATAAGTGTTGACTTATTCAAATTTATTTTGAATGAGTGAAGAAGAGAAAAAGTAGGAGAAAAAAAGGAAGCTGATAGAGGGAAGAAGAGTTGGCCAACCAAGGGATTCCTTTGGTGACAAATTCAGTCAGGTAGGTAAATGAGGAGTAGCCGAAATTTCTTAAGGGGGGTTTAGGTGCATTTCGGGTTTCTTTTCTTTCCCAAGTGTTGTACTGAAAATAGTAGTTAGAATACTTTCAAAACCTATTTGCTTAAGCCAAATTTCAGAAGACAATTAAGGTCACTTTTAGCCTCTTTTTCGTCTTCTCTTTGCTCTCCATAAGATCAAACCCATCACTTTCTCTTCTCTTTTCTTTTAACTTGTTCTAGCCGAAACCTCTCTCTCTCAAAGCACACCATCGCCGAATCCTTCTAGCCTTCACTTATACTACTTTTCTTCCCCTCAAACTGAATTCTATACCTATTCTTTTGGTGGCGAACATTCCATCTCCATTTGGGAGTCTCAGCCGAATCTTATTGTCCCTCATTCTCTCTTCTTTTTCGCAAACTCCAAAAGCTGAAACACCATAGCGCAACCTTCTTTCCCTCATCTTTTCTTCTCACCATTCCTTCTATCATCAAAAGTCAAGGTATTTCAGTGCTATAGCCGATTGATCTTAAGCACTAAGAGAAAACCAAAACATCCTTCTCCTCTTGTCGACATTTAGAGCTAGTGAACCATTTGCGTTTTGGTCACTCTATTCGGTAGTGATCTCTTCTTTGTTGATTTCCTGTTCTTTTCTTTCTTTGACTGTCAAAAAGCAAGACTCTAATCCCTCCTATTCTCTTTGGTCAAAACCTTAAAGGGGGATTTCGGGATTCGTTTGTAGCCATCTATAAGGGGAGATCATTCGAGATTTGAATATTCAAGGTAAGTGAAGTGTGATCTTAGGCCGAAGGCCATTTACTTTGTTCATCAAATGTTAGAATCGAATCTAACATTTACCATGTAGGGATTTCGACATCTCTAAGGACAAGTGATATTTTGGGATTTAGACAATCAAGGTAAGGGATATTAATATTCGGCCAAGGCCATATTACCTATTGAAGGTTGCCGATTCTAACTATGGTGTCTTAGTGAGTTTTTGATAGATCTTCGGGATTTGGCTAAGCAATCTATGTAAGGGTTCTAGTGTTTCAGATATGTTTCTTATTCGTTCAAAAGCTGAGAACTAACCGTTTGAGTGTACTAATGCTTAGCCGATTGCAAGGGGGAAATCATCACGAAGTTTTGGGATTTGGTTGGTAACCAAATTGGCAGTAAGGTAAGGATTTTGGTCGCATTAACCCTTCGGGATTTGCTGTGTAGCCGAATGGTTTTTTGTAAATATGCTTAGTGTTGGCCGAATGTAGGAAAAAAAGAGATCTAGAGCATTAGATCGGGATTTTCAGGATTTGGTAATCGCATTAGAAATTAGGTGTGTAGCCCTACATTAAATTCCTGATAGTTTAATAATAATTATGTTAATCATGTGTTAGTGAAGTGACGAATAAATATGGCTAAGGGTACCATTTAATGGTCTGTATGTATTCAGTCGTTACCCTTAACACTCGTAAATAATGTTTAACAATATTGATGTGAAAAGAATGTGGAATTCTGTTATGATTTTGGGGTAAGGTAAATTGCATGATAAATAGCATGTTTTGTATGTTGCATGGGCATATGGGTGATTATGTTAAAGGGGAAGTGATCTAGTAGTTTTTACCACATTATCTGGTGACTATGTCACATATTATGAATCTAGTGACTCTGTCACATTATCTGGTGGCTATGCCACAATTATAAGGGCGATGTGCAGTTGACTGCAGTGACTGCCTTCGGGATGGAAGGTCGATTTAGTAATCCCCACGGTGTGATTGGTAGGTACGGGTGATGTGTAGAGGATGGATATCTAGGTGGGTTTGGGTTGCATCATTGCTTATATTTGCTCGTATGTGATATGATATGCCTTATATGTTTTGGGAGTCTGTGATGGTTGTTACACACTGAGTCTATTGACTCACCCTTCGTGAGCTAACTTTTTGCAGATGGCACTCAGTAAATGGACTGGGTCGGCAGGAACTTAGTGGTGGCCATGCACAGCTCAGTTTTTTCGGTTTTCTTATTAAGTTTATTTTGGATTATGTTTTGATGTAATAAGGCCATTATTACTTAACTGTTTTATTTATGCATTTTAAATTTTTATTATGATGCAAACAAAATAATTAAACATTTTTCGTAAAACAACATCAATTGCTTTGAAACCCAACACCTACGATTTTAAGTTAGTAATAATAAACTCTAAAATCCGACATTTCTTTTAACTTGTAACTTTTGCAATATGAAAATATCGTTTTAGTACAAAATTAAATTACAACACGGTTTTAACTTGAGAACAATCCAAACCTATTTACTTCAAAACCACCAAGATTTTCAAAATGTCATTACGAGACTTAACTACGTTTTCCTCAAGGAGCATGCCAGATCCGGTCAGGGCTTGTGGGTCGGGTTTGGGGTGTTTCAAGAGAAGACTAAACCCCATTATGAAAGAAGTCATTAAAAAAGATGTTATCATGTGGCTTGATGCTGGAATAATATACCCTATTTCTAATAGTTCATGGGTGAGCCACGTTCAATATGTACCAAAGAAATGGGGAATTATTGTGGTTAGAAATGATAACAATGAGCTCATTCCAACTCATATTGTCATAAGATGAAAAATTTGCATGGACTATCGAAAGCTTAACAAAGCAACCAGGAAGGACCATTTTCCTTTGCCATTCATTGATCAAATGTTAGATAGATTAGTAGGAAAAGCCTTTTATTGCTTTTTGTATGGTTATTCAAGGTATAACCAGATTTCCATAGCTCCTACTAACCAAGAGAAGACTGCGTTCACATGTTCTTATGGAACCTTCACTTTCAAACGAATGCCATTTAAATTGTGCAATGGCCCTGCAAATTTCAACGTTGCATGATGGTAATAGTTTTGGACATGGTGGAGAAATTTTTGGAAGTTTTTATGGATGACTTATCTGTATTTGGCAGTACTTTTGAAGGTTGTTTAAAAAACTTGGAGCTAGTTCTTTGTTAGTGTGAAAAGACTAACCTTGTCCTGAGTTGGAAAAACACCATTTCATGGTCTCTGAAGGCATTGTTCTGGGACATAAAATTTCACAATAAGGGATTGTTGTAGACAAAGTGAAGATTGAGGTTATTGAAAAATTACCACCACCTACTACAATTAAAGGTATTCGAAGTTTCCTTGGCCATGCAGGATTTTATCGACACTTTATTAAGGATTTTTCAAAAATATCCAAACCCTTGTGTGCATTGCTAGAGTATAACAAATATTTCAAGTTTGATGAGTCTTATTTACAAGCATTTGAGGAATTGAAAAATCAACTGGTAACAACATTGTCATAGCATTGGATTGGACATTACCTTTTGAACTTATGAGCGATGCTAGTGATTTCGCTATAGGAGCAGTACTCAAGCAAAGAAAGAACAAATTGTTTTATGCCATCTACTATGCAAGTCAGATGCTGACTGATACATAGCTGAACTACAATACTACTGAGAAGGAACTATTGGTGTAACACCCCAAACCCCCTTTAGACGTTATGGCCGAATCTAGCGATGTCACATGTAAGGGATTTCGAAAACGTAGCTAACTCGATAAAAACCTTTAACTCATAAATCTTTAATTTCTTTACTTTACTTTTATAAGTATATTAAGTAAAGCGAAAGCTTAAGAAAACCATCATGTTTAGGAAAAAAATTAGCGTTTTTAGAAAAACATGTCTTCAAGTAAAACCATTATCGACTAAACATGATAAATCCAAAAGCCCAAACATTTTTAAAGAGTCCAAAGTCCCAGAAACTAAAAACTCACAAAATGTACCCAAAAAATAAAATAAAACCATAAATCAAAAACTTAAACAGTGATCTGGGAAGGTGGTTACCGTCGAGTCCCTGCTGCACCAATCTACCTAAGTCTATGGGTTACCTGTACAGAATAAACAGAGAAGGGGTGAGTTTACGTAAACTCAGTGTGTAACCCAACAGAATTAAGCATGTACACACACAGGATATCACAAATCAAATAGATTCATATTCGGGCCTGAGCCTATGTCGATCTGAATCTGATCTGATTTGTGCCCGAGCCCATTTGAGATCTGCATACGATTCTGATATGTAAATCAGATTTCAGAATCCTACCCCTATCCTCTACACACCATCTTTGACCATCCCTACACACCATGTGGGATTTAAAAACACCCACCCAACCCTACACACTACATTGTACCGATGCGGCACATATCAGATATAATGCAACCGTGCTGCCAGATACTAGGGATAATCTGCCTTTCAGAACACTTCCTCCAATAAACATCATCCCACCCCATTCATAATAGTAGAACATGCATGTAGACTTAACAGATAAATCATGCTTAACATGCATTCATAAAAAGATAGTAGATAACAAACATAGGCACGCTCATAACAGTACATCAGTCAAACAGAACACATAGTTTTAGGGTTCAGTAAGCCTTTACCGACCTTACGATAGGTCAACAATCAATTAGGATGACCCGTGTGACCCTACAGAAAATTTCAGAATGATGGGCCAACACGCCGTGTGGCCCACATGCCCAGATTGGCCTTACCCATGTGGATCACATGGCCTAGCCCAAAGTTTACACGCCTATGTGACTCACCCATATGGGCCCACATGCCCAGTCTGGTTTAGCCCATGTAGCTCAAATGGCCACACTCCGGCCATCACACGGCCACACTCCGACCATCACACGGCCACAGTCCGGCCATCACACGGCCATGTCTTGCGCACACCCTGGCCTTCGTCGATCACACTGCCGTGTTGTCGCACACAGCCTACCACACCGTCGTGTGGCATCGACAAATTGTAATTTTGGCTTTCGCTGAATCCTATTTTTCTATATTTCAGGTACACACATGGTACTATTTCACAGCGAAAACACTCGAGCCACACAACACCTGAAATTGTCCAATATAACATGAAATTAGCCGTTATAAACGATACCAAACTGAACTACAACGAAAAAGGTGACTCTTAAACCTACCAAAATCCTTACTTCCAAACAATTAGCAAAGATTTCGTATAACAAGAGTGCCAATTAACAACCTCCAGCCTTTTGCACTTCTCCTGAGCCACAAAATGAAACCTATTAATCAACAGATTCACTAACAAAGCCAAATCATCACTTACTACACTTACAAGAATGCACCAATACCACCAAGATACCGAAATAGAAAATTTGCTCAAAAACGAAAGTGGCAAAATGAAGGAAGGATGAAACGAAAAAAATATGTAGTGAAGTTGAACAGGGAGAGTAGAAATGTTAGAAATCTTTGGAAGTGACAGAAAAATATTTTTTTTGAAAAAATGAATAAAAGAAATAATTATCCCCAAATCCCTCAATTCACTCCACTACTCCCACTAACAACCACTACTCAGACTTTTAATTCCATCAGAACTCTCTCACAGAATCAAACAAAATTAAATACCCATGCTTACGCAAGGATTCGAACACAGGACCTCCACACAACTCACAGACTCCCTTACCACTCGAACCAGTAGGCTCATTCTGATATGGTTTTACAAACAATTTAATATAAGCCAACTAAGCATGTATAAGGCTTACATCAAAAAAATACCAAAATTTACCAAAGGTAAGGCTTGAACCCAAGACCTCTCAAGCACACCCAGAAAAATTAACCACTAAAGTAGATACACAGTTGTGTCAAACAATTAAAGAAACATAAACAAATATTTTAGGGCGTTACAACTTTACCCCTTAAAAGAAATTTTGACCTCGAAATTTACCTAATTAGAGTAGATGAGGATACTACTGTCGCATCAAATCCTCAAGTTCCCACGTGGCCTCCTCAGTGCTATGATTTCGCCACAGCACCTTCACTAATGGAATAGACATTTTTTGCATAACCTTAACATCACGATCCAGAATTTGAATCGACTTCTTCTCAAAAGTTAAGTCCGGTCTAACCTCAATCTCCTCAACAGAGACAATGTGAGATGGATCAGATCGATATCGCCGTAACATCTAGACATTAAAAACATCGTGGATACGATCCACATCTTGAGGTAGCTCTAACTGATAAACAATCAGTCCCTCATGTTTCAAAATTTGATATGGCTCGATGGCCATAGGGCTCAACTTACCCTCGCTACCGAATCTCAGAACTTTCTTCCATGAAGAAACCTTGAGAAAAATGAAGACCCTCACAAAATACTCAAAATCATGCCTCTTCAGATCTGCATAAGACTTTTGTCTATCAGAAGCCGCATTCAGATGATCCCAAATCAGTTGAACCTTATCCTCAATCTCAGAAACCAACTCAAGACCCAAAACTTGAAGTTCGCCCAATTTAGTCCAACAAAAAGGTGTACGATACTTACAACCATACAAAGCCTCGTAAAGTGCCATTTGAATACTAGCTTGGAAACTATTGTTGTAGGCGAACTCAACTAGAGGTAGATAATCCTCCCAACTACCTCGAAAGTCAATCACGCAACTCCAAAGCATGTCCTCCAGATTGACCATCGGTCTAAGGATGGAACGCAGTACTGAAGTCCAACCTCGACCTTAGAGCTTCATGTAACTTCTTTCAGAATCAAGAAGTGAAGCGATGATCTCTATTAGAAATGATCGAGACAAGAACTCCATGTAGTTTAACTATCTCAGAAATATATATCTTTGCTAGCTTCTGCAGAGAATAATCAGTTCAAATCGGAATGAAGTGAGCAGATTTGGTCAATTGATCCACGATGACCCAAATAGAATCCTTCTTAGTGGGTGTCAAGGGCAACCCACTAACGAAATCCATAGTCACTCGTCCCCATTTCCATAAGGGAATCTTGACTGGCTGCAATAAACTTGAAGGCAACTAGTGCTCAACCTTAACCTGCTGACAAGTCAAACAATGAGCAATGTAACTGATAACCTCACGCTTTAACCTCGGCCACTAATATAATTCACGAAGATCACGGTACATCTTATTACCACCGGGATGTATAGTATAAGGGCTACTATGCGCCTCCATCAAAATAGACTGCTTCAGAGCAGAATCATTCTGCACATAGATCCGTCCTCGAAAACACAACACACCATTCACGGTTGACCCAAAATCGGCCGTAGTACCACTCTCAATCTATGAAACCTCAAGCTCAGAGACTCATCCCCTAACTACTTATCTTGAAT
This sequence comes from Gossypium rotundifolium, assembly GCA_025506655.1. Classification (NCBI taxonomy): domain Eukaryota; kingdom Viridiplantae; phylum Streptophyta; class Magnoliopsida; order Malvales; family Malvaceae; genus Gossypium; species Gossypium rotundifolium. The sequence goes on along the minus strand of CP106724.1, from coordinate 164,899,366 downwards.
CTGCTCAATCCAAGTCGGTTTAACTTGTAGCCTTACGACTTAGAGCATTGGCCACCACATTGGCCTTACCAGGATGATACTCTATCGTCAGTCGTAATCCTTGAATAGCTCAATCCATCTACGTTTTCTAAGGTTCAACTCCTACTAAGTAAGGAGATACTTGAGACTCTAGTGATCAGTATAGATGATACACCTCTCACCATACAGATAATGTCTCTAGATTTTCAATGTAATGACCACTGCAGCCAACTCGAGATCATGCGTCAGATAGTTCTCTCATGTGTCTTAAGCTGACAGGACGCATAAGCCACATCCTTACCATCCTGTATCATAACGCAACCTAAACCAACGTGTGATGCATCATTGTATACTACAAACTCCTTGCCAGATTCAGGCTGTATCAGAACAGGAGCCTGATTCAGAACAGACTTAAGCTTCTCAAAGCTCTCTTACTGTGCATCAGTCTAAACAAAAAGGACACCCTTACGTAGAAGCTTAGTAAGAGGAGCTGCAATCAAAGAGTACGCCTCGACAAAATGATGATAATATCCCACCAAACCTAGAAAGCTACGAATCTCAGATATGTTCTTAGGCTATTTCCAATCTAGCACAGCCTCAATCCTTTAAGGATCAACACGAATCCCCTCAGCAGAAACCACATGCCCCGAAAAATTTAATTCCTAAAGCCAGAACTCACACTTGCTTAGCTTAGTGTAAAGTTATTTCTTACATAGAATCTGCAATCGTGCTGCCAGATACTAGGCATAATCTGCCTTTCAGAACACTTCCTCTACTAAAAATCATCCTACCCCAATCACAATAGTAGAACATGCATCTAGACTTAACAGATTAATCATGCATAACATTCATTCATAAACAGATAGCAGATAACAAACATAGGCACGCTCATAATAGTACATCAGTCTAACAGAACATATAGTTTTAGGGTTTAGTAAGCCTTTACCCACCCTACAGTAGGTTCACATAATCAATTAGGATGACCAGTGTGACCCTACGAAAAATTTTAGTATGATGGGCCCACACACCCGTGTGGCCCACCAGTATGGGCCTACACACCCGTGTGGCCCACACGCTTAGATTGGTCTTGCCTGTGTGGATCACACGGCTTGGTCCAAAGTTCACACGCCCTTGTGACTCACCGTGTGGCCCGCACGCCCAGTCTAGTGTAGTCCGTATAGCTCACATGGCCATACTCCAGCCATGACACGGTCGTGTCTTGCGCACGACCTGGCCTTCATCGATCACACGATCGTGTTGTTACACACGACCTACTACATGGCGGTGTGGCATCGACAGATTACAATTTTAGCTTTCGTCGAATCCTATTTTTTGTGTTTCGGGTACACATCTGTACTGTTTCGCAGCGAAAACACTCCTAAGCTACATATCACCTAAAATTGTCCAATATAACACGAAATTAGCCGTTGTAAATGATACCAAATCGAACTACGACGAAAAAAGTGACTCTTGAACCTACCAAAATCCTTACTTTCAAATGATCAGCAAAGATTTCGTATAACAAGAGTGCCGATTAGTAGCCTCTAGCCCTTTGCATGTAACACCCCAAACCCGACCTAGAAGTTATGGCCGAATCTGACAGTGTCACATTGGAGTGCTTTTTGGAAACCATTTTTCTTGTTGATAAAAAATCTCGTACGGAGGTTGAAGCCTCTTTGTTAGAACTTATGTTATACTAGCATTTTGTTAATCATTTTAAATCATCATTACTTCTAAAACCTTGTTTGTTGCAGAAGCTTAAAAATCATTACGGAAACATAGTGTTTTGAAAACAGTTATCATTTTGGGAAAATCGCGTTCAACTTCTAACAAGTATAAATCATAATGATTAAAATCTCAAATCGAAAGCTTTAAAATTGGAGAGGCCTTATTACAAATATAAAAATCCAGATGAAAACTAATAGTAAATAAAAGCCAAGTAAATAAAAATAGGAATAATAGTGTGTCCATCTCGAGTCCCTCGTAGCTCTGAACCGTCTAACACTGGGGATTACCTAAAAGGTTAAAAATAGGGTGAGTTTATTAAAAGCTCAGTGCGTAATCCCCTTATTAAAGAAATAGTCGAATATAGAAACAGAATCGGCCCGGGCTCGAGCCCAATAACAAGAATGACTGATTTAGTTCAGAGTATATGTGGGCCAAAGCCCAAAATAATATCATTTGGGTCATAGTCCATAATGGAATTAATTAGGCTTAGCCCATTACAGTAACGGTGGCAACTAGGCCTTAACCCCCATCAGCCTTGGTTGGGCTGAGCCCATATAAAAAGTCACATATCACATATATCTGGGCATAAGCCCATCTCAATATCAGAATCAGTATATTCAATGAATAAATACCCAAGCCAACCCTGCACTCTATCTCCTGTCCAACCCTACACTCATATGGGGATTAAATCGACCCACCTAGCCAATACACCAAGCTTAGCACCTATTGTGGCACTAAGTCAACATAACGGCTCGGCGCCGTAGACAAAATGGCTAAAAGCCATAAATATCGTAGAAAGGCTAAAAGCCTTGTACAAAATGACAACGGTCGTACACTTCCTCCGTAACAATGTCCCAGCCCTATGCAATATGTCGTATATGTCATGATCAATCATCACATGTGTATGCAAATGGCCATGGTTAGTAACAATCATTTAAACATATATTAAAAGCATATTAGTCACACGACCACAGTCAAGTCAGTTAAAACATAGTCATACATCACAGCCAAATTAGTCAAATTCATAATCTAAGTCAGCCATTTACCCACAAGGGCAAAACAGTCATTTATCCTCTAGGGGCATTACGGTCATTTTACTCTAAAGAAGCATTACGGTCAATTTACCCTATAGGGGCATAACGGTCATTTGGCCCTATAGGGGCATTACGGCCATTTGTCCCTATAGGGGCATTACGGTTAATTTACCATAAGGGGCATTACGATCATTTTACCCTACAAGGGTATTACGGTCATTTGCCCTACAGGGGTATTTTGATCATTTTACCTTATAGGGGTATTTCGATCATTCTACCCTATAGGGGTATTTCGGTAATCTTACCTTAACAGTCAACAGTGTGAATGGGCCCAAGGCCCATTATATTTTCAATATGGGCCCACATGCCCGTGTGGCCTGGTAAGCCCAAAACGACCTTATCTATGTGAACGACACAGTCGAGTCTAATAATTTCCACTTGTCCTTGAGATTTGCTCGTGTAGGGCCCATGAGCCCATTGGGCCCACACAGCCTATTTCGGCCCAACATGGCCCAAAACGGCCTAAGCCTATGAGATTGCTCATGGTGGCCCCTACAGTCAAACGCCCATGTTTCGTGGGCTTGGTTCACCACACGAGCATTTGCACGCCCATGTGGCCTCAATTGCCATATTTCTGGATTTTTGGCTTTTTGGTGCTATAGTCAAACTAGGGTGTGTACACACCCTTTCGACTTTACAACAGTAATTATTTACGGTGTACAGATACACACCTGACTACGTAGAGTATTAAGAATCCACAAGCACCAAAACCTTGACAAGATCGGTCGATTGTGATTTGCCTACTTGTTCTAGAGCTCGGTGCAGCCACCCTTCCACATCCTAGCGGAAAATCACAAATAGCCGACACCTTACGCCACTTAAACTTGGGAGTAGAGGCTACATGCTCAAACTCAGCCAGTACCTTCGCCATCACTTTATTACTAGCACCCTCTTCACCCATTGGAATTTCTAGAACCCGAAAGAACATACACATAGGAGAAAGAAGAAGAATCAGTAATAATGGATCACACCATTTGGCTTAAACAGTAAAAAAGAGAACTGAACAAAATCAAGAGACTTACCGATTAATAGAGATTAGTTGCCAAATCAGAAACAGGAATGGAGAGAGTACGAAATGTATGAGCAGAGAATCCCTTAAACCAAGACTAAATCATCAGGGGTTTGAGAGGGGAACAAAAATAGATTTAATCAGAAGTGAAGAGTATAATCACTTACCAAGCAACAAGGTATTTGGCTATTACTCAAGAAGAGAGGAAACAGAAGAAACTTAATTTGATTTAGCAAAAGAGAAGAAGAAGAATGCCAATTCGGTAGAGAGAAAATGTTAAGAAGAAAAGAGAAATTACAAGGGAGAATTTGACACTTGGTATTTGTGTTTTGGCTAAAGTGAACAACAGAAACTACACCAAAATAGACTTTTAGCGGCATTTTTAGTGGCATTTTAATAAAAAACGCCCAATTATTATACATTGGTGGCGTTTGAAGTCAAACGCCGCAAAAAGTTGAGCAATAGCGGCGTTTTTTGCCCAAACGCCGCTAAAAATGATAAATAACGGCATTTTTGCCCAAACGCGGTAAAGATCAGAGCACTAGAGGCGCTTTTGTAAAAATGCCGCTATAGGTCAGAGCATTAGTGGCGCTTTTGTAAAAATGCCGCTATAGATCTGAGCATTAGCGACGCTTTTGTAAAAAGCCGCTATAGGTCAGAGCATTAGCGGCGCTTTTGCAAAAATGCCGCTATAGGTCTGAGCATTAGCGACGCTTGTTTAAAAACGCCGCAAAATATCTAATTATTTAAATACTCAAACGGCACCGTTTTGTTTCCAGGCCAAGAAATAGCGGCGCTTCTGTAAAAACGCTGCTAAATTATTTTTTATATCAAAACAAAACGTCCTAGTTTTAATTATAGTATAAAAATTGCAAAAAGTTAGTGACGTTTTTGCTAAAAACACCGTAAAAGATGAACTTATTGCTCGCTAAATTATTTTTTATTTCAAAACAAAACGTCCTCGTTTTCATTACAGTATAAAAATTGTAAAAAGTTAGTAGCGTTTGTACTAAAAATGCCGCAAAAAATGAACTTATTGCGACGTTTTTAAATAAAACGTCACGAAATTATTTTTTTATTTCAAAATAAAACGTCCTCGTTTTAATTACAGTATAAAAATGTAAAAATTTAGTGGCGTTTTTGCTACAAACGCCGCAAAAATAATTATTTTTTTCAAAAAGAAACGACATCATTTTCTTGTCAATATAAGTTTAGAAGGTTATGAGTTTAGGGTTTATAGTTCAGGATTTAATGTTTAAAGTTTAGAGTCCATGATTTAAGGTTTAGGAGTTAGTGGTTTGGGATTATGGATTAAAGGATATGTGTTTATGGTTTAGGGTTTTGGGGTTTAAGGTTTAGGGTTTAAAAATTTAGCTGAATATTTAAAGTATAAATATTTTATCTTAATTAAAATATAAATTATTTATAATAAAAATATTAATGAAAGTTAGAAAAATTTGAAAGTAAAAACATAGAAAATATTTGTTAAAAATGAAAAAATTATTAAATAATTTATTATATAATCGTAAAAGAGATAGTATTAATTTTAAAATATTGAATTAATTCTCATTATAGTTTAGGGTTTATGGAATTTAATTTAGGGTATATATATAGTTTATGGTTTAAGCTTTATGGTTTATGGTTTGGGAAATAAGAATTAGGATTTATGGTTTCGAGTTTAAGAGTACAGGTTAGATTAAGGTTTAGGCTAGGTTTATAGTTTAATTTTTAGTTTTTAGATTTATGGGGTTTAGGGTTTAGTGCTTAAACCATATCGAACAATAGAGTTAGAGTCTTAGTGTTTAGGGTTTAGGGTTTAAGATTTTGATAAAAGAGATAAAATTCAAATTATTTTAGGGTTTACGGTTTGCAATAAGATTATTTCTTTAATTACTTCTACACCTTGTAATATATGTATGATTTGTGGTTTAGGGTTTAATGTACATGTATAATTTAATCAGGGTTTATGGTGTATAATTTGGGGTTTAGTGTATCATATGATACACTTTTTAGGTGTATAATTTACGGTTTTATGTTTTAGGTATGAGAACTTAAATTATAAAAGCTGTATAATTTAAATATAGTGTTAGAAAGAAAACAAAATTATTTTAAAGGAATTTAATAAATAAATAAACTAAAAAAAATTATTGGTATTAGCGGCTTTTTGCTGAAAAGCGCCACAAAAAGCATATCAATAAACATATTAATAAACAAAACGACGTCATTTACATGGGGCATTAGCGGCGTTAGCCAGTAAAACGGCGTAATAGATTAGTATTAGCGGCGTTTTATATAAAACGCCGCAAAAAAAAACTATTAATTTTAATTCAAACGGTGTCGTTTTCTTTAGAGTTTTAGTGGAACTTTCTATGAAATGCCACAAATAACCCGACAATTTAATTGAAACGACGTCGTTTTATTTAGAGTGTTAGTAGAACCAATTAATTCAAACGCCGTCGTTTTTGTAAGGGAATTTAGTGGCGCTTGTTGAAAACGCCAGAAAATACCAATTTTTTAACAAAACGGCACCATTTTTTTCCTCAGTTTTTACCCCGAGTCATCCCCCCTTCCCCCAAAAACAGAACTCTTAATCCCTAATTTCTCCCCAAAATCCCCTAGCGCTCTCATTGGAAATCTCGAGAGCCTCTCTTCATTCTCTGTTTCCTCCGTGAAAGGTACGCACGATCCTAACTTATGTTTGTGTTCTTTACTATTTCATTCATTAATTTTTGTTTTTCTCCACTTGTAATTTGTAGAACTGTTTTCAATTCAAAAAATAAGAAGTAATTTGTAGATCTGCTTAGTTTCTTTTTTCTGATTTAGATTTGGTGAATCAGTGCGATGCTTTTCATAGTTGCTTTTGTTGGGTAGTTAGATTTATGTGTTTCTAATGATCTGATATGGAAATGATAATAATTTTGTTCTAACTTGTAGTTTTTCGATCCTTTTATGTGGAAAATTAGCTTATTCTAAGGTTTTATTTTTTGGATTTTTCTTGCATTCTCTTCGGGAAGTTTAAAAGAAGTTGGAATCAGTTAGTTTAGGTTGATCTAAAAGTGAATTTGGTTAGTTAGTGCAAGGAATTTCCTTTTCTGATTAGATTTGTTTTAGTAAATGTCCCTTTTGAATTATGATCTGATTGTGGAAGTTTTTCTAGATTTGTATCTAGTTGTTTGATTCATTTGCTTGGCACTTCACTTTTTTTTTTCTATTTTTTATCTTGTAAACTAGATTATTTGATTAACTTTATATGTTTATGTGTTTCACATGCACTTGGTAAGCTAAGCATATGTCTCTTAACTATTATGCGATTTGTGGTCTAGTATGGATGATCAAATGAACTTGTGCTTTAAATGAGAATTTTGATTGGATCTTGTTATGGTTGATAGGGTTTTAAATGTGAAGGGTAATGATCTAATGAGCTCAAGTCTCATGGAAGTTACCATAGAATTTTGAGATGAAATTTGTTGCTTATAATTAATGAGAATTATATTTATACCACCTTGATTATTATAAATAATAAACAATACATGGAAATACTTAGAAAATCTAACCCGAGACATTGTTCAATGCTGTTGTTTGTTCTTTTGGTGTTTATCCAATATAAGCTTTCTGTAACATCCTAAAATTTTTAAAAATCATTATGTTGCTAAATGTTAGTTCGGGTTTACTTGGAGTTAGAATAAAAATATTAGTTAAGTGTACTTTAGAGTAAAGAAATTAGGTGACCTTGAGACTTAAGTTAATTAAGTACTAAAAGAAGGCATAAGATGAGTAATTGGCAAAGTGGTGATGGCGCCATAAGTTGGACATGAGGGAAGGAGTTCGAATCACCTAGCATGCAATTAGGAATTTTTATTTTTTTGCTTTAGCTTAAGCATGTGTCGGCAAGGGATAAGGTTAGGATGAGTTGGATTGTTTTTATTTTGGTAAGAAGATTAAGGATTTGGAAAGCTAAAGATAAGGGCTTGAATTGGGGGATTATGTTTCATCAATTTAAGGAATAAGGAGGGGGATAAGGCTTAAGAGTAGGAAGATGTTTTGGAAACTTTCCAATGGCCTTTTGACCATTGTATTTGGACAGCATAGAGTCTAGGGGGGATGGCCGGTTTTGTGTTTGTTTTGGTAGGCTTTGGTGTTGGTAAAACACATTCATTTGGTCATTTTCTTAGTAAAGCATCTTTCCCTCCACCCATATTCTCTCTAGCCGAAATTTGCCAACATACTTGAGTAAACAATTCATTTTTTGAGCCATTCTCTCTTGACCATTTCGGTTTTGAAATTTCTTTTTCTCTCACAAAATCTTTCTTCTCTTTGTGATCGAAAACACTTAGGCAAGCAAGGATTCTTCTTCTTTTATTTTTCTCATTTTACTCCCCAAATGCTGAATGCACTTTTCTCTTAAACTCCATTCTCTTTTCTTCTCTTTTCTTCTCTTTTCTTCTTTCTTTCTCTCTTGAAACCAAATTATATCACTTCCAATTTCCATTTTTTTTCATTTTCTTCTTCATTAAAATCTCTCCAATACTTTCATCCATTAACTTGTTCTTGTGCCAAAAATTTCTTTCATTTTCTTTGATCACAATCGATATCTTTAATCATACATAATTCTTCTCACTCGATTTTCTTTTCAATCGTGGGCATAGTGAGATTTTTGGAGGGTAGAAACTCAAGGTGTTCTTGAGTATTTTTTGGGAACTTTGGAATCGATTTCAAGAAATAAGGTAAGGAGATTTTGGAGATTTTCTTTTAAGAGTTCTTGTTTTATTCATTATATTAGAATAGTTAGTTATTAATTGATTCCATTTTAGGGACATAATTGCTCGATCGTTTCTTCGAGGAACGAAGATAATCGTGGTAAGCCAAATCTCAAATCTTATAAATTGTTAGCCATATTTCGATACTTATAAGCCGGACTAATGATCTTATGTATTTAGAGACATTCAAGATAGGGCAAAAAATGGCAGTCCATAGTCTTCGAAAGAGGGGTGGTTTCGCTAATCCCCCTAAATATAAACGAAGGGTTGTTTTGGGAATCAGAGATTATCCACCGGGTTGCGGACCTTCAACCGAGGAGAATCAATTGTTTGAGGTTATTCGTACTCCCGAGCCTTTGTTCGTTCGTGGATTCACATCGGGCAACGAATCAACAATCGAGGAGAAACCAAAAATAGAAGTGGTCCAAAATCAAAAGGGTAAAGATTTAGATCGTTTACCAATAGTGTATTTCTTTTGATAAATGAGAGTGTTCTAATGGTTCGTGTTACGTTTAGGTGTTGACGAGCGGGAAGGTTTAGTACTCATGATATCAAGGTGTGTAACTTCACACTTATCTCCGGTTAGATGTCATACCGTAGTATTGAGCAAAATCATAAAAATGACAAAATCGATACAATACGAAATAATTGGTATTTTTGGTGAAATTACATGAAAACAGTTAAAATTGTGAAAATTACGAAAATGCCCTCGATGAGTTAATTGGTAAAATGTAAACTTTATGTCTCATGTGTAAATGGGCCGAAAATGTGCTAGATCGTAAAATGGGCCAAAAAGTATGCTAGATAGTAAAATGGGCCGAAATCCCTTTTAAACCGTTAAATGGGTCGAAATCCCTGTTAGATCGTTAAATGGGCCAAAATCACTGATAGATCGTTAAATGGGCCGAAATCTATACTAGATCGTTAAATGGCCGAAATCCCTGCTAGATCATTAAATGGGCCGAAATCCCTGCTAGATCGTTAAATGGGCCGAAATCCCTGCTAGATCGTTAAATGGGCCAAAGTTGCTAGATTGTTAAATGGGCTAAATGATATTTTGTATTATGGGCCTTAATAAAAACCTGAAATATTAACTCATATGTAAATTGGACCTTTTTGCTAAAATCATCATATGTAAATAGATTATTTTGCATACATGTTGCATGGGATGGGATTAATGATGAAGAGAAGAAAGGCCTGTTGCCAAAATCTAGTTCGGTGGCTTTGCCACAAAATAATTGAATGGCTGATTGCCTCTAGTTCGGTGGCTTTGCCACAAAATAATTAAATTGTAACACCCCAAACCCGGCCCAAGAGCCTCGACCGGATCTGGTATGTCATAGAGTAAAACATTTTGAAAGATTTTGATTAACGGTGAAAATCAAAATATTTATTAAGGTTATAAAGCGATTAATCGATAAAAACTCAAAGTGGGATGGATTTTACAAACATGGTTGAGTTGAAAACCTTTGGAAACATTTGATCATTTAAATTTTAAAACCATCGAGTTATTGTTAACTTAGTGAACTTTGCTACCGATGGTAACATCCTTGAAAACTCGTAAAATTTCCATTTTAAAAACGTCATTTTAACCGATTTATTTAAACAATTTATTAATTCATGAGTAATATAGTAGAAATGAAGTAAAACAACTACTTAAACATCAAAATAATAACTAGCGGCCTTATTACAACCCAAATCAAAAATTTAGTAAATAATAAACTTAAACCGTGCTAATAAAATTCTAAATCCAAGGATCAAGCATGGTAGCCTCGAGTCCTCTCGGCTCCATCTCCGTAATCTACTCATCTCGCAAAATGATATGGGAAGGGTGAGTCACCAAGACTCGTGTATAAATCCCTAACCCGAAGTGCAAACTCATACACAAAATATTAGTAAAACATGCAAACATGCTACCCAAAACTAGCCATCCATACTCCTTTAACTACAGGTGTGGTCAAAACCTTTGGTGGTCAAAACCACCGTGACCGGAGTCACAAATCAAGTGATGGGGCCAACCCATCGTGTGGTCAAAACCACCGATGACCATAGGTCACAATTATCAATATGTGGTCAAAACCATGGTGGTACCAAACCAGGACTTAGTCACAATTTATATCAACGATGTGGTCAAAACCACTAGTGACCGAAGTCACAATTAAACTGATGGGGCCAAGCCATCGTGTGGTCAAAAACACTGGTGACAGTCCATAAAGAATAATCCCCCTCCTCTCATCAATCCCATTACGAACATGCTCATATCATGCTTAACACATTATTGTAAATCATGCATATAAGTCATGGCATAGCATATTACCCATCATGTCATCCATAATAGATTTTAAATCACAAGTGACTTACTCGGAATCCATGCACAAGCCCACAAGGCAAATCACTATCAAAATAGTTAAGTGTAACATAATAAGTAATGCCAACTAATAAGTGTGTAAGAGTTTTACACACCTGTTTAACCGAAGATCTAAAGAGAAATCCTGAATCTATGCGATATCACAAAATCCCAAAATGTTTTCCCGTATTGCCCTACATTCGGCCATTATAGTTTAGTATCCAAAAAGCCTTATTCGGCCAGGTCTAATAATCCCGAAGGATGAATCGCACAAGTTTGATTTCTTACCTAGTGTCGATTTGGTCTCCTACCAAATCCGAAAACACACACCAATCCTCCTTGTATTCGGCCACACTAGCACACTTCAAAAGTTAGCCTTCGCTTTTCCAAAATATCTAATGAATAGGCTTAAGGAGAAATTCTTTGCCATAGACTTACCAAATTGATTAGTAGAGAACGGAGGCTTAGTTCAGAGGTTTCAAAATCCCGTAGCACCTTATGAGAAAACAGTTTCAAAAGTAGTTAGCCAAACCATCCACAAATACCGGATTTTGGCTTTTCCTTCATATAAGTCGACAGAGAAAGAGATAATATGAAAGGAAGGTTTTAGTATTCACTTACCCTTACAAACCGATTTGAAGAAGAAATCCCGAAGAGAATCTATGCCCACCTGATATTCGGCCAAAGTGGATTTAATAGGAGAAGGGAGATTTAGGCAAAAGAATGGAGTAGATTCAGCTTACACAAGATGGAAGATGGAGTTTGAGTAGAAGAGGGGTGATAGATTTGGCCAAGTAGAAACTAAAGAGAAGAGAGGAATTTGAAGAACTTTAAGACCAAGAGAACTAGGGATAATTCAACAAAAATTGAGAAGGAAGAAAACAAGTTTTCGGCACCCCCTCACTATACTCAAAACCGAATGTGGGAGTCCCTAGGAGTCCTACATTCGGCCATCTCTCTTTCGTGATAATTCTTTATCTTTCAATTATCACCCATTTGAAATAAAACAAGATTTATCTTCTATTTTATCTCCTAGCCACCTCTTCAAATAAATAAAAAAACAAAATAAAACTAATAGCAATTACTCTTCCAGCCGAAATTAAAAGCAAATACAAGGTTTATCCTTATCAAATTAAGAGTCCCACATGCAGGCCATTAGCTCACTCCTTTCACGCCAACATGCATAAAAAAAAAGAACACCCATTGCTGCCCATGCTACTCGAACATGGGACCCCATGCCCCAGCCCCTTATCACGTCCCAAGCCACTTTACCACATCGACTTTCATGTCCATAATCCTCGCCATTTATTTTTAAGGCCTTCATAGCTTAACCCCTTCCTCTTTATCGCCAAAAATCCCAAAAATAAAACACGTCCCATGTGGCCACCATGATTCAAACTCCAGACCTGCTCCAAGTGTCGCCCCTAGGCCCTTAAGTGGTGCCCAACGCCACTTCTACCAACCATCTCCTTGTGTCATGCTTCTCCCGAGATTTCTCTTAACCCCTATCTCACCTAGCTCCCTCCTCTTAAGCACTAAAAGAAATTTCAGCCCTAAGTCAGACCTAGCCCGGGGTTATGACTAGACCCTAGAATATGTCAAGCAATCAAGCATACATATTTCTTCAAGCACACACATGGGAAAAATAATTAAATTGCAAACAACCCCTAATTCATGATGTTACAGTTCAACCCCCTTAAAAATAATTTCGGCCTCAAAATTACGGATCAAGAGTTGGGGTATTGTCGCCGATCACATCCTCGGGTTCCCATGTGGCCTCCTCCGTACCATGGTTTCGCCATAGCACTTTTACCAAAGGTACCGACTTCCTCCTCAAAACCTTGACATCTCGATCCAAAATCTGTACTGGCTCCTCCTCGAAAGATAAGTCCGAGTTCACTTCAATTTTCACAACTGGCACTACGTGTGATGGATCTAATCGATAGCGTCTCAGCATCGAAACATGGAAGACGTCATGGATCTGGCTCAATTCTGCCGACAACTCAAGCTCGTAAGCTATCGGTCCCATACGTTTCAACACTGTGTACGGCCCGATGAATCTAGGGCTTAGCTTGCCCTTCCGGCCAAACCTCAAGACCTTCTTCCAAGGTGATACCTTCAGAAGACCTTATCACCCATCGATATTCAACCTCTCTGCGCTTAAGATCGCGAGGATTTTTGCGTCTGTCTGACGACTCCTTAAGACGAGCCCGAATTACTCTAACCTTATCTTCTGTCTCTGTCACTAACTCCGGACCCAACATCCGACGTTCACTCAGCTTTGTCCAACACGTAGAAGTACGACATTTTCGACCATACAGCGCCTCATACGGTGCCATCTGAATACTTGCTTGATAACTATTGTTATAAGCAAATTCTACCAAAGGTAGGTACTCTTCCCAACTACCACGGAAGTCCAAAACACAGCCTCTTAACATATCTTCCAACACTTGGATTACCCTCTCAGATTGTCCATCAGACTGCGGATGAAAAGTCGTGCTGAAATTCAACTTCGTGCCTAACTCTTGATGTAAGGCCTTCCGAATCTCGACGTGAACCGAGGATCCCGATCTGAGATAATGGACACCGGTACTCCATGTAACCACACTATCTCTGCTATATACAGCCTGGCTAACCTTCAAAGTGAGTAGTCAACCCTTACCGGTATGAAATGGGCCGACTTAGTTAACCGGTCTACTATCACCCATATCGAGTCTTTTTGGGCGAAGGGAAGCCCACTTACGAAATCCATAGTAATCTCCTCCCACTTCTCATGTGGGATTTTTACCGGTATATCATACGATGGCAATTGATGCTCACCTTAACTTGTCGGCATGTCGACACTTGCCCACTAACTCGGTTCTTCCGCTTAAGACCCGACCACCAAAATCGCTCCCTTAAATCCTAATACATCTTGATGCTTCTCGGGTGCATAGCGACGGATCGCTATGAGCTTCTTTAAGGATTATTGCCTCAAATCATCATCCTTAGGCATACATACTCTCCCCTGAAAATACAACACTCCATCACTACCCAAGCTAAACCCTTGACCTCACCGCTCTGTACTTGCAACCTCCGAGTACTCAGAACTTCGTCAATCATCTGCCTTTCTTTGACCTTATCAATCCAAGACGGCTTTACTTGTAACTCTGCCAGAAGGCTCCCATCCTCATAGAGACTTAGGTGAGCAAACATTGCTCGCAATTCCGCTACCACCTTACGGCTCAAAACATCAGCTACCACATTAGCCTTACGGATGGTATTTGATTGAGCGATCGTAGTCCTTCAAAGAACTCAATCCACCTCCCCGCCTCGATTTAAATCTTTACGAGTCAAGAGGTACTTCAGACTCTTGTGATCTGTGTACACTACCGACTTCTCCCCATACGAGATAGTGCCTCCAAATCTTCAAGGCAAAAACCACAACACCAATTCCAAATCATGTGTGGGATAGTTACCTTCGTGAGGCCTCAAGCGCCGTGATGCATAAGCAACCACCTTCCTTCTTGCATCAACACACACCCTAAACCAAGATGCAATGCATCACAATACATAGTGAATTCCTTTCCGCCTCAAAGCTAAATTAAGACCGGTGCTTCATCAAAATCCTCTTGACTTATCGAAACTCTCTTGTCGCTTCTCGACCATACAAACGGAACTCCTTTTCTCGCAGACTTAGTCAAGCGGTCTTTGCGATTAAGGAGAAATTTTCCACGAATCTCCTATAATATCCCGCCAACCCGTAAAACTCGAATTTTCAGAATCGACTTTGGTGGTTTCCACTCTAATCTCGCCTCAATCTTACGGGATTCACCACGATTCCTCTTTGAAACAACATGCCCAAGAAAAGTCACCTCCTTAAGCCAAAACTCACATTTACTGAATTTTGGCGTACAATTGTTTCTCCCTTAGAACTTGCAGAACCACATAAAGATGTGCGTTATGCTCCTCCTCAGACTTCGAGTACACCAAAATGTCATCTATGAACACCACGACGAACCAATCCAGATAGGGTTGGAAAACTCGATTCATCATGTCCATAAACACGGCTGGTGCATTCGTCAAACCAAAAGGCATTACCAGAAACTCGTCGTGCCTATACTGAGTATAGAATGCCGTCTTATGGATATCAGCCTCTTTCACCTTAAGCTGATGGTACCCTGACCTAAGGTCAATCTTACAGAACACCGACGCACCCTTGAGTTGATCGAACAAATCATCAATCTTGGGCAAAGGATACCTGTTCTTTATTGCCAGCTTGTTCAGCTGTCGATAGTCTATGCACATCCTCATTGTTCCATCCTTCTTCTTGACAAAAAGCACTGGAGCTCCCCAAGGCGATACACTTGGTCGGATGAACCCTCTATCCAATAATTCCTAGATCTGAGTCTTCAACTCTACCAATTCTTTTGGCGCCATACGATACGAGCTATAGATACTAGCGCGATTCCGGGTAACAAATCTATACCAAATTCAACCTCACGGTCCGGAGGTAAACCCGGAGTTCCTCTAGAAACACATCAACATAATCCCTTACGGTCTGGACATCCCTCATAGCTGCACCCTTAGCTTCCAAAGCACAAACATGGACTACATATGCTTCACAACCCTTCCTAACCATATTTTCTGCCTTTAATGTAGACACCAGATTAGATAGGTAGTCTCTCCTTTTACCTATCATCGCCACCTCTTCTCCTTCCATGGTCTTTAATACCATGTGCTTAGCTGCGCAATCCAGGGAAATGGTTGCGCAATCCAAGGGGTCGTGTGCTTAGCTGCACAAATATATTAAAATAAATTTCTATTTAAATCGGATTTATGGTTGCGAAACCATTATTCCGATAACCTTGAATTTAGGCCATTACAACTCTCCCCCCTTTTAAGGATTTTCATCCTCGAAAATCTTACCAGTAAAGATGTTTGGATATTGTTTCCTCATTGCCTCCTCCGATTCCCATGTCGCTTCCTCAATCCCGTGCTTTTGCCACAATACTTTCACTAAGTCAGCCAAGAACATGACCCCTTAGAGTTCCAAGGGTACATTCCTATAGAGTTTACTTACTTCTACAGAGTGACCTAGAGGGCTTAATACAGTCATCTTCCTAGAAGTAAGCTCAGAGTCTAAGTACAGAGTTTCCACTACGCTACTAGCAATGTATGAGTAGGTTGAGCCAATATCAATTAAGGTACTATAGGGTACTCCAAAGATCAAGAACATACTGGTTATGACGTCTGGTGCGTCGCCCTCCTCCTGACGCCTCGCGGCATAAACCAAACCAGGTTGCCTAGCCTCAGTACCACCAGTACCTCCCCTTAGTGCCCCACGACCTCTGCCGGCACCATTACCTCCTCTTCCTACACCACGACCTCTCGGTGGCTGTTGATTATCCCTCCTATTCGGTGCACGATCCTGACCCTCTAACCTTAGCCTAGCTGCCTTTTTCGGATAATCCCTATCTTGATATTCCATGGATCCATATTTGAAACATCCCCGATTACCATTCCAACACTCCCCCGTGTGAGACTTCCCACACCGAGCACACCGTGGCGGCCATTGAGGATTAGCAGTAGCAGTAGGCCTAGCAGTTTGATTTGACCCACCATACCTCATCTTCTTCTGCTGATTACCAGAAAACCTCGAAGATCCGGAGCTCCTCTTATTCCAACTCCTATCCTGATTCCGCCTAACAGACTGTCTTACCCCCTCAGCAACCTTAGACTTCTCCACTAGGACAGCGAACTCCCGTTCCTGTTGTGGAGCTATCATCATCCTCAGCTCATCTCTCAGCCCATCCTCGAATCTGACACAGTGTTCATGCTCGGTACCCATAATACCATGAGCATACCTGCTCAACCGAAGAAATTTGGCCTCATACTTTGCCACTGTCTTATTACCCTGAACTAGGTTCAAGAAAGCCTTTCACTGCGCATCCACGTAGCTAGTTCCTATATATTTCTTTTGGTAGGCTGCCTTAAAGAATTACCATGTGAGATCCACTGGTATAACTCATCCTGAAGTAGAGAGATTATACCCTTCAACTTTTTCTCAGCTGTAAAATCCAAGTCATCCATGATCCTCTTAGTTGATTCCAACCAATACTCCGCATGCCTTTGGGTGCCACTCTGTAAACTCTCTAAACACTTCGCTCCGTTAGCCTGTAGTCGCTCCACCACGGATTTACTTGCCCTACACTGCTACCGCCTTGGCAACTCATTCCAACACCCGTAGTACAGCTTGGGATACTACATCGTTACCACCGGTCTGATCCTGAAACTCAATTTCCACCGCCGGTAGATCCGGCATCACATTTTCAAACCCATGACCAGACCCTGCTGGCTCCGACAAGGTCATCCTACCCCTACCACGGCCACGCGGCGGACGTCCATGACCTCTTGTACTCATTCTTCTCATTCGCGTTTATCTAATTAAAAATTTTATGCATTATTAATACTGTTCACTGTTTACCCACGAGCAATTTTATGAGAAATAATTTTTGAAGTGATTCTTTCGAAATTGAATCTACCTATAGTTTCAGTTTCAGGCTTATCTCCTAGTTCTAAGTACATCCATCACACAAACAACATTCATAGACCATATCTAACGTGTAGGGGCATTTTCATCCTTTCACTAGCCGGGGGTATTTTCGTAATTTTAACCTACAGTGGTATTTTTTTGTAATTTTTCAAAAATAAAAGTTCTCGGATGATTTTGTCAAAAAGTATTTTGGAACTTTTAAATTCTCGGGGTGTTTTGAAAAATTTTGAAATTTGGGGGTATTTCGGTAATTTTGAAGCTCGGGGGTATTTTGGTAATAAACCAGGGTAAATTTGTAAAGTTTGATAATTTCGGGGTATTTCCAAATGTTGCAAAACTTTGAGGGTTCTTTTGAGAATTTGTTTTCCAAGTTGATGGTGTTGCAAAAATTTTGAAAATCGAGGTCATTTGGTAATTTTGTATGTTAGGGCAATTTGGTAATTTTCCAAAATCAAGGTACTTTGGACGTTTGCAAAAATAGGGTTTTTAAACACTTTTATAAAATAAGGAAATTTTGGAAAAACTGTCGGATAGTTGAACATTTAATCAACCAAGGGCATTTTTTGTAATTTTTACCACTAGGGGTATTTTAGTAATTCTACAAATCGAATTTTTTTTTTCAGAAAAATGTTGTAAAACAATAGTTCTCACACTTTAAAAAGAAATTTTAAGAGTTTTAAAACTAGGGTTTTTATGAAAATACGGCCAATTCCCTTTTGGGTTTTAGTTAGGTTTTAGCCCATGAATAAGTCCTCCTGGTTAGGGTGAATCGAAGCTACGCACCAGGTAGGATTCGAGTGGAGAGGAGGCGAGTCACGCGGACTGCTTAAATACCAAGCTCCCACCGAATACCAATCCTAGACATGCGCACATTGGTTACCACACCCTAACTCGGTGACTTAGATAAAGGTTTGTTTAATCAAGCAATTAAGTCTTATGTAGTAGTTGGGGTAGACTAGTCCTAGAGTTCAAGTACCTATCATTCTATTCTACGTTCCATTTCTACCCCTCTATAGATAATAGTTCATACAGTAGTTAGAAGTACTTACTGGGCGGATAGGTACCGGAGACTCGATGCCATGTTGTTCAGGCTAAAAACCATTTCATAGTATTTCACAGAGGCCTATCAAAAACATTTTGGGCCCGGGCCCCACAGTCGAGTTTTGAACCGGGCTCTGATACAAAAAATGTAACACCCAAACTCGGCCCATGAGCCTCGACCGGATCTGGTATGTCACAGAGTAAAACGTTTTGAAAGATTTTGATTAAGCGGTGAAAATCAAAATATCTTGTTAAGGTTATAAAGCGGTGTCGATAAAACTTCGGTGGGATGGATTTTACAAACATGGTTGAGTTGAAAGCCTTTGGAAACATTTGATCATTTAAATTTTAAAACCATCAGAGTTATTGTTAACTTGGTGAACTTTGCTACCCGATGGTAACATCCTTGAAAACTCGTAAAAATTTCCATTTTAAAACATCATTTTAACCGATTTATTTAAACAATTTATTAATTCATGAGTAATATAGTAGAAATGAAGTAAAACAACTACTCAAACATCCAAAATAATAACTAGCGGCCTTATTACAACCCAAATCAAAAATTTAGTAAATAATAAACTTAAACTGTGCTAATAAAATTCTAAATCCAAGGATCAAGCATGGCCGCCTCGAGTCCTCTCCAGCTCCATCTCCGCAATCTACTCATCTACAAAATGATATGGGAAGGGGTGAGTCACCAAGACTCAGTGTATAAATCCCCAACCCAAAAGTGCAAACTCATACACAAAATATTAGTAAAACATGCAAACATGCAACCCAAAACTAGCCATCCATACTCCTTTAACTACCCCGTGTGGTCAAAACCACTGGTGGTCAAAACCACTGGTGACCGGAGTCACAAATCAAGTGATGGGGCCAACCCATTGTGTGGTCAAAACCACTGATGACCATAGGTCACAATTATCAATATGTGGTCAAAACCACTGGTGGTACCAAACCACTGGGACTTAGTCACAATTTATATCAACGATGTCGTCAAAACCACTAGCGACCGAAGTCACAATTAAACTGATGGGGCCAACCCATCGTGTGGTCAAAACCACTGGTGAAAGTCCATAAAGAATAATCCCCCTCCTCTCATCAATCCCATTACCAACATGCTCGTATCATGCTTAACACATTATCGTAAATCATGCATATAAGTCATGGCATAGCATATTACCCATCATGTCATCCATAATAGATTTTAAATCACAAGTGACTTGCCGGAATCCATGCACAAGCCCACAAGGCAAATCACTATCATAATAGTTAAGTGTAACATAATAAGCAATGCCAACTAATAAGTGTGTAAGAGTTTTACACACCTGTTTAACCGAAGATCTAAAGAGAAATCCCGAATCTATGCAATATCACAAAATCCCGAAACATTTTCCCGTATTGCCCTACATTCGGCCACTATAAGTTAGTATCCAAAAAGCCTTATTTGGCCAGATCTAATAATCCCAAAGGATGAATCGGACAAGTTTGATTTCTTACCCTAGTGTCGATTTGGTCTCCTACCAAATCCCGAAAACACACACCAGGTCCTCCTTGTATTCGGCTACACTAGCACACTTCAAAAGTTAGCCTTTGGCTTTTCCAAAATATCTAATGAATAGGCTTAAGGAGAAATTTTTACCATAGACTTACCAAATCGATTAGTAGAGAATGGAGGCTTAGTTCGACGGTTTCAAAATCCCGTAGCACCTTATGAGAAAACAGTTTCAAAAGTAGTTAGCCAAACCATCCACAAATGCCAGATTTTGGCTTTTCCTTCATATAAGTCGACAGAGAAAGAGATAATATGAAAGGAAGGTTTTGGCATTCACTTACCCTTACAAACCGATTTGAAGAAGAAATCCCGAAGAGAATCTATGCCTACCTGATATTCAGCCAAAGTGGATCTAATAGGAGAAGGAGATTTAGGCAAAAGAATGGAGTAGATTCGAACACACAAGATGGAAGATGGAGTTTGAGTAGAAGAGGGTGATAGATTGCCAAGTAGAAACTAAAGAGAAGAGAGGAATTTGAAGAACTTTAAGACCAAGAGAACTAGGGAGAATTCAACACAAATTGAGAAGAAAGAAAACAAATTTTCGGCACCCCCTCACTATACTCAAAACCGAATGTGGGAGTCCCTAGGAGTCTTACATTCGGCCATCTCCCTTTTGTGATAATTCTTTATCTTTCAATTATCACCCATTTGAAATAAAACAAGATTTATCTTCTATTTTATCTCCTAGCCACCTCTTCAAATAAATAAAAAAACAAAATAAAACTAATAGCACTTACTCTTCCAGCCGAAATTAAAAGCAAATACAAGGTTTATCCTTATCAAATTAAGAGTCCCACATGTAGGCCATTAGCTCACTCCTTTCACGCTAGCATGCATAAAAAAAAAAGAACACCCATTGCTGCCCATGCTACTCGAACATGGGACCCCATGCCGTAGCTCCTTATCACGTCCCAAGCCACTTTACCACATCGACTTTCATGTCCATAATCCTCGCCATTTATTTTTAAGGCCTTCCTAGCTTAACCCCTTCCTCTTTATCGCCAAAAAGCCCAAAAATAAATCATGTCCCATGCGGCCACCATGATTCGAACTCTAGACCTGCTCCAGGCGTCGCCCCCAGGCCCTTAAGTGGTGCCCAACGCCACTTCTACCAACCAGCTCCTTGTGTTATGCTTCTCCCGAAATTTCTCTTAACCCCGATCTCACCTAGCTCCCTCCTCTTAAGCACTAAAAGAAATTTCAGCCCTAAGTCAGACCTAGCCCGGGGTTATGACTAGACCCTAGAATATGTCAAGCAATCAAGCATACATATTTCTTCAAGCACACACATGGGAAAAATAATTAAATTGCAAACAACCCCTAATTAATGATGTTACATAAATGGCTCATTGCCTCTAGTTCGGTGGCTCTGCCTCAAATATTTTAATGGCTCAATGCCTCTAGTTTGGTGACTTTGTCACAATCTAGTTCGGTGGCTCTGCCACAAATATAAAAATGGCTTTATGCCTACGATTGGTGTGTTGGCGGGGTGGGTTGACTTGATCCCCACAGGTGTTACGGTTGGTACGGGTGGTGTGTAGCGGATGGAATTAGGTTTGGGTGGGAAATTTCATTTTTGCATACATCTCATTATTTATATTGTTAAACCTGTTTATGGGCTCAAGCCCAAAATTATAATTTGATGATCTGGCCCAGTGGATGAAGTAAGTGAGTTATACACTTAGTTCTGAGTAACTCACTCCCTCAAATTTTTCATCTCAGGTAATGGAAATTGATGTGGACTTGGGCCGAGGATGACTTTGTGGAGGCCATACTGCAAACATGGGTTTAATAAACTTTGAACTTTTAATAAGTACTTTCTTTAATTGCTATTTTGGGTATGATGTAATAAGGCCTCTATTAATATTTTATGGATTTTATGTGTGGATGGATTTAAATTATGTTTTAGATATTTAATATGGGCTTATATTTATCTTATAATGTTTCCTTAAAATACTTTGGGTTTTTCAAACATATGAAATCCTTTATCTATTTTTATTTTTAAATATTTTGAACTCTTATAAAAATTACTTTAAGGTTTTGATAATTAAATATTAAATGATGAGATTTTCAACTAATGTTTCTCAAATACATCAAATTTAAAATTATTTCTCTTGGTTTTTATTAAACTCTATTTTCAAAAGGGTTTTGATATACCGATTCACCTAAATTATTAAGATAGTTCGATCTATGTAACGAACCAAATCTCGTCTTAACCTATAGGCCGGGTTTGGGGTGTTACACTTTCATTCTAATTCAATTGGCTCCTTTGCAAATTTTATATAGTAACTGAAGCTTAAGTTCTAAAGGATTGACGAAAAGCTGTAATTACCTGGTAAGTATCAAACACATTGAACTGTTGAAATGTTATGTGCTGTAATTACCTGGTAAGTATCAAACACATTGAACTGTTCAAATGTTATATGCTGTTGTTTATTGGCTTAACTACAAATATGATGATTTTCCTTTTGGGGTTCCAATTTTGTATAGTTTTGATTGCTGATTTTGTCTTCCATTTTGTCATGTTTGCCATGATTTATTTTTATTAAATTTTATTACCATGTACTTTTTTTAATCCTTGAAAATATTTTGTCTACTTTTATTTTAGTTTTAATTACATTATTAAGTTAAATTACATATAAACTTTTTTTAAATTGCATATATTTTTACTTTTGATCAAATTTGTTATATGTTATATATTTTATATTTTTGTATTTTGTGCTTTATAAATAATTACCCCCTATAATATTACAAGTCATTTTTGACATAAATTATGTCCATTTTTCGCTGAATCTTTTCCCCCTTGTTGGTGGCTGAGAATTCAGGGTCTGAGCTTATCGAAAGGCGTTATCATAAGCTTTGTAAGCAAGCAAGTGCAAGAAAATGCATTGTATTATTGAAAGGGTTTGAAATTCTTTTTCTGGTGTTTTAGCTTTGCAACTTCATCCTGATAAGAGTAAACGTCCAAAAGCTGAGGTTGCCTTCAAGCTTGTTTCAGAGGTTAGATTTACTTTATTTATTAATTATTATTATGGTGGAATTGGATAATTGAGTTAAATTGGGTCCGCCCTTTCATATTTGTAAGTTATTCGTATTCTATCTCACTCATTTTCAAACATTACTATTTGTTCCCATTCTTTATTTTTCTAGCATTTCTAGTTGCTGAAGCAAAGTACATTTAGATGCTGTTACTGCTCCTTTTTTAAACTGTTGAAGCCCTGTTCAAGTTCTGTAATTTGAACTGTTTATTTGCTGTAAATTGAGATGTTTTATTGCTATAATTAAGGTCTAATAATGTTGTTAATTGAGGTGTTTAAATTGCTGCAAATTATTTGCTGATCTAACAGCTCAAATTTTGGCTTCACAGGTAAGTTTGAAAGTGAGTATAATTGAAGAGGACCATATAAAAAGTGTCACTCAGGTTAGCTTGGAACATTATAAAGCTCTCAAATTAGTTTAATAATGAAATGTGAAAGCTAGTTGAATGCCCTTCATTTTTATTTCTACGCAAAATGCATGTAAACTAGGGGATTGGATGATGAAGAAACTCATGCAGGCTTGAGGTACCATCATAGTCATAGTATTTGATTGATAGGCTAATTACTGCAAAGATCATACCTTTCAGTTTAATTTGAAGATGAAACTTTGATTGCATGCTGTTTTTCTAGGAATGATAGTTGAGCTAAACAAAATAATATGAGATTTTGCAATCGGAGATAAGTTAGTTAATAAGGAGTACAAATGTGTTAATGAATCTTTGGTTCTAGATCACTGGTTTTAGATGGTATGCATTTACATATGGAAGGGAAAAAGAAAAATCTTTTGAAGTTTAGAAATTTTCTTTCTCATTAAATATGAATAGACTGGTAAACACTCTTCATATGTAAATAAAATATTAAAAATTTCATATTGATTCTCATTATTTTATTCAAAATTTTTTCTTTCAAATAGCCACTCACATTTTCATGACTTTTAATGGCTACCCACAAGCTATGCTAGACCACTTATTGACAGAATTGTTGCTGAAAACCGATTTAGTCTTTGACTCTATAGGCCTTCTACGGTCAGCACGTAAGTATGCTTTGTATGCGTGCTCCTTTTATTATCTTCCAGCCTACTGTCTCTGTGATTTCTAGATGGAAAATGACGGAACCTTTTTCATCTTTTGTGTTATACATTTCTTGCCTTTTGGTATTATACTGAAGCTGGTTCTTTCTATTTCACTGCCTATTATATGCCTGCTCCTATATCAAGCAAAATTGAAAAGATCAAGTCACTAATATCAGCTCCAAAAATGAACTCATGAAATTCTATGTAGAACTCAAAAGGAATTTCCATTTCCTTTATGGAGATCTAAATTGGATATAAATATTATTTCATCTTACAACAAGATAAAATGGAAAAAAAAAGGGAATTTATGCATGTAAACTAAGAACCAACTTTGGATTGAAGACTGTCCAAAATAAAGACAGATTTTGGTTCCTTTTATCTCTTATTTTAGTACCTTTTTTTTTCCTCTAGTTCTACACTACATTATTACCTCAATTTTAGTACATTTTTTAATGAGAAGGTTTTGCTTGCAGGAATCTATCTGTGAAGTGGACCCTGATATTACAATTGGATATAACATTTGCAAGTTTGATTTGCCATATCTTATTGAGGTAAATGAAAAATTAACTTCTGTTTTATTCTCCATGAATGTTGCTACAGGAAAAGTTTCTTTTTGGTTCATTATGTAGGGTTTCCTTTATTTGTATAGGAGTTGTGTGATTGAACCATCTGACATTTAATCTTCTGGTTAACAGAGAGCACAAACGCTTGGAATAGTAGAGTTTCTGATACTTGGCCGCATCAGAAATTGTAGGGTTCATGTAAAAGATACAGCATTTTATTCAAGGTAAAGTATCTATTATGGGTGTTATTCTTATAGATGATGTTGTTGTTAGCCTTATTTTCGGTAGATTTTGTCTATATTGCGGTTTGTTATCCTGCTTTGTTGGTATATATGCTGTTTGTTCTATTGCTATCAAAATAAAAGATTCAAAGTATATAGGTTGGAAACCAAACGGGTTGCCTTATATCTCACTGTAAGATATAACGGATCCTCCCTAGGTGTAACAATGCCAAGTATGATGAATCTTAAATGTTTAAATTTAATGCTTTTGGTGATTTAAATGTTATATTTGCTATTTTGGGTTGAAATTATATGCAACTGCTGCTGTTTTTTGATTGGTTTTAATGCAGGAAGGGTAGGATATTGCAGAAAATGAGCATTGCAAATCTGTGCAAATTAGCGGCGTTTGTGATAAAAGCACTGCTAAAAGTTCAGACTTTTAACGGTGTTTGTGATAAAAGCACCGCTAAAAGTCTGGACTTTTAGCGGCATTTGTGATAAAAGCGCGCTAAAGTTTGTGGTACTTTCTTTAGCGGCGTTTTTTGCGGCGCTTTACTATTAGTGGCTCTTATAAACACCGCTAAAAGTCTGTTTTGGTGTAGTGAGAGTTGAAAAGAGAAAGACCCAAGTGGTCAAAAACACTGCAAGAAATGCCACAAGGAGAGAAAACCCGAAATCTAATCGACTCTACACTTTCACCAAATGCCGAAAATGCAGCCAAAGAGTTCTCTTAGCCGAATTCCCCTACTCTAGCTACCAAATTCGACTATCACTCCCCTCAACCTCCCATAATCCACTCCTACAATCTCTCAACCTACCAATTTGCATCACTTTCAAACTCCTCCAATACCAACCTTCATCCATATCCCTTGAATATCTCCCCCAAGACCAATTCCACAACCACCTCAGCAGAATTCCACTACAACACAAACACTAGGCATCATAGATGCAAAATAAATACCCATCATAATACTATGCCAACACTCGAACCTCAGACCCCCTTGCCAAACATCTAACGCCACCACCACTGCACCAACAGGCTCTTTGTGTCACATTTTATCTTCAATTAATTAAAAGGTTTAAAGGCCAAAGTCCAAGTTCCATTAAAAGAAAAACCAAAATAAATTGCAAGAGCCAAGACTTGAACCCAGGCTCCCTTGCAACCTTAATAACGCCACAACCACTAGACCACTTGCTTCTTTATGTCATTTTTTTAGCACAATAATTTAAAAGGCCTACATCCAAGCATCCAAGGTTTTATCCACTTAAAACTAAAATTTTTGCTAAAGTCCAGGTTTGAACCTAGGACCTTTCCAACTCCTCTCAGGACCCTTAACCACTTGAGCAGACATTAAATTGCGTAATTTTCTAGCCCACATAAACTTTTATGCATAATTTCCCAACGGTTCCCTTACTCAAGGCCCAATACTTCTTAGCCCAAATTTTGGGGCGTTACATTGCACTTCTCCTAAGCCACAAAACAAAACCAATTAATCAACAGATTCACTAACAAAGCCAAATCCTCACTATTACACTTACCAGAACGCACCAATACCACCAAGATGCTGAAATAGGATGATTTTCTCAAAAACTAAAGTCACAAAATGAAGGAAGGATGAAACGAAGAAAATTTTATAGAAAAGTCGAACAAGGAGAGTAGAAACGTCAGAAATCTTTGGAAGTGAGAGAAAATATTTTTTTGAAAAAAATGAATAAAAGAAATAATTATCCCCAAATCCTTTAATTCACTTCACTACTCCTACTAACAACTACTACTTAGACTTTTAATTCCATCAGAACTCTCTTATAAAAATAAATACCCACGCTTGCAGGATTCGAACACAGGACCTCCACACAACTCACAGACTCCCTTACCACTCGAACAAGCAGGCTCATTCTGATATAGTTTTACAAATAATTTAATATAAGCCCACTAAGCAAGTATAAGGCTTACATCAGAAAAATACCAAAATTTACCAAAGGTAAGGCTTGAACCCAAGACCTCTCAAACACACCCAAAACACTTAACCACTAAAGTAGATACACAGTTGTGTCAAACAATTATAGAAACATAAACAAATATTTTGGGGCATTACAATTGGATGTGGTATTTGCATTTGACAAATTTAGATCTTATTTAGTCAACACCAATGTTATAATTTATACGGATCATTCTTCGTTTAAGTATTTGGTGACAAAGAAAGATGCCAAGCCAAGATTGATTCAGTGGAAATTATTGCTACAGGAATTTGATCTTGAAATTGGAGATAGGAAAGACATAGAGAATCAAGTGGTTGATCACTTGTTGAGATTTGAAGCAGGTAATGAAGATGACAATATTCAGATCATTAAGGAGGATTTTCCAGATGAGTAACCACTGTTGCCACAACATTACCTTGGTATGCCGATGAGAATCAAGTGACTGTTTAAAGAGGCACATGAATTTTATCAATCTTGCAATAATTTTCAACGAACTGGGAACTTATCAAAGATGTATGAAATACCATTGCAAAATATTCTAGAAGTTGAATTGTTTGATGTGTGGGGAATCGACTTTATGGGTCCATTTCTACCCTCTTGGGGCAATATATACATCCTTGTAGTTATAGATTACGTATCTAAATGGTTGAAGCTGTCACTCTCCCTACGAATGATGCCAAATTGGTACTAAAGTTTCTGTATAAGAATATTTTCACTAGGTTTGGTACTCATCATGCTTTTATTAGTGATTAAGGTTTTCATTTTGACTGTAAATTATTTGCTATCGCCTTGAATAGATATGGGGTTAAACATAAAATTTCCACGACATATCATCTTCAAAAAAATGGACAAGCGGAGGTCTCGAATAGAGAAATTAAGCAGATTTTTGAGAAGGTAATCAATCCCACTCGCAAGGATTGGCCATCTAGACTGGATGAAGCTTTATGGGCATAATTCAAGACACCATTGAGAATGTCGCATTTCAAGCTCGTTTATAGGAAGCCTTGCCATTTTCCTATTGAACTTGAACATAATGCATTTTGGGAAATTAAGAAATTGAACATGGAATGGATTAATGCTGGCAATAACTGACTACTAGAGCTGAATGAGATAGAGGAATTTAGAGTGCACATTTATGAGAATGTCAAACTGTACAAAGAAAAGAAAAAGTGATGCCATGATAAGAAGATTTTACCACGACAATTTAAACCTGGACAACAAGTGTTGTTGTTCAATTTCGGGCTGAAATTGTTTCCTGGAAAATTGAAGACTCGTTGGTCTGGTCCATTCAAAATAGTACATGTTTACCCTCATGGAGCTGTAGAAGTCAAAGATGGCAAAACTTGCTCTACTTTCAAAGTCAATGGCCAACGTTTGAAGCATTATTAGGGAGGTCCCATATTTTGTGATAAACATTCTATTACTCTTTAGTATGCTTAGTGTTTACTTCTGCTTACTTTTATTTAATTAATTTGCTTTTGATTTCTTTCTTTTATTGGTTTAATTAATTTTTATTCCTTTCTTTTGTTGCAAGTAGATTTTGGCCCATGCTTGGTAATATTTAGCCCACTTAGTATACTTGTAAATTTTTTTCTTCCTGCCTAATTTTACTTTATCGTGTCAGGCCATAATTTAAGGCTGCTCTTATCTACCACGTCACCACTATATTCTATCTCATTTTTACCCTAATCGATTCATTTTCTTTTTCCAAGCCATTTTCAGTTTTTCCTCCATAATTGTAAATGTCTCAGCTTTTTCTTTTTATAATTCCTATTTCTTCTCAAATGGCTCAACGTATGCCATCTTTATCTACGTCTATTCATCTAAGAGCATTTTTCAGCAAAGCCACCGAAGAAACTACAATACGAACACATCAAAGCGACCCTTTTGTATGGAAAAAGGCTTTCTTTTTCAAGACGCAGCCTTTATGGGATACACTGAAGCAATTTCTTCTGTGGAGGAGAAACATGGATGGAAACTCTTTTACCTTCATCCTAACGACGTTCTTACAAAAATCGTAAAGGAATTTTATACCCATTTAACCTTTCTGGGTAATGCTTTCACCTATGTATGTGGTGTTTCGGTGTTATTTGATGAATACTCCATCAATATACAATATGTGTAACACCCCAAACTCGGCCTAGAAGTTAGGCCTGAATCTGGCGTGTCACATTAAGGTGTTTTTTTTTCAAAAATCGCATTTTCATTGAAAACCCCTTTTGATATTTAAAAACAAAAGTCCCAGTTTGTGATTGTTATTAACAGTTGACATTTATGAAGAAGTCATTACCTTCAAAACCTTGTTAGTTGCGGAAGCTTAATTTAAAATAACTGACTTATGAAACATGATATTAACAACTTGGTTGCAAAAGCGTAGTGTTTTGAAAACTGATATTATTTGGAAAATCGCAATTCAATGTTGAGCAGATTTAAAACATAATAAACTAAAAATCCCAAACTATACTAGAATTTAAGAGAGGCCTTATTACAACCCAATAAAAATATTTAATAAAGTAAAGTAGAATACTAAAATCCAAAACTGTTCATAGTGTGGCCACCTCTGAGTCCTCCAATATGTCGAATCGCCAACTGAGGGTTTCCTAGAAAAATTAAAAAGAGGGGGTGATTTTGCGAAAACTCAGTGTGTACAACCTCATCAGTAAAAACATGCATCACAATAATCCGAGCTGAAGCCCATTACAATAACGGTGGCAATTGGGCCTTAGCCCAAAATAGTCTCAGTTGGGCCTTAACCCATATCATAAATATCTGGGCCTAAGCCCATCTCAATATTAAAATCCATAAATGCAATGCATTAATGCCCATACCAACCCTGCACTCCATCTCCTGTCCAACTGTGCACTCTTGTAGGGATTTAATCGACCCATCCATCCGTACACTCATTTTGTAGCACCGGTTGCGGCACTAACTTATCGGTGCAGCATGGCTGCTCGGTGGCTAAAAAGCCTTCAGTGGATCCACAGTCGTCAAGCGACCATGCGATCCTATTAGCACTTCTTTCATATTAATAATCCCATTCCTATGCAACATAATAACACATGAATGCATCATACAATAATAAACATACCATAATAATCATAAATAACATACAAGAATAACCATATAACATGTAGGGGCGTTTCCGTCATCTTGCCCTTTAGGGGCATATCTATCATTTTACCCATCGAGGGTATTCGATAATTTTTACAAACCAAGTGTATTTCAGTAAATTTGCAAACTAGAGATATTTCTATAATTTTACAAACCAGTGGTATTTCGGTGATTTTACAAACTAGGGGTATTTCGGTAATTTTATAAATTAGGGGTATTTTGATAATTTCACAAACTAGGGGTATTTCGGTAATTTTGCAAACTAGGGGTATTTTGATAATTTTACAAACTAGGGGTATTTCGGTAATTTTACAAACCAGGGTTATTTTAATAATTTTGCAAACTAATGGTATTTCAGTAATTTTGCAAACCAGGGTGTTTCAGTAATTTCACAAACCAGGGGTATTTCGATAATTTTGCAAACTAGGGGTGTTTTGGTAATTTCGTAAACCAGGGGTATTTCGATAATTTCAATACCAGGGGTATTTTAGTAATTTTGCAAACTAGGGGTATTTCGGTAATTTACCCATCAAGGGTACTTTGGTAATTTTGCATTTAACAGCCTTTTCAAAGGCATGCTGCCACCCCGAGTGACTCAGATAACCTAAATGGTCATAAGGTGTAAATGGGTCCGAGGCCCCTTATTCGACCCACGTGGGCTCACACGCTTGTGTGGCCCACTTAGCCCAAATCTAGCCACAGAAATACGAGATTCACATAGTCCAATTCACTATCTTCTACACAATCATACAATTTATTCGTATGGGCCCATGGCCCATTGGGCCCATCGTGGCCCAAATGCATAAGAACACTCTAGTTGGCCTCAACTATCGCGTTGAAGCTCCCACACATGCGCTCGCACGCTCGTGTGGCTACCATCGTCGTATGACTGGCATTTTGGCATTTGCCGCTCTACATCTAAAGTAGAGAGAATACATACCTGATAGGAGTCTGAAGCTAATCCGCACTCCGAATGCTCCTATGCCCAAACGCCAACCAAGGTATGTTTCAATGTGGGATCCCTTCGTCAGCTCCATTTATAGCCAGCTCCATTTATAGCCAGCTTCTCACCTTCCCTCTTGCTATATTTTCAATGTGGGATCCCTTCGTCAGCAGAGTTTAAATCCAACTCAAACTCTAGCAGTCCAATCCGCAAAATAAATGCTCCCCTACTTGGCATGAGATTCGAACCCAGGCTCTCTTGCACCCTTAATGACGCCTTTCCACTAGACCACTCACTTTCTTGTGTCTAACATCATACGCAACTAAATATAAATCTATGCGCCAAAGTCCAAGTTCACTTAAAAATAAATTAAAATGAAATGCAGCCAAGGCTTGAACCTTGGACCCCTTACTTCCTTGTGGCGTCACTTTGCCACCACACCACAAGCTTTTCTTGTGTCATTTTTCTCCACATTTTATTCTTAAAGCCTACTTACTAACTCTCAGGGTTTTATTCACCTAAAACCAAAATTTTCCTAAAGTCCAAGTTTGATCCCGAGACCTCATAGAAGCCCCCTAACCTTCTAAAATCATTCACTTAATAGGTACAACTTGAAATAATGCCGTTCTCATAATCCCAAAAATTTTAAAACGCTCATACGCTCAAGGCCCAATGGGCCCAATCCTACTAGGCTGAAATTCAGGTCGTTACAATTCTACCCCCTTAAAGAAATTTTGTCCTCAAAATTTCCAACTATCTAGTAGCTGCACAATACCGATTTTACCACTACACTTTTGCTGCACACTCTAATCCTAGCTGCAACCTAAGTAATAGCACATTACAGATAAAGTACGTACCAGTATCTACCAATAGTATAACAGTTTAAAACAGATAGGAGAACTTACTTGGTCCGTCGATGGAGACTCGGTGTGCCACACAAAAATCCTCCAAAGCCACTTTAAAATCATTTGTAAACATGTTTAAAATAGAAACTAAAGCCCATTTCACAGCCTGCATTTTATAATCGGGCTCTGATACCATAAAATGTAACACCTCAAACCCGGCCTAGAAGTTAGGATCGAATCTAACGTGTCACATTGAGGTGTTTTTTTTTTTTTGAAAATTGCATTTTCATTGAAAACCCCTCTTGATATTTAAAAACTAAAGTCCCAGTTTGCGATAGTTATTAATAATCGACATTTATTAAGAAGTCATTACCTTCAAAACCTTGTTTGTTGTGGAAGCTTAATTTAAAACAACTGACTTATAAAACGTGATATTTACAACTTGGTTGCGAAAATGTAGTGTTTTACAAACAGATATTGTTTTGGAAAACCACGATTCAATGTTGATCAGATTTAAAACATAATAAACTAAAAATCCCAAACTATACCAAAATTTAAGAGAGGCCTTGTTACAACCCAATAAAAATGATTTAATAAAGTAAAGTAGAATACTAAAATCCAAAACTGCTCATAGTGTGACCACCTCTGAGTCCTCCAATACGTCGAACTGCCTACTGAGGGTTACTTGGAAAAGTTAAAAAGAGGGGGTGAGTTTGCGAAAACTCATTGTGTACAACCCTCATCAGTAAAAACATGCATCACAATAATCCGAGTCGAAGCCCATTACAATAACGGTGGCAATTGGGCCTTAGCCCAAAATAGCCTCAGTTGGGCCTTAACCCATATCATATGTCACATATCATAA
Organism: Gossypium rotundifolium; assembly: GCA_025506655.1. Taxonomy (NCBI): domain Eukaryota; kingdom Viridiplantae; phylum Streptophyta; class Magnoliopsida; order Malvales; family Malvaceae; genus Gossypium; species Gossypium rotundifolium. Next base: position 164,866,641 of record CP106724.1, on the reverse strand, counting down.
ATATCTAGGCCTAAGCCTATTTCAATATTAAAATCCATATATGCAATGCATTAATGCCCATACCAACCTCAAGACTGCCTCTCTCGTCCAACCGTGCACTCTTGTGGGGATTTAATCGACCCACACATCCGTACACTCCTTTTGTAGCACCGGTTGTAGCACTAACTTATCGGTGCAGCATGGATGCTCAGTGGCTAAAAAGCCTTCGGTTGATCCACAGTCGTCAAGCGACAATGCGATCCTATTAGTACTTCCTTCATATTAATAATCCCATTCCCATGCAACATAATAACATTTGAATGCATCATACAATAATAAACATACCATAATAATCATAAATCGCATACAAGAATAACCATATAACATGTAGAGGTGTTTTCGTCATCTTGCCTTCATAGGCATATCGGTCATTTTACCCATCGAGGGTATTCCGATAATTTTTACAAACCAGGGGTATTTCAATAATTTTGCAAACTAGGGGTATTTTGGTAATTTTTCAAACCAGAGGTATTTCGATAATTTTGCAAACCAAGGATATTTCGGTAATTTTGCAAACTAGGGGTATTTAGATAATTTTATAAACCAGGGGTATTTTGGTAAATTCACAAACTAGGGGTGTTTCGGTAATTTTGTAAATCAGGGGTCTTTTGGTAATTTTACAAACCAGGGGTATTTCGATAATTTACCAATCGAGGGTACTTTGGTAATTTTGCATTTAACAGCCTTTCCAAAGGCCTGCTGCCGCCCCAAGTAGGGGTGAGCGTTCGATCGAATCGAATGAAAAAATTTCGAGTTAATTGAGTTGACGAATCATATTTTATCATCCTAATTTGATTTGAAATTTTCTCGAATCGAGCCAAGTGAGATGGAATTCAAAATGAATATATTTGTTCAAGTTAAATTTTAAAAAATAATTTTGAGTCCTTGTAACCACTGTCACCCATCGTAATAAAATTTGTCCACCTTACTCAAATTTTTTATTAACTTTCATCACCTCATAATTTATTTATTAATTTTTTATATATGGGTTAGCTTCATTGCTTGCTTAGTTGTTTCAATTATCTTGATTCTTGTCACTATGTATTTTGGAATTAAAATATATATGAAATGTAAAATGTGATTTTTAATAAAAGTTATTTTAAAGATAAAATGTGAAATTGATACCAATATAAAATTTTAATACTTAATATTTTATGGCATAATTAATAATTCAATTTTGATATAAATATTAAATATGACTAAACAATTCAATAATATAAATAATATAAAATGTGAAGTTTAATTTAATAATATAAAAGTAGATATAAATAAAATTATTACTATTTATGTTTAGTGATTTTTTTGGATAATTTTGATTTTTATTTGAGAGTAAAGGGTGAGAAGTAAAAGTTTAGGGGAAAATAAAAGTTTTGGGGAATAAAAGTTTGAGCGAAAGTAAATAGGGGTGTAAAATTTTGGAGGAAAATATAAAAAAATTGGGGGAGGGTTTGGGGTAGATGGGAGGCGGGATGGGAAGGGAGTAAAAGTTTTATGGGAAAAGTGGGAGAGAGTAAAAATTTGGGGGGAAAATAAAATGTTTTGAGGGTTTTGGGAGTAAAATTTTGAGAAAAAGTAAATGGGAGAGTAAAATTTTGGTGGGAAATGGATTTTGGGTAGATTGGAGGGTTGGGATGGGAGGGAAATAAAAGTTTTGGGGGGGAAGTGGGAAGGAGTAAAAGTTTTGAGGGAAAAGTAAAAAGGTTTGGGAGTTTGGGATAAAAATGTAAAATATTATATTTTAATATTCAAATTATTGGAGTTATTCGAATTTGAAAACTCAATTTGATTCGAACTCAAAATTTGAAAAAATTTGAGTTGACTCGAATAAATCGAATAATTTGATTCGTTTAACTCGAAATTTGATTTTTCTCAATTTTTTGAGTCGAATCGAGTTTTGCTCACCCCTAGCCCCAAGCGACTCAGATTGTAACATCCTGGGATTAGGGGCATTACACTTTTATGTTTTCTGTGTGATTGGTTTGTTTTGTTGTAATTTGGTGTGTTTAGGGGTCCTGGGAAGGCTCGGGGTCAAGCCAGGGCTTTGGTGAAAATTTTATTTTTAGGCACTCTAGGGGAGAGCAGGTTTGAGGCAGGTCTTCAGGGTATTTTCTTGTGTTTTGTTGACACAATATGGAGTGTGGTAGAGTGGCAAGTGATGCCACTTAAGGAGAAAGGGTGTGGCGTCACAAGGAAGCAGCAGTAGGGAAGGAGTTCGAATCCCATAAGCCTCACTATGAGCTTTATTTTTGGCACCAGGATGGAGGGAAGATGGATTCGGCATGGACTTTTCAAGGGTGAGTGTTGAATGAGTCAAATGTTTTTGAATGAGTGGTGGAGGGGTGATAGTGGGGTTCGAATGGGTCAACAAGTTTGGATGAGTGTGGAGGAGTGAATGAAGGAGGAAATCAAGGAGTGTGGCCATAGGGGAAGGTGTTGGCCGAATGAGGAGTCTTGGTTGAGGGGTGTTTCGGTTTAGTTGCTTTAGGGAGTGCCGAAATTTTTGTTTAGTCTTAGGCTTTCTATCTTGGTGCATTTGGTCATATGAGGTTAGTAGAGGACCGTTTATGCTATTTTGGAAACCAAAATTTTGAGGTACATTTTATCGTCCTTTTCATTTCAGCAATCATCTTGTTAGTGAACAAAACACTTCTCTTCTGTTCCCTATACCTGTGCTGAAACCATCACCCTTTTATTTTCCCTTTTCTCTGTTAACCGAACCTCCATCCCTCCTTTCTACTTCTCTACTCTTTTCGGTAAATTGACGCTCCTACTCCTCTCGGTTCTTGGCTAGTTTTCACCATAGTCGAATCTTCTTGTGTGGCAATTGGTATCTTTGCTCAAGGTAAGGTCCTTCCTTTTATTTTCTTATGGACATTCTCTCCATTCCTTCTTTTCAAAGTAAGGCTGAATCTATTCTTGTTAACAACTGAACCCATTTCTTTCGTTTCGTGCCTGTAAGCCGAACATCGCGAAGCAAGGTGCTAGGAATCTTTGGCCAGGAAGTCTTTTCAATCAGTTCTGTTGTTTAAGATTCAGAGAGACTCTGTTGCCCATTGCTTTTCTTTCTTTCTTTCGGTTTATGTGGCCAAAACCTAATGGCTAGTTGGCTTGGCATTTATATTTCGGTTAACCCCCTCTTACTTTTCTTCTTTTCTCGTTTGGGACATTTACTCCGGGGAACTCTTTTAGCCGAACGTTTGGAGTTCAAAGTCTAGGGAACAGTTGATTTTTGAATCTTACTTTCCATTCGGGTTTAAGGTAAGGAGCCTTTTTTGTTATTTGCGTTGAGCCTTTGTTCATTAATTTATATTAATCGAATCTTTTAGTTAGCCAATCAAAGGTTTCCTTGACCTCTAATCAAGTCTATTTCATGGATACAAGAAACGGTCAAGCCATGGTGGGGAGCGAACCTGTAATACCTGCTCTTAAGTTTAAAAGGCGTGTTGTGTCGGCGGTTCGGGATTATCTGCCGGGTTGTGGTAGAGAGCCGACGTCTGCCTGGAATAGGCAAATAGACGTTGTCCTTGCTAGTGAAAGCGTCGACGTAGAAAGCTTAGTATTACACGTTATCAGGTGTGTATCACTCACACGCTTCTTTACTGTCTATGATATTAACTGTGTTGGCTGAAAACGAAATGACTGTTTGAATAGTCAAGATACCCTTGTGGGTAAGGTTGGGGACACCGGGTAAGTTCTGCTATGATGATATTTTTGAATATATGCATGTATGAAATTATTAACTGTTACACATTGAGAGTATGTCGCATTCATTTTTGGTATGATGAAATGAGCATAGGCATGGGATTGAATGAAAGGGGAAGTGTAAATCAGTGACTTTGTCACGGTGGTCTAAGAACCACGATGGTTTGAAACCACTTAAACGTATATCAATGACTTGTCTCGGTGGTTTAAGACCACAGTGGGTTGGCCCCACGTATGCATAAACTTATTAGAAATCGTCATGGTGGTCTGAGACTACAGTGGGTTGGCCCCATGATTATATATATTAGTGACTTTTTCACGAGTGGTCTGAGACCACGGTGGTCAAGAACCACAGTGGCATAATGCCACGGGTGTATGGATAATTCAAGTGACCTAGAGGATGCAACCACTAAGTTGGGTTGGGTGCATTGCATAGATGTGTCATATGCTGTATTGAGTGAGCTAAGGCCCAATGTGTATCTGTGGGCTTAAGGCCCATATTGCGTTATCGGGGAATTTACACACTGAGTCTCAGTGACTCACACTTAATTGTGTAGGTAATCACTAGATCGTGGATCTGGACCTGAAGCGGACTCGAGGTGGCCATGCGTTATCGTTTCTTTCGTAAACTCGTTCTCTTATTTAATTTTATTTTTAATTGGGATTTTGATTTGTAATAAGGCTACTTTAACTTTAAAATCGGGTTTTGATTCAATGCTGATATTATATAATTTATAAATTGTCAAATTTAGGGTTTTTCTAAATTATAAATAATGATTTTTTTAAAATGTTAACAAACGGTTCACAAGTAAGTTATAATTAAACTTGGGATTTTCATAGAACTACAAATATTATTTTCAAAAGGTCACGTTCCTCAACATTGTTTTCAACTGTCACCTCACTGAAATTTTCTAAATTCGGCTTTACGAAATAAACCCGATTTTAGCTTCTAGATAACCTAATAAGAAGTTGGCGAGATATATCCAAACCAAATTCTAAATTACCTCTAACATGGAATCACTAAAACGAAAAGTTTTTCACAAGTTACGATGTACCGTTAAATATTTTCAAAACTACCCTTCCTGTAACAATCCAGATTTGGTCGTAACGTATTGACCGGGTTTGGGGTGTTACAATTGTAGTATTAGAGCCTGGGTTCAAAAACTCGACTGTGGGTATGATGTTCAAAAATATTTTCAAAAGTTGGTTTGGAAAATGGTTTAGATAAAATACATGGTTTCTGGAAGCATGGCACCTGAGTCCCCGGCACCAAATTTGCACGGTAAGTATTCTGACTATTGGTTGTTTTGCATGAAGTAATTGTATTGTGCTATGATTACTAGTACTAAGAAATTCAACTTTAGAGATTTAAACCTACAGGTGTATATGTATTTACGAGAACTACTTTTAATGCTATTTTTCATAAGACTGCCTCATTATAAACAATGGAAGAAAAATACTAATTCATAAAACTTTTAATCAGATTAAGTCGCATCAGTAGTCATAAGTGTTAGAGGACGTGGAAGTGGCATGCGCGGCCGTAGTAGAGGCCGAGGTGTTGGGTCTGAACCTTCAGAATCAGGGCATGGGCTGAAAGGTGAAGTGCTAGCACTGCCAGTTGCGAAAGCAGAATTTCAGGACAAAATCGGTGGAGACGATGCTATGTCTTAGGCTATGCTGTATGTCTTGGAGAGAGTTGCTAGAGCGAGCACGGGATTAGTAGCTTGAAAATATGTGTCTAAACGACTTTGAGCCAATGGGGCTGAAATGTTTAGGTGCATTTCCAGTGTGGTTCCTAACGTAGCTGAGTACTGGGTAGAAGCAGTTGAGCGCATCATGAATGATCTTGACTGTACCGCGAAAGAGAAACTGAAAAGAGTGGTGTCTCTTCTACGAGATAAGGCGTATTAGTGGTGGCTCACGGTAAGGGATGGTATAGCGGCTGATCGTATTACCTGGGATTTCTTTAAGTCCGCGTTCTAGTGGAAGTATATTGGGTCGAGCTATGTGGACGTTCAGTGAAAGGCATTCCTAAACTTGGTTCAGGGGAGTAAGTCATTGGCCGAGTATGAGGTAAAATTCCTACGTCTAAGCCGTTATGCTCGGTGTATTGTTGCAACAGATCACGAGTGGTGTGTCCGATTTGAAGATGGTCTAAGGGACGAGTTGCAAGTACTGATAGCTCTGCAATGAGAAAGAGAGTTCGCTATTTTGGTTGAAAAGGCTAAGATAGCCAAAGAGGTAAAGCGATTTGAAAGACAGAACCAGGATAAGGACAAGGGTAGGAATAAAAAAAATTTTAGGTCATCAGGATCAGCTAGGAATTTCCAAAAGAGGCCTAAGTTCGATAGGCCAAGTCAAGTAGCGAGGCCTATTGTTGTTGGCCGGCCTCAGCAATGTGCTACGTGTGGGAAGTTTCACTCGGGGGAGTGCAGGGTAAGAAGTAATTGATGTTAAAGGTGTGGATTAGTGGATCATCGGGTAAGAGATTGTCTGCAAGAGCCAAACAGAGCATGACCAGTGGGTCAGAATTATGTTTTGCCTAAAAGAGGTGGTTAGCAACCACAGAGAGGTCGTGGTTCGGGCAGAGGCAGAGGCAAAAATGGTTTTGGTCGGGGGCGTGGAGCACCGGGCAGAGGTGCTGGAAACACAGATACAAGATAGACTGGGTTGGTTTATGCAACCAGACGCCGAGTGGAGGGCGATGCACCAGACGTCATAACCAGTACGTTCCTTATTTTTGGGTTGCCTTTTATTGCATTGATTGATATTGGATCTACGCATTCCTATGTAGCTAGTACTATGTCTAGAACTCTGAACATAGAATCTGAGATTTTTTGTAGAGAGATAACTATGCTTAGCCCTTCAGGACAACCTGTGGTGGTGAGAAAACTCTTTAGGAGTGTGCTTTTAGAAGTTCAAGGGATAGTTTTTTCGACTGATTTGATGGAGTTGCCATTCAGCGAGTTTGATTTGATTTTAGGCATGGACTGGTTGGTGAAGTATCAAGCGAACTTGGATTGTGCTGCTAAGCGCATGGTGTTAAAGACTCCCGAGGATAATGAGGTGTTAGTGATAGGTGAAAGAATGAACTACTTGTCCAATATAGTGTCTACTTTAAAGGCTGAAAGGATGGTTCAAAAAGGGTGTGAAGTGTTCTTAGCTTTCATCAGTGCTCTGGAGGCCAAGGAGTTGAATGTAAAGGATGTTAAAATAGTGAAAAATTTCTCCGATGTTTTTCCAGAAGAGCTTCTAGGGCTACCTCCAGATCAAGAGGTGGAGTTCGGTATTGATCTTCTTCCGGGAATAGCGCCAGTGTCCATTGCTCCATATAGAATGGCGCCGAAAAAGCTGGTGGAACTTAAAGCCCAGATTCAGGAACTGTTGGACTGGGGTTGTATCCAACCAAGTGTGTCACCTTGGGGAGCGATGGTGTTATTTTTTAAGAAAAAGGATGGGTCGATGCGGATGTGCATTGACTATAGGCAACTGAACAAGTTAACGATGAAGAACAAATACCCATTGCCAAGGATTGATGACTTGTTCGATCAACTACGAGGCACTTCGATCTTCTCAAAGATAGATTTGAGGTCAGACTATCATTAGCTTAAGGTTAAGGAGGCAGATATTCATAAGATGGCTTTTCGAACTCGTTATGGTCACTACGAGTTCTTAGTGATGCCGTTTGGGTTGATGAATGCACCAGCTGCGTTTATGGACATGATGAACCGGGTATTCCAACCCTATCTGGATCGGTTTGTTGTAGTGTTTATAGATGATATCTTGGTTTATTCAAGGACGGAGGGGGAGCATGATTCGCATCTTCGGGTGGTTCTGCAGATTCTAAAAGAAAAGCAACTGTACGCCAAATTCAGTAAGTGTGAATTTTGGTTAAGAGAAGTTACCTTTCTAGGACATATTATGTCTGCTGAGGGAATTAGGGTTGATCTTAAAAATTGAAGCCCTGTTGGACTGGAAATCACCTAAGTATGTGGCAGAAATTCAGAGTTCTCTTGGTTTGGATGGGTACTACAGAAGGTTTGTTGAGGAGTTCTCGTTAATAGCTGCACCTTTAACCAAGTTGTTACGGAAAGGGGTACCGTTTGTCTGGTCAGATAAGCAGCAGGAAAGTTTTGAGAAGTTAAAGAGGATTTTGAATGAGGCAGTAGTGTTGATTCAACCTGAGGCTGGGAAGGAGTTTGTCATCTACTGTGATGCGTCACACATAGGGTTAGGATGTGTGTTGATGTAGGAGGGGAAAGTGGTAGCATATGTGTCTCGACAATTGAGACCACATGAGGTGAACTATCCTACGCATGATCTGGAGTTAGCTACGGTAGTGTTTGCTCTGAAGATTTGGAGACACTACCTGTATGGGGAGAAGTCAATTATCTACACAGACCACAAGAGCCTAAAATATCTCCTTACACAGAAGGAGTTGAATTTAAGCCAGCGGAGTTGGATTGAGTTATTAAAGGATTATGACTGCTCGACTGAGTACCACCAGGGTAAAGCTAACGTAGTGGTAGACGCATTGAGTCGTAAGGTGATATCAGACTTGAGGGCAATGTTGCCTATCTTAGCTTATATGATGATGGAAGTTTGCTAGCTGAACTGCAAGTGAATTCTTCTTGAGTCAGTTAGATAAGAGAGAAGCAGTTGGCAGATGAATCGCTAAGTTCTAAAGTTCAGCTAGTAGAAGGTGATGAGACAGAAGATTTTAGTTTGAAAGTGAGGGGGTATTGTGTTTTCGTGGAAAGGCTTGTATGCCAAAGGATTTCGAGTTAAAGCAGAAGATTCAATAGGAAGCGCATAGTAGTCCATACACTATGCATCCTGGTGAGAGTAAAATGTATCGGGATTTGCGCGGACAGTTTTGGTGGCCAGGTCTGAAGCAGGAAGTTATCGAATTTGTGGGAAAATGCTTTACGTACCAGCAGGTGAAGGTGGAACATCAATTGCCTTCAGGGTTGCTACAGCAAGTAAAGATTCCACTTTGGAAGTGAGAGAGGATAATGATGGACTTTGTTAGTGGGCTACCTCTCACGCCTACTAAGAAAGATTCAGTGTGGGTAATTGTCGATTGGTTGACTAAGTCCACTCACTTCATACCGGTTTGGGTTGATTATTCATTGCAGAAGTTAGCCAAGCGGTATGTACCAGAGATTGAGGTTGCATGGGGTACCTGTGTCTATCATATCAGACAGAGACCCTAGATTTACATCGCGATTTTGGAAGGCGTTGCATCAAGTGTTGGGTACAAGATTGGATTTCGGCACAGCATTTCATCCACAGACTGATGGTTAGTCTGAAGGTAATTCAGATCTTAGAAGGCATGTTGAGAGGTTGTGTTATTGACTTCGGGGGTAGTTGGGGGAATTTTCTACCGTTGGCTGAATTCGCATACAACAACAACTATCAATCCAGTATTCAGATGGAACCCTATGAAGCGTTGTATGGTTAGAAGTGTTGCACTCCTACTTGCTGGATAAAGTTGGGTGAGCGACAGTTGTTGGGTCCAGAATTGGTTTTGGAAACAGAGGATAAGGTTAAGTTGATTCGAACTCGGTTGAAGGAAGCTTCTGATGGCAGAAATCTTATGCAGATATAAAGCGTAGGGATATAGAGTTCTCTGTGGGTGATCAGGTTTTCTTAAAAGTTTTGCCTTAGAAGAAGGTTTTAAGGTTTGGACGGAAGGGCAAGTTGAGCATCAAGTTCATCAGGCCTTATCGAGTGTTGAAACGTGTGGGACCAGTGGCGTATTAGCTTTACTTACCTCCAGAATTAAGGCGGATACATGATGTATTCCATGTCTCGATGTTAAGGCGCTACCGTTCAGATCCATCTCACGTAGTGCCAGTGGAGGAAATCGAAGTGAGACCTGATTTATCTTTTGAAGAGGAACCAGTTCAGATCTTAGACCGAGATGTTAAGGTATTGTGAAGGAAGACGGTTCCTGTAACAGCCCAACTACGATCCTAGTCGAAATAGTGGTTTCGGGACCACGAATCCGAATTAGAAAAGTATTTTTATTTATTAATTGATATTAATGTTATGTGGATAACCATGTGTTAAAATATTATTCAATAATTTGTGCTTTTGGTCGACTAATTTTAGTAAAGGATTAAATTGTTAGGTGGTAGAAGTAGTAAGTATTTAGTGGAAGGTTTAATTGAATTACTTCTTAAATGAATGGTTTTGCATGTCAAATTGCCCAAAAGATCTAGTAGTGGGCCGGTAATCATGGGGAAAATTGATTTTTTATTTTTATTTGACTTTTATGTTAAACTAATAATAAAAAAGGGTGATATTACTTTAAAAGTAATAATTTAATGAAGAGATGAAGAGAGATCATCATCTTCCTTCTTCCATCATAGTAGAACACAATGAAAAAAAAGGGGAAGCTAAAACCTTTGCTACATTCGGCCATTGCATGTTTATGACGTAAGAAATTAAGCTTAATTTTTTTTTTTATGAATCTTAGCAGTTAGTCATCTTGAGTACTATTAAACTCATGTAAAGGATTTGGGATTTTAAATCATGTTTTAGGTTCGGCCATGAGTAAATGTGTTGGATTTAGTTGGTTTGATGGAAGTAGGGTAAGCATGAGTTAGGCATTAACATGATTGAGTAGAAAATTTGGATGAAATGGATGTATGGTAGCTTGAATTTTTTTTTGAAAGAAATTTTATGAGTGAAGGCCAAAATGTTGAACATTTGGTTTGTATAGTATCGTGAATGGGAGAGGAGGATTCGGCCCTCTTGTAATAAAGCCCAAGAAATTATGCTATTGAGTGTTCTTTGCTTTGGGGATTAATTTATAAAAAGCTTAAAATTTTAGGGCATATCGGTAATTTAGAAATTTTAAGTATTCTAGAATTTAATGTTATATGGGGAATTGAATAAGAAGAGAAGCATTCGGCCATAGCCTATAAAAGTGCAATTTGTTATATTTTTGAGTAATTGAGAAATTGGAAAATTATCCAATTTTGCATTTTAGCTAGAAAGAATGAGATCTTATTGAAATGAGCTATTTTGTGAAACCATTATAGATCAAGGACGAAAAAAAATAGGATTTGGATGGGGAAAGACAAAATTATCAAATAGCCTACCACGTGATCCGTTGACGATCGAGGTAAGTTCTTAAGTTAAAGTTTGTTAAGTTGATAATTAAAATGTATGAAATCAAATTATGTGATTAATTTGTGTAAATAGCATGAGATAGCCGAATGTGAATGTTTAATTTTGGGAATGAATAATGTTTACGAATACAAGGTGAATTAGTATACTTGACATGATGGATGAATTGATTGTGTGAATACGATTGGATAATAATGTATGTGTTGAGAAATGTGAATTGATGGATTGAGTTGATAAATATATCGGGCTTTGTGCGGTGTTGAATATCGGGCTTCGTTCCTAGCATGCTTAGTGCGGTGATATATTCGCTTCGTGCCTAGCGTGCTTAGTGTCGATGATATATTCGAGCTTCGTGCCTAGCGAGCTTAGTCTCGATGATATATATTCGGCTTCGTGCCTAGCGTGCTTAGTCTTGGTGATATATATATTCGCTTCGTGCCTAGCGTGATTAATGCCGATGATATATATTCGCTTCATGCCTAGCGAGCTAGTCTTTGGTGATATATATTCTAAGCTTCGTGCCTAGGTGCTTAATGCTTGGGTGATTTATTTTAAATGAAATAATTTGTAGACCATCGACAAGGTGGAAATTATTTACTTTAAGAAACTAAATGTCTAGATACGTGTAAGTTTTATAGTTGTGAGAAATGAGGTAAGTTGTTCTACCACTATTTGATGTTGGTAAATTATTGTATAAGAAAAACATGGTGCAAGGTTATGATATGTGTATATGATCTAATTAACAAAGTGTTTTATACATATATTGGTATATAATCTTGGTTGCATCATTGAGATTGGCCATTCAGGTTAAGTGTAATATGTGAGGATTATGAGTATGTTTGCATAGTTAATCGATGGGAATTATGTGGTTGTTATGTACATGACATATGAAGTCAATTCAAATAGAATGACGTATTAAAACTTTGCATGGATTTGATGAGTTGTGCATTAAAAGCGATATGGGTGAAATATATATATTTGGCGTTGAGGGACTATATTAATGCCTGAAAGCTTTTATAAGAACGTTTCAATATTAGTTATGAATTCAAAATTATATGAATAACCATAGGTTCTAATCTTGTTGCTTAAGACTTACTAAGCTAGTGAGCTTACTTGTGTGATATATTTCCTCTGTTTTATAGATTTCGTTCAAGCTACGGGCTCTAAGGATCGGCAGAGGAATCAACCACACTATCAATTCCTTTTTGGTACATATATATACTTGGTTTTTGAATCAAAGGCATGTATAGGCTAGCTAAGTTTTCGAATGATATTATGATAATGTATAAAAGCCATGCGAAAGTGGCTAGTTCTTAATGTTAATGTTAAATTGGTATAAATTTATCCTTGATGTGATATGCGTGTATGATTTGTTTGGAAAATGAATGAGGATGATATATATATATATATGTTTCATTCTGAATAGGTAAGTTTTATGACTTATATCCTTGAAACGATTTGGTTTATAAATAAGTTCTAAGTGATAATTAGTATTATGGTTGCTCAGTTATGAATATGAACTTATTAGGAGTGTATTTTTTTTTATGAAGAGTGGGTGTGAAAATGAATAAATGTCTCGGCTTGCATGTTATAAAATAGGATGATTGAGTCTTATATTTATTCTTCATGAATCTATGGGTTCTGGGATATCTTTGTCATAAATGGGAAAGTTGGATAAAAGCATATGTGTATGCATTGTATGTTCGGATAAATTATCTGAGTAGTAAGTTCGGGTTAGAAATGCATGGCTGTATGTTTAAATGTTATGAAACGAAATGAAAGAGATAAGGTTGTATTATGTGGAATTGAATATGTGGTTGGTTTAATGATAGGTTTGAAATGGTAAAGATGATAAGTTTATAATTCATGGTTTTAATGCGAACCTAGATTGAGTCTTTCGTATGTGCATAGATATACCATAAAGTGATATGAGAATTTATGATTAAATATGTATGTGCGTATGAGTTATGAAATGACAAGGTGATAATTGAATAAGTGATAGATGTATTTATGTTACTACACATGCATAAAGTGATAGGCGCAAACTCAAACTTGTTATAAACATTTAAATGACATATAATATTTAATTCAACGGTTGATATGTACAAGTATGAATTAAATCTCTTTGAGTTTAATAAATATAGGAATTGTGATAAATGGCTGTAATGATCTGGATTGAGTCTGGTAATGCCTCATAACCCTAATCCGATGACGGGTAAGGGTTAGGGGTGTTACATTTTATTGGTATCAGAGCTACGGTTTAGTCGATTCTAGGACTACCGTAGTGCGTAAGAGTCTAGCTATACATGCGTTTGTTGTATATACGATAGTGTGGTGACTTCTGACATTTCAAACTGTGTTTTATATAGTAAATGGATTCTGATTCTGACAGAGCCGTAGCAGATGATGTAGAGAGTGTAGCACCTGACCGTGCAAGTAGATCAGTGCCGGTAAACTCATGACCAATTTCGGGTAGCCATGAGGGAGAGGCTAAACAAGCCTTCTACCAGATGATGAATGAATGGTTTATCCGGTTTGTTCGAGAATAACCCAAATTGTACCACAACCTCCACCCCGAATAATCCAACTCGGTACCTCTGAGACCTCGATGATAGATCCGATGAGATCTAGTAGGCCCAAGTTGATAAAAAAATATATATATGGGTCTGAAGAATTTAAAGCTAATGATAATGATGATGCGAGCGAAATTTGAGATGTGGCTTGATAACACTATTCGGGTACTTGATGATCTATCCTGCACTCTAGATGAATGCCTGAAGTGTGCTATTTCTTTATTACGAGACACTGTATATCACTGGTGGAATACACTAGTATCAGAGGTTCAGAAAGAAAAAGTGACATGGGATTTCTTTCAGATTGAGTTCCGTAAGAAATATATCGGTCAGAGATTCACCGATCGAAAACGAAAAGAATTTCTGGAGTTAAAACAGGGTCGTATGACTGTGATGAAATATGAGCAAAAGTTTGTCAGATTGAGCCGGTGTGCTCGAGAGTGTGTATCAGTCGAAGCCATTATGTGCAAAAGATTTGAAGACGGTTTGAATGAAGACATAAAGTTTCTAGTTGGCATTCTTGAAATCAAAAAGTTTGTGGTACTTGTTGAACGAGCTTGCAGAGCTGAAGAGCTTGGGAAAGAGAAAAGAAAAGTTGAAATGGAAGTTAGAGACACTCGTAAGAGATCATCGAGTAAGGCTTTTCAATCTGCATCTAAAAAGTTCAGAGATGACTTTGGTCGACATAAAGCTACTTCAGACATGTTCAGACGAGACTGACCTTCAGTGGGCTCCTGAACTACTTCGATGGCCGGCGTTGGCAATGCTCAGCAGAATCGAGTTGAATGCAAGCATTGTGGTAAATGGCATTCTGGAAGTTGTAGATTCCGTGATCGATCCTATTTTAAATGTGGATCATTAGATCATTTTATCAGAGAGTGCCCGTTGATAGCATAGTAGAATACAATTCAGAATGTCAGACCGAGTAATGTGTCGGTACGAGGCAAACCACCTAGACATTCGGGAAATGTAAGTGGCAGTCAGAGAGGAACCAAAGACACTGCAGTTAGATCAGAGGCTTGTGTGCCAGCTAGAGCGTATGCTATTCATGCCAGAGAGGATGCTTCTCCCCCAGATGTTATCACTGGTACCTCCACACTTTATGATACTATCGTGATTGCATTGATTGATTCTGGTTTGACTCATTCGTATGTGTGTGAAGCTCTAGTATCCAGTAGGACTCTGCCTGTTGAGTCTCCTGAGTTTATAATCCGTGTGTCTAACCCTTGGGTCGATGTGTACTTGTTGATAAAGTGTGTAAAGGTTGCCCGATTGATGATACGAGATTCACCTTTCCGGTGATTTAATGTTGTTGCCTTCGACGAGTTCGACATAATTTTGGAATGGACTAGTTAACTTTGCATGATGCTTTGGTGAATTGCAAAAGAAAGATTATTGATTTGAGATGTCAGAACGGTGAAATCATTCGGGTTGAATCTAATGATCTGAGTGGGTTGCCTATAGTAATATCCTCAATGTTAGCCTGAAAGTATGTGAGAAAAGGACATGAAGCTTACTTGGCCTATGTGTTGGATAATAAAGTGTCTGAAAAGCCGATTGAATCCGTACTAGTTATGTGTGAATATCCAGATGTGTTTCCTGAAGAATTACCGGGTTTACCACCAGTACGAGAGAGAGAGATTGGCATTGAATTAGTACCGAGGATGACTCAAATTTTGATAGCTCTGTATCGGATGACACCTACTGAGTTGAAAGAGTTGAAAGCACAGTTGCAAGAATTGACAGATAGAGGCTTTGCACGCTCGAGTTTTTCTCCCTGGGTTGTGCTAGTTCTGTTTGTAAAAAAAAAAAGATGTGACTATGCGAACGTGTATTGATTATCGGCAGTTAAATAAAGTGACAATAAAGAATAGATACCCGTTGCCTCGAATTGATGATTTGTTTGACCAGTTGAAAAGGGGCTTCAGTGTTTTCAAAAATAGATCTAAGATCGGGTTATTACCAGTTGCGAGTTAGAGATTTCGATGTGTCTAAGACTGCATTTTGAACAAGGTACGGACATTTTGAGTTTTTGGTTATGCCTTTTGGACTTATTAATGCATTTGCTATTTTTATGGATTTGATGAATCGGGTTTTCAAACAGTATTTGGATCGGTTTGTAGTAATGTTTATTAATGATATATTGATCTACTCCAAAGATGAAACAGAACATGCCGAGCATTTGAGATTAGTGCTACAAACTTTACGAAATCAACAGTTGTATGCAAAGTTTAGTAAGTGTGAATTCTGGGTGAATGAGGCCAGCTTCTTGGGACATGTTGTTTCAGCGTCAGGTATCCGGGTTGATCTAAACAAAATATCAGCTGTACTTGATTAGAAGCCACCGAAGAATGTTTCTGAGATTCAAAGCTTTCTGGAACTTGCGGGATATTACAGACGATTTGTGAAAGGTTTTTCCATGATAGCTACACCTTTGACGAAGCTACTACAGAAAGATGTCAAATTCGAGTGGACGAAAAAGTGTCAGAAAAGTTTTGATCAGTTGAAAGCCCTTTTGATCGAAGCTCTAGTGTTAATTCAGCCTGAATCGGGTAAACAATTTGTTGTGTATAGTGATGCTTCTTCGAATGGTTTGGGTTGTGTTTTAATGCAGGAAGGCAAGGTAGTAGCTTATGCTTCAAGACAGTTGAAGCCTCATGAAAGAAATTATCCGACTCATGATCTGGAATTAGTAGCCATCGTTTTAGTATTAAAAATTTGGCATCATTATTTATTCGGTGAAAAATGTCATGTTTATTCGGACCACAAAAGTCCGAAATATCTGATAACTCAGAAAGACCTGAACTTGAGACAACGTAGATGGTTAGAACAGCTAAAAGATTATGAATTGGTAATTGATTACTATTCAGGAAAAGCTAACGTTGTTGTAGATGCCTTAAGTCAAAAATCATTGTTTGCTCTTCGTGCGTTGAACGCACATATGGTTATATCTGTGATGGTTTGATCATAGCCGAGTTGAAGGCAAGACCGTTGTTTATTCAGCAAATTTGTGAGGCACAGAAATTTGACAAAGATATGATTGCAAAAACGAGTTCAGTGTGAAAGTAATGCAGAGTCAGAGTTTCGAATTGATGAAAATGATTGTTTGAACTTCAAAGGCTGAATATGTGTTCCGAGAAATGTTGATTTAATTGAAGAGATTGAACAGAAAGTGGCTGTGATCAGAAATACTTTGAAAGCTGCCTCGGATCGACAAAAGTTCTATACTAATTTAAAACGTAAAGATGTTGAGTTTCCAGTCAGAGATCAAGTTTTTTTTGAAAGTTTCCCACGAAAGAAAGTACTTCGGTTTGGCCGGAAAGGCAAACTAAGTCCGAGATTCATCGAACCGTATGAAATCATTGAACGTATCGGGCATGTTGCTTATAGGTTGAAGTTGCTTTCTGAATTAGAAAAGATACACAATGTATTTCATGTTTCGATGCTCCGTAGATACTGATCAGATCCATCGTATGTGATTTCTCCGTCTAAAATTAAAATCTGATCTGATATGACCTACGAAGAAGAACCGATTCGTATTCTGAGTCGTGAGATAAAAGAATTGAGAAATAAGAGAATTCCCTTAGTTAAAGCACTATGGCAAAAAAAAAAACAACATGGAGTCGAAGAAGCAACTTGGGAATCAGAGGATGTGATGAAAGAACGTTATCCGAACCTCTTTTTCGATAAGATTTTCGCGGACGAAAATCCCTAAGGGGGGAGAGTTGTAACAGCCCAACTACGATCCTAGTCGAAATAGTGGTTTCGGGACCACGAATCCGAATTAGAAAAGTATTTTTATTTATTAATTGATATTAATGTTATGTGGATAACCATGTGTTAAAATATTATTCAATAATTTGTGCTTTTGGTCGACTAATTTTAGTAAAGGATTAAATTGTTAGGTGGTAGAAGTAGTAAGTATTTAGTGGAAGGGTTTAATTGAATTACTTCTTAAATGAATGGTTTTGCATGTCAAATTGCCCAAAAGATCTAGTAGTGGGCGGTAATCATGGGGGAAAAATTGATTTTTTATTTTTATTTGACTTTTATGTTAAACTAATAATAAAAAAAGGGTGATATTACTTTAAAAGTAATAATTTAATGAAGAGATGAAGGAGAGATCATCATCTTCCTTATTCCATCACCGTAGAACACAATGAAAAAAAAAGGGGGAAGCTAAAACCTTTGCTACATTCGGCCATTGCATGTTTATGAGGTAAGAAATTAAGCTTATTTTTTTTTTATGAATCTTATCACTTTTAAGTTAGTCATCTTGAGTACTATTAAACTCATGTAAAGGATTTGGGATTTTAAATCATGTTTTAGGTTTGGCCATGAGTAAATGTGTTGGATTTAGTTGGTTTGATGGAAGTAGGGTAAGCATGAGTTAGGTATTAACATGATTGAGTAGAAAATTTGGATGAAATGGATGTTTGGTAGCTTGAAATTTTTTTAAAAGAAATTTTATGAGTGAAGGCCAAAATGTTGAACATTTGGTTTGCATAGTCTCGTGAATGGGAGAGGAGGATTCGGCCCTCTTGTAATAAAGCCAAAGAAATTATGCTATTGAGTGTTCTTTACTTTGGGGATTAATTTATAAAAAGGTTAAAATGTTAGGGCATATCGGTAATTTAGAAATTCTAAGTACTATAGAATTTAATGTTATATGGGGAATTGAATAAGAAGAGAAGCATTCGGCCATAGCCTATAAGAGTGCAATGTGTTATATTTTTGAGTAATTGAGAAATTGGAAAGTTATCCAATTTTTGCATTTTAGCTAGAAAGAATGAGATCTTATTGAAATGAGCTATTTTGTGAAACCATTATAGATTAAGGACGAAAAAAAACCGGATTTGGATCGGGAAAGACAAAATTATCAAATAGCCTACCACGTGATCCGTCGACAATGAGGTAAGTTCTTAAGTTAAAGTTTGTTAAGTTGATAATTAAAATGTATGAAATCAAATTATGTGATTAATTTGTGTAAATAGCATGAGATAGCCGAATGTGAATGTTTAATTTTGGGAATGAATAATGTTTCTGAATACAAGGTGAATTAGTATACTTGACATGACAGATGAATTGATTGTGTGAATACGATTGGATAATAATGTATGTGTTGAGAAATGTGAATTGATGGATTGAGTTGATAAATATATCAGGCTTTGTGCCGGTGTTGAATATCGGGCTTCGTGCCTAGCAGGCTTAGTGCCGGTGATATATTCGGGCTTTGTGCCTCAGCGTGCTTAGTGTCGGTGATATATTAGGGCTTCGTGCTCAGCGTGCTTTGTGCTTGGTGATATATATTCGGGCTTAGTGCCTAGCGAGCTTAGTGCTTGATATATATTAAGCCGTGCCTAGCGAGCTTATATGATATATATATTCGGCTTCGTGCTCTAGCGTGATTAATGCCGTGATATATATTAGAGCTTCGTGCCTAGTGAGCTAGTCTTGGTGATATATATCCAGGCTTCGTGCCTAGCAGGCTTAATGCCGGTGATTTATTTTAAATGAAATATTTTGTAGACCATCGACAAGGTGGAAATTATTTACTTTAAGAAACTAAATGTCCAGGTACGTGTAAGTTTTATAGTTGTGAGAAATGAGGTAAGTTGTTCTACCACTATTTGATGTTGGTAAATTATTGTATAAGAAAAACATTGTGCAAGGTTATGATATGTGTATATGATCTAATTAACAAAGTGTTTTATACATAAATTGGTATATAATCTTGGTTGCATCATTGAGATTCAGCCATTCAGTTAAGTGTAATATGTGAGGATTATGAGTATGTTTGCATAGTTAATCGATGGGAATTATGTGGTTGTTATGTACATGACATATGAAGTCAATTCAAATAGAGGCAGAAATTGTATTAAAACTTTGCATGGATTTGATGAGTTGTGCATTAAAAGCGATATGGGTGAAATATATATACTATTAATGCCTGAAAGCTTTTATAAGAACGTTTCAATATTAGTTATGAATTCACAATTATATGAATAACCATAGGTTCTAATCTTGTTGCTTAAGACTTACTAAGCTAGTGAGCTTACTTGTGTGATATATTTCCTCATTTTATAGATTTCGTTCAAGCTACGGGCTCTAAGGATCGGCGGAGGAATCAACCACACTATCAATTCCTTTTGGTACATATATATACTTGGTTTTTGAATCAAAGGCATGTATAGGCTAGCTAAGTTTTCGAATGATATTAGGATAATGTATAAAAGCCATGCGAAAGTGGCTAGTTCTTAATGTTAATGTTCGGTGGTATAAATTTATCCTTGATGTGATATGCGTGTATGATTTGTTTGGAAAATGAATGAGGATGATATATATATGTATATATGTTTCATGCTGAATAGGTAAGTTTTATGACTTATATCCTTGAAACGATTTGGTTTATAAATAAGTTCTGAGTGATAATTAGTATTATGGTTGCTCGGTTATGAATATGAACTTATTAGGAGTGTATTTTTTTATGAAGAGTGGGTGTGAAAATGAATAAATGTCTCGGCTTGCATGTTATAAAATAGGATGATCGAGTCTTATATTTATTCTTCATGAATCTATGGGTTCTGGGATATCTTTGTCATAAATGGGAAAGTTGGATAAAAGCATATGTGTATGCATTGTATGTTCGGATAAATTATCTAAGTAGTAAGTTCGGGTTAGAAATGCATGAAACTGTATGTTTAAATGTTATGAAACGAAATGAAAGAGATAAGGTTGTATTATGTGGAATTCGAATATGTGGTTGATTTAATGATAGGTTTGAAATGGTAAAGATGATAAGTTTATAATTCATGGTTTTAATGCGAACCTAGATTGAGTCTTTCGTATGTGCATAGATATACCATAAAGTGATATGAGAATTTATGATTAAATATGTATGTGCGTATGAGTTATGAAATGACAAGGTGATAATTGAATAAGTGATAGATGTATTTATGTTACTACACATGCATAAAGTGATAGGCGCAAACTCAAACTTGTGATAAACATTTAAATGACATATAATCTTTAATTCAACGGTTGATATGTACAAGTATGAATTAAATCTCTTTGAGTTTAATAAATATAGGAATTGTGATAAATGGCTGTAATGATCTGGATTGAGTCCGGTAATGCCTCATAACCCTAATCCGGTGATGGGTACGGGTTAGGGGTGTTACAGTTCCGTTGGTTAAGGTTCTGTGGTGGAATCAAAGTTTAGAGGGGGCTACGTGGGAGCCGAAGGATGTGATGCGAGAGTAGTACCCTCACCTCTTTTGACTAGGTAGATTTCAAGGCCGAAATTCCTCTAAGGGGGTAGAACTGTAACATCCTGGGATTAGGGGATCTACACATTTATGTTTTCTATGTGATTGGCTTGTTTTGTTTGTAATTTGGTGTGTTTGGGGGTCCTAGGAAGGCTCGAGGTCAAGCCAGGGCCTTGGTAAAAATTTTGTTTTTAGGCACATTAGGGAGAGCGGGTTTGAGGAAGGTCTTAAGGGTACTTTCTTATGTTTTGTTGACACAAGATAGAGTGTGGTAGAGTGGCAAGTGACACCACTTAAGGAGCAAGGGTGTGGCGTCACAAGGGAGCAGCAGCAGGGAAGGAGTTTGAATCCCATAAGCCTCACCATAAGCTTTATTTTTGGCACTAGGATGGTGGGAAGATGGATTCGGCATGGACTCTTCAAGGGTGAGTGTTGAATGAGTCAAATGTTTTTGAATGAGTGGTGGAGAGGTGCTTGTGGGGTTTGAATGGGTCAGCAAGTTTGAATGAGTGTGGAGGAGTGAATGTAGGAGGAAATCAAGGAGTGTGGCCATGGGGGAAGGTGTTGGCCGAATGAGGAGTCTTGGTTGAGGGGTGTTTCGGTTTAGTTGCTTTAGGGAGTGCCAAAATTTTTGTTTAGTCTTAGGCTTTCTACCTTGGTGCATTCGGTCATATGAGGTTGGTAGAGTACCGTTTCTACTATTTTGGAAACCAAAATTTTGAGGTACATTTTGTCGTCTTTTTCATTTCGGCAATCATCTTGTTAGTGAACAAAACACTTCTCTCCTCTTCCCCATACCTGTGTCGAAACCATCACCCTTTTACTTTCCCTTTTCTCTGTTGCATATCCTTTCCTATTTCAACAAGCCATAGCCGAAACATTCTTTCTTCTTTTTTTACATCTTGCTTTGAGCCGAAACCTCCCATTTCATTTCTTTTGCTCCATCTTTCTCCATAACCAAACCTCCATCCCTCCTTTCTACTTCTCTACTCTTTTCGGTAAATCGACACTCCTACTTTTCTCGGTTCTTGGCTAGTTTTCACCATAGCTGAATCTTCTTGTGTGGCAATCGGTATCTCTGCTCAAGGTAATGACCTTTCTTTTATTTTCTTATGGACATTCTCTCTATTCGTTCTTTTCAAGGTAAGGCCGAATCTATTCTTATTAACAACTGAACCTATTTCTTTCATTCCATGCCTGTAAGCCAAACATCGCGAAGCATGGTGCTAGGAATCTTTGGCCAGGAAGTCTTTTCAATCGGTTCTGTTGTTTAAGGTAAGGAGAGACTCTGTTGCCCATTGCTTTTCTTTCTTTCTTTCGATTTATGTGGCCAAAGCCGAATGGCTAGTTGGCTTGGCGTTTATATTTCGGTTAACCCCCTCTTACTTTTTTTATTTTCTCGTTTGGGACGTTTCCTCTAGGGAACTCTTTTAGCCGAACGTTTGGAGTTTAAAGTCTAGGGAATGGTTGATTTCTAAATCTTACTTTCCATTCGGGTTTAAGGTAAGGAGCCTCTTTTTTTATTTGCGTTGAGCCTTTGTTCATTACTTTGTATTAATCAAATCTTTTGGTTAGCCAATCAAAGGTTTCCTTGGCCTCTGATCAAATCTATTTCATGGATACAAGAAACGGTCAAATCGTGGTAGGGAGCGAACCTATAATCCTTGCTCCTAAGTTTAAAAGGCGTGTTGTGTCGGCGATTTGGGATTATCTGCCGGGTTGTGGTAGAGAGCCGACGTCTGCCTGGGATAGGAAAATAGCCGTTGTCCCTGCTAGTGAAAGCATCGACGTAGAAAGCTTAGTATTACCTGTTATCAGGTGTGTATCACTCACACGTTTCTTTACTGTCTGTGTTATTAGCTGTGTTGGCTGAAAGTCGAAACGACTGTCTGAATAGTCGAGATACCATTTTGGGTAAGGTTGAAGACACCGGGTAAGTTCTGCTATAATTATATTTTGAATATATACATGTATGAAATTATTAACTGTTACACATTGAGAGTATGTCGCATTCATTTTTGGTATGATGAAATGAGCATGGGCATGGGATTGAATGAAAGGGGAAGTGTAAATCAGTGACTTTGTCACGGTGGTCTAAGAACCACGATGGTTTGAAACCACGTAAAAGTATATCAATGACTTATCTCGGTGGTTTAAGACCACAGTGGGTTGGCCCTACGTATGCATAAATTTATCGAAGATCGTCACAGTGGTTTGAGACCATAGTGGGTTGTCCCCACGATTATATATATTAGTGACTTTTTCACGAGTAGTCTGGGACCACAGTGGTCAAGAACCGCAGTGGCATAATGCCACGGGTGTATGGATGATTCAGGTGACCTAGAGGATGGAACCACTAAGTTGGGTTGGGCTATATTGCATACATATGTCATATGCTGTATTGGGTGGGCTAAGGCCCAATGTGCATATGTGGGCTTAAGGCCCATATTACGTTATCGGGGAATTTACACACTGAGACTCGACGACTCACCCCTATGCTTAATTGTGCAGGTAATCACTAGATCACAGATTTGGAGCTGAGGCGGACTCGAGGTGGCCATGCGTTATCGTTTCTTTCGAAAACTCGTTCTCTTATTTATGTTTATTTTTAATTGGGATTTTGATTTGTAATAAGGCCACTTTAACTTTAAAATCGAGTTTTGATTCAATGCTGATATTATATAATTTATAAACTGTCAAATTTGGGGTTTTCCTAAATTATAAATAACAATTTTTTTTTCAAAATGTTAACAAACGGTTCACAAGCAAGTTGTAATTAAACATGGGATTTTCATAGAATTACAAATATTATTTTCAAAAGGTCACGTTCCTCAACATTGTTTTCAACTGTCACCTCACTAAAATTTTCTAAATTTGGCTTTACGAAATAAACCCAATTTCAGCTTCTAGATAACTTAATAAGAAGTTGGCAAGATATATCCAAACCAAATTCTAAATTACCCCTAACATGGAATCACTGAAACGAAATGTTTTTCACAAGTTACGATGTACCGTTAAACATTTTCAAAACTACCCTTCTTGTAACAATCAAGATTTGATCGTAACATATTGACTGAGTTTGGGGTATTACACAGATAACCTAAATGGTCATAACGGTGTAAATTTGCCCGAGGCCCCTTTTTCGGCCCATGTGGCCCCACACGCTCGCGTGGCCCACTTAGCCCAAATCTAGCCACAGATACGAGATTCTCATAGTCCAGTTCACTATCTACTACACAATCATACAATTTATTCATATGGGCCCACGGCCCATTGGGCCCATCGTGGCCCAAACAGCCTAAACGCACAAGAACACTCACGCTGGCCTCAACTATCGCATCGAAGCTCCCATACGTGCACTCGCACGCTCGTATGGCTACCATCATCGCGTGATCGGTATTTCAGTATTTTCTGCTCTACAGCTATAGTAGAGAGAATACACACCTGATAGGAGTCTGAAGCTATTCCTCGCTCCGAATGCTCCTATGCCCTAACGCCAACCAAGGTATGTTTCCTCTCTTCATAGACAGCTCCATTTATAGCTAGCTTCTCACCTTCCCTCTTACTATCTTTTCGATGTAGTATCCCTCCGTCAGCAGAGTTTAAATCCAACTCAAACTCTGGCCGTCCAATCCGCAAAATAAATACTCCCCTACTTGTCATGAGATTCGAACCCAGGCTCCTTTGTGCCCTTAATGACGCCTTTACATAGACCACTCACTTTCTTCTGTCTAACATCATGCGCAACTAAATATAAATCTATGGGCCAAAGTCCAAGTTCACTTAAAAATAAAACAAAATGAAATGCCAGCGCCAAGGCTTGAACCTTGGACCCCTTACTTCCTTGTGGCGTCACCTCCTTGTCTCCCATGTGGCATCACTTTGCCACCACACCACAAGCTCTTCTTTTGTCATTCTTCTCCACATTTTATTCTTAAAGCCTATTTACTAACTCTCAGGGTTTTATTCACCTAAAATCAAAATTTTCCTAAAGCCCAAGTTTGATCCCGGGACCTCATAGAAGTTCCCTAACCTTCCAAAATCACTCACCTAATAGGTACAACTTGAAATAATGTTGTTCTCATAATCCCAAAAATTTTAAAACGCTCTTACGCTCAAGGCCCAATGGGCCCAATCTTACTAGGCCCAAATTTAGGTCGTTACAATTCTGCCCCCTTAAAGAAATTTCGTCCTTAAAATTTCCAACTATCTAGTAGCCGCACAATACCGATTATACCACTATGCTTCTACTACGCACTCTAATCCTAATTGCGACCTAAGTAAATAGTACATTACAGATAAAGTACGTACCAATATCTACCTACAGTATAACAATTTAAAACAGATAGGAGAACTTACTTGGTTTGACGATGGAGACTCGGTGTGCCACACAAAAATCCTCTAAAACCACTTTAAAATCATTTGTAAACATGTTTAAAATAGAAACTAAAGCCTATTTCACAGCCCGAGTTTTATAATCGGGCTTTGATACCACAAAATGTAACACTCCAAACCCGGCTGAGAAGTTAGGTCTGAATCTGGCGTGTCACATTGAGGTGTTTTTTTAAAATCGATCTTTCACTGAAAACCCCTCTTGATATTTAAAAACTAAAGTCCCAGTCTGCGATTGTTATTAATAATCAACATTTATTAAGAAGTCATTACCTTCAAAATCTTGTTTGTTGCGGAAGCTTAATTTAAAACAACTGACTTATAAAACATAATATTTACAACTTGGTTACTAAAACGTAGTGTTTTGAAAATAGATATTATTTTGGAAAACCATGATTCAATGTTGAGTAGATTTAAAACATAATAAACTAAAAATCCCAAACTATACCAGAATTTAAGAGAGGCCATATTACAACCCAATAAAAACGATTTAATAAAGTAAAGTAGAATACTAAAATCCAAAACTGCCCATAGTGTGGCCACCTCTGAGTCATCTCACAAAATGTAACACCCCAAACCCGGCCTAGAAGTTAGGCCCGAATCTGGCGTGTCACATTGAGGTATTTTTTTAAAAAATTACGTTTTCATGGAAATCCCCTCTTGATATTTAAAAACTAAAGTCCCAGTTTGCGATAGTTATTAATAATTGACATTTATTAAAAAGTCATTACCTTCAAAACCTTGTTTGTTGCGGAAGCTTAATTTAAAAAAACTGACTTATAAAACGTGATATTTACAACTTGGCTGCGAAAACGTAGTGTTTTGAAAATAGATATTGTTTTGGAAAACCGTAATTTAATGTTGAGCAGATTTAAAACATAATAAGCTAAAAATCCCAAACTATACCAGAATTTAAGAGAGGCCTTATAAGAACCCAGTAAAAACAATTTAATAAAGTAAAGTAGAATACTAAAATGCAAAACTGCTCATAGTGTGGCCACCTCTGAGTCCTCCAATACGTCGAACCACCTACTGAGGGTTACCTGGAAAAATTAAAAGAGGGGGTGAGTTTGCGAAAACTCAGTGTGTACAACCCTCATCAGTAAAAACATGCATCACAATAATTCGAGCCGAAGCCCATTACAATAAAGGTGGCAATTGGGCCTTAGCCCAAAATAGGCTCGGTTGGGCCTTAACCCATATCATATGTCACATATCATAAATATCTGGGCCTAAGCCCATCTCAATATTAAAATCCATAAATGCAATGCATTAATGCCCATGCCAACCCTACACTCCATCTCTTGTCCAACCGTGCACTCCTGTGGGGATTTAATCGACCTACCCATTCGTACACTCTTTTTTAGCACCGGCTACGACAAGTTATCGGTATAGCATGGCTACTCAGTGGATAAAAAGCCTTCGGTGGATCCACAGTCATCAAGCGACCATACGATCCTATTAGCACTTCCTCCATATTAATAATCCTATTCCCATGCAACATAATAACACATGAATGCATCATACAATAATAAACATACCATAATAATCATAAATCGCATACAAGAATAACCATATAACATATAGGGGCATTTCTGTCATCTTGCCCTTTAGGGGCATATCAGTCATTTTACCCATCAAGGGTATACCGGTAATTTTTACAAACTAGGGGTATTTTAGTAATTTTGCAAACCAAGGGTATTTCAGTAATTTTGTAAACAAGGGTATTTTGGTAATTTTACAAAAAAGGGGTATTTCGATAATTTTACAAATCAGGGGTATTTCGATAATTTCACAAACCAATGGTATTTTGGTAATTTCACAAACCAGGGGTATTTTGGTAATTTCACAAATTAGGGGTATTTTGATAATTTTGCAAATCAAGGGTATTTCGATAATTTTGTAAACCAAGGGTATTTCGATAATTTTGCAAACTAGGGGTATTTCGGTAATTTTGCAAACTAGGGGTATTTCGGTAATTTTGCAAACCTAGTGTATTTTGGTAATTTCGCAAACCAGGGGTATTTCGATAATTTCGCAAACTAAGGGTATTTCAATAATTTACCCATCGAGCGTACTTTGACAATTTTGCATTTAACAGCCTTTCCAATGGCTTGCTGCCGCCCCGAGCGACTTAGATAACCTAAATGGTCCTAACGGTGTAAATGTGCCTGAGGCCCTTATTCAGCCCACGTGGGCCCACACGCTCGTGTGGCCCACTTAGCCCAAATCTAGTCACAGATACGAGATTCCCATAGTCCAGTTCACTATCTACTACACAATCATATAATTTATTCATATGGGCCCACGACCCATTGGGCCCATCGTGGCCCAAATAGCCTAAACGCACAAGAACACTCAAGCTGGCCTCAACTATCGCGTCGAAGCTCCCACACGTTCGCTCGCATGCTCGTGTGGCTACCATCGTCGTGTGACCGGTATTTTGGCATTTTTCGCTCTACTGCTAGAGTAGAGAGAATACACACCTGATAGGAGTCTGAAGCTAATCTGCGCTCTGAATGCTCCAATACCCAAACGCCAATCAAGCTATGTTTCCTCTCTTCATAGACAGCTCCATTTATAGTCAGCTTCTCACCTTCCCTCTTGCTATCTTTCCAAAGTGGGATCCCTCCGTCAGTAGAGTTCAAATCCAACTCAAACTCTGGCCGTCCAATCCACAAAATAAATACTCCCCTACTTGTCATGAGATTTGAACCCAGGCTCCCTTGCACCCTTAATGACACCTTGCCACTAGACCACTCACTTTCTTGTGCCCAACATCATGCACAACTAAATATAAATCTATGGGCCAAAGTCCAAGTTCACTTAAAAATAAATCAAAATGAAATGCCAGCGCCAAGGCTTGAACCTTGGACCCCTTACTTCCTTGTGGTGTCGCCTCCTTGTCTCCCATGTGGCGTCACTTTGCCACCACAACATAAGCTCTTCTTATGTCATTTTTCTCCACATTTTATTCTTAAAGCGTACTTACTAACTCTTAGGGTTTTATTCATCTAAAACCAAAATTTTCCTAAAGCCCAAGTTTGATCCCAGGACCTCATAGAAGCCCCCTAACCTTCCAAAATCACTCATCTAATAGGTACAACTTGAAATAATGCCGTTCTCATAATCCCAAAAATTTTAAAACGCTCCTAAGCTCAAGGCCCAATGGGCGCAATCCTACTATGCCCAAATTCAGATCGTTACAATATGGGTTAACTGACGACCTTGATGAAAATTCTAAATTTATCAAGACAATAACAGTAGAAGGACTCAATCAAGTTCTTCTAGAATTATTCGTGGAAGAGACCAAATGGACAGCCTCTCAGAATGTCTGCTACACCATTGATCATGATTCTTTGAAGCCTCATTGTAGAGTTTGGTACAATTTTCTTAAATCTCACCTTAGTCCTTCAACTCATAATTCTACTTTTTGGAAGGAACGCATGTTGTTGCTGCACTTTATTATGACTGGCAGAAAGATAAATGTTGGAAAAATTATTTTTAGAGAAGTTCATTGTTGCGTCTAAAAGAATGTAGGCACCATGAATTTTCCATCTCTCATAACTGCACTTTGTCAACGGGTCAATGTCCTTATCCAGTCAAATGAAGACAAAATCCCTAACAAAGGAGCCATCTCAAAATATATTGCCAAGAGATTTTCAGAGGAAGAAGTGCCACGGCATCTTGGTTCTACACCAACCTCTTCTCTAACTATTGATACCCATGCCACTCCATCCACATCTCATAGTGATTTCAAGTAGCAAGTGCTTGGTGTTCTTGAGATGTTGAAACAATAGTTTTGTTAGATGGAAAAGCAACAAATGGGGAAAGCTATTGATCTTAGTAGGGCTCATGAAGAAATGACTTTATTTTGGGGGTATGTCAGACAATGATAATGCCATCAAGAAATCTCTTTAGAAAAACTTTACCTGGACCATGCCTGTATTCCTACTTTTCCCAAAGAGTTGTTATCAGACCTAGAGGATAAAGATGAGGATAAAGTTTAGGGTGAAATTGAAGCCGCTGTGATGGACACTACCGCACAACAGACCACTGCAGAAAAGAACAAAAAGATAGAGGGAAAGGAAGAAAAATAGAATCGGTGAACATTGAGTTAGATAAGGAATGAGATAACATGAATAAAACTTCTGCACCACAGGAACCTGCTATAGCACCTCAAACCATTACACCCATGCTAGAACAGGATTGTGCAATTAATGAACTAAATGATGATCTCATGAAATCGATGATGATGAAGAAGAGGTGACAATCAATCATCTAAAATAGAAGCAACACTACAAGCACACTGCCAGGAAATCCACCCAATCCAACTAAAGTAACACAATTCCTTTCCAAGTTTTTGATTTTAATTTTCGTTTGCATATTTTTTTTCATTGTTACATTCAATTTTCATGCATTCATAATTGTTTTCATTGCATTTTCTACATATCTATTTGTTTTTGCACAAGTAAAATTTTGTGTCTGATCATGCATTGACGGTAATGCATCCCTTAGGGGGTGTGTTGCACATATTGCATGTATAAGATATTTTGTTTGAACATTAGATCAATTTTTCTTTCATTTTACCATGACATACAAATGCTAAATGACTATTAGACCATGAGAACTATATTGTTATCTATGATGTTCAATGAGGATAATGACTCTTCAAACTGTGAAAAATGTTATAGTTGATTAGGTATGTTTAGCTTAGGATAGTTGTGTGAAAAATGATGCCTAAACGTAGAATGACATAAGTATAATCACAATTCAGGAAGAAATATGTTAGCCAATGATTCCTCGACAAGAAGCACAAAGAGTTTTTAGAACTAAAATAGGGTCGTATGACTGTAGCTGAGTACGAAAGAGAATTTGCGTGACTCAGCAAATATGCTCAGGAATGCGTACCATCAGAAGCTATTATGTGTACCCTATTTGAAGATGGTTTAAATGAAGATATCAAGTTGCTGGTTAGGATTTTAGAATTGAAAGAATTTCTGGTTCTAGTAATCGCGCACATATAGCTGGAAAGCTTAATAAAGTGAAAAAAATCAGATTATGAGGCTCGTGATATGGGTAAACGACCTATGAGAAGGTCATTTTCTTCTCCATCAAAGAAATCAAAAGAATTTCATAGTCATACATCAGCTTTAGTAAGATTATTGGGGAGAGATAAAGGAAAGCAACATTCAAGTTCAAGACCTCAGGCTATATCTGTAGCGTGTGTGGGTGGTTTCAAAAATAGCAAACCTAAATGTCAACAATGCAATAGAGAACATTTTGGGGAATGCAAATTAAGAGATGAATTGTGCTTCAAATATGGTTCTTACGATCACTTTCTTAGAAACTACCATGAAAGATCAGATAAAGAGAAAGCTTAGAACACTTGTTCGAGTAATACTGCTTCAAGAGGGAGACCACCCTGAAATAGTGGCAATGCGGGTAATAGTCAAAGTGGAATGAAAGATTTACTACTAGATCTGAGGCACGGGCACCTGATGTGATCACTGGTACATTTTCTATCTTTGATACTAATGTTAATGCTTTGATTGACCCGAGGTTAACACACTCATATGTATGCACAACTTTAGTGTCGGATAAGAAAATACCTTTTGAGTTTATTGAGTTTGTGGTCAAAGTAAGGAATCCTTTAGGTCAGTATGTGTTAGTTGATAAAGTTTGTAAAAACTATCCTTTGATGATTCGGGATTGTAACTTTTCAGTTGATTTGATGTTGTTACCATTTGATGAGTTTGATGTGATTCTGGGTATGGACTAGTTAACTTTGCGTGATGCTGTTGTGAACTTTAGATGGAAGCATTTTGTGTTGAAATTTCAGAATGGTGAAAGGATCCGAATTGAATCAGATAGAATTGATGATACATCTAATGTGATTTCAGCTATGTCGGCACAGTAATATGTCAGAAAGGGTTTTGAGGCGTATTTGGCCTATATATTTGATTCCAGGGTTTCAGAGTTAAAATTAAAGTCAGTTTTGACTGTATGTGAATTCTCATATGTGTTTCTAGAAGAGTTACCAGGGTTACCGCCGGTCAGAAAAGTTAAATTTTCTATTGAATTAATACCAAGAACTTTTCTGATATTGATAGCTCCGTATAGAATGGCACTTATAAAATTAAAAGAGTTGAAAGCATAGTTGCAAGAGTTGACAGACAGAGGTTTGTTCAGCCTAGTTTTTCTCCCTAGGGTGCTTTTGTATTATTTGTTAAGAAAAAGGATGGATTTGATGAACAGAATATTTAGGCCGTATCTAGATAGATTTGTTGTTGTGTTCATTGATAACATTTTGATCTATTCCTGAGATAAAATAGAACATGCCCAACATTTGCGAATAGTTTTGTAGACTATGCACGAAAAATAATTGTTTGCTAAATTTAACAAATGTGAGTTCTGGCTCTAAGAAGTTTGATTTTTGGGACACATTGTATCGGGAGATGGTATTAGGGTTGACTCGAGTAAAATATCAGCTATAATCGACTGGAAGCCTCTGAGAAATGTTTCAGAAATCAAAAGTTTTTTGGGTTTATCAGGATATTATCAGATATTTGTTAAGGTATTTTCGATGATCACTATGCCATTGACAAAGTTGCTTCAGAAAGATGTCAAGTTTGAATGGTTTGAAAAGTGTCAGTAAAGCTTTGATCAGTTGAAAGCATTGTTGACTGAAGCCCCTGTGTTAGTTCAGCTAGAGTCTAGTAAGGAATTTGTGATTTACAGTGATGCTTCGTTAAATGGTTTGGGTTGTGTTTTGATGAAATAGGGAAAAGTGGTAGCTTATGCTTCTCAACAGTTGAAACCACATGAGAAGAATTACCTGACTCATGATTTAGAGCTTGCAACTATTGTATTTGCTTTAAAGATTTGGTGGAACCATTTATATGGAGAAAAATGTCATATCTTTACGGATCACAAAAGCTTGAAGTACTTGATGTGACAGAAAGAACTAAATTTGAGACAACATAGATGGTTGGAGTTGTTAAAAGATTACGATTTGATCATTGACTATCATCCAGGAAAAGCTAATGTTGTTGCTGATGCTTTAAGTAGAATATCTTTATTTGTTTTACGAGCTTTGAACAGTCAGTTGACATTGATTGATGATAGTTCTATTGTAGCTGGATTAAAAGCTAGACCGACGTTTTTGCAATAGATTTATGAGGCTTAGAAAAGTGATGTAGAATTTATCACAAAATGGGAACAGATTGAGGCAATACTTGATTCAGACTTGTATGTTGATTCAGATGGTAGTTTCTATTTTAGAAACAGAATATGTGTTCTAAGGAATTCTGATGTTATTCAAAAGATTTTACAGGAAGCTCACAAAAATAAGTTATCAATACATCCTGGTAGTAACAAAATGTACGGTGAT
Organism: Gossypium rotundifolium; assembly: GCA_025506655.1. Classification (NCBI taxonomy): domain Eukaryota; kingdom Viridiplantae; phylum Streptophyta; class Magnoliopsida; order Malvales; family Malvaceae; genus Gossypium; species Gossypium rotundifolium. The sequence goes on along the minus strand of CP106724.1, from coordinate 164,834,134 downwards.
TTGAAATAGATGTACTGGTGGCTAAGTATGAAAAGAGAGATTTCAGAGTTTGTATTAAAATGTTTGATCTGTCAGCAAGTTAAAGCCGAGCATCATGTACCTTCTAGTTTATTATAGCCTATGATAATTCCAAAATGGAAATAGGAAGGAGTTACGATGGATTTTTTGTCGGGATTGCCTCTATATCCACGAAAGAAAGATGTTGTTTGGGTTATTGTGGATCGTTTAACTAAATCCACACATTTCATTCCAATAAGTATAGATTATCCACTTGAAATGATGGCAGAATTGTACGTTTATGATATTATTAGACTGCATGGTGTGCCAATGTTTATTATCTCTTATAGGTATATACGGTTTACTTCTCAATTCTGGAGTAAATTACAAGAAGCTTTTGGTACTCGATTGCATTTCAGTACAACAATTCATCCTCAGACTAATGTCAATCTGAGCGAGTGATTCAGGTACTCAAGGATATGCTTCGATGTTGTATTTTAGAGTTTAAGGGTAGCTTGGAGAAATTTCCTCCGTTGGTTGAATTTGCCTACAATAATAATTATCAAACGAGTATTCAAATGGCGTCATACGAAGCTTTGTATGGTTGAAAATGTTGAACTCCATTTTATTGGTCTGAGTTGAATGAGAAAAAGCTATTCAGTGTTAACTTGATTCGAGAAACCGAAAAAAATATTAAAGTAATACGTGACAATTTTAAAGATGCTTCTGATTGTCATAAATCTTATGCTAATTTGAAAAGAAAATATATCAAATTTCAAGTTGGCGACAAAGTATTCCTAAAGTATCACCTTAGAGAAAAGATTTTTTTGGACGAAAAGAAAAGCTTACTCCACGGTTCATCAGACCGTATAAGATAATTAAAAGGATTAGGCCAGTAGCTTATCGGTTGGCTTTACCATCAGAGTTAGAGAAAATCCATAACCCGTTCCATGTATCGATGTTACGGTGGTATCGATCAGACCCATCACATGTGATTTCACTTGTAAACATTGAGATTCAGCTAGATATGTCGTATAGTGAAGAATTGATCATAATATTAGTTTGGGAAGTTAAAGATTTAAGAAATAAACGTATAGCTTTTGTTAAGGTTCTTTGGCAACGTCACAAAATTGAAGAAGCTATCTGGGAACCAGAAGAAGCTATGAAAGTGCAATAGCTAAACCTATTTTTAGTAAGATTTTCAAGGATGATAATTCCTATAGGTGAAGAGTTGTAACAACCTGCTTTTAGTGGTGTTAGAAACAGTGGATCCAGGACCATAATTTTGATGAGTAAATTATTATATTATATTATTTAATTTCTATGGGATTATATTAGGGTCATATTAAAATTTTGTTAAAATTTTTTTATGTTTTGAATAGTTAATGAAGTAAAAAGGACTAAATCATAAAAGGTGTAAAAGTTGAGTTCTATTAGTTAAAAGGGCTAAATGGTTATGGAAATGAATGTTAATGGACTTGAATGGTAAATATACCATTTAAGGTGATAGTGGATGTGCATAGACATGGTTTAAATGAAATTTTGATAGTTTTTAAAAGTTACAATGGTAATTGAATAATTAAACCTAAATTAAATAAAACAAAATTTACTTCATCTTCTCAAAACTCCTTCTTTACTAAAATTTGAAGGAAGAAGTAGCCATTTTAGGGCTTGAAGTTTTGGCTAACATAAATGCTTGCATGGTATGTGATTTTGGTCTCGTTTTTAATGATTTTTATGTTTTTGAGTTCGCTTTAGCATAATCTAGCTAGCCCGGGGGTTAATTCGCAAAATTGTCAAAGCTTGATGGACTTACCATGGATGTTTTTGAACGTGTTTTGATTTTATAGATTATAAATCTTTATTGTGAAATAAACATGTTTTGTTAAGTGATTTTTGCTGAAATTTGGAAATAGGGATTAAATTGTTAAAGGCGTAAATCTATAGGTTTTATTGTGAATTGTTGATAAATATGGGTTGTTCCAAGGTGCCTGTGTCTATGGTTAACATGGATTTAGGCTGAAATGGTTAGATTTTAAGTTATGAGCTTGAGGATTAAATTGTGAAAAGTTAAAGTATTAGGGGTAAATTTATAATTTTGCATAAATATGAGTTATGGATTAATTGAAATTAATTGAAACTAATTGAAACTATATATTTAGATCAAGATAAACCACAGTTGGCCTTAAATTGAGGAAAAGCTAAAGCTTCGGATTAGTTTGACTATACTATTATGCCTTAGTTATTTAGGTAAGTTCGTATGAACTACAATAGTTTTATTGTTAGTCAAATTAACTATTTATTATGTTGTTTAAGTATAATTTAATTTGAATATGAATGTATCATTGCTATGATGAATTGATGGATAACAAGTCTCGGTTGAGCCTTAAGAATTCTTAGGATACAAATGATATGTCATTAAGGGTTTCATGTTTCGGTTGCTAGTCTTGAATTTCCTACCGATGGCTGAGGACATGCATTTGTTAAGGACTCTCCACAGCTCATGTGAGCAGCATTGTGTAGCTTACATGCCGACCCACAGCTCGTGTGAGCATTGATGTAAAGGAAAGGTTATGGTTATATGTAAAGGCACACTATATGTGAGGTTTCCCGAGTATCCGATGTAATTCTGGATGGTTCAACGGGTAAGAAAAGGGAACGAAATGGTAAGTATGCAAATGGATTGAATCATGACTTTATGAAAGGATTTATGAACTAAATGATTTTGGTACATATGGAAATTTACATATCTTATGGTTGATTTCATTTGTATCATGGACAAGTATACTAACTTGTGAGTTGTTGATGTTGCTCACGCTTTTTCTAAGCTTATAGTATTGGTGATGAATTATGTTTAATCTTTGAATTGTATAAATGACATGGTAAGTTATGTTTTAGTTTATACAAGTTTACTAAGCACTCGTTGCTTATGTAGTTCCTTTCATTTGTTTTTTAGATTATCGGAAGCTTGATCGGTTGAAAGCTTGTCAGAGATCTATCACATTATTCAGTAGTCTTTTTGGTAGTTTTGTGTATTTTGGCCAAGGTTAATAATGGCATGCACAGAATGTTTTGTAGTGGTGCTTTGGTATGTTTATGTTTTTAAGATTACGTTTGATTGGTGCACTATAATGTTTTATCAAGTTTTGTCATTTTGGTCACTTGCAAAGGCTTGTAAATAAGGTTCTTCTTGGTATGTTTATAATGGTTTGAAAATGGTTATTTGTGGTATGTTTTGGTACATATTTGAACTAGATTATCATGCATGAAATGATGCAACGTTGGAATGTTTCAATAGTTGATATTTTGATATAATTGTGGTGCCTCTAAATGGCATATTGGTTCGTTGAATTATGGTCTTTGAAATAGCTTCTTTATGTGTGTTTGGATGGTGTTTGAATCCCTTAAATGTGTACCTAAATGGTTTGAATGGTTAGGTATGATTTAGTTTCTAAATTGCTTGATTTTAGGTAATTTTTTGGTTCACACAGCCTGTCACACGGCCGTGTGTCATTTGAGATTTCATAGTGTTCCAAGATAGTGAGTTACACGGCTGAACATACGGCCTGGCACATGGGCGTGAGGTGTAACACCCCTAACCCGTATCCATCGTTGGACTAAGGTTACGAGACGTTACTAGACATATCAGATCAAAACACAAACATTTCATTAACACCAAACATTCAAAACATTCCATAACGAAATATACACACAGGGTCCCTTTAGAAGGTCTATGAGACCTTAAACATGCATTGGGAAGGAGTCAAGATTAAACCGAACACATACAATTTTTTTCAAAAATTAAACATTTTTCAAAGTTACAGAGGTCACATACACTTGTGGGCAGGTCGTGTGCCTCACACGGCATTAGACACATTCGTATGTCCTGACCGTGGCAAAACAAGGCATACATACTGACTTGTCCACACGGCCACAAGACACGCCCGTGTGCTAGGACGTGTGAAATTTAGGGAGGCTACTGACTTGCTCAAACGGCTAGTCACACGCGTCGTGTGTCCAGCCTATGTGGCTTCCTGACTTATTTTGAAATGCAACCATGAGAGACACGGTAGAGGCACATGCACGTGTGCTCAACCATGTTGGAAAATATAGGCCATTGGCAAGGCCAATTTGCTGCCCAAAATTTGGGTCAAACCTACAAGCATCAAACAAATCTCAATTCCTGTCCCAAAGGCATCTAAAAACATACCAAAACATGCACAATTTGACTCTTAACAACATCATTCATTTCTATATAGAAATTCAACTTAATATACCAATTCATAGCATAGATTTCACATCAAAACATATGATTCATACTTCATTTAAAACCATTTCAATTCATAGCATTTCTCATCATATCAATTTCCCAAATCAAACATGAACTTACCAATATAGACCATTTCATTTGGCCAATCAAGAGCACATCAAAACATACCAACTTTTGCATCATATAGCATTAACTAAACTCATCCATAAACACAACACATTTTAAAAAATAATTCAACTCTCTAGCCTATACATGCCATACTTCATTATATACATTTTCAAAAGATACAAAAATATAGTTCAATAGTGTGGTGATGATCCTTAACAATCCCTGAGCTTCCCGTTGCTTTAATAATCTATAAAACAATGAACAAAAACACACACAAAGTAAGCTTTCATAGCTTAGTAAGTCATAAGCAAATAATAATCAAATGAACATTATCATTACATCAACTAGGATGAATCATTCAATCATTAATCAAATACACATTTTTCATGCTTGTTACTCATATACCATCAATGAACAGTATCAAAATATATTAAATTGGCCGAATACACATATATTCATAAGCATGTATAATTCTCACTTTCATAATGCATATTTCATATATTCATCTTAAGTATATACTTACCTTACTTTTCCAAGCATTTAACTTAGCACATACCTGACTTTTTAGCTCGATTTCACATTCGATCTTAACTCTATATTGCCCGTTGAACCATTTGGAATCAATAAGGATACTCAGATAGTCAAAAAACTCATACAATGCCAACGTCCCAGACGTGGTCTTACATGTAATCACGTATCGATGACACTATCCTAGACAGGGGCTTACACGAATCAAATACGATGCAATGTCCTGACATGGTCTTACACATAAACACAAGTTGATGCCAACATCCCAGACATGGTCTTACACGAAAAAACATATCGAAATCCTATGTCATGACATATGTATCCTAACTATTCCTAAGGTTTGTACAGGGCTTTCGGACGTCGTAACTCAATCGATTCAAGCTCGTAGACGATTCTTCCACACTTTTACCAATTCGGCATTCACGTATATTTACAATTAATAATACAATTCGGTACAAATAAAATATATACAATCAAATTTAACAACATTTATTTACTTATGAACTTACCTTGGACAGAGATGAACGAACCGAGACAACTATTCGACAACTTTTGATTTTCCCCATCTAATTTTGATTTCTTATTTTCTTGATCTAAATTAATACAAATTTAACTTATTTAATCACATATTCAATCAAATTCATCCAAAAACACATAAATGCCTAATTAACACTTTTGCCCCTAACATTTCACATTTTTCACAATTTAGTCCCCATTTCACAAAACACAAAATAATCAAAATTTGACTACACTATAGCTTGTCCGAATGTTAATTAAGCTCATATAAGTCCACACATTTCATTTATTTCACATTTTAGTCCCTCAAAATAACATATTCACAAATAAGTCCAATTTACTCAAATTCATCAAAAAATCCAAAGACAAAACATATTAATCTATCACATATCTTTTATTTTCCATCATCAAACAAAAACAAAAAACCACAAACTATCATCAATGGCAATTCATGAATACATCATCAAATTCAAAAATTCAAGCATGGGCTAGCTAGTATTCAAAGCAACGATCTCAAAAACATAAAAATTATCAAAAACCAAGCTAAACACATACCTTAATCAAAGAAAATCAAAATCGAACATAGCTTGCTCTTGTTCTTTCTTTTTCCTTTATGTTTCGACCAAAGATGAATAATTTTAAATGTCTTTTTGTTTTATTTTATTAATAATAACTTTAATTCACATTTTACTAAACTAACCTATATAAATTAATAAGAAAACATTATAATATATGCCCCAAACCATCCATGCTATCACACATTGGTAAATTTAACACATAAGGACCCCATATAATAAAAATCATAGCAATATATCACTTTAACAAATAGAAAGTCACTTTCACAATTAACGCGATTAAGTCCTTTGCAAATTAAGCACAAACAATCAAAATTTGCTTCACACATGTCAATTCACATACCATAAACACAGAAAATAATATTAAAATATTTTTATGACTTAGATTTGTGGTCCAGAAACCACTATTTTGACTAGGGTCTAAACCGGGCTGTTACATGTGGAGCATCTCAGTGAGTTACACAGGTAAGGACACGGGATGAGACATAGCCGTGTGTCCCTTGCTCGAAAGTTACAACGCCTAGGGTGATGTCACACGGCCAGCCCACACTGACTGTTTAACCCCTATTTTCAAAATTTTGCAACTTTTTGTTGAAACTTCTATTTTGTTTCAAATTAGTCCCGAATTACCTCAAAGCTATTTTTAGGGCCTCGAAGGCTTGATTTAGGGAAAAAATGCTTATGTTTGATATGTTTTGAATGTGATTTATTTAGAAATTGATTTATTGATAAGATTTTTTTTGCTTGTACAATAATCCTCCGGAACCTTAAGTCGGTGACATAGACGAGCTAGGGGTGTTACAGAGCTTAGTCACAATACTAGAGAGAAATGACTTTGTGACTAAATGATATTATAATTAATTGGCGAAAAGCTTGAACTTAATTATAAATCATTTCAGCCTCAATTGAATATGTTCAATCGGTCCCTCTGCTAGCTCCTTGAAACCAGAAATAAATTGTGTGTTTGAATCGAAATGGATAGAATGAATAGAAATAGAGAAATGGAAAAATGGAAAACATTCAATAATGATTATGGTTTATTTCGAATTGGGGAAATGGAATCATTTGGAAATGAATGTGGTTTTCTCGATAATTATTATGGTTTTCTTCGAAATGAAGAAATAGAATCATTTGAAAATGAATGTGGTTTTCTCAAAATGGAAATGAAAATGAGAAATGATTCATTTGTAAGTGAACATGGATTACTTAGAAATAATCAGAAGAATGATTTTAATTTTTTTACCTATTTTAAAGCTCAGAAATGAAAATAAACCATTCGATCATAGTGAACAAGTTGAATGGTGAAATATTGAATATATTTTCTCAGAAATTTTACCAGGGGTAAAATTGTCATAATTTTACTAAGGGTAAAATTGAGATGAGAAAATTATTTAATTGAATATAAATATTTAATTTTTATTTTGGGAAATAGAAAAAAAATATTAGGTTGAATCAAATTGTAAAGTATTGGGCTAAAAGCCCTAGAAGTACTTATATTTGGACCTGATATGGAAGGGGCCCAAAAGCCCCAATACTCCTGCTTTAAGAAAGAGAACATTTTCCTGCACTAAGAAGGAGGAAGTTTTCTAGTTCAAATAAATTTCTCTAATTCAACAAGGGTTCTACCTTCTCTCCCTATAAATAGATGGCGCCAATAGAGCTATTTACACAAATTTAAGATATTGTTACTCTATTGAAAAATAGAGAGAATTTATTCTCAACTATTAAATATATTTTTCGGAATAACAATTCAATTAGTTTCTATTTGAGAACAAAATTTTTCTTTCCACATAGAAGAGAAGAATTTTTTAGTTTTGTGTTTTGATTCAATTGGTTCAAGCCCACACTCGAACTAGTTCATGGTATGAGAATAGCAAAGAAGATCGTTCGGTGAAAGTTGGGAATGACGAGGATCCGTTTATCCAAAACACAAGTACGAATTTAGTCTAGGGTTTATTGCTATAAAAATCGCAAACCAGGTCGATTTTTAAAATTTTTATTTTCCACTGCGTGAGAAAGCTATTTTCAAATCGGATGTTTTCCAACAAGATTTGCAGGCTTTAGGTTCAATTACTACATGGGTGGAGCTCGTAGGAAAATTCTTGACATAATTCTTTTTGCCAAGTAAAATGGTAGAGATGAGGAGAGATATCATGAACTTTTGGCAAATGGAAGGCGAAAATCTCTATGAGGCGTGGGAGCGATTTAAGTTGTTGCTATAGAAGTGTCAATATCATGGAATGCATGACTATTTGTAGATGCAGATATTCTACAATGGTTTGGATGGAAACCTAAGGTCCAAGAGAGGCCTTCATGAATAAAACTTATGCAGGAGCCTATTAGCTTATTGAGGACATGGCTACGAACTCATATATGTGGCCAACTGACAGGTTTTCATACAACTTAAGACCACCAGAGGTGAAAGTCGTACAAGAGGAGGATAAATATCAATAGACCTTTAAGAAGTTAAATCATTTGGAGATGAGTTCTAACCTACCCCCGATGATAGAACCATATCTTTCACATGGCAATTACCCTAAAAGCGAAACCGAGGAGGTTAATTATCTAGGAAATAGGGGTGGAAATCTCTATTCCAACACTTATAATTTGAGTTGGAAAGATCACCTAAATCTGAAGTGGGGAGGCAACCAAAGAGGGAATTTCAATCAGAACACAAAAATTCCTCCTTACAAACCACCCCATATGGCGAATTATCAGGAGTACGAGTAGTGGTAAAAAACTAATGAGCCTCATACACCCAAACTGAAAGAAGAACTGGAATCATTTAGGGTTGATATTCGATAATTAACAACACTAATGACTCATATTTAAAAGTATATGAACAGTCCCATGGCAAATTTAGAGGCTCATATAAGTCAGCTGATGAATTCTCCTCAAACGTTTGGGAGCATCTCGAGAAACAAAAAGAATAATACTAGGAGAGATGGAAAGGAGTAAGTGAAAGTAATTACACTCTACTCGGGCACAGTCCTGGACAACGCGAGTACTCTAGCTCTGAAGGAATTAAATAAAGATGAAATTAATGATCTTGTAGATGACTTCCCAAATGATGATAAGACTCAAAAGGTAGAAGAAGTAGCTGAGCCAGAAACAAAATCAAGTGTTGGTCCAAATGCCAAAAAATGTACCATTCCCGTTGAGGATCAACTACAAGATGAAAAGGGGAGAGGATGAATTTGTAATTTTTCTTAACCTTTTTGAAGTCCATGAATGTAAATTTTGTAATACCCCTATCCCGTTTTCATTGCCGGATTAGAGTTACAGAGTGTTACTAAGCAAAACAAAACATTTCACTACTCAACAGACATAATTTTACAAATAAATGCTAGCAATTTTCAAATAATTTAATTAATAACATACATACACATATAGGACTTAAATTGAGCATATGAGGCCTTAAAAATAGTTTGAGAACAATCTTGGATAAAATTGGAACAAATTAGAAAATTTAAAAAAAAAAAAACATGAAAACTTGGGAAACAGGGGTCACACAGCCGTGTCCCAGCTAGATTGTTCGCCCATGTGAGTATTCGAAGTAAGATCACACGAACGTGTCATAGGCCGTGTGCTAGAATGTGTGTGTATTTCAACTTGGGTCACATGGCTGTGTCACAAGCTGTGTGCCAAACCGTGCAACAAATTATTTTGAGACACACAGTCGTGTCTCAAACCGTGCTAGACATTGGTATGGGCCACACTGCTGTGTCTCAAGCCGTGTGTATCTTTCATCTAATTTTAAAATCACACACGACCGTGGGACAACCCATGTGCATCATATGTAACCCCTAAAACAAGCCAAAGCAAGCCTAATTCTTTCCCATCAAGACACCCCATTTCCACAAGCCTTAACACAACCAAACCATATAGCAATATACTCAAAATGTACCCTTTCAAAAAACCTATAAGACCTAACCAATATGTCATTCAAAGGCACCACAAATCACACACCAATTCAATTCAATTACAAGGTTGCAAACACTTAATAACCTTATCATTATCTAGCCATTCATGTCCAAATCACCAACCTACATGAATAAGGTATAACATACTCAACAAATAACCACTTCAAAACATCACCATTACATATTTACATAACTTAGGATCAACTTAATTATAGCCAACACAAGTATACAGCAAGACCAAACATAATACTAGCCATACCATACCAAAAATGACTTAACAATTTACATATTCACAAAAATACAGCTACATACATGCCACCTCCCAAAATGAAAAACAAAAACTACCAAGATGGCGGGATAGTGTGAGCTCCAAATCGATCCGTCTGGTCAGCCCACAAATTTGGCAACTACAAAACAACATAAATAAATCAAGTAAGCTAAAAAAGCTTAGAAAGTGGAACGATGGAAATATGCAAGTGTACACAATCGCAAAAAGTAATAAAGTGACAAGTAAATGTCGAGTTATCGTACCTACAGGGACTGAAAAGAATTATTTATGAATGCAATTAAAAACATTTTGGTGAAGAAATATTTTGATTTTGAGGAAGTGATTAAAAACTAGAATTTAACTAAGTAAAATTAAATAAAATAAAAATAAAAGTTCCAATGCACGATTTCAAAAGATGATTTTAATCAAGATGACATAATTGTGTTAGATTAATTACATTTCTTAACTTAGAATTACTAAACTCATGTTCATGTTGTTATGAATAAAATCACAGCAACTCGGTAATTTGTTAACTACTGCTCATACATACTTATTAAATTAACTAATCTCTTAAACATTTTCCAATGCTAATTCAAACAATTAATCAATCTTCATAAGCACATGAAAGATTAAGTGAGGTAACAATGTATTCCTACCTTGAAACAGTTTAATCACAATAATCTTGCAATTTATGCAAGGCAAATGTACCGTCTAATACAGTCGCTAATTTAACCCTCAACTACCTTAGAAGATTAAACATGTGCTGATTAAGTATTTCATCAATTAATTATAATTTCAACATGATTAAATAATTAATTCATTAGTTACTTTACAATTATAATGAAAGAATATTTAATCATGATTTTACTTAATCAAACAACTTACCAAGGCCTATAACAACACAAACGCAATTTTAATAACTTAAGTGAACAAAATGCAATCAACCTAACACGAATTAAATTTAAGCCATGTTAATTAAATTAAACATATCGACATCACAAGTATTCATAGACATGTTCATAACAACAGCAATAAAAATTAAGGGATAGGGAACTAGAATCAAATCTGGTGTTTCTCTGAAGCTTGACTAGTTTGCTCCACTCCTCCTTCTCCTCTTGTTCTTGTTGAACTGAGGCTTCTACGAGCACTTGAATAATTCTTACAATGGTGGTTGAAGGGATCTTTTCAAAGAGGGGAAATCGGCAAGGGAATGGAAGAGGAAAAAGAGAACAAATGAAGGGGTTTTAAAGAGAGAAAGTGAGAGAGAAGTGAAGAAATGAAAGGATGAGAGGTGTGTTTCAAATGAGCATCCAAGGGGGTATTTATAGGTTGATTATCCTGATAAAAATAGAATAAATCAGCAGCCATAGAATCCCCCCATGTTCGGCCACCTGTGTGGCAAGTTTGAAGGTTTCAAACTTGCTAAATTTAGCTAGGGGAAAATCTAGAAAAGCTTGATAAGTGGAGGGGCTTGAATGTAGGTTCAAGGAGACTTCAAGGGCTGTTTTGCAAGCCAAATAATCTGATTGGGTCAGCATGTGGGACGATTTTGGGCAACCCATTGCTCGGTTGGACCAGTCTTATCGATTTAGCACAATTGGGCCTATTTTCATAATTAATTAATAATAAATATTTAACCCAAAATAAATTGGATTAAAATTAAAAATAATTATATTATGAATTAATATTCATAATTTGGACCATCTTAGGCTAAAAAATTAATTCGCCTCAATGCTTCAAAATCACTTCTCGGTTTTGTGCTTCTAGTAGTGTTTGCTGAGCCAATTTTCGCCCTTTGTGTGAATTTCTCGAAAATAAATTAAAATAAATCAAAATTTCTTATAAAATTAATTAAAATTCAACATGTTAATAATTTAAGTACAGTTTAATTATTTTATAATTATTATATATTTTTTGACAAGAATTACTACGAAATTGAATGAATTTGAGTTAAAAAAAGGTATGAAAAAGTGTGTATATTTTCGTGTTTCCACACCCCCAAACTTAATTAATTGCTCGTCCCAAGAAATGAAAAAATTGAAAATAATTTCTTGGAAACACCTTTGAAAAATTCCTTCAGAACAACACTCTTCCCAAAATTATGAATTTAGTATACTTATGCTCAAGAACAAGAATTTTGATATTTATGTTACTGAAGTATACATATCATTCAAATTAATCTCAATTATTATTATGATAGCAAAAATAAACTAAATTCTTACTTAATAAAGACATGTTAAATCCCTACCAATTTGATTTTATTTCCTTATTCAAGATTAAGCTGCAATCATTAAGTTTAATTTATGCCTTTCATATGTTAAACATAGCAATTTCTCTCCACTAATATAGGTAGCACAAAAACTTGAATCAATAAGTCTTTTAAATAGGTTGTAACGTGGCTAGGCTAGGGGTAGGTAAAAGGTAGATAAATTTAGGCTAAAAACCCTAGACTCAGCTTAAATCGGACCTTCAGAATAATTACCTTCAATACACCAACTTATTTTGCTTTCACATGCTCTTTTGTACATTTATTTCCTTCGAGTACATATGCTCTTCTCTTTTCTTTTCTTTTCTTTTTCCCTTTTTTTATATAAGCATTTTGTTGTATGTACTACAATTTTGAGCATTTGATACTTCTTTTCAACTCCCCCAAAATTATTTTCAAAGAATATTCTTAATAGAACTGAGTCTAATGTTTGGGACAATTTAAAGGTAATTAATAGAAAAGTGATGGCCAAATATTGCAAGGGTTCAAATTAAATTAGGCCATATAGTCTCAGAATTAGGTTTCAAAGGATAAAAAATCATCAAGGTTGGCTTGAAAGGCTCAAACGATCCAAACAAAAGTTGCCTAAATCATTTTCAACATTCCATGTGTAACGCCCCAAACCCGGCCTAGAAGTTAGGCCTGAATCCAGTGTGTCACACTAAAAAGTTTTTCGATAACACATAAAGAAAACATGTCAAATGAGATAAAAAAAATGTTAGATCCTTTTCTATTCGTACAAAAATAGATGCTGATTTGTTAAAATCAAGAAAATCAAGTTTGACTTGAGATATTTAATAAAATACTACTAATTTTGAAGATTGATCGGTTAAATTTGAAGTAATAATTTTATAAAACTGTGACTTTTGGAAATATCGTTGATAGTTCGAGGAAATTTTCGTATTAAAAATATTTGTAAAAGTTTATTTTGAAATTCATTTGTTAATTGATTTTTGAAAACCTTTATTATGATTATAGAAAATCCCATTTAAAATAATTTGAGTAAAATATAAACACGTCAAACATAAAGCAAAATAAAATAATCCAGAGGCCTTATTACAACATATAACCCAAAATAGTGAAGTAATAAAGTAAATAAAGTAAGAAACTAAAGTCCAAATAAAACCATTTCTGAATTATGGCCTACACCGAGTCATCCACGGCCCCAAGTCCTCGTCACTGAGCATTACCTACAAGGGTTAAGAGAAGTGGGGTGAGTTACAAGAACTCAGTGTGTAACCCACTTACTATTGTCCATTGGGCCAAAAATCCAATTTAGTATTTATTGGGCCAAAGCCCAATTACAATTATAACATAATAACATGTATATAATATGCATGTGATATGCACTTCCCAAACCAAACCTAATTTCCATCCGCTACACACCACCCGTACCAACCAGCACACCTGTGGGGAGCTTTAGTCACCCACCCCGCCAATACACCAAAATAGGTAGTAAGCCATTTATATCAATTTGTGGACAAGTCACCAGATTTACAGAGTTTACATGGCATTACCATTTTTCATATTTGTGGTAGAGCCACCAGATTTATGTAGCAAAGGTACCAGACAGATTGTGACAGAGTCACCAGATTATGTGGCAGAGTCACCATAACTTCTCTTCATCATATTTTCCCATCCCACGCAAAATTATGTATATGCATCGTACATATCAAATCAAAATCTTTACAGTATAACAACGATAATTAAAAATTCAAAATTTATTTCCAATACTAAGGCCCATTTATCACATATCAATTCATCCCATTTTATCAAATTATAACATCAGCCCATATAACAAATTATCACATTGGCCCATATAACAAATTATCACATTGGCCCATATATCGAATTATCAAACGGCCCATATAGCAAATATCAAATGACCCATATAGCAAATTATCAATCGGCCCATATAGCAAATTATCAATTCAGCCCATTAAGCAATTTCGTTTTTCGGCCCATTAACATTTTACAAATCGGCCCAATAGGGGCATTTTCATAATTCGGCCCATAAGGGCATTTTCGTAATTTGGAAATCGTGCCCGCTAAGGGTAATTTGGAAATCTTACCCACTAAGGGTATTTCGGTAATTTACCCTCTAAGGGTATTATGGTAATTTCGTAACCAAGGCTTAACTACTAATTTTAGGCATACAAGTTTGGAACGATCCATCTGCGTCATACTGACTAAATTGACTATAACTCATGTTAGGAATCTCAAAATCTAAATCCGTGAATTTTTCCTGAAACTAGACTCACATTTCTCCTTACCACAATTTTTCCAGAATTTTTACCTTAACCATTTAGTACAGTTTATTTCTTAAATTTCCCTTGTGTCACTATCCAACGATTCTAACCTCTCTTAACCAAAATCCAAATATCTCACTGTACAGTTTTCATATACTGCTCCCACTTGTCTCTATTAATAATAGGCTCACCAAGGAATCCATACATATAAATATGTCCCATAATTCACTTTTTAGAATTTTATACGATTTTTCCAAGATAGAATAGAATACCCCAAAGTCATTCAGAACCAGTCTCACTAAAATTAACGTATCTCAGAATATAATATTCCTTTTCCTTCTCCGTTTCTTCCATATTGAAGTAGAAACAGTAATATTTAATCTGATATCTTACTCACTTTGTAATTCCTTTTATTCAATTTTTCGTGATTTTTCAAATATAGGTCATTGTTTCTGACCAAAACTATTTTATTAAAAAAACATGATTACCACTATGAGAATACGCACGTCCGAGTGATCACGGATGCCGGTTATCGGTTTTCTTCGGTATTTCTACCGAATCACAGAATATTTCATGTAAAATTTCAAAGAGATGTGAGACTTACTCACCATTTCAAACATATATTCGGATGGGTATGGGATTACAGACCTTGATTATGAGTTGTGCTTTCTACCGATTTCAACACCTATATTGATAGTTGATAGAAGATTAGTCTCAACTTCGATAATCGTAACTAGAACACTTTATTAGACTAACTCCACTTACCACGACTGTGATCTCCCTCGATGCACCAAGAATCGATCCTACCAACAATATCAATTAACCAACCTTCAATCCGATTAACTCAATAACCAAATAGAGATATCGAATGGACTATGAAAGATCTTTCTTGCCTTAATCGATTATAATCCCGTTTCTCACGATCGTCCTATGAATAGAGATGATTAGGTGATGTTGTGGTATTTGGCCTCCCTCTATATCACTACGAAGAAGAAAATGATCTCTTTTGAGAGAAAGCAATGTGATGGTCTCGGTCAAAATGACCATTATAAAAACCAAAGTATGGATTCAGTCATAAGAGGAGAAAATAAAACATTGGAAAGAATACTTACCGATTGCTTAAGGAATGAGAAAGAAAGAACGATGGAAAGGTTTCGGTTATGGAGGAGAATGAACAATGATATTCGGCTATCAAGGAGATTAGACAAAAGATGAATATGTGACCAATTCAAGAGAAGAGAAAATGCACTATTGTGCTAATATGTTTTGGCAAGGAGAGTTGCAAAATGGGAGAGATGACACAAAGTTGTCAAATGGAAATATTGCCAAAACAAAACCAAGACCTTACCAAATGCCAAGGAAAAATTTTCAGCCACCTATCTACCTCAAAACCATCTACATGCATCCCCCCTTAGGATAAGAGTTTGGCCCCCAAGCTTTCCAAAACACCATCCACAAAATAAGCCTCTTGTCCCCCTTACTTACCTATTTCTCTTGATTCCTTTCCTCAACTTCAACCTTGCCTTATTCTTATAGCCACCTTACCAAAAATAATGAAGTCCACCCTTGCCATAAATAGTCCTTGGCCGACACTTAAGGAAAGAGTGCAAAAATAATAGTCAAAATTGCACACAAAGGGATTTGAACCTCTTCCCCAAGGTGCTTCACTTGATGCCATAACCTCTTTACCAATAGCTCATTTATGCTAACCATTTATTCATTTATTTCAATAAGCATTGAAGCTACTTACCATCTCTCCTTAAAGTGCTAAAATACCAAATTTTTCCTAAGGCCCAATTAAACCCGAGACTTCATAGAAACCTCGTAAACTCCAAATTCACTTAACTAAAAAGTCTAATTTGCCATAATGCCATTCTCTTGTTCTCAAAATTTTAAACATTCCTACGCCCAAGGCCCATTGGGCCCAATCCTACTAGGCCCAATTTTGGGATGTTATAATTCTACCCTCCTTAAAGAAATTTCGTCCTTGAAATTTCCAATCAACTACTAAACGTATCGCTCAAATCACATCACTAAGCTTTCGCTGCACACTCTGATCTTAATAACACTAATTCGCTTTCTATCTCTAACCTTGGAAACTCTTCATATCATCAAATATTTAATCCCCAGAAGCAAACAAGAATTTATCACTCATTCATAAAATTTTCTACATTCAAACATCACGTCCAACCAAAACATACCAGACTTGATAGATGGAACAATCCCGAGCCTTATGCTACTTAGACCTGCATCTCAAACATGCTCCTGACCTCCTCCAGCACTCACCTGGATGACTCCTTCCGCAATAATCGCAAGTTGAAAAATTTGGACGTGCCTTGACACGCTTTTACGGAACGAGACTACGATCTTAAAAACCACGATCTCCTTTCTTTTTACAGTCCACAGACCCAACTTGAAGTGCTTCACTGATTCACTTAACCTCCTTCAATACCTTCTTAACTATCTGAGTCAGCTCATCAACCCCAACTCGATCATGAGATCCCGTCTCAGCCACTAACGATGTCTGCGCCTCTCTTTCGGGCACATGCCATGGTGCCAAAGATCTAGCCCTAGCACCTCGGCCTCTACCACGTCTACGTCTACTGCATCCACGTCTTCTAGCACTACTAAGTTAATATAATCTGATTAAGAGTTTTATGAATCATTATGCTATTCGATGTTTATTAAACGATGTTTTATGGAGTATGGGTAGAAAAGTTATTTTCGAGAGTCAAATTTGCATCTTAGAGTCTCAGTCTCTATAGTTTCAACTCCTAAAGCTAACAGTTCTAGAGTATTCTACTTTGTAGAATTTTCGTATCACAAAAATTATAAAATGAAAACAAATACTTACTTGACTTGGTGCCTGATACTCGTGGTGCCATACTTCCTTTAGAACATATATTTATAAATAAAAATTCTAAATAGCTTTGGAAAACGCTTTTGAACCCAAACCATGGCAGAGTTCAGCACCCCAAACATGGCTTAGAAGTTAGGCCCCAATCTAGTGCATCACACTAAAAAGTTTTTCGATAACGTATAAAGAAAACATGTCAAATGAGATAAAAAAATGTTAGATCCTTTTCTATTCGTACAAAAATAGATGTTGATTTGTTAGAATCAATAAAATCAAGTTTGACTTGAGATATTTAATAAAATACTACTAATTTCGAAGATTGATCGATTAAATTTGAAGTAATAATATTATAAAACTGTGACTTTTGGAAATATCATTGATAGTTCGAGGAAATTTTCGTATTAAAAATATTTGTAAAAGTTTATTTTGAAATTCATTTGTTAATCGATTTTGGAAAACCTTTACTATGATTCTAGAAAATCCCATTTAAAATAATTTGAGTAAAATATAAACACGTCAAACATAAAGCAAAATAAAATAATCCAGAGGCATTATTACAACACATAACCCAAAATAGTAAAGTAATAAAGGAAACGAAGTAAGAAACTAAAGTCCAAATAAAACCATTTCTGAAGTATGGCCTACACCGAGTCATCCACGGCCCCAAGTCCTCGTCACTGAGCATTACCTACAAGGGTTAAGAGAAGGGGGTGAGTTAGAAGAACTCAGTGTGTAACCCACTTACTATTGTCCATTGGGGCAAAAATCCAATTTAGCATTTATTGGGCCAAAGCCCAATTACAATTATAACATAATAACATGTATATAATATGCATGTGATATGCAATTCCCAAACCAAACCTAATTTCAATCCGCTACACACCACCCGTACCAACCAGCACACCTGTGGGGAGCTTTAGCCACCCACCCCGCCAACACACCAAAATAGGCAGTAAGCCATTTATATCAATTTGTGGACAAGCCACCAGATTTACAGAGTTTACATGGCATTGCCATTTTTCATATTTGTGGCAGAGCCACCAGATTTATGTAGCAGAGGTACCAAACATATTGTGACAGAGTCACCAGATTATGTGGCAGAGCCATTAGAACTTCTTTTCATCATACTTTCCCATCCCATGCAAAATTATGTATATGCATTGTACATATCAAATCAAAATCTTTACAGTATAACAACGATAATTAAAAGTTCAAAATTTATTTCCAATACTAAGGCCCATTTATCACATATCAATTCGGCCCATTTTATCAAATTATAACATCGGCCCATATAACAAATTATCACATTGGCCCATATAACAAATTATCACATTGGCCCATATATCGAATTATCAAACGGCCCATATAGCAAATATCAAACGACCCATATAGCAAATATCAAACGACCCATATAGCAAATTATCAATCGGCCCATATAGCAAATTATCAATTCAGCCCATTAAGCAATTTTATTTCGGCCCATTAACACTTTACAAATCGGCCTAATAGGGGCATTTTCATAATTCGGCCCATAAGGGCATTTTCATAATTTGGCAATTGTGCCCGCTAAGGGTAATTCGAAAATCTTACCCACTAAGGGTATTTCGATAATTTACCCTCTAAGGGTATTATGGTAATTTCGTAACCAAGGCTTAACTACTAATTTTAGGCATAAAAGTTTGAAACTGTCCATCTGCGTCATACTAACTAAATTGACTGTAACTCATGTTAGGAATCTCGAAATCTAAATCCGTAAATTTTCCTTAAAACTAGATACATATTTCTTCTTACCAAAATTTTTCCAGAATTTTTTCCTTAACCATTTAGTGCAATTTATTCCTTAAAATTTCCCTTGTTTCACTGTCCAACGATTCTGACATCTCTTACCCAAAATCCAAATATCTCACTGTAAAGTTTTCATATACTGCTCCCACTTGTCTCTATTAATAATAGGCTCACTAAGAAATCCATACATTTAAATTATGAAACACCCCAAACCCGGCCCACGGGCCTTGACCGGATCTGGTATGTTTCTAGTTGTAATCCGGTTCAAAATTCTTTTGTGACTTTGGAAAACGATGTGTTTTGAAAGAAAGATTATTTTGGGTTGGGCTCGAGTTGGAAACAAAGTTAATTTTATACCGAAATCCCTTGATTTTAGGTGACAAAACATTTAGAGTTTAATTTATGATAAATTTACTTAGTCTTTAAAAAAATATTTTGTAGCATGATAAATGGAAGTAAAATAAAATAATTCAACTATGGCCTTATTACATCAAATAATTCCCCAAAAAAAAAATAAATTCAAAGTACTTAAAATAAAAAGAGTCCAAAACAAAGTAAAATCTGAACTTCACATGGCCTCCACTAAGCTCTTGCCGACCCGGCCCATCACTGATCGTCACCTGGAAGAAAATGTTCCCCAATGGGGTGAGTGAAACAGACTCAATGTGTAACCAACACTAAAATTTAACAATTCAGGCATACATCCTTATATCACATACATATTCATATAACAGTTAGGAAATAATGATGCAACCTGAACCCAAACCTATATTCCATCCACTACACATCACCCTTACCATCCGGCACACCGTGGGGACTTCTAACTCAACCCTCCATCCCCTGCACACCATCAAGGCAACATCGCAATGACGTGCTCATCGCCCTTATAAAATTCGTGGCATAGCCATCAGATTAAATAATTGTGACTAAAGTCACCACATTCAGATATCGTGGTATTACCACCACTTTCACTACCCTTTCACAATGACCCGTATGCCCATGTCATACAAAACATGCCAAATTTTTGATTCACATTCTTATAGTTTCATATGTGTGTCAAAACAGATACTTATCATAATCCTAGTAAGAGTAGGAAAACGCACCTGAGTACTTTGTACCATAGCATGATACTTTAGCCATATTCACATTCTTATAAACATGCTCATATTAAATATTGCCATAAATCTTATTAAAAGATAGTGTAGGGTACACACCTGATACACTTAGCGGTTTACTTAAATCCCGAAAAGCCCGATCTAAAGCCTTAGATCCTTTAGTTCCTATAATCGGCCAACACTAGGCATATTAGCAAAAAGGCCTATTCGACTAAAAACCCAAATCCCGAAGGATCCTTGCGACAAAAGTCCTTACTTTGTTGCCGTTTTCACCACTAATCAAGTCCTGAAACTTTGTAGTGTTTTATCCTTGCAATTGGCTAGCACCAAATCACCTCATAGGTTAGTTTTCGGCTTTTGAACATGTATGAAATAGATCTAAGTACTAACATAGAGTTTGGCCGAATACTCATGTACACCTACCTTGCGATTGTAAATCCCGAAAAGTGACCTTGGATTATAGTATCTGTTAAATACCTAAAACTTATGTTAGATTAGTTTCTAACATTAAATCATAATACATGGCCCTTGGTCAATACTTCCTTACCTTAGATCTTGATACCCAAAGCTCTCCTTCTTGTAGTCGACTACACACAAAAGACATATTATTATGACATCATACACATTCGGCCATGCTCTAAAAATCAAGACCAACCATTGATTTCGGCACACCCATGAAGAAAGAATAAAACCGATTGCTTAAAGAGGAGATCACTTACCACTATGTCGCTTGAAGAGGCTACAAGAGAAAAGTCGACAGCCCCTCCTTTAGAGATTCGGCTTTTGAGATCAACAATGGTGGTTCGGCACTTAATGGTGAAGAGAAAAACCGCAATAATGGAGAGGGTTTTATGCTTGGAGATTTTCGGTAACAAATAACAATGGTAGATGTAATATCCGGCTATCACTCTTAGTGTCAAAGGATACACGGTTTCAAAGGTATAGAAAGGAATTTGAGGTTACAAGAAAATAAGAAAAAGAGGAGAAGAGTAGAGGAATTTCAGCAAAGAGTTGGATGCTTTTACTAAAAGAAATTCGGCACTTAGCTCCCCTTTCCTATACATGACTGAATTCCTCAACCAAGAGTCCCTTGGCCGACCACCTTATCATTACTTATCACATTCCTCATACTTCTCCTATTATCCCTTCTTTATCACCTTAATAAATTAATCCTAATACATAATCTCTTATCTAGCCAAGTTTTATTAAAAAATAAAGCTCATCTTTTAAGTGCCTCGATGCCGTCCATTACCTCTCCATTTTGACGCCAACAAGCAAAAGAAAAAAAACCCTACTTTTGCCTCCCATGCGACTCGAACCCTGGCCCAATTGCACATGTAGATGGCGTCACATGCTAGGCCCTTAAGTGGCACCTTGTTGCCACTTTGCCAAGCCCAATTGTGTGTCAGATTTCCTTTATTAATTTTCTTAAGGCCCTGTTAGGCTTAGCCCCCTTATTAAAACTTAAAATACAATATTTTTCTAAGGCATTTCTTATTATTCTAAAGTTCACAAATTCCATTATCCACATTCACAACATACTCAAGCATGTTATTTCATATAATTAAGCGTAAATGCATAAGCCCATTTTCAGGATATTACAGTTCTACCCCCTTAAAATAATTTTATCCTCGAAATTACCTGGCTAGAATAGGTGGGGGTATTGTTGACGCATTACTTCTTTCGGCTCCCAAGAAGCTTCTTCCGATCCATGATTGCCATAACACCTTGACTAAAGGTACTGATTTTTGTCGTAACACTTTCACATCTCGTTCTAGAATCAATCGGTTCTTCCTCGTAGGATAACCGCCTTAGCTCCACCTCTTCAACCGGACTACATGAGATGGATCCGATCAAGAATTGCAGTAGCATGGACACATGGAATATGTTGTGCATCCGCCTCAATTCGATGGCAATTCCAACCGGTATGCCATCGTTCGATTCGCTTCAAGACCGATAGGGTCCTATGAACCTTGGACTTAGCTTCCCTTTTCGACCAAATCTCATCACCTTCTTCCAAGGCGATACTTTAAAGAACACTTGATCTCCCACATCAAATTCAATCTCCTTCCGTTTAAGATCTGCGTATGACTTTTGTCTATCGGATGCTTCCTTCAATCGAGCCCGAATTACACTAACCTTCTCTTCGGACTCTGCCACAATTTCTGGACCCAAAATTCGACGTTCTCCTAACACTGTTCAACACGTAGGAGTTCGACACTTCCGACCATACAACGCTTCATACGGTGCCATCCGAATACTGGCCTGATAGCTATTGTTGTAGGTGAATTCTACTAGAGGTAAATATTCCTCCCAACTTCCCCTGAAATCCATTACACAGCCCCTCAACATATCCTCCAACACTTGGATTACCCGTTCAGACTGCCCGTCCGACTGTGGATGAAAAGCCGTAGTAAAATCGAACTTAGTGCCTAAAGCCTGATGTAACGCTTTCCAGAACCGAGAAGTAAACCTTGGGTCCCTATCTGAGATAATCGACACCGGCACTCCATGCAACCTTACGACTTCGCCACATACAACTTTGCCAACTTCTGCAAAGAATAATCAACTCTCACTGGAATAAAGTGCGCGGACTTGGTCAAATGGTCCACTATTACCCATACCGAGTCTTTTTAGTAGGCGTAAGGGGAAGCCCACTAACGAAGTCCATGGTAATTCTCTCCTACTTCCACTGTGGAATCTTGATTGGCTGAAGGAACCCTGACGGAACTTGATGTTCAACCTTAACTTGTCGACACGCCAAACACTTGCCGACAAATTCTCAGAACTTCCTTTTTCGCACTGTGCCACCAAAATTGTTCTCTTAAGTCTCTGTACAACTTAGTGCCTCCAGGATGCATAGCATAAGGGCTACTATGCGATTCCTGAAGAATCCTTCGCCTAAGTTCCTTATCCTTAGGCATAAAGACCTTGCTCTTGAAACACAACACTCCTTCGCCATTAATGCCATAATCTTCCAACTCTCCATTTTGTACTTGTTGTAGCTTAGCACTTAGGTCCTTATCAGCCAACTGTCCCTCTTTCACCTCATTCAACCACGTCGGCTTGACTTGCAACTCTGCCAATAGGCTTCTATCATCATACAAACTCAAGTGTGTGAACATCGCCCTCAGATCCGACACAACCTTCTAACTTAGGGCATTCACCACTACATTCACCTTGCCCAGATGATACTCTATTGAACAATCATAGTCCTTCAGTAATTCAACCCACCTTCGCTGCCTCAAGTTTAACTCCTTCTGAGTTAACAAATACTTAAGGCTCTTGTGGTCGATGTAGATCATCGACTTTTCACCATAAAGATAGTGCCTTCATGCCTTAAGAGCGAAGACCACTGCTGTTAATTCCAAGTCATGCGTCGGGTAGTTCACCTCATATGGCCTCAACTGTCGGACGCATATGTGACTACCTTCCCATCTTGCATCAATACGCAACCCAAACCTGTATGGGAAGCGTCACAATACACCGAAAAATCCTTTCCTGCCTCCAGCTGAATCAAAACTGAGCTTCAGTTAACACTTCCTTAAGCTTCTCAAAGCTCTCCTGTTGCTTATCCGTCCATACAAAGGGTACTTCCTTCCTCAACAACTTTGTCAAAGGCGCTGCTATTGATGAGAACCCTTCTACAAACCTTCTGTACTAGCCTGCCAATCCCAAGAAACTATGAATCTCAGCCACTGACCTAGGTGGTTTCCAATCCAACACTGCTTCAATCTTTCTAGGATCCACCCTTATTCCCTCAGCAGACACCACGTGCCCTAAGAATGCAACCACCTTAAGCCAAAATTCACACTTGCTAAATTTGGCATAGAGCTTTTCTCCCTTAACACTTGCAGCACAATCCGGAGATGCTCATCATGCTCCTCTTCAGACTTAGAGTACACTAGTATGTCATCGATGAACACCACGACGAACCTATCCAAGTAAGGTTGAAAAACCCGGTTCATCATATCCATGAATACGGCTGGGGCGTTTGTCAACCCGAACGGCATTACTACAAACTCATAGTGGCCATATCTTGTCTTAAAAGCTGTCTTATGGATATCCGCCTCCTTCACCTTCAACTGATGATATCCTGACCTTAAGTCGATCTTTGAGAAAACTGCGGCCCCCTTAAGCTGATCGAACAAGTCATCTATCCTTGGCAACGGATACTTGTTCTTGATAGTTAGCTTATTCAACTGACGATAATCTATGCACATAAGCATAGTTCCGTCCTTCTTCATCACAACAGAACTGGTGCTCCCCATGGAGACACATTGGGTCGAATAAACCCACGATCAAGCAATTTATGGATTTGAGCCTTGAGCTCAACCAACTCCTTTGGTGCCATTCTGTACGGAGCGATTGACACAGGAGTTATTCCCGGTAGTAAGTCAATTCCAAACTCCACCTCCCTATCTGGGGGTATTCTTGGTAATTCTTCCGAGAACACATTTTGAAATCTCTTACCGTTTTAACTCCACTAACACCTCTTTCCTTTCCATCTAACGCACTTTCGAAGGCTAAAAATGCCTTACACCCTTTTCGAACCATCTTTTCAGCCTTTAGTGCCGAAACTATATTAGACAAGTAGTTTCTTCTTTCTCCTATCATAATGACCACCTCATCCTCCGGGGTCCTTAACTCTATTCGCTTAGCTGCACAGTCTAACACAGCCCAATGGTCTGCTAGCCAGTCCATTCCAAGTATGAGTTCGAATTCTCCGAAGAAGTTTCATCAAGTCGGCAGAAAATACTACGCCTTGAATTTCTAAAGGCACGCCTGAAGATCTTATTTACCACTACGCTTGACCTAGTGGGATTACTACGATCATCTCTCTATCAGAAAGTTTAGAGGTTATGTCTAGAGTTTCAACTACTCTACATACAATATAAGAATGGGTCAAGCCCACATCAATCAAAGCATAATAAGGCTTTCCAAATACAAAGAACGTACCGGTTATGACGTTCGGCGCGTCTCCCTCTTCCCTACGGCGAATCGCATAAACCAAACCCGGTTGCCTTGCCTCAGTATTAGCAACACCTCGGCCTGGTGTTCCACGCCCTCTGCCAGTACCATTCCCTCTGTTATTTGGACCACGACCTCGCTGTGGCTGCTGTACACCTCTATCAGCCTGATTAACATTCTGAGCTACTGGTTGATTCCCATCTGGTCTCATCGGGTAGTCCTTAATCATATGGTCCTTTGACCCACATTTGAAACATCCACCTATCTTCTTTCAGCATTCGCCTAAGTGTTTCTTCCCACACTACTCATAAGTACGATATTGCCCTCTAGTACTAGTTTGCTGACCTCGCGGCCCATCAACTCTAAGCCTTTTCTAAGCATTCCCAGATGATCCAGACGACCCAAAACCTCTCTTATTTCTATTCTGATCAGGGTTCTGCCTTGCAGAGTCCTTAATTCCCTCGGATACCTTAGCCTTTTCCACTAATGCGTAAACTACCGCTCCTGATGTGGGGCTATCAACAACCTTAGGTCATCCTTAGTCCGTCCTCAAACCGGACACATCGCTCATGCTCTGTTTCCACCACTCCTCGAGCATACCGGCTCAGCCTTAGAAATTCAGCTTCATATTCTACTATGGACTTGTTCCCTTGAACCAGCCCCAGAAATGCCTTCCTCTGCTCATCAATATATCTGGTTCCCACATACTTCTTTTGATACGCCGCCTTAACATACTCCCAGGTTAGATCCTCAGCGGTGGCACTATCCCGAACTATGAGCCACCATTGATACGCTTCATCGCGTAGCAGTGCCACCTTTCCTTTCATTTTCTCCTCAGGGGTCAGATCGAGCTCATCCATAATTCGCTCGGTCGCCTCCAACCAGCATTCAGCTGTACTGGGTGCCACACCAGATACTCCACGAAACACTTCAGCTCTATTTGCTCGGAGTCGCTCGGGTATAGATTTTTGAGCTCTTATATTCCCTCCAGCACCAGCCACCATTTCAAGAACTCGCAAGACCTGACCTACGATCAAAGATCTTCTCCTATCCGATCTTCTTCGCTCAATACCAACAACTGGTTGTGGTGGCGGCGGTGGTACCTCATTCTCAGATCCTTGACCCGATCTAACGGGTTCGACATGGTCATTCTACCTCGATCGCATCCTCGTACATTACGACCACGTCCCCTAGAGCTCATTTCTACTACCGCGCTTTAATCTGATTAAGAAATTTTATGCATTAGCCACTGTTTCACTGATTATTCGCGAAAAAGTTTTATGAAAAGAGTCTAGTAGTAGTTCTTTCGATCAATCATAGTTTCAAGTTTTCTATCCTAATTCACAGAAAAGCACATCCATTCCATAGTATCTCCCATACACATTCACTCTTCGAACATTTCCGTTCGTTCCTATCCTAGGGGTATTTTCGTAATTTGTCCTATAGGGGTATTTTGGATTTTACGAAATTTGGGGTTGTTTTTGAGAATTTATTTTCCAAATCAGTGTTGTTGCAAAAATTTTTGAAAATCGGGGGTCATTCTGGTAATTTTGTAACTCAGGGGTATTTCGATAATTTACAGATTAGGGGTAATTTTCATAGTTTTTTTTCCAAAGTCAAGGTATTTTGATATTTTGTAGATTTAGGGTTTTTTTTAACTAAGTAATGAAATTTTGATAAGAAATGTGGGTAATATGAGTATTTTATAAACCAAAGGCATTTTGGTAATCTTACCACTAGGGCATTTTAGTAATTTTGCAAATAGGAAATATTTTGGAAAAATTTTCACAATAATCTTTTGTTACACTTAAAAGGTTAATATAGAGATTTTAAAGCTAGGGTTTCCATAAAAATACGGCTAGTCCCTTTCAGGTTTTAGTTAGGGGTTTAGCCCGTGATTAAGTCCTCTTGGTTAGGGTGAATCGAGGCTACGCACCAGGTAGGATTTGAGTGGAGAGGAGGTGAGTCACGCGGACTACTTAAATACCAAGCTCCCACTAAAACCAATCCTAGATATGCACACCATGGTTTTCACACCCTAACTCGGTGACTTAACCACATGTTTGTTTAGTTAGGCATTTAAGTTTTATGTATTTTTGTTGGGGTAACCTAGTCCTAGGGTTCGAGTACTTATCATGCTAATCTACGTTCCCTTCCATTTCTACCCTTCTACAATTCATATCATAAATCACACAAGAGATAGGGTTACTTACCTGGTGGACTTCGGGTTGGAGACTTAGTGTGCCATGCCAGAAAAACCTGCTTAATTCACAAAATTCCTTTTGGGCTTAACTTTGAAAACATTTTGGGCCTTAAACCCAAGGCCGAGAGTTTAAAATTGGGCTCTGGTACCAAGCTAAAACACCCCAAACCCGGCCCACGAGCCTTGACCGAATCTGGTATGTTTCTCGTTGTAATCCAGTTCAAAATTCTTTTGTGAATTTGGAAAAACGATGTGTTTTGAAAGAAAGATTATTTTTTGGGTTGGGCTCGAGTTGGAAACAGGTTAATTTTATACTTGAAATCCCTTGATTTTAGGTGACAAAACATTTAGAGTTTAATTTATGATAAATTTACTTAGTCTTTAAAAAAAAATATTTTGTAGCATGATAAATGGAAGTAAAATAAAATAATTCAACTATGGCCTTATTACATCAAATAATTCCCAAAAAAATAAATTTAAAGTACTTAAAATAAAAGAGTCCAAAACAAAGTAAAATCAACTTCACATGGCCTCCACTAAGCTCCCCGCCGACCCTACCATCACCGATCGTCACCGAAGAAAATGTTCCCTAATGGGGTGAGTCAAACAGACTCAATGTGTAACCAACACTAAAATTTAACAGGCATACATCCTCATATCACATACATATTCATATAACATTTAGGAAATAATGATGCAACCCGAACCCAAACCTATATGCCATCCGCTACACATCACCCGTACCATCCGGCACACCGTGGGGACTACTAAGCCAACCCCCCATCCGCTACACACCATCGAAGGTAGTCGCTGCAGTCGACGTGCTCATCGCCCTTATAAAATTCGTGGAATAGCCACCAGATTAAATAATTGTGATCAAGTCACCACATTCAGATATTGTGGTATTACCACCACTTTCACTTCCCCTTTCACAATGACCCGTATGCCCATGTCATACAAAACATGCCAAATTCTTGATTTACATTCTTATAGTTTCATATGTGTGTCAAAACAGATACTTATCATAATCCTAGTATGAGTAGGAAAATGTACCTGAGTACTTTGTACCATAGCATGGTACTTTAGCCATATTCACATTCTTATAAACATGCTCATATTAAATATTGCCATAAATCTTATTAAAAGATAGTGTGGGGTACACACCTGATACACTTAGCGATTTACTTAAATCCCGAAAAGCCCGATCTAAAGCCTTAGATCCTTTAGTTCCTATAATTGGCCAACACTAGGCATATTAGCAAAAAGGCCTATTCGACTAAAAACCCAAATCCCGAAGGATCCTTACGACAAAAGTCCTTACCTTGTTGCCGTTTTCACCACTAATCAAGTCCCAAAACTTTGTAGTGTTTTATCCTTGCAATTGGCTAGCACCAAATCACCTCATAGGTTAGTTTTCGACTTTTGAACATGTAAGAAATAGATCTAAATACTAACATAGAGTTTGGCCGAATACTCATGTACACCTACCTTGCAATTGTAAATCCCGAAAGTGACCTTGGATTATAGTATCTATCAAAATACCTAAAAACTTATGTTAGATTAGTTTCTAACATTAAATTGTAATACATGGCCCTTGGTCGAATACTTGCCTTACCTTAGATCTTGATACCCAAAGCTCTCCTTCTTGTAGTCGACTACACACAAAAGACACATTATTATGACATCATACACATTCGGCCATGCTCTAAAAATCAAGACCAACCATTGATTTTGGCACACCCATGAAGAAAGAATAAAACCGATTGTTTAAAGAGGAGATCACTTACCACTATGTCACTTGAAGAGGCTACAAGAGAAAAGTCGACAGCCCCTCCTTTAGAGATTTGGCTTTTGAGATCAACAATGGTGGTTCGGCACTTAATGGTGAAGAGAAAAACCGCAACAATGGAGAGGGTTTTATGCTTGGAGATTTTTGGCAACAAAGAAAAATGGTAGATGCAATATTCGACTATCACTCTCAGTGTCAAAGGATACACGATTTCAAAGGTATAGAAAGGAATTTGAGGTTACAAGAAAATAAGAAAAAGAGGAGAAGAGTAGAGGAATTTCAGCAAAGAGTTGGATGCTTTTACTAAAAGAAATTCGACACTTAGCTCCCTTTTCCTATACATGACCGGATTCCTCAACCAAGAGTCCCTTGGCCGGCCACCTTATCATTACTTATCACATTCCTCATACTTCTCCTATTATCCCTTCTTTATCACCTTAATAAATTAATCCTAATACATAATCTCTTATCTAGCCAAGTTTTTTTAAAAAATAAAACTTATCTTTTAAGTGCCTTGATGCCGTCCATTACCTCCCCATTTTGGTGCCAACAAGCAAAAGAAAAAAAACCCTTCTTTTGCCTCCCATGCGACTCGAACCCTTGCCCAATTGCACATGTAGATGGCGTCACATGCTAGGCCCTTAAGTTGCGCCTTGTTGCTACTTTGCCAAGCCCAATTGTGTGTCAGATTTCCTTTATTAATTTTCTTAAGGCCCTGTTAGGCTTAGCCCCCTTATTAAAACTTAAAATATAATATTTTTCTAAGGCATTTCTTATTATTCTAAAGTTCACAAATTCCATTATCCACATTCACAACATACTCAAGCATGTTATTTCATATAATTAAGCGTAAATGCATAAGCCCATTTTCAGGATATTACAAATTATGTCCCAGAATTCACTTTTTACAATTTTATACGATTTTTCCAATATAGAACAAAATACCCCAAAGTCATTCAGAACCAGTCTCACTAAAATTAATGTATCTCAAAATATAATATTTCTTTTCCTTCTCCGTTTCTTCCATATTAAAGTAGACACATTAAGCTTTAATCTGATATCTTAATAACTTTTTAATTCATTTTATCCAATTTTTCATGATTTTTCAAATACACGTCACTATTTATGACCGAAATTGTTTTATTACAAAACTTGATTACCACTACGAGCATACGCACGTCCGAGTGATCACGGATGTTGGTTATCGATTTTCTTTGGTATTTCTACCGAATCACAGAATATTTCATGTAAAATTTCAAAGATATGTGAGACTTGCTCACCATTTCAAACATATATTCGGAATGGTATGAGATTATACACCTTGATTATGAGTTGTGCTTTCTACCGATTTCAACACCTATATTGATAGTTGATAGAAGGTTAGTCTCAACTTTGATAATCCTAACTAGAACACTTTATTAGACTAACTCCATTTACCATGATTGTGATCTCCCT
Source organism: Gossypium rotundifolium (assembly GCA_025506655.1). Classification (NCBI taxonomy): domain Eukaryota; kingdom Viridiplantae; phylum Streptophyta; class Magnoliopsida; order Malvales; family Malvaceae; genus Gossypium; species Gossypium rotundifolium. The sequence goes on along the minus strand of CP106724.1, from coordinate 164,803,259 downwards.
CGATGCACCAAGAATCAATCCTACCAACAATATCAATTAGCCAACATTCAATCCGATTAACTCAATAACCAAATGGAGATATCGAATGGACTATGAAAGATCTTTCTTACCTTAATCGATTATAATCTTGTTTCTCACGATCGTCCTATGACTAGAGATGATTAGGCGATGTTGTGGTATTCGACCTCCCTCTATATCATTATGAAGAAGAAAATGATCTCGTATGAGAGAAAGTAAGGTGATGGTCTCGGTCAAAATGACCATCCAAAACCAAAGTATGGATTCGATCATAAGAGGAGAAAATAAAACATTGGAAAGAATACTTATCGATTTCTTAAGGAATGAGAAAGAAAGAATGATGGAAAGGTTTCGGGTATGGAGGAGAATGAACAATGATATTCGGCTATCAAGGAGATTAGACAAAAGATGAATATATGACCAATTCAAGAGAAGAGAAAATGCACTATTGTACTAATATGTTTTGGCAATGAGAGTTGCAAAATAGGAGAGATGACACAAAGTTGTCAAAGGGAAATTTTGCCAAAACAAAACCAAGACCTTACCAAATGCCAAGGTAAAATTTTCAGCCACCTATCTACCTCAAAACCATCCACATGCATACCCCTTAGGATAAGAGTTTGGCCATCCAAGCTTTCCAAAACACCATCCACAAAATAAGCCTCTTGTCCCCCTTACTTACCTATTTCTCTTGATTCCTTTTCTCAACTTCAACCTTGCCTTATTCTTATAGCCACCTTACCAAAAATAATGAAGCCCACCCTTGCCATAAATAGTCCTTGGCCGACACTTAAGGAAAAAGTGCAAAAATAAAAGTCAAAATTTCACACAAAGGGATTTGAACCTCTTCCCTCAAGGTGCTTTACTTGATGCCATAACCTCTTTACCAATAGCTCATTTATGCTAACCATTTATTCATTTATTTCATTAAGCATTGAAACTACTTACCATCTCTACTTAAAGTGCTAAAATACCAAATTTTTCCTAAGGCCCAATTAAACTTGAGACTTCATAGAAACCCCGTAAACTCCAAATTCACTTACCTAAAAAGTCCAATTTGCCATAATGCCATTCTCTTGTTTTCAAAATTTTAAACATTCCTATGCCCAAGGCCCATTGGGCCCAATCCTACTTGGCCCAATTTTGGGATGTTACACCATGCTTCCTAGGATTTCGCCTCAAGAAATTACTATGTCAAATCTAGAGACTTAAACTTTCATGCATGCCTAGCTTTCCTAAGGAACTAAAAATTTTATGATATGATTTACATATTTTATTAAGACTACATTTATGTCATAATTCAACTAACATAACAATTATTTGAAATAATAGAACTTTATTCATATTGAAGTTTAGAATACTTAACAAAATTTCATATTTTTGAACAATATATGACCAAATCATAATTAAAAGAAAATTTTATTCTGAGAGGAAATAATTTTATTTTTTTCAGTCCCCCCTACTTAAGATGAACAATGTCCTCATTGTTAGAAGTGAATAGATACTATACACCAGGTAGGACTCTAGAAAAGAGGAGGTGAGTCAATTTGACAGCTTAAGTACCAGGCTCTCTTTAGATCCAATCCTAGACAAGTACATACTTATATTAATATTTGTTCATTTTTATTCATGATTTCAATCTCTTGTTTTATTATGAGAAAAATTAAAAATCCTAATAGATCCTAATCCTAAAATAACCTAGGAAAGAAAATAAAATAAGGTAAATATCCCCCTTTTCTTATTTATTTGCAGATCCCTCAGAATTTGACTCATCTTTTGCTTCATCATCTTTATTTTTGCATGAATCGCTTCATTCCCTCTTCGATAGTGGACTCTATGGTTCAAATATAAAATCTAGAAACTCAGGCACAAAAATAAATGGGTCATTGAATATTTTCGTAAGAGCGCTTCTCATTGAGTCATCCCGTATTTTTGTATATCTCCAGTAAGCTTGTTGCTACCACTGCATATGTTGCATTATGTCCATTAACTTTGAAAACTCATCTCAAAGATCTGGGCAAGGTGATTGAGTTCTAAACACTGAGGTTGTCATGTCAGGTTCGATTACTGGTTCCATTGGTTCTGCCTTATCAGGGATTTCAGCTGACTGCATTGGTTCGATCTCTGTGGGATATTCATCTTCTTCTTCTTCGGGATCCTCACTCCCTTCAACTTGTTGCTGGAGAACGGAGCCTTCAGCTATTTGGTAGAGGTCCCAATCTATGATTATGCCCTAGCTATAACCTATTTTCTTTATGTTTGCAAGAATTTTAGCTTTCAAGCACAAAAATTATTATCGTAAAGGAAAAGTAAGCAGGGCCAGAATGTCTAGTGGCATAATTCTGCATTTCATTCAGAATGATTTTTCCCACATCAATGGTCTTTGCAGTTAAAATCGAGTATAACAAGACCACTCGCTCTAATGAAATTTTAGGCCCATGTGAAATAGGCATAAGGCTAAACCAAATGAAATAGAACCATACCTTCGCTAGTGGTGTCAACTATTCTCTGCGACAAGTATGAATCCCTTGCTTTGACACAGTCCACTTCCAACTTGGAACTATAAGTTCCTCGAGAATTTCTTGCAAATGTTCAGTCTCAATATTTCTTATCAAGGAAGAATATTCGTCATCTTCGAAATCAGGTAATTTAAAAAATTCATTAATAGCATGTAACATCCTAAAATTTGAGTATTGATATGATGCATGTTTTGGTGCTTAACTTGTGTATAATCAAATTTTGCATGATTAGTATAGTCTTGAGAAGACTTGAGAACTATTCAGAATTAGAATAAATTTTAGTAAGGAGTACTTAATTGAAGTGGAGCAAGTGACTTTGAGGTTTAAGTAGATTTAAATGACAAAAACTAGCATAAGATGAGCTAGTAGCAAGGTGGTGTTGGCACATGTATGTTTGCTTGAGGGGAGAGGTTCGAATCTCCTAGCATGCAATTTGAAAGCTTTTATTTTTTTTCTTTTCCTTAGCAAATGTCGGTCATGGATAAGGATTAGATGAGTTGGATTGAAATTTTTTATGGCAAGAAGACCATGGGAAAAAGGCAAGTGTTAACTTAGGGAAAGGAATCATTTGAATAAGGTATGTAGGGGGAACACAAGGCACATATTGAGGGAGATGTTTTGGAAAGTTTTGCGTGGCAAAAACTTTGACTTTATGTCCATGTACTTGGACGATTTTTGGGGCTAGGGGTTGGCCAAAATTTTGAAGGTATTTGGATGAATAGGAGCTAGTTGTGCACATCTCTCTCTTTTGGTCATTTTTGTGCTTTTCTCCAAAATCTCTCTCTATTTTCCTCTCCTTAGCCGAATGCACTTTGAGAAATAGGTAACATCTTTGCTTTTCTTTAATCATTTCACATTTTGACCATTTCAGTTTTGAGTTCTTTCTCCCTAAATTATTTTCTTTCTCTCCTCTTTGTGACCAAAAATACAAGAAACATCAAAGATCATTTCTTCCTTTTTCTCTCATTGCTGAATGTCCATTGATTCAAAGTTATCTTTTGGATCATCCTTTATTCTTGAGAACAGAAATTCAAGCCTTCATTTCTATTCTTTTTCTTTTCTACTTCTCTTGAAAGACTCTCAAACATCATCCTCTCTCTCATTCTTCACCATGGCTGAATGTTAATAAGCACCATTTCTTTTAACTTTTCCTCCATAACCGAATCTTCTACAACTCACATATCTCCTTCTCAATAATTTTTCTTTCCACTCACACTTTAATCAATTGAAACTTAGTGGAGGGCCGAAACTCAAGTGTTCGTGAACGTTGTAGATCGTTGAAATTGGATTTAATATGTTAAGGTAAGGGATTATTAAGGATTCTCATATTTCTCGACATATGGTTATAAATGGTTTATTAATCGATTTCGTTTTAGGGGACGTTATTGCTCGATTGTCATATTGTGGAACGAGGATATTTGTGGTAAGTTAATCCCACTATTTAAAACCTCTAGTCGAAATTTCGATAACTTATTGGTCAGACTAATGATTCCTTGTCTTTGAAGACAATCAAAATAGGGACAAAAAGAGTCGTTAATAGTGTTCGGAAGAGGGGTGGTTCCATTATGCCCCCTAAATTCAAGAGTAGGACTGTTTCAGGAATCTGAGACTTTCCACCGGGTTGTGGACCCTTATTCGACGAAAATTAATTACTCGAAGTCGTGCGTACCCCCGAACCATTGTTTACTCGTGGTTCTGAACCTTTGATCAGAGAGAAATCACAAATAGTGGTTGTTTGAGATTTCGAGGGTAGGATCTAGATCGTTTAATATTAGAATAGTTTAATATTAAATTTTAGTGTTCTAATCCTTCGTGATGTGTGTTTAGATATCGACGAGCGGGAGAGTGTAGTTCTCACCGTAATCAGGTGTGTAATCTCACACCGTATCTCATGGGTTAGATGACTATATTGTATAAATCATTGGATGAAATCACAAGTTAGTGAAATCGGGAAGAATAACATAGTTATCATCTTAAAGATAAGATTTTGAAAATTGTATTAAGATCATGAAAATTATGAAATTGCCCTTAACGAGCTAATTCGATAAAAGTGATAAGTGGGCCATATGTGATATTTGAAAATTTGGGCCATATGTGATATTTGACAATCTGAGCCATATGTGATATTTGACAATTTGGGCCATATGTGATATTTGACAATTTGGGCCATATGTTATATTTGACAATTTGGGCTATATGTGATATTTGAGAATTTGGGCCATATGTGATAATCGATAAATGGGCCATAAGTGATTTTTGATAATTGGGCCATTTATGATAATTGATAAATGGGTTATATGTGATATGTGATTTTATGGGCCAAAATGCTATTTTGATTAATGGGCCAAAATTTATAAATTGTAATATATATTTTTTACAAATATTTTGTTATGCATAAACATGATTGCATGGGTTGGGATCAATGATGAAGAGAAGAAAGGCCTGATGCCAAAATTCTAGATAGGTGACTCTGTCACGATGGCCCTTGCCCAAAATCTAGATCGGTGGTTCTACCACAATTATTTAAATGGTCGTTGCCACAAATATTATATTGGGCTTAAAGCCTACTTTGGTGTGTTGGCGGGGTGGGTGGATCAAGCTCCCCACAGTGTGTTTGGTTGGTAGGGTGGTGTGTAGTGGATGGAAATCTAGGTTTGGTTTTGGGAATTTCATATCACTTGCATTTTATACATGCTAAATTATTATATTTGAAATGGGCTTAGGCCCAAATAAATGCTTAGATGGTTTTGGCCCGGTGGACTATGGCAAGTGAGTTACACATCGAGTTCTAAGTAACTCACCCCAATTTTTTTACCCTCTCGGTAATAATAATTGATGGAGACTTGGGTGGAGATGACTTTGTGTGGAGGCTATACTACAAATGGTGGTTTATAAAACTTTAAGACTTCTTTAATAATTTTATTAAGTACTATTTTTATGGTGATGTAATAAGGCCTCTTTAATTATGGATTTTATTATGTGGATGGATTTTATTGTGTTTTAGTTTTCCTAAGTTGGATTGGTTTAGTTTTTATAAATATTTTTTATAACTCTCGTATAAAATAAAGGTTTTTCTTAAATGTTCTTGAAACTTAGGAAAGTCTTTTAAAACTTTTCATTTAAATATTTCACTAAATAAATCCAAAGTTTTATTAATTACTACTCTATAGATCAAATGACAAATTCTTGTAATTCTAATTATGGGTTTCAATGAACTTCGATTTTTTTCGATAAAGTCATTCTCTTAATCGTTTTGGAATTTGATTTCTACTTCGTTAAATGATTTGAATGTACGTTTAATTTGTGTGGCATGCCGAAATTCGGGCTTAATGCATAGGCCGAGTTTGGGGTGTTACATTTTATGGTATCAGAGCCCAGTTTCAAAACTCAACTGTGGTTTGGGTTCAACAATGATTTTTGTTTAAAAACTATTTAAATTTCTAGACTTTACGTTTTAAAGGTAGTATGGAACCACGAGCATCCGACACCAAGTCAAGTAAGTATTTGTTTATTAAATGTTTATTATTGTGATGAGACCTTAGGAACACTCTAGAACTTCTAGTTTTAGGTGTTGAAAATGATAGAGATCGAGACTATAGGATGTGATTGCGAAAACAACCCTATCTCTTATATCTCATAAAATATCGTTAATAAACACTAAAATAATATTCTGATTCATAAAACTTGTAATCAGATTAAAAGTGAATTAGTCAATATGAGCACTAGAGGACGTGGTCGTGGACGCGGTAGACGTGGCCGTGGTAGAGGACGAGGTGCTACATCTGAAGTGCCGAGTCATATACCGAAAATGGATGCACCTGCGTCATTCGAGAGCAAAACTGGATCTCATGATCATGCCAATAAGGATAATGCTTTGACTCAAGCAATGTTGCGAGTATTAGAAAGAGCAGCTGGAGCCAGAACTGGGCCAGTAGCTCGCGGATCAATATCGAAATGACTCAAGTCTAGTGGTGCAGAAGTTTTTAGAAGTGTCTCTGGTGTAGCTCCGAATGTGGCAGAATATTGGCTTGAGGCTGTAGAACGAATTATGGATGATTTGGAGTACACCGTCGAGCAGAAACTGAGAGGAACCGTGTCTTTGCTAAGAGACGAGGCGTATCAATAGTGGCTTATTGTTCGAGAAGGCACCGAGGTTGCATTGGTTAATTGGGATTTCTTTAAAGTTGTTTTCCAAGGGAAGTACGTCGGGACAAGTTATGTAGATGCCCGGAGGAAGGAATTCCTGAATTTGGTTCAATGAAGGAAGACTGTAGTAGCCTACGAGGCAGAATTTCTTCGTTTGAGTTGTTATGCTCATACTATAGTGCAGACTGATCATGAGAGCTGTGTACGCTTTGAGGATGGACTGGATGATGAGTTACGGGTACTGATAGCCCCATAACAAGTATGGACTTTTACCTCACTTGTAGAGAAATCTAAGATAGCCGAAGAGGCTAAGAATTCAGAACGCCAGAACCGGGAAAAAGTAAGAGGCAAGAGGGATTTTAAGTATTCTGGTTCTTCTAAAAGGTTTCAAAAGAGGCCACGGAATGATGAGCCAGTTCAAGTTAGGGCACCTGTGACTACCAATCAGATCCGAGAATGTGCCGACTGTGAAAGATAACATCCCGGAGAATGTTAGAGGAAAATTGGAGCCTATTTTAAATGTGGATCGAAGGATCATCAGTTTAAGAATTGTCCTCGATGGACTGAAACGACTCAGGAAGCTCGTAAACCTGAGGCTCAGCCAGCTAGAAGTATTCAGCAACCACCAAGAGGTCGTGGACCAGGTCGTGGTAGTAATGGTAACGGACATGGACAAGGTGCACCGGGTCGAGGTAATGGTGTTAGAGGTAACACGGAGGCAAGACAGCCAGGATTGGTCTATGCTGTCAGGCGTCGTGAAGACGGTGATGCACCTGATGTGATAACTGGTACGTTCTTCATTTTTGATGTACCTGTTATTGCTTTGATAGATATCGGGTCTACCCACTCGTATGTTGCTAGTGCCATATTTGGAAACCTGAATATTAGGTCTGATATTACCGATAGAGAGATGACGGTAATTAGTTCTTTAGGACAGTCGATAATAGTGAATCAATTATTTAGAGATGTGCCCTTGGAGATTCAAAGAGAGGTATTTCTAGCAGACTTGATGGAATTACCTTTCGGCGAGTTTGATCTTATTTTGGGCATGGATTGGTTGGTGAAGCATCGGGCACAATTGGATTTTGCCAAAAAGCGGATGTCAATGACTGTGGATGATAAGGAGATAATAATGATAGGCGAAAGAAGAAACTTTTTGGCAAATGTGGTATCTACTTTGAAGGCAGAAAAGTTGGTGCGGAAAGGGAATAGAACATTCCTAGCATTCATCAATGCTTTGGATGCCAAGGATTTATCAGTAGAAGGTGTGAGAACGGTGAAAGAATTTTCAGATGTCTTTCCCGAAGAACTTCCAGGTCTACCTCCAGATCGGAAGTAGAATTTGACATTAAGCTTTTGCCCGAAACTGCTTCGGTGTCCATTGCTCCTTATAGAATGGCACCAAAGGAGTTAGCGAAGCTTAAAAGCTCAAATTCAAGAACTGCTAGATCGGGGATTTATTCGACCAAGTGTGTCTCCGTGGGGAGCACCGATTTTGTTCGTCAAGAAGAAGGATGGGTCGATGCGTATGTGCATTGATTATAGGCAGTTGAATAAATTGACGATCAAGAATAGGTATCCATTACCAAGAATCGACGACCTGTTTGATCAATTAAGAGGAGCTTCAGTCTTCTCCAAGATTGATTTGAGATCGGGTTATCATCAACTCAAGGTGAAAGAGGCATATATTCATAAGACGACATTTCGAACTCGTTATGGACATTATGAGTTTTTAGTGATGTCGTTTGGTTTGACTAATACACCAGCTACATTTATGGACATGATGAATCGAGTCTTTCAGCCCTATTTAGACCGGTTCGTAGTAGTGTTCATAGATGACATCTTGGTATATTCGAGGAAGGAAGAAGAGCATGACTCTCATTTGCGCACTGTTTTACAAATTTTGCGAGATAAGCAACTATATGCCAAATTCAGTAAGTGTGAATTTTGGTTGAAGGAAGTGACTTTCTTGGGTCATGTAGTGTCAATTGAAGGAATAAGAGTTGATCCTCGAAAGGTAGAAGCTGTGTTGGATTAGAAACCGCCAAACTCAATAGCTGAGATCCAGAGTTTCTTGGGTTTGGCTGGTTATTATAGATGCTTTATTGAGGGGTTTTCGTTGATTGCTGCACCCCTAACTAAGCTGTTGTGAAAGGAAGTACCGTATGTATGGACCGATAAACAACAAGAAAGTTTCGAAAAACTGAAGAAGATTCTAACGGAAGTGCCAGTACTGATTCAACCAGAGGCCAGAAAAGAGTTTATCGATTACTGTGATGCGTCACACACGGGTTTAGGATGTGCACTGATGCAAAGTGGAAAAGTGGTAGCTTATGCTTCTCGATAGTTGAGGCCGCATGAAGTCAATTATCCTACTCATGATTTGAAGTTGGCTACGGTAGTGTTTGCATTAAAGATTTGGAGACATTATCTTTATGGTGAGAAGTCAATCATTTATATGGACCATAAGAGTCTTAAGTATCTCCTTACCCAAAAGGAGTTGAATTTAAGACAACGGAGATGGGTGGAATTATTAAAGGATTATGATTTCTCAATCGAGTATCATCCTGGAAAGGCTAATGTTGTTGCAAACGCGTTGAGTCGTAAGGTTGTATCAGAGTTAAGAGTAATGTTTGCTCATCTCAGTTTGCATGAGGATGGCAATTTGCTAGTGGAACTTCAGGTGAAGCCTCTGTGGTTGGAACAAATCAAAGAAAAGCAATTATCCGATGAAAAGTTGGGTTCTTTAATACAACAAGCTGAAAGTGGTGTAATAGGAGATTTTGGTTTGAACAAAGATGGTGTACTGTGTTTTCGTGGAAGGGTTTGTATGCCCGAGGATTCAGATTTGAGGGAAATGATTCTTCTAGAGGTGTATAGTATCCCTTATTCTATGCACCCCGGAGGAAATAAGATGTATCGGGATCTCCGTGAATAGTATTGGTGGCCAAAGTTAAAACGAGAAGTTACTGATTTTGTGGGAAAGTGTTTGACTTGTCAACAAGTAAAGGCGGAACATCAATTATCGTCGGGATTGTTGCAACTAGTAAAGATTCCATTATGGAAATGGGATCGGATAATGATGGGTTTTGTTAGTGGGTTACCCTTAACACCTACTAAGAAAGATTCTATCTGGGTGGTAGTAGATCGATTAACGAAGACTGATCATTTTCTACAGTTCATACAGAGTACTCATTGCAGAAGTTGGCTAAATTATATGTATCTAAAATCATGAGGTTGCATGGGGTACCAGTGTCTATCATATCGAACAGGGATCCTAGGTTTACATCACGATTTTGGAAAGCTTTACATGAGGTTCTGGGTACAAAGTTAAACTTTAGTACGGCTTTTCACCCTCAGTCAGATGGTCAGTCAGAAAGAGTAATCCAGATTTTGGAAGACATGTTACGAGGTTGTGTGATCGACTTCAGAGGTAGTTGGGAGGATTTTCTACCTTTGGCAGAGTTTGCGTATAACAATAGTTATCAATCTAGTATTCAGATGGCACCCTATGAAGCATTATATGGTTGTAGATGTCGTACTCCTACTTGTTGGACTAAATTGGGGGAACGACAGTTGTTGGGTCCTGAACTGATATCTGAGACGGAAGAAAAAGTAAATGTAATTCGAGCACGGTTAAAGGAAGCTTCGAATAGAAAAAAGTCATACGCGGATCTAAAGCATAAAGATATTGAGTTTACGGTGGGAGATCAAGTCTTTTTGAAAGTTTCACCGTGGAAAAAGATTTTAGATTCGGAAAGAAAGGCAAGTTGAGCCCTAGGTTCATTGGACCGTATCGTGTGTTGAAGCGTGTAGGACCAGTGGCCTATCAACTTGATTTACCTCCGAAATTGAGTCAGATTCATAGTGTTTTCCATGTTTCTATGCTGAGACACTATAGATCGAATCCATCGAACATAGTACCAGTAGAAAAAGTGGAATTAAGGCCAGATTTGTCTTTCGAGGAGGAACCAGTGAAAATCTTAGACCGAGATGTTAAGGTGTTAAGAAAGAAGACCGTACCGTTGGTCAAGGTTTTATGGCATAATCACGGAGTGGAGGAAGCTACTTGGGAGCCTGAGGATGCAATTCGACAACAATATCCTCATCTCTTTTAGCCAGGTAAATTTCAAGGATGAAAATTTCTTTAAGGAGGGTAGAGTTGTAACATCCTCAAATTTTAGTATTGATATGATGCATGTTTTGGTGGTTAACTTGTGTATAATTAAATTTTGTATGATTAGTATAGTCTTGAGAAGACTTGAGAACTATTCGAAATTAGAATAAATTTTAGTAAGGAGTATTTAATTGAAGTGGAGCAAGTGACTTTGAGGTTTAAGTAGATTTAAGTAACAAAAACTAGCATAAGATGAGCTAGTATCAAGGTGGTGTTGGCGCATGTATGTTTGCTTGAGGGGAGAGGTTTGAATCTTCTAGCATGCAATTTGAAAGCTTTTATTTTTTTACTTTTCCTTAGCAAGTGTCGACCATGGATAAGGATTAGATGAGTTGGATTAAATTTTTTTATGGCAAGAAGACCATGGGAAAAAGGCAAGTGTTGACTTAGGGAAAGGAATCATTTGAATAAGGTATGTAGGGGGAACACAAGGCACATATTGAGGAAGATGTTTTGGAAAGTTTTGTGTGGCAAAAACTTTGACTTTATGTCCATGTACTTGGACGATTTTTGGGGCTAGGGGTTGGCCAAAATTTTGAAGGCATTTGGATGAATAGGAGCTAGTTGTGCACATCTCTCTCTTTTGGTCATTTTTGTGCTTTTCTCCAAAATCTCTCTCTCTATTTTCCTCTCCTTAGCCGAATGCACTTTGAGCAATAGGTAACATCTTTGCTTTTCTTTAATCATTTCACATTTTGACCATTTTGATTTTGAGTTCTTTCTCCCCAAATTATTTTCTTTCTCTCCTCTTTATGACCGAAAATACAAGAAACATCAAAGATCATTTCTTCCTTTTTCTCTCATTGCCGAATGTCCATTGATTCAAAGTTCTCTTTTGGACCATCCTTTATTCTTGAGAACCGAAATCCAAACCTTCATTTCTATTCTATTTCTTCTCTACTTCTCTTGAAAGACTCTCAAACATCATCCTCTCTCTCATTCTTCACCATGGCTGAATGTTACTAAGCACCATTTCTTTTCACTTTTCCTTCATAACCGAATCTTCTACAACTCACATATCTCCTTCTCAATCATTTTTCTTTCCACTCACACTTTAATCAATTGAAACTTAGTGGAGGCGAAACTCAAGTGTTCGTAAACGTCGTAGATCATTGAAATCGGATTTAAGGTGTTAAAGTAAGAGATTATTAAGGATTCTTATATTTCTCGACATATGGTTATAAATGGTTTATTAATCGATTTTATTTTAGGGGACGTTATCGCTCGATTGTCATATTATGGAACGAGGATATTTGTGGTAAGTTAATCCCACTCTTTAAAACCTCTAGTCGAAATTTCGATAACTTATTGGTCAGACTAATGATTCCTTGTCTTTCAAGACAATCAAAATAGGGACGAAAAGAGTCGTTAATTGTGTTCGGAAGAGGGGTGGTTCCATTATTCCCCCTAAATTCAAGAGTAGGACTATTTCGGGAATCCGAGACTTTCCACCGGGTTGTGGACCCTCATTTAGCGAAAATCAATTATTCGAAGTCGTACGTACCCCCGAACCATTGTTTACTCGTGGTTCTGAACCTTTGATCAGAGAGAAATCGCAAATAGTGGTTGTTCGAGATTCCGAGGGTAGGATCTAGATCGCTTAATATTAGAATAGTTTAATATTAAATTTAGTGTTCTAATCCTTCGTGATGTGTGTTTAGATATCGACGAGCGGGAGAGTGTAGTTCTCACCGTAATCAGGTGTGTAATCTCACACCGTATCTCATGGGTTAGATGACTATATTGTATAAATCGTTGGATGAAATCACAAGTTAGTGAAATCGGGAAGAATAACATAGTTATCATCTTAAAGATAAGATTTTGAAAATTGTATTAAGATCATGAAAATTACAAAATTGCCCTTAACGAGCTAATTCGATAAAAGTGATAAGTGGGCCATATTGATATTTGATAAGTGGGCCATATGTGATATTTGATAATTTGGGCCATATGTGATATTTGACAATTTGGGCCATATGTGATATTTGACAATTTGAGCCATATGTGATATTTAACAATTTGGGCCATATGTGATATTTGACAATTTGGGCCATATGTTATATTTGACAATTTGGGCCATATGTGATATTTGAGAATTTGGGCCATATGTGATAATCAATAAATGGGCCATAAGTGATATTTGATAATTGGGCCATTTATGATAATTGATAAATGGGTTATATGTGATATGTGATTTTATAGGCCAAAATGCTATTTTGATTAATGGGCCAAAATTTATAAATTGTAATATGTTTTTTTTTTTACAATTATTTTGTTATGTATAAACATGATTGCATGGGTTGGGATCAATTATGAAGAGAAGAAAGGCCTGATGCCAAAATTCTAGATAGGTGACTCTGTCACGATGGCCCTTGCCCGAAATCTAGATCGGTGGTTCTACCACAATTATTTAAATGGTCGTTGCCAAAAAATATTATATTGGGCTTAAAGCCTACTTTGGTGTGTTGGCGGGGTGGGTCACTAAAGCTCCCCACAAGTGTGCTGGTTGGTACGGGTGGTGTGTAGCGGATGGAAATATAGGTTTGTTTTTGGAAATTGCATATCACTTGCATTTTATACATGCTAAATTATTATATTTGAAATGGGCTTAGGCCCAAATAAATGCTTAGATGGTTCTGGCCCAGTGGACTATGGTAAGTGAGTTCCATACTGAGTTCTAAGTAACTCACCCCAATTTTTTTTACCACTCTCAGGTAATAATAATTGATGGAGACTTGGGTCGGAGATGACTTCGTGTGGAGGCTATACTACAAATGGTGGTTTATAAAACTTTAAGACTTCTTTAATAATTTTTATTAAGTACTATTTTTATGGCGATGTAATAAGGCCTCTTTAATTATGGATTTTATTATGTGGATGGATTTTATTGTGTTTTAGTTTTCCTAAGTTGGATTGGTTTAGTTTTTTATAAATGTTTTTTTTATAACTCTTGTATAAAATAAAGGTTTTTCTTAAATGTTACTAAAACTTAGGAAAGTCTTTTAAAACTTTTCGATGAAATGTTTCGACTAAATAAATCCAAAGTTTTTATCAATTACTACTCTATAGATCAAATGACAAATTCTTGTAATTTTAATTATGGTTTTCAGTGAACTTCGATTTTTTTCGATAAAGTCATTCTCTTAATCGTTTTGGAATTTGATTTCTAGTTTGTTAAATGATTTGAATGTACGTTTAATTTGTGTGGAATGCCGAAATCCGGGCTTAATGCATAGGCCGAATTTGGGGTGTTACATAGCATTTGATTTTATTGGTACCTTAATTCCTTGGACAAAAACTTTTGTAATTCATTTGATGTCAAATTCACATAAAATTCATGAACTAATTCCTCATCTGCACTAGGTCTTTTCTCACAAAACAACTCTCTATTGAGAGCTTCAACAATTTGTTGAATGCGCGCCATCAAATAAATATAGTTTCTTTCTTTTAGTGTAAAGCCTTTTTTTTGGTGATTCTTGAAGACTCTTATCTTGCTTTGGCTTCTTCACAGTGAAATTTATTTTGAGATTCGTCAACTTGGACAAAGGCATGAGTTCTCTTGCCAGGCATGATTAACCTGAGCATAAGATTGAAACAAATATTTTCTCAAAATTTTAATTATTATAAAATATTAAAAATTCAATAAATGGAAAATTTAATTAATTAAATAAAATTGAAATTAAGGAGAAAAATTTGTCTTACCACCTTTATATAGAAATTAAGAACTCCATGAATAAAATTAGAAGCAAAAGAATTTAACTGAGGGGATGGTTGGAAGAGTTATCGGCTAAATATGGTGGAAGTGTTGTGCAAATTTGACAAGGGTGTTTGAGTTGTGCAAGGGTGCACACTGCACAATGAAGGAATGGCAGCAGCACACAACCTCGGCGTGAGCAGATCTGTGAGCGACAAGATGCAAAGAACATAGAATGAGCAAAAGCAGGCTGGTGGGTTGGAGCGCTTGAAATGGAGCTAGGAGCAACTCAAAGCAGTGGCGATGTGAGTGTATAGGTGGAGCTATTGGCTGAATGGGGCTGTTGGGCGGTGCTACTTCTGGTGGTTAGGAGCTGTGACACTTGGTGGTTCTTGGATGCTAGGATCGATGGTGGAACAGGTGATTGGAGGTTGGTTTGATGGATGGTGAAGGATGGAGAAGGTTGGTGGAATTTATAGTGAAGAGGGTAGAAGTTCAATTAGAATTCTTAGAACAATTTAATAGTTAAAATATTCTAAGTTCTAATTCTACACAAAGTTAATAACAATTAATAATTAATATAATGCATATTAAATTATTATTTGCTATTAATTTATTGAAACAAAAGCTATTAATTACAGATGATCAAATTTAAACTAATCCTAATTTATATAAAGTTAATAATAATTAATATATATTATCATAAATATAATTATATACTAGTTATTATCATCTTATTTATTAAATTAAATTAAAAACATTTATTCTATATGCCTTTGAAATTAGTTACAAAAAGAGACATCTAATTTCTAATATTTACAAAAAGAGCAACCAAATTTTGAAAATAGTTTAATTAAGTACCTAGACTTAAAGAAAATTTGAAAATTGAGTTGCAATTAAAAATTGGATCAAAATTGACCGTTTTATTTGAAAAACTAAAAATTTATTTTTCCATTTAGGGAATAATTTCTTGGAAGATTATGTTAAAATCAATTCCCAAGAAAGATTTGAAAGGGTCACAAGCAGTCCCGCTGAAGTTCCAATCTCTTAGACAGAATCTATTTAAACATACTAATCTCGAAAATATACCTTAAATAATTTATTTAATGAAAAACAAGAAAAATTAAATATTTGATAAAATAAATGAGACTGCATCACACTCAATTTTATCCCTCAGTAATGTTTTAAGTGCTGAGCATTGACTCGAAAACTTGGTGAATCGTAAATGGACAGGCCAACGTGATTTTAACTTACCTAAAAAAAACCTTAATCTGGAATATAATAACAAGACTTGCTGACCTACTTCAAATTCTCAAACTAGAATGTGCTTGTCATGCTATCTTTTAAGTCTTTCATTGAATAGTTTGTCATTCTCGTATGAGAACATTCAGAACTCCTCTAACTTGTTGAGTTGAAGCATCCATTTCTCTTTCGCAACTTTAAATCCAAATTGAGTTGTTGGAGAGCCTAGTAAGATTTGTGTTCTAAATCCAAAGGCAGATGACAGGCTTTCCCAAAGACCAACCTATAGGGTGACATCCCTAAAGGTGTCTTGTATGTTGTCCTGTAGGCCCATAAAACATCTTCCAGTCTTTTGGACCAATCTCGTTGGTTTGGGCAAACTACCTTCTCGAGTATGGCTTTGATTTCTTCGTTTGCCAATTAAGTTTGCCCATTCGTCTGCAGATGGTAAGTTGTGGCAACCTTGTGCTTCACTCCATGTTTTTCGAGTAACCATTTCAACCATTTGTTCACAAAATGGGACCTTTCATCACTGATGATAGCTCTCGGGGTTCCAAACCTTGTGAACACATGATTTTGCAAAAATTTCATCACAACCTTAGCAACATTTGTTAGATACGTGATGGTGGTGGAAAAAGTCTTAAAATTTATATAATAAATGATCGAGCCTAGAAACAAACTATCACCACGATTGAGGCAAGTGCACCTATCGAACAGTAGTATAGTTTAGTGGCAAGATCGGATTGTCGAACCCAAGGGAACCAAAAGTACTAATATTAACTTTCTTTTTATTATTTAGCCTAAGAATCAAGAGAATTGTCGTTTAATCTAAATTTAACTAACTACTAAGCTAAAGGTGATAAGACACAGAGAAGGAATTGGGGAAATACTTGTGGGAAAAACCAATTGATTAAGACAATACCCGAGGAAGAATCCACCTCAACTTCACTTGTTATCTAACTCTGAACCAGACGATTTATTCACTTGACTTGATCCGTAGGATTCCCTAATTTATATTAATACCTCTCTCGAGGCTACTAATGTCTAACCCTAGGTTGATTAATTGAAATCTCTTTCTAATTAAAACCCTTAGAATTGCATTAACTCAATCTATGGACTCCCATATTAGGTTTGACCCTAATCCGATAGATTTTTATCATCCTATCTCTAGGGTTGCGATCAACTCGTTTAACTATGCTAGATCTACTCTTAAATAGGGAATATTCCTTCTCTGCCTAAGCATATCAATACTTGAATCAATATCTTGAAATATCAAAGCAAGAATTAAGAACACATAGTTAAGAACAAATCAAGTATTTATCATATAGTTTAGAAAACAATAACAAGATCCGTCTTAGGTTTCATCCCTCTCAGGTATTTAAGGGGTTTAGTTCATAATCATAAAAGAATACATATCAGAAGAGAAATAACAAAATATAAAAAAACCCTAAAATCCCCTGAAGGAATTGAAGGAGAGATCCTCAGTCTTGAGTATGACTCTGGATTCTAGGATGAATCAACTGACTTTCTTCGAGTGAATCCTACAATTCGGCCTCCCTGGCTTGGCTCCTTGTCCTAGCTGAATGCCCCTTTAAGGATGGCCTCTAGGGTGATTATATAGGCTTTCGGAATGTCTTTCTTTGCCTCTAAGTACCCTAATCTGAATGGACCTCTTCTTTGCTATGGCAGGGACACGCCCGTGTGGCACGGCCATGTGATTCGAGGCCAGTCCGTGGTCAGATTTTCTAAGGAGGCATGGCCGTGTGTTTTGGTCCCAGGCCGTGTGTAATTCGTACTTTGGCCCATTTTCTCTATTTTTGGCCCGTTTCTCATTCTTTTCATCCTCCGGTGCTTTCCTAAGTATAAAACATGAAATTAAAATATTAGGAACACCAAATTCCACATTTCAGGGGATAAATCATCCAAAAGTATGCTAAATGTGGGATTAAAATATGAACATATTACGGTTTATCAATATGCCTTGGCCCCACCCCACTTAGACACGTATTCAAATACTACCGATATGTACTTGTGACCAAAAGACGGAGGGAAAGGACCTAGAAAGGAAATACCTTAAACATCGAGTAATTCTACCTCAATGATGTTTGTTTAGGGCATCTCATTTCTGTTGGTAATGTTTCCAACCCTCTGGCATCGATCACAACTCTTTACGTAAGCATACGCATCTTTGAGTAGTGTTGGCCAAAAGAATTTGGCTTGTAATACTTTGGTCGCAGTACGTGTACCTCGGAAGTGTCCCATACTCGGAGTTGAGTGGAAATGATATAGAATCTTATGTACTTCATCTTCTGCAAACATCTCCTGATCATTTGGTTTGCACACTTTTTAAACAAATATGGCTCTTCCCAGAAATAGTACTTCACATTGTGAAGAATTTTTTTTGATGATATGTCTTATCAATCGGTATCAAACCACAAGCTAAATAGTTAGCAATATCAGTAAACCAAGAGGTATTATGTGTAACACCCCTTACCCGTATAGTACGCCGAAACTGGGTACAAGGCATTACCAGACTTAACAATACATTCTACCAAATCCCGAGCCACAAAATTTCACTTATAATTTAAACTTCAACAAACACATGCATACACAAGCATTATAACTCCATCACCAATATGAGCCACAACTCGTGGCTAAATACAGAATAATCCTTATTACCGTTATGAAGCAATACATTTAATCAAATTAATTAACACATATACAAAATGACTTAGTCAAGCTCCTATACATGCCATAACTTAAATAATTTATAAATAAAGATACCCATAGATAGCTTGATAGTGTAAAGCGATCTCCGACGACCTTCATCCTGAGCTTGTTTACTAGGACTCTGAAACATGGGAAATAAAAGGGGTAAGCTTATAAAGCTTAGTAAGTTCACATGTAAAAAAAAAAATGCTAAGTTCTTACTTTCTCAACATACTCATTTGTAGCCTTACCAAATACTCAACGAGACAAATCCTCACAACAAGTTCTCAAATTGATACAATCATTAAATCACATGCTTATACCTTATTACTCATGTTCACATTAATTTGTCTACTTGAATTGCTGTCACTAAATTATTTATTTATTGAAATAAAGAGCTTCGAATTACAAACTGCTAATTTTCCCTGAAACTAGACTCACATATCTTCATACCATAAAATTTCTAGAATTTTTAGTCTTTCTAATTAGTACAGTTTATTCATTAAAATTTCCCCTCTTTCATTGTTCGACTATTCTGACCTCTCTTCACTATGAATCAATTATCGCCTCATACAAAATTATGATGATCATATTGTTTAGTTTATTTGAAACTAGAATCATTCAGAATTTCAATAATATAAATTATATCACATAATTATTTTTGTACAATTTTAATGATTTTTCCAAGATAGAATAGGGGATCACGTAATCATTCTGAACTAGTCTCAAAAAAATATAAATATATAAAAAGTAAAGAAGTTTTTTGCTTTCTTTGTTTCTTTCATATGAAAATAGACTCAATAAGCTTTAATTTCATATCTCACTCAACTACTGATTCCATTTATACTATTTTTGGTGATTTTTTGAAGTTACTCTACTGCTGCTGTCCAAAACAGTTTTATTTGTAAATTTTTGCTCTCACTCACTTTAGTTGTATTAATTACTTACCTATAACAATCTTTCCAATTTCTGATTACATATCGAGCATATTACTCATACATTACATATGCATATACCTACACTTATCACTACAAGCCACACATAATTTTACTTAATCGATTTTCTCGGTGAACTCATCGGTAACCTTACCAAAGGCTCAGAATACAAAGGGCACCTTACTTAATAGCATGCTTACATACCTGCAACATCTCACTTAACACATGAGTACTCTTTCATAATATAGGCATATTACCAATCATGTCATAAAGTGTCACAAGCATAACTGAAAACTCATCACTTACTTAATATTTGATAATCTCAATTACTTACAATCTCAATATTAAATAAGCCTTAAATGCATACCTGTACTCTTTCTTTATGTTCTCACCTTGTCATTTCTTTGACTTACTCTTTGGATTACTCGGGAACCTTTTCCTTTTTGAACTTACCATTGCCATGTCTTGACATGGTCTTACATGGTATCCTTGCCTTATGAACTCACCAATGCCATGCCTTAGCATGGTCTTACATGGGACCTTTGCTTTATAGTAACTCATCAATGCCATGTCTTGACATGGTCTTACATGATTTCCTTGCCTTATAGAACTTATCAATGCCATGCCTTGGCATGGTCTTACATGATATCCTTATCTTACCAAATGCCATGCTCCAAACATGGTCTTACATGGTATCCTTGTCTTATTGCCAATGCCACATCTTGATGTGGTCTTACATGGAGTCCTTAATAAATGTCGATGCCATGTCTTGACATGGTCTTACACGGGATCCTTGCCTTATCAATGCCAGGTCTTGACATGGTCTTACATGGTATCCTTAACCGTCAATTCCTCCTTAAAATGCCATGTTATAAACATGGAATTTTTTGTCAATTCTTCCTTAATTGCCATTGTATAGCCATGGACTTTGAGATATCAATTCCTTGTCAAGTCATAGCTGAAACATACTTGCACAAATTCTCAAGGTTAGTCGCATAACTCAATAATAACATTACTAATAACAATAATTGCATAATAATAAAATGCTACTCAACTTACATACTTACATTCTAAATCTCATCATATTCAACTTAACTTATTCTCATCAAACTATGCTAGTCAATACTTTCTTGTTATCATACAAACCCGTAATACAAAATTTGGTCTTACATATAAATTATACAAGTTCTCTTTCCAATATCGAATTATTATCGAACACTAATCATTATATCTGAAACTCAATACTAAATTATTTATGGCCAAAATATCAATTTATCAGTCAAATATGCATAATTAAATGCTTATTAAACATATGAACTTACCTCGATACCAAAACGGTCATTTTACCAACTTTCTCGATTTTTGATTTTTCCCCGTTCTAGGTCCAAATATCATTTTTCAGGGTCTAAGACATATCATTTCACTTATTTAATTAATGTACTACTCAAAACAGTCCCTAACTCAAATTTTGGCAAAATTACAATTTTGCCCCTAAACTTTTGCATAATTATGATTTTGCCCCTAGGCTCAAAAATTAAACTTCATCCCTTATTCTTATGTTTTATAACATGCTGATCATTTTTCCCTTGTATGGCAACATCAAATTCTTGCTCTAACATGCACTTATGTACATTAGGTATTTTTGCCGATTATGTTGTTTTACTCGTTTTCACTTAAAATTGCTTAGTAAAAGTTGTTTAACATAATTCTAGGCTTCATATTCTGCCATAAAACATCAAAATAAACACATTTCACCTATGGGTATTTTTCCAAATATGAACCTTAGGTTAAATTACTACTAGAATAAGCTAAATCAAGTTACCGGGACTCCAAAAACGTAAAGAACATGAAAAACGGGGCTAGAATGGACTTACCATGAAGCTTGGAAAGCTTGAAAACCCTATCCATGTCTTCCCACATGTTAAATTTAGCCTAAGCTTGAAGATGGACAAATTTTGTAATATCCCGGGTTAGGGGTTATTTTGTTATGGCATGGTTTGCATGTGTTTGGTCTGATTATGTTGTTGTTTTGATGTTTTTGGGGCTTAGTTGTAAGCTAGGTGTAAGCCTGAGTGGTGGGAGAAATCTTTGTTTTTAGGCTTAGGTGAGAAGAGCTGAAGGAGCTGGGGTTTATAAATATTTTTAGGTGAATTTTGGCATAACAAATAAGCTGGTGGAGTGGCAAGATAGGCGCCACTAAGAGCTTGGATTGGCGTCACTTGCAGGGGGGAGAGGTTCTGTGTTCAAGCTGCAGGATGCTCACATTTTGGCTTCTATTTTGACGGCATGGAGGGGAGAAGTTGTAGGCAGTTCAAACTCTGCCATGGACCAAGTCAATTATTTGAATGGTGGGTGGAGAGTAAATTTAGGAGGGAGACTAGTTCAAACTAGTTTGAATGGGTGGCTTGGAGTGTTGGGGGGAGTTGTGGCCGGATTTTGGAGAGATTTTTGGGGGTGAGTGGACGGTTTTGGTAGGTGTGTTGTGGGAGTGCCAAATTTTCCTTTTCATTCTTGTGCATTTTCGGTCACTTTGTGTCAAAGCAAATTCTTCTTTTGTCAAAAACAAGCCGAAACTTCAAGTGATTTTCTTCTTTTTTCTTTTTGAAACCGAAAGACCAAAACCCCTTGAGCTTGCCAAAATTGCTTTGCTTCTCTTGAATTTGGTGTGTGTAGCTGAATGCTCTTTTCCAACTCTTTCTCTTATGCTCATTTGTGCTAAGCCGAAATAGCCATTTTCTTCTCACATATTTTGCCTTTCTTTATTTCATAAGTGCCGAAGCTAGTACCCCTTTTCTTCTCATACTTTTTCTTCTTTGGAAACCTTGATAGCCGAAACTCCATTTTCCAAAAATACTTTCCTCCATTTCTTCTTCTTTCAAACCGAAAGCACCCTCCCTCTTTTCATCTTTTATTTTCTTTCTTTTCCAAAACATCTTAGCCGGATTCTCCACTTAATTCTCTCCATTATATTTGAGCCGAATCTTTCTTCAACCTTTGCCGATTTCTTTTCTCCTTTTGAACCGCATTTCTTTTGCTTTGTACCTTCAAAGACTCTAGCCGAATCTCTCCCTTGTGTTGCCGAAACTTCCCCTTCTCTCTTTAGTTTTGCACTTTGGCCGAATCTAGGTGTGGTGTGGATCTCTCCTAGTGGTTTCAAATCGGGTTAGAAGAAGGTATGTGGTGTAGCCGAAGGGCTATTTCTTCCCTCTCTTATTCTTTATCAATTTTGGGTTTGTTTAAGGGCCGATTTTGGCATTTGTTGAAGGGAGTTAACCTTTTGTTTTGGTAATCGATTTCTTCATAGGGTATCCAGGATTTCGAAGCAGTCAAATGAGGCATTTATCTTAAGTTGATTGATTGGTAAGTGATGGTGAGATCTTGGTTCATAGACTAATCGTTAGTTTCATTTAATCAAGTATCCAAAGGACTAACTGTTTACATTTTAGAGTGTGCCGTTTGCTTAGGGTAGAACCATTGTTGGTTCGGGTTTGGTAGGAAACCAAACCATTTGCAAGGTAAGGGTTCAAACGCTAACCCTTTTGGTTTAATGGTTCTGGCCGAATGGTATAAGTGACTAATCTCGTGTTTAGTCGATTTTAGGAGTAAGATAATCTAGGGATTTAAACCGGTTCTTTGGGATTAAGCGTGCGTTTTAATAGGTGTGTAAACTAACACACCTTTTTACTGAGTAATATGATAATAACCTGATTGTGTAAAGTGAAACAGTATGGTCGATTGATATAATACCCAATGAGGTATGGATACGGATTCGGGTAAGTCCGTTTCGTTACAAGATCTGTAGTGATATATGATATCATGATTTATGGTGTATGTTTTATGAGATGCCATATTGAGCATGTGAGCATGATTGCATGATTTGCACGATTTGCATTAGTATGATATGTTATTGGGTGATATGAGTGGAGGGGGAATATGATATCCGTGTCTTTGGGACACTAGAGGTTTGGCACCTCCAGTGGTTTGGTACCACAGATTGATTATTGTGACTTTGGGTCACCAGAGGTTTGGCACCTCCGCGTCTCGTCCCAGTGGCTTAGCACCACAGTGGGTTGGCCCCACGGTTGATTTTACGGGATTGACGCTAGTGATTTGGTATCACATGATGGGTTGGCCCCATCATTTGATTCGTGACTGCGGTCACCAGTGATTTGGTATCACACTTGTGTCTTTGGGACACCAGAGGTTTGGCACCTCATAGCGACTCGTCCCTGTGGTTTAACACCACCGTGGGTTGGCCCCATTCTTGAGATCTGGGATTGTTGCGGTGATTTGGTATCACGTGGGTTAGCCCCATAGATGGATTATTCGTGACTTTGGGTCACCGGTGGTTTGGCACCACATTGATGGATATCGTGACTTTGGGTCACCGGTGGTTTGGCACCACCGGTGGTTTGGTACCACACGGGTAGAAAAGGTGTTACGGATGGTTAGGATCGGTGCATTAATTATATTGCTTTGTTATGATGTGTGTTAGCATGTTGCATATACCGGGAGGGGATTTATGCCTTTGAGTCTTCGACTCACCTTCTCCCTTATCATTTCGGTGACACTTAGATCGCGGACACGTGGCCGAGGTGGACTCGAGGTGCTTATGACATGAATAAAAGTTGGATTTGCACTGATTTTAAACTTGGTACTTTACTTTATTATTTCCATTTGGATTTGTTGGGTTGTAAAAGGCCTTTTTAAATTTTTTTCTTTGGATGTTCATATGTTTAAATTTGATATTAAATATGCCTTAACAAATAATTGGGTTAAATTATGCTAAAACTTGGAAAGATAACGTTTTTTCAAACTACAAAGCGACATGTTTTTAAACTTTACCATCGGGTATCATCAGAACTTAAAACGAAGGCAACTTAAATGTTTTACAAACTTAAACTAAGCCCAAAATGTTTTTAAGCAACAACAAGAATTACTTGGATTTCTAAATGAGATAAACTTGTTTTACTTACATATCTGATTAAGTTTTCAAAATTCCCGGGTTTTCAAGAACAAAACATACAAAAGAGTTTTCATCAGATTTTTAACCGGAAACCTAAACCTCTCAAATACATTTTCCCTGTAGCATACCAGATTCGGTCGTGGTGTATTGGCTGGGTTTGGGGTGTTACAAATTTGGCATTTAAATTTTGTTTTTAATTAATTTAATTCACTAAATTACCAAAATGCCCTTAAAAAATCTTTTGAAACATATGCATCCATGTCCATTTTTGTCCAAAAACTTAACCAATGGCCTAATTATCATTTAAGGACTTCCAATTTAAAATTTCATAACAATTGGACACCTCTAACATATAGAACTCAACTTTTGCACTTTTTACAATTTAGTCCTTTTGACTAAATTGAGTGCCCAAACATCAAAATTTTCGAATGAGATTTTCATGAAATCATTCCGTGAAACTGTAGACCATAAAAATATCAATAAAATAAATTTCTCAACATCGGATTTGTGGTCACGAAACCACTGTTCCGACTAAGCCCAAAATCGGGCTGTTACATTATGGACATAGTTTACCTTTAGTATGTGTTCATTTAGGAATGTCTCCTGAATGGGTATAGGAGGAGAATTCCCTTTTTCCGGCTCCAATCTAGACAAGTGGTATGCTACTTGGTTTTCTACTCTCTTTTGATCATGAATTTCTAGATCGATTTCTTGGAGTAGAAGTACCCATTTGATCAATCTCGGCTTAGCGTCTTTCTTGGTAAGTAAATACTTAATTGCTGAATGGTCCATATAGATAATCACTTTGGTACCTACAAGATAAGATCGAAACTTGTAAAAAGCAAACTCATTAGCAAGTAATGCTTTCTCTGTTACTGTATAATTCAATTGAGCTCCTGTTAGAGTCTGACTTGCATAGTAGATGGGATGAAAAACTTTGTTCCTTCGCTAGCCCATCACAGCTCTCCTATCGAGAAGCCACTTGCATCACATATCAGTTCAAATGGAAAATCCCAGTCTGGTGTGACGATTATGGGTGCAAAAACTAACCGACTCTTCAAATCATTGAAAGCTCTTAAGCACTCCTCATAAAAGTTGAACATTGTGTTCTTCTCCAATAATTTGCATAAGGGTTTAACAATTTTGGAGAAGTCCTTGATAACTCTTTGATAGACACCGTAGTGGCCCAAAAAGCTCCTAACACCCTTTATAAATGTTGAAGGTAGGAGTTTCTCAATAACATCTACCTTTTCTTTATCTACCTTGATTCCATGTCTCATTATCTGATGCCCTAGAACAATTCCTTCTTATACCATGAAATGACACTTTTCCCAATTGAGTACAAGGTTTGTTTCTTCACATCGCCTTAGTACCTTAGGTAGATTGTCTAAGCAATCATCACATGTATCTCCAAATACTGAAAAATCATCCATAAACACTTCCAAATACTTCTGAACCATGTCAATAAAAATAGACATCATACATCTTTGAAATGTAGCAAGTGCATTACATAAACCAAATGGCATGCATCTAAATGCAAATGTACCGTACAGGCATGTGAGTTTTGTAACACCCTTAACTTGTAATAGCTTCCAGAATAGGGTTAAGAGGCATTACCAAACATATCAGAGCATTTAAAAATCATTTCAGAAATTAACTTAACAATTCATAGTCATAGAGTCCGTTAAATAGGTCTACGAGACCTTAAACATGCATTGGAAAGGGGTTGGGACTGAACCGAGCATTACAAAATTTTTTGAAAATCAAACATTTTTCAAAGTCACAGAGGTCACATGCCCATGTGGGTAGGCCGTGTGCCTCATACAGCCTTGGACACATCGTGTGTCCAAGTCGTGGCAAAATATGGCATACATACTAACTTGTCCACACGGTCGAGGACACGCCCGTGTGCTTAACCCGTGGTTGATACTGACTTATTTCACACGGCTAGTCACATGCCCGTGTGTCCAGTCTGTGTGTGAGTTTGACTTGTTTCAATTTGTGAGCTTAAGAGACACGGTCGAGCCATACGCCTGTGTGCTCAACTGTGTGGGCAAATATAGGCCATTTCCAAGCCAATTTGCCACCCACACTTTGGGTCACACCTATAACATCAAACCATCTTAATTTCATACACCAAATGCATTCAAAACATATCAAAACATGCAAAATTTAACCCATAATCACATCATACATTTGCATATACAATTACTACTCAAATATACCAATTCAAAACATCAACTTTCCTTCAAAACATGTTACTAATACTTTATCTAAACCATTTCAACTCATAGCAATTCCTCATCAATTAAATATCTAAATTAACCATGAGCTCACCTATTTATGTATCATTTCATTAGTCTAACATTATGCACATAAAACCATACCAAATCATGCATCATATAGCTTGAACTACTCATTCATAAACATATTCATTACCAAGCCATATCACATGGCTATATTTACACAACTCAAAACATCATCCTAATACTCTAGCCAATACATGCCATACTTCATTATATACAGCTTCAAAAGGTATCAAAAGATAGTTCGATAGTGTGGTGATGATTTTATGACGATCCCCGAGCTTCTCGTAGCATTAATGATCTATATAAACAATCAAACAAACACACACAAAGTAAGATTTTATAGCTTAGTAAATCATAAGCAAATAAAGAACATATAAACATTTGTATTAAATTTGACTAACCAAAATCACAAATACATTAACCAATTACACAATTAACATGTTTACAACTCAAATATTTATCACATTCACAATATCTATTTAACATCAACTTTCAAACTCACATATATTCATAAGCACATATAAATTTATCTTTTACCACTTCCAATTCATGTATCCATCATAATAATATACTTACCTTGTTCTCATATGCATATTACAAAGTACATACCTGAATCATTTAGTTCATTTTCACATATGATCTCATCTCGATAATACCCGTTGAACCTTTCAGTATTAATAAGATACTCTGATAGATGGAAAGCTCATACAATGCCAACATCCCAGACGTGGTCTTACATGTAATCACATATTGATGCCACTGTCCTAGACAGGGTCTTACACGAATCAAATACGATGCCAATGTCCCAGACATGATCTTACACATAAACACAAGTCGATGCCAATTTCCCAGACGTGGTCTTATAGAAAACAAATATCGAAATCCTATGTCATGACATATGTATCCTAACTATTCCTAAGGTTTGTACGAGACATTCGGACGTCGTATCTCGATCATTTGAGACTCGAAAATATTGATCCCAAGCTCAATCATTTCATCATATCAATTTACGCAAATAACAATTTAATTCGGCACTATTAAATTAGATACAATAGAATTTAAAAACATTATTTACTTATGAACTTACCTCAGATATTGACGGATGAAATCGACTACTCGACTACTTTCGACTTCCCCGATCTAATTCTAATTTCTTTCGTTCTTGATCTAAATAATTTCAAATTTAACCAATTTAATCACACATTCATTCAACTTAATCCACAAACACATATTTAGGCCTTTTTACACTTAAGCCCCCTAAATTTACATTTTTCTCAATTTAGTCTTTATTTCACAAAACACAAAATACACATAATTTCACTACGTCATGCATAGGCTGGATCTTCCTCATGCTCATACAAGTCCATAAATTTCATTTATTTCACATTTTAGTCCCTAAAAAAATATTTTTTCACAATTTAGCCCAAATTACTCAAATTCATCAAAAATCCAAAGACAAAATATTATAGTCTATCACATATCTTTTATTTTCTATCATCAAACAACAAAAATCACAAGCTATCATCAATAGCATAACACAAAACCATCATCAATTTCAAAAATTAAAACATGGGATTTTAGTACTCGAAGCAACGGTCACAAAAACGTAGAAATTATCAAAAATCGAACAAAACTCATACCTTAATTTTGCTTAAACATAGCCAAAACCTTAAAGCTTTTATTCCTTCTTTTTCTTTCAATATTCAACAATATTGATGAACAAATGCATGAATTTTTATGTTTTATTTTATTAAAACATATATTAATATAAGAATTACCATTTTAACCATACTAAAATAATACATAAACTTTATAATTAATGTCCTCAACCGTCCACTAACCTTAAGAGTGGCCTAATTTCAATTTAAGGACTCTACATTATAAGAACAATAGAAATTTAGCACTTACACATTAATTAGCCACTTTTACATTTTAAGCTATTAAGTCCTTTTATTAAATCGGACACTCAAACAATAAAATTAAATGACGAAAATTTCATAGATATCAATTCACACATTATAAACATAGAAAATAATATTAAAATATTTTTTGACTCAGATTTGTGGTCCCAAAACCACTATTCTGACTAGGGTCTAAACTAGACTGTTACAAATGTTGTCTTGTATTGATCTTCTAGTGCTACTATAATTTGATTATACCCCAAGTATCCATCAAGAAAACAGTAATAGTCACGCCCCTCGAGTCTATCTAGCATCTGGTCCAAAACGACAAAGGAAAATGATCTTTCCTAGTCGCCTTGTTCAGCTTCCAGTAATCGATGCAAATTATCCATCCCATAATCGTTCTAGTCAGTATCAACTCTTTCATCTATAAGCGGAAAAATATATAGTATTTTTCCTATGTAATTATCACCTTTTACTTAATTTTTTGGTTAAAACTAAGTAATTGTTTAATAAATTAATGAAATATGTGAAAAATATGAAATTAGGACATAGAAATTATTAAAATGTGATTTTATGCTTTATTATATAGTTTTCATGCAATAAATGACTTATTTTATATTAATTTGAATATATTATATTTTTAAGACACAAAGTGGGCCATGCATGATTAAATTAAGTAATAAAATATAAAATTATATTTAATAATTCATTTTAAAATATTTCATTAATAATTTGGGTTTATTAATTAATTAAATTGGATAAATTTTATTCTTTGGTCCTCTAACTTGTTGATTTACTCTGGACAGGTTCGATAGCTTTCCTGTATTACAAAATCGTCCAAATTGGAAACCAAGTCAACCCAATATTTGGCTACACATGGCTGTCCATTTAAACCATTCTTTGGTTTAATTACACAAGGTCCTTGCATTGTTGAAGAAATTAAGGATTTTCCTGAAGATTTACGATTGACCAAGTCTTAGTCCTAAGTTGTGTTGCATCCAAAATTGCTTAAAAATCAAGCAAATATCAAGTCAAAAGCCACTAAGCATGCCCGACCACAATTTGAGGAGATTTGACGAGGTTAACATCCACTATTTTTAGCAAACTATCCCCTCTCCTCACTTCTAAATAAGACCCTCTCATTCCCTCATTCATCATCCCTCAAGCATCCCTCAATCATTCCTCATTCATTCTCATCATTCATCGTTCTCTCTTCTCTCCAAATTCTCTTAGCCTTTTCCATTCCCACGCCTAGCATCATCTCTTCATAGAGATTTTAGCAATTAAGCCTATTAAAGAACCCTTGGTCGGCCATCTTGGAGAGCCATCAACAAAGGAGCAAAGCAAAGGAACGAAGGAGCCTCGTCAGTTAGAGTTTTGGATGACAACCACTCTGAATTGGGTTTAATCTTCCTTTTCTTTAATTTAATCTAAAGATATTTGCTATGTGTTCTTTGTTCTTGTTTACAACAATGTTAGCTTAATTTTATTTAAGCTAGGATGATTGCTTTGATTAAATAATATTTATTTGATTCATGCTTATAATGTTTGTGCCTCAATTGATCATGTTTTCAATTAAGATTCAAACACGGCCCAAACGTTAGGACCTAATATGGGTCGTTACTTGAGAAAAACTTTTTGAAACCCATTTTAAAATCCAATTTAAGTTTTGTTGAAACTTCTCGCTTTTGGTTATCTTCTTGAAATCATACTTAGATTAAATTCAAAATTTAATTGAAGTCAAGTTATTATACTAATTTTGAATGTGTCTCATTACACGATAAAACATTGTTGTGTTGATTTAGGAAAACATGTGATTTTAATTTAATTCTTAATAGTGTATTTAAAAGCAAGTATCCCATATATGAATAGTAACAAAAATAAAGTTTATGGAGGCCTTATTACAATCCAAATAAAACAAACCAATAATAAAATAATATAGCTAAATTAAAGTTCATTTATTTCAAATCCACCGCATGGCCACCTCAAGTCCCTCCGGCTCCATATCCGCGATATATGCATCACCGAAAAAATAATGGAGAAGGTGAGTCACCAAGACTCAATATGTAACCCTTCCCGCTTTTAGACATTTTCATACACAACACATAACCATTAATATGCGAATATTAAATACCCATCCTAGCCATCCAAACGCCATCGCTCACCCTGTTGTGGTACCAAACCACCGGTGGTGCCAAACCACCGGTGACATATAGTCACAATGTGTTACCAAAACACCGGTGTCCAGAGACACGGTTCAATTGATGGGGCCAACCCATCGTGTGATACCAAATCACCGCGCAGACGATCCCATATCTCAAGTGGGCCAACCCACGGTGGTGTTAACCACAGGACAAGTCGCTATGAGGTGCCAAACCTCTAGAGGTACCAAACCTCCGGCACAGTAGTCACGGTGTGTTACCAAAACACTGGTGCCCGTCGGCACAATAATACCCCTCCACTCACTAATCCCACATCACCATATATACATATATGCTTCATGCCATCACATGCTTAAATCTCATGCGTCAATACATTATGCTTACCAAAAGCATCAAATAGCATATTCAAACAGTACTTACGAATTGCCAACTATACCGATATGGTATATTATCCAATGCTACAATAACCAAATTAGCATTCATGATTTAGCACATTTAATAAGTTATACGTGTATGTACACACCGTCACCAACAAAGGGTCTAAATCCGTAAAAGAAGAGAAATCGGCCTCCCAAGATCCACTTGTTCCTATATTTAGCCAATGTCAATGTTAGTACCCAAAGGCCTATTCGGCCAAATCCAAAATTTAAGAGGGTTCTCTTATGGGTCCCAAAACCTTACCGAATGTCTTGAGTATCGCCTTTTGTTTCACCACCCTAAAATCAGACTCAATAAGTTAGTAGCCTTCACTAAATCGATTAACAACTAACTAACTAAAGTAGATCTTACCATTACTTACCGTAAATCGAATACTAGAGATCGGGCCGAGTCGACTTCTTTACTTCCACGAGTACATAGAAGAATCGGTTACCAAAAGCGTTTAGAAGCCTCATAATCATTGCCAAATCGGCACTTATCCCCTTGTAAAAGAAAATCAACAGAGATCAGAAAATGAGTATAGACATTCTGCCAAGATCACTTACCACCTTATGAACCGATTGAAGGAGAGTCTAGAGAGATTATTCTTGTTTGTTATTCGCCAAGACTTGGAATATGGAGAGGAAATTCGGCTATCAAAAGGACAAAGAAAGGAAGACAAAGGAAGAAATCGGCACTTCCAATAGGTATATTCGGCCAAAGAAAGTTAGTAGGGGAGGAAAGAAGTTTCGGTTACTGAAATAGGGGATAGGTTCGAGTGGAGGGAAAGAAGAAAAATAAAGAGAAGAGAAGAGTGGGGGGTTTCGGCCAAGCTATGAGAGAAGAGAGAAAGTTTGGAAAAGAAAAGAAAAGAATGGAATGTGGGAGAGTGCCTAGAGTACTAAAGAATTCGGCCTCCCTTTCTAACACCTAGTCTCCATGTCGATTACTCCTCTTCAAGGAGTTTAAAATTCAACCAACATCTCAAATCATTCTAGGCCACACATTTTATTAATTCAAATTAATTTGAATTAATCAACAAGCTATTTTCCTCTACTAAATTATCATAATTTAATCCCCAATTAATCCAAATAAAACCAAACAATATCTTCATTATCCTATTATCTAAATAATAATTAAAAGAGATTAAAGAGAGAAAACTCTCTCCTTGTTGCCGTCCCACTATAATGCAAAAGAGGATTTTTGTGACTGAACCAAGGCTCTCCTTGCTCCCTTGGTGGCGCCACACTAGCTCCTAAGTGACCTCACTTTTGCCACTTTGCCAAGGCCTTTTAGTGCCCAATTTCCTTCATTTATTCTTATAACACCCTCCCGCTAAGGCTCCCTACCTTTAAAATTAAAAGCTAAAATTTCCTACCAAACCGAGCTA
Source organism: Gossypium rotundifolium (assembly GCA_025506655.1). Taxonomy (NCBI): domain Eukaryota; kingdom Viridiplantae; phylum Streptophyta; class Magnoliopsida; order Malvales; family Malvaceae; genus Gossypium; species Gossypium rotundifolium. The sequence continues at coordinate 164,770,671 of CP106724.1, read as the reverse complement.
ACTTAAAGCCTTAATTTAAGCTCTATTATTCTATAAATAATATCGCATCGGTTCATACATAAGGAAAAACAATTAACTTCCAAATAGCCCCATTTTGGGATGTTACGTTCTACCCTCTTAAAATAAATTTAGTCCAAATTACTTAGCTAAAACAGATGAGGTATTGCAGCAGTATCACATCCTCGTGTTCCCACGTAGCTTCTTCCACACCATGGTTCGCCACAAAGACTTTCACTAGGGCATCGACTTTTACGCAGAACCTTCACATCACGATCTAAGATCCGAATCGGTTCTTCTTCAATGATAAATCCGCATTCACCTCGATCTCGCTCATCGGTACCACGTGCGATGGGTTTGACCGATACCGTCTCAGCATTGATACGTGAAAGACGTCATGTATCTGACTCAGTTTTGCCGGCAACTCTAGTTGATAAGCTACCGGTCCCACTCGCTTTAAATCAGATATGGTTCGATGAACCTTGGGCTTAGCTTCCTTTTCGCCCAAACCTTAGTACCTTCTTCCAAGGCAACACCTTCAGAAAACCTTATCCCCATCGTGATACTCCATTTCCTTGCGCTTAAGATCAAGATAGGACTTCGCGTCTATCTCGATGCTTCCTTAAGACGGCTCGAATCACCTTCACTTTATCCTCGCCTGCTACCAATTCGGACCCAACACTGTCGCTCACCCAACTCCGTCCAACACGCCGAGTTCGGCATTTCCGCCCATACAAGGCTTCGTATGGTGCCATCTCAATACTCGCTTGGTAACTATTGTTGTAGGCGAACTTCGGCTAAAGGTAAAAATTCTCCCAACTACCTCGAAATTCCAAGACACAACCCTCAAAGATATCTTCTAAGATCCAGATGACCTTTCGGATTGCCCTTCCGACCGAGGATGGAAAGTCAGGTTGAAATCTAATCGCGCATCTAACGCTTGATGTAACGCTTTCCAAAACCTCAAGTGAACGTTGGGTCCCTATCCGAGATAATCGATACGGTACACCATGCAATCGACTATCTCAACCACGTATAACTTTGCTAGCTTCGGAGTGAGTAATCCATTCTCACCAAGATGAAGTGAGTGATTTAGTCGACGGTTCACGATTACCCAAATCGCATCTTTCTTCTTTGGGCGTAAGGGTAGCCCAACGACGAAATCCATAGTGATCCGCCTCCACTTCCATCGAGGGATCTTTACCGTTGAAGTAACCTCGATGGCAATCGATGTTCACCTTAACTCGCCGACATGTCGACACCTTCCTACGAACTCGGCCACTTCACACTTCAACCCCGCCACCGTAATCTCTCCGTAAATCAGTACATTTCTTGCCTCCGGGATGCATATAGCGATGGCTGCTATGAGCATCTGGAGAATTCTTTGTCTCAATTCCACATCCTTCGCATACAGGCCGTCCTTGAAACATAATACACCATCACCGGTCAATCCGCACCTTCTAAACCACCATCCCGAACTTGCATCCTCTTAGCATTTAACCCTTTATCCACTAACTGCTTGTCCTTAATTTCCTCGATCCATGTTGGCTTAACTTGAAGCTCGCCAAAAGGCTTCCATCGTCATATAGGCTTAATCGAGCAAACATTGCTCTTAAGTCCGCCACAACTTTCCGGCCAACGCCACCACCACGTTAGCCTTACTCGATGATATTCGATTGAACAATCGTAGTCTTTTAATAGTTCAATCCATCGCCGTTGCCTTAAGTTTAAGTCTTTCCGAGTCAAGATACCTCAAACTTTTGTGATCCGTAGACTATCGACTTCTCCCCATAAAGATAATGTCTCTATATTTTCAAGGCGGCGACCACCGCTAACTCTAAGTCGTGAGTTGGGTAGTTAACCTCATGCGGTCTCGGTGACGGACGATAGGCTACTACCTTCCTTCCTGCAGATCAGCACACATCCCTGCACCGGTGTAAGATGCATCACAATAGACCGTGAACAACTTCCCGCCTCGGTTGTACTAAAATCAAGCTTAGTTAGAATCTTCCTCACTTATCAAAACTTTCTTCTCGCTTTCTAACCATACAAATGGGACACCTTTCCTTAGCAACTTAGTCAATCAGCCGCGATCGAGAGAACCCTTCCACAAACCTCCGATAATACCTGCTAAACCCGAAAACTTCAGATCTCGCCAATCGACTTAGGCGGTTTCCACTCCAACACCGCTTCAATCTTATGGGATCCACTTAATCCTTCCACCGACACTACGTGACCCAAGAAAGCCACCTCCCTTAGCCAAAATTCGCACTTACTAAATTTGGCATATAACTGTTTCTCCCTCAGTACCTGCAAAACTATTCGCAAATGCTCGTCGTGCTCCTCCTCCGTCTTAGAGTAAACCAATATCTCGTCTATGAACACTACGACAAATTGGTCCAAGTACTATTGAAATACTCTATTCATTAAATCCATGAATGCTGCCGGTGTATTGGTCAACCCGAATGGCATCACTAGAAACTCGTAATGCCCATACCGAGTTTGGAATGCCGTCTTGTGAACATCGGCCTCCTTCACCTTAAGTTGATGGTAACCAGACCTAAGGTCTATCTTCGAAAACACCGACGCCCCCTTCAACTGGTCAAACAAGTCATCGATCCGAGGCAATGGGTACTTGTTTTGATCGTTAACTTGTTTAACGACGGTAGTCGATGCACATCCGCATAGAACCGCCCTTCTTCTTGACAAACAATACAAAGCGCTCCCACGGAGATATACTAGGTCGAATAAACCCCTATCCAAGAGCTCCCGAATTTGAGCCTTGACTCCACCAATTCCTTTGGTGCCATTCGATATGGTGCTATTGATCGGTCTTTGTTCTGTAGCAAATCTATACAAATTTGACTTCCGATCCGGAGGCGGACCGGAAGTTCTTCGGGAACACATCGAAATTCCCCAACCGCTCGAACCTTTCCAACTCATCGACTCCTTAGCTTCCAAAGCACGATTTGAACCAAAAATGCCTTACAACCCTTCTTGACCATCTTCTCAACCTTCAAGGCAGACACCACGTTGGATAGATAATTCCTTCTATCACCTATCATAACCACTTCATCATTTTCAGCCGTCTTAAGAACCATGCGCTTAGTCGCAATCCAAATTCACCGATACTTAACCATTAATCCATTCCAAGGATCAAATCGAACTCCCCAACCGGTAGTTCCATCGGATCGACCACAAATACTACCCCTTGGAGTTCTAGGGTACGTCTCTATAAAGTTTGTCTACCACTACGGAGTGACCTAACGGACTAACACGGTCATCTCCCTAGAATCGGTTTGAGTTTAGGTCCAAAGTCTCTACCACACTACTGCCACGTATGAATGTGTAGACCCCACATCGATTAATGCATAATAAGGAAGACCAAAATCGAAATGTACGGTTATGACATCCGGTCGTCACCCTCCTCTCATGACGCCCAAGATAGACTAAGCCAGTCATTTAGCCTCTGTGTTTCTGAACCTCGCCTCAATTCCACGACCTCGGTTAGGACCGTTGCTTCTTCTGACCATTACCACGACCCTCTGTGGTCCCACATTTCTATCCCGAGCACGATTACATCCCTCCGCTAGTTCTTAGCTAGTTTCGTGGACAATCTCCGATTCGATGCTCCAAAGACCCACACTCAAAACATCCTCTATCGCCGGTCGAACAACTTCCCCAATGGGTCTTTCCACAGTGGTTACCTCGAGTCGGCCTCGATTACGATCATGGGCCTTGCCACCGATTTGACCCATTTGGCCTAGCCTTTTTCTCGACACTACCATCGGATCCAAATTGACCCAAATCCTCTCTTTTGATTATTCCTACTATAATTTTGTCTCACGACCACCTTGATCCCTTGGCCACCTTAGCCTTTTCCACTAGAGATGAAAACTCACGAACTTGTCATGGGCAATCAAGAACCTCAAATCATCTCGAGTCCGTCTTCAAAGTGGACACAAATACCGTGTTCAAAGAGCCACGATGCCTCTAGCATACCTACTACCTTAAAAACTCGCCTAATATTCCATGAATCGACTTAGTTCCTTGCACTAATCCTAGAAAAGCTTTCCTCCGAAAGCATCAGATAATCGGTGCCCACATACTTCTTCCGATAGGTGGTTTTGAAATAATCCCAAGTCGATCATCTACCAGAAGCGCCATCTCGAATCGTCACCACCATCGACACGCTTCATCCTTTAGAAGCGACACGGCCTTTTAGTTTTTCTTCCTCGGTCAGTCAAGATCATCCATGATCCTTTCGATTGACTCTAGCCAAGATTCTCGTCAGACTGGGCCACTCGACACACCGGAACACTTCGCCTCGTTGGACCGAATTCGCACGGAACAGATTTTTGAGCTCCCAGATTTCCACTAACTCCACCACCAACTCGAGAACTGCAACACGACTTGCGACATGACCTCACCCCTGGGCCCGATCTCGCCTCCTCACCAAAAGTGGAGGTGGTGGTGGTGGTGGTACATCGCTTTTGAACCTTGTCCCGACTGACGGGTTCGATAATCATCATCCTACCCCTCATCGTCCTGGCGTCCCGTCCCCTCTGAACTCATTCTATCTACCGCGCTTTTAATCTGATTAAGAAAAATTTTATGCATTAGCATTTGTTCCACTTTCTTATTCGCGAAGAAATTTTATGGATAGAGTTTTAATCAGAGGTTCTTTCGAGCAAACAAGGTTTCAGTTTCCTAACCTAGTTCACACAAAGAAGTTCTTGCATCCATTCCTTAATACTTTCCATACCTATTCGCTCTTCGGACATTTCTGCCCATTTCTAACCCAGGGGTATTTTCGTCTTTTTCCTACAGGGGTATTTTCGTAATAAAAGAAATTTTTAAAACTTTAGTAAAGTAGGTTGTTTTTGCAATTCCCAACACTGGAGGGTATTATTGAAAATTGGTAAGGTTTGAAGTTATGGCATTATTTCAGAAACTAGGGGTATTTTGGTAATTTTGTCCATCAGGGGTAATTTTGTAAATTTTGCACGTCGAAAATGTTTTTAACCATTGTAAAACTCGAGGTCCCTTTGCAAATTTTCCTTTCTTAAAACGTTGTTGCTTGCAAAAGTTCAAAAGTCAAGGTCATTTTGGTAATTTTGCGGTTTGAGGCGTTTTAGTAATTTTCCAAAACCAAAGTATTTTATTGATGATCTTCAAAGGTGGTTGAATATTTGAAAAGTAGTTGGAATTTTGGACAAAATCATTGAGTTGATATTTTATGAACCAAGGGCATTTCAGAATTTTACCCCTAAGGGCATTTTCGTAATTTTCCACAAATCAAACTTTTGGGAAAACATTGTAAGAAGAGTTGTTCTTATGTTTGAAAGAGTGCTTTTAAAAGTTTTGAAGAAAAATTAGGGTTTTGTTGTTTTCTTCTGTCCAAAAACATGGTTAGTTCCTTTCGGGTTTTAGTTGTTATGTTTAGCCTATGACCGAGCCCTTTTGATCGTGGTGAACCAAAGTGCGCAAAGTGCAGTGTTTCGTGTGGAGAGGAGGTGAGTCACGCAGATCGCTTAAATACCAAGCTCCCACCGAACCTTTCTAGACATGCGCACGAAGGTTACCACACCACCGAGCCTACGGGTTAGGGTGAACCCAAGCTACGCACTGTAGGATACTGCAAGAGGTGGTGAGTCACTCGGATCGCTTAAATACCGTGCTCTTCCTGTTCCAATCCTAGACATGCGTACAGGGGTTACCACACCCTAGCTCAGTGACTAAGTCATAGGTTGGTTTAGTTCTTTAGGTCTTATGTTCTGTTTGTGTGTTTGAGTAACCTAATCCTAGGGTTCAAGTTCCTATAAGTCTATCTACGTTCCATGCTTCCTACCCTTCTCTGTAATATAATTCACAAAGAAGTTTGGATGTACTTACAGGCGGATCGGTGCGGAGACTCGGGCCATGCCGTTCAAAAACCCAAAATACTTTAAAAAACCTACCAAAACATTTACGGACCTTGGGCCCCACAGTTAAGTATTGAAGCTGGCTCGATACCAATTTGTAATTTCAAACTCTACCAAACGTTAGGACCGAATATGGGTCGTTACGGAGAAAAACTTTTGAAACCCATTTTAAAATCCAATTTAAGTTTTGTTGAAACTTCTCGTTTTGGTTATCTTCTTTGAAATCATACTTAGATTAAATTGAAAATTTAATTGAAGTCAAGTTATTATACCAATTTTGAATGTGTCCAATGACACGATAAAACATTGTCGTGTTGATTTAGGAAAACATGTGATTTTAATTTAATTTTTAATAGTGTATTTAAAAGCAAGTATCCCACATATGAATAGTAACAAAATAAAGTTTATGGAGGCCTTATTACAATTCAAATAAAAACAAACCAATAATAAAATAATATAACTAAATTAAAGTTCATTTATTTCAAATCCACCGCATGGCCACCTCAAGTCCCTCCGGCTCCATATCCGCGATCTATGCATCACCGAAAAAATAATGGAGAAGGTGAGTCACCAAGACTCAGATGTAACCCTTCCCGCTTTTAGACATTTTCATACACAACACATAACCATTAATATGCGAATATTAAATACCCATCCTAGCCATCCAAACGCTTAATTATCTACCCTGTTGTGGTACCAAACCACCGGTGGTGCCAAACCCACGGTGACCGTAGTCACGGTGTGTTACCAAAACACTTGGTGCCCGTCGGCATAATATCTGCGCCTCCACTCACTAATCCCACATCATATATACATATATGTTTCATGCCATCACATGCTTAAATCTCATGCGTCAATACATTATGCTTACCAAAAGCATCAAATAGCATATTCAAACAGTACTTACGAATTGCCAACTATACCGATATGGTATATTATCCAATGCTACAATAACCAAATTAGCATTCACAATATTTAGCACATTTAATAAGTTATACGTGTATGTACACACCTATCACCAACAAAGGGTCTAAATCCTAAAAGAAGAGAAATCGGCCTCCCAAGATCCACTTGTTCCTATATTTAGCCAACTGTCAATGTTAGTACCCAAAGGCCTATTCGGCCAAATCCAAAATTTAAGAGGGTTCTCTTATGGGTCCCAAAACCTTACCCGAATGTCTTGAGTATAAGCCTTTTGTTTCACCACCCTAAAATCGGCACTCAATAAGTTAGTAGCCTTGGCTAAATCGATTAACAACTAACTAACTAAAGTAGATCTTACCATTACTTACGTAAATCGAATACTAGAGATCGGACTGAGTCGACTTCTTTACTTCCCGAGTACATAGAAGAATCGGTTACCAAAAGCGTTTAGAAGCCTCATAATCATTGCCAAATCGGCACTTATCCCCTTGTAAAAGAAAATCAACAGAGATCGTGAAAGTGAGTATAGACATTCTACCAAGATCACTTACCACCTTATGAACCGATTGAAGGAGAGTCAGAGGAGATTATTCTTGTTTGTTATTCGCCAAGACTTGGAATATGGAGAGGGAAATTCGGCTATCAAAAGGACAAAGAAAGGAAGACAAAGGAAGAAATCACTTCCAATAGGTATATTCGGCCAAAGAAAGTTAGTAGGGAGGAAAGAAGTTTGATTCTTGAAATAGGGATAGGTTCGAGTGGAGGGAAAGAAGAAAATAAAGAGAAGAGAAGAGTGGGGGTTTCGCCAAGCTATGAGAGAAGAGAGAAAGTTTGGAAAAGAAAAGAAAAGAATGGAATGTGGGGAGAGTGCCTAGAGTACTAAAGAATTGGCCTCCCTTTCTAACACCTAGTCTCCATGCCGATTACTCTCTTCAAGGAGTTTAAAATTCGCCAACATCTCAAATCATTCTAGGCCACACATTTGTATTAATTCAAATTAATTTGAATTAATCAACAAGCTATTTTCCTCTACTAAATTATCATAATTTAATCCCTAATTAATCCAAATAAAACCAAACAATATCTTCATTATCCTATTATCTAAATAATAATTAAAAGAGATTAAAGAGAGAAAAACTCTCTCCCTTGTTGCCGTCCCACTATAATGCAAAAAGAGGGATTTTTGTGACTCGAACCAAGGCTCTCCTTGCTCCCTTGGTGGCGTCACACTAGCTCCTAAGTGACCTCACTTTTGCCACTTTGCCAAGGCCTTTTTAGTGCCCAATTTCCTTCATTTATTCTTATAACACCCTCCCGCTAAGGCTCCGCCTTTAAAATTAAAAGCTAAAAATTTCCTACCAAACCGAAGCTAACTCAAAGCCTTAATTTAAGCTCTATTATTCCATAAATAATATCGCATCGGTTCATACATAAGGAAAAACAATTAACTTCCAAATAGCCCCATTTTTGGGATGTTACAATTAAAATCAAGTTTGTATTTCGTTCATACGTGATTGAAATGCACTGAATTAGTGAGCAATCTTGACGGATGATGACTAATGGACACATAATTGAAATGTGCATGCTCAATTTAGATCCTGACCCGATTAAATTGTAGGTTGCATAACAACTCTGACCAAGCTCTGTTATTTGGATAGTTTTTAGATTTGCATGATTAAACTGTTTCAAACCTGACATGTCTCGGTTACCTCACACAAATGCTAAGAAACCCTTTGTAAATAAGGATCAGTAAAATGAATATTTACTAGGTAAAGGATTCCGAAAGGACCTAATGTGGTTTCCAAACTCATGAAAGATCTAGTTGCCATGGAATGTTTTTTGAATGTTATGAAGTATGTTGATAATAAATTGAGTTTAATTAAAGTAATTGTCCTAGTTTATTTATGTTATAATTGTTCCAAATTTGTTTAATTTTACTAAAATCTATTTCATTCATATAGTTTGCATACTTAGGATAATTTGCATTAGGGATCATTGCATTTAGTTTAATATATTTTAATCACCACTTCTCAACTATATTGTGTTTTTATTTACCAAAATTTTAATATAATTTTACAAATTAAGTGACTTAGCACAAATACAATCCCTGTGGATACGATAACTCGATACTTACTTATTACATGATAACGACAGTGTACACTTGCTCAAACCTACGCGTTACAAGTTTTTGGCGCCATTGTCAGGGATTGTCAACTATTGCCATAGTCATTTCTTTCATGAAATTATTTCTTTTCAATTTGATTCATTCCTAACATTACTAACTTATTATTTTCAATTTTTTTTTGATTTTCTTTTAAGATGTTTATGAGCATAGATTGGATTATCAATTTACTCCCTATAAACCTTAAAATTGAGTGAACTTTCAAACAAAGAAGACGTGAATGAATAGCTCAAAGACAAGTCAAGATGGACCTTGGAAATTAGAATCAAGACCAAGGTAATGAAGCCAATCATGTAAGAAATCCCATCCTCATTGCCGATGATAGGAATTGATGCATTGACAATATGCTGTGCCACTTTTCAGTGAGTTAAACAGAAGAATTAGAAGGCCAGATATTGAGGCAACCCAATTTGAATTGAAACCAGTGATGTTTCAAATGCCTATGGAAGATCCACATCTCCACCTTCGATTGTTTATGGAGGTGAGTGATTCATTCAAGATGGTCGGTGTGACTGAAGACGCACTGAGGTTGAAGTTGTTTTCATACTCATTGCGAGATCGAGCACGAGCATAGATCAATTCATTTCCACCAAGTTCCCTATCTACATGGCAAGAATTAGCAAAAAGATTTTTGGTTAAGGATTTCCCACCTAGAAAAAATGCTAAGTTGAGGAACGAGATCACAACTTTCCAACAATTGGATGACGAGTCTTTGTATGAGGCTTGGGAATGATTCAAGAAGTTACTTTGTAAGTGTCCTCATCATGGGATTCCTTATTGTATCCAGTTGGAGATATTTGATGGCTGAAATTAGAGGCATAAGATTTATAAATAAAATGATCAAACCTAGAAACTAACTCTGATAATGACTTAAAGGCAAGTGTACCTATCGAACAGTAGTGTAGCTTAGGCAAGACCAGATTATCGAACCTAAAGGAACTAAAAGCACTAATACTCACTTTAATTTTATTATTTAGCCTAAAATATGGAGGGATTGTGTAACAGTCCGGTTTACACCCTAGACGGAACAGTGGTTTCGGGACCACAAATCCAAGTCCGTATAATATTTTAATATTATATTCTGTGCCGTTGATATGTGAATTAGCATGCGCTAAATTTACGTGAGTTAAATTGACTGTCTGTGTGTTTAATTTGACAAAAGGACTAAATTGCATAATTAGTAAAAGTGGCCTCTTATTTGATTAATGGCTAAATTGATGTGGCTTTTTAAGGTGGAGGCCTTATATTGTAAATTAGCCAAATTGCTTATAAGTGGACGGCATTTGGCTTTAATATTATAATGATATGTTTTTATATACATTATATTATATGTTAAAAGGTTATATTATAAAATAAGTCAATATTATAATAAGGAAACATGTGTTCATAATTTTTATTTCACCATTAAAAAGCCGAAACTAAAGAAAAGAAGGAAAGAAGAAACCCAAGCAAACTTTCGGCTATTTTTAAGCTTAATCAAGGTATGATTCTAGCTCAATTTTTGATAATTTTTATGTTTTTGTAACCGTTGCTTCGAATACTTCAAGACCCATGCTTAAATTTTTGATTTTGATGAATATTTTGAAATGTGCCATTGATGAGTTCATGAGTTTTATGATGGTAGTTGATGAATTATGGAAGATATATGTTAGATTAATATGTTTTGTATTGATATTTTTGGTGATTTTGAGTAAATAGGCTAAATTGAGAAAATAAATTTTTAAGGGGTTAAAATGCAAAATAAATGAAATGAAAGGACTTATATGGCCATGTGGAAGATTTGGCCTAGCTATATTGTTGGGAGATTTTGCATATTTTGTGTTTTGTGCAAATAGGATTAATTTGTAAAAATGTGAAACATTAGGGGCAAAATGGTAATTTGCCCATTTAGGTGTTTTTGGATTAAATTGAAATGAAATATATTTGAATGAGCTTAAATTTAATATGTTTAGATCAAGAAAAAAGAAAAACGGACCTGGATCGGGGAAAGGCGAAGGTTAACGAATAGATGGTTCTTGACATCCAACGATACCCGAGGTAAGTCCTTAAGCAAATATATGTCAAAGAGTTATTTATGAAGTTAACCAAAGTTGAAATTGGAAATTTTAAGAAAGAAATATATGAGATTGCCGAATGTGGTAGTATAGTATTAGAATTAATTAACTTTTGTTTAATGAATGTGATTTAGCATGTTTGGTTTGATATGTGGAAGTAAAATGAAGTATATGTGATGTTTGTGATTTTAGCATTAAGCAATGTGTATTGAATGGTTAATTGTGTTGATATTCAGGCTTCGAGCCTAACAGGCCTTGTGCCGGTAATCTTTATCGGGCTTTATGCATAGCAGGCCTCGTGCCGATGAATTATTTTGGGTTTTATGCCTAGCAGGCCTCGTGTTGGTGAATTATTTCGGGGTTTATGCCTAGCAGGCCTCGTGTCGGTGAATTATTTCGGGCTTATTTCCTAGCAGGCTCAATGCCAGTGTTTAAACTTCAGACCTTGAGTCTAGCAGGCCTAGTGCCGGTGTGTGAGATTAGGGTTAATGTCTAGCAGGTTCTAAACCGGTGGGCTGCCATTTTAAGCTTAGATTATGTGCTAATAAAGTCATGAAATAAATCATGTATGCCTAATCATGTGGAAGTGAATCCGTTAATTCGGCTAAGGTATGTGTTATATATATACATGTGTTATATGTGTATATATATGTGTGATGCTATTAAGTAAATGAAATGATGAGAGAAATGTGATATACAATTGATAGATGGGAAAAGAAATATGAACTATGCTATGAGAAAATTTGGTTATATGAAAGCATAAGTGGTTAAAGGTATTCATATAGGCATATTGATGTGTATGGTTTTGTTCTATAAATAAATGTTTTGTAATGTTGTATTTTGGTAAATAAATGAAAGTTGACAGGTTAAGTGAGGTAGGATATTCAGCTATGATGCATTTATAATTTAAGCCATGTTATTCAATGCCATGAATTGGTTGTTTAAGATGCCTGGTTAATTGAATGATATAATGTGATAGCTTAAGACTTACAAAGCTAGTGAGCTTACTTTATGTGTGTTCATTGTTCGTTTTATAGATTCTAATCAAGCTTCGAGCTCTGGGGACCGTCACTGAAGTCATTCACACTATCGGCTCATGTTGGTACTTATAATGTTTAGACTTTTATTCTTAAGGCATGTATAGGCTAGCTAAGTTTTTGAATGATATGTTGATAATGTATTTAAGCCATGCGAAAGTGGCTTACTGTTAATTAATAATGTTCGATGGCATACTTTATATTTGATGTAATTTGCGTATGCTTGGCTTGGACGATAATTGAGGATGTAGTATGAATGTTCACGCTAAATAGCTATGTTTGTATACGGTAATTGTCATGAGGTATTTTAGTATATGTTTTGTTAACTTTTGAAAAGTGTACATGAGTTTTGGTATGTAAGACTTTCGAATGTGCATCATATAATGTCATTAGGTAAACTAGAGCATTAATAAAGGTTGAATATATAAGTCAAGGTAGGTATATGTTAGTCGAGCATCATTTGAATTTTATGTGTGTGTGGCAACTTTAGTTGAATTACGAAGTGTGAATTATATTGTGTACTGCGTGTATGTATATTCAGCCAAGCCTTTGTGATATATTCAAATGTGGTTAACATGCTTAAAGAATTAGTTGTTTAGGCTCACATTCGAATATGGAAAATGTGTTGAATTATGATGTATACTTTTATATATATACATATATGTATTTGGCTTGTGAGATTTGCTTAAATTGATTGAGTGTATGGAATTATCAAACTTGGTTTGTGTCAGAATGAATAGGAAATTTTATATATATGAGACTTTTTTATGCGGCCAAATAAATAAGCGTGTAAGTAATGTGCAATGAGTTTGTATATATTCGATAATGTGGAAATAGGTTTCAAACCATATGAATTCAGTCATAATAGGAAGTTATTATGAGATGACATTTAAATCATGCTTATTTTTGTCTATTAGACGAATAGTTTAATAGCTCAGGTATGGTATAATTTTAAAGATATGGCAATTAAGGTTTATAGTATTTTATTATTGGTATGTAATAACAATATGTATTTGGTGTAAATAATTATGTTCATCAATGACTATAATATATATATATACATAGCTTAATTTAATATATTAAGTATGCTTTACACCTTTGTGATAACTTGTTTATGATCGTGTCTATTGATAAGCATGATTAACTAAGGCTGATTGACTGAATAAGGGTTGTGGCTTTTCTAGTAATGCCCGTAACTCTAATTCGGCGATGGATACGGGTTAGAGGTGTTACATTTGATTGATATCAGAGCACGATATAGTCGATTCTAGGACTACCATAGCACGTGTGGGTCTAGCTATACATGCCTTAAATTATAATACGATAGTGTGGTGACTTCTGACATTTGAATTGTGGTTTTATATGGTAAATGGATCCCGACAGAGCAGTAGCTGATGATGTTGAGAGCGTAGCGCCTGATCTCGCACATGTATCAACGCCGATAGCCTTTCGACCTATCTCGAGTAGCCATGAGGGGGAGGCTAAGCAAGCCTCCTACCAGATGATGAACAAATGGTTTACTCTATATATATGGACTAACCCGACTGTGCAACAACCTCCACCCCCGCATAATCCAACTCTGATACCTATGGTACCTTCGATAGTAGATCCGATTAGATTGGGCAGGCCTCCTGTAGACAAAATCAGGAAACACGAAGATGAAGTGTAACATCCCTAAATAGGGCCTAAACAGAATAGTGGTTGCGAAACCATGAATCCAAGCTATAAAAGTTTATCATGATTAATTATTATGATTTATCGAGTGATTAAATACATGTGTTAAAATATTGATAAGAAATTTTATTAATTTCATGCTTAAATTTCCTATTAGGACTTGTTTGCAAAAGTTACTAAATAGGGGTTCTAATTTATAGAGTACTTGATTGAAATGGGGGTTTCAAGAAGGAGTCCTTAAATGGTAATTAGACCATTATATTTTCATGGACAAAAAATGGACATATATAGGTGGAAAGAACCAATGTTTTTAATGAAGGGTAATTTAGTCATTTGGTAATAAAAAGGAATTAAAAGGGAAAAAGAAGGAAAAATACGCTCATCTTCTTCATTAGGCCGAATTTTCAAGTGGTCACCATAGTTAGGGTTTGTTTCAAGCTTCCAAACTCCATAGTAAGTGATTCCAAGCCCTGTTTTTAATGTTCTTTACATTTTTGAAGCCCCGGTAGCTCGATTTAGCTTATTCTATCAATAATTCATGCTAGGGTTCATATTTGGAAAAATACCCATAGGTGAAATGTGTTTATTTTGATGTTTTATGATAGAATATGAAGTCTGAAATTATGTTAAACAACTTTTGCTAAGTGATTTTAAGCGAAAATGAGTAAAACGGCTTAATCGGTAAAAATACCTAATGTTCATAAGTACAAGTTAGAGTGAGAATTTGATGTTGCCATAAAAGGGAAAAATGATCAGCATGTCATAAAATATAAGAATAAGGGATAAAGTTTAATTTTTGAGCTTTGGGGAAAATATGTAAATATGTAAAAGTTTAGGGGCAAAATTGTAATATTGCCAAAGTTAAGAGTTAAGGACTGTTTTAATAATGTGAGTATTAAATAAGCTAAATTTGCTATTATAGATCAAGAAGAACAAAATCCAGAGTTAGATCGAGGAAAGAAAAGATAGAAGACTAAATCAATATAGTTGATCGTATTTTGTTTCGAGGTAAGTTTGCGATAAATAAATGCAATATTCTATTATTTTATATTTAATCTTTGTTAAATTCCAGCATTTACATATTTATTACGTAAATGTATTATTTAAAGACTCAAGTATGAATTGACGGAAAAGCTATCCTAGGAAGTTCGGTTGAACCTTAGGAATGTATAGGATACAAATGTCATGACATTAGGGTTTAAGGAAATCATGTAAGACCATGTCAAGACATGGCATTGATATGTCACTATAAGGCAAAGGTCCCATGTAAGACCATGCCAAGGTATGGCATTGGTGAGTTCATAAGGCAATGATACCACGTAAGACCATGTCAAGACATGGCAATGGTTAAGTTTCATAAGGAAAGGTACCCGCGTATCCTTAGTATTCCAAGTGGTTCAATGGGAAAATTCAAAGAGTATACCAAAGTAAAGGAAAGACAAGTTCAAGCTAAAAAGGTAAGGTAAGGCAAATTCATGTTTAAAGGTACAGGTAAGAATACAAGTTTAAGTATAATGAGTTAAAAGCTTAAGTGATCTTGATAAGAAAAGAATAAGATAATTGATTAAGAATGTTGTTATTTATTTACATGTAAACTTACTAAGCTTTATGCTTACGCCCATTTTTTATTTTATTTTATTTATAGTATTACAAGCCAATTCGGGGAATCGAAAGGATGTCAGAGATCGTTACACACTATCAAAGGGTTATATTGTTATTTTGTGACTCGACGTTTTAAGTTATGACATGTATAGGGACTTAGCTATCTTGTGTGTATAACCTTATGATTTGGCTTCAGATTGGATTGTAAATGTATGGTAATGATTAGCTATTAAAATGGCTAAATAAGAGCATGTTTTGGATGTTTTGTAATGCCTAGTTGGTAGTTATTAGAAAGAAATTATGTAATTATATGCAGGGGAACAGTTTAGACAGTAGCAGTGACGTGATTTTGAAAAATTACCAAAAATAATAGAAATGAAATTAGGTTGTGAGTGAGATATAGAATTAAATCTTATTGAGTCTATTTTTATATGAAAGAAATGGTGTAGGCAAAAGAATTGTATATTATGAGATAATTGATTTTTAGTACAGAGGGGTCAGAACTGTCAGTCTGTGTAACAGGGGAGACTTTAACTAATAAACTGTACTAATTGGCCACTCCAAAAATTCTGGAAAAATTATAGTAAGAATATATATGAGTCTAGTTTCATGGAAAATTTACGGATATAAATTTTGAGTTTCGTAACTCGAGTTACAGTCAATTTACTGAACATGATGCAGATGGACAGTTTCAAAATTTATGCCTCGAATCAGTAAGTTAAGTTTAGTAATGCCTCGTGCTCGACTCCGGCAATGGTCTCGGGTAAGGAGTGTTACATTTATTGGTATCAGAGCAAGGTTTAGTCAATTCTCAGAATATTTAGTATGAGTAAGAGTCTATCTATACATGCCATACTTATATTTTGATAGTGTGACGACTCTTGACGATTTAAAAAAATGTTTTTCTTTTATAGTTATGGATCCCGAACGAGCTGGTGCAGATGATGTAGAGAGTAGTGCACCCACTCCCGTTGAAGGGACGGTGCTACAAGATAGTCGTGAAAGGCCCGTTACAGTTAGTCAGGGAGGAGGGGCTCGATAAGCCTTCTTCCAAGCTATGAATGAATGGTTTCTTTGAGATCGTTAAAGACGAACCCAGTAGTTAGACCTCCACCCCTCATGATCCACAGACCACCCATGTAGCTTCCCGATCCAGATATAGTCGGAAGAGAGAAGCCACTGTTGACAAGATCAAAAATAAGGGGCTGAAGAGTTTGGGCTACCAAAGATGATGATGCGAGAAAGCTGAATTTTGGCTCGAAAATACTATCGAGTTTTGACGAGTTATCCGCACATCGGAAGAGTGTATTAAATGTGTAGTGTCACTTCTTAGAGATTTAGCCTACCAGTGGTGGAAGACACTTGTATCAGTAGTACCGAAAGAAAGAGTTACGGAATTTTTTCGGAGGAGTTTAAAGAAGTACATCGATCAGAGGTTTATTGACCAGAAAAGAAAAGAGTTCCTTGAATTAAAATAGGGTAAGATGACTGTGACCGACTATGAACATGAATTTGTCCGACTTAGTAATTATGCTCGATAGTGTGTGTTTGCAGAGGCTATCATGTGCAAAAGATTTGAGGATGGGCTCAATGATGATATCCGACTATCAGTTGGTGTTCTAGAGATAAAAGAGTTTGTTGTTTTAGTTGACAGAGCTTGTAAGGCAGAGGAGTTGTTGAAAAGAATGGGTAAAGCTGAAATTGAGATGCAAGATACGAAGAAAAGACAGATGAGCAAGTCATTTCAGTCTACATCCAATAGGCCTAGAGAGTTCTCTACGAGATCTAATTTTTCAGCCGTGTATTCTAACCGAAACAGAGGTGAAAGATTTATGGATTCAAAAGCTCAAACCACTTCGATTGCGAGTGTTGGTAGTATTCAGCCCAATAGACCTGAGTGTCCTCAATGTGGTCGACGTCATCCAGGTCAATGTCGAGCGACTAAGGTTGGTTGTTTCCGATGTGGTGCACCAGATCATTTCATTCGGGAGTGTCCTGAGATGGTAAAAAAAGAAGTAATACCGAGTGCAAGATCAGGTAATGCCCCCATTAGAGGCAGACCTTAGAGAAATCTGGGA
This sequence comes from Gossypium rotundifolium, assembly GCA_025506655.1. Classification (NCBI taxonomy): domain Eukaryota; kingdom Viridiplantae; phylum Streptophyta; class Magnoliopsida; order Malvales; family Malvaceae; genus Gossypium; species Gossypium rotundifolium. Next base: position 164,753,199 of record CP106724.1, on the reverse strand, counting down.
GTAGGGGCAGGTAGAGGTACATTTAGAGATACAACAATGAGATCCGATGTTAGATCACCTGCAAGGACTTATTCTATCCGTACTCGTGAAGAGGCATCCTCCCCCGATGTAATTACGGTACATTTTCTCTTCATGATGTTAACGTTATTGCTTTGATTGATCCAGGTTCAACCCATTCCTATGTTTGCATGAAATTAATGTCTAGTATGAACATGCCCATAGAGTTTACAAAATTTGTGATTAAAGTATTGAATCCATTTGGTCAGCATGTGTTAGTAAACAAAGTATGTAAAAAATGCCCTTTGATGATTAGAGGTTACTGTTTTCCGGTTGATCTCATGCTATTGCCATTTGATGAGTTTGATGTGATTCTTGGTATGGATTGGTTAACTGCACATGATGTGATAGTGAATTGTGGAAAGAAATTCATTGAGTTGAAATGTGAAAATGGTGAGATCCTTCGGGTTAATTCAGATGAGTCAGGTAGTTCAATTTCCATGATTTCTGTTATGTCTACTCAGAAATGTTTAAGGAAAGGATGTGAAGCTTATCTTACTTTTGTGTTGAATACTAAAGACCCAGAGTTGAAAATTGAATCAATGCATGTGGTAAATGAGTTTCCTGATGTGTTTCCAGAAGAACTACCAGGTTTGCCTCCTATTAGAGAAGTTGAGTTTGGTATTGAATTAATTCCAGGTACCACACCTATTTCTATTGCTCCTTATAGAATGACTTCAATAGAATTAAAAGAATTGAAAGCTCAGCTACAGGAATTAACTGATAAAGGCTTTGTAAGACCTAGTTCTTCACCATGGGATGCACCGGTGTTATTTGTGAAAAAGAAGGATGGTTCCATGAGATTGTGCATAAACTATCGGCATCTTAAAAAGGTAACCATCAAGAATAAATATCCACTGCCTAGAATAGATGATTTTTTGATCAATTGAAGGGAGCCACTGTGTTTTCTAAGATAGATTTGAGATTTGGATACTATCAGTTACGAGTTAAAGAGTCAGATGTTCCGAAAACTGCTTTTCGAACTAGGTATGGTCATTATGAGTTTCTTGTGATGCCATTTGGCTTAACCAATGCTCCTGCCATCTTCATGGATTTAATGAACCGAATTTTCAGACCTTACTTGGACAAGTTTGTAGTTGTGTTTATTGATGACATCTTGATTTATTCTCATGATGAGACTGAGCATGTAGAACATATGAGAACAGTTTTACAGATTTTGAGAAATAATCAGCTTTATGCCAAATTTAGCAAAAGTGAGTTTTGGTTACGGAAAGTTTGTTTTCTTGGACACGTTGTCTCAGGTGAAGGTATTAAAGTTGATCCGAATAAGATTTCAACCATTTTCGATTGGAAGCCTCCCATAATGTATCAGAGGTTAGAAGTTTTCTTGATCTTATCGGTTATTATAGACGATTTGTAGAGGGATTTTCCATGATAGCTACTCCATTGACAAGATTGTTACAGAAAGATGTCAAGTTTGAATGGGTGAGAAGTGTCGCAGAGTTTCGACAAGTTAAAGGTATTGTTGACTAAAGCTCCTGTTTTAGTACAACCAGAACTGGGTAAAGAGTTTGTAATTTACAGTGATGCATCCTTGAATGGACTAGGCTGTGTACTTATGCAGGAAGGAAGGGTAATTGCTTATGCCTCTAGACAGTTAAAACCACATGAGAAAAATTATCCGACACATGATTTAGAGTTAGCTGCTATTGTATTTGCATTGAAAATTTGGAGACATCATTTGTATGGTGAGAAATGTCGAATATTCACTGATCATAAAAGTTTGAAATACTTGATGACTCAGAAAGATCTAAACTTGAGGCAAAGAAGATGGCTAGAGTTGATTAAAGATTATGAACTAGTGATCGATTATCACCCGGGTAAGGCAAACGTTGTTGCTGATGCTTTGAGTAGAAAATTGTTATTTGCATTGAGAGCTTTTCACACTAGTTTGGCCTTGTCAGATGATGGTTATATTTTAGCTGATTTGAGAGCTAAATCGATGTTTCTTGAAGAAATTTGTGAAGTTCAGAAGGATGACAGTGAGGTGCAAGCCAAAAGTGTTCAGTGCAAGTCAGGTGTAGAGTTAGATTTTTAGATCGGATCCGCGGTTGTTTGATGTTTAGAGCGAGGTATGTGTACCAAAAATGATGATCTTATTCGGAAGGTTTTACGGGGAAGCACATAGCGGTTCTTGGTCTATTCACCTGTAGTACAAAGATGTATAATGATTTGAAAAAATGTATTGGTGGGACAGAATGAAAAGAGATATATCGAGTTTGTTTTAGATGTTTGATATGTCGGTAGGTAAAGGCGAACATCAGGTACCTTGAGTTTATTAAACTGTATTAGTTCTGAGTGGAAATGGGACCGAGTTAGTATGGATTTTGTGATGAGATTGCCTTCGACCTTCGAGAAAGAAAGATGCGATATGGGTTGTGATTGATAAGTTAACGAAGTTAGCTCATTTTATTCCGATTCAGTATGGATTATTCACTTGACAAGTTGGCGAGTTGTATATTTCAGAGATAGTTAGACTACATGGAGTACCGTTATCGATTATCTTAGATAGAGATCCGAGATTTACTTCACGGGTTTTGGAAGAAATTGCAGGAAGCTTTAGGTACAAAGTTGAGTTTTAGTCTGACTTTCCATCCTCGCTGATGGTCAGTCAGAGAGAATTATTCAGGTACTTGAAGATATGCTTAGATGTTGTGTATTGGAATTTCAAGGTAGTTGGGAGAAATATTTGCCTTTAATAGAGTTTGCTTACAATAATAGTTATCAATCGAGTCTAAAGATGGCACCTTATGAAGCTTTGTATGGACGTAAATGTCGCACGCCTTTGTATTGGATAGAGCTTAAGGAAAATCAGATTTATGGGGTTGATCTAGTCAAAGAAACAGAAGAGAAAGTAAAAGTCATCGAGATTGCTTGAAAGCGACGGATGAGTAAATCTTATCTGATTTGAAAAGAAAAGAAATTGAATTTCAAGTTGGTGATAGGGTATTCTTGAAAGTATCCCTTTGGAAGAAAGTTCTCAGATTTGGCAAGAAAGGCAAATTAAGTCCCCGTTTTATTGGATCGTTTGAGGTGATCGAGAGAGTTGGGCCATTGGCATATCGGTCAGCATTGCCGATTGAGTTAGAGAAGATTCACAATGTATTTCATGTGCTATGCTACATCGTTATCGTTCAGATCCATCGCATGTAATTTCGCAGACAAAGGTTGAGATTCAGCCAGATATGACTTACGATGAGGAACCGGTAAAATTCTAGCTCGGGAGGTTAAGTAATTAAGGAACAAAAGTATTGCACTTGTGAAAGTATTATGGAATAGGCATGGGATAGAAGAGGCTACATGGGAGCCCGAAGAGATTATGCAAAAACAGTACCCAAACCTCTTTACAGGTAAGATTTTCAGGGACGAAAATCCCTAAAGGGGGGAGAAATGTAACATCCTTAAATAGGGCCTAAACGGAATAGTGGTTGCGAAACCATGAATCCAAGCTATAAAAGTTTGTTATGATTAATTATTATGATTTATCGAGTGATTAAATACATGTGTTAGAGTATTGAGAAGAAATTTTATTAATTTTATGCTTAAATTGCCTATTAGGACTTGTTTGCAAAAGTTGCTAAATAGGGGTTCTAATTTATAGAGTACTTGATTGAAATTGGGGTTTGAAGAAGGAGTCCTTAAATGGTATTTAGACCATTATATTTTCATGGACAAAATAGACATATATAGGTGGAAAGAACCAAAGTTTTTAATGAAGGGTAATTTAGTCATTTGGTAATAAAAAGGAATTAAAAGGGAAAAAGATGGCAAAATATGCTCATTTTCTTCATTAGGCCAAATTTTCAAGTGGTCACCATAGCTAGGGTTTGTTTCAAGCTTTCAAGCTCCATAGCAAGTGATTCCAAGCCCTGTTTTTAATGTTCTTTACATTTTTGAAGCCCCGGTAGCTCGATTTAGCTTATTCTATCAATAATTCATGCTAGGGTTCATATTTGGAAAAATACCCATAGGTGAAATGTGTTTATTTTGATGTTTTATGATAGAATATGAAGTCTAAAATTATGTTAAACAACTTTTGCTAAGTGATTTTAAGTGAAAACGAGTAAAACGGCTTAATCGGTAAAAATACCTAATGTTCATAAGTACATGTTAGAGTGAGAACTTGATGTTGTCATAGAAGGGAAAAATGATCAGCGTGTCATAAAATATAAGAATAAGGGATAAAGTTTAACTTCCGAGCTTTGGGGAAAATGTGTAAATATGTAAAAGTTTAGGGGCAAAATTGTAATATTACCAAAGTTAAGAGTTAAGGACTGTTTTAATAGTGTGAGTATTAAATAAGCTAAATTTGCTATTATAGACCAAGAAGGACAAAATCCAGAGTTAGATTGAGGAAAGAAAAAGATAGAAGACTAAATCAATATAGTTGATCGTATTTTGTTTCGAGGTAAGTTTGCAGTAAATAAATGTAATATTCTATTATTTTATATTTAATACTGTTAAATTCTAGCATTTACATATTTATTCTGTAAATATATTATTTAAAGACTCAAGTATGAATTGACGGAAAAGCTATCACAAGAAGTTTCGGTTGAACCTTAGGAATGTATAGGATACAAATGTCATGACATTAGTGTTTAAGGAAATCATGTAAGACCATGTCAAGACATGGCATTGATATGTTACTATAAGGCAAAGTTCCCATGTAAAACCATGCCAAGGTATGGCATTGGTGAGTTCATAAGGCAAGGATACCACGTAAGACCATGTCAAGACATGGCAATGGTTAAGTTTCATAAGGAAAGGTACCGCGTATCCTTAGTATTCCAAGTGGTTCAACGGCAAAATTCAAAGAGTATACCAAAGTAAAGGTAAGACAAGTTCAAGCTAAAAAGGTAAGGTAAGGCAAATTCATGTTTAAAGGTACAGATAAGAATACAAGTTTAAGTATAATGAGTTAAAAGCTTAAGTGATCTTGATAAGAAAAGAATAAGATAATTGATTAAGAATGTTGTTATTTATTTACATGTAAACTTACTAAGCTTTATGCTTATGCCCATTTTTTATTTTATTTTTTTTATAGTATTACAAGCCAATTCGGGGAATTAAAAGGACGTCGAAGATCGTTACACACTATCAAAGGATTATATTGGTATTTTGTGAATCGACATTTTAAGTTATGGCATGTATAGGGACTTAGCTATCTTGTGTGTATAACCTTATGATATGGCTTCAGATTGGATTGTAAATGTATGGTAATGATTAGCTATTAAAATGGCTAAAGAGCATGTTTTGGATGTTTTGTAATGCCTAGTTGGTAGTTATTAGAAAGAAATTATGTAATTATATGCGAGGAACAGTTTAGATAAGCAGCGGTGACGTGATTTTGAAAAATTACCAAAAATAATAGAAATGAAATTAGGTTGTGAATGAGATATAGAATTAAATCTTATTGAGTCTATTTTTATATGAAAGTAACGGTGTAGGCAAAAGAATTGTATATTATGAGATAATTGATTTTTAGTACGGAGGGTTGAAGAATCGATACATGTATGGGAGACTTTAACTAATAAAGCTGTACTAATTGGCCACACCAAATATTATGGAAAAATTATAGTAAGAAGATAAATGAGTCTAGTTTCATGGAAATTTACGGATCTAAATTTTGAGTTTAAGTAACTCGAGTTATAGTCAATTTCTTGAACATGATGCGGATGGACTGTTTCAGATTTTATGTCCCGAATTAGTAAGTTAAGTTTAGTAATGCCTCGTGCTCGACTCCGGTAATGGTCTCGGGTAAGGGGTGTTACATGAAGAGTTTAAAGCTGATGACAATGATGATGCATAACGAGCTAAGCTGTGGCTTGATAATACTATCTGAATGTTCGATGAGTTATCATGTACTCTGGAGGAATGTTTAAAATGTGCAATATCACTATTGAGGGACACCACATATCACTGGTGGAATACACTAGTATTGGTGGACTCGAAAGAGAAAGTGATTTGGGAATTCTTCCAGACTGAGTTTCATAAGAAATATATCAGTTAGAGATTCATTGATCAAAAATGTAAAGAATTTCTGGAATTAAAAAGGGTTGAATGACTGTTTCTGAGTATGAACTAGAGTTTGTGAGACTGAGTTAGTATGCTCGAGAATGTGTACCTTCTAAAGCTATAATGTGTAAAAGATTCGAAGATGGCCTTAATAAAGATATTCGATTGCTAGTTGAGATTTTGAAAATAGAAGAGTTTGTTGTACTCGTTGACCGAGGTTGCAAGCTGAGGTATCCGAGAGGTTGTAGATTTAATGACAGAGCTTGCTTCAGATGTGGATCGCTTGATCATTTTATCCGAGATTGTCCTGAGTCTGTCAAGCTAGAGATTGTTCAGAGTCCGAGATCTGATAGTGTACTTGTGAGAGGTAGATCTTTAAAGAATGTAAGAAACACCAGTGGTAGTCAGAGAACTATGAGAGACAGTGTTGTCAGATACGAAGCTAGAGCACCTGTCAGAGCATATGTTATTCGAGCTTGAGAGGAAGCTTCATCATCGAATATAATAATTGGTATTTTACTCTTTATGGTACTTCTATAATTGCTTTGATAGACCCTAGTTCTACGCATTCATACATGTGCATGAACTTAGTATTTAGTAAGACTTTGCCCATAGAGTCTATTGAGTTTGCCATAAAAGTATCGAGCTCTTTAGGTAAAAGTGTCCTAGTTGACAAAATATGCAAGAAATGTCCATTAATGTTTTGAGATATCTGTTTCCCTGCTGATTTGATGCTTTTGCCATTTGATGAATTCTATATTATTTTGGGTATGGATTGGTTATTTATACATGATACTGTTGTGAATTACAAAAGAAAAGAATGGATTTGAGATGCCTGACTAATGAGATTGTAAGGTTTGAGTCGGGTGATTTGAATGGTTTGCCTGCTGTAGTATCAGTATTGAAATCTTAGAATTATATAAAAAAGGGGTTGCAAAGCATATCTTGTTTATGAGATTGATTCAAGAATATCTGAGAAGAAAGTTGAATCAATGCCTATTATTTGTGAGTTTTCTAATGTATTTCCTGAAGAATTACCAAGTTTACCACCGATTTATGAAGTTGAATTTGTTATTGATTTGTTGCTTAGTACTACACCTATTTCGATAGCTCTGTATAGAATGGCATCAACATAGTTGAAAGAATTAAAGTCACAGTTACATGAATTGATTGATAGAGGGTTTGCTAGATCGAGTTTCTCGCCTTGGGGTGCTTTTGTTCTATTTGAGAAAAAGAAAGATGGCACGATGAGGATGTGTATCGATTATCGTCAGTTAAATAAAGTGTTAATAAAGAACAAATATTTGTTGCCTTGAATAGATGATTTATTTAATCAATAAAAAGGAGTGTGCTGAACATTTGAGAATTTTGTTGCAAACTTTGAGAGAAAAATAATTATACACAAAATTCAACAAATGTGAATTCTGGTTGCATGGAGTTAGTTTTCTGGGACATATTGTGTCAGCTTCTGGAAACCGAGTAGATCCGAGTAATATTTTTACTATTTTGAGTTGGAGACCTTCGAAGAATGTGTCTGAAGTTCGTAGTTTTATGGGCTTAACTGGTTATTACCATAGATTTGTATATAAAAAAAAGAATTTTCAGCGATAGCTACTCCTTTGATTAGACTGCTTTAGAAAGATGTTAGATTATCATTCAGGTAAAACAAACGTTGTTACTAATGTGTTGAGTAAAAAGTCATTGTTTGCATTACGTGCTTTGAATGCTCAGGTAGACTTGTCTGATGATAGTTTTGTAATAGAGGAATTGAGAACAAAACCGTTGTTTTTACAACAGATATATGAAGCTCAGAAGTCTGATAATGAATTGCTAACGAAATGAGCTCAGTGTGAAATGAATTTTGAATCTGAATTTTAAATTGTGGATGATTGTTTGAAATATTGGGATAGTATATGTATTCCGAGAAATCCAGGGTTGATTTAATTGATTTGGAATAAAGCACATAATAGTTGTTTATCTGTTCATCTGGGAAGTACTAAAATGTACCATGATTTGAAGCAACACTACTGGTGGTCTGGTATAAAACAAGAAATTTCTGACTTTGTTTTGAAATGTTTAGTTGTCAACAAGTAAAAGTTAAACATCAAGTTCCGTATGGATTGATACATCCGGTTCTGGCTCTTGAGTGGAAATGAGATAGAGTAATAATGGACTTTGTTTCTGGTTGGCCTTAACTCCAAAAAGAAAGATGCAACATGGGTCATAGTTGGCTGATTAACTAAATCTGCCCATTTTATTTCGATAAGATTTGATTTCTCACTAGAGAGATTGGCCGATTGTTATATTACTGAGATTGTGAGATTGCACGGGGTGCCATTGTCTATTGTGTTAGTTAGAGATCTGAGATTTACATAGTGATTCTGGAAAAAATTGCAAGAAGCTTTGGGCACGAAATTACACTTATACTTGAGTTTAATGGTTCATAGAGATAGTACCTTCTGTTGATCAAATTTACGGATAATAATAGTTTCAAGATGAATATTAAAATGGCACCATATAAAGCTTTATATTGATGTAAATGTCGTACACCTCTGTATTAGATTGAATTCAGTAAGAATAAGTTGCACAGAATCGATTTGATTAAAGATTCAGAACCAAAAGTGAAATTGATCTGAGAATTTGTTTGAAAGCATCATCTGGTTGTCAGAAGTCTTATACAGAGTTGAAACGAGAAGAAATAGATTTTGAAATCGGTGACAGAGTATTTCTGAAAGTGTCTCCGTGGAAGAAAGTATTTCAGTTTGGGAGTAAAAGCAAATTAAGTCCGAGATTCATCGAACCATATGAGATCATTGAATGTGTCGGACTGTTGCTTATAGATTAAAGTTGCCATTTGAGCTAGAAAAGATATCAACGTGTTTCATGTTTCGATGCTCCGTAGATACCTATCGATCCGTCACATGTGATTGCCCCATTTGAAATTGAAATCCAATCTGATATGATATACGAAGAGGAACCAATCTGTATTTTAGCTCGTGAAGTGAAAGAGTTGAGAAATAAAGAAATTCCATTAATAAAAGTACTGTGGGATCGATATGGGATAGAAGAGTCTACGTGGGAGCCTTAGCATTCAACGAGACAACAATATCCGATTCTGCTTAACGGTAAGATTTTGGGGACGAAAATCCCTAAGGAGGAGAGTTGTAGCAGTCTGGTTTACACCCTAGACGGAACAATGGTTTCGGGACCACAAATCCAAGTCAGTATAATATTTTAATATTATATTCTGTGCCGTTGATATGTGAATTAGCATGTGCTAAATTTACGTGAGTTAAATTGACTGTCTGTGTGTTTAATTTGACAAAAGGACTAAATTGCATAATTAGTAAAAGTGGCCTCTTATTTGATTAATGGCTAAATTGTTGTGGCTTTTTAAGGTGGAGGCCTTATATTTTAAATTAGCCAAATTGCTTATAAGTGGACGACATTTGGCTTTAATATTATAATGATATGTTTTTATATACATTATATTATATTTTAAAATGTTATATTATAAAATAAGTCAATATTATAATAAGGAAACATGTGTACATAATTTTTATTTCACCATTAAAAAGCCAAAACTAAAGAAAAAAAGGAAAGAAGAAACCCAAGCAAGCTTTCGACCATTGTTAAGCTTAATCAAGGTATGATTCTAGCTCGATTTTCGATAATTTTTACGTTTTTGTAACTGTTGTTTCGAATACTTCAAGACCCATGCTTAAATTTTTGATTTTGATGAATATTTTGAAATGTGCCATTGATGACTTCATGAGTTTTATGATGGTAGTTGATGAATTATGGAAGATATATGTTAGATTAATATGTTTTGGTATTGAGATTTTTGGTGATTTTGAGTAAATAGGGCTAAATTGAGAAAATAACTTTTTAAGGGGTTAAAATGCAAAATAAATGAAATACAAGGACTTATATGGCTATGTGGAAGATTCGGCCTAGCTATATTGTTGGGAGATTTTGCATATTTTGTGTTTTGTGCAAATAGGACTAATTTGTAAAAATGTGAAACATTAGGGGCAAAATGGTAATTTTCCAATTTAGGTGTTTTTGGATTAAATTGAAATGAAATATATTTGAATGAGCTTAAATTTAATATGTTTAGATCAAGAACAAAGAAAAAGCGGACTTGGATCGGGAAAGGCGAATGTTAGCGAATAGATGGTTCTTGACGTCAAGCGATGCGAGGTAAGTCCTTAAGCAAATATATGTCAAAGAGTTATTTATGAAGTTAACCAAAGTTGAAATTGGAAATTTTAAGAAAGAAATATATGAGATTGCCGAATGTGGTAGTATAGTATTGGAATTAATTAATTTTTGTTTAATGAATGTGATTTAGCATGTTCGGCTTGATATGTGGAAGTAAAATGAAGTATATGTGATGTTTGTGATTTTAGCATTAAGCAATGTGTATTGAATGGCTAATTGTGATGATATTCGGGCTTCGAGCCTAGTAGGCCTTATGCCAGTGATCTATATTGGGCTTTATTCCTAGCAGGCCTCGTACCGGTGAATTATTTCAGGTTTTATGCCTAGCAGGCCTCGTGCCGGTGAATTATTTCGGGGTTTATGCCTAGCAGGCCTCATGCAGGTGAATTATTTTGGGCTTATTGCCTAGCAGGCTTAATGCCGGAGTTTAAACTTCGGACCTTGAGTCTAGCAGGCCTAGTCTTTGGTGTGTGAGATTAGGGCTAATGTCAGCGGGTTCTAAACGGTGGGTTGCCATTTCAAGCTTAGATTATGTGCTAATAAAGTCATGAAATAAATCATGTATGCCTAATCATGTGGAAGTGAATCAGATTAATTGGCTACAAGGTATGTGTTATATATATACATGTGTATATATATATATATATATATGTGTGTGATGCTATTAAATAAATGAAATGATGAGTGAAATGTGATATACAATTGATAGATGGGAAAAGAAATATGAACTATGCTATGAGAAAATTTGGTTATATGAAAGCATAAGTGGTTAAAGGTATTCATATAGGCATATTGATATGTATGATTTTGTGCTATATATAAATATTTTGTAATGTTGTATTTTGGTAAATAAATGAAAGTTGACAGGTTAAGTGAGGTAGGATATCCGGCTATGATGCATTTATAATTTAAGCCATGTTATTCAATGTCATGAATTGGTTGTTTAAGATGCCTGGTTAATTGAATGATATAATGTGATTGCTTAAGACTTACTAAGCTAGTGAGCTTACTTTGTGTGTGTTCATTGTTTGTTTTATAGATTCTAATCAAGCTTCAAACTTTGGGGACCGTCACTGAATTCATTCACACTATCGACTCATGTTGGTACTTATAATGTTTAGACTTTTGTTCTTAAGACATGTATAGGCTAGCTAAGTTTTTGAATGATATGTTGATAATGTATTTAAGCCATGCGAAAGTGGCTAATTGTTAATTAATAATGTTCGATGGCATACTTTATCTTTGATGTAATTTGCGTATGCTTGGCTTGGATGATAATTGAGGATGTAGTATGAATGTTCACGCTAAATAGCTATGTTTGTATAAGGTAATTGTCATGAGGGCTTTTAGTATATGTTTTGTTAACTTTTAAAAAGTGTACATGAGTTTTGATATGTAAGACTTTCGAATGTGCATCATATAATGTCATTAGGTAAACTAGAGCATTAATAAAGGTTAAATATATAAGTCAAGGTAGGTATGTGTTAGTCAAGCATCATTTGAATTTTATGTGTATGTGCCAACTTTAGTTGAATTACGAAGTGTGAATTATATTGTGTACTGCATGTATGTATATTCGGCCAATCCTTTGTAATATATTCAAATGTGGTTAACATGCTTAAAGGATTAGTTGTTTAGGCTCACATTCGAATATGGAAAATGTGCTGAATTATGATGTATACTTTTATATATATACATATATGTATTTGGCTTGTGAGATTTGTTTAAATTGATTGAGTGTATGGAATTATCAAACTTGGTTTGTGTTGTAACGAATAGGAAATTATATATATATGAGACTTTGTTTATGCGGCCAAATAAATAAATGTGTAAGTAATGTGTAATGAGTTTGTATATATTCGATAATGTGGAAATAGGTTTCAAACCATATGAATTCGGTCATAATAGGAAGTTATTATGAGATGACATTTAAATCATGCTTATTTTTGTCTATTAGACGAATAGTTTAATAGCTCAAGTATGGTCTAATTTTAAAGATATGGCAATTAAGGTTTATAGTATTTTATTATTGGTATGTAATAACAATATGTATTTGGTGTAAATAATTATGTTCATCAATGACTATAATATATATATATATATATATGTACATAGCTTAATTTAATATATTAAGTATGCTTTACACCTTTGTGATAACTTGTTTATGATCGTGTCTATTGATAAGCATGATTAACTAAGGCTGATTGACTGAATAAGGGTTGTGGCTTTTCTGGTATTGCCCGTAACTCTAATCCAGTGACTGATATGGTTTAGGGGTGTTACAGGTTGGTTGATTTAATCTAGTTTAACGACTACTAAGCTAAAGACGCAAAGAAAAAAGAATGAATTGGAAATAACTTGAAGAAACTCAATTTATTGTGACGACACCCTCAGGAAGAATCCACCTAGACTTCACTTGTTGCTTATTACTGAATCATATGATTTCCTTACTTAGCTTGATCCGTAGGACTCCCTAACCTATATTAAACCCTCTCTCGAGGCTAATAACATCTAATCATAGGTTAATTAGTGGAACTCTCGTTCACTTATAATAACCCCCTAGAATAGCAGTAAATCGATCAATGGATTCCCATATTAGGTTTCACCCTAATCCGGTAAAATCTCGTATGTAACACCCCAAACCAGGTCTAGCGTCAAGACGAGATTTGGTTTATCACATAGATCGAACATTGGTTTAATCTTTCTAATGATTTAGGTGAATCGGTACTACAAAACCTTTTGAAAATAAAGTTTAATAAAAACCAAGAGAAATGATTTAAATTCGATGAATTTAAGAAACATTAGTTGAAATCTTACCATTTAGTATTTAATTATCAAAAACCTTAAAGTAGTTTTTAAATAGTTTAAAAGGATTTGAAAATAAGAATAGATAAAGAATCTCATATGTTTGAAAACCCAAAGTATTTTAACGAAACATTTTAGAATTAGCATAAACCCATATTAAATATCAAAGCAAAATTTAAATCCATCCACACATAAAATCCATAAAATATTAATAGAGGCCTTATTACATCATATCAAAAATAGTAATTTTAAGAAAGTACTTAATAAAAGTTCAAGGTTTATAAACCCATGTTTGCAGTATAGCCCCCACGAAGTCAACCTCGGCCCAAGTCCACGTTAATTTCCATTACCTGAGATGGAAAATTTAAGGGAGTGAGTTACTCAGAACTCAGTGTATAACTCACTTACTATATCCACTGGGCCAGATCATCAAGTCATAATTTTGGGCTTGAGCCCATTAACAGATTTAGCAATATAATAAATGAGATGCATGCAAAATGAAATTTCCCACCCAAACCTAATTTCCATCCACTACACACCACCGTACCAACCATCACACTGTGGGGATCAAGTCAACCCACCCGCCAACACACCGATCGTGAGGCATTAAGCCATTTTATATTTGGTTGTGGTGAACCAACGAACTAGATTGTGACAAAGTCACAAACTAGAGGCAATAAGCCATTTAAATATTTGTGGCGAGCCACTTAGAACTAGAGCAATAAGCCATTTAAATATTTGTGGCGAGAGCCACTTAGAACTAGAACTAGATTTAAATATTTGTGGCAGAACAGATTTTTGGCAGCCTTTCTTCTCTTCATCATAAATCCCAACCCATGCAAACATGTATGCATAATATCTATATACATATGATAATTTTAGCAAAAAGCCCAATTTACATGTGAGTCTATATTTCAAGTTTTTATTATGGCCCATAATACAAAATAACATTTAGCCCATTTAACAATCTAGCAACTTTCGGCCCATTTAACGATCTAGTAGATTGTTGGCCCATTTAACGATTTAGCATATTTTTGGCCCATTTAACGATATAGCATATTTTTGGCCCATTTAACGATCTAGCATATTTTCGGCCCATTTAACGATCTAGCATACTTTTCAGCCCATTTAACGATCTAGCATATTTTTGGCCCATTTAACGATCTAGCATACTTTTCGGGCCATTTAACAATCTAGCATATTTTTGGCCCATTTAACGATATAGCATACTTTTCGGCCCATTTAACGATCTAGCATATTTTTGGCCCATTTAACGATCTAGCATACTTTTCGGCCCATTTAACGATCTAGCATATATTTGGCCCATTTAACAATCTAGCATACTTTTCGGCCCATTTATACATGAGACATAAAATTTACAATTTACCAACTAACTCATTGAGGGCGTTTTCATAAATTTCACAACTTTAACCGTTTTCATGTATTTTCACAAAAATACTAACTATTACGTATTTTTTTGATTTTGTCATCTTTACGGTTTTTCTCAACACTTACGGTTTAACATCTAACCCGAGATAAGTGTGAAGTTACACACCTGGTTATTGTGAGTACTAAACTTTCCCGCTCGTCAAAACCTAAACGTAACACGATAAATTAGAGCACTATCATATTTTAAAACTACACTATTGATAAACGATCTAAATCTTTACCCTCAGGATTTCAAACCACTTTATTATTGGTTATTTTAAAACAAAGGTTCGGGAGTACGAATGATTTCAAACAACTGGTTCTCCTCGGATGAGTGTCCGCAACCCGGTGGAAAATCCCGGATTCCCGAAATAGCCCTTCGCTTATACTTAGGGGGAATAGCAGAACCACCCCTCTTTCGAAAACTATGCACTGCCCTTTTCTGCCCTATCTTGAATGTCTCTAATGACATAAGATCATTAGTCGACTAATAATTAACGAAATATGGCTAACGATTTTAAAAGATTTGAGATTGGCTTACCACAATTATCCTCGTTCCACGAAGAAAGCGATTGGCGATTATGTCCCTATAATGAAATCGATTAAATAACTAACTATACCAAAATGACGAATAATATGAGAATCCTTGAATAAACTCCTTACCTTAACTCTTAAAATCGATTCCAAAGATACACAATACTCAAGAACACTTTGAGTTTACGCCTCAAAAATCTCACTATTGTCCACGGTTGAAAAGAATTGAGTGAGAAGAATACTTATGACTAAAGGAGAATTCGGTTATGACAAAACAAAGAAAATGAAAAAAAGATTCGGCACAAGAGCAACTAACATTCGGCCATGAGAAAAAGTATTGAAAAGACTTTAGTTTAGAAGAAATAAAAGAATGGATGATGGAAATGATATGATTCGGTTTTCAAGAGAAAAAGAGAGAAAGAAAGAGAAGAAAAGAAAGAAAGAGAAGAAAAAGAGAATTGAGTTTAGGAGAATTTTACATTCGGCATTGTGAAGGAAAAAGAAAAAGAATGGTCTTCTTTCTTTTTGTGTGATGATAGTTTAACACTAGGAAGAATGATTGGCAAAGAAATGACCAAATGGTCAAAGAGAAAGGATGGTAAAAAGATGCTATAGTTTCCTCAAGGTTTAAGGTATAATCGGCTAGGGAGAGAGAAAATTTTTGGAAGAGAGTTTGATAAGCAAGCACCAAATGACCAAAAAGAAAGTTTTCATCCAAATCCCAAGCCTACCAAACCAATCAACAAAACCGGCTATCCCCCCTAGCCCCTATGCCGTCCACATACATGGTCAAAAGGCCATTAGAAAGTTTCCAAAACATTACCCTATTCTTAAGCCTTATCATCCTCCTTTTTCCTTAAGTTAGAGAAACATTATCCCCCAATTCAAGCCATTCTATCCCTAACTCAAGCTTTCCATAACCCTTAGTCTTCTTACCAAAAAAATAATCCAACTCATCCTAATCTTATCCATAGCCGACACATGCTAGGATAAAGCAAAAATAAAAACTCCCTAATTGCATGCTAGGTGATTCGAACCTCTCCCCTCAAGTCCAACTTATGGTGCCATCACCACATTGCCAATTACTCATCTTATGCCATCTTTTAGTACTTAATTAACTTAAGTTTCAAGGTCACCTAATTTCTTTATCTTAAAGTACACTTTTCTAATATTTATTCTAATTCCAAGTAAACCCGGGCTAACACTTAGCAACATAATGATACTCGAATATTTAGGATGTTACAATTCTACCCCCTTAAAGAAAATTTCATCCTCAAAATTTACCTGATTAAAAGAGGTGAGGTTATTGTTGTCGAATTGCATCCTCGGGCTCCCCGTAGCTTCCTCGCTCGTGATTCGCCATAAAACTTTGACCAATGGCACGGTCTTCTTTCTTAACACTTTAACATCTCGGTCTAAAATTTCCTTGGTTCTTCCTCAAAAGACAAGTCGATTTCAATTCCACTTCCTCTCTAGTATTATGTGAGATGGATCGATCTATAGCGTCTCGGCATGGAAACATGGAAAACATTATGAATTTGACTCAACCGGAGGTAGTTCAATCGATAAGCCACTGGACCAACACACTTCATCACACGATATGGCCCAATGAACCTAGGGCTCAACTTGCCCTTCTTTCCAAATCTGAAAATTTTCTTCCAAGGTGAGACTTTCAGAAAGACCTGATCTCCCTCAGCAAACTCGATATCCTTACGCTTCAAGTCTACATACGACATCTGTCTATCCGAAGCTTCCTTTAACCGTGCTCGAATAACTTTTACTTTTTCTTCGGTTTCAGATAACAATTCAGGACCCAACATCTGCCGCTCTCCCAATTTAGTCCAACAAGTAGGAGTACGGCACCTACGACCATACAATGCCTCGTAGGGTGCCATCTAAATGCTAGACTGATAGCTATTGTTATACGCGAATTCTACCAATGGTAGAAAATCCTCCCAACTACCTCTGAAGTCAATCACACATCCCCTTAACATGTCTTCCAATATCTGAACTACTCTTTCTGACTGACCATCAGACTGAGGATGAAAAGCCATACTGAAGTTTAACTTCGTTCCCAAGGCTTCATGCAAAGCTTTCCAAAATCGTGATGTAAATCTAGGATCCCTGTCTGATATAATATACACTGGTACCCCATGCAACCTCACAATTTCAGATACATACAGCATAGCCAATTTCTGTAATGAATAATAAAATGCAATTGGAAGAAAATGGCAGGTCTTAGTCAAGCGGTCAACTACTACCCATCTGAAATTTTTCTTAGTAGGTGTTAAAGGTAACCCACTAACAAAATCCATTGTTATTTGCTCCCATTTCCAAAGAGGAATCTTTACCGGTTGTAACAAACCTGACGGCAATTGATGTTCCGCCTTCACTTGTTGACAAGTCAAACATTTTCCTACAAACTCAAAAATCTCACGCTTCAACCCTGGCCACCAATACTATTCACAGAGATCTCGATACATCTTATTTCCTCCGGGGTGCATAGCATAAGGGCTACTATGCGCCTCCCGCAGAATCATTTGCCTCAAATTTGAGTCTTTAGGCATACAAACTGTTCCACGAAAACATAGCACTCCATTCGTGTTTATACCAAAATCCTCTATTTCACCCCTTCCAACCTATTGAAGTAAGGGTCCCAACTTTTTATCTGATATCTACTTCTCCTGACAGGGGCTTCACCTAAAGTTCTTCTAACAGGCTACCATCCTCATACAAACTCAAATGAGCAAACATTGCTCTCAATTCAGATACTGCCTTATGACTTAATGCATCAGCTACCACATTAGCCTTTCCAAGATGATACTCGATTGAGAAATCATAGTCCTTTAATAATTCCACCCATCTTCTTTGTCTCAAATTTAATTCATTCTGAGTAAGAAGATACTTAAGACTCTTGTGATTCGTGTAGATGATAGACTTCTCATCGTAGAGATAGTGCCTCCAAATCTTTAAAGCAAATACCACTGCAGCTAACTCCAAATCATGAGTAGGGTAATTTACTTCGCGCGGTCTCAACTGACGAGAAGCATAAGCCACCACCTTTCCATTTTGCATCAGCACACAACCCAAACCCGTGTGAGATGCATCACGAGAAGCAGTAAATTCTTTTTCGACCTCAATTTGAATTAAAGCTAGTGCTTCGTAGAATCTTATTCAATTTCTTGAAACTCTCTTGTTGTTTTTCAGTCCAAATATACAGTACTCCCTTCCGCAATAGTTTAGTGAGGTGTGCAGCAATCAACGAAAACCCCTCAACGAAGCATCTATAATAACCAACCAAACCTAAGAAACTTCAAATTTCAGCTACCGACTTTGGTGGTTTCCAATCTAGTACAGCCTCAATCTTTTGAGGATCCACCCTTATTCCTTCAATTGATACCACATGAACCAAGAAAGTCACTTCCTTTAGCCAAAATTCACATTTCTTGAATTTGGCATAAAGTTGCTTATCAAGTAAGCTATGCAATACTATCGCAAATCGTGTCATGTTCCTCATCATTTCTTGAATAAACTAAAATGTCATCTATGAACACTACCACAAACCGGTCTAAATATGGTTGAAAGACTCGGTTCATCATGTCCATAAATGTGGCTGGTGCATTGGTTAACCCAAACGACATCACCAAAACTCATAATGTCCATAACGAGTTCAGAATACCGTCTTATAAATATCTGCTTCTTTCACCTTAAGTTGGTGATAACCTGATCTCAAATCAATTTTGGACAAAACTGAAGCTCTTCTCAATTGATCAAATAGGTCGTCAATTCTCGGCAAAGGATACCTATTCTTGATCGTCAATTTATTCAATTGCCTGAAATCAATGCACATACGCATCGATCCATCCTTCTTCTTAACGAACAAAGCTGGTGCTCCCACGGAGACACACTCGATCGAATAAATCCCGATCTAACAATTCTTGAATTTGAGCTTTAAGCTCGCTAAATTGCCATTCTAAGGAGCAATGGACCTTTGGAGCCGTTCGGGCAAAAGCTCAATACCAAATTCTACTTCCCGATCTAGAGGTATACCAGGAAGTTCATCAGGAAATACATCTGGAAATTCCTTCACCATCCTCACATCATCCACATATAACTCTTTGGCATCCAAAGCATAAATAAAGGCTAAGAATGCTCCATACCCTTTTCGCACCAACTTTTTTGCCTTTAACGCAGATACCACATTTGCCAAGTAATTCCTTCGCTCACCAACCATTATTACTTCCTTATCACCTGAAGTTCTTATTGACATCCGCTTTTCAGCACAATCCAAATGCGCCCGGTGCCTAGCTAACCAATCCATGCCTAGAATGAGATCGAACTCGCTGAAAGGCAATTCCATTAAATTTGCCAAAAATATTTCTTCTTGAATTTCTAAGGGTACGTCTCTAAACAATTTATTTACAATTGCTGACTGTCCTAAAGGACTAATTACCGTCATCTCACTATCGGTAATTTTAGATTCTAGGTTAAAGTTTCCAGATATGGCACTAGCAACATACGAGTGGGTAGAACCAATATCTATTAAAGCAGAAATAGGTACATCACAGATGAAGAATGTACTAGTTATTACATCAGGTGCATTGCCATCCTTGCGGCACCTAACTGCATAGACCAGTACTAGCCGTCTTGCATCCGTGTTACCTCTAGGACCATTACCTCGACCCGATGCACTCTCGACCCGGTGCACCTTTACCACATCCAGCCCCATTACCACCACGACCTGGTCCACGGCCTCTCGGTGGCTGCTGAGTACCTCTGGCTGGCTGTGCATCAATATTACAAACTTCCTGAGTCGTATCCATACGTCGAGGACAATTTCTATAATGATGATCCATTGAACCACATTTATAACAAGCACCCGTTTTCCTCCAGAATTCTCTGGAATACCTTTTCCCACATTCAGTACAATCTCGATTTTGATTATTAGCTACAGGTGCTCTACCTTGAGTTGGTTCATCATTCCGAGGCCTCTTCAGAAACCTCTTTGAAGAACCTGAATGCTTTATATCCCTCTTGCCTCTAAATCTTTCCCGATTCTGACGTTCTAAGTTCTTAGCCTCTTTGACTATCTTGGCTTTTTCCACAAGCGTGGCAAAAATTCTAACTTGTTGTGGGGCAATCAGAACCTGCAACTCATCATTCAACCCATCCTCAAAGCGTACACAACACTCATGATCCGTTGACACTATTGTCCTAGCATAGCGACTCAAGCGTAAAAACTCAGCCTCATACGCTGCCACTATCTTATCCCCTTGAATTAGATTCAAAAATTCCTTCCTTCGGGCGTCTACATAAGTTGTTCCTACATATTTTCCTTGAAAAGCAGCTTTGAAGAAATCCCAAGTAATCAATCAGCCTCGGTGCCTTCTCGAACAGTAAGCCACCATTGATATGCCTCGTCTCTTAGCAATGACATAGCTCCTTTCAGTTTCTGCTTGATAATGCATTCCATATCATCCATAATCTGCTCCACAGCTTCGAGGCAATATTCTACCACATTCGGAGCTACACCAGAAACTCCTCTAAAAACTTCTGCACCATTAGACTTGAGTCATTCTGATATCGACCCACGAGCTGATGGCCAAACTCTAGTTCCAGTGACCCTTTCCAGGACTCGCAGCATTGCTTGCGTCAAAGCATTATCTTCTTCCATATGATCATGTGTTCCCGTCTCACTTTCAAGTGAAGTAGGTGCATCCATTTTCGACATATGATTTGGTGCTTCAGATGCAGCACCTCATCCTCTACCACGGCCACGTCTATCGCGTCCACGACCACGTCCTCTAGAGCTCATAATCTCTAATTCGATTTAATCTGATTACAAGTTTTATGAATCAGAATATTATTTCAGTGTTTACTAACGATGTTTTATGAGATTTGAGAGATAAAGTTGTTTTTGCAAACACATCCTATAGTCTCAATCTCTACAATTTTCAACATCTAAAACTAGAAGTTCTAGAGTGTTCCTATGATCATATCATCATCATCATAATCATTCAGTAATGAATACTTACTTAACTTGGTGCCGGATGCTTGTGGTGCCATACTAATCTTTAAAACATAATTGAAATAATTTTATACAAAAGTTATTTATTGAACCCAACCACAGCCGAGTTTTGAAACTGGGCTCTGATACCATTAAATGTAACACCCCAAACCAGGTCTATGCGTCAAGACGAGATTTGGTTTGTCACACAGATCGAACATTCTTTTAATCTTTCTAATAATTTAGGTGAATCGTTACTACAAAACCTTTTGAAAAGAAAGTTTAATAAAAACCAAGAGAAATGATTTAAATTCGATGAATTTAAGAAACATTAGTTGAAATCTTAACATTTAGTATTTAATTATCAAAAACCTTAAAGTAGTTTTTAAAGAGTTTAAAAGGATTTGAAAATAAGAATAGATAAAGAATCTCATATGTTTGAAAACCCAAAGTATTTTAAGGAAATATTTTAGGATTAACATAAACCCATATTAAATATCAAAGCAAAATTTAAATCCATCCACACATAAAATCCATAAAATATTAATAGAAGCCTTATTACATCATATCCAAAATAGTAATTTTAAGAAAGTACTTAATAAAAGTTCATGGTTTATAAACCCATGTTTGCAGTATGGCCCCCACGAAGTCAACCTCAGCCCAAGTCCACGTCAATTTCCATTACCTGAGATGGAAAATTTAAGGGAGTGAGTTACTCAAAACTCAGTATATAACTCACTTACTACATCCACTGGGCCAGATCATCAAGTCATAATTTTGGGCTTGAGCCCATTAACAGATTTAGCAATATAATAAATGAGATGCATGCAAAATGAAATTTCCCATTCAAACCTAATTTCCATCCGCTACACACCACCCGTACCAACCACCACACCTATGGGGATCAAGTCAACCCACCCGCCAACACACCGATCGTAGGCATTAAGCCATTTTATATTTGGTTGTGGTGAACCAACGAACTAGATTGTGACAAAGTCACAGAACTAGAGCAATAAGCCATTTAAATATTTGTGGCGAAGAGCCACTAGAGCAACTAGATTTAAATATTTGTGGCGAGCCTTTCTTTTCTTCATCATAAATCCCAACCCATGCAAACATGTATGCATAACGGTCTATATACATATGATAATTTTAGCAAAAGCCCAATTTACATGTGAGTCTATATTTCAAGTTTTATTATGGCCCATAATACAAAATAACATTTAGCCCATTTAGCAATCTAGCAACTTTCGCCCATTTAACGATCTAGCGATTGTTGGCCCATTTAACGATTTAGCATATTTTGGCCCATTTAACGATCTAGCATATTTTTGGCCCATTTAACGATCTAGCATATTTTCGGCACATTTAACGATCTAGCATACTTTTGGCCCATTTAACGATCTAGCATATTTTTGGCCCATTTAACGATCTAGCATACTTTTCGGCCCATTTAACGATCTAGCATACTTTTCGGCCCATTTAACGATCTAGCATATTTTTTGGCCCATTTAACCATCTAGCATACTTTTTGGCCCATTTACACATGAGACATAAAATTTACAATTTACCAACTAACTCATTGAGGGCGTTTTCGTAAATTTCAGAACTTTAATCGTTTTCATGTATTTTCACAAAAATACTAATTATTACATATTTTTTCGATTTTGTCATCTTTACGATTTTTCTCAACACTTGTAGTTTAACATCTAACCCGAGATAAGTGTGAAGTTACACACCTGGTTATTGTGAGTACTAATCTTTCCCGCTCGTCAATACCTAAACGTAACACGATAAATTAGAGCACTATCATATTTTAAAACTACACTATTGATAAACGATCTAAATCTTTACCCTTAGGATTTTGAACCACTTCTATTTTTGGTTTCTCCTCGATTGTTGATTCATTGCCCGATGAGAATCCACGAACGAACAAAGGTTCGGGAGTACGAATGATTTCAAACAACTGGTTCTCCTCGGATGAGGGTCCGCAACCCGATGGAAAATCCCAGATTCCCAAAATAACCCTTCGATTATACTTAGGGGGAATAGCATAACCACCCCTCTTTCGAAAACTATGCACTGCCCTTTTTTCCCCTATCTTGAATGTCTCTAATGACATAAGATCATTAGTCCGACTAATAATTATCGAAATATGGCTAACGATTTTAAAAGATTTGAGATTGGCTTACCACAATTATCCTCGTTCCACAAAGAAACGATCGAGCGATTACGTCCCTATAACGAAATCGATTAAATAACTAACTATACCAAAATGACGAATAATATGAGAATCCTTGAATAAACTCCTTACCTTAACTCTTAAAATCGATTCCAACGATCCACAATACTCAAGAACACTTTGAGTTTCTGCCCTCCAAAAATCTCACTATTGTCCACGGTTGAAAAGAATTGAGTGAGAAGAATACTTATGACTAAAGGAGAATTCGGTTATGACCAAACAAAGAAAATGAAAAAGATTCAGCACAAGAGCAACTAACATTCGGCCATGAGAAAAAGTATTGAAAAGACTTTAGTTTAGAATAAAGTAAAAGAATGGAAGATGGAAATGATATGATTCGGTTTTCAAGAGAAAAAGAGAGAAAGAAAAGAGAAGAAAAAAAGAATTGAGTTTAGGAGAATTTTGCATTCGGCATTGTGAAGGAAAAAGAGAAAAAGAATAGCCTTCTTTCTTTTTGTGTGATGATAGTTTCAGCACTAGGAAGAATGATTGGCAAAGAAATGACCAAATGGTCAAAGAGAAAGGATGGTAAAAAGATGCTATAGTTTCCTCAAGGTTTAAGGTATAATCGGATAGGGAGAGAGCAAATTTTTGGAAGAGATTTTGATAAGCAAGCACCAAATGACCAAACAGAAAGTTTTCATCCAACTCCCAAGCCTACCAAACCAATCAACAAAACAAGCCATCCCCCCTAGCCCCTATGCCGTCCACATACATGGTTAAAAGGCCATTAGAAAGTTTCCAAAACATTACCCTATTCTTAAGCCTTATCATCCTCCTTTTTCCTTAAGTTAGAGAAACATTATCCCCCAATTCAAGCCATTCTATCCCCTAACTCAAGCTTTCCATAACCCTTAGTCTTCTTACAAAAAAAAAATAATCCAACTCATCCTAATCTTATCCATAGCCAACACATGCTAGGATAAAGCAAAAATAAAAACTCCCTAATTGCATGCTAGGTGATTCGAACCTCTCCCCTCAAGTCCAACTTATGGTGCCATCACCACATTGCCAATTACTCATCTTATGCCATCTTTTAGTACTTAATTAACTTAAGTTTCAAGGTCATCTAATTTCTTTACCTTAAAGTACACTTTTCTAATATTTATTCTAATTCCAAATAAACTCGAGCTAACACTTAGCAACATAATGATACTCGAATATTTAGGATGTTACATCGTAACCCTATCTCTAGGCGTTCGATCAACTCGCTTAATTACGCTAGATCTACTCTCAAGCGGGGTCTATTCCTCCTCCACCTAAGCACATCAGATTTAGATTAAGCATGCATAATTAAGAACAAGCTAAGTATTATCATATAATTCATAAAATAATAACAAAATTCATCTATTAGGTATCTGAAGGATTTAGTTCATAACTTGAAAATAAAACATCTCAAGAGAAAAGATAAAACAAAACACGAGAAATCCCTAAAACCCCCTGAAGGTAATGGAGGAGAAATCAGCCATTTTGAGTACAATTTCAGCTTCTTGAGATGGATCAACTGACTATCTTTGAATGATTCCCACAAATGTGATCTTTCTGGCTTGACTCCTTGGCCTAGCTAACCACCCTCTCTCAGGATGCACTTAGGGTGTTTATATAGGCTTTCAAAATCCTTTACTTGGTCCCTAATTGTCCTAAATTAAGTCTGCTTCCTACTCAGTGTTTGAACATGCTTTGAAAAGTGTTTCTTTGGCTCTAAGTGTCCAAATCTGAGTGAAGTTGCTCTCTCCTGTAATAGGGCCACAGCCATGGCACACGCTCGTGTAAATCATGGTTGGGCCGTACCTTGATTCTGTCGATTGGGGCATGATCGTGTAAATAATGGCATGGCCGTGTCGTAGTTAATTATCGAGGCACGACCATATAGCTTGAAGGCCAGGCCATGTCGATTTCTTCTTTAGCCCAAATTGGCCCATTTTAAGCCCGCTTCTTGTTCTTTTCGTCTTCGGGTGCTTTTCTGAGTATAAATATGAAAAGAAAGGATTAAAAGCACCTTTTTACATAAATCAGGGCTAAATCATCCTAAAAGCATACTAAATATAGGGTTAAAATATGTTACTTTTACGGTTTATCAAATAGCCCCTCACTTAAGCTTTTGCTTGTCCTCAAGGAAAATTCTCAACTTACAATTAAAACGAACTTTCCATAATTCATAATTCCTATCGACAATGTCTCATCATAATTCATAGATAATTTATTCATGGATAATTTAACTCAAAGAACCCTAAAGATTCAATCAAGATAAGTCATACCTTTGTAGTACGAAAACATAAGTGTCTCCCCTTATCTAAGTAATTACCTTTAATTCAAAATCGACAAGGATTGACATCCTCACAAAAGATTCACTCAAATCAATCGAAGTGTTTAAGGTTCAAGAATAAGCACTCATAAGTCAAACCTGAAAAGTTAATCCCATAGGCTTGCCTGAAAATCAAATCTCCACCACTGTATATGAGATGATACACAAGTCAAAAGGTCTTTATCAGGGTTATAACGGGGCTAGGGTTAAAGGTGTGGATAAAGGTTGAATTAGAAGGTTTTAGAATCGAGATTGACTTGCCTAATTACCTAACTAACAATAATAAACCTGAAAATAAATGATTACATCAAATGAAACTAATAATACTACTATTGATAATACTTTTGTATGAGCTTTTCTTCAACAATTGGAATTTAAATGCATAAGCTCCTTTAATCATATACTAATACTTGAATATACTTGGTTTTTTTAAAGAACAAACTAGAAACATAATAGAGAACTTTAATAATTGAAATAAACTAATTGACAGGCCGATCAAATCAATTCTCGATAGAAGGATAGTCAAAGGAATGGTGATAACAAATACAAAGGGTTTTAGGTTAATATTAAGCAGATAATTTAATAAAAAGGGGTTAGGATAAAAGGGGTTCACTAAGGGTTAGTTATGTAGGTAAGCTTTTTAGTGGAGTGAATGGGTTAAAACCTAGATGCCTTTATCATCTCAGTATATCAAATCATTGATGTGGTTTTGACATGTATAATCAAGGCAAGTTCTAGAATAACAGTTCAAATTTGACACACTCATAATCAATAAAATGACCATGAAAAAGAATATATGCTCTATAAGGATGAAATTTCACAAAAATTATGGGTATTTGACATCAATGCTGTAGATTTCAAACTTCAAGGTAATATTCAAATTCAGTTCAACAACCTAGGAAATTTTTTATTCTTGAAAATAGACTTATCATGCTTGATTCTCTAGTATTCTTTACACATAAATCATCAATGCACTATTATCAATGACTTACTCAAAAACATGTCAATAATAATCGTAAATCATTAGAAATTTCACCCTAATTAATAATATGAGAAGATTTCTTATGGACAAGACTAAAATTCAGGATTTGAGAATAATGGAAAACGTTAGGTACTTTTACACCCCCATACTTAAGTTGTACATTGCCCTCAATCTACAAAGATAGATATAAAATTGTGTGATAAAATGATAAAAAAAAGAAGGGGAGAAGTAACACTTCTTGAATTTTGGATGATTTTGAGAGTTGGCAGTGGTAGAAAGTAGGTGGAAGAGGTGGTGTTGGTGTTTTCTATGGGCCTGGTGGGGTGTCTACCGATGATCTTTGTGATAGATAAAGAAATTAGGTAGCCTGCAAAGATATAGACAAGAAATATAAAGAAACATTAATAATATACTAATACTATAATTAAAGACAAAGGAAACAAAGAAAAGAGAATAAGAAGAAAATTGAAATTGAAAGAAAAGACTAATGGACTAAGGAGTCCTTATTGTTGGATGGTTCGTGAGTTGGGTGTGACCTTTAAGGCTGTGGTGTATGATTCCCAAGTACCCTTTAGGACCTAAAACCAATAAACTAAAAGAATTTAAAATATATTTAGCAGAAAAGAATTATAGATAAGTAGGATAAAGGTGAAAATAAACATAAAGATGAATTTAAATGGTCTAGGAGACCCTTGGCTTGGTGTTTAGATGAAGCGGCTGGCATGAGCTTATTTATTGAGGTCTCCTTTGAGGAGGCAATGCTTGCCATCTTACGCTTCTTAGACATGATTTTAGTGTAGCTCAAGAGTCTAATACCTATTCTAAGACAAGTAATAGAGAGAAGAAGGAAAAAGTATAAGGTAAGAGGATGGGGATAAGGGGAAGGGCTGTGGGGTTTAAATAGAGTTTTACCCTCTGTTGGTGTGCCACGCCCGTGTATGGAGGGTGTGTTTGTTTACACGGGCGTGGTCAGGTTACCATGCCCGTGTTCGATAAGTTAGTGTCTTCACACGATCGCATCGCACGGCCGTGTGCTAGGCGTGTTTGGTATGCCACACCCATTCCTCTGATGCCACGCCTGTGTCTATAATGGCAGTGTTGTCCCACGGCCGCCTTGCACGATCATGTGGGGTAGGTGAGCCCGTGACTTTTGCAGTTGGTTGGGGCAGGATTTGCATGACTTCTGCTATGTCACTACGTTGATTCGAGGTACCCACACGGCCACAGCCACGGCCGTGTTCTATGCCGTGTGGTCTAAGAATCTGTACTTTCAGTTTATTAAAATTTTAAAAGAGAAAGTAGAAATAAAAATAAAACTAAGACTGTAGGATAAAAATTAATGTTAGTACCCGGGCTGCCTCTCAAAAAGTGCTCGTTTATAGTCTTAAGCTAGACCTTTCTTTGTTTAGAAAAATTAGGGAGGTTTAAAGGTTTGAATATCTTCCTTCTTGCTTAAGATTTTATTTTCTTGATGAGGTTCAAGTCGAGAAACGTTTACCTTAAAAGTGCTAAATATTGGATTGCTTACTTCGACTGTTCCATGGGGGAAGATATCATGTACCTTAAGAAGTATTTCTCCCTTTGTCTTCAGGTCTGTTGTGGTGATGTGCGGATCTTCTTTGTCAACAGTACCTGGTCCTATTTTGTAGTGGTTTGATGTTCCTACGAGCTCTTCTGGTGGTTCCTCTAGTTTTACTTTGTGTGTATCCGGCTCTTCTTTATAGTGTGTCTTCCATTCTTCAAATTTGTTAATCCTAAGGTCTTGTCCCTTGTAGGATTCTTCTTTGTTGTTTTGGGTCTTATGAGTCATCTCGAGGTTATCGTTATGTGGTGTTTCCTACGATGAAAGTTGAACAATTTGATTATCATCTGTATTTACTTTCTCACCTTCATCGATTATTATTATGGCATAGTCAAGAGCTTGAAGACTGATTGATTCGTCTCCTACACAAAGTATGAGTTCTCCTGTGACAACATCAATTTTAGTTTTGACAGTTGCTAAAAAAGGTCTTCCTAAAATTAAGGGGATGGTATTATCTTCATCCATATCTAAAACAACAAAATCTATTGGGAAAACAAATTTATCTATTTTGACAAGAACATCTTCAATAATGCCTCTAAGAATTCTAACAGTTTTATCAGCTAATTGTATACTCATCCTAGTTTGTTTGGGCTTCCCTAGACCTAGCCGTTTAAACAATGAATAAGGCCTAACATTTATGCTTGCTCCTAAATCAGCTAACGCATTATTAATAGTTAGACTACCAATTAAACATGGAATTGTAAAACTCCCTAGATCTTTTAGCTTTCGTGGTAGTCTATTTTGTAACATTGCTAAGCATGCTGCGTTTAATTCCACATGATGCTTTTCATCTAATTTGTGTTTGTTAATCATGAGCTGTCTTAAGAATTTCCTCGCGTCTGGCATCCAAAAAAGAGCTTCAAGAAGAGGTAAGTTAATATGTATTTTCTTTAAGAGTTTAAGAAATTTATCAAACTGTTCCTTTGAATCGTCTCTTTTTATCACTTCGGGATAAGGTATGCGAGGTTGGTACTCCTTGATTATCGATTTTGGCTTTTCTTGTGTTACCTCTATCTTACCTTCGTCTACCTTGTTTTCTTGTATTGATTTTGGTTCATCTAACTCCTTACTATCTTGAGCTGAGATGGCTTGAATTTGCTCCTTTGAGTTAATCTCGGTGTTACTTGGTAGTCGTCCTAGCAGTCGTTCTGACATCAGCTTTGCGAGTTGTTCGACTGCATTCGTGGCTTCCTTGACTGACTTCGCAAGTTCCCTCATTCGATTCTCATTGCTCTTAATTATTTTCTCAGTTTTTTGGATACGCTTCTCTGTGTCTGCTGCAAAAATTTTGCTAGCATCTCCTCGGGGTTGGTTTCTTCTCTTGTGGATAAGGCTAATTTTGGAAGTTTTGAGGAGGTTTCTATCTTTGATTTCCTTGACCTCCCATGAGAAATTTGGGTGGTTTCTCCAACCTGGATTATAAGTATTACTATATGGATTATTATTGGACCTGAAATTATTACCTATATAGTTTGTTTGTTTGTTCTCTGCCCCTGGTTGGTAGGATGGGTACTCAGGATTCGCCATAGTTCCACTTGTGCCACGCTGCATGACTGGGTGTACCTGCGAAGAACATAAACTGTCAAGTTTTTTATTCATCATCTCTACCGATTTGATAGCATGGTTCTTGCATCAATGTTGTAGACTCAACTGATTTTGTCGGTTTGTCCTTATAACACGCTTGCGATAATTATTTAACGACATCTCTTCAATGAACTCGTAAGCTGCTTCAGAAGTTTTATTATTCAAGGTTCCACCGACGGCTGGATCAATTAATTATCTCGTTGAGGGATTACACCATTGTAAAAGGTTTGGACTTGAAGCCATAATGGTAATCCGTGGTGTGGACATCTCCTCAAGAGATCTTTGTATCTCTCCCTTGCATCGTATAATGTATCTAAATTCATCTGCACAAAAGAGGAAATATCATTCCATAATTTAGCCGTTTGGGCTAGTGGAAAATATTTTAATAAAAAATTTCGGTCATTTATTCCCATGTAGTGATTGACCCTCGTGGTAACGAGTTCAACCAATGGTTGGCTTTATTCCTTAATGAAAAGGGAAATAACCAAAGGTGAATAGCATCATCAGAAATGCCATTTATTTTTAAAGTATCGCAGAACTCTAAAAAATTTGCTATAGGAGTGTTTGAGTCTTCGTCCTGCAAACCATCAAATTGAACAAATTGTTGAATCATTTGTATTGTATTAGGCTTTAATTCAAAATTATTAGTAGCTATAGCGAATATGATTACTAGATTACGCTCTGTCAAATTAGGTTTAGCATAATCATACATAGTGTGCGGAGCATCTGTCACATCTCGTGGTGGGTTATTCTCATCCATCCTTTCAGTAGGATTGGATCTGTCTTCTCGCTCTTCTCCTGAGTAATTTAGAACACGCCTAATTTCTCTACGATTTCTCCAAGCGCTAGCTTCAATTTCACTATCGTATACTAGAGGTCCTGTCGGGTTCCTTCTATTCATAAACTAGAGGTACCTACTAGGAAAAAGGAAGAAGAAATAAAATTAGTAAAAATAAAATAAATTGTGAAATAAATAAAAAATAATGGCTAAAGTAGTAAAAATAGAGTTTTTTAATATTTAGTTCCCCGGTAACGAAACCAAAAACTTGATCGCTGAAATCAGAGCTTTAAAATTTATAAATAGAATGATCAAACATGGAAACTAACTCTGACGACGACTTAAAGGCAAGTGTACCTATCGAACAGTAGTGTAGCTTAGGCAAGACCGGATTATCGAACCCAAAGGAACTAAAAGTACTAATACTCACTTTCTTTTTATTATTTAGCCTAAAATATGGAGTGATTGGTTGATTTAATCTATTTTTACGACTACTAAGCTAAAGATGCAAAGACAAAAAGAACGAATTGGGAAATAACTTGAAGAAACTCAATTGATTGTGACGATGCCCTCAGGAAGAATCCACCTAGACTTCACTTGTTGCTTATTACTGAATCATATGATTACTTAGCTTGATCCGTAAGACTCCCTAACCTATATTAAACCCTCTCTCGAGGCGAATAACGTCTAATCCTAGGTTAATTAGTAGAACTCTCGTTTGCTTATAATAACCCCCTAGAATAGCAGTGAATCGATCAATGGATTCCCATATTAGGTTTCACCCTAATCCGGCAAAATCTTGTAGCCCTATCTCTAGGCGTTCGATCAACTCCGCTTAATTACACTAGATCTACTCTCAAGCGGGGTCTATTCCTCTTCCACCTAAGCACATCAGATTTAGATTAAATATGCATAATTAATAACAAACTAAGTATTATCATATATTCAGAAAATAATAACAAAATTCATCTAGGTTTAATCCCTTCGGTATCTGAAGGAATTAGTTCATAACTTGAAAATAAAACATCTCAAGAAAAAAGAGAAAACAAAACATAAGAAATCCCTAAAACCCCTTGAAGGTATTGAAGGAGAAATCTGCCGTCTTATGTACAATTCCAGCTTCTTGAGATGGGTCAACTGGCTATCTTTGAATGATTCCCACAAATGTCATCTTTCTGGCTCAGCTCCTTGGCCTAGCTAACCGCCCTCTCTCAAGATGCACTTAGGGTGTTTATATAGGCTTTCAAAATCCTTTACTTGGTCCCTAAGTGTCCTAAATTAAGTCTGCTTCCTACTCGGTGTTTGAACAGGCTTTAAAAAGTGTTCTTTGGCTCTAAGTGTCCAAATCCGAGTGAAGTTACTCTCTCTTGTAACAGGGGCACGGCCATGGCACACTCCCGTGTAAATCATGGTTGGGCCGTACCTTGATTCTATCGATTGGGGCACGGCCGTGTAAATCGTGGCATGGCCGTGTCGTAGTTAATTGTCAAGGCACGGCCGTGTGGCTTGAAGTCCAGGCCATGTCGATTTCTTATTTGGCCCAAATTGGCCCGTTTTAAGCTTGTTTCTTGTTCTTTTCGTCCTCGGGTGCTTTCTTGAGTACAAATATGAAAAGAAAGGATTAAAAGCACCTTTTTACATAAATCAGGGCTAAATCATCCTAAAAGCATACTAAATATGGGGTTAAAATATGTTACTTTTACGATTTATCAATATTCTATAATGCTCTCAATTCACATACAAGATTGGTGGTAGATGTAAGACCCCTTACCCGTGTTCAACAGGAATTGGATATGAGGCATTATTGAACTTAACTTTCTTAAACATACAACATCGGGCTATAACATTTTATTTCAACTTAAAAATTCTCATTCATATTCATAACATCCTTATTATGGGCCTACGAGGCCCTAAACATATACACGGAAGGGTTCGAGAATAAATCAGAAACTTTTACGCACATAGAAAATTTTTGCCTAAATAGGGGCCATACGCCCGTGTGAAATGGAACACGCCCTAGTGGGCAGGCCTTGTGGTTACACACGCCCATGTTCCTAGCCCGTGTGGAATTTATTTTTCATTTCGAACCTACAAGGGCTTTCACACAGATGGACATGCGCCCGTGTCTATGGCCTATGTTCCTCACACAGCCTAGTCACGCCTATATCCTCAAACCGTGTGACTCTTTGTTTATGACATCAGCAAACTCTTAAGGGCACACGACCTAGGCACATGCCCGTGTGCTGGCCCGTGTGACGAATTGAATTCTTAGAAGGCTATTTTCCAAGCCAATTGCCACCCTGAAACATAAACACACATTGACCAATAGAAGCAACACATAACATGGCAATGATACACTATGAAGAACCACTAATCATCATTCATACACTTCACATTTTACTTCATCATTTGCATAAACTTTCACTTCATAAAATTCATTATCATTAAAATATGAAACTTGACAAATATTGGCCAATTCCTAATGTAACAGTCTGATTTATACCCTAGTCAGAATAGTGGTTTCGAGACAAAAAATTTGAGTCTGTATAATATTTTTAATATTATTTTCTGTGCCGTTGATATGTGAATTAGCATGTGTTAAATTTCAATAAGCTAATTTGTCCATTTGTGTGTTTAGTTTGACAAAAGGATTGATTTTCTTTAAATGTGAAAGTTGTATGCTATTTGTTAAAGTATCAATGTGTTGTAACTTTGAAAAGATGGAGGACTTGTATGTCAATTGAGCCATTAATTAGATAGTGGATGGCTATGGTCAAGAATAACCATACATTATATGATAGTTATATATTTAGTAATAAGGCTAATTTGGTAAATAGATTAATATTATGTTAGTAAAAGAAAACAAATGAAAAGATGATGGTTATCATCTTCTTAGTGTTGAATTTGGAGAAAAGAAAAAGAAAGAAAACCTAAGCAAGGTTTCGGCTAAATTTGAGCTAAATTGAGGTAAGTTTTGATTTCAGTTTTTGATAATTTCTACATTTCTACAATCGTTGCTTTGAGAGCTACAAAACCATGCCTTGATTTTGTGTTTTGATGATGTATGTGAAATATGCTATTGACGA
This sequence comes from Gossypium rotundifolium, assembly GCA_025506655.1. Classification (NCBI taxonomy): domain Eukaryota; kingdom Viridiplantae; phylum Streptophyta; class Magnoliopsida; order Malvales; family Malvaceae; genus Gossypium; species Gossypium rotundifolium. The sequence continues at coordinate 164,719,549 of CP106724.1, read as the reverse complement.
ATTCATGGGATATATGATGTTTGATGATGAAAAATGAAAGATTTGAGTTAGATGAACATGTTATGTTCTTGAATTTTTGATGAATTTAGCTAAATAGGGCTAAATTAAGAAAATGTTATTTTGGGGGGACTAAATTATAAATTTGATAAAAAATATGGGCTTGTATGATGTTTATATACATTCGGCTAAGCTTGGTTGTGTATTGATTTTGTGAATTTGATGTTTTGAGAAAAACAGACTAAATTGATATATTGAGTAAGTATGAGGGCTAATTTGTAATTGCCCTAAATATGTGTCCTTGGATTGAATTGAATGAATTAGTGAATAAAAGGGTTAATTCTGAATATGTTTAGATCAAGAATCGAGGAAAGAGAACTTAGATCGTGGGAAAGCGAAAGTTATCGAGTAGCCATTTTCATTCCGATAGATCGAATCCGAGGTAAGTCACTATGCAAACAAACGTAGTTGTATTGAATTGGATATATGCATATGACTACTAATGATAATGAATGTGTATGAGATGTTACGTGCATGAAATCCAAGATAAGTTTGATATAGTGATAAAGTCCGAGAAGTCCCGTTCGAACCTAGGAATATATAGGATTAGCTACGTCATGACTTTGGTATCTGTTCTATTTTATCATGTAAGACCACGTCCCGGACGTTGGCGTTGATTTGTGATTTTGTGTAAGACCATGTCTGAGACGTTGGCATCGATATGAGCTTTACGTGTAAGACCACGTTTGGGACGTTGGCATCGATATGAACCTTATGTGTAAGACCATGTCTGGGACATTGACATCGTATTAATTCATATAAGACCCTGTCTGGGACAATGGCATCGATATCTGAGTGCATGTAAGACCTCGTCTGGGACGTTGGCATTGTATGACTAATCCGAGCTTTCTGAGCATCCTATTAGGTTCCTATTGGTTCAACGGGCAAGTCTATGATACGAATGATATATCCGAGATATGATCAGATAAGTGAACGAATATCTGTTTCAGGTACGTTGAATGTGCATCAAGTATGCATAACAAGGTAAGTACCTATATGACTTAGATTTGAAGAAAAGTAAGATTGAATATGATAATGTGTATGAGATGCAAAAATGATTATGAAGGAGCTATGTGTTCAAATGAGTTTTGAATTGATGAAAGTGGCAAATGAGGTCATAAGTATGAATCAAATATATACATGATAAATTGTTAAGTGAATGAGATGTGCAAATGTATCTAATTGCATATATGCTTTCTATGCTAAGTTTGTTTGTATATTTACTTACTAAGCTTTTGAAAAGCTTACACTCTGTGTGTGTTTTCTCTGTTTTATAGGTCGTCAAAGCTACTAAAGGCTCGAGACCATCAAGGATTTGTCATCACACTACTAAACTTATTTTGGTACCTTTTTGAAAATGTATATGGCTAATTATGGTATGTATAGGCTAGATATGTGTATATGTTTCTGAAGTGAACTTAGCCATGAGTTTTGGCAAGTTTTGAGTTGGTAATATGCTTGAGTTAATGAGTTATATGATGCATATTTTGGCATGGTTAGTTGGTATATGAAATGGTTAAGTTTTGAATGATCAAATGAATGATTTATGCTTGTAATGATATGAGTTTTAACCTTTGAAATTGTTATGGTTGGAATTGGTATTGAATACAAGTTTTAAATGATTATTTTGGTAAGCCTTTGGTGGTTATATGTGTATGAATTGTAATGGTAAATTTTGCTTGTAGGTGTGAACCAAATGGGTGGCTTATTGGCCTTGCAAATGGCCTATTATGTCACACGGGCGTGCCTAGTAATCGTGGGGTAAAATTAGTAGCTAACTTATGAAGAACACGGTCATGACACAGGCATGCCTAAAGACCGTGTGAGAAATGGCAATGTATGACTTAGTAGGACACGGCCTTAGCACACGGGCGTGCTTGGCAGCCGTGTTGGTTTTCGCAGTATATGACCACGGGGAGGACACACGGGTGTGTCAAGTAGCCGTGGGTGTGGCACGGCCTACCCTCACGGGCGTGTATCCCCTATATTTAGAAAATTTTTTAATTTTCCATGGAATTTTGTATGTGTCTCGATTTAGTCCTGACTCGGTTTATAAGCATGATTAAGGCCTCGATGACCTACTTAAGGGACATTATGATTGATATTGATGAATAGTTTTATGTTTAATTCTATAAATGTTTATGAATTGTCCAGTAATGCCTTTAACCCTAGTCTGGCATTGAATACGGGTTAAGGCTGTTACACCTAATGGCTATATACAAAATGAGTGTATAACATTAGTAGCCAACATTTTGGCTTTCAAATGTGACATAACACAAGATAACCAAGTTCCTAAACATGCCATACTCAAAATATATCAACTTTACTATACCAAAAGAATGATTGATAGTGTGATCCGAGCTTCGACGTTCTACGATCCCTGAGCTAGCTTGGCAATACTACAAGGAAAAGGGAAAAAGAGAGAGGTAAGCATATAACTTAGCAAGTTTGCATGAATTTAAAATAGCAGCATAAGGGCTCATAATAAAATCCATTCATCTCATTGAACAATAACAACTAAATTTCTCAAGTACTTTGACATACTTACTCATACTCGTCACATATCACATTTGGTTTCATAACTTGTATTTTACTCATGGGTACCTGTATCACTTCATCACATAGTTTAGAACTTATGCTATCTTGAACATAGATTAGCTCATTATCATGCTTGACTTAAATGTCACTCTTTGCTCGTTGAACTATTCAGAATACCGGAGGATACTCAATCTCATTATACATGTATTATGATGCCAATGCCATATCCCAGATATGGTCTTACATGGGATCACCTCATGATGACGATGCCATATCCCAGATATGGTCTTACACGGGATCTCTTAGCTCGATGTCGATGCCATGTCCCAGACATGGTCTTATACGAGATCGCATATAGATGTCGATGCCATGTCCCAGACATGATCTTACACGAGATCTTCCTTTGGTGCCGAGGCCATGTCCTAGACATGGTCTTACACGAGACCTTCCTTATTCGGTGCCAATGCCATGTCCCAAACATGGTATTATATGAGACCTTCCTTATTCAGTGTCGATACCATGTCCTAGACATGGTGGTGCCGAGGCCATGTCCTAGACATGGTCTTACACGGGACCTTCCTTATTCGGTGCCAATGCCATGTCCCAGACATGGTATTATATGAGACCTTCCTTATTCAGTGTCGATACCATGTCCTAGACATGGTATTATATGAGACCTTCCTTATTCGGTGCCGATGCCATGTCCCAGACATGGTCTTATACGGGACCGCCCTTATCTCATGTTGTGACATAGGTATCCTCGTTATTCTGGACCTCCAACCGGGGCTTCAACTTAATAGATTCTCATTATTCTTTTCATTAAGGCATAATTAATCAACTTTATGGAAATAATATGCATTTCTCATAATAATAAGTAATTTAAACATAATAACATATGTAGCCTTAATTTCACACAAACTTACCTCGGTACTCAAAATGTGTGTAGATATTCGATTTAGTCCACAACTTTGTTCTTGCCTTGGTTTTGGTCCAGGCTTTGTGTTTCTTGATCTATAATAAAAATTTCACTTGTTTAATACTCACATTGACTAAATTGACCCATGAATCATATTTTGGAAAAATTATGATTTTGCCCTTAAATTTTCACATAATTACACTTTTGCCCTTAGGCTCGTAAAGTGATTTTTATTCGACTTTCTTGTATTTTAAGCCTACCAAATCATACTCTTAACTACAATAGCCCCAAATTTACACTATTTCACTCATGTATGACCATTTTTATAACTTTTACAATTTGGTCATTTTATGCATTTTTCATGAAAATCACTTAGAAAAAGATGTTTATCATACATCAAACTTTCATATTCTTCAATAAAACATCAAAATACATGCATGTCATACATGAGTAAATTTTTTAACATGAACCCTAACTTAAAATATAGCTAGAAATAGCTAAATCGAGCGACGAGGATCTCAAAAATATGAATAACATTAAAACGAGGCTAGGATGCACTTACTATCAAGTTTGGAAGTTGAAGAAACCCTAGTTTTGTTTCCTTGAAAATTTCGACCCTTAGGGGAAGAAGATGGACAATATTTTGACTTATTTTTCCCTTTTTAATTCATTAATTAACCAAATGACTAAAATGCACTTAAAGCCCTTTCTTGAGATTTTTCCTTCCCATGACCATTTTTGTCCATCTCAGCATATAATGGTCTAATTGTTAAATAAGGACCTCTAGTAATTTTTATAATTCTATTTCATGCTTAAATATCCTAGAATCTCATGTGTTCTAATCTTTGTAATTTAGCCCTAATGGACAAATTGATTAGTAATAAAAAAAATTCTCATGAAATTTTCACACAATCATGCAAACACATAAATAGCCTCATAGAATCATAAAACACATATTTCTACTTCAGATTTGTGGTATCGCAACCACTATTTTGACTAGGCCCTAAATCAGGCTATTACAATTCTCCCTTCTTACAGATTGTCATCCCCAAAAATCTTACCGATAAAAAAGTTTGGGTACTGGTTTCTTATAGCCTCCTCGGGCTCCCATGTAGCCTCTTCTACCCCATGTCTTTTCCATAGTACTTTCATAAGAACTATACTTTTATTCATTAACTGTTTGACTTTTCATGCTAGGATCTTAACCGATTCTTCACCATATGTCATGTCGGGTTGAATTTCAACCTCTGTCGGTGTAATCACATGCGAAGGATCTGATCAGTAACGACGTAACATTGACCCGTGGAATACATCATGTATCTTTTCCAACTTGGTTGGTAAAGCTAGTCGATAAGTTACAGGTCCTATCCTCTCAGTGATCTCATATAGTCCAATAAAACACGGACTCAATTTGCCTTTTCACCCAAATCTGAGAACTTTCTTCCATGGTGACACTTTTAAGAATACCTTATCACCGATTTGAAACTCAATATCTTTTCGTTTCAAATCGAGTAGGATTTTTGTTTGTTAGAAGAAGCTTTTAAACAATCACGGATTATTTTCTCCTTCCCTTCAGTTTCTCTAACCAGATTGACCCCATGAATCTGATTTTCCTAAGTTCTGTCCAATATAAAGTCGTTCGACAGTTCCGCCCATACAATTCCTCATAAGTGGCCATTTTCAAAATCTACTGAAATTTGTTAGTATAAGCAAACTCTCCCAACGGTAGGTACTTTTCCCAGCTGCCCTGAAATTCAAGAACACAACACCGGGGCATATCCTCAAGAATCTGTATTAATCTTTTCGACTGTCTGTTAGTTTGCGGGTGAAAAGATGTACTAAAACTCAACTTTATGCCCAAAGATTCTTGCAACTTTTTCCAAAAACAGGACGTGAATCTCGGATCTCTATCCGATATAATAGATAAAGGCACACCATGTAGTCTTACAATCTCTGAAACATAAAAGTATGCCAACTTATCAAGTGAATAATCGACGTGTACAGGTATGAAATGGGCCAACTTCGTAAGTCTATCTACCACAACCCATACGACATCTTTCTTGCTCGGTGTCAACGGCAAACCCGTTACAAAGTTCATAGTAACACGATCCCATTTCCACTCGAGAACCATAATAGGTTGAAGCAAACCTAAAGGTACTTGATGTTCCACTTTCACTTGCTGACAAATCAAACATTTCGATACAAATTCATAAATATCTTTCTTCATACTTGGCCACCAATACCATTTCTTCAAGTCATTATACATTTTAGTGCTGCCTGGGTGTATAGATAGACATCCACTATGTGCCACGTGCAAAAATTTTGAATAAGCTTATCGTTCCTCGGTACACAGACTCTGTCTCTGAACATTAAGCATCCATCAGAATTAATCCAAAATTCAGACTCAATACCCAATTCACACTGAACTATTTTGGCTTGTAAGCCACTATCACTTTTCTAAGCTTCGCAGATCTCTTAGAGAAACATCGGTCTATCTCTCAACTCAGCTAGAATGGAACCATCTTCTGACAAAGTCACCCGTGTATTCATAGCCTTCAATACAAATAAGGATTTTCTACTCAAAGCATCGACGACTATATTCACCTTTTCAGGGTAATAGTCAATTACTAGCTCATAATCCTTTATCAACTCCAACCATCTTCGTTGCCTTAAGTTTAATTCCTTTGAGTCATCAAGTACTTTAGGCTTTTATGATCGATGAAGATTCGACATTTTCACCATACAAATGGTGTCTCCAAATCTTCAATGCAAACATAATGGCAGCCAACTCTAATTCATGTGTCGGGTAATTCTTTTCATGCAACTTTAACTGTCTAGAGGCATATGCTATCACCTTGCCCTCTTGCATAAGCAAACAACCCAATCCATTCAAGGATGCATCGCTGTAAATCACAATTTCTTTTCCCGGTTCAGGTTACACTAAAACTGGAGCCTCAGTCAACAATGAGTTTAATTTCTCAAAACTTTGTTGGCAGTTTTCTGTCCATTCAAACTTTACATCTTTCTGTAACAACGTCACCATCGGAGTAGCTATCATAAAATATCCCTTGACAAACCGTCTGTAATAACAAGCTAGGCCCAGAAAACTTCTAACCTCAGATATATTTCTCGACTCTTTCCAATCAACAATGGCTGAAATCTTGCTTGGGTCAACTCGAATTCTATCTCTCGAGACAATGTGCCCCAAAAACCCAATATCTTTGAGCCAAAATTCACTTTTGCTAAACTTGGCATACAGCTGATTATCTATCAAAATTTACAAAACCGTCCTCAAGTGGTCGGCATGCTCATGCTTATCATAAGAATATATCAATATGCCATCAATAAAAACCATAACAAATTTATCCAAATATGGCCGAAAGATGAAATTCATTAAATTCATGAACACAGCAGGGGCATTTGTTAAACCGAAAGGCATGACTAAGAACTTATAGTGACCATACCTCATCCAAAGTACGGTCTTTAGCACATCTGAGTCTTTGACTCTCAACTGGTAATATCCCGATCTTAAATCTATCTTGGAAAATATAGTGGCTCCCTTCAATTGGTCAAACAAATCATTGATCCTTCGTAATGGGTACTTATTCTTCATGGTTACCTTATTAAGCTACTGGTAGTCTATACATAATCTTATGGAACCATCTTTCTTTTTCACAAATAACACTAGAGCACCCCACAGAGAATAACTCGGTTGTGAAAAGCCCTTATCTGTCAACTCTTGTAACTGTGCCTTCAATTCTTTCAACTCAGTTGGAGCCTCCTGTATGGACCAATCGATATAAGTGCAGTACCAGGGGCTAACTCAATGCCAAATTTGACCTCTCTAATTGGAGGCAACCTTGTCAATTCTTCTGGGAATACATCTGGATACTCACACACTATCGGTACTGATTCAATTCTCTACTCAATCTCTTTGGCATTCATCACAAAGGCAAGATATGCTTCATATCCCTTTCTTACATATTCTGGGCAGACATATGAGAAATCAGTACAAGCAACCTGTCCTGTTCATGTGATTCAACACGGAGAGTGTCTCCATTTTCACATTTCAATTCAATGTACTTCTTTCCATAATTTACTATCACATCATGAGTGGTTAACAAGTCCATATCAAGAATTATATCGAGTTCATTAAATGGTAATAGCATGAGATTTGCCTTAAAACAATGACCTCTAATCATCAATGAGAAATCTTTGCATACCTTATCAAATAATACACTTTTACCTAACGGATTAGACCCTTATATCACAAACTCTATACACTCTACAAACATGCTCATACTGGATACTAATTTCATGCAAATATATGAGTGGGTAGATCTCGGATCAATTAAAGCAATAACATTAGTATCATGAAGAAAAATATACCCGTAATTACATCAGGGGATGGTGCCTCTTCGCGAGCGTGAATGGCATAAGTCCTCATAGGTGCTCTACCCTCACAGCCTGCTCTCTAGGTGTACTCTTACTACTGATTTCACTTCCCGAGTTTCTCTATTGTCTTCCTCTAGTAGTGCTCCACGACCTTACACTCTGAATTTTCTCTTTTTCAACCATCTCAGGGCATTCACTAATGAAATGATTTTGGGAACTACATTTGAAACAGACATTCTCGTGTGCTCGACATTCACCGGGGTGACGTCTACCACACTGTGGACATTCTGGTCTATTAGGTCCTATGTTCCCAACACTAGCAATTGAAGTAGTTTGAGCTTTAATCCCCTAGTACTGTTTACCCCCTAGTACTGTTTACCCTTACTCTTATTTGAAAACCCAGCTGAAGTAGTTGATCGTGTAATGCCCCAAATTTTTGGGTCTAGAAAAATTGGGCTTTGGGCTTTGGGTCTCAGAAAATTTTTAAGCGAGTGACAAAGTGACAATTGGCATGTGGGCCTTGAGGGTTATTGAACATGGAGTGTCTAGGGGTGTTGGAGAAGTGCTGGGTTCGAACTTTAAGGAGATGAAATTTTTAATTAATTATTAAAGGAACTAGGGCGGTGAGTAGTTGGGCTTTTAAATAAAAATAGGGAAAAATGGCATCAAAGAGCCTTGTGGTGGAGTGGCTAAGCGATGCCACTTAGGGTATAGGAAGGTGGCGTTATGGGCTAGCAAGGAGATCGTAGGTTTGAATCCTAGCTTAGTATTTTTTTAGCAGTTTAATTTTGGCCTTCTAGAAGGTTGGAAGTGGTGTGATGATGGACTCTAAGGAGAGTGATCAGAAGAGAAAATTTAGGAAAAGGATTGGGGAGTTATCATGGAGAAAAATTAGGAGATGAGATATGTGGAAAAGGTTAAACCGAATTGGGAATTTTGGGATAGGATATTCGACTATAGGCTATAAATAGGTGTCGATTTTGGGGTTCTAGGCTAATGCCAAAATTGTTTTTCCCTTTAGCCAAATTTCTTTTTTTTTTTTTTTGAGTTGCCAAAACACTTTTTATCTCCAAGTACTCAGAAGCTGAATTCCTTCTTTGCTTGCTGATCTTTCATACTTTTTCTTATCAAATTCTCTTTTGATACACTCTTAGTTTTAGCCGATTCCTTCTTCTCTCCTTCTTTCTATTTGTGCCGAATAACCCCTTTCACTATACTAATCTCAAAAGCCAAATACCTATTGGGCTGATTGCTTCTTGGGTATGGATTCTCAATTATGGTTTAGGTGTTGGCCGAATGGTCATATATAGGGAAGGGGGACTTGTGTTGGATACAAGTCACCTATTATTCTATTTTTAACGATTAAGAATGATACAGATTTAGGAGATACACGTGACTATTGATCAAAGAAGGGCTAATAAGGCTTGGTGTTTCAGGTAAGGTTAAGGTGAGACTTTGACTTTTGGTAAAGTATTCGATAAGTATTTGTGATTAATCTTTGAGTGATATCATTTGTAGGATTGTGGCTAAGGAGATCGCAGCGTGTTTTGTTATTAGATGTGTACATACACTACACACACATTAGATTGACAAATCCCAAAATGTCAAAAAGCTGAAATGCCGAAAAGTCAAAACTTTTGGCAATGGTAGTCTTGCGAGTGCGCAAACACTCGTAAGGGAAAATCGATGTGTTATCAGAGTCCCCATGAGTGATCTCATGGACTTGGACCGTGTTTTGGCCTATCGGGCTAGAATAGGCAAAATGGGCCTGATGGGTCGTAGGCTCAAAATAGCTGAATTTGATGGTTTGGTAATAAGTGATGAACTAGTCATACTTGTTACATGGCTTGGAATTGATTGGTCAGATGGGCCATATAGTTGTGATTTGGGCCTAGTGGGCCAAACAAATGAGATTAGGCCTGGTGGGCCATATGGACGCATGTGAATTGGTTTGGGCTTTGGAAGGGGTCTTGGACTTAGTATTTGGTAAATTGCTTAACCTTATATAAAACTTTAATAATTTATTAAGTGTGATTGTGAACAAGTCATAAGGTTTAGGTCTGGCAACGGGCATATGTATGTCTAAGATTGGATCTAGCGAGAGCTTGGTACTTAAGTGGTCTTAATGATCCACCTCTTCTTCTCTGGAATCCTACCTGGTGCGTAGTGTCTGTTCACTTTAGCCGCGAGGACTTGTTGACGAGCCAAGGTTCGTAATTAACACCCATACTATTAAAATTACAGAAATACCCCTGTAGGTTAGAATTTTTGAAGTACCCTTAATTTGTGGAATGACTAAAATACCACTATGTTTTGAAGGTAAGATTTATGGATGTTACATGTCCATTTGCTGCATTCATATGACATTCTATTTAGGTTGCATATGGGTGGGAATTATGGAACAAAGCAAGTATATGAGGATCGCATGGTTGCTTGGCAACTGTGGATCCACCCATGGCTTTTGAAGCCCATTATATGATTAGCAGCTTTGCTGCAATGTTTGGTAGTACCGCAACCGGGCTACCCTTGGTAGGTCGATTTAGAAATCCCCACAGATGTGTTTCGGTGAGATGGAGATGATGTGTACCAGATGGATTATTTGGGTAGGGTTTGCATTGCATTGCATGTATGATATTGTTATGTTAATAATATGATATGTATGTTATTTGTTTGACGAGGGTCATACACACTGAGTTTTGAAAACTCACACCCTCTTTTATTTTTGTTAGGTGATCCTTAGTAGGCGGTTCAACGGATGGAGGGACTCAGAGGTGGCCAACTAGCGAGACGATTAGACTTGTTTTCCTTAATATCTAAATTCTAGATTTTAAGTTGTTTATTTTAAGTTATTTTATTTCGGATTGTAATAAGGTTTACCCTCTAGTTATTATGCCATTATTTCCACAATGCATTGTAATTTTGAAACGGAACCTAGATTTATTTCTTTTAAGCATATTTCAAGTTTTTGAAGATATTGTGTTTTAAGAATGAGCTTCCGTTGTCAAAGGAAATTTTTACATAGCAACAAGGAAATGGTTCTTGGCTACACCTCGTTTTGAAAGCAAACTATGTTTTACTTAACTTTTCTTTAGAAGGGTTTTCAATGAAAGCAAAGTTTTCAATGAAAACAAAGTTTTCGCTAAAACACTTCAATGTGACACGCTGGATTCAAGCCTAACTTCTAGGCTGGGTTTCAGGTGTTACGTTTAGTGATATTAGAGTCTAGTTGCAAAGCTTGAGCTGTGAAAATGGGCCTTATTATTGATTTTAAATATTTTTTAGTAGAATACTTTGGAAATTCTTGTTGGGTGGCACACCGAGTCTGCGACGTCGAACCAAGTAAGTTCTCTTGATACTTAGTTATTTTGAACTGTTATACTATAGATAGTGGGCTACTTTTAGAATATGCTTAGAGTAAAACTAAAGCCCATAGGGAACTAAAACTGTAGAGTATTTACGACTGCGAAATAATGCTTTACTTAACACTCTCATAAGACATCAGCGTAAATACTAGAACTAACTAAAACTTCATAAAATTTTTAATATAGATAATGAGCGCTAGAAGAGGTGTAAGGGGTCGCGGCCGAGGTCATGGAAGTGTTGGGGCTGAGTCATTGACACCGGGCCATATGTTCAATGTTGAAGTAGGAGAGGCTCTGGCCTCACCTGTGGCTGAAACAGGGCTGAATGATCGGACTGTTGGAGAAGAAGCATTGTCACAAGCAATGCTGAGGATTTTTGAAATGATCGCTGGGCCCAATAATGGTACTGGAAATCTAGGGGGCAATTTTGGAGCGACTTCGATCTAATGGGGCTGAAGTCTTTAAGGGTATTACTGGCGTGGCTCCTAACGTGGCCGAATACTTGATCGAGGCCACAGAGAGGATAATGGATGACTTGGACTACACACGGGAGCAAAAATTGAAAGGGGCAATGTCACTGTTTAGGGAAGAAGCCTATCAGTGGTGGTTGACAGTGAATGAGGGCACCCAACCTTGTAAAACCCCAAACCGGTCAATACACTACGACCGAATCTGGTATGTTACGGAGTGAAAATAATTTGAAAACATAAGATTGTCGAATACTTTCTTATAAAACCTCTCGTAATGCTTAAAAGTTTGGAAAAACCCGGTTTAAGGTGATGTTGAAATCATGTGATGTTTGCTTTAAAATTTACACTTGAAAATCTACTTGTTGTTATTGATTTTAGAAAACATATGGTACTTGTTAAAAACGGGATGTGAAGAGTATTATCAAGTGTAAAACCTCTTTATATTTGTAGTTGTTTGCAAATTTAAGTTTAAAGCATTCAAGTTACCTTGGTTATCATCTTATAAGTGGGGTTACTCGGTAGTAACGTTTTAAAACCCAAAAGAGTTATAGTTTAGAAAACATTGCTTTTTACCGGTTAATTAACAAGTCCATAAATCCCATCTATAATTAATATGATCAAAATAAAAGCAAGTAATTAAAACCATAAATAAAACTTAGCGGCCTTATTACAAAACAAACCCAAATTTAAAGCAAGAAAATAAAAACCGAATTAGTATCGTATCGTTAAAACCCGAGAATATGTGCATGGCCACCTCGAGTCCTCCCCAGCTCCGAATCCATGAATCATGCCTCATCTCGCAAAATATAAGGAAGGGTGAGTCACCACGACTCAAAGTGTATAAATCCCCAACCCGATAATTCATCCACTTACACAAATTATTAGTCAAACATGCAGTTATGCAACCCATAACCTAGCCATCCAAACACCTTTAACTACCCGGTGTGGTCAAAACCACGTGGGTGATGAAGTCACAAATATATCAATTGATGGGGCCAAACCATCGTGTGGTCAAAACCACGATGACAATCCGTAATAATTATGTGGGGCCAACCCAACGTGGTACCAAACCAACGGACAAGTCACAAAGTATATGTGGTCAAAACCACTTTGGTGGCCGTAGTCACAAATATCTCAAGTGTGGTCAAAACCCTTTGGTGGTCAAAACCATTGGGACTAGTCACAAATATATCAATAGTGTGGTCAAAACCACTAGTGACCGTAGTCACAAATAAACCGATGGGGCCAACCCATCGTGTGGTCAAAACCATGGTGACAGATCCAAATATGTATAACATCCCCTCCTTTCATCAATCCCACCATCATCATGCTCAACTAACAAGTGTCATAATCTCATATCATGCATTTACATATAATACTGACATTTTAATAGCATATGATGGCATATACAAACAAAGGTCATAAGTCACATAGTAGAGGGCGTGCAGTAATCCAAGCTTAAGCCCATAAGGTTAGATCGCTAACACAAAGGTTATCTGATAACACAATAAGCATAGTTTATACCAATAAAGTGTGTAAGGGTTTACACACACAGCTAAACGCAGATCTAAGTAGGAATCCCAAACTACAGCGATACTACGGATCCTCAAACATAGGCCCTCACCGCTTCTACAATCGGCCCATGCTTAGTTAGTATTCAAAAGCCTCATTCGGCTAAACTAGCAACCCCACAGGGTATGTCGCACCACAAGTAATACTCACCTTAACGACAATTTGGTTTCCTACCCAATCTCGAACCCTCTTACAATTGACAACACCCTGCTGCACACAAATAGTTAGCCCTTGGCTTTTGATCAACAAGAAATAGATCTTGAGTCGTTAACTCCCTTACCTAGATCGACCACCAATCCCGGAGATACACTGCGTTGGCTATAACCCTCCCTGCATTCGGCTTTATCATTTCACTTGAAGATCAAAGGCCATTCGACCATAGCATGAATCTTAAACCAAATGAGTTTTCGACCCTTACCTAAATGACTGATTCGGTTTCCAAACTCCTAAGATCGGCACCCCTTCTTGATGTTAGAAGTTTCAGCAGGATATTGGCTATATCCCCAAAGGAAAGAATATTGATGGAGAAACGCAAGAAGAGAGAGAGAGGATTTATGAGTCAAGTATTCGACTTTTCAAGATGTGAAAAGATGATGAAGAATGGGTGAATAGCAAAGAATAAATTTGGCAAGAAAGTTGAAAGAAGGTTTCGGCACTAAGGGGTTGTGAAAAGAACAAATGAAGAAAGTCAACTGAGGGGTGGGGTTGTTGGTTTCGGTAAAAGAAAATAAAAAGGGAAGAGAGGGATTCGGCAAAAGAGTTGGAGAGAGTTTCGGCACTCAAAAGTTGAGAGAAGCAACGAAGAAGATGAAAGGGAAGAGGATGCTTCGGCTTGGAGGAAGAATGGAAAGAAAAAGAGAGAAATGGGAGGGTAGGGAATTCGGCCAAATGATTTTGAAAAGGAATCGACTACTAACTATGAAGTTTCAGCTTTTGATTCAATATGGTGCACTGAGGGAATCGGCACCATCCCATGGGTTGCTTTCGGCTTTTGACACATTACACATAAATGAACCTAGGCTTGCTGAAAATGCTAAATTAGGTGCCTAGTAAATTCGGCACCTTACCTTCACTCATCTTCCAAAAACCGAACACCCCTCCAAGGAGGAGTTCAAAATTCGACAACCACATTAATTCTCTCCTAGCCAATAATTCAAATGAGTTTGAACCTATCAAACTCCTAAATTTGTTCTTTACCACACATTCAAATCACTTTGACTGAGTCCAAGCTTCATCCACCATAGTTTGTGCTGAGCACAACTCTTTCCTCTCCTTGGCGTCAAAAAGGAAATAGCAGAGAGTGCTATCCTTGCTGCTCGAACACAAGCACTCCCCTCAGCTTGTGGCGTCACCCCTTGAACATCATAGCAGCGCCTCCCTTGCCACTTATCCACTGGTATTCTTGTGTCTAAAACTCCAAATAAATTCTTTAACCCCTATCTCCCTTAATTCCATTTCCCTTATTGCCCAAAACAAAATTCTTAGCCCTAACTCAGGCCTAACCTAAGGTTATAACTAGGCCCAAATCATGACAAATGATCACAATAGACAGCTTCACACATGCAACACAATTAAAAAAATTACCCCTATTCCAGGATATTACAGTTCTACCCCCTTAAAATAATTTCGGCCTCGAAATTACCTGGTCAGAAGAGTTGAGGGTATTGCTATCGCATCACATCCTCCGGCTCCCACGTGGCCTCCTCTATGCCCTGGTTCTGCCATAATACTTTTACCAAGGGAACTGATTTCTGTCGCAAAACCTTGACATCCCGATCCAAAATCTGTACGGGTTCTTCCTCGAAAGACAAATCAGGTCTCACCTCTATCTCCTCGATTGGTACAACATGTGACGGATCTGATCGATAGCGCCTAAGAATCGAAACATGAAAGACATCGTGAATCTGACCTAGCTCTGTTGGTAACTCGAGCTGGTAGGCTACCGGTCCCACTCGCTACAACACAGTATAAGGCTCGATGAACCTACGACCTAGCTTGCCCTTCCTACCAAATCTCAACACTTTCTTCCAAGGTGCTACCTTGGAAGACCCTATCACCCACGGCATACTCAATGTCCCTGCGCTTAAGATCAGCATATGATTTCTGCCTGTCCGATGCTTCCTTAAGACGAGCCCGAATCACCTTAACCTTATCTTCTGTTTCTGCCACTAACTCTGGCCCCAATATCTGGCGTTCACCCAGTTCTGTCCAACACGTCGGAGTACGACATTTTCATCCATAAAGTGCCTCATATGGTGCCATCTGAATACTCGCTTGATAACTATTGTTATATGCGAACTCCGCCAAAGGTAGGTACTCCTCCCAACTACCACTAAAATCTAGAACACAGCCTCTTAACATGTCCTCTAGAATCTGTATTACCCTCTCAGATTGTCCATCAGACTGCGAATGAAAAGCCGTGCTGAAATCTAACCTTGTACCCAACGCCTGATGCAAAGTTTTCCAAAACCTCGATGTGAACCTAGGATCCCTATTTGAGATAATGGACACCGGCACCCCATGCAACCCCACTATCTCTGCTACATACAACTTGGCTAATTTCTGAAGCGGATAGTCCACCCTCACCGGTATAAAATGAGCTGACTTAGTCAAACGGTCCACTACAACCCAGACTGAGTCCTTCTTGCTAGGCGTAAGGGAAGTCCACTGATGAAATCCATCGTAATCCTTTCCCACTTCCACTGCGGGATCCTTACCGGTTGCAATAGCCTCGATGGCAATCGATGCTCGACCTTGACTTCTCGGCATGTCAAGCACTTGCTCACGAACTCTGTTACTTCCCGCCTAAGACTTGGCCACCAAAACTGCTCTCTCAAGTCACGATACATCTTACTGCCCCTAGGATGCATAGCGTATGGGCTACTATGAGCTTCCTAAAGGATCTGCTGTCTCAACTCATCATCTTTAGGCATACATAACTTCCCTTGAAAACATAGTACCCCCTCATCATCTAAACTGAACCCTAGAGTTTCACTATTCTGCACTTGCAACCTCTGAGCACTCAAAACCTCATCTGTCAGCTGCTTCGCTTTAACCTGATCAATCCAAGACGGCTTTACTTGCAGTTCAGCCAAAAGGCTCCCATCATCATAGAGACTAAGGTGAGCAAACATCGCTCGCAAGTCCACTACCACTTTACGGCTTAATGCATCTGCTACTACGTTAGCCTTGCCCGGATGGTACTTGATCGAGCAATCGTAGTCTTTCAATAATTCGATCCACCTCCGTTGCCTCAAATTTAAATCCTTTTGAGTCAGGAGGTACTTTAAACTCTTATGATCCGTGTACACTATCGACTTTTCCCCATACAAGTAGTGCCTCCAAATCTTCAAGGCAAAAACCACTGCAGCCAATTCTAAGTCATGAGTCGGATAGTTACCTTCATGAGGCCTCAACTGCCTAGATGCATACGCTACCACTTTTCCGTCTTGTATCAACACACACCCTAAGCCAGTATGTGATGCATCACAATAAACAGTGAATTCTTTCCCTGCCTCAGGCTGGATTAACACCGGAGCTTCAGTCAAAATCTTCTTCAACTTATCAAAACTCTCCTGTTGTTTCTCAGTCCACACAAACAGAACCCCTTTTCTCAACAGTTTAGTCAACGGTGCTGCGATTAAAGAGAATCCTTCTACAAACCTCCTATAGTACCCTACCAACCCCAGAAAACTCTAAATCTTTGCCACCGACTTAGGTGATTTCCAATCCAATACTGCCTCAATCTTACGAGGATCCACCCTAATTCCCTCAGCTGATACTACATGACCCAAGAAAGTTACCTCCTTAAGCCAGAACTCACACTTAGTGAACTTGGCGTGCAACTGCTTTTCCCTCAGAATCTGCAGAACCACTCGAAGATGCGTGTCATGCTCCTCCTCAGATTTGGAATACACCAAGATGTCGTCTATGAACACTATGACAAATTGGTCCAGATATGGCTGGAACACCCTATTCATCATGTCCATGAATGCTGCCGGAGCATTGGTCAACCCAAAAGGCATTACCAAAAACTCGTAGTGCCCATACTGAGTACGGAATGACGTCTTATGGATATCAGTTTCCTTCACTTTCAGCTGATGATAACTCGACCTAACGTCGATCTTAGAGAAAACCGATGCACCCTTGAGTTGATCAAACAAGTCATCAATCCTAGGCAATGGGTACTTGTTCTTGATTGTCAACTTGTTTAGCTGGCGGTAGTCTATACACATCCGCATCGTACCATCCTTCTTCTTCACAAATAGCACTGGAGCTCCCCAAGGTGATACACTCGGCCGGATGAACCCCCTATCCAACAATTCCTGTATTTGAGCCTTCAGCTCTACCAATTCTTTCGGCGCCATCCTATATGGAGCAATAGATATCGGCGCAGTTCCAGGTAACAAATCTATACCAAACTCAACCTCACGATCAGGAGGTATACCTAAAAGTTCCTCGGGAATACATCGGCAAATTCCCCTACAGTACGGACATTGTTCACGGCTGCCTCCTTAACTTCCAATGCACAAACATGCACTATGAATGCCTTACAACCCTTCTTAACCATTTTCTCAGCCTTCAGTGCAGAGACAACATTAGATAAGTAATCTTTCCTATCACCTATCATTACCACCTCCTCACCTTCCTCGGTCTTCAATGTCATGCGCTTAGCCGCAATTCAAGCTAGCCTGATACCTCACTAGCCAATCCATCCCGAGAATCAGATCGAACTCCCCAAACGGTAGTTCCATCAAGTCCGCCAAGAACATGATCCCTTGAAGTTCTAGGGGTACATTCCTATATAGTGTACTTACTTCTACAGAGTGACCTAGAGGGCTTATCACAGTCATCTTCCTAGAAGTAGTCTCAGAGTCTAAGTTCAGCGTTTCCACTATACTACTAGCAACATACGAGTGCGTCAAACCCACATCAATTAAAGCACTATAAGGTACTCCAAAAATTAAAAACGTACCGGTTATGACATCCGGTGCGTCGCCCTCCTCTCGACGCCTCGCAGTATAGACCAAACCAGGCTGTCTCGCCTCTGTACCACCTGCACCCCTGGCCGGTGCTCCATGACCTCTACCATAGCCATTTCCTCCCCTGCCTGAACCACGGCCCCTCTGTGGTTACTGGTAATCCCTCCTATACTGTGCACGATTCTGATCCTCAGACTGCAGTCTAGCCGATCTCTGTGGACAATCCCTAACTCGATGTCCCAACGAGCCACACTCAAAACAACCTCTGTTCCCAGTCCAGCATTCACCTGTGTGAGACTTTCCACACCGAGCACATCGTGGTGGCCACTGAGTATTGGTAGCAACAGGCCTAGCAACTTGATTCGGCCCACTGTTTCTGGCCCTCTTCTGCTGATTCCCAAAAAACCCCGATGATCCAGAACTTCGCTTGTTCCAACCCTATCTTGATTCGCCTTACAGACTGTCTTACCTCTTCAGCTACCTTAGCTTTATTCACTAAAACAGAAAACTCTTACTCCTGTTGTGGGGCTATCATCATCCTCAGTTCGTCCCTCAGTCCATCCTCGAATCTGACACAGTGCTCATGCTCTGTACTCACCATACCCCGAGCATACCGACTCAACCTGAGGAATTCCGCCTCATATTCCGCTACAGTCTTATTACCCTATACCAAGTTTAAAAATGCCCTACGCTGCGCATCGACATAGCTAGTCCCTATGTATTTCCTCTGATAGGCTGTTCAAAAAATTCCCAAGTGAGATCGTCTGCTCTGGCCCCATCCCTAATTGTGAGCCACCACTGGTATGACTCATCTCGCAGCAGCGATACTGTGCCCTTTAGCTTTTCCTCAGCTGAAAAATCCAAGTCGTCTATAATGTGTTTCGTCGCCTCCAACTAGTATTCAGCTGCACTAGGTGCCACCCCTGACACACCTCTGAATACCTCTGCACCATTAGCCTTAAGTCGCTCGGCCACAGATTTTCGAGCTCCTCCTCCTACCCCTGCACTCGCAACCCTCTCCAGTACTCACAGCACGACCTGCGGCACTACATCATTATCGCCCGTCTAATCTTGATATTCCGCGCCCACAGCTGGCGGCGGTGGTACCTCATTTTTGACCCTATTGGACCCTCTTGGTTCGAGACTGTCATCCTACCCCTACCTCATCCACGAGTATTGCACCCACTTCCACGCGCATTCATCTCTATCGATATATTCAAGCTGATTAAAAGTTTCATGCGTTAGACTTTTATTCCACTGCCTTTTAAAGCATAATCTTATGGAAAGTTTTGATAGAAGATTGTTTCGCGAGCACACATCATCCTAGGGTTCATGTCTCTAAAGTAGTCCCTACTACTACTCAGTCATGCCATCATCATATCCACACAATCATACCATCATAAAAAAATAGTTTGGGGTACTTACCTAGGCGAATTGGTGCCGGAGACTCTGTGCCATGCTTTCACCACTGTATATACATTTTCTGTTCCAAAAAAAAGCCTTTTATAAATCATTTTGAAACATTTTTGGGCCTCAACCCATAGTCGAGCTGTTGAAACTAGCTCTGATACCAAAATTGTAACACTCCAAACCCGATCAGTACACTACGACCGAATCTGGTATGTTACGGAGTGAAAATAATTTAAAAACACAAGATTGTCGAATACTTCCTTAGAAAACCTCTCATAATGCTTAAAAGTTTGGAAAACCCCGGTTTAAGGTGATGTTGAAATAATGTGATGTTTGCTTTAAAATTTACACTTGAAAATCTACTTGTTGTTATAGATTTTAGAAAATTTATGGTACTTGTTAAAAACGGGATGTGAAGAGTATTATCAAATGTAAAACCTCTTTATATTTGTAGTTGTTTACAAATTTAAGTTTAAAGCATTCAAGTTACCTTGGTTATCATCTTATAAGTGGGGTTACTCGGTAGTAATGTTTTAAAAACCCGAAAGAGTTATAGTTTAGAAAACATTACTTTTTACCGATTAATTAACAAGTCCATAAATCCCATCTATAATTAATATGATCAAAATAAAAGAAAGTAATTAAAACCCAAAATAAAACTTAGTGAAGTAATTAAAACCCAAAATAAAACTTAGTGCCTTATTACAAAACAAACCCAAATTTAAAGCAAGAAAATAAAAACCGAATTAGTATCGTATCGTTAAAACCCGGGAATATGTGCATGGCCACCTCGAGTCCTCCCCAGCTTTGAATCCGCGAATCATGCCTCATCTGCAAAATATAAGGGATGGGGTGAGTCACCACGACTCAGTGTATAAATCCCCAAGCCGATAATTCAACCACTTACACGAATTATTAGTCAAACATGCAGATTATGCAACCCATAACCTAGCCATCCAAACACCTTTAACTACCCCGTGTGGTCAAAACCACTCGTGGTCAAAACCACTGGTGACAGAAGTCACAAATATATCAAGTGATGGGGACAACCCATCGTGTGGTCAAAACCACTGATGACAATCCCGTAATAATCATGTGGGGCCAACCCACTGTGGTACCAAACCACTGGGACAAGTCACAAAGTATATGTGGTCAAAACCACTGGTGACCGTAGTCACAAATATCTCAAGTGTGGTCAAAACCATTGGTGGTCAAAACCACTGGGACTAGTCACAAATATATCAATAGTGTGGTCAAAACCACTGGTGACCGTAGTCACAAATAAACTGATGGGGCCAACCCATCGTGTGGTCAAAACCACTGGTGACAGTCCAAATATGTATAACATCCCCCTCCTCTCATCAATCCCACCATCATCATGCTCAACTAACAAGTGTCATAATCTCATATCATGCATTTACATATAATACAACATTTTAATAGCATATGATGGCATATACAAACAAATGTCATAAGTCACATAGTAGGGGACGTACCCGTAATCCAAGCTTAAGCCCATAAGGCTAGATCGCTAACACAAAGGTTATACAGTAACACAATAAGCATAGTTTATAAGGGTTTACACACCTGGCTAAACGCAGATCTAAGTAGGAATCCCAAACTATGCGATACTACCAGATCCCAAAACGTAGGCCCTCACTGCTCCTACAATCGGCCCATGCTTAGTTAGTATTTAAAAGCCTCATTCAGCTAAACTAGCAACCCCCATAGGGTATGTCGCACCACAAGTAATACTCACCTTAACGACAATTTGGTTCCCTACCCAATCTCGAGCCCTCTTACAATTGACAACACCCTGCTGCACACAAACAGTTAGCCCTTGGGTTTTGATCAACAAGAAATAGATCTTGAGTCGTTAACAACCTTATCTAGATCGACCAAGATACACTGCGTTGGCTATAACCTTCCTTGCATTCGACTTTATCATTTCATTTAAAGATCAAAGGCCATTCGGCCATAGCATGAATCTTAAACCAAATAAGTTTTTGAACCTTACCTAAATGACTGATTCAGCTTCCAAACTCCAAAGATCGGCACCCATTCTTGATGTTAGAAGTTTTAGCAGGAAATTCATCTATATCCCCAAAGGAAAGAATGTTGATTTCGACACTTAAGATGATGGAGAAACGCAAGAAGAGAGAGAGAGGATTTATGAGTCAAGTATTCGGCTTTTCAAGATGTGAAAAGATGATGAAGAATGGGTGAATAGCAAAGAATAAATTTGGCAAGAAAGTTGAAAGAAGGTTTCGGCACTAAGGGGTTGTGAAAAGAACAAATGAAGAAAGTCGACTGAGGGGTGGGGTTGTTGGTTTCGGTAAAAGAAAATAAAAAGGGAAGAGAGGGATTCAGAAAAAGAGTTGGAGAGTGTTTCGGTACTCAAAAGTTGAGAGAAGCAACGAAGAAGATGAAAGGGAAGAGGATGCTTTGGCTTCGAACAAGAATGGAATGAAAAAAGAGAAATGGGAGGGTAGGGAATTCGGCCAAATGATTTAGAAAAGGAATCAACTACTACCTATAAAGTTTCGACTTTTGGTTCAATATGGTGCATTGAGGGAATCGGCACCATCCCATGGGTTACTTTCGGCTTTTGACACATTACACATAAATGAACCTAGGCTTGCCGAAAATGCTAAATTAAGTGCCTAGAAAATTCAGCACCCTACCTTCACTCATCTTCCAAAAACTGAACACCCCTCCAAGGAGGAGTTCAAAATTCGGCCACCACCTTAATTCTCTCCTAGCCAATAATTCAAATGAGTTTGAACCTATCAAACTCCAAAATTTGCTCTTTACCACACATTAAAATCACTTTGACTGAGTCCAAGCTTCATCCACTAGAGTTTGTGTTGAGCACAACTCTTTCCTCTCCTTAGCGTCAAAAAGGAAATAGCAGGGAGTGCTATCCTTTCTGCTCGAACATAGGCACTCCCCTCAGCTTGTGGCGTCACCCCTTGAACATCTTAGCAGCGCCTCCCTTGCCACTTATCCACTGGTATACTTGTGACTAAAACTCCAAATAAATTCTTTAACCCATATCTCCCTTAATTCCATTTCCCTTATTGCCCAAAACAAAATTCTTAGCCCTAACTCAGGCCTAACCTAAGGTCATAACTAGGCCCAAATCATGACAAATGATCACAATAGACAGCTTCACACATACAACACAATTAAAAAAAAAATTACCCCTATTCCAGGATATTACAAACCTGATTAGATTACTTGAGAGTTTTTCAAAACTTCGTTTCAAGGGAAGTGCGTAGCTACAAGCTATGTTGATGCTAGGAGGAAGGAGTTTCTGAACTTGATCCAAGAGAATAAATATGTGGCAGAGTATGAGGTAAAATTTCTACGCCTTAGTAGGTATGCAAGGGTTATGGTTACAACAGACTATGAGCGTTGCGTAAGGTTTGAGGATAGTCTTAGGGATAACCTCAGGGTGTTGATAACTCCTTAGGAGAGTGAGTTTTCTCAGAGTTGGTTGAAAAAGACAAAGTAGCAGAGGAGGTGAAGCGCACTGAGCACCTGGATCGAGAGAAAGAAGAAGACAAGAATAAAAGGAGGTTGGGTTTCCTGGTGCAGGGTAAAGGCCTAGAGCTAAGGCTAAAGTTGATGGGCCTGTTCGAGCGGGGCCCCCTGCTACTAATCCAAGGGTGCCACTTTGTGCTATACATGCGAGTGTTGGAGGAGGATAGGAGCTTGTCTAGCTTGTAGATCTATAGAGCATAGGATTAGAAATTGCACTAGAGTTTCAACTCAAGTGCCAACCGTAGGCCGGGGTAATGTTTAGCTACCAAGGGATGATAAGCTGCCACCAAGGGGCCATGGGCAGGCTAGGGGCGATAATGGTAATGGACGTGGACGTGGAGCACCGAGCGAAGATGCATGTCATACTGAAGCGAGGCAGCCAACTTTGGTTTATGCTACTCGTTGTCTAGAAGACGGGGATGCCCAAATGTAATAACGGGTATGTTTTGTGTGGATGCTATATTATTGGTATAGAAACTGTATGCATGCAATGTTTATCTGCTCCAGTAGGTAGGTTTTGGTAAGTGTAAGAGGGTTCAATTAGAGTTAATGTGTGTTAGTGTTAATAAGATCAGGGTGCACAGCCAAAGCATAAAGGTGTGACTTGAGCAGTGCGGTTAATAGTTAGTTGGAAATTTCGAGGACAAAATTTCTTTAAAGGATAGAGTTGTAACACCCTAAATTTTTGGGCCAAGAATAATTGGGCTTTGGGTCTCAGAAAATTTTTAAGTGAGTGAGAAAGTGACAATTGGCATGTGGGCCTTGAGGGTTAATGAACTTGGAGTGTCTATGGGTGTTGGAGAAGTGTTGGGTTCAAACTTTGAGGAGAAGGAATTTTTAATTAATTATTAAAGGAACTAGGGCGGTGAGTAGTTGGGCTTTTAAATAAAAATAGGGAAAAATAGCATCAAAGAGCCTTGTGGTGGAGTGGCTAAGTGACGCCACTTAGGGTATAGAAAGGTGGCGTTAAAGGCTAGCAAGGAGATCCTAGGTTCAAATCCTAGCTTAGTATTTTAGGAGTTTAATTTTGGCCTTCTAGAAGGCTGGAAGTGGTGTGATGATGGACTCTAAGGAAAGTGATAAGAAGAGAAAATGTAGGAAAAGGATTGGGGAGTTATCGTGGAGAAAAATTAGGAGATGAGATATGTGGAAGAGGTTTAGCCGAATTGGGAATTTGGGGATAGGAAATTCGACTATAGGCTATAAATAGGTGTCAATTTTGGGGTTTGAGGCTAATGCCAAAATTGTTTTTCCTTTAGCTGAATTCCGTATTTTTTTTTTGAGTTGCCAAAACACTTTTTCTCTCCAAGTACTCAGAAGCTGAATTCATTCTTTGCTTGCTAATCTTCCATACTTTTTATTCTCAAATTCACTTTTGATACACCCTTGGTTTTAGTCGATTCCTTCTTCTCTCCTTCTTCTTATTTGTGCCAAATATCCCCTTTCACTATTCTAATTTTAAAAGTCGAATACCTCTTGGGTCGATTGCTTCTTGGGTAAGTATTCTTAATTATGGTTTAGGTTTTGGACAAATGGTCATAGATAGGGAAAGGGGGACTTGTGTTGGATACAAGTCACCTATTATTTTGTTTTTAATCATTATGAATGATGCAGATTTAGGAGATGCGCGTGACTAGTGATCAGAGAAGGGCTAATAAGGCTCGGTGTTTCAGGTAAGGTTAAGGTGAGACTTCAGCTATTGGTAAAGTATTCGATAAGTATTTGTGATTAATCTTTGAGTGATATCATTTGTAGGATTGTGGCTAAGGAGATCTCAACACGTTTTGTTATCAGGTGTGTACATACACTACACACACATTAGATCAGAAAATCCTGAAATGCTGAAAAGCCAAAAATTTTGGCTACGGTAGTCTTGCGAGTGCACGAACACTCGTAAGGGAAAATCGATATGTTATCAGAGGCCCCATGAGGGATCTCATGGACTCGGGCCGTGTTTTGGCCAATTAGGCCAGAATGGGCAAAATGGGCCTGATGGGGCCGTAGGCTCAAAATAGGTGAATTTGATGGTTTGGTAATAAGTGATGAACTAGTCATGTTGGTTATATGGCTTGGAATTGATTGGGCCAGATGGGCCATATGATTGTGATTTGGGCCTAGTGGGCTATACGAATGAGATTGGGCCTAGTGGGCCATATGAACGTATGTGAATTGGTTTGGGCATTGTAAAGGGTCTTGGGCTTAGTATTTGGTAAATTGCTTAACCTTACATAAAACTTTAATAATTTATTAAGTGCGGTTGTGAACAAGTCATAAGGTTTAGGTGTGGCAAAGGGCATATGTATGTCTAGGATTGGATCTAGGGAGAGCTTGGAACTTAAGTGGTCTCAATGACCCACCTCCTCTTCTCTGGAATCCTACCTAGTGCGTAGTGTCTGCTCACTTTAGTCGCGAGGACTTGTTGATGGGCCAAGGTTCGTAATTAAGACCCATACTGTTAAGAATTACAAAAATACACCTGTAGGGTAAAATACCGAAATACCCTTAATTTGTGAAATAACTAAAATACCCCTATGTGTTGAAGGTAAGACTTATGGGTGTTACATGTACATTTGCTGCATTCATATGATATTCTGTTTAGGTTGCATATGGGTGGGAATTATGGAGCGGAGCAAGTATATGAGGATCACATGGTTGCTTGACAACTATGGATCCACCGATGGCTTTTTAAGCCCATTATATGATTAGTAGCTTTGTTGCAACATTTGGTAGTACCATAACCGGGCTACCCTTGATGTGTATCGGATGGGTGGGTCGATTTAGAAATCCCCACAGATATGTTTCGGCGGGATGGAGATGATGTGTACTGGATGGATTATTTGGGGAGGGTTTGCATTGCATTGCATGTATGATATTGTTATGCTAATAATATGATATGTATGCTATTTGTTTGATGAGGGTTGTACACACTGAGTTTTCAAAAACTCACTCCCTCTTTATTTTTCTCAAGTGATCCTCAGTAGGCGATTCAACGGATGGAGGGACTCAGAGATGGCCAACTAGCGAGACTATTAGACTTGTTTTCCTTAATATATAAATTTTGGATTTTAAGTTGTTTATTTGAAGTTATTTTATTTTGGATTGTAATAAGGTTTGCCCTCTAGTTATTATTCCATTTTTCACTATGAGTTGTAATTTTGAAACGGAACCTAGATTTATTTCTTTTAAGCATATTTCATGTTTTTGAAAATAATTCTGTTTTAAGAATGAGATTCTGTTGTCAAAGGAAATTTTTACATAGTAACAAGGAAATGGTTCTTGGCTACACCTCGTTTTGAAATTAAATTGGGTTTTACTTAACTTTTTCTAGAAGGGTTTTCAATGAAAACAAGGTTTTCGCTAAAACACCTTAATGTGACATGCCGGATTCAGCCTAACTTCTAGGCCGGGTTTAGGGTGTTACAGATCGGGTAAGAAAATCTATTGACTTCTTGGATGAGGACTGAAATGACTTACTCAGTTTTCTCTTTCTTAAGTCACGAGACTCCATTTCAACTTTTCTTTTCTCTTTTACCAACTCTTCGGCTTTACAAGCCCGGTCCACTAACACAACAAATTCCTTTAACTCTAGAACACCAACAAAAAATCAAATATCTTCATTCAATCCGTCCTCAAACCTTGTACACATAATGGCTTCAGTGAACACACACTCTCGAGCATATTTACTGAGCCTCACGAACTCACGCGCATACTCAGTTACTGTCATTCTACCTTGGTTCAGTTCAATGAATTCTTTTCTTTTCTAGTCAATAAACCTTTGGCTAATGTACTTTTTTCGAAACTCTTCCTAGAAAAATTCCCATGTGATCCTTTCCCTTGGTACAACGACAAAAGGTGTTCCACCACTGATAAGCGGAATCTCTCAAGAGAGACACCACACACTTCATACAATCTTCAGGCGTGTAAGATAACTCAACAAATACCCTGATGGTATTTTCAAGCCAAAATTCTGCCCTCTCCAGATGATCATCTTTACTAGCTCGAAATTCCTCGGCTCCTTATTTTCGGATTCTTTCAACCGGAGGCTTTTCTCTTCTTACCACTTCTACCACTTGGGGAGCTATAGGGGTAGGTTGAGGAATAGATGGGGGTGGAGGGGGTTGTGCATTCGGGTTCGTACAAATGAACTCTGTACACCATGCGCTCATAATGTGGAGAAAGGCTTCCCTAGCCTCTTCTTCTCCTCTATGACTCACAGTCGTAGGTTTATTCTTATTTTTATTTGGAACCGTCCCTTCAGCGGGAGCCGGCGCGTTACTTTCTACACCATCCACCACAGCTCTATCGGGATCCATTTACTATATGAAAACACAATTTAAATCATCAGGAGTCGTCACACTATCATTACATAAATACTCATATGTATGGCATGTATAGCTAGACTCATGCATACACTACGTTAGTTGGAGAATCGACTAAATCGTAGCTTTGATACCACTAAATGTAACACCCTTTACCCGTGTTCAACGTCGAAACCGGATATGAGGCATTACGAACTTAACTTGCTTAAGCATGCAACATCGGGCTATAAAATTTTATTTCATCTTAAAACTTCTCATTCATATTCATAACATCCTTATTATGGGCCTACGAGGCCCTAAACATACATACAGAAGGGTTTGAGAATAAATCAAAAACTTTTAAGCATGTGAATTTTTTTGCCTAAACAGGGGGACACGCCCGTGTGAAATGGAACATGCCCGTGTGGGCAGGCCATGTGGTCACACACGCCCATGTTCCTAGCCTGTGTGGAATTTATTTTTCATTTTGAACCTAAAAGGGTTTTCACACACTGGACACAAGCCCGTGTCTATGGCCCATGTTCCTCACACGGCCTAGACACGCCCTATCCTCAGCCTGTGTGACTCTCTGTTTATGACATCAGCAAACTCTTAAGGGCACACGGCCTAGGCACATGCCTGTCTACTGGCCCGTGTGACAAATCAAATTCTTGAAAATTGATAAA
Organism: Gossypium rotundifolium; assembly: GCA_025506655.1. Lineage (NCBI taxonomy): Eukaryota > Viridiplantae > Streptophyta > Magnoliopsida > Malvales > Malvaceae > Gossypium > Gossypium rotundifolium. The sequence goes on along the minus strand of CP106724.1, from coordinate 164,691,317 downwards.
GGGGACACACGGCCTAGAGACACGCCCTTGTGTATACCCATGTGGACAATTAGAAGACTATTTTCCATGCCAATTGCCACGTTGAAACATAAACACACATATACAAACATAAGCAACACATAACATTGCAATGATACACTATGAAGAACCACTAATCATCATTCATACACTTCACATTTTACATCATCATTTGCATGAACTTTCACTTCTAAAATTTATCATCATTAAAATATGAAACTTGACAAATATTGGCCAATTCCTAATGGCCATATACAAAATAAGTGTATAACATTAGTAGCCAACACTTGGGCTTTCAAATGTGACATAACACAAGATAACCAAGTTCCTAAACATGCCATACTCAAAATAAATCAACTTTACTATACCAAAAGAATGATTGGTAGTGTGATTCGAGCTCCGACGTTCTACGATCCCGAGCTAGCTTGGCAATACTACAAGGAAAAGGGAAAAAGAGAGAGGTAAGCATATAGCTTAGTAAGTTTGCATAAATTTAAAATAGCAACATAAGGGCTCATAATAAAATCCATTCATCTCATTAAACAGTAACAACTCAATTTCTCAAGTACTTTGACATACTTACTCTTACCCATCATAGATCATATTCGGTTTTATAACTTGTATTTTACTCATAGATACTTGTATCACTTCATCACATAGTTTAGCACTTACACTATCTTGAACATAACTTAGCTCATTATCATCCTTGACTTAAATGTTGCTCTTTGCCTATTGAACTATTCAAAATATCAGAGGATACTCAATCTCATCATACATGTATTGAGATGCCAATGCCAAATCCTAGATATGGTCTTACATGGGATCACCTCATGATGCCGATGTCATATCCAAGATATGGTCTTACACAGGATCTCTTAGCTCAATATAGATGCCATGTCCCAGCATGGTCTTAGACGATATCGTATATAGATGTCGATGCCATGTCCCAGACATGGTCTTACGCGAGATCTTCCTTTGGTGCCGAGGCCATGTCCTAGACATGGTCTTACACGAGATCTTCCTTATTCGGTGTCGATGCCATGTCCTAGACATGGTCTTATATGGGACCTTCCTTATTCGGTGCTGATGCCATGTCCTAGACATAGTATTATACGGGACCTTCATTATCTCATGTTGTGACATAGGTATCCTCGTTATTCCGAACCTACAACTGGGACTTCAACTTAACATATTCTTATAATTTTCTCATTGAGGCATCATTAATCAACTTCATGGAAATAATAAGCATTTTTCATAATAATAAGTAATTTAAACATAATAACATATGTAGCCTTAATGTCACACAAACTTACCTCAGTATTCAAAATGTGTGTAGATATTCGATTTAGTCCACAACTTTTTCTTGCCTTGGTTTTGGTCCGGGCTTCGTGTTTCTTGATCTATAATAACAATTTCACTTGTTTAATAATCACATTGACTAAATTGACCCATGAATCATATTTTGGAAAAATTATGATTTTGCCCTAAACTTTCACATAATTACACTTTTGCCCCTATGCTCGTAAATGATTTTTATTCAACTTTCTTGTATTTTAAGCCTAGCCGAATCATTTTTATAACTTTTACATTTGGTCCTTTTATGCAATTTTCATGAAAATCACTTAGAAAAAGATGTTTATCATACATCAAATTTCATATTCTTCCACAAAACATCAAAATACATGCATGTCATACATGGGTAAATTTTTGAACATGAACCCTATCTCAAAATATAGTTAGAAATAGCTAAATTGAGCTACGAGAATCTCAAAAATATGAAGAACATTAAAAACGGGGCTAGGATGCACTTACTATCAAGCTTGGAAGTTGAAGAAACCCTAGCTATGTCTCCTTACAAATTTTGGAACTTAGAGGAAGAAGATGGACAAGATTTTGACTTATTTTTCCCTTTTTAATTCATTAATTAACCAAATGACTAAAACGCCCTTAAGGCCCTTTCTTGAGATTTTTCCTTCCCATGACCATTTTTGACCATCTCAACATATAATGGTCAAATTGTTAAATAAGGACCTCTAGTAATTTTTATAATTCTATTTCATGCTTAATAACCTAGAATCTCATATTTTCTAATCTTTGCAATTTAGTCCTAATGAACAAATTGATTACTAATAAATACAATTTTCTCATGAAATTTTCACACAATCATGCAAATACATAAATAGCCTGATAGAATCATAAAACACATATTTCTACTTTGAATTTGTGGTCTTGGAACCACTATTCTGACTAGGCCCTAAATCGGGCTGTTACAGTAAATGCTTCCGCGAATGGTGCAAATTTGTTTAATTCTCATAATGAGGCTTATGAGATCATCGAGAGGATCGCGAGTAATAACTATCAATGGTCAACAAATCGAATAGCTTCAAGAAGACGTGTAGCCAGAGTTCATAAAGTTGACGCCCTCTCTTCGTTATCAGCTCAAGTATAATCTATTTCCTCTATGTTAAAATAGTTTACCGCTAATAGTGCTAAAATTTTGTAGCTCAGCCACCAAGTCCGTTTGAAGTAGTTTCCTTTGTGTACTGTGGGGAAGGGCATTCTTTTGAGAATTGTCCATCAAATCCTGAGTCAGTGTATTATGTTGGGAACCAATATCAAAATAGAAACGGACAAGGACCCTAGTCCAACTTCTACAATTCAGCATGGTGTAATCATCCTAACTTTTCATGGAGCAACAAAAGAAATGGACTGAACCATAACTTATTGCAGTATAGACCCAATCAATCTCAAGGGTTTAATTAGTAAGCTATAAGACCACCTCAAGCTGAGGCATCAAACAGTTTAGAGAACTTGTTGAAAGTGTACATGGCAAAGAATGACGTTTTTATCAAAAGCCAAGCAGCAACGTTAAAAAATTTGGAAAACAAAATCGATCAGTTAGCTACGGAGCTTTGCAATAGACCATAAGGAACCTTACCGAGCGATACCGAGAATCCAAGAAATTTGGGTAAAGAACATATCAAGGCAGTGGCATTGCAAAGTGGTAAAATTCTAAAACCCCGATTGATTGATGTCGAAGATAAGCCCATTGAGAAGAATCAACCAGTTGTTGAAATTGCTACATCAAAAGAATCAGTGTGATTTGATTTATTGTTTCAAAACTCACACCCTTTAATTTATTGTTTTAAGTAATCCTGAATAGACGGCTCGACGTGGGAGAGGAATCGGAGATGGCCACACTACAAGCTGATCAAATGTTTTAATTTGTTCAAATGAATATGTTTTTAACTACTTTATTTTTTTCATTGGATTGTAATAAGGCCATGTAACTCCTAATTGACTTTAGATTTCGGGTTTATTATTATTGTTTCAACTATCCGCTTAATAAATTTCATAAAATCTCTAAATTTAGCATGGTTTTCGAAATAACTCAACATATGATCGTGTTCTTAAAATTTGGATTTTTCCCCTTAACTTAACAAGATACAAGGGTTTTGGGCTGTTAGGCCTTAAATTGTTAAATTGTAAAATCGTTTTGAAGTGTGCCTTTAATGTGACATTCCGGACTCGGGCCTAACTTTTAGGCCGATATTGGAGGAGGTGAAAGAAATTGGCAAAACACTTCGGGTTAGGTGTGTGATCTGTAAGAAAAAGAGATCGCAGTTTTCTAGGGCCGCAGTCTTGTTCTGTGAAGCATGTTAAGTTACGTCCAAAATTTTTGGCTTGCAGATATTGCAGAAGGAGTGTTTAAGATGTGGGTCTGAGGAGCATAAGGCTGGACATTTTTCAATTAACATTAAGTCAGGTATGTTTTATGTGGATGCTATATTTTTGGGTATATAAACTGTATGCGTGCAATGTTTATGTGTTATTAAATCAGAGTGCGCAGCGGAAGCATAGTGGTGTAACTTGAGCGGTGTGATTAATAGTTAGTTGGAAACTTCGAGGATGAAATTTCTTTAAGGGGGTAGATTTGTAACGCCCCAAATTTGGGCCTAGAAATATTGGGCTTTGGGTCTCATAAAAATTTTAAGTGAGCGAGAAAATGACAATTGGCATGTAGGTTTTGAGGGTTAATGTACTTGGGATGTCTAGGGGTGTTGGAGTAGTCCTGGGATCAAGTAAGGGTACATGAAAAAAATTGGTTTTAGCCCCAAGGGAATTGTGACTCAGTTAGTATGCCTTTTAAGTAGATTAAGAGAAAATAGGACACAAATGGGCTTGTGGTCCAGTGGTAGGTGGCGTCACTTAGGAGCTGCAAGGTGGCGTGTGAGTAAGCTAAGGAGGTCCCAGGTTTGAGCATTGGGAGTGTATTTTTGGAGTTTATTTTACATGGGTGGACGACAAGAGTTGTGTTGGTTTTGAACTCTTGCTGTGGAGAGTTTGAGGTAAGCAAGTGATATGGATGTAGAGGAAATTTCGAATAAGATTAAGGTGTTATCAGGGAGAAAAATTAAGAGATGAGGAAAGGGAGGAGTTGGTCCCGAATAGGACTTTGGGAGATGGCATGTTGGGCTTGTGGATATAAAAGGGAAGGGGGCCGAGTGCTTGAAGGTTCTTTGAGCATTCTTTAATTTTTCTTTCTCCCCTCAATCGGTTTCTCCTATAGCTGAATTCTTCCAGTTGCCAAAAAGAAACCCATCAGTCTTTTTACCGAAAATTCCTATTAGAGTTGTGTTATGTTTCTTTCCCTAAAAGCTTATTTAGCTTTACCTGTGCCGATTCTTTGTTGGTTTTCCTTCATAACAATTGTTTGTTACCCACTTTTAATCAAGTCGAATATTATTTAGTAGCAATCTAGGCCGTAGGATCAAAGGAGGGTTTCAGTAAATGTTTAGTTGAAATTTTTAGTGTGTTTTGTTATAAGACGAAAGGCTATCTAACCTAATCCTTGTCGTTAACCTGTATGAATAAGGGTAAGACTCAACAATCGCAAGAGTGGTAGGTAAGGATTGCTAACAAAGTGGTCAGTGTTCTCGATTCAGTCATGGTTTAGTAGATGGTTGAATCTAATGTGGCTCATAATGATGACTTATGAACAATATGGATCACTTGGTTTTGACGATATAGGTATTTGGGTGCAGATCTAGGGGATAATCGCCAATAGTAGCAAAGGAAGGGCTACTAGAACGTGAGGAGCAAGGTAAGGGTACAGTGAGGTTTTGGTTTTTGATAAGTATGTGTTAAAGCTTTTTTTAATCGCTAGCAATGTCGATTGTTGGTTCGTGACTAAGGGGTTTGTAGCATGCGAGGTTACCAGGTGTGTACAAACACTACACACACGATATCGACAATATCGAAAAGTCAAAAAGCCAAAAGTGGCTAAATGGGACGGGTGGGCCCTAAGGCTAGGTTTGATGAGTTCGTTTGGTTTGATGTATGAATTGAGTCAGTTAAGCATAATTCATAATCTGGAATTTGTTTTAGGCTTAACAGGCCATAAGGATGTGATTTAGGCCTAATGGGCCGTAGGGATGAAATTTGGGTTTGATGGGCTTTATGGGCCCGTAGACAAGTATGCTAGGGTTTATGGACTTTAGGCCTAGTTTGAACAACGCTTAAATTTCATAAGACTTAATCTAATTAAACATGTCCGTGAACAAGTCGCTGGGTTAGGGCGTGGCAACGGGTATACGCATGTCTAGGATTGGATCTAGGGAGAGCTTGGTACTTAAGCGGTCCTAGTGGCCCACCTCCTCTTCTTTAGAGTCCTACCTGGTGTGTAGTGTCTGTTCACTTTAGCCACGAGGACTTGTTGATGGGCCAAAGTTCATAACTAAAACCCGAGAGGGACTATAATACCCTTATATTTGTAAAATTACTAAAATACCCTTATATTTGAAAAATTACTAAAATACCCCTAGGTTTGGAAAAGTACCAAAATACCATTGTTTTGCAAAAAGTACTAAAATACCCCTATTTTGTAAAAGTACTAAAATACCCCTATTTGGAAAAATTACCAAGATACCCGTAATTTGCAAAATTACCAAAATACCCCTGTAGGTTAGAATTACGAAAGTACCCCTACGTAGTGAAATGGCGAAAATACCCCTACGTGACGAGTATGAATCTGTGGATGTTATTCGTGTGTTTGATGCATTCATATGATATTTTGTTTAGGATGCATATGGGTGGAAATTTTGGCATGGAGGAAGATTTGAAGATCGCATAGTCGCATGGCCATGGATCCACCGGTGGCTTTAAGCCCATTATATGATTAATAGCTTTGCTGCAACGTTAAGTAGCACTGCAACCAGGCTGTCTTTGGTGTGTAGAGGATGGGTGGGTTGATTTAGAAATCCCCACAGGTGTGTAATGGTTGGAAGGGAAATGGTATGTGTAATGGATGGATTATTGGGATGGGTTTTGCATTATCTTGTTTGTATATGATACGATATGATATAATATGAGGTCATTGTGGGCTAAGGCCCAAGACCATCGATTTTTGATAATGCTTAGGCCCAATGTGAATATTTGTATGTGATTTGATTGCCAAGGGTTGTACACACTGAGTTTCGAAACTCACACCCTTTAATTTATTATTTCAGGTAATCATGAATAGATGGCTCGACGTGGGAGAGGACTCAGAGATGGCCACACTACAAGCTGATCAAATGTTTTAATTTGTTCAAATGAATATGTTTTTAAATACCTGTTTTTCATTTAATTGTAATAAGGCCATGTAACTCCTAATTGACTTTATATTTCGGGTTTATTATTATTGTTTCAACTATCCACTTAATAAATTTCACAAAATTTCTAAAGTTAGCATGGTTTTCAAAATAACTCAACATATGATCGTTTTCTTAAATTTTAGGTTTTTCCTCTTAACTTAACAAGATACAAGGGTTTTGGGCTTTTGGGACTTAAATTATTAAATTGTAAAATCGTTTTGAAGTGTGCCTTTAATGTGACATTCCGGACTTAGGCTTAACTTCTATGCCGAGTTTGGGGTGTTACAATCAGACTCTACAAAGTCTGACAAAGTAAACATTGACTTAGTGAATTCAAATATTATAACATCTTCTATGGATCTAGATCTACCTACTCAGAAAAGTTGTCCAGTTCAACCGAAAGTTCCATCACCTCTATATTCGCAAAGATTGAAGCAACACAAGCAGAAACAAGAGGTGCAATTCAAGAAGTTTTTTAATGTTCTGAAGTAGTTACAAATCAATATTTAGTTGGTGGAGGCTTTAAAAAAATATCGAATTATGTGATGTTTATGAAGGATATACCATCTAAGAAGAAACGACTGAGTGAGTATGAGACTGTTGCCTTGACAAAGGAGTGCAGTGCGTTCCCGCAGAACAAACTGCCACCGAAATTGAAAGACCCAGGAAGTTTTACTATACCCTGTAACATTGGTGAATCTTACTATGGTAAAGCTTTGTGTGACTTAGGAGCGAGTATCAACTTGATGCCTAAGTCTATTTTCATGATGTTATGGATAGGTGAAGTAAGACCTACAACTGTGACACTTCAACTAGGGATCAATCTTTAGCATATCCCGAAGGAAAGATCGAGGAGGTTTTGGTAAGAGTCGATAAATTTATTTTTCCTACTAATTTTATTGTCTTAGATTTTGAAATAGACGCGGAAGTACTGATCATCATTGGGAGACCTTTCTTAGCCACGGGAAGAACATTAATTGATTTGCAGAAAGGTGAACTCACCATGCGAGTTTAAGACAATCAGGTAACCTTTAACATTCTTAAAGCTATGAAATTTTCCGATCCGACAGAGGAGTGTTCAGTTATGGAAGAGATAGAAACCTTGGTTTCCATGGAAAGTAATTTTGAAGAAGATCCATTGGAGAAAGCCTTAGATCTTGACCCTTTGGAGGATGAAGAAGGTGAAGAAAACATGGCTTTGATGGAAGCAAATCTGAGAAATTTTATTCAATCAACCCGGTTTGAACCATTGGAGCTGGAAGTCAGAGAATTTGTGCAACCCAAGTTGTCAATTGAAGAACCACCGAAACTCGAACTAAAGGTACTTCCTTTCCATTTGAAATACATTTCTTTAGGTGACTATTCTACTTTGCCTGTGATTATTTCAGAGGAACTGACAAAAGATCAAGAGGAGCAACTGATTGCTGTTCTAAAGAAATTTAAGAAAGTAATTGGTCGGACAATAGCTGATATTCGAGGTATAAGCCCTTCTTTTTGCATGCATAAAATCATTTTAAAGGAAGGTGAAAGAGCTCAAATTGATGGGCAAATGAGGCTCAATCCTATTATGAAAGAAGTTGTGAGAAAGAAAGTGATCAAATGGTTAGATACAGGAATCATCTATCCTATTTCAGATAGTTCGTGGGTAAGTCCGGTACAGTGTGTGACGAAGAAAGGTGGAATCATGATTGTTGAAAATGAGCGTAACGAATTAATTCTAATGAGAATTATTACCGGTTGGAGAATGTAACACCCCAAACCCGGCCCATGCGTTACGACCGGATCTGACATGTCACATGGAGAAATCGTATAAAGAATTTGTGATTCGCACTAAAATAAGTGTTATTTGGTTATGGTTAAGAAAACAAGTTTGAATGTAAATATTTGATAAAATACAACAATTTTTTGAGAGGTTGATTGAGGAGTCAAAAATCGAGGTAGGGAACTTTAAAATCGTGACTTTTGAAAATGACGTTGATAATTTCAAAAGAAAATCCAAGTTAAACTATTTATAAAAGTTTATTATAAAATCCATTTGTTAATCAATTTTGGAAAACCGTTATTAATGATTTTAGAAAATCCCCAAATAAAAAATATTCAAGAAAGATATTAAGTATGTCTAAATGTAAAGCAAAATAAAACATATTCCAGAGGCCTTATTACAACTTTAAAACCCAAAATACTAAAAGCAACAAATTAAAATGGTAAAGAAGTTTACTAATGTTTGAAAACATTATTTCCAAAGTATGGCCTCCACCGAGTCATCCATGGCCCCAAGTCCTCGTCACTGAGCATTACCTATAAGGATTAAGAAGGAAGGGTGAGTTACTAGAACTCAGTGTATAATCCCCTTACCGGTCATTAACTGGGTCAAAACCCATACAGAAACAAATGGGCTGAAGCCCATATATATATACAAACTAGGCCTTAGCCCTATAATCATGATAATGCAGATAATGTAATGCAACCCAACCCAATCCAGCCAATCTCTCCCCCGATCAGCCAATCACTCTTGTGGGGATCAAGTCAACCTACCTCGCCAGTCTCTCCAATTTGCAGTCAAGCTGCCCTTTATAATATGTTTGTGGCTGAGCCACCAGAGTATCATATACGGTAATATAATCGACACACAGCCTTGGGTAAATACGTTTAGCACAAAGCCATAATCTCGATGGCACAAAGCCATATTTAGGTTGGCGCATAGCCATTATCAAAATTTGTGGCAATGCCACCAGGCTACACTTCTCTTCATTCAATTTTCCCATCCCATGCAATATGTAGAGATGCAACATACATAATAGCATAAAATATCCACATATAAATAACAACCATTAATCTATTGAATGCTTTTAATGAATCGACCCATTAAAGCAATATGATAATTCGACCCACTAATGCTTTTTAACAAATCAGCCCATAGGGGCATTTTGGAAAATCGGCCCATAGGGGCATTTCGGTATTTACCCTCCAAGGTTATTTTGGTAATTTCGTAACCCCGAACTTAACTACTAATTTGGGGCGTAAAAATTGAAACTGTCCATCCGCGTCATATTGACTAAATTGACTATCACTCGAGTTAGGAAACTCAAAATTTAAATCCGTAAATTTTCCTTGGAACTAGACTCATATATCTTCTTACTACAATTTTTCCAGAATTTTTGGCTTAATTATTTAGTACAGTTTATTCATTAAATTCTCCCCTGTTTCACTGACCAACGATTCTGACCTTTCTTAACCTAAATTTAGATATCTCATTGTACAGTTTTCATATGTTTCTCCCGCATGTTTCTATTGAAAATAGACTCACTAAGGAATCTATAAATATAAACTATAACTTATAACCCACTTTTTAAAATTTTAAATGATTTTTCCAAGACAGAATAGGGAACCACGAAGTCATTCAGAACCAGTCTCACTAAAATTAAAATATCACAGAATATAAAATTCCTCTTCCTACTCTGTTTCTTTCATATAAAAATAGACACAATATGCTTTAATTCTATATCTTATTCACTTTCTAGTTCCCTTTGTCCTATTTTTCGTGATTTTTCAAAATCACATCACTGCTGCTAACCAAAAATTGTTTCATTGCAAAATACGGTTACCACTACGAACATACGCACACCCGAGTGGTCACAGATGTCGGTTTCCACTCTTTGTTGCCCCCACAATCGTGATCCTTCCCTACTAGGTTCTAAAATCCATCCTTGCACTTTGGCTATTGCAACGAGTTCCTAAAAATAAATAAGTGATGTATCGAAGGGTTAGCCTTCGTCCAATATTTGACCCTTCCACAAGAGCAAGAAGTTTATATCATCACGACAAAATAGAATCACATGAGCAGCGCAAAACATCGAAATAAAGAGTAACATCTTACCACCAATATTCGGCCTAATCACCCACTTACCAATCAACTTCCGAAACCAAGGCTAAGAGAATGATAAGTAGTAGCAAAGAATGGCTTGAAAGTTTGGGCAAAACAAAGGAGAAAGGTGCACAACTTTGGCTTTAGAGTTTTGGCAAGTGAGGGAAGAAATTGGAAAAGAGAAAACTCAAAATGCTCAAAAGAAGAATACTCTACATGCCCCAAAACTTACAAAACTATGTTGGCTCTCTTTTTTCCCTACCAAAACCTTGTATTATCTTTACCAAAAAGATGAGTGTTGACCCAAAATATTCTTTCCAAAACATCCTCCACATAATAGGCCAATGTGTTCCCTTCTCTTACCTTTTTCCTTTGATTCTTTCCTTCATTTTCCCTTGTTTTCCTCCTTGCCATATTCCTTAGCCTTCTCTCCTTAATTAAAAAGTATCCCTTTCCTTTTTGATGCCATGACCGACACTTACCTTAAAGCACCAAAAAACATAATCCCAAATAAGTGCACTAGGTGGGATTCGAACCCAAGCTTTCCCCTCTGCCATTCACGCCACTTGCCACTAAGCAACACGCTCCTCTTGTGATAGCAAGTTGCCAAATTATTCCTTTATGCTAGGCGCCACATGCCTTCTTCCCTTTAAATGCTTCAACACTAAAATTTTCCTATAGCCTAACTTGAACCCGAAACTTCCTAGAAACCCCGTAACTTTCCAAAATCACGTTACTAATAAGTCCAACTTGAAATAATGCCGTTCGCTTGCTTTCAAAACTTTTAAACACTCCTACACCTAAGGCCCAATGGGCTCAATTCTACTAGGCCCAATTTTGGGATGTTACAATTCTACCCTCCTTGAAGAAATTTCGTCCTCGAAATTTCCAACCAACTACTAAACGCACCACTCAAGTCACACCACTATGCTTTCACTGCGCACTCTAACTTTAATAACACTAATATGCTTTTAACTTAGTCTTGAATCCTCTTACACCGAACCAAACATCTAACCACAGAAGCAAGTAGTTATCTACCACTTATACCTAAAATTTCTACATTCAACCAAAACAAACCCGGCTTAATGGTGATGGAACAATCCCGAGCCCTATGCTCCTTAGACTCGTATCTCAAACATGCTTTTGACCTCTTCCAGCATTCACCCGGATGACGCCTTCTAAAATAATCGCAAGCCAGAAAGTTTGGATGTGCCTTAACATGCTTCACAGAATGAGATTGCGGCCCTAGAGAACTGCAATCTCTTTTCTTCTTATAGTCTACACACCCAACCCGAAGTGCTTCGCCGATTCCTTTAACCTCCCCTAATACCTCCTTAACAAGCTGAGTCAACACATCATCTGGCTCGATCATGAGACCCCGTCTCAATCATTGGCGATGCCAACGCTCCCTTTCGGGCACATGCCTCGGTGCTGAAGATCAAGCTCTAGCACCTCGGCCTCTACCACAGCTACGTCCACCACGTCCACGTCCTCTAGTGCTCATATTTACTAAGTCGATTTAATCTTATTAAGAGTCTTATGGATCAGTATACTATTCAATGTTTATTAAATAATGTTTTGTGGAGTATAAGAAGTAAAGTCACTTTCGCACAATGCATCATAGAGTCTCAATCTCTATAGTTTTAGCTCCTAAAGCTAGAAGTTCTAGAGTATTTCTACAGTCATACCACAACAATCATAAAATAAAAACATAAACTTACTTGACTTGGTGCCAGATTGTAACACCCCAAACCGGCCTAGAAGTTAGGCCCGAATCCGTGTGTCACACTAAAAAATTTTTCGATAACATATAAAGAAAACATGTCAAATGAGATAAAAAAAAGTTAGATCCTTTTCTATTCGTACAAAAATAGATGTAGATTTGTTAAAATCAAGAAAATCAAGTTTGACTTGAGATATTTAATAAAATACTACTAATTTCGAAGATTGATCGATTAAATTTGAAGTAATAATTTTATAAAACTGTGACTTTTGGAAATATCATTGATAGTTTGAGGAAATTTCCTATTAAAATATTTGTAAAAGTTTATTTTGAAATTCATTTGTTAATCGATTTAGAAAACCTTTATTATGATTTTAGAAAATCCCATTTAAAATAATTTGAGTAAAATATAAACACGTCAAACATAAAGCAAAATAAAATAATCCAAAGGCCTTATTACAACACATAACCCAAAATAGTAAAGTAATAAAGTAAACGAAGTAAGAAACTAAAGTCCAAATAAAACCATTTCTGAAGTATGGCCTACACCGAGTCATCCATGGCCCCAAGTCCTCGTCACTGAGCATTACCTACAAGGGTTAAGAAAAAAGGGGGGTGAGTTACAAGAACTCAATGTGAAATCCCCTTACCATCATCCACTGGGTCGGAACACACATAGCAATATTTTGGGCCTAAGCCCATTTACAATAACAATAATGTATCAAATATAACATGTGTATGAAATGCAATTTCCCAACCAAACCTAGTATTCCATCCACTACACACCACCCGTACCAACCAACACAGCTATGGGGAGCTTTAGTGACCCACCCCACCAAGACACCAAAACTAGGCATTAAGCCATATATCAAACTGGGCACGAAGCCATATATCAAACTGGGCACGAGGCAATATATCAAACTGGGCATTAAGCCATATATCAAACTGGGCACGAAGCCATATATCAAATTGGGCACGAGGCCATATATAAAACTAGGCATTAAGCCATATATCAATTTGTGGACAAGCCACCAGAATTTTGTAGCAAAGCTACCATAACTTCTCTTCGTCAAATATCCCAACCCATGCAAATCATGTATACATATTCATTTACAATAATTCATTCATATAATTATTACAAACATTCGACCCATTATAAAAAAAATTAAACAATCTGGCCCATATCACATTTTGGCCCATATAGCAAATATCACTTTTGGCCCATATAGTAAATATCACATTTGGCCCATATATCACTTTATCGATTTAGTCCATTGAGGACAATTCCGTAATTCTACCCATAAAGGCATTTTCGTAATTCGGCCCATAAGGGCATTTCCGTAATTTTACCCGTCAAGAGTAATTTGGTAATCTCGCAACCCAGGGGTATTTCGATAATTTACCCTCTAAGGGTATTATGGTAATTTCGCAACCTAGGCTTAACTACTAATTTGGGGCATAAAATCAAAACTGTCCATCTACGTCATACTGACTAAATTGACCATAAATCATGTTAGGAATCTCGAAATCTAAATCTGTAAATTTTTCTTGAAACTAGACTCATATTTTTTCTTACTACAATTTTTCCAGAATTTTTACCTTAACCATTTAGTACAGTTTATTCCTTAAATTTTCCCTTGTTTCACTATCCAACGATTCTGACCTCTCTTACCCAAAATCCAAATATCTCACTATACAATTTTCATATACTTCTCCCACTTGTCTCTATTAATAATAGGCTTACTAATAAATTCATACATATAAATTATGTCCCATAATTTACTTTTTACAATTTTATACGATTTTTCCAAGACAGAACAGAATACCCTGAAGCAATTCATAACCAATCTCACTAAAATTAACATATCTCAGAATATAATATTCCTTTTTCTTCATCGTTTCTAACATATTAAAGTAGACACAGTAAGCTTTAATCTGATATCTTACTCACTTTGTAATTCCTTTTATCCAATTTTTCATGATTTTTCAATTACACATCACTGTTTCAGACCGAAACTGTTTTATTACAAAACATGATTACCACTACGAGCATACGCATGTCCGAGTGATCACGGATGTCGGCTATCAATTTTCTTCGGTATTTCTACTAAATCACAGAATATTTCATGTAAACTTTCAGAGAGATTTGAGATTTACTCACCATTTCAAACATATATTCAGAAAGGTACGGGATTACACACCTTGATTACGAGTTGTACTTTCTACCGATTTCAACACCACGACTGTAATCTCCCTCGATGCACCAAAAATCAATCCTTAATTGATTATAATCTCATTTCTCATGATCATCCTATGACTATAGATGGTTAGGCGATGTTATGGTATTCAGCCTCCCTCTATATCACGATTATTTAAGGATTGAGAAAGAATGAATGATGGAAAGGTTTCGGTTATGGAGGAGAATGAAAATGATATTCGGCTATCAAGGAGACTAGACAAAAGATAAATATGTGATCAATTCAAGACAAGAGAAAATGCACTATTGTGCTAATATGTTTCGGCAAGGAGAATTGCAAAATGGGAGAGATGACACAAAGTTGTCAAAGGGAAATTTTGCCAAAACAAAACCAAGACCTTAACAAATGCCAAGGTAAAATTTTCAGCCACCTATCTACCTCAAAACCGTCCACATGCATCCCCCCTTAAGATAAGTGTTTGGCCACCCAGGCTTTCCAAAACACCATCCATAAAATACGCCTCTTGTCCCCCTTACTTACCTATTTCTCTTGATTCCTTTCCCCAACTTCAACCTTTCCTTATTCTTATAGCCACCTTACCAAAAATAATGAAGTCCACCCTTGCGATAAATAGTCCTTGGCCGACACTTAAGGAAAGAGTGCAAAATATTAGCCAAACAAAGGCACACAAAGGATTTGAACCTCTTCCTCAAGGTACTTCACTTAATGCCATAACCTCTTTACTAATTGCTCACTTGTGCTAACCATTTATTCATTTATTTCAATAAGCATTGAAGCTACTTACCATCTCTCCTTAAAATACTAAAATACCAAATTTTTTCTAAGGCCTAATTAAACCCGAGACTTCACAAAACCCCGTAAACTCCAAATTCACTTAACTAAAAAGTCCAATTTGTAATAATGTTATTCTCTTGTTCTCAAAATTTTAAACATTCCTACGCCCAAGGCCCATTGGACCCAATCCTACTAGGCCCAATTTTGGGATGTTACACGGATATCCGTGGTGCCATACTTCCTTTGGAACATGCATTTATAAATCAAATTTCAACAGCTTTGAAATTGTTTTTGAACTCAAACCACAGCCGAGTTTTGCAGCCGGGCTCTGATACCATAAAATATAACACCCCAAACCTGGCCCATACGTTACGACCAGATCTGACATGTCACATAGGGAAATCGTATAAAGAATTTGTCGTTCATACTAAAATAAGTGTTATTTGGTTATGGTTAAGAAAACAAGTTTGAATGTAAATATTTGAGAAAATACAACAATTTTTGAGAGGTTGATTGATGAGTCAAAAATTGAGGTAGGGGACTTTAAAACCGTGACTTTTGAAAATGAAGTTGATAATTTCGAAAGAAAATTTGAGTTAAAATATTTATAAAAGTTTATTATAAAATCAATCTGTTAATTAATTTTGGAAAACCGTTATTAATGATTTTAGAAAATTCCCATTTAAAAAAATTAAAGAAAGATATTAACTACGTCTAAATGCAAAGCAAAATAAAACATATTCAGGGACCTTATTACAACTTTAAAACCCCAAATAGTAAAACTAACGAATTAAAAAGGTAAAGAAGTTTACTAATGTTCGAAAACATTATTTCCAAAGTATGGCCTCAACCGAGTCATCCATGGCCCCAAGTCCTCGTCACTGAGCATTACCTATAAGGATTAAGAAAGAGGGGTGAGTTACTAGAACTTAGTGTATAATCCCCTTACCAGTCATTAACTGGGCCAAAACCCACACAGAAACAACTGGGCCGAAGCCCATATATATACAAACTGGGCCTTGGCCCTATAATCATGATAATGCAGATAATGTAATGCAATCCAACCCAATCCAGCCAATCGCTCCCTCAACCAGCCAATCTATCCTGTGGGGATCAAGTCAACCCACCCCGCCAGTCTCTCCAATTTACAGTCAAGTTGCCTTTTATAATATATTTGTGGCTGAGCCACAAGAGTATCATATACGGTAATATAATCGGCACACAGCCTTGGGTAAATACATTTAGCACAAAGCCATAATCACGATGGCACAAAGCCATATTTAGGTTGACACATAGCCATTATCAAAATTTGTGGCAATACCACCAGGCTACACTTCTCTTCATTCAATTTTCCCATCCCATGCAATATGTAGAGATGCAACATACATAATAACAAAAATATCCATATATAAATAACAACCATTAATCTATTGAATACTTTTAATGAATCGGCCCATTAAAGCAATATAATAATTCGGCCCACTAAGGCATTTTAACAAATCGAACCACAAGGGCATTTCGGTAATTCAGCCCGTATAGGCATTTCGGTAAATCGGCCAATAGGAGCATATCGATAATTTACCCTTCAAGGTTATTTTGGTAATTTTGCAACCTCAGACTTAACTACTAATTTGGGGCGTAAAATTGAAACTGTCCATCCACGTCATATTGACTAAATTGACTATAACTCGAGTTAGGAAACTCGAAATTTAGATCAGTAAATTTTCCTTGAAACTAGACTCATATATCTTCTTACTACAATTTTTCTAGAATTTTTCCCGTAACCATTTAGTACATTTTATTCATTAAAGTCTCCCCTATTTCACTGACCAACGTTTCTGACCTTTCTTAACCTAAATTCAAATATGTCTTTGTACAATTTTCATATGTTGCTCCCACTTCTTTCTATTGAAAATATACCCACTAAGGAATCTATACATATAAATTATAACTCATAACTCACTTTTTACAATTTTGAATGATTTTTCCAATACAGAATAGGGAACCACGAAGTCATTCAGAACCAGTCTCCCTAAAATTAAAATATCATAGAATATTAAATTCCTCTTCCTACTCTGTTTCTTTCATATAAAAATAGACACAATAAGCTTTAATGCTATATCTTATTCAATTTCTAATTCCCTTTCTCCTATTTTTCGTGATTTTTTAAAATCACATCACTGTTGCTAACCAGAAACTATTTCATTGCAAAATACGGTTACCACTACGAACATACGCACGCCCGAGTGGTCACAGATGTCAGTTTCTGGTTTTTCGATCTTTCCACTGTATCAAAAAATATTTCATGCAAATATTAAGAGAGGAGTGAGATTACACACCTGATTTGGATTTCCTAGAGAACCATTCTTCGTTGCCCCCACAATCGTGATCCTTCCCTACTAGGTTCTAAAATACAGCATTGCACTTTGGCTATTGCAATGTGTTCCTAAAAATAAATAAGTGATGTACCAAAGGGTTAGACTTCATCCAATATTTGGACCTTCCATAAGAGCAAGAAGTTGATATCATCACCACACAATAGAATCACATGATCGACGCAAAACATCGAAATAAAAAGTAACATCTTACCACCAATATTCGACCTAATCACCCACTTACCAATCAACTTCCAAACCAAGGCTAAGAGAATGATAAGTAGTAGCAAAGAATGGCTTGAAAGTTTTGGTAAACCAAAGGAGAAAGGTGCACAATTTTGGCTTTATAGTTTCAGCAAGTGAGGGAAGAAATTGGAAAAGAGAAAACTCAAAATGCTTAAAAGAAGAAAACTCTACATGCCCCAAAACTGACAAAACTATTTTGGCTCTCTTTTTATCCCTACCAAAAGATTGTATCATCTTTACCAAAAAGATGAGTGTTGACCCAAAATATTCTTTCCAAAACATCCTCCACATAACAGGCCAACATGTTCCCTTCTCTTACCTTTTTCCTTTGATTCTTTCCTTCATTTTCCCTTGTGTTCCTCCTTACCATATTCCTTAGCCTTCTTTCATTAATTAAAAAGTCTCCCTTTCCTTTTTGATGCCATGGCCGACACTTAACTTAAAGCACAAAAAAAAAAAATTCAAAATAAGTGCACTTGGTGGGATTCGAACCCAAGCTCTCCCCTTTGTCATTCACGCCACTTGCCACTAAGCCACAAGCTCCTCTTGTTCTAGCAAGTTGCCCAATTATTCCTTTATGCTAGACGTCACTTGCCTTCTCCCTTTTAAATGCTTCAACACTAAAATTTTCCTATGGCCTAACTTGAACCTGAAACTTCCTAGAAACCCCGTAACTTTCCAAAATCACCTTACTAATAAGTCCAACTTGAAATAATGTCGTTCTCTTATTCTCAAAAATTTTAAACACTCCTACGCCCAAAGCCCAATGGGCCCAATTCTACTAGGCCCAATTTTGGGATGTTATAGAGAATCTGTATTGATTACAGAAAGTTGAACAAAGTCACTCGAAAGGACCATTTTTTGTTGCCTTTTATGGATCATATGTTAGATCGACTGGCAGGTAATGAATTCTATTATTTTTTAGATGGCTATTCGGGATATAACCAAATAGTTTTTGTAACATCCTAAATGTGGGCCTGTGCATTTATATGTTAGTTTAACATGTTAGTTCAAGAATTTAAGGCTCGGGCTGAGACCTTGATTAAATATATGGATTAGAGTTTAAATTGATGTTTTGAGTAGTTTAGGTGATATTTTGGGCTTTAAAAAAATTGGGTTAGGTGGCTAATAAATGGTGTTAGCTTATAATTTAAGAAGATGGATAATTAAGTGACAAGCTGGGCTTGTGGCCCAAAGAATTAAAGTGCATTAAGTGGGCATAAGGTGGCGCTATAAGGGGGGAGGAAATTGGGCCCTTGTATGGCCGAGTGGGCCTTAAAAGATGGGTCAAATTCGGCACTTAAATGGGAAGGGGGTGGACGGCAATTAGACTACCTTTTAGGAGTTGTTTCTTTTATTTTAAGTGTTAAAAAGCTGATAATTAATAAGGAGGAGTTGGTTTTAAGGTGGGCTCTCCTAAAGGTAAGATAAGGATTGAGTTATCAGGAGAGTTAAAAGCTATCAGATGACAGCAGAGTTCGCTAAAAATCCAACTCTGGGAGGGGAGAGTTGACTGAAATTCCAACTCTGTGTGTGTGGGTATGCCGAAATTTCTCTATAAATAGGGAGTAGTATTCTTCAATTTCGGTATCATGAAACCCTATTCTTCTCTCATTCTCTGTCGAAATTTCCCAGCCTTCTCTACAGTTTCTCTTTTTCTTTTTTCTAAGAGCTGAATTCCTTTGTTCATACCCTTATCTGCCATAGCCAAATCTACAAGTGAGATCTCTGTTTTCCCGAAGGTGCACTGTAAGCCGTATACTCCTTAGTAATCCGGTAAGTTTCAGGATTTTTCCTTTTCTGTGATTCCCTTATTTTTATCAAACTCCTAATCTAAACAATTGTTCCAAGGTCCTTTCGATTATACTCTTTACTCCTAGAAGCCAAAACTATCCCATTAAAGCCGATTTGGTGGAAAAATTGAAGGTAAGAAGTGGTAAGTATGGCCGAATGGTCTTCCATGATTCTTTCCATTTAGCCGAATGGCATATGGGTTAGAATGGTTGTGATTTTCGATTCGTTTAATGTTTGGGAATGGCCGAATGTAGGAAGGTTGGTGATGACAATTTCTAAAGGATATTCAGGATTCGGCTAACTAGGTAAGTGTTCGTTTTAAAGGTTACATTTAACTAATGAGTTAGATCTCATCGTTATTTGGTTTAGTGATTAAGGGATTGATATGGACTCAACTAACAGTCAAGTAGAGAAGGTTGGATCTGTAAAACCATCGCCCAAATTCAAGAAGCGATCTATTTTGAGTGCGAGATTGGCCTAGCGGGGTGTGGGCCAAAATCAATGTCGATCGTGGGCCAATAGTAGTTGTTTCAAGTGATAGTAACGTAGATATAACAAAAGCCTTAGTACGCAAATCGGTGTGTAACACTTCCCACCATCTAGATCGATTAATAATAAATGTATATATATGTATATGTGTTCACAAGATTTATATGTTACATTAAAAGCGAAATCTCGATTTAAACGACGGACCCTCGTGTTAGTAAATAATCTGACTATATGTTACAAGTAAACTGTTGTACATGTTTTAAATTATTGTGCATGTTGCATGGGGTGGGTGATGAAAGGAGGAAGTTATATGTACATGTATATGAGTAGCGGTTTTTACCGTGAACTCATCAGAGTGGCTAATGCCGTGAATCGTTATCTGGGCTTCGGCCATTATATGTTATAAGGGCTTCGGCCAATATATGTTGATGAGCAGCTTGACTGCCATCTTGGAGAGTAGCGGTGTGGGTTGATTATAGAAATCCCCAATGGTGTGTTGGTTGGTACGGGCGCGTGTAGCGGATGGAAACCTAGGCAAATGGTTTGGGCTTTGCATATTATATGTTTCCATGTAAATGAATTTATTATTATGTTTAATGAGGCCCAAATCTAGTGGTGCATGAGGGTTGCACACTGAGTCTCACGACTCACCCAATTAAACTAACCTTTCGGTGACAATTAGTGCATCGGACCGGGCCGGAGTGTAGCGCAAGGTGGCCATGCAAAAGAAGGTGGATCCGGCGACAAAGTTTCCCCATATTATTTTTTTTTAAAAGTACTTTATATGATGGATTTAAAATGCATTGTAATAAGGCCATAGGCCATTTGTTTACATTTTAAATTTAAAATGGGCCTTTAGTATTTATTTTCGTTTTAATTTCTTTCAAGGACATGTAATTAAGTTTTGGGATTTTGATTATTAAGGCACACTTTATGTAATTTTCTATTTGGGCTTTCGGACAACACGATTTATTTTACTAAAAATTTTCTTAGTGACAAACTAGATCAGTAGTAGTGTTTGGGTCGGGTTTGGGGTGTTACAAATTAGTATCAGAGCCCGGTTCAAAACTCGGCTTTGGGATTTTGGGCCCAAAAGATTTTCTAAAAATGGGTTTTTAAAACATGGATTTTTTATTAGTAAAGGTTTATTAGCTCAGCATGGGACCTGCGTCTCCGGCCCAAGTCCGCCAGGTAAGTATTCTGAACTCCTTGTGTGATATATATATATGTGGGCTTGATGGGTTTTATGGGACGTAGGTTAGATTAGTTAGACTTTGATGGACTATAGGCTTAGGTTAAACAACTTCTTAAATTCCATAAGACTTAATTTATCCAAACAAATCCTGTGAACTAGTCGCCAAGTTAGGGTGTGGTAACAGGCATACGCATGTCTGGGATTGGATTCAGGGAGAGCTTGGTATTTAAGTAGTCCTAGTGACTCACCTCCTCTTTGCTAGAATCCTACCTGGTGCGTAGTAGACTGTTCACTCTAACCATGAGGACTTGTTGACGGGCCAAAATTTATAATTAAAACCCGAAAGGGACCAGCCACCCTATTTTGTAAAATTACTAAAATAACATCTAGTTTCAAAATTTCCAAAATTTCCCGATTTGAAAAATGACCAAAATACCCCTAATTTGCAAATTGACCAAATTACCCCTGACTTGTAAAATTATCGAAATACCCTCGGTATGAAAAATTATCGAAATACCCCTAAATTTCAAAATTATTGAAATACCTCCGATTTCAAAAATATCAAGTACCCCGGATTTATAAGTTAATGAAATACCCCAGATTTGCAAAATTATCGAAATACCCCTGGATTTGCAAAATTATCGAAATACCCCTGAGTTGGAAAATTGGAAAATTACCAAAATACCCTTATTTTGTAAAATCACCTGGAACCATATTTTGGAAAATTACGAAAATACCCTTATAGGATAAAATTACGAAAATACCCCTGGGTAGCGAAATGATGAAAATACCCTTAGGTGATGGATGCTATTTGTATGTTGGTGTGTATGGATGTTGAATGTGCATGGTTCCTAGAATAGGAAGACTAAAAACTGTAGATCGGTTCAAATTCGAAAGAATCAGTTTTAAACTATGTTTCATAAGACTGTTCATGGTTAATCAGTGGAAGAAAACTAATAATTCATAAAATTCTTAATCAGATAAACGCGAATCAGTAGTATTAGTACAAGTGGACGAAGACGCTCTAGAAGCGAATAATGGTGCATACCCTACCATAATATACTAAGTGTTTATCTTGGCTTTAGAATTAGAGTGCGCAGTGAAAGTCTAGTGGTGAGACTTAAATAGTATGATTTCTAGTTAATTGGAAATTTTGAGGACGAAATTTCTTTAAGGAGGGTAGAACTGTAACATCCTAAATTTTTGGGCCTATGCGTTTAATGGGTGAATATGTGGAATGAGTTAATTTAAGTGTTAGGGGTCCAAATTGGGCTCAGCTTAGCAGAGGCCTTGATTAAAATTATCTGCTTAGGCATTATAGGGTTTAAAAGGTAGTATCTATGTTTAAAATACCAAAGTGGGCTTGTGGCCCAATCTTAGGAGGTGACGCCACACAAGGGAGTAAGGGCCCAAATTTAAGTTTTGAGGAGCCCAATTCTTTTAATTTAAGTTAGCTAAATTTTGGGCATTAGGATTAGGTGGAGTGGATGGCAACAAGGCTAAAATTTAGGGGTTTTAATGTTTAAAATATGTGGATAATTAGCAGATAAAGGCTATTATTTTGAAATTTATTTTATGTGGATAATAAGCAGATAAAGGCTAAGATTTAGGAATTTTAATGATTAAAATATGTGGATAATATGCTGCTAAAGGAGGGATGAGTTAGAGATAATTAAGTCTCTTTTAGATGAGCTAGTAGATTAAGATAAAGGAGAAAAGTTAGGAATTTATCTACAAAGAGAGTGATGGCCAAGAATCCATCACTGAGAGGAGTAAAGAAACTAGCTACTACATGGCAAAGGGTTACCGAATTGCCTATAAATAGAGGGGGCTAGCTCCTTGTTTCTGACATTAAATCCTCTCCCTTTTATGCTAAAATTCCCTAGCTTCTTTTCTCCAAATTTCTTTCTCTAATTTCTTTAAAAGCTGACACTTTTCCCCACTTTCTTTTCCCTTGTACCGATTTCTCTAAAAAGCCAAAGCATCCATCGCTTTTTTCTTTTATTCATCCTATTTGAGAAATTGTTCTACACTTTCGGCATTTAAATCTTCCATCGGCATTACTGAATCCTCTCCCTAGTGCTAGCTGAATCTCCTAAGCTAAGGTAAGAGTCAAATTTTGATTAGTTCTCATAATCTATTTTAGAAAGGCAAAAGCCGAAAGCTAATAGTTAATGGTTTTATGATGGGCGGCAATTCGGGATTTGAAGGAAGCTTAGTCGACTAGATCTAAAAGCCAAAAATCATAAGTCTCCAATTTTATCGGATTTTAAGGTAAGAAGATTATCCCTAGATTTTTATTAGATTCGTTCAATATGTATATGATCTTAACTCTAAAAGGAGGATTAACGATTAAATATTGTTATAGTAGCTCGATAAGGATTTAATGGAATTAAATATGGATCGCATAAAAGAAAGAATCCTAAGTTTAAGAAACGAAAAGATTCTCTGCTCGAGATTGGCCAATTGGTTGTGGACCGCTTCGAACAACACCTTAGGCAGATAGCGCTTGTGTCGACTAAGGATAGCGCCGATATTGAAAGCCTCATTTTATCGATAATCAGGTGTGTAACACTTTCCCACCGCTCTAGATCGATTAATAATAAATGTATATATATATGTATATGTGTTCACAAGATTTATATGTTAAATTAAAAGTCAAATCTCTTGATTTAAACGACGGACCCTCAGGTTAGTAAATAATCTGACTATATGTTACAAGTAAACTGTTGTACATGTTTTAAATTATTGTGCATGTTGCATGGTGTGGGTGATGAAAGGAGGAATTTATATGTACATGCATATGAGTAACAGTTTTTATCGTGAACTACTGTAGCGGCTAATGCCATGAACTGTTATACGAGCTTCGACCATTATGTGTTATAAAGGCTTTGGCCAATATATGTTGATAAGCAGCTTGACTGCCATCTTGGAGAGTAGCGATGTGGGTTGATTATAGAAATCCCCAATGGTGTGTTGGTTGGTATGGGGTCGTGTAGTGGATGGGAACCTAGGCAAATGGGTTGGGCTTTGTATATTATATGTTTTCATGTAAATGAATTTATTATTATGTTTAATGAGGCCCAAATCTAGTGGTGCATGAGGGTTGCACACTGAGTCTCGCGACTCACCCAATTAAACTAACATTTCAGGTGATGATTAGTGCATCGGACCGGGCCGGAGTGGAGCGCAAGGTGGCCATGCAAAAGAAGGTGGATCCGGTGACAAAGTTTCCCCATATTAGTTTTTTTAAAAGTACTTTATATGATGGATTTAAAATACATTGTAATAAGGCCATAGGCAATTTGTTTACATTTTAGATTTAAAATGGGCCTTTAGTATTTATTTTTGTTTTAATTTCTTTCAAGGACATATAATAAAGTTTTGGGCTTTTGATTATTAAGGCACACTTTATGTAATTTTCTATTTGGGCTTTCTGACAACACGATTTGTTTTACTAAAAATTTACTTAGTGACAAACCAGATCCGGTAGCAGTGTTTGGGCCGGGTTTGGGGTGTTACAGTTTTAGCCCCGGAGGACCAATATAAAACAACCTTTACTTGTCCATACGATACGTTTGCTTTTCGGTCATAAGATCTCAAAGAAAGGAATTGAAGTCAATAAAGCAAAGGTAGACGTAATTGAAAGACTACCGACCCCAATGAATGTGAAAGGAGTCAGAAGTTTCTTAGGCCATGTTAGTTTTTACCGAAGGTTTATCAAAGATTTCTTAAAAATTTCTAAACTGTTGTATTTGTTGTTAGAGAAAGATACAGTGTTTGATTTCAACAAAGCATGTTTGAAAGCTTTTGAAGATCTAAAGAAATGGTTAATCTTTTCCCTAATAATTGTTACACATGATTGGAACTCACCTTTTGAGTTGATGTGTGATGCAAGTGACTATGATGTTGGAGCTGTGATGTGCCAAAGAAGAAACAAAGTGTTTCACCTTATTTACTATGCAAGTAGAACTTTGACAGGAGCCCAACGCAATTATACGGTAACCAAAAAGGAACTCTTTGCTATAGTTTTTTCTTTTGACAAATTTCGCTCATATCCTATAGGTACCAAAGTTACAGTATTTATTGACCATGCGACCATTAAATACTTGCTCTGAAACACCCCAAACCCGGCCCACGAGCCTCGACCAGATCTGGTGTGTTCCTTAAGAAAAACCGGTTCAAGTTCATTTGTTCTTTGGAAAACTTTGAGTGATTTTGGGAGAAGAGTTGAGTTGGGTTCAAAGTGGAAACATAGCTAATTTTGAAATCAGGGATTTATTAAAATTTTGCTTTTATATTCAAAAGACATGCCGATTTTTGTTTTAAATTTTTTACCTTTACAATAGGAATCAACTGAGTTTAAGTGTCAAAACATTTAAAGTTTTTTTTTTTTATAAAATGGTTTTAACTTCGCTTTAACATAAATCGTATCGTTATAAAGGAATTAAAGTGCATGCATGAAACAGTTCATACTATGGCCTTATTACATCAAAAACAAACCCAAAATAAATTTAAAGTACTTAAATAAAATAAAATGTCCACATAATAAAATTCGTGCTGAGCATGGCCACCACTAAGCTCCTACCGACCCGGTCCATCACTGATCATCACCTGAAAAATATTCCCACAACGGGGTGAGTCAAACAGACTCAATGTATACATCCAACACTAAGTCCTAATGATTCAGGCATATCAAATCATACATATATATATTACAATTTACATTTAATGATGCATTCCCGAACCCAAGCCTAGTTACCATCCGCTACACATCACCGTAGTAAAACGCATTAATGGGGACTACTAAGTCAACCTTCCATCCACTACACACCATCGAAGGCAGTCGCTGCAGTCAACGTGCTCATCGCCCTTATATATTGTGGCATGGCCACCAGATAATTATTTTGTGTCATGTGACACCACATTCAGATAATGTGACCGAAGCCACCACATTCAGATATCGTGGTATAAACCACCTGATCACTTCCCCTTTTCAAATTCACCCACATGCCCCATGTCATACATATTATGTAATATAATGCCTTATTTCACATTCCTATCATATTCACATACATGGCACATTCCACATATTCATATCTTGTACTACTTAAAGTTAAAGTTATGTACCTGAGTACTTTGTACCATAGCATGGTACCTTTGGCCACATTCACATTATTATAAACTCATATATTAAAACATTGCCATACATCTATTAAGAGTTAGTGTCGGGTACACACCTGGTATACTTAGTAAATTTACTGAAGTCCTGAAAACTCGATCTAACGTCCTAGATGCTTAGTTCCTTGTTGTCGATTTGACTACTAGTCAAATCCCGAAACTTGTATTGTTTCCTCCTTATAATCGGCTAATCACTAGATCCATTGACTTAGTTAGTTTTCGGCTTTAAACAAATAAGAAATATATCTGAAATACCACTATGGCCTCGGCCGAATACATATGCCCACTTACCTTGTGATTCAATTCCTGAAATTGATCCTTGCTTCCTTAATGATGTCGAGTTTCCTATAGACACATGCTAGATTAAATCTAACATTAAAACACAATAGAATGCCCTATGGCCGAATCTTATATTCACCTACCTAGGATATTGAAATCCCAAAAATAGTCACTTGGCGTAGATCTTGAGATTCTGAATGATCTCCTCCTTGTAGTCGACAACTGCCGAAATCCAAAAAGACCGTTCAAGGTTTCGGCCAAATAATTCTAAAGGGGTTAGATTCCTATATTTTGGCTAAAAGAGAGATTGAAAATCAAATAACAGTTGATCTTACCTTTAATACTATAGTCGATGGCACCCTTGTTTACACCCACAAGGATATTCGGCTATGGGTAGATGATGGTGACTCAAGTTTTGGCTTTTGAAGAATCGAAAGAAGAAGAGAAGTGGG
Organism: Gossypium rotundifolium; assembly: GCA_025506655.1. NCBI lineage: Eukaryota > Viridiplantae > Streptophyta > Magnoliopsida > Malvales > Malvaceae > Gossypium > Gossypium rotundifolium. The sequence continues at coordinate 164,664,072 of CP106724.1, read as the reverse complement.
TTGAGACTTGTTGCGATTTAGCTTTGATGCCAAGAGGAAGGTTCGGCCAACTGGGAGGAGAAGAGAAGGGATACTTAGGAGAATTCGGCAATAGTAACCTTTGGGGGGGAAAGATTTCGGCTAAAACTAGTTAAGAGAAAAAGATGAAAACAATGAGATAGGTTTTTTTGAAAAGAAAAAGAGAATAGTTGCAGAGAGAATTCGACAGAGGCTTCAAAAGAAAAGAATGCAAATGGCCTCACTTTTCCCCTTTTGTCAAATTACTAAGCCTAGAGTCCCTATTCGCCATCACTATCATTTCCTTGATTTCCTCTTTATCTCCTTATTTAAAATTTAATAAAATAATCCCACATTTATCTCTTATCTTGGCTGAATTTTAGAGAGAATTAAACTCATCCCTTTAGTGCCTTGGTGCCGCCCACTCATTGCTCAATCTGCAAAGAAAAATAAAACTCTATTTGCTTCCCTTGTGACTCAAACCTTGGCCCATCTACACCTGCTTGTGGTGTCATTCCCAGAGGCCTTAAGTGGCGCATCCAAGCCACTTTTCCAAGCCCAATTGTGTGTCATGTTTCACATCCAATTTCTCTTAAAGCCCTACCAAGCTTATCTCCCTTTTTAAAACCTAAAATACGATATTTTCTAAATCATTCTCCTATATTCTAGGGTTCCCAAAATTCATAAAAACACATTCATACACGCAAAGGCATGCTTTCACATGCAATTACGCAATTATGCATAAGCCATAATCCAGGATATTACAGTTCTACCCCCTTGAAATAATTTCGTCCTCGAAATTACCTGGCAGAAATAAGTGAGGGTATTGTTGTCGCATTGCTTCTTCCGGTGAACCGCATAAACCAAACCCGACTGTCTAGTCTCAGTATTACTAATACCTCTGCCCGGTGCTCCACGTCCCTTTTCAGCACCGTTACCTCTACCATTCGGACCACGACCTCACTGAGGCTGCTGTCCACCTCTACCAGCCTGATTAACATTCTGAGCTACTAGTCGATTCCCATCTGGTTTCATAGGACAATCCTTAATCATATGGTCCTTGGACCCACACTTAAAGCATCCTCTTGTCTTCTTCCAACACTCCCCTAAGTGCTTCTTCCCGCACTGATCACAAGTACGATACTGCCCTCCTGTACTAACTTGCTGACCTCATGGCCCATCAACTTTAGGCCTCTTCTGAACATTCCCAGATGATCCTGACGGCCCAAATCCTCTTTTCTGCTTACTCCGTCCGTGTTCTGCCTTACAATGCCCTTAATTCCCTCGGCTACCTTAGCTTTCTCTACTAATGTAGAAAACTCCCGATCCTGATGTGGAGCGATTAACAACCTCAGGTCATCCCTTAGTCCGTCCTCAAATCGGACACAACGCTCATGCTCCGTAGCCACTACTCCTTGAGCATACCGGCTCAACCTTAAAAATTCAGCTTCGTACTCTGCTACGGACTTGTTCCCTTGAACCAGCCCCAGAAAAGCCTTCCTTTGTGCATCAGTGTAATGCATTCGACATACTTCTTCTAATATTCCGCCTTAACATATTCCCAAGTAAGATCCTCAGCTGTGGCACCATCCCGAACTGTGAGCCACCATTGATACGTTTCATCGCGTAGCAGCGGCACCATTCCTTTCAGTTTCTCCTCAGGAGTCAGATCCAACTCATCCATAATCCGTTCTGTCGCCTCCAACCAATACTCAGCCGTACTGGGTACCACACCAGATACTCCACGGAACACCTTAGCTCTGTTAGCTCGGAGTCGATCGGGTACAGACTTTCGAGCTCCCATATTTCCACCTACTCTAGCCACCATTTCTAGAACTCGCAGCACAACTGCGATACTGCATCACCCCCGTCTGATCCTGTTGCTCAACACCAACATCTGGTGGTGGCGGTGGTGGTACCTCATTATCGGACCCTTGACCCGATCTAATGGGTTCTGAAACAATCATTCTTCTTCGACCACGTCCTCGTACATTATGACCACATCCCCTAGAGCTCATTTCTACGATCACACTTTAATTTGATTTAAGAAATTTTATGCATTACTATTTTGTTTCACTGATTATCCGCGAGCAATTTTATGAAAAAGAGCTTAGCAGTGGTTCTTTCGTTCATTCGAGTTTTCGCTCAAGTTTTCTACCCTATTTCGGAGGAGTACATTCATTCAAACATTCATTCAAGATACCTATCACACACATTCACTATTCAAACATTCTTGTCTATTCCTATCCCAGGGGTATTTTCGTCATTTGTCCTACAGGGGTATTTTGGTAATAAGTCAGGGTCAAATTAAAAAAAATATCTAGAATCAAAGGTATTTCAAAATTTGCAAAACTTGGGGTTCTTTTTGATAATTCATTTTCCAAATCGATGTTGTTGTAGAAATTTTAGAAATCGGGGGTCATTTTGGTAATTTTGTAAAATAGGGGTAATTTCATAAATTTCCAAATCAAGGTACCTTAGAATTTTGTAACGATAAAGTTTTTGAGTATTTTTGGAAAATCAAAATTGTTATTGAAATCGGGGGTAGTATGGTAATTTTGGGAAATCAAGGGCATTTTAGTAATTTTACCTCTAGGGGTATTCGGTAATTTTGTAAATCAAAAATATTTTGGAAAATTTTCAAACTAAGTTTTGCCACAACTTAAAGGGGTAATTTGGTGATTTTAAAACTGAAGTTTTTATGAAAATACAGCTAATCCCTTTCGAGTTTTAATTATTGAGTTTAGCCCGTGAATAAGTCCTCATGGTTAGGGTGAACCGCAGCTACGCACCGGGTAGGATTCCAGCGAAGAGGAGGTGAGTCACTAGGACTGCTTAAGTACCAGGCTCTTTTGGATCCAATCCTAGACATGCGCACAATGGTTGCCACACCCTAACTCGGCGACTTAGACACAGGTTTGTTTAAATGGGCATTAAAGTTTTATGTAATTATCATGTTGGGGTAAACTAGCCCTATGGGTTTAATTCCTAGTCCACTAATCTACGTCCCTATATATCCCCACATACAATTCACAGAAGAGCTAGGGGTACTTACCTCGTGGACTTTGGGCCGGAGACTCAGGTGCCATGCTAGAAAACCTGCTTATTTCTTAGAAAACCCAATTTCAAAAGAAAGAAACATTTTGGGCCCTAAAAGCCCTCAAGGTCGAGTTTTGAGCTGGGTTCGATACCAAACTGAAACACCCCAAACCCGGCCCACGAGCCTCGACTAGATCTGGTGTGTTCCTTAAGAAAAATCGGTTCAAGTTCGTTTGTTCTTTGGAAAACTTTGAGTGATTTTGGGAGAAGAGTTGAGTTGGGTTCAAAGTGGAAACATAGCTAATTTTGAAATCAGGGATTTATTAAAATTTTGCTTTTATATTAAAAAGACATGCCGATTTTTGTTTTATAGTTTTTACCTTTACAGTAGGAATCAACTGAGTTTAAGTGTCAAAACATTTAAAGATTTTTTTTTTATAAAATGGTTTTAACTTCGCTTTAACATAAATCATATCGTTATAAAGGAATTAAAGTGCATGCATGAAACAGTTCATACTAGGGCCTTATTACATCAAAAACAAAGCCAAACTAAATTTAAAGTTCTTAAATAAAATAAAATGTCCACATAATAAAATTCGTGCTGAGCATGGCCACCACTAAGCTCCTGTCAACTCGGTCCATCACTGATCATCACCTAAAAAAATATTCCCACAACGGGGTGAGTCAAACAGACTCAATGTGTACATCCAACACTAAGTCCTAATGATTCAGGCATATCAAATCATACATATATATATTACAATTTACATTTAATGATGCATTCCCAAACCCAAGCCTAGTTACCATCCGCTACACATCACCCGTACCAATCTGCAAACCTTGGGGACAACTAAGTCAACCCTCCATCCGCTACACACCATCGAAGGCAGTCGCTGCAGTCGACGTGCTCATCGCCCTTATATATTGTGGCATGGCCACCAGATAATTATTTTGTGTCATGTGACACCACATTCAGATAATGTGACCGAAGCCACCACATTCAAATATCGTGGTATAAACCACCAGATCACTTCCCCTTTTCAAATTCACCAACATGCCCCATGTCACACATATCATGTAATATAATGCCTTATTTCACATTCCTATCATATTCACATACATGGCACATTCCACATATCCATATCTTGTATTGCTTAAAGTTAAAGTTACGTACCTGAGTACTTTGTACCATAGCATGGTACCTTTGGCCACATTCACATTATTATAAACTCATATATTAAAACATTGCCAAACATCTATTAAGAGTTAGTGTGGGGTACACACCTGGTATAATTAGCAAATTTACTGAAGTCTCAAAAACCCGATCTAACGTCCTTGGTCCTTAGTTCCTTGTTACCGATTTGACTACTAGCCAAATCCTGAAACTTGTAGTGTTTCCTCCTTATAATCGGCTAATCACTAGATCCATTGACTTGGTTAGTTTTCGGCTTTAAACAAATAAGAAATAGATCTGAAATACCACTATGGCCTTGGCCGAATACATATGTCCACTTACCTTGTGATTCAATTCCCGAAATTGATCCTTGCTTCCTTAATGATGTTGAGTTTCCTATAGACACATGTTAGATTAAATCTAACATTAAAACACAATAGAATGGCCTATGGCCGAATCTTATATTCACCTATATAGGATATTGAAATCCTGAAAATAGTCACTTGGCGTAGATCTTAAGATTCCGAATGATCTCCTCCTTGTAGTCGACAACTGCCGAAATCCAAAAAGACCCTTCATGGTTTCGGCCAAAGAATTCTAAAGGGGTTAGATTCCTATATTTCGGCTAAAAGAGAGATTGAAAATCAAATAATAGTTGATCTTACCTTTAATACTATAGTCGACGGCACCCTTGTTTACACCCACAAGGATATTCGGCTATGGGTAGATGATGGTGACTCAAGTTTCAGCTTTTAAAGAATCGAAAGAAAAAGAGAAGGGGGTTGAGACTTGTTGCGATTTAGCTTTGATGCCAAGAGGAAGGTTTGGCCAACTGGGAGGAGAAGAGAAGGGATACTTAGGAGAATTCGGCAATAGTAACCTTTGGGGGAAAGATTTTGCTAAAACTAGTTAAAAGAAAAAGATGAAAATGATGAGATAGGTTTTTTGAAAAGAAAAAGAGAATAGTTGCAGAGAGAATTGACAGAGGCTTCAAAAGAAAAGAATGCGAATGGCCTCACTTTTCCCCTTTTGTCAAAATTACTAAGCCTAGAGTCCCTATTCGCCATCACTATCATTTCCTTGTTTTCCTCTTTATCTCCTCATTTAAAATTTAATAAAATAATCCCACATTTATCTCTTATCTTGGCTGAATTTTAGAGAGAATTAAACTCATCCCTTTTAGTGCCTTGGTGCCATCCACTACTGCTCAATCTACAGCAAAAATAAAAACTCTATTTGCTTCCCTTGTGACTCGAACCTTGGCCCATCTACACCTGCTTGTGGTGTCATTCCCAGAGGCCTTAAGTGGTGCATCCAAGCCACTTTTCCAAGCCCAATTGTGGGTCATGTTTCACATTCAATTTCTCTTAAAGCCCTACCAAGCTTAGCTCCCTTTTTGAAAACTTAAAATACGATATTTTCTAAATCATTCTCCTATATTTTAGGGTTCCCAAAATTCATAAAAACACATTCATACACACAAAGGCATGCTTTCACATGCAATTAAGCAATTATGCATAAGCCATAATCCAGGATATTACATGCTCACGAAGAAAGATGCAAAATCGAGGCTAATTCGTTGGATACTTTTACTCCAAGAATTTGACCGTGAGATCCAAGATAGAAAAGGTGTCAAAAATCAAATAGCTCATTATTTGTCGAGGTTGGGCAAGATGAGGTAATTCGATCATGTGTGCCTATCAATGAGAATTTCCTAGATGAACACTTATTTGAGGTAAATCGAATTCATGAAATACCTTGGTTTGCTAATTTTGCCAATTATCTTGCATGTGGAATAATTCCTCGAGAAATGACATACCAACAAAGGAAAAAGTTCCTTCATGATAGTCGGTATTATCTTTGGGAGGATCCATTTTTGTTTAAAGAATGTGCAGATAATATAATCCAAAAGTGTGTAGCTGAAAGCGAGATTGCTGAGATCTTGTATCATTGCCATTCATCTCCAAGTGGGGGACACTTTGGTGGTTCATGTACTATAGAAAATATTTTGCAAGTAGGTTTCTTTTGGACTACACTATTTAAAGATGCTTATGCTTATGTGAAGAAATGTGATAAATGCCAAAGGACCAAAAATATATCAAGGAGGAATGAGATGCCCTTGACAAACATTTTGGAGCTTGAATTGTTCGACGTATGGGGCATTGACTTCTTAGGCCCGTTTCCTTCTTCGTATGGGAACAAATACATCTTAGTTGCTGCGGACTATGTATCCAAGTGGGTTGAAGCTGAAGCATACCCTACAAATGATGCTAAGGTAGTCATGCGATTCTTATATAAGCATGTGTTTACACGATTTGGGACACCAAGAGCTATTATTAGTGATGAAGGTTCTGTAACACCCCTAACCCAAGACCATCACCAGAATAGGGTTTAGAGTCATTACCGAACAATAGGATTATATTACAACGCATTCATATGCAATCATAGCGTCCCTTAAATGAGTCATCGAGACTCTAAACATACTTATAAACCGAATTTGGACTAAACTGAAACATGTATAAAATTTCACGAAAATTTGAAACTTTTCTAAAATATAGGGGAGACACGCCCGTAGGGGTAGGCCGTGCCTCTCCCATGGCTACATGACACACCTGTGTGACCTCCCAGTGGTTACTTACTGCCAAAATCAACACGGCTAACAAGCACGCCCGTGTACTAAGGCCGTGTCCTATAAGGTTATATACTGCCATTGTCGCACGACCTGTAGGCACGTCTGTGCCACGGCCGTGTGCAATTTATGCCACATTCTGCCAATTTACCCACTATCTGAGACACGCCCGTGTGCTCCAACCATGTGACATTATAGGCCACTTTGCAAAGTCAAAATGCCACCCATAAGGGTCCAACCTACAAGCCATACAACCTAAACATTTCATGCTCATATTATCACCATAAACATACCAATATTGTCATTCCACTCATGCAACTCTATTTCTACTAAATTCAATACCAATACATATTCTATCACAAGCATAATTCATCCCCAATTTCACTAACCCCTATTAGCCTTTATCAACACAAAGTTACCACTTGATAGCAATTTATCAATCCACTAATCATGCCAAAAGATGCATCACACATATCACATTCATTCATGCCAAACCTATCACATATCTAGCCACATCTCATGGCTAATTACAATCTCAAACATAATTCAATTAACTAGCCTATACATGCCATATTCTAGCTTTATACATCTTTCCAAAAGTACCAAAATAGAATGCCGATAGTGTGATTTAGAAGCTGACGATCCCAGATCCGAGCTAGCTTTACTGGAACTGCAAGGCAAAGAAACAAATCACATAGTAAGCTTTCCAAAGCTTAGTAAGTTTGATATACAATACTATTATCATATCAAATTGAATCGATGTAAAAATAAACAATCACTTATATCTATTATCTCATATTCGTGTCTTATCATCCATAGCCACAATGCTCATTTCCTCAACCAAAGCTTAATTTCACTCATCAACCACAAAGGTTCAATACGTACCTTAACCACACAAAGCTATTAAATCTCCAAGCTATTCAATGCTCGACATTATTTGTCGTTCATACTCTAATTTAATCACACACTCAGTGCCACGTACTTATTCGACTCATAACTGTTATCGCACACTTAGTGCCTATTCTTTTAACCAACTCATCTCGGTATCGCGCACACAGTGCCACAGCAATAATCCAAAGCTTTCATAAGATCGCACACACAGTGCCACAACAATAATCCAAAGCTTTCATAAGATCTCACACACAGTGCCACAGCAATAAACTGAAGCTTTCATCACATTGCACACACAGTGCCATTCATTTCTATCTCGATTTCACATTCGCACACTTAGTGCCATCAAATTAAAATCATGCACATAGCAAGTCACTTTCATATACATAAACATATTCATTTCTTATCAATAAAACATATCTCAAATACATGTATTATATCCGAACTTACCTTGGACGTCGAACTATCAATACGGTCGATTAATCGAGCACTTTATCTTTGCCTCGATCTCGATCCGAACCTCTCCTCTCTTCGTCTATACACATTCCAATTCAATCCATTCAATCATCAATTCATTCATTTTAATCCAAACACACATATTTAGGGCATTTTAGAAAATAGCCCTCACATTTTCACATTTCAACACTTTAGTCCCTATCTCACAAAATCATCAAATACTCAAAATTTCAATATACATATGCTTAGCCGAATTCTCCCCATGCTTATACAAGCCCTCACATTTCATTTATTTCACATTTTAGTCCTCCAATTTCTTATATTCACAATTTAGCTCAAATTACTCAATTTCACCAAAATTTCCAATACAAACTATGTTCATCTAACTCATATCTTTCATTTAACACCAAAAATCATCACAAAGCTCAATATAGTATCAATGGCATCTCACACAAACATCATTAATACTCAAAATTCAAGCATGGGTTTTGTAGAGCACAAAGCAATGATTACGAAAACGTAGAAATTATCAAAAACCAAAATAAAACACATACCCGATTGAGATATGAATGTGCCGAAATTAAAGGAGCTTTAAACCCTCATTTTTCTTTCTCAAATTCAGTGGATGATAAACACTATAGCCACCAATTTCTTGTTTGTTTAATTTTATTACAAATTAATACACCATTTACCATTTTGCCCTTTTTATTATTTCATTTAAAATCCACCCACTAAAACCCATTTTTGTCCATCCATTTTGTATGTGGAATAATAACGACATAAGGACTCATCTTTTTAAAAACCATGCCAATTAAGCGCTTTAACAAACAACACACAACTTTTACATTTTATGCGATTAAGTCCTTTTTCATAATTTGACACTAAAACAATTAAATCATCACACAGACCATGTCACATACTATCCACACAGAAAATAATATTAAATTGTTATTCAGACCTCAAATTTTGTGGTCTCAAAACCACTGTTCTGACTAGGGTCTAAACCGGGCTGTTACAACTCTCCCCCCTTAGGGATTTTCGTCCCCAAAAATCTTACCAGTGAATAGTTGTGGATGTTGCTCTCTCATAACGTTCTCAGGCTCCCACGTAGCCTCTTCAATTCGTGTTTACGCCATAATACTTTCACTAGAGAAATTTTCTTATTTCTCAACTCTCTAGTATCTCGTGCCAAAATTCGGATCGGTTTTTCACTATACGACAATCTGACTGAATCTCAACCTCAGTAGGTGCAATTATATGAGACGGGTCTGATCGATATCGTGAAGCATTGACACATGAAACACGTTATGGATCCTTTCCAACTATGATGGCAATCTCAAACTATAAGCAATTGGCCCAAGTCGTTCAATAATCTCATACGGTCCGATGAATCTCGACTCAACTTACCCTTTAAACCAAATCGAAGTATTTTTTTCCACGGTGACACTTTCAAAAACACTTTATCACCAACCTCGAATTCAATATCCTTTCATTTCAAATCTGCATAAGACATCTGACGATCTGAGGTTGCTTTCAAACTGTCACGAATTACTTTCACTTTCTGCTCAGTCTCTTTTATAAGATCAACCCCGTGAACCTTGTTCTCACTTAGTTCAGTCCAATACAATGGAGTTTGACACTTTCGACTGTACAGAGCCTCATATGGTGCCATCTTGATACTAGACTGAAAACTATTGTTATACGCAAACTCAATCAACGATAAATGCCTTTACCATGTGCTTTCAAATTCAAGTATGCAACATCTCAGCATGTTTTCAAGAATATGAATAATTCGTTCGGATTGACCATCCGTTTTTGGATGAAAAGCAGTACTGAAATGCAATTTCGTGCCCAAGGCATCTTGCAATTTCTTCTAAAATCGCGAGGTAAAACTTGGATCTCTATCAGACACAATAGATAACGGTACTTCGTGTAACCTCACAATCTCATCGATATATAGTTCAGCCAACTTATCTAAAGAATAATCGGTTCTCACTAGAATGAAATGAGCTAATTTCGTCAATCTATCAACTATCATCCAGATTGCATCTTTCTTGCTCGGAGATAAGGGCAAACCCGGCACAAAGTCCATCATAATCCTTTCCCATTTCCACTTAGGAATCATAATCGGTTGCAATAAATCGGACTGAACTTGATGTTCAGCCTTAACTTGCTGACAAACTAAACATTTCGACAAAATTCGAAATATCTTTCTTCATACCATGCCACCAATAGAACTGTTTCAAATCATTATACATTTTCATGCTCCCCGGATGTACAATCATATGGCTATTGTGAGCTTCAGTCAAAATCATTTGAATCAACTCTGAATTTCTCGGAATGCAAATCCGATCCCTGAATCTCAAACAATCATTATTATCAACTCAAAATTTCGATACGACATCAGAATCACACTGAACTCTTTTTGCTAACAACTCATTATCAATCTTCTGAGCATCACAAATCTGTTGTACAAACATCGGCTTTACTTTCAATTCAGCTACAACCACATCATCATCACACAAATCTATTTGATTACTCATAGCTCACAAGGCATATAATGATTTCTGACTCAAAGCATCAGCTACAACATTAGCTTTACCCAGGTGGTAATCTATCACAAGTTTGTAGTCCTTCAACAATTCTAATCATCTTCTCTGTCACAAGTTTAAATCTTTCTGAGTCATCAAATACTTTAAACTCTTATGATCAGTGCATATGTGACATTTTTCACAGAATAAATAGTGATGCCAAATCTTCAATGCGAATACAATCGCATCCAACTTAAGATCATGCGTTGGATAATTCTTTTCATGCGGTTTTAACTGTCTCGAAGCATAAGCGATGACTTTTCCTTCTTGCATCAGGACACAGCCCAAACCATTTAACGATGCATCACTATAGACTATAAACTATTTGCCCGATTCAGGTTGAACTAACATCGGTGCTTCTATCAACAACACTTTCAACTGCTCAAAACTCTGATGACACCTTTCTGACCACTCAAATTTAACATCTTTCTGTAACAACTTTGTCAATGGATTCGCAATCATCGAGAAGCCTTTCACAAATCGGCTATAACATCCCGCTAGTCCTAGAAAACTATGGACTTCAGACATATTTCTCGGAGGCTTCCAATCTAAAATAACAGGGATTTTATGCGGATCGACTCGTATCCCAAAGCAGATATAATATGCCCCAGAAAACTGACCTCAGGCAACCAAAATTCACACTTGCTAAACTTTGCATACAACTGCTTCTCACACAGAGTTTGTAGCACGATTCTCAAATGTTCGACATGCTGCGTCTCATCACATGAATAGATCAAAATATCATCAATGAACACCACCACGAAGCGATCCAAATAGGGTCTGAATATCCGATTCATCAAGTCCATAAATACTGCAAGGGCATTTGTTAGTCCAAAAGGCATCACTAAGAATTCATAATGTCCATACCTCGTTCTGAATGCAGTTTTTGGCACATCGAATTCTTTAACTCTCAACTGATAGTAGCTCGATCTCAAATCTATCTTACAAAATACTGTAGCTCGTCTCAACTGATCAAACAAATCATCGATCTGAGGTAACGGATATTTGTTCTTTATCTTCACTTTGTTCAATTATCGATAATCAATACACATTCTCATAGTTCCATCTTTCTTTTTTACAAATAATACAGGAGCTCCTCAGGGTGAAGAACTCGGTCGTGTAAATCCTCTGTCAATCAATTCTTGCATTTGAGATTTTAACTCTTTCAATTCAATTGGGGCCATTCTGTATGGAGCTATAGAAATAAGAGCAGTTTCTGGCACTAACTCAATACCAAGCTCAACTTCTCTAATCGGAGGTAACCCTGGTAACTCTTCTGGAAACACATCTGGAAACTCACATATCACAGGCACAGATTCAATTTTCTTTTCCAACACCTTTGTATCAATCACGTATGCCAAAAAAGCTTCACAACCTTTTCTCACATAGTTCATAACTTTCATCACAGGTACAATAGTTGGTAATCCTTTCATATCACTAGACTCAATTCAAACTATCTCACCATTCTGTGTCTTCAATTCAACATTCTTTTTCTTACAATTCACGATGGCATTATGCAAAGTAAGCCAATCCATACCCAGAATTATGTCAAATTCATCAAATGGTAACAACATCAAATTGACCGGGAAACATAAATCACGAAACATCAACAGACAATTTTTGCACATCTTATCCACCAGAACACATTTCCCTAAGGGGTTCGATACTCTAATCATAAATTTAGTAGACTCAATAGGTAGAGTCTTATTCGATACTAAATTCATACACACATAGGAATGAGTTGATCCAGGATCTATCAATGCAATGACATCAGTATCAAATAAAGTGAAAGTACTAGTGATCTCGTTTGGAGATGATGCTTCCTCTTGTGTACGTATAGCATAGACTCGGGCAGCTGCTCTCGCTTTTGACCTTACAGTTGTATCAGTCGTTCCTCTCTGACTTTCATTCACATTTTGATGCTCCTAGGTGGTCTACCTCTAGCCGTCACATTACTTGGTCTTTCGTTCTGAACATTTTCTTCTTCGACCATCTTTGGGTAATCTCAGATAAAATGATCTTGGGATCCACACTTATAGCATGTTCTATTGTTCTACTTGCCCCAGCACTCTCTCACATGTCGTCTCCCACATTATCTACATTCGGGTCTATTACTCTTAACACTGCCAACACTTGTTTCATTTGGAGCTTAAATTCGTAAACCAGTACTCTGTCTCGAACGATCTTTATTTGGATGTCCAAACGAGGCATTTGAACGATTGCTTGCATCTTTATATCTCTTTGCTGAAGATTGAGAGAACTTATTCATCGATCTGTTTCTTTCATCACGAGCCTCAGAATCAGCTTCCTTCTTTTCTTTACCGAGCTCCTCAGCTTTGCATGCTCTTTTGACTAATACAACAAATTCATTTATATCCAGTATTCCAACCAACAACTTAATGTCTTCATTCAATCCCTCTATAAAATGTTTACACGTAGTAGCACACATTCCCTTGCATATTGACTCAATCTTACAAATTCCCGCTCGTACTCAGTAACAGACAAACGTCCTTGTTTTAGCTTTAAAAACTCCTTATGCTTCTGATTAATAAAGCGTTGACTGATATACTTCTTTCTAAACTCAGATTGAAAGAATTCCCAAGTTATTCTCTCCCTCGAAACTACAGATATCAACGTTTTCCACCAATTGTAAGCCGTGTCTCTCAACAAGGAAACTGTACACTTAATGCACTCTTCATGGTTCAATGACATCTCATCAATACTCTGATTGTATTTTCAAGCCAAAACTTGGCTCGCTCAACATCGTCATCAGCTGCATCCCTAAACTCTTCGGCCCCATACTTGCGAATCTTATCTACAGGTGGTTTATTCAACCTGTTCGGATCTACAACTTGTGGCACAACAAGTACTTGCGGGGGTGGAGGTTGTGGAGCAGTCAGATTTGTTCTAACAAATTTCGAAAACCATTCACTCATCATATGGAAGAAGGCTTGCTTAGCCTCACCCCCCTTACCACTATCATTCGACCTAGATGTGACCGACGCTGTCTCTTGAGCGAGAGCAAGCGCATTACTCTCTACATCGTCAGCAACTACTCGATCGGGATCCATTACTATATTAAAACACATTTCAACTGTCAGATTTCATCACACTATCGTAATTTCACAATATGGCATGTATAGCTAGACTCACACATGCTACGTTTGTCCGAGAATCGGCTAAACCATAGCTCTGATACCAATAAAATTGTAACACCCCTAACCCAAGATCATCATCGGAATAGGGTTTAGAGGCATTACCGAACAATATGATTATATTACAATGCATTCATATACAATCATAATGTCCCTTAAATGAGTCATCGAGACTCTAAACATGCTTATAAACCGAGTAGGGACTAAACCGGAACATGTATAAAATTTCACAAAAATTTGAAACTTTTCTAAAATACAGGGGAGACACGCCCGTGGGGGTAGGCCATGCCTCTCCCATGCTACATGACACACCCGTGTGACCTCCCTGTGGTTTCTTACTACCAAAATCAACACGGTTAACAAGCACGCCCATATGCTAAGGCCGTGTCCTATAAGGCTATATACTGCCATTTCTCGCACGACCTATAGGTACGCTCGTGCCATGGCCATGTGCAATTTATGCCACATTCTGCTAATTTACCCACGGTCTGAGGCACACATGTGTGCTCAACCGTGTGACATTATAGGCCACTTTGCAAAGTCAAAATGCCACCCATAAGGGTCCAACCTACAAACCATACAACCTAAACATTTCATGCTCATATTATCACCATAAACATACCAATATTGTCATTCCACTCATACATCCAATTTCAACTCTATTTATACTAAATTCAATACCAATACTTATTCTATCACAAGCATAATTCATTCCGAATTTCACTAACCCCTATTAGCCTTTATCAACACAAAGTTACCACTTGATAGCAATTTATCAATCCACTAATCATGCCAAAAGATGCATCACACATACCACTTTCATTCATGCCAAACCTATCACATATCTAGCCACATCTCATGGCTAATTACAATCTCAAACATAATTCAATTAACTAGCCTATACATGCATATTCCAGCTTTATACATCATTCCAAAAGTACCAAAATAGAATACCAATAGTGTGATTTAGAAGCTGACGATCCCAGATCCAAGCTAGCTTTATTGACACTGCAAGGCAGAGAAACAAATCACGCAGTAAGCATTCCAAAGCTTAGTAAGTTCGATATCCAATACAATTATCATATCAAATTGAATCGATGCAAAAATAAACAATCACTTAGTTCTATTATCTCATATTCATGCCTTATCATCCATAGCCACAATGCTCATTTCCTCAATAAAAGCTTAATTTCACTCATCAACCACAAAGGTTCAATACGTACCTTAACCACACAAAGCTATTAAATCTCCAAGCTATTCAATGCTCAACATTATTTACCGTTCATACTTTAATTTAATCATACACTCAGTGCCATGTACTTATCCGACTCATAACTATTATCGCACACTTAGTGCCTATTCTTTTTAACCAACTCATCTCGGTATCGCACACACGATGCCACAACAATAATCCAAAGCTTTCATAAGATCACACGCACAGTGCCACAGCAATAATCCAAAGCTTTCATAATATCGCATACACAATGCCATAGCAATAAACCGAAGCTTTCATCACATCGCATACACATTGCCATTCATTTCTATCTCGATTTCACATTCGCACACTTAGTGCCATCAAATTAAAATCATGCATATAGTAACTCATTTTCATATACATATTCATTTCATATCGATAAAATGTATCTCAAATACATGTATTATATCCGAACTTACCTCGGACGTCAAACTATCGATACAGTCGATTAATCGAGCACTTTATCTTTGCCTCGATCTTGATTCGAACCTCTCCTCTCTTGGTCTATACACATTCAAATTCAATCCATTCAATCATCAATTCATTCATTGTAATCCAAACACACATATTTAGGGCATTTTACAAAATATCCCTCACACTTTCACATTTCGATACTTTAGTCCTTATCTCACAAAATCATCAAATACTCAAAATTTCAATATACATATGCTTAGCCGAATTCTCCCCATGCTTATACAAGCCCTCACATTTCAATTATTTCATATTTTAGTCCTCCAATTTCTTATTTTCACAATTTAGCTCAAATTACTCAATTTCACCAAAATTTCCAATACAAGCTATGTTCATCTAACTCATATCTTTCATTTAACACAAAAAATCATCACAAAGCTCAATATTGCATCAATGGCATCTCACACAAACATCATTAATACTCAAAATTCAAGTATGGGTTTTCTAGAGCACAGAGCAACGATTACGAAAACCTAAAAATTATCAAAAATCAAAACGAAACACATACCCGATTGAGATATGAATGTGCCAAAATTAAAGGAGCTTCAAACCTCATTTTTCTTTCTCAAATTTGGTGGATGATGAACACTATAGCCACCAATTTCTTGTTTGTATAATTTCATTACACATTAATACACCATTTACCATTTTGCCTTTTTTATTATTTCATTTAAAATCCACCCACTAAAACCCATTTTTGTCCATCCATTTTGTATGTGGAATAATAACAACATAAGGACTCATCTTTTTAAAAACCATGCCAATTAAGCACTTTAACAAATAGCATGCGATTAAGTCTTTTTCATAATTCGACACTAAAAATAATTAAATCATTACACAGAATTTTCACACAGACCATGTCACATACCATCCACACAGAAAATAATATTAAATTGTTATTTTGACCTCAAATTTGTGGTCTCAAAACCACTATTCCTACTAGGATCTAAATCGGGCTGTTATAGGTTCTTACTTTATGAAAAAATGGCTTAAGTTATTGCTTGAAAAATATGATATGAAGCACAAGTTTGCTACTGCCTATCACCCCAGTCAAATGGGAAATTTGAAAGAGTGAACCACGAAATCAAAGGTATCCTTGAAAAGGTAGTATGCCCAAGCAAAAGAAATTGGTCTCAAAGGCTTGATGATGCATTTATGGGCCTATCAAACAGCATTTAAGACACCGTTAGGAATGACTCCTTATCTATTAGTCTTTGGAAAGGCATGTCATTTGCCAATAAAGTTGGAGAATAAAGCTCACTGGGCTTTGAAGTAGTTAAACTTTGATCTTAAGCAAGCCGGTGGGAGAAGGATGTTACAACTTGATGAGTTGGAAGAGTTGAGGTTGTTTTCCTATGAGAATGCCAAAATGTGTAAGGAAAGATCAAAGAGATGGCATGATAGTCATACAGAGTTTAAAGAAGGTCACAAGGTTTTGTTGTTTAGTTCAAGGTTGAAGTTATTTTCTGGGAAGCTTAAATCCCGATGAAAAGGACCTTATACCATCTACTGAGTTTATCCTTATGGAGCTATTGAATTATACAAAAATTACAGAGGTACGTTTAAAGTTAATAGTTAACGTCTCAAACACTATTAGGATGGTGAAGTTGAACGAGTTGAATATTCGTTCAAATTAACAGACCCTTAATTTTTCATGAACTCATTTTGTAAATAAATAAATAATTAGAACTTATTTTCTTAACTTATTACATTTAATTAATTTTATCTAAGGAGATTGGAACTTAAGCAGGACCGCTGTGACCCCTCCAACCTTTCCTAGGAATTAATTTAATATAATTTATTAAGAAGAGATTTTGTAATTAAGATTTAAAATTTTTAAGTTTCATTTGTTCTGTTTAAATTTTAAATTTTTATGTTAATAAAGGGGGTCAAATTTGGCCTAAGTACTAATCAGTTTTTTTAGTAAGATATAGTCTGAGTTTGAGCCCCAAGATTGTAAAAATGAGGGAAAAACCCATGCCTTGCCGTCACACCCATTCCTTGCCGCCTAAGTAACCCTAATGTAGCTAAAGTTTTGCTACATCTTGCCCTAATTTTTCCCTATATAAACCCCTCTCCATTCTACTAATTTTCATATCCCTCAAAGCAATTTGCTTACACTTTAAAAATCCATAAATCTCCCTTTTGTGCCGTCAAACTCAAATCCCAAAAGAAACCCTAGTTCTTTTCCCTTTCTGCAAAAATTCCCTATTGCCACCGAAAAAGATTACTGAAGCACTGCAGTTACTGTTGCACACCGTTGTCGCCGTCGCATCCCGTCATTGTTGTCGCACGTCGTCTTCACTCTCACACCATCCTTGCTGTCACAAGATTTTTTCCAGAGCAAGTTCTACTCACTTTATCGATTTTCTTTTCTCTCTTGTGCAAAAACTTTGCTGAATTTTCAGGAAAAGATACCATGTCTCGCAAAAGAACCAAATCTTCAAAGACTACTCCTGAAAACCCAATGTTGATTGATGAAAAAGTGAAAGAGAGATTTGATTCAATCTTCTAGCATCAACCTCTGATGCCAGAAAAAGGTTTTGACTTGAAGAGTAATGATTTGATGGTTGTTCCTATACCGATTAGAAAGAAAATCAATGCTCTCAGGTCGAAACAATTTTGTGATGCTCGTTCACTTCCCGATGATGACTTAGTTTGAGAATTCTATGCTAGTTTGACAACGCAAGATGCTACTGAAGTCATTGTTCGAAAGAAAAAAAGGTACCTCTTACTTCTAAGTCCAACAATGATTTGTTTAATTTACCTGATGTTGAAGAAGATGAGTACTACCCTATGATGAACAATATCAATTGGTATTTTCTTTAACAAGTGCTTAATGTTGTGACAGATGTGGGATCCCAATGAATTATAAGAAAGTATGAAAGCCATTCTTGTCGAAGAGAATACTTAAAACTAGTAGCAAATGTATGATTTTATTTCGTTGGCTAGAGTTTTATGTCTATCTCACATAATTCCACCATCTCGATGGACCGAATTCTTCTGTTATATGCAATTTTGACAAAAGTCCATTAATTTTGGGAAAGTTATCCTCAAGGAGATTCACGATTGTGCTAAAAACAAGGCAGGAAGTGCTTATTTCCCATCATTAATCACTTCACTTTGCTTAAAGGCCCGTGTTACAACACAAGCAAATCTGAAAGGGTGATATGTTCAAGGATGCATTACAAATTATGATATTGAAATATTAGTAGAGAGGGTGCATGAGCTAAATCAAGGTGAGCAAGAAGAGCCAACTGAGCCAGATATCGATGAGTCAACAGATGGGCTGAAGCGAAGCTAATTCGATTCTGAGACATTGAAGGGGAAGAATCTGATAAAGAACCGAACATTACTAAACCAAGGGTTGAGCCAGAAGAAGAACCAGTCAAGGTAAGTGTTGAACCTGAATATACAACTCCCATGCCGACTTTTGCAATTACTTCAAGGAAATTGGAGTTTTCAATTTTGATGGACATGTGCAAGTTCATGCACAATCAACAACAAACTTACTTGAAATATGCAAAAAATAGAGATGAATCAATTCGAAATACTTTTAAGAATATCTCTAATACTTTTGTTCCTGAGTTCCCAGATGCTATCTTTGAGACATGGACGGAAGATACTAACTATGCAAGCGGAGATGGAGCTAACGAAGACAAGAGCAATGAGTCTGAAAAATAAAAGGATAGATTCTTGTCTTGTTATTTATTTAATTATTTTTAGGTCCTTAGGAATTTATTTCTTTCGTAATTAGGATTTAATTTCTTCAGAATAAAACATAGCAAGCATGAACAAACTTAACACTTCTTTAGAAAGAATAAGACTAAGTGATGTGGTAATGGGAATGAACATGTCTAGGGTTAGGTTATTAGGGAAGACTTGGTATTTAAGCAGTCTTAATGACTCACCTCTCTTTCTTTATAACCCTACCTGGTGTTCAGTTTTCATTCATTACTTTGTTCTTGCAATGAGGATATTGCTTCTTTTTAAAGGGGGTAAGGAAAATAAGTTGCTCAAACTTTAAAATTTTTCAAGTATGTTTCAATAATTTCTTTCATAAGTATTTTTTAATAAATTAATGTTTAGAGATATTTTTTGTTACTGAGATAGTTTGTATGCAAGTATGAGTGATGATTTTATCTAATTGAAAGTATGTTATCATGAAGAATGGAATGCTTGTATGATCTTAACCTTAGTAATGTTTGCTATGAAAACTTAGTTTCTTTTGAGATTAGACCTGCATGGAGGTTTATATCTTTAGAATTGACTTAGTAACTTTCTTGAGGCGAAATCCTAGGGGACATAAAAATCTAAAATGATATAGGCACTATTTCTTTGGACTGTTTGAGTCTTTTCAAGCCAACCTTATGATATTAGACCCTTGAAACTGTAAATTTGAGCTTAAAGGCCTGTTTTTTGCAATGAACCTACATTATAAGCCAATTATCGTCTTTTTAAAGTTATCCTAATTTTGTGCACCTATCTTAACTAAAGTTGTCTTGGGAATCAACATTTGAGGAAATTTTCATAAAGATGTATGTGCTCATGCTTAAAAAGAAAAAGAGCGAAGAAAAGTTTGCTTAGTCTCCAAAAAAGGAAAAATGTATGAGCTTGAGTTCAAAATAAGTTTGGGGGTGTTCCAAAGGTTCACTTAAAGAAAAATGTTGTATTATGAGAAAACCAAGACAAAGTTAAAGGTTAAGAATTTTTTTAAAACCAAAATGTCCCATCTCTTAAGATCCTTACCTTTAACCGAGCCCCATTACAACCTTATAAAAGACCTATTGATATGATTATGTCACTTACATTAGTGGAGAGGAAGTCCTGAGTTCAACATATGAAGATCATAAATAAGCCTTGTGATTGTTTGCTTGATTGATAGAAAATTATGTTGAATGAAGAATGTTATCTATGGTTGTGACATACATGCAAACTATGATTCATGTTGGCATATTTTGAAGCTTAGTATTATCTTAAGAAATGTTTGCATATGAATTACTTGTTAATAAAGAAGATCGATAAGCATGAAGTTATTAATGCATGATTATGGGACAAAGATTGATGTTGCTTACACAATTAGCAATTCTGCCTTAGCGAGACCTTTTGTTGTACAAAAACATTACTCGGGACGAGCAATGATTTAAGTTTGGGGGTGTGTAAACGAAAAATATATAGGATTTTTCTATGTAATTTATCACCTTTTTACTTAAATTCGTTGTTAAAACTAAGTAATTGTTTAATAAATTAATGAAATATGTGAAAATATGAAATTAGGACATAGAAATTATTAAAATGTGATTTTTGCTTTATTATATAGTTTTCATGCAATAAATGGCTTATTTTATATTAATTTGAATAAATTATGTTTTTAAGACATAAAGTGGGCCATGCATGATTACATTAAATAATAAAATATAAAATTATATTTAATAATTCATTTTAAAATATTTCATTAATTATTTGGATTTTAATTAATTAATTAAAATGGATAAATTTTATTCTTTGGTCCTCTAACTTGTTGATTTATTCTAGACAGGTCTGATAGCTTTCCTGAATTACAAAACCATCCAAATTGGAGACCAAGTCAACCCAATATTCGGCTACACATGGCCATTCATTTAAACCATTCTTTGGTTTAATTACACTAGGTCCTTGCAGTGTTGAAGAAATTAGAGATTTTCCCGAAGATTTATGATTGACCGAGTCTCATTCTGAGTTGTGTGGCATCCAAAATTGCTTAAAAATCAAGATAAAATCAAGGTGGAAGCCACTAAGCATGGCTGGCCACAATTTGAGAAGATTTGAAGAGGTTAACATCCACTATTTTTAGCAAACTATCTCCCTCTCCTCACCTATAAATAAGACCTTATCATTCCCTCATTCATCATCCCTCAAGCATCCCTCAATCATTCCACATTCACTCTCATCATTCATCATTCTCTCTTCTCCCCAAATTCTCTTAGCCTTTTCCATTCCCAGGCCTAGCATAATCTCTTCATAGAGATTTTAGCAATTAAGCCTTTTAAAGAACCCTTGGTCGGCATCTTGGAGAGCCATCGGCAAATAAGCAAAGCAAAGGAACGAAGGAGTCTCATCGGTCAAAGTTTTGGGTGATAGCCACTCTGAATTGGGTTTAATCTTCCTTTTCTTTAATTTAATCTAAAGATGTTTGATCTGTGTTCTTTGTTCTTGTTTACAAAAATGTGAGCTTAATTTTATTTAAGCTAAGATGATTGCTTTGATTAAATATTTTTATTTGATTCATGCTTATAATGTTTGTGCCTCAATCGATCATGTTTCCAATTAAAATCAAGTCTATATTTCGTTCTTATGTGATTGAAATGCACCTAAATTAGCTTAGTGATCCAGACCAGATGACGGATAATGGACACATAATTGAAATGTGCATGTTCAATTTAGATCCTGACCTGAATAAATTGTAGGTTGCATAACAACTCTGACCAAGCTCTGTTATCTGCATAGTTTTTAGATTGTGTGATTAAACTATTTCAAACCTAACATGTCCCTGTTACCTGACACGAATGCTAAGAAACCCTTAGTAAATAAGGATCAGTAAAATGTGTATTTACTAAGTAAAGGATTCCAAAAGGACATAATATGGTTTCCAAACTCATGAAAGATCGAGTTGCCATGGAATGTTTTTCTGAATGTTATTAAGCATGTTGATAATAAATTGAGTTTAATTAAAGAAATTGTCCTAGTTTATTTATTTTATAATTGTTGCAAATTGTGTTTAATTTTACTAAAATTTATTTCATTCATAGAGTTTGCATACTTAGGATAATTTGCATTAGGGTTCATTGCATATAGTTTAATATATTTTACTCACCACTTCTCAACTATATTGTGTTTTTATTTACCAAATTGTTAACATAATTTTACAAATTAAGTGACTTAGCGCAAATACAATCCTTGTGGAGATGATAACTCGATACTTACTTATTACTTGATAATGACAGTGTACACTTTCACAAACCTAAACGTTACATATTCTCATTCTCAATGACCGTAATACCTCCTTTCTTTGGCATGCACTGGACTGGACTTACCCACGAACTGTTTAAGATGGGGTAAATTATACCTGCATCTAACCACTTAATGACTTTTTTCTTTACCATGACCTTCATGATGGGGTTAAGCTTTACTTTCCATCAATCGTCCCTTCCTCGCCATCTTCTAGGATGATTTTGTGCATGCATACAAATGAACTGATGCCATGAATACCGGCTATGGTCCATCCAATAGCAATCTTGAATTGTTTCAACACTAGGATGAGTTTCTCTTCTTGCTCTTCGGTCAATTCTGTTGAAGCAATCACAGGCAAAGTATAAGCATTTCCTAAACAAACATATTTTAATGTGAAGGAAGTACCTTCAGTTTTAGTTTAGATGGCTCTTCAATTCACCTTTTTGGCTGGGCACAATCTCTACTTTCTAACTCTAAAGACTTAAAGTGGGATTGCGGTTTAAATCCCCTTTGATTAGCTTCTAACAAAGCCAAGTATTATCCCCCTCTTCATCACTTGAAGGGTCTAATGTCAAAATTTGCTCCAGTGGGTCCTCAATATAGTTGAGTTCCTTTTCCATGATTAGTTCCTCTAAATCGAGCACTACAGAATAATCATCAAATGTGTCAAGAAATCACATAGACTTAAAAACATTAAATGTTACCTGATTGTCCTTCCAGTTGCTAGGAAAGGTCTTCCTAGGATGATTGGCACCTCTTTATCTACTTCAAAGTCTAGAATAACAAAGCCAGCAGAAAAATAAATTTACCTACACGTACTAATACATCCTCGAGTTTTCCTTCTGGATGTGCTAAAGATCGATCTGCTAAATGAAGTGTAACTGTAGTAGGTCTAACTTCACCTATCCTTAACTTTTTGAATATAGACATAGGCATCAAGTTGATGCTCTCAACCAAATCGTATAATACCTTACCATAATAAGTTGCTCCAATGTTGCAGGGTTTGGTAAAACATCCAGGATCTTTCAACTTTGAGGGTAGTTTGTCTGGAAGATACGCACTGTATTCCTTCGTTAAGGCTACCGTCTCAAATTCTCCAAGTCTCTATTTCTTGGATAGGATATCCTTCATGAATTTGACGTAATTTGGCATTTGTTCAAGTGCTTCTACCAATGAAATGTTGATATAAAGTTACTTGAGTACGTCTAGAAACTTCTTGTAACACCCCTTACCCGTGTCTGACGTCGGGACAGGATACGAGGCGTTACCAGACTTAACTTGCTTGAACATACATTATCAGGCTATAAAATTTCATTTCATACTTAAAACTTTTCATTCATATTCACAACATCCTTATTATTGGCCTACCAGGCCCTAAACATACATACGGAAGGGATCAAGAATAAAACGAAAACTTTTACGCACTTCAAAATTTTTTGCCTAAACAAGGGCCACACGCCCGTGTGGGCAGGCCGTGTGGTCACACACGCCCATGTTCCTAGCCCGTGTGGAATTCATTTCTCATTTCAAACCTACAGGGGTTTTGACACAGCCAGACACACGCCCGTGTCTATAACCTGTGTCCCTTACACGGCCTAGACACGCTTGTGTCCTCACCCGTGTGTGAAAACCTTAGCATTCTATTTATGACGCTAGCAAACTCTTAAGGGCACACGGCCTAGGCACATGCTCGTGTGCTGGCCTGTGTTGCAAATTGATTTCTCACAAATTTTATGCAGGGGACACACGGCCTATCAACACACCCATAGGGGTTGACCGTGTGTCACACACAGCCTAGACACACGCCCGTGTGTCTACCCATGTGGACAATTAGAAGGCTATTTTCTAAGCCAATTGCCACCCTAAAACATAAACAAAAAGAACCACTAATCATCATTCATACACTTCACATTTTACTTCATCATTTGTGTAACATCCTGAATTAATTGGCCTATGCGTTTAATGTGTTGTTATGAGTAATGCATTAATTAGAGTGTTAGGGGTCCAAATTGGGCTCGAGGTTGGGCTAAGGCCTTAGCAGAATTAGTTAATGGACACTTTAGGGGAAAGCCAGTTCAGTTAGGACTTTAAACATGTTATCAGCGTTTAAATTACCAAAATAGGCTTGTGGCCCAAGGTTAAGTGGCACTACATGGAACCATGGGGTGGCGTCATTAGTAGATGAAGAGGACCCAAGTTTGAGTCACTTGAAGCTTAATTATTTTAATACAATTTTAGCTAATTTTTGGCTTTTAAATGGATAGAGAGGGACGGCATAGGGGCTTGAAAATAGGAGGATAATAAGATGTGGATAATGTTCTGATAAAGGGAGGAAGAGGTGGTGCTATCTAGGCCTCTTTTGAAGGAGTGATCGGATAAAAATAAGGGAGGAAGTTTAGGAGTTATCTGCTAAGTACAGTGGTGGCCAAATTTCCAACTCTAGTGGGGGTGCCGAAATTCTCTTTAAATATAGGGGATATCTCTTCAATTCGGTATTTGGTCCCTATTTTCTTTTTCCATTCTCTCATCCTCACTTTTATGCAAAAGTCAAAAGTCCATTATTCTGTTCTCTTTTTTTTTCTTTTTTTTCTTTCAAAAGCCGAAACCTCCCAATTGTTCTCAACATCTTTTCTTTCAAAAGCCGAAACTCTAAATTCTCTTCTCATCCCCATAGCAAATACTTCCTATTCCCTTTTGCCGATTTCTTCACTAAAGACGAATCTACATAGACTTCTTCCTATCATCTTTTCTTCTAATCTTCTCAAAAGTCAGAATCTCTAAGGGGTAGTCGAATTCTTTGTGTTAATGTGAGTGTCGATTTTCCTATCTCTTCACTTTCTCTTTCTATTTTTAGAAGACAAAACCAAAAAGTTAATGGTTTAATGGTTTTGTATAATTTCATGTTGGGCATTTAGGTAGATCGCCTAGATTTAAAAGCTGAAAACGCTAGTCTTGGAGTCTCAATCTCTTTTCGAAAATTCAAGGTAAGGGTTCAATTCTTCCTATGTTGTTTAATCGGGTTCTTTTTCATTATTCATGCCTTATCCTAATGTTGCGTTAAGCAATCATCATAGTATCTTCTGACCAAATATCACTAATAGACTCGAATGTCAGCAAATCAAAGGAAGGTGTTGGATCTGTAGTTTCAGCCCCAAAGTTCAAGAAACGTGCGGTGTCAGTAGTTCGGGATTGGCCACCGAGTTGTAGACCAGCTTCAGAGCAAAACCTTAGGTAGTTAGCAGTCATATCGACTTCTGATAGTGTCGACATAGAAATCCTGTCCTATTAGTAATCAGGTGTGTAGATCTCTATCACACTAGTTAAACTGTACTATGTATATGTTATTGGCTAAAAGCCAGAAATTTAGGTTGTATGAACAGTCGTAATACCCAAAAAGGGTAGGCAAGGGATGCCAGGTTTGTAATCATAGAAACTTCTCTATGTGTATCGAAGTATGTGAAAGTATGTGACCTATTTAGATAGTTTAATGTTCTAATTCTTGCATGTATGTATGCATGGGATGGGATTGATATGATGAAGGGGAGCAGGTCGCGAGGCGATCGGTGGCTTTACCACATAGGTCACATAGTGATCGGTCTTTATGATAGACAGCACAGTTGTCGATATGGTGTGTAGCGGATGGAGGGTTGATTGTAGAAATCCCCACGGTGTGATGGTTGGTACGGGGGTGTGTAGAGGATGGACTTTTAGGTTTGGGATGGGCCATGTTGCATATAATATATATTCTGTGCCATTGTAAATGGGCCTAGGCCCATAATGTGTTTGTGGGCCCAAGGCATTTATGTGTTTTCGAGATGTGCACATTGAGTCTTGGTGACTCACCCTTTAATTTTTTTCCCAAATTTCCAGATGAGCAGTAGATCGTGGACATGGGAGCCGAGGCAGACTCTAGGGGCCATCAAGTGTTTTTTTATCTTTATAGACTATATTCTGTTTTTTTCTTTAAGTTTAAATTTGGGATTATTTTTGTAATAAGGCCCCCATAACTTAGGTTATAGTTTTACATTTTTTTTCCTTTATTTATTCTATATGTCTTACAAACCTATATTTCCAAAGTCTTAATTATAAAGTGAAACCAAATGGGTTTACCAAATGTGTCCAACGTAAATGTTAAAGTTCCTTCAAACTATTACAATTAATGATAAATTGGTTAAAATAAACTGAGATTCTTCAAAACCCTTCAAGCAAAGTTTTCAACATTCAACCCGTAGCTTACCAGATCCGGTCATGACGTATGGGCCGGGTTTGGGGTGTTACATTTTGGTATCAGAGCCAGATCAAAACTCGAGCTGTGAAATGGGTCCAGTAGTGATTTATAAAAGTGATGTAAGTTAAGAAAAGTTCAGTTGAGATATGGCCTTCGAGTCTACAGGCACCCGATCCATGCAGGTAAGTATTCTAAACTCACTATGTGATGTGCATGTTGGGCTTGATGGGCTTTATGGGACGTAGACAAGTATACTAGAATTTTAGGAACCTTAGGCCTAGTTTTGAACAACTCTTAATCTCATAAGACTTAATCTCTAATTAAACATGTCTGTGAACAAGTCACAGGGTTAGGCTGTGGTAACAGGCATACGCATGTCTAGGATTGGATCCAGGAAGAGCTTGGTATTTAAGCGGCCCTAAGGGTCACCTCCTCTTTTCTAGAATCTTACTTGGTGCGTAGTGTTTGTTCACTCTAACCGAGAGGGCTTGTTGACGGACCAAAACTTATAACTAAAACCCGAAAGGGACCAACCACCCTATTTTTGTAAAAATTACTTATGTCCCCAGTTTTGTAAAATTTCTGAAATCCCCTTGATTTGTGAAAACTTCCCAAAATACATTGGATTTGTAAAATCACCAAACTACCCCGTTGATAAAATTACTGAAATACCCCCAGATTGTAAATTTACCAAAATACCCCTATTTTGTAAAATCACCAAGAAACTTTATTTTGGAAAATTACAAAATTACCCCTGTAGGATAAAATTATGAAAATACCCCTGGGTCATGAAATGACATAAATACCATTACGTGATGAATGTGAGTTCATGAATGCTACTTGTATGTTGATGTGTGATGGTGGAATGTATGTGGATTCTAGAGCTAAGAAATATAGGCCTGAGAACTGAACCTTGCAGATAGAGTTCGAATTTGAAAGAACTACTGTTAAAACTACTTTCCACAAGATTGTTCGTTATTAACCAGTGGAAGAGATTAATAATTCATAAAATTCCTAATCAGATAAATGTGAATGGGTAGAATAGGCACTAGAGGATGTGGTGTGCGTGGCTGAGGTAGAGGCAGGATTGCTGTGTCAGAACCGGTAGGGTCCGGTCATGAGTCGGGGAATGAGGTACCAGTGCCACCAACTGTGGAGGCAAAATTCCAGGATCAGACGGCTAGAGAAGATGTGGTATCTCAGGCGATGTTTAGGGTTTTAGAGAGGGTTACTGGGGCAGGCATGGGCACAGGAGCCCGAAAATCTATGCTGGAGCGACTTAGAGCTAATGGGGCAGAAGGTTTAGGGGAATTTCTGGGATAGCCCCGAGTACAGTTGAGTATTGGTTGGAGGCGGTCGAATGTATAATGGATGGTTTAGATTTTACGAGAGAAGAGAAGTTGAAAGGAGTAGTGTCCTTTTCCGGGACGAAGCGTATCAATGGTGGCTTACGATTAAGGATGGTAACATGGCTGACCGTATCACCTGGGATTACTTCAGAGCAGCGTTCCAAAGTAAGTACATTGGAACGAGTTATGTGGATGCGCAGCGTAAAGCGTTCCTAAATCTGGTTCAGGGGAGTAGGTTGGTGGAGGCTTATTAATCGAAATTCTTGCGCTTGAGCATTATGCTTGAGGAATGGTGGCTACAGAGCATGAACGGTGTGTTCGATTTGAAGATGGCCTGAAGGATGACCTACGTGTTTTGATATCTCCACAGCGGGAGAGGGAATTTGCTGTACTTGTGGAGAAAGCTAAAATAGCTAAGGAGGTGAGACAGACGAAAAAACCGAACCGAGATAGAGAGAGGGGTGAAGGTAAGAGAAATTTTGGATCATCAGAGACAACTGGGAGTACTCAGAAAAGACCTAGATCGGATGGACCGAGACGGGCTGAGAGACCTACTGCTGCTAACCAAACACGGAAGTGTACTCGATGTGGCAAATTCCATGTAGGTCAGTGTTGGGCAGGCAGTGGAAAGTGCTTTAGGTGTGGGTCTTTGGACCATCAGATTAAAGACTGTCCACAGCCACAAAGCGATGTAGGACCCACATGGTAGGACAATGCTTAACGGTGCAGAGGAGGTCAGCAGCCGCAGAGGGGTCGTAGTCCAGCTAGAGGTGGTAACGATTTCGGTCGGGGCCGTGAAGCACCAAGACGAGGGACAGGAAATGCTGAGGTGAGACAACCAGGGTTAGTCTATGCTGCTAGACGTCGAGAGGAGGCTGACACACCAGATGTTATAACCGGTACATTTTAATATTTGGTTTGCCTTACACTGCATTAATTGACATTGGGTCGACACATTCATATGCTGCTAGTAGTGTGTTTGGAACTTTAAGTTTAGATTTCGAGATTACCCCTAGGGCAATGACTATAATTAGCCCATTGGACAATCTGTGGTAGTAGATAAACTTTATCGGGAGGTACCCTTAGAAGTTCAGGGAATATTTTTCCTGACAGACTTGATGGAATTATCGTTCGGGGTGTTCGACTTAATATTAGGCGTGGATTGGTTGGTGAAGTACCAAGCTAAATTAGATTATGCAGCCAAACGTATGGTGTTAAGAACCCCCGAGGGGGGTGAAGTGTTGGTGATAGGAGAAAGGGGGAACTGTTTGTCGAATGTGGTGACTACCCTAAGTGCAGAAAGGATGGTGAGAAAAGGATGCGAGGCAGTTTTAATGTTTGTTTGGGCTCGGGAAGCCAAGGACCTAACTGTTGGAGACGTTAGGATGGTGAAAGAGTTTCCTGATGTTTTCCTAGAAGAGCTTTCGGGATTACCTCTGGATCATGAAGTGGAGTTTGGTATCAATCTTCTTTCGAGAACAGCACCAGTGTCTATCGCTCCATATAGGATGGCGCCAAAGGAGCTGGTAGAGTTGAAAGCACAAATACAAGAGTTGTTAGATAAAGGATTTATTTGACCAAGTGTGTCGCCTTAGGGAGCGTCGGTGTTTTTTTTTTGTTAAGAATAAGGACGGATCAATGCGTATGTGCATTAACTACCGTCAGCTGACCAAGTTGACTATCAATAACAAGTATCCATTGCCAAGGATTGATGACTTGTTCTATCAATTGGAAGGGGCATCAGTGTTCTCAAAGATAGATCTGAGGTCAGGATACCATCAGCTTAAGGTCAAGGAGGCGGATATTCATAAGACGGCATTCAGGAGTCGCTACGGTCACTACGAATTCATGGTGATGCCATTTGGATTGACCAACGCGCCAGTAGTATTTATGGATATGATGAACCGGGTGTTTCAACCCTACTTGGATCTGTTTGTCGTGGTATTTATAGATGATATCCTGGTTTACTCAAGATCGAAAGAGGAGCATGATTCACATCTGCGAGTGGTTTTGCAGATTCTGAGGGAGAAGCAATTGTATGCCAAATTCAGTAAGTGTGAATTTTGGCTAAGTGAAGTTACGTTTTTAGGCCACATTGTGTCGGCAGAGGGGATTAGGGTTGACCCTCAAAAAATTGAAGCGATATTGGATTGGAAGCTGCCTATGTCTGTGGTAGAAATTTGAAGTTTTCTTGTTCTGACGGGGTACTATCGAAGGTTTGTTGAAGGATTTTCTTTAATCGCGGCACCATTGACTAAGTTATTACGGAAAGGAGTTTTGTTTATTTGGTCTAGAAGCAGTAAGAGAGTTTCGAGAAGTTGAAAAGGATTTTGACGGAGGCTCTGGTATTGATTCAACTGGAGGCTGGAAATGAATTCGTAATTTATTGTGATGCATCACACACGGGACTAGGATGCGTGTTGATGCAAGATCAAAAGGTTATTGCGTATGCATCTCGACAGTTAAGACCGCAGAAGTAAATTATCCCACCCATGACTTCGAGTTGGCGGCGGTGGTTTTTGCTTTAAAGATTTGAAGACATTATCTGTGCGAGGAAAAATCTATTATTTATACAGATCATAAGAGCCTAAAATCCCTCTTGACCTAGAAGGAGTTGAATCTAAGGCAAAGGAGGTGGATCGAGTTGTTAAAGGATTATGATTGCTCGATTGAGTATCATCTGGGTAAAGATAATATGATGGCGAATGCCTTAAGTCGTAAAGTAATCTCTGACTTGAGGGTAATGTTTGCTCACCTTAGTTTGTACGATGATAGGAGTTTATTGGCTGAACTTCAAGTGAAACCCTCTTGGGTCAGTCAGGTTAAGGAGAAGCAACAGACCGATGAGTTGCTAAAGGAGAAGTTTCATGTAGGATCAAGTGTTGGATCGACGGACTTCAGTATGGATGAGGAAGGACTGTTATGTTTTCAAGGGAGAGTTTGCATACCAAAGGATCCAAGATTGAGGCATAGGATTTTGCAAGAAGCACATGGAAGTTCATACGCTATACACCTCAGAGGGGGTAAGATGTATCGATTTTGGGATCGATTACGGTGGTAGGGCTTGAAGCGTGAGGTAACTGAATTGGTGAGTAAGTGTTTGACCTGTCAGCAGGTAAAGGCAGAGCATCAGTTACCATAGGGGTTGTTGCAGCCAGTGAAGATTCCACAATGGAAGTGGGAAAGGATCACAATGGACTTTGTTAGTGGGCTACCCCTCACGCCTACTAAGAAAGATTCAACCTGGGTAATTGTTGATCGCTTGACGAAGTTTGCTCATTTCATACCAGTACGGTTCGATTACTCTTTGCAGAAATTGGCTAAGCTATATGTAGCAGAGGTAGTGAGATTGCATAGGGTACCAATATCAATCATATCGGACAGGGACCAGAGGTTTACGTCGCGGTTCTTGAAGGCTTTGCATCAAGCGTTAGGCACGAAGTTGGATTTCAGTGTAGCATTTCATCCTCAAACTGATTGATAGTCTGAGCGGGTGATTCAGATCTTAGAAGACATGTTGGCGGAATTTGCATACAACAACAGCTACCAGTCTAGTATTTAGATGGCGCCCTATGAAGCATTGTACGGCCGAAAGTGTCGTACTCCTACCTGTTGGACGGAATTAGGGGAAAGTTGGATTTTGGGTCCAGAGTTGGTTACTGAAATAGAGGAGATGGTTGAGTTAATTTGAGCTCGACTAAAGGAAGCGTCCGACCAACAGAAGTCCTATGCAGACTTGAATCGTAAGGACATAGAGTTTGCGGTGAGTGACAAGGTGTTCTTGAAGGTGTCGCCATGGAAGAAAGTGTTGAGGTTTGGACGGAAGGGTAAATTAAGTCCCAGATTTATCAGGCCTTATCGGGTGTTGAAATAAGTAGGGCCAGCAGCCTATCAGCTAGAGCCACCTTCTGAACTAAGCTAGATTCACAATGTATTCCACGTCTCTATGTTAAGACATTATCATTTGGATTCGTCTCATGTGGTGCCTGTGGAAGAAATCGAGGTGAGACCTGACCTATCCTTTAAAGAGGAACCGGTGGAAATCCTGGATCATGATGTCAAAGGTTACGAAGGAAGACGGTTCCGTTGGTTAAGGTTTTATGGTGAAATCACAGTTCTGAGGAGGCTACATGGGAACCAGAAGAGACGATGCGGCAGCAGTACCCCTATCTGTTTTGATTAGGTAATTTCGAGGC
The DNA here is from genome assembly GCA_025506655.1 of Gossypium rotundifolium. NCBI lineage: Eukaryota > Viridiplantae > Streptophyta > Magnoliopsida > Malvales > Malvaceae > Gossypium > Gossypium rotundifolium. The sequence goes on along the minus strand of CP106724.1, from coordinate 164,631,651 downwards.
CAAAATTTCTTTAAGGGGATAGAACTGTAACATCTTGAATTAATGGGCATATGCGTTTAATGTGTGGTTATGTGTAATGTGTTAATTAGAGTGTTAGGGGTTCAGATTGGGCTCGAGGTTGGGCTAAGGCCTTAGCAGAATTAGTTATTGGACACTCTAGTGGAAAGCTGGTTCAGTTAGGACTTTAAAAATGTTATCAGCGTTTAAAGTACCAAAATGGGCTTGTGGCCTAAGGTTAAGTGGCGCTACATAAAACCATGGGGTGGCATCATTAGCAGATGAAGAGGGCCAAAGTTCGAGTCACTTGAAGCTCAATTCTTTTAATATAATTTTAGCTAATTTCTGGCTTTTAAATGGATAGAAAGGGACGACTTAGGGGCTTGAAAATAGGAGGATAATAAGATGTGGATAATGTGCTGATAAAGGGAGGAAGAGGTGGTGCTATCTAGGCCTCTTTCGAAGGAGTGATCGGATAAAGATAAGGGAGGAAGTTTAGGAGTTATCTGCTAAGCACAGTGGTGGCCGAATTTCCAACTCTAGTGGGTGCCAAAATTCTCTTTAAATAGAGGGGGTAACTCTTTAATTCGATATTTGGTCCCTATTTTCTTTATTCATTCTCTTATCCTCACTTTTATGCAAAAGTCGAAAGTCCATTATTCTGTTCTCTTTTCTTTTTCTTTTATTTCTTTCAAAAGCCGAAACCTCTCAATTGTTCTCAACATCTTTTCTTTCAAAAGCTGAAACTCCAAACTCTCTTCTCATCCCCATAGCCAAATACTTTCTATTCCCTTTTGCTGATTTCTTCACTAAAGCTGAATCTACATAGATTTCTTCCTATCATCTTTTCTTCTGATCTTCTCAAAAGCCAGAATCTCTAAGGGGTAGTAGAATTCTTTGTGTTAAGGTGAGTGTCGGTTTTCCTATCTCTTCACTTTCTGTTTCAGTTTTTGGAAGACAAAGCCGAAAAGCTAATTGTTTAATGGTTTTTTATAATTTCATGTTGCGCATTTTGGTAGATTGCCTAGATTTAAAAGCCGAAAATGCTAGTCTCGGAGTCTCAATCTCTTTTAGGATTTCAAGGTAGGGGTTCAATTCTTTCTATGTTGTTTAATCGGGTTCTTTTTCATTATTCATGCCTTAACCTAATGTTGCGTTAAGCAATCATCATAGCATCTTCTGACCAAAGATCACTCATGGACTCGAATGTCAGTAAATCAAAGGAAGGGGTTGGATCTGTAGTTTTAGCCCCAAAGTTCAAAAAACGCGGTGTCAGTAGTTCGGGGTTGGTCCGCTGGGTTGTGGACCGACTTCAGAGGAAAACCTTAGGCAGTTAGCAGTCGTATCGACTTCTGATAGTGTCGACATAGAAATCTTGTCTGTCGTGAATCGGTGTGTAGATCTCTATCACACTAGTTAAACTGCATACTATGTATATGTTATGGGCTAAAAGCCAGAAATTGAGGCTGTATGAACAGTCGTAATACCCAAAAAGGGTAGGCAAGGGATGCCAGGTACATAATCATAGAAACTTCTCTATGTGTATCAAAGTATGTGAATGTATGTGATCTTTTCAGATAGTTTAATGTTCTGATTCTTGTATGTATGTATGCATGGGATGGGATTGATATGATGAAGGGGAGTAGGTCGCGAGGCGATCGGTGGCTTTGCCACATAGGTCATATAGTAATCAATCTTTATGACAGGCAGCGCAGCTATCGATATATACTATTAAGGTCGCATAGCGATTGGTGGATTTGCCACATAGGTCATATAATGATCGGTCTTTATGACAGATAGCACAGCTGTCAATATGGTGTGTAGCGGATGGAGGGTTGATTATAGAAATCCCCATGGTGTGATGGTTGGTACAGGGGTGTGTAGAGGATGGACTTTTAGGTTTGGGATGGGCCATGTTGCATGTAATATATATTCTGTGCCATTATGAATGGGCCTAGGCCCATAATGTGTTTGTAGGCCTCAAGGCGTTTATGTGTTTTCAGGATGTGCACACTGAGTCTTGGTGACTCACTTTTTTATTTTTTTTCCCACCTTTCCAGATGAGCAGTAGATCGTGGACATAGGAGCCAAGGTAGACTCGAGGGGACATCAAGTTTTTTTATCTTTATAGACTATATTCCGTTTTTTTCTTTAAGTTTAAATTTGGGATTATTTTTGTAATAAGGCCCCATAACTTAGGTTTCGTTTTACATTTTTTTTACTTTATTTATTTTATACGTCTTACAAACCTATATTTCCAAAGTCTTAATTATAAAGTGAAACCAAATGGGTTTTCCAAATGTGTCCAACGCAAATGTTAAAGTTCCTTCAAAATATCACAATTAATGATTAATCAGTTAAAATGAAGTGAGATTCTTCAAAACCCTTCAAGCAAAGTTTTCAACATTCAACCCGCAGCATACCAGATCCGGTCATGATGTATGGGCCGGGTTTGGGGTGTTACAATTTACATGAACTTTCACTTCATAAAACTTATCATCATTACAATATGAAACTTGACAAATATTGGCCAATTCCCAATGACCACATACAAAATGAGTGTATAACATTAGTAGCGAACACTTTGGCTTTCAAATATGACATAATACAAAATGAACAAGTTCCTATCCATGCCATACCCAAAATAAATCAACTTTACTACACCAAAAGAATGATTGATAATGTGATCCGAGCTCCGACGTTCTATAATTCTCGAGCTATCTTGGCGATACTACAAGGAAAAGCAAAAAGAAAGGGGTAAGAATATTGCTTAGTAAGTTTGCATAAACTAAAATAGCAATATAAGTACTCATAGTAAAATCCATTCATCTCATAAAATAATAACAACACAAGTTCTCAAGTACTTTGACATACTTACTTGTACTTATTCTTACCCATCACATATCACATTATGGTTTTCATAACTCGTATTTTATTCATGGCACCTGTATCACTTTAGCACATAGTTTAGCATTTATGCTATCTTGAACATAAACTTAAATTATTACCATCTTTAACTTAAATGGAACTCCTTGTCATTCTTGTATAAGTTTGCTCATTGTCATCTTTACATAGTTAGCTCTTTTCCTCGTTGAACTACTCGGAATATTGGAGGATACTCAATCTCATCATACATGTATTGCGATGGCAATGCAATATCCCAGATATCATCTTACATGGGATCATCTCTTGATGCCGATGTCATATCCCATATATGGTCTTACGTGGGATCTCTTAGCTCGATGTCGATGCCATGTCCCAGGCATGGTCTTATACGAGATCGTACATAGATGTCGATGACATGTCCCAGACATGGTCTTACATGAGATCTTCCTTTGGTGCCAAAGCCATGTCTCAGACATGGTATTATATGGGACCTTCCTTATTCGATGCTGGTGCCATGTCCCAGACATGGTCTTGTACGGGACCTACATTTGGTGTCGATGCCATGTCCCAGACATGGTCTTATACGAGACCTTTCTTATCTCATGTTGTGACATAAGTACCCTCGTTATTCCAAATTTTCAACAGAGACTTCAACTTAACATATTCCTATTATTTTGTCATTGAGGCATAACTAATCAACTTTATGGAAATAATATGCATTTCTCATACTAATAAATAATTTAAACATAAAAGCATATGTAGCCTTAATTTCACAAAAACTTACCTCAATACTCAAAATGTGTGTAGATGTTCGATTTAGTCCAACACTTTGTTCTTACGTCGATTTCAGTCCGGGCTTCGTGTTTCTTTATTATCAAGATTGGAAGTTGAAGAACCCTAGCTATGTCTCCTTGCAAATTTTGGCACTTAGAGGAAGAAGATGGACAAGATTTTGACTTATTTTTCCCTTTGTAATTCATTAATTAACCAAATAACTAAAATGCCCTTAAGGCCCTTTCTTGAGATTTTTCCTTCCCATGACCATTTTTTTTCCATTTCAACGTATAATGGTCTAATTATTTAATAAGGACCTCTAGTAATTTTTATAATTCTATTTCATTCTTAAATCTTCTAGAATCTCATATTTTCTAATCTTTGCAACTTAGTCCTAATGGACAAATTGATCAATAATAAATAAAATTTCCTCATGAAATTTTCACAGAATCATGCAAACACATAAATAGCCTCATAGAATCATAAAACACATATTTCTATTTCGAATTTGTGGTCTCGCAAGCACTATTCCAACTAGGCCCTAAAGCGGGCTGTTACAATTCTCCACCCCTTAGGGATTTTCATCCCTGAAAATCTTACAAGTAAAAAGGTTTGGATACTGATTTCTCATAGCCTCCTCGGACTCCCATGTAGCGTCTTCTACCCCATGTCTTTGCCATAGCACTTTCACAAGGGCTATACTTTTGTTTCTTAAAATCTTAGCCAGTTCTTCACCATAAGTAATGTCAGGTTGAATTTCAACCTTTATCATTGTAATCACATGCGAAGGTTCTGATTGGTAACGTCGCAACATAGACACGTGGAATACATCATAAATCTTTTCCAGTTTAGATGACAAAGCCAATCGATAGGCTACAGGCCCTATCCTTTCGGTAATCTCATATGGTCTGATAAAACGAGGACTCAATTTACCTTTTCGGCCAAACCTGAGAACTTTCTTCCATGGTGACACTTTCAAAAATACCTTATCACCAACTTGAAACTCAATCTCTTTTCGTTTCAAGTCCGAGTAGGATTTTTGCCCATCAGAAGTAGCTTTTAAATAATCACGGACTATTTTTACCTTCTCTTCACTTTCCCTAACCAGATCGAGCCCGTGAATCTAATTTTCCTTGAGTTTAGTCCAATAAAAAGGCATTTTACACTTACGCCCATACAAAGCCTCATAAGGTGCCATTTTCAAGCTTGACTGAAAACTATTATTATAAGTAAACTGTACCAACGGTAGGTACTTTTCCCAGCTACCCTGAAACTCAAGAACACAAGATCAGAGAATTTCCTCAATTATCTGTATTAACCTTTTCGATTGTCCGTCAGTTTGGGGGTGAAAAGCCGTACTAAAACTCAACTTTATGCCTAAGGCCTCTTGCAACTTCTCCAAAATCGGGATGTGAATCTCAGATCTCTATCCAATATAATTGACAAAGGCACTCCATGAAGCCTTACAATCTCAGAAACATACAAGTTTGCCAACTTATCAAGGGAATAGTCAACACGTATTGGTATGAAGTGGGTCAACTTCTACCACCACCCATACAGCATCTTTCTTGGTCGGTGTCAACGGCAAACCCGTTACAAAGTCCATAGTAACACGGTCCCATTTCCACTTAGGAACCATAATAGGTTGAAGCAAACCCGAAAGTACTTAGTGTTCAGCTTTCACTTACTGACAAATCAAGCATCTTGATACAAACTCAGAAATATCTTTCTTCATACTTAGCCACCTATACCATTTCTTCAAGTCATTATACATTTTGGTGCTGGCTGAATGTATAGATAGACATCCACTATGTGCCTTGTGCAAAACTTTTCGAATAAGCTCAACATTCCTCAGTACACAGACTCTGTCTCTGAACATCAAGCATCCATCAGAATTAATCCAAAAGTCGGGCTCAATACCCAATTCACACTAAACTCTTTTGGCTTGTAAGTCACTATCACTTTTCTGAGCTTCGCAGATCTCTTGAAGAAACATAGGTCTAGCTCTCAACTCAACTAGAATGGAACTATTGTCTGACAAAGTCACCTGTGTATTCATAGCCCTCAATGAAAATAAGGATTTTCTACTCAAAGCATCAGCGACTACATTCGCCTTTCCGGGGTGATAGTCAATTTCTAGCTCATAATCCTTTATCAACTCTAACCATCTTTGTTTCCTTAAGTTTAATTCCTTTTGAGTCATTAACTACTTTAGGCTTTTACGATTCGTAAAGATCCGACATTTTTCACCATACAAATGGTGTCTCCATATCTTCTATTCAAACACAATGGCAGCCAACTCTAAGTCTTGTGTTGTGTAATTCTTTTCATGCGACTTTAACTATCTAGAGGTGAAACACCCCAAACCTGACCCATGAGCCTTAACCGGATCTGGTATGTTCCCCGGTGTAAACTGTTTCAAATTCTTTTGTTACTTAGGAAAAACTTGTGTGTTTTGAAAGAAAGATTGTTTTGGGTTGGGCTTGAGTTGATAACAAGTTTATTTCATTATTAAAATCCTTTACTATAGGTGACAAAACGTTTAGGCTTTGTTTTAAAATAAATTTACTTAGTCTTTTAATAAATAAAAGTAAAGTAAAGTAGTTCTACTATAGCCTTGTTACATCAAATAATTCCCAAAAAAAAAATTCAAAGTACTTAATGAAATAAAATCCAAATTAAATAAATTCCTTGTTGTGCATGGCCACCTTTAAGCTCCTGCCGACCCGGTCCATTACTGATCGTTACCTGAAAAATAATCCCACAAGGGGTGAGTCAAACAGACTCAATGTGTAACCAACACTAAGTCTTAACAATTTCAGGCATTTCAAACCATACATATACATAAAGCATTTAAACAATATGATGCAACCCCAACCCAAACCTAGATCCCATTCGCTACACATCACCCGTACCAACCTGTACACCGTGGGGACTACTAAGTCAACCCTCCATCCGCTACACACCATCGAATGCAGTCGCTGCAGTCGACGTGCTCATCACCCTTATAAAATTCGTGGTCTTAGGTCACCACATTCAGATATCGTGGTCTTAGGTCACCACATTCAGATATCGTGGTCTTAGGTCACCACATTCAGTTATCGTGGTCTTAGGTCACCACATTCGGATATCGTGGTCTTAGGTCACCACATTCACTTCCCTTTTCATATAACCCATATTCCCCATATCATACATATCATGCATTAACATGCCAAATTCTTATTTCACATTCTTATAATGTCATAAGTGTGTCGTAGCAGATATTTAACATAATCCTAGTAGGAGTAGGAAACGTACCTGAGTACTTTGTACCATAACATGGTACCTTAGCCATATTCACATTCTTATACACATACTTATATTAAACATTGCCATAAAACTTATTAAGAAATAGTGTAGGGTACACACCTGATTCACTTTAACAAGTTCACTCAAATCCTGAAAAGCTTGATCTAATGCGTTAGATCTTAAATCTCTACATTTGATCAATCACTTAATACTTAGTAAAGAGCCATTCGGCCATAAAACCAAATCCTAGTAGGATTAGTACACTTGAATCCTTACCTTGCTGCCGATTGATGTCTAATCAAATGCCGAAAACTTTGTATCCTTCTTCCTTGAAATCGAAAATCACTAGATTACTTGAATAGATTAGTTTCGACTTTTAAATATTAATGAAACACATCTATTCACTCAACATGGCCTTGGCCGAATGCTATAGATACTTACCTTGTGAATTTTAAATCCCGAAACTCACGAATAACTAGGGAACACGCGGCCTATGGTGTACCTTCGGGAAAAGAATTTCTCCTTCCTTGTAGTCGACACTTAGTAAATCCCGAAAGATCTCTTCAAAGTTTCGGCAACAAGATATTAATGGGGTTAGTCCTAGATTTCGGCAAATCTTAAAAGAAAAAGGGTGAAACTCAATGAGATCTTACCCTTACTTTAGAGATCGACAATCCTTGCTTGAACCTTTAGCAATATTCGGCTATGTAGGCTAGAAGGATCTTGATTTTGGCTTTTGATTTGTATAAAGAAATTGGCTAATGATGGTAACTTGAGGAGTTTATGGATTCGATTTTAATGGAGATCACAAAAGCTATGAAGAATTCGACTAGGCTTACTTTAGTTTTCGTCTTTGGCTAACAAAAAGATGAATAAGAGATGCTCTAGGAAATTTGGCAGAGAGAAGAGTTGAAAGAAGATATGATGAATGGCATTATTTTCCTCCTTTTGCCGAAATTACTAGGCCAAGACTCCTTTACTTGGCCATCACTTCTCTTATCTTTATTAAAAATTAATGGAAATAATCACTTAATTATCTCTTATCTCTTAAACAATAATTATCCATCATTGATCCACCTATTTAGTCGAATTTTAAAGAGAATTAAACTCTTCCCCAAGTGCCTTGGTGCCGTCCAACTCCTTTGCTCCTTGCAGCAAAATAAAACTCTTTTATGTGCTTCCCACGTGACTCGAACCTAGGCACCTTCCCCCTTGATTGTGGCGTCACTTACTGGGCTTTAAGTGGTGCCTCCTAGCCACTTCTCCAAGCTCGTTCTTGTGTCAAATTTTCTCTACTAATTTTCTTAAGGCCACCTTGTTTTAGTTTCCACTTTTAAACCTAACATTTCTAAAACATTTCCTTACATTTCCAAGTTTCCAAAAATGTTCACTTCCCTCTTTTAAACTTAACATTTCCAATTTTCCAAAAATGTTCACTTTCCTCTTTTAATCTTAACATTTCCAAGTTTCCAAAAATGTTCACTTTCCTCTTTTAAACTTAACATTTCCAAGTTTCCAAAAATGTTCACCATACATTTATAATACATAAGACATGCCATTTCGTATAATTAAATAAAAAATGCATAGGCCCATTTTCAGGGTGTTACAATTCTACCCTCCTTAAAAATAATTTCGTCCTCGAAATTACTTACTAACTAACCACCGGAAATCCTACTCAACGCACCACACTTATGCTCTGCGCTCTCGATCTTAATAGAATCATCATACTTCCTAGGCACAATCTCTAAGTTCACATCCCCTAGAACTCATTTCTAACGCCGCGATTTTTAGTCCGATTAAGAAGTTTTATGCATCAGAATTTTGTTCCACTTATTAACCGCAAAAAATTTTATAAAATAAAGTATTTAGAAGTAGTTCTTTCGATCAAACAAAGTTTCAGTTCAAGTTCACTACTCTAATTTAGAGAATCACATTCATTCCTCAATAGAGGCACATTTATTCATCCATAGGGACACATCCTTTCATCCACAACACTCACCATGCTACCATGGCCATCTTATTCTTTCCCAACCCAGGGGTAATTTCGTCATTCGTCCTATAGGGGTATTTTGGTAATTTTTCCAAATTAGGGTATTTTGAAAATGTTGCAAAGTAGCAATTGTTGATGTTTTACAAAATTAAATACTTGCTGGGAAAATTTCAAGGGTAAAATGGTAATTTTATTTACTGGGGGTATTTTCGTAATTTTACAAGCTATGGTCATTTCGGTAATTTTTTTTGCAAAATATGGTTCCTGGTGACTTTCAAAACAAGGGTATCTTTATAGGTTTCTAAATTGAGGGTACTTCGTTGATTTTCCTTACTGAGGGTATTTTGGTCATTTGTACAGGTTAGGGGTAATTTCATAAATTTCTCAAACCAAGGTATCTTGAATTTTCACAAGTTAGGGTTTCATGGATACTTTTGCAAAGTAGAGAAATTGTATTGAAATCAAGGTAATATGGAAATTTTAGAACCAATGGCATTTTAGTAATTTTACCACTAAGGGTATTTAGGTAATTTAAAAATTAAAAATTCTTAGAAAGTTTTTCCAAAAAAATAATTTCCATAATTTCAAAAGGGTAGTTTGTTAACTTTTTAAAACTAGGGTTTCCATAAAAAAAATTACGGCTAGTCCCTTTCGGGTTTTAGTTAGGGGTTTAGCCCGTGTATAAGTCCTCTTGGTTAGGGTGAACCGAGGCTACGCACCAGGTAGGATTCGAGTGGAGAGGAGGTGAGTCGCTAGGACTGCTTAAATACCAAGCTCGTCTTGAATCCACTCCTGACATGCGCTGTGATTACCACACACCCTAGCTCGGCGACTTAATCACAGTGTTTGTCTAATGGTCCTTAAGTCTTATGTACTTGTGTTTTGAGTAGACTAGTCCTAGGGTTCAACAGATCCTAGTTCACTAATCTACGTTGCCATAAAAGCCCATACATTTCACATATTCAAATCACTTTAGAAGTCAAGTACTTACGGTGGATCATGGTAGGAGACTTAGTGGGCCATGCGGAAAAACTGCTTAATTCACAAAATCCCTTTTGGGCTTAACTTTGAAAACGTTTTGGGCCTTAAACCCAAGGCCGAGAGTTTAAAGCGGCCTCGATACCAAACTAAAACACCCCAAACCCTACCACGAGCCTTAAGGGATCTGGTATGTTCCCCGGTGTAAACCATTTCAAATTCTTTTATTACTTAGGAAAAACTTGTGTGTTTTGAAAGAAAGATTGTTTTGGGTTGGGCTTGAGTTGATAACAAGTTTATTTCATTGTTAAAATCATTTACTTTAGGTGACAAAACGTTTAGGCTTTGTTTTAAAATAAATTTGCTTAGTCTTTTAATTAATAAAAGCAAAGTAAAGTAGTTCTACTATGGCCTTGTTACATCAAATAATTCCCCAAAAAAAAAAATTCCAAGTACTTAATGAAATAAAATCCAAATAAAATAAATTCCTTGTTGTGCATGGCCACCTTTAAGCTCCTGCCGACCCGGTCTATTACTGATCGTTACCTGAAAAATAATCCCACAAGGGTGAGTCAAACAGACTCAATGTGTAACCAACACTAAGTCTTAACAATTTCAGGCATTTCAAATCATACATGTACATAAAGCATTTAAACAATATGATGCAACCCCAACCCAAACCTAGATGCCATCCGCTACACATCACCCGTACCAACCTGTACACCATGGGGACTACTAAGTCAACCCTCCATCCGCTACACACCATCGAAGGCAGTCACTACAGTCGACGTCCTCATCGCCCTTATAAAATTCGTGGTCTTAGGTCACCGCATTCAGATATCGTGGTCTTAGGTCACCATATTCAGATATCGTGGTCTTAGGTCACCACATTCAGTTATCGTGGTCTTAGGTCACCACATTCAGATATCGTGGTCTTAGGTCACCACATTCACTTCCCCTTTTCATATAACCCATATGCCCCATATCATACATATCATGCATTAACATGCCAAATTCTTATTTCACATTCTTATAATGTCATATGTGTGTCGTAGCAGATATTTAACATAATCCTAGTAGGAGTAGGAAACGTACCTGAGTACTTTGTACCATAACATGGTACCTTAGCCATATTCACATTCTTATACACATACTTATATTAAACATTGCCATAAAACTTATTACGAAATAGTGTGGGGTACACACCTGATTCGCTTTAGCAAGTTCACTCAAATCCCGAAAAGCTTGATCTAATGCCTTAGATCTTAAATCTCTACATTTGATCAATCACTTAATACTTAGTAAAGAGCCATTCGGCCATAAAACCAAATCCTAGTAGGATTAGTACACTTAAATCCTTACCTTGCTGCCGATTGATGTCTAATCAAATACCGGAAACTTTGTATCCTTCTTCCTTGAAATCGACAATCACTAGATTACTTGAATAGATTAGTTTCGGCTTTTAAATATTAATGAAACACATCTATTTACTCAACATGGCCTTGGCCAAATGCTATAGATACTTACCTTGTGGATTTTAAATCCGAAACTCTTTGAATAACTAGGGAACACGCGACCTATGGTGTACCTTCGGAAAAGAATTTCTCCTTCCTTGTAGTCGACACTTAGTAAATCCCGAAAGATCTCTTCAAAGTTTGGCAACAAGATATTAATGGGTTAGTCCTAGATTTTGGCAAATCTTAAAAGAAAAAGGTGGCCGAATGAGATCTTACCCTTACTTTAGAGATCGGCAACCCTTGCTTGAACCTTTAGCAATATTTGGCTATGTAGGCTAGAAGGATCTTGATTTGACTTTTGATTGGTATAAAGAAATCGCTAATGATGGTATCTTGAGGAGTTTATGGATTCGATTTTAATGGAGATCACAAAAGCTATGAAGAATTGACTAGGCTTCTTTGTAGTTTTAATTTGTGGCTAACAAAAGAAGAAGAAGAGATGCTCTAGGAAATTCGATAGAGAGAAGAGTTGAAAGAAGATATGATGAATGGCCTTATTTTCCTCCTTTTGCCGAAATTACTAGGCCAAGACTCCTTTACTTGGCCATCACTTCTCTTATCTTTATTAAAAATTAATGGAAATAATCCCTTAATTATCTCTTATCTATTAAACAATAATTATCCATCATTGATCCACCTATTTAGCCAAATTTTAAAGAGAATTAAACTCTTCCCCAAGTGCCTTGGTGCCGTCCAACTCCCTTGCTCCTTGCAGCAAAATAAAACTCTTTTATTTGCTTCTCACGTGACTCGAACCTAGGCTTCTTCCCCCTTGATTGTGGCGTCACTTACTAGGCTTTAAGTGGTGCTTGCTAGCCACTTCTCCAAGCCTGTTCTTGTGTCAAATTTCCTCTACTAATTTTCTTCAGGCCACCTTGTTTTAGTTTCCTCTTTTAAACCTAACATTTCTAAAACATTTCCTTACATTTCCAAGTTTCCAAAAATGTTCACTTTCCTCTTTAAACTTAACATTTCCAAGTTTCCAAAATGTTCACTTTCCTCTTTTAAACTTAACATTTCCAAGTTTCCAAAAATGTTCACCATACATTCATAATACATAAGACATGCCATTTCGTATAATTACATCAAAAATGCATAGGCCCATTTTTAGGGTGTTACAAGAGGCGTATGCTATCACTTTCCTCTCTTGCATAAGCACACAGCCCAATCCATTCAAGGATGCATCGTTATAAATCACAAATTCTTTTTTCGATTCAGGTTGCACTAAAATCGGAGCCTCAGTCAACAATGCTTTTCATTTCTCAAAACTTTGTTGGCACTTTTCTATCCATTCAAACTTTAGTAGCTATCATAGAAAATGCCTTGACAAACCATCGGTAATAGCTAGCTAGGCCTAGAAAACTTCTAACACCAGATACATTTCTTGGTGGTTTCCAATCAACAACGGCTGAAATCTTGCTTGGGTCAACTCGTATTCCATCTCCCGAGACAATGTGCCCAAAAACCTAACTTTTTTGAGCCAAAATTCACTTTTGCTAAACTTGGCATACAACTGATTATCTCGCAAAATTTACAAAACCATCCTCAAGTGCTCGGCATACTCATGCTCATCACGAGAATATATCAATATGTCATCAATAAAAACCATAAAAAATTTATCCAAATATGGCCGAAAGATGCAGTTCATTAAATCCATGAACACAGTAAGGGCATTCTTTAAACCGAAAGGCATGACTAAGAACTCATAGTGACCATACCTCATCTAAAATATAGTCTTCCGCACATTTGAGTCTTTGACTCTTAATTGGTAATATCCCTACCTCAAATCTATCTTGGAAAACACAGTGGCTCCCTTCAATTGGTCAAACAAATCATCGATCCTTGGCAATGGGTACTTGTTCTTCATGATTACCTTATTAAGCTACTGGTAGTCTATACATAATCTCATGGAACCATCTTTCTTTTTCACAAATAACACTGGAGCACCCCACGAAGAATAACTCGATCGTGAAAAGCCCTTTTCCATCAACTCTTGTAACTATGCCTTCAATTCTTTCAACTCAGTTGGAGCCATCCTGTATGGAGCAATCGATATAGATGCAGTACCAGGGGTTAACTCAATGCCAAATTCGACCTCTCTAATTGGAGGTAACCCTGGCAATTCTTCTGGGAATACATCTGGATACTCACACACTATCGGCAGTGATTCAATTCTTAACTCAGTTTCCTTGGCATTCATCACAAAGGCAAGACAGGCTTCATACCCTTTTCTTACATATTTTTGGGTAATCACATGAGAAATTACTACAAGCGACTTGTTTTGTTCATCTGATTCAACACGAAGAGTGTCCCCATTTTCACATCTCATTTCAATGTATTTCTTTCCACAATTTACTATTACATCATGAGTGGTTAACCAGTCCATACCAAGAATTATATCGAATTCATCAAATGGAAATAGCATGAGATTTTCCTTAAAATAATGACCTCTAATCATCAACGGGTAATTTTTGCATACCTTATCAACTAATACACTTTTGCTTAAAAGGTTGGACACTTTTATCACAAACTCTATAGACTCAATAGGCATGCTCATACTAGATATTAATTTCATGCAAATGTTTGAGTGGGTAGACCCCGGATCAATTAAAGCAACAACATTAGTATCACGGAGAGAAAATGTACCCATAATTACATTAGGGGATGATGCCTCTTCGCGAGGCGAATGGCATAAGTCCTCATAGGCGCTCTACCCTCATATCTTGTAGCCTACTCTCTGGGTGCACTCTTACTACTCGTTCCACTTCCCAGGTTTCTCTGTTGTCTCCCCCTAGTAGTGCTTCCAAATCTTACACTCTGAATTTTCCCATTTTCAACCATCTCGGGGCATTCTCTAATAAAATGATCTTTAGAACCACACTTAAAATAGGCCCTCTCATGTAGTCAACACTCATCGAGGTGACGTATACCACACTATGGACATTCTGGTCTATTAGGTCAGGTGTTGCCAACACTAGCAACTAAAGTAGTCTGATCTTTAATTCCCGTGTGTTTTTTACTCTTACTTATATTCGAAAACTCGACTGAAGTAGGTGATCGGGAAGTAAATCTCTTGACTTCTTGCATGAGGACTGAAATGGCTTTTTCATTTGTCTCTTTTTTGAGTCACGAGACTCTATTTCAGCTTTTCTTTTCTTTTTAACCAACTCTTCAACTTTACAAGCCCGGCCCACTAGTACAACAAATTCTTTCAAATCGAGAACACCAACAAATAATCTAATATCTTCATTTAATCCGTCCTCAAACCTCTTACAAATGATGGCTTTAGAGGACACACACTATCGAGCGTACTTGCTGAGCCTTACAAATCCACACTCATATTCAGTTATTGTCATTCTACATTTTTTCAGTTCAAGGAATTTCTTTCTTTTCTGATCAATAAATCTTTGACTAATGTACTTCTTCCAGAATTCTTCTTCGAAAAACTCCCATATGATCCTTTCCCTTGGTACAACTGACACAAGGGTGTTCCACCACTGATAAGTGGAATCTCTTAAGAGAGACACCACACATTTCATGCATTCCTCAGGTGTGCAAGATAATTCATCAAATACCCTGATGGTATTTTGAAGCCAAAATTTTGCCCTCTCTGGATCATCATGTTTACTAGCTCGAAATTCCTCGCCTCCTTATTTTCAGATTCTATCAACCGGAGGCTTTTCTCTTCTTACCAATACTACCATTTGGGGAGCTACTAGGGTAGGTTGAGGAATAGGTGAGGGTGGAGGGGGTTGTGCATTCGAGTTCGCACGAACAAACTCAGCATACCATGCATTCATCATGTGGAGAAAGGCTTCCCTAGCCTCTTCTCCTCCTCTCTGACTTATAGTTGTAGGTATATTCTCATTTTCATTTGGCACCGTCCCTTCAGCAGGAGCCAGCGCTTTACTTTCTACATCATCCGCCACAGCTCTATCGGGATCCATTTACTATATAAAACACAATTTAAATCATCAGGAGTCGTCACACTATCAACATGTAAATACTCATGTGTATGGCATGTACAACTAGACTCATGCTTATGCTACGTTAGTCCAAGAATCAACTAAACCATAGCTTTGATATCACTAAATGTAACACCCCTTACCTGTGTTCGACGCCAAGACAGGATATGAGGCATTACCAGACTTAAATTGTTTGAACATACATTATCAGGCTATAAAATTTCATTTCAACCTTTAAACTTTTCATTCATATTCACAACATCATTATTATGGGCCTACGAGGCCCTAAACATACATATGGAAGGGTTTGAGAATAAATCAGAAACTTTTACGCACTTAAAAAATTCTTGCCTAAACATGGGGCCACACGCCCGTGTGAAATGGAACATGCCCATGTGGGCAGGCCGTGTGGTCACACACACCCATGTTCCTAGCCCGTTTGGAATTTATTTTTTAGTTTAACCTAAAGGGGTTTTGACACGGCCGGACACACACTCGTGTCTATAGCCCGTGTCCCTTACACGGCTTAGGCACACGCCCGTGTGTTGCTCCGTATGGCGAATCGAATTCTCGTAACTTTAATGCAGGGGACACACGGCCTATCAACACACCCATAGGGGTTGACCATGTGTCACACACGACCTAGACACACGCCCGAGTGTCTACCTATGTGGAAAATTAAAAGGCAATTTTCCAAGCCAGTTGCCACCCTAAAGCATAAATACATATATGTCAACACAAGCAATACATGACATGGCAATAATACACTATAAAGAACCACTAATCATCATTCATACACTTCAAATTTTACTTCATTATTTGCATGAACTTTCCCTTCATAAAACTTATCATCATTAAAATATGAAACTTGACAAATATTGGCCAATTCCCAATGACCATATACAAAATGAGTGTATAACATTAGTAGGCAACACTTTGGCTTTCAAATATGACATAATACAAAATGACCAAGTTCCTATCCATGCCATACTCAAAATAAATCAACTTTACTATACCAAAAGAATGATAGCTTAGTATGTTTGCATGAATTGAAACATCAATATAAGTACTAATAATAGAATCCGTTCATCTTATAAACAATAACAATACAAGTTCTCAAGTACTTTGACATATTTACTTGTACTTATTCGTACCCATCACATATCACATTACGGTTTTCATAACTCGTATTTTACTCATGGTACTTGTATCACTTTAGGACATAATTTAGCATTTATGCTATCTTGAACATAAACTTAAATCATTACCATCCTTAACATAAATGGAACTCCTTGTCATCCTTGTATAACTTAGCTCATTTTCATCTTTACATAGTTAGCTCTTTTGCCCATTGAACTACTCGAAATATTGGAGAATACTCAATCTCATCATACATGTATCACGATGCCAATGCCATATCCCAGATATGGTCTTACATGGGATCACCTCTTGATGCCGATGCCATATCCCAGATATGGTCTTACAAGGGATCTCTTAGCTCGATGTCGATGCCATGTCCCAGACATGGTCTTATACGAGATCATACATAGATGTCGATGCCATGTCCCCAACATGGTCTTACACGAGATCTTCCTTTGCTGCCCTAAATCAGGCTGTTACATTTGTAACACTCCAAACCGGCCTAGAAGTTAGGCCTGAGTCTGGCATGTCACATTGAAGTGTTTTTGAGAAAACCTTGTTTTCATTGAAAACCCTTCTAAAGAAAAGTTAAGTAAAATCCAGTTTGCTTTCAAAACGAGGTGTATCCAAAAGAACCATTTCCTTATTACTATGTAAAAAAAATTTTCCTTTGATAGCGGAAGCTCATTTTTAAAACACAATTATTTTCAAAAACTTAAAATATGCTTAAAAGAAATAAATCCATGTTCCATTTCAAATTTCAATGCATAGTGGAAGTAATGGAATAATAACTAGAGGGAAAACCTTATTAAAATATGAAATAAAATAACTTAAATCACTTAAAATCTAGAATTTAGATATTAAGAAAAATAGGTCTAATCGTCTTACTAGTTAGCGACCTCTGAGTCCCTCCATTCGTCGAACCTCCTACTGAGGATCACCTGAGAAAAATAAAAGAGGGAATGAGTTTTTGAAAACTCAGTGTGTACAACCCTCGTCAAACAAACAGCATACATATCGTATTATTAACACAATAATATCATACATGCAATGCTGTGCAAACCCTCCCCAAATAATCCATTCGGTACACTTCGTCTATGTCCAACTGAAACACATTTGTGGGGATCTGTAAATTGTCCCACCCATCTGATACACTTCAAGGGTAGCCCATTTGCAGTACTACCTAACGTTGCAGCAAAGCTGCTTATCATATAATGGCTTAAAAAGCCATCGGTGGATTCATGGTCGTCAAGTAACCATGCGATCCTCACATACTTCCTCTGTTCCATAATTCTCAACCCATACGCAACCTAACAGAATATCATATGAATGCAGCAAATGTACATGTAACATCCATAAATCTTACATTCAACACATAGGGGCATTTTAGTCATTTTCACCCTTAGGGGCATTTCGGTCATTTCTCCTTGTTACAAGTTTATTACTTACCTGGGCCCGCTATCAAGTCCTCGTTGGCTAAAGTGAACAGATACTATGCACTAGGTAGGATTCCAAAGAAGAGGAGGTGAGTCATTAGGACCGCTTAAGTACCAAGCTCTCCCTAGATCCAATCTTAGACATGCATATACCCATTGCCACACCTTAACCTTATGACTTGTCCACAATCACAATTAGTTAATTATTAAAGTTTTATGCAAGGTTAAGCAATTTACCAAATACTAAGCCCACGAACCCTTACAAAGCCCAAACAAATTTATATACGTTCATATAGCCCATCAGGACCAATCTCATTCGTATGGCCCATTATGCCCAAATCACATTCATATATGGCCCAATCACATTCATATGGCCCGCCTGGTCCAAGTCAATTCCAAACCATGTAACCAGCATGACTAGTTCATCACTTATTACCAACTCATCAAATTCGCTTATTTTGAGCCTACGGCCCATCGAGCCCATTTTGCCCATTCTAGCCCAGTTGGCCATAACACGACCCAAGCCCATGAGATCGCTCATAAGGTCTATGATAACGTATCAATTTTCCCTTACGAGTGTTCATGCACTTGCAAGACTACCGTAGCCAAAAATTTTGGCTTTTTGGCTTTTCGGCTTTTGCTGATCTAAGGTGTGTGTAGTGTATGTACACGCCTGATAACAAAATGCGTTGTGATCTCCCTAGCCACGATCTTACAAATGGTTTCACTCAATGGTTAATCACATATACTTATCGAATACTTTACCAAAAGTCGAAGTCTCACCTTAACCTTACTTGAAACACCAAGCCTTAATAGCTTTCCCTCGATCACTAATCATGAGTACTTCTTAAATCTGCATCAATCTTAATTATTAAAAATTGAACCATAAGTAACTTATATCCATCTTAAGTTGCCCTTACATTATTTACGACCATTTGGCCAACCTTTAAAACCAAAAGTGAGGAATACTTACCCAAATCCCGAAACGCATAAAGAGTAATTCGACAAAGATCTGAAGAACAGAGATTCAATATCAATCCCCTACCAAAAATCAATTTAGAAAAAGTGAGGGAGAAGAGAAGTCAGTTCTAGTAAGATCAATTGAAAGTGTAAAATACTTACACAAGAATCGACTAGGTTGAAGAAATAGTGACTGCACAAAAAGAATTTCGGCAAAGGGAGGGTGGAATTATTCGGCTTTAGAGGGTTTGGAAAAGGAAACAAGAAGAAAATAAAAAGATCAAATGTGTTTGTGTGAGGGTAACTATAGGATATTCGATAAACAAAAGAAATATTGACCTATTTGCAAAACTCTCCAAATGTCGAAAGCCACAATGAAAATTCGTAATACCCCTAAAAGACCCAAAAATGACACTCATCTACCCTCCTAAGCCGAATTTATACACTTTCCACTTCCCAAAATGGTACCAACTCTTCACACTTTTCTGCTCTTAACTTTTCTCCCTGATAACTCCTCAATCCCATCCTAAATTTTCTCAAAAATACTCTCCCTTATCCCTCCTTGATTTCCTCCACAACCATCTCACAAGACCAATTCAAACTCTCCAAAGCTAGAGTTCAAATCCAACACAAACTCTAGCCGTACAATCTGCAAAATAAATACCCCAATAAAATACCATGCCACTACTCAAACCTTGGACTCCCTTGCCTGCTAATGACGCCACCTCCCTGCTCCCTTAGTGGAGCCACTTTGCCACTACACCATAGGCTCTTTTGTGACACAAAACACACATAATTATACATTAGTCCTACTGCTAACTATCAATTTCCCCTTATGATCAAAAACTAAAATTTTTCCATAGCTCAGACTCGAACCCAAGCCTCTTTAGAACCCCCAAATACACTGAATAGCTAGCCATTCAATCACAACATGAAAATTAAGCAAAACTACCAACCTCTCATTTTTGGGGCGTTACAACACTTATTGAACTGGACTTCCTATTTCTACTTTTGAAGGCTTTAAAGGTATGATGGTAGATGCTTTTTTACTTGAACTAGTTGATTCATCTTTTGTGGCAATTTTGCATCTAACGAAGTTGTTCATTTATCGGAATTCACTTGTTTAGAAGTTACCTTATTGGATTTTGCATATTCTGGTTCAAGCAAAATTGGAATTTCAACTCTCGGTTAAACTTCCAATAAGTCTTGAGCATCAGCTAGCTCTTCTTCAACTTCGACGTATTGGGCTCCAATGTCTTTCCACTCCTCAATGTCAATGCTTTACAATGCTCCTTCCTTGAATTTCATGGATTCTCCATATCACTGGGCAAAGCACCTTGTGGATAGTTTTGAGTTCAGTGGCAAGTTGGCCCATTTGGTTTGCCAGGTTTTTCAATATGGCTGCTTGGGTTTGGATTAAAGCATCATTTTTGGCTATGTATGCCTTCAACATGTTTTCTAAGTCATTGGAAGTTTCAACTTGAGGTTGCTTCTAAACTTGTTGGGTAAAAATAGGTGGGGGGTCAGTCTGGGTTGGGCATAATGTTACTAGGTCTAGCCCTTTGGTTACTCTAAGAGAAATTAGGGTGGTTTTGCCAAGATAAGTTATAAAAATTGGATTGCAGTCCTTGCCTTCCTCGATTCTGGTTCTAACTACTCATGTAATACACAAATTTTGGGTTTGATGGGCATTATTCGAATAAATGTACTTCCCCACAATAAGCACAAGCTATATTTTCAAATTGATTGGGTGGCTAAGCTGCAAAACTATTAAATCCATTAGTGCTAAAAATTTTAAGCATTGGGGAAATTGAAGATACTTGAGATGCAAGTGAAGTGAGAGCGCCCTCATCATGTACTTCAGCGACTCATCTTCTTGACGCTACTCAATTGGTTAGCCATTGATAATTATTGCTAGAAATTCTCCCAATGATTTCATAAGCCTCGTTATAAGAATTATAAAGGAGAGCACTATTACCAGAAGCGTCTATTACCATCCTTGTATGAGCATTGAGACAATTATAGAATGTCTCAAGTTTGATGCAATGAGGGATTCTATGATGAGGGCACTTCTGTAATAATTCTTTGTACCTTTCCCATGCCTCATACAAGGACTCATAATCCATTTGTTGGAAAGAAGTGATCTCGTTCCTCAACTTAGCATTCTTTTTAGGTGGGAAATACTTCATGAGGAATCTTTCTGCTAACTCTTGCCATGTGGAAATGGAATTTCGTAGCAATGAGTTCAACCAAGCTTGAGCTCTATCCTTTAGCGAATACAAGAGCAACTTTAATCGTAGTGCATCTTCGAGTCCTCCAGCTAACTTGAAAGAATCGCTCACCTCCATAAAAAGTCTTGAGTGAAGGTGAAGATCTTCGGTAGGCATTCCACTGAATTAGCCCACTGTTTGAAGCATTTGCAAAATGACTGGCTTCAGCTCGAATTGTTGTGCCTCACTTTCGAGTATTCTAGTACCTGGATTAAAATCATGAAACATTGGCACGCTATACTATCTTAGAGCTCTATCCCTATCATCAGCAATAAGGATAGTATTTTGAGTAGGGTTTGCTCTGTTTCCTTGATTCTGATTTCGTAGTTCATCTCTTCAGTCCTTCTCTGACTTGCTTGTCTCTTTCATTGCCAAAAAGTTATTTTAATCTTAGGGTCTACGGGGAATAAATTGATAATTTGATCAATACTCATAAACACATGAAACAAACACATAAAATTTAATTAAGTTAAAGTTGAACAAAAAAATAAACCAAAATGCAAAAATTAACAAATTTACAAATAATGACTTTAGAAACATTCCCCAACATGCGCAAAAAACTTGGAATGATGGAAATGTGCAAGTGTACACAATTGCAACAAGTAATAAAGTGACAAGTAAATGTCGAGTTATCGTACCCACAGGAACTGTGAAAGGAATTATTTTGAAGGCAATTAAAAACACTTTGGTGAAGAAAAATATTTTGATTTTGAGAATGTGATTAAAAACTAGAATTTAACTAAGTAAAATAAAATAAAATAAAAATAAAAGTTCCAATGCACGATTTCAAAAGATGATTTTAATCAAGATGACATAATTGTGTTAGATTAATTACATTTCTTAACTTAGAATTAGTAAATTCATGTTCATGTTACGAATAAATTCATGGCAACTCGATAATTTGCTACCTACTGCTCATACATACTTATTAAATTAACTAATCTCTTGAACATTTTCCAATGCCAATTCGAACAATTAAACAATCTTCATAAGCACATAAAAGATTAAGTGAGGTAACAATGTATTCCTACCTTGAAACAGTTTAATCACAATAATCTTGCAAGTTATGCAAGTCTAATGTATTGTCTAATACTGTCGCTAATTTAACCCTCAGCTGCCTTAGAAGATTAAACACGTACTGATTACGTATTGTGTCAATTAATGACAATTTCAACATGATTAATTAATTAATTCATTAGTTACCTTAAAATTATAATGCAATAATAATTTAACCATGATTTTGCTTAATTAAACAACTTACCAAGGCCTATAACAACAAAAACACAATTTTAATAACTTAAGTGGACGAAATGCAATCAACCTAACACGAATTAAATTTAAGCCATATTAATTAAATTAAATAAATCAATATCACAAGTATCCATAGACATGTTCATAACAACAACAATAAAGAATAAAGAATAGGGAACTATAATCAAATTCGGTGTTTCTTCGAAGCTTGACTAGTTTGCTCCACTCCTTTATCTCCGCTTGTTCTTGTTGAACTGAGGCTTCTGTGAGCAAATGAATGCTGCTTCCAACGGTGGTTGAAGGGCTCTTTTCTAAGAGGGGAAATCAACAAGGGAATGGAAGGGAAAAAAAGAACAAAGGAAGGGGTTTTTGTAACAACCCATTTTTTAGTGAAATCAGAACAGTATTTTTAGGACCACAGATCGACCCAAAATATAATTTATTTTTATTTTATTATATGATCCGTAATATGATAGACGTGACATGTGAAAATTTTGACATGAAAATTTTGTCGACTTAGTGCCTAATAACGAGAAGGACTAAATTATATAAAATGTGAAAGTTGAATTCTAGTAGCTATAAGGATCAAATAGCTGTGGAATTCACAACTAGAGGTCCTTATATGGTAATTAGACCATAAAGAAAAGTATGTAGATTTTTCATGGTGACTGATCCATGGAATTATAGAAAAAGGTCAAAGACTAAATTGGAAATAGTAAAAACTTAATTAATTAAAAGATGATATCTTACTATTCTCATCTTCAACCTAAAATTTTATGGAAACCCTAGGAGATAGAGGAAAATTTCAAGGCTTAATTGGGTAAGTTCTCTTGTCCTGTTTTTAATAATTTTAGTATTTTTGAAATCGGGATAGCTTAATCTCTCTATTTGAAGGGTTAATTTGAAAAGTTATCAAGGTATGAAAATGAGTCATGGATGTATTATGCTAGAAATTATAAATTTATGGTAGAAAATGAAATATTATTGATAGATAAACAAGTTTTACAAAGTGATTTTTGTTGAAAACTTAAGTTAGGGACTAAAATGTAAAATTGTGAAATTGAAAGAAAAATTCTAAAATTTTATGTATACATATGCTGTTAATTTTGTAATGGGGCTTTGGTTAGGCTTGGAATGTGGAGTAATTTGCTCAAGTTTCATTTTCCGGGCCTAAGGACAAAATTGAAATTTATGGAAAAGTTAGGGTAAAATGGTAATTTTACCTAGGATGTAAATTGAGTCCATTTAAATATGAAATGTATGAAATTTATAGTTAAATTCATTTATATAGATCAAGAAAACAAAACTAGAGGATAGATCGAGGAAAAGAAAAGATTTTGGATTAGTAGATTATCACGCGAACAAGTGTCGAGGTAAGTTCGTGTAACTTAATCGGACATGTAATTATGTTAATTGAATGCTGTGTTGTATGTAATGTGAAAATGTTAATGTGCTTTACTTTTATGCTATGATGGAAAATTTGTTACATGCTTGAAATGGTGATAAAGGGTTAGTCCCGATTGAATGTTGAATTCGATGATTATATGTGCTTTATCAAAACTAATAAGGTCCTATATTTGTTGCAGACGGGATTTAGCTCGACGAGTAATCCCATTGACCTTGTTATATAAAGGATTTAGCCCGGACGGGTAATCTTAATATAATACCTTTCGAGTAAGCACTAAGATTAGGGTTTAGCCTAGACTAGTAATCCTAATTGAGGTCTTCTAAGCTTACGTTATATAAAGGATTTAGCTTGGACTAGTAATCATGAAATACAATATGTGACTCGAGAGTGTCTTCCTTGGTTAAGTGCCCTAAGTGTTACCCTTGAATAAGATATTGATGGATTATGGAACCGTACACTTCGAGTGTACTACCTGAGCATCCATCAGAATTCAATGATTCAATGAGCATGTATCTCTTGACTTGGCATGAAAATCTTGAGATGTAATGATAATGACTTGAAATAACATTTCATGATGAGCTCATCTATCTTTACTTGACATGTTTATAAGTGTTGTGACTAACATGTTTGATTGAACGCATATTCTTAGGAAATTTTTCTAATGGATGGAAAACATGATGTTGTGTGCTTAAATTTAATAACAGGATTGGTAAGTTTAGTTTCTGTTATACGAACATACTAAGCATGTAATGCTTACTCCGTTTATCTTTCCCTTGTTTTATAGTGCTCGGAAGCTCGTGAAGGTTGGAAGATCATTGGAGCATCTTCACGCTATCAACTAGCATTTTGGGTATATTTAGTGAAGTCATTTTGGGTATAATGGCATGTATAGGATAACTTGGCCAATAGTGGCTTAAAATGTTATTTTGCAACCTAGCCATTGGAATGGCTAGTATTGGTTCATTTTGGTATGACTAAGTAGATTAGTATGATATACATATATACACATGTGTTATGTTAAAAATATGTGATCAATGTTCGTAATGCCTAAGTTAAACTAAGTTAAGGTTGTGATCATGTATGCTTGTAGTGATATGTCTTGTGAATGATAGAAATTGCCTAATTTGAATGTTTGAATGGTTGGTATTGGATGTGTGTTTCAAGTGAAGGTCTTGTGGTGAAATTTTGGGTGAAAAATGAAGCTAGAAATGGCTTCATTTTTTCCATACGGACAGATATACGGGCATGTGTCTAGACCGTGTGTGACACACGGCCTAGTAACATAGGCATGTAGTTAGGCCGTATGTCCCCTGCACCTTAATTTTGTGAAATAGAATGCTCAGAATTGGCCACACGGGTAGAGACACCGGCACGTTCCTCAGCAGTATGTGCCACACGGCCTAGAACACGAGCGTGTTTCTTGGCCATGTGAAACCTGCACCTAATTTGAATTAATTTAATTAACCACACGGCCTAGCACATGGGCATGTGCCATGGCCGTGTGGCGCATGTCAGAAAGCAACCTATATAGAACATGACCTGTAGCACGGGCGTGTTCTAGGGTCATACGGGCGTGTTCCTTGGACCACACGGGTGTATGAGTTTTGCACCTTAAAATTTTTTTGTAATTTTGCGAAAAATTCTTAGAGGTTTCGATTAAGTTTCGATTCGATTCTAATGCTTGTATTGGGCGTTGAGGGCCCACTTAAGGGACATTATAGATGATTTCAGTAAATGAATAGTACATTTACATAGTTTAATAGAAAAATATTTTAAATGTTTTGGTAATGCTTTGAAACACTGTTCTGGCGACGACTACGAATTAGAGGTGTTACATTTAGTGGTATCAAAGCTACGATTTAGTTGATTCTCGAATTTGATGTAGCAAACTCGAGTTTAGATATACATTCCATTATATAAATTGTGATAGTGTGATGACTCCCCATGCATGAGGGCCGAAGTGAGGAGCCAAAACAAACCTTCTTTCAAATGATGAATGAATGGTTTACAAAGTACCTGAGAACAAACCCTGCTGTACAACGACCTCCCCCACCTGCTCCCCAACTGATTCCTAAGGTACCATAGGGTGCCAAACCTATTATAATTGGTAAGCCTCCTATAGAAAAAGTCTGCAAGCATGGGGCGGAAGAATTTAGATCTACCACAGATGATGATCTGGAAAGGGCTGAGTTTTAGCTAGAAAATACCATCTGGGTTTTTGATGAACTATCCCGCACACCTGTTGAATGTCTGAAATATGTTGTATCTCTACTAAAAGATACAGCTTATCATTGGCGAAATACCATAACTTCAATAGTACCGAGGGAGAATGTCACATGGGAATTTTTTCCAAGATGAATTCAAGAAGAAGAATGTGAGTCAGAGATTTATGGATCAGAAAAAGAAAAAGTTTCTAGAGCTCAAACAAGGAAACATGACTATATCCAAATATGAATGGGAATTTGTTCCGTTGAGAAAGTATGTAACACCCCTAACCCGTAACCATCACCGGTCTAGGGTTAAAGGCATTATCGGACAATTCAAATATTTTAAGAACGTTTCACATTATAAAGTTTATCATCGTCATATCATAGCAAAACACAAATATATAGTCCCTTAATGAGGTCAACGAGACCTTTAACCTGAATTAGAAAGGGATCGGGACTAAACCGAATTCATACGAAATTTTTTGAAAATTTAACATTTATAAAAGCTACAGAGGTCACACGCCAATGTGGGCAAGCTGTGTGCCTCACACGGCCTCAGACACGCCCGTGTGTCTAAGCCATGGCAAAACAGGGCATACATACTGACTTGTCCACACGGCCTGAGACACGCCCGTGAGCCTCACCCGTGATCGACACTGACTTGCATCACACGGCCAGTCACACGCCCGCGTGTTCAGCCCGTGGTCAAAACTGACTTGTTTTGAAGTACAACCACGAATGACACGGTTGAACCATATGACCATGTGCTCAACTATGTGGGCAAATATAGGCCATTTGTAAGGCCAATTTGCCACCCAGTTTAAGGTCATACCTACATGCATAACCAAGCATTATTCTAAGCATCAAAACATACCAAATTATTCATCTTTTCTAACCATTCAAAATCATATGAAACATACCAACTTATGTACCAATTATCTCATTCCAATCACAAGCATTACTAAGTACAATCCATCCAAAAACTTACCAAATCAATATACTAACCATTTATCAATATATGAGAATTTTGCTTCATAAAACTTATCATAAATTATACCATTTCACTAGTCCAACTATTAACCATCAAACCATACCAAATTATGCAACATATAGCATAAACTACTTATTCACATTATTTTGATTATCTAGCCATATCACATGGCTAATTTTTACACCTTTCAAAATTTAACCAAACTCACTAGACTATACATGCCATACATTGATATAAACACTTTCAAAAAGTACCAAAATATGGTTTGATAGTGTGGTGACAATCCTCAACAATCCTCGAGCCTTCCGTAGCTTTAACGATCTATAAAATGAAGCAAGCACACACAAAGTAAGCTTTCAAAAGCTTAGTAGGCCATATAGAAATAAACATAACATATAAACATTCATAATCATATCAAATACAAGATTATTAATATCTCAATTGCAAATTCATAATTCTTATTTGGCTCATTTATTTAGCCATTGTTTACCAACACATCATATCTCCAAGTATCTCTTTTGAACATAGTACATTCATACACATACCACAATTTGTCTCATTGAATCTATGCTCATATCTCACTTATGCACAATCACATATACTTACCTTTCATACTCAATCATAGTATACATTTCAAACGTACCAGAATCGATTACATATATCACATAGTCTTTCATTTCTTGGAATTGCCTATTGAACTATTCAGAATCAAATAGGATACTCAGATAACTTTAAATACTCGTACAATTCCAATGTCCCAGACGTGGTCTTACATGTAATTAAATATTGGTTCCACTGTCCTAGACAGGGTCTTACATGAAATCATATACGATGCAAATGTCCCAGACATGGTCTTACATGTAAATCTCAAATTGCCGCCAACGTCCTAGATGTAGTCTTACACGATATCATATATCGGAATCTCTATGTCATGACATATGAATCCTATCTATTCATAAGGTTCGTCGAGACTTTTTGGACATTGAGACACTGTCTGTAACAGTCCGAATATGACCCTAATTAGAACGATGGTTTCAGGACCACGAATTTGAGTCTAAAATATATTTAGATAATATATTCTACGCTTATTATATGTGAATTGATGTGTGGAAAGTTTTGTAGAAAAATTTAATCGTTTGTATGCTTAATTTGACAAAAAGGACTTAATCACGTAAAGTGTAAAAGTTGCATACTATAGTGGAAAGTGCTTAAATGATGATGGCTTTATAATATGGGGCATTAAAAAGGTAATTAGCCCATTTTTAAGTTAGTTGGTGGTATATGACAAGATTAACCTTAAGTTATATGTTATAAAATTTTATGTTATAAGGTTAAATAAGTAATTAATTAAAAGTCATAATATATGTTAATAAACAAAAGAAAAGAAAACATATCATCTTTTCTATGCATGAAAGTCGAATGTATTAAAGAGAAAGATAGGTTTTTCAAGCTTCAAAATTCGTTACTTGTGAGCTAAAATTCAAGGTTAGTTTGATTTCAGTTTTCGATAATTTTTACGTTTTTGTGATCGTTGCTTCGAATACTTTAAGACCCATGCTTGAATTTTTGATTTTGGTGAATATTTTGAAATGTGCCATTGATGAGTTTATGAGTTTTATGATGGTAGTTGATGAATTATGAAAGATATATGTTAGATTAATATGTTTTGTCTTTGGATTTTTGGTAAATTTGAGTATTTGGGCTAAATTGCATAAATGAATTTTTAAGGGGGCTAAAATGCAAAATAAATGAAATAAATGGACTAAATAGTCCCTATGAACATTCGGCCCTTAAGGGTTATAGTGAAATTTTGTGTATGTTGTGTTTTGTGCAAATAGGACCAAATTGTAAAAAATGTGAAACAATAGGGATAAAATGGTAATTTGCCCATTTATTTGTTTTGGGACTAATTTGAGATGAGATGTACTTGAATGAGCTGAATTTTAATGTGTTTCGATCAAGAATAAAGAAAAACAGATTTGGATCGGGGAAAGATGAAGATTATCGAATAGTTGGTCTACGCGGTCCGTCGACGGTCGAGGTAAGTCCTTAAGCAAATAAATGTCAAGGAATTAATTATGAACTTAGTAAATGATGAATTTTGGAAATTTAAAGCATAAATACAGGATATGGCCTAATATGAGTGTATGTTATTGAAGTGAATTTATTTTGTTTAATGCAATGTGAATAAGTAGGTTCGGTTTGATAAGTGAAAGTAGTATGAAGTATATGAGATGTTTGTGATTTCAGTACTAAGTAATGTGTACTGAAATGTTAAATGTGTTGATATTCTGGCTTCGAGCCTAGTAGGCCTTGTGCCGGTGATCTATTTCGAGCTTAATGCCTAGCAGGCCATGTGCCGGTGATTTGTATCAGGATTTATGCCTAGCAGGCTTCATGCCTATGTGTAATTCAGGCTTAAATATCTAGCAGGCTTAATGCCGGTGATATGCTATAAATGAAGAATTTGAGAATTAAATGAGGTGAGGCATATAATTAATGCAATGTGCCATTAACTCGGGTAAGTGCTATTCTATTAGTGTAGTAAGGAATGAAGTGAGAAAGTACGATATCAATTGAGTTAAGTATTATGAAATCAAGTTGATAATTCGATAAGAATTTTCATTATGTGTAATTGAGCTTAATGTATACATTATTTTGATGAATTGGTTATAAGTGGAATTGTTAATGGAAAGTGAATTTGTATGTGTTTGCATATATGTATAAAACTATGAAATGTGATTGATATGCAGGATATTTTCCATTCGACTTGGAATTTATAGATACTTATGATAAATATGTGATTTAATGGTGTATACATTCATGGTAGAGAAATGTCAAAACTTAGATTAAGGGTATTAATGATATTCGGCTATGACTAAATTACTTAATACAATGTTTATAATCTTGCCATGAATTTAATGATTAAAAGTTTAAATGAATGAATATTATTTTGTATTTGCTTAGGACTTACTAAGCTAGTAAGCTTACTCCGTTTATGTTTAATATTATGTTTATAGATTTTGGTCCAGCTACGGGCTCGGGAAATCGTCAGCAAAGTCAACCACACTATCATCTTTTTGGTACACCTTTAGCTTGGTTTATTTTGGATAAAGGCATGTATAGGATGAGTAATGTCCTTGTTTGAGATGGAACCTTGGATAATATATGTATTATAGCCATACGAACATGGCTTTTATTTTGTGTTTTGATGAGGTTATACATGATTTTCTTTTTAATGACTAAATGATGGATATGGTTATGTCTTTGTGATGCAAAAGTGGTAAGGATTTATTTACATTATATTCGGTCATGGTCTTGGTGTTTATAATAGGTAAAAATTTGGTTTTGTGAATAATGATACCATAGGATAAAATAATAATATCTTGTTAACATGAAATTTGTCATGGAATATAAGGATGATATGTTTGTTATGTTTATGTTTTGTATTCAAGTTTGTTAAATTGGGTTAGATATAATGAATGTAACCGAATAGGTGGTTATGTATTGGTTAATTATATGAATTTTGATTATTTTATTTGGTCATTCAATTTAGTGTGTTTATATTTGTTACTTATGCTAAAATGCTTAAAATGATTATAGACTATTTGATAATCGGTAATAAAATAAAGTGGTATATATATGTATGGTAAGTTGGTATATGTGTGATGTTTTGATTACATAGTAATGAATTTGGCATCTTCTAATCATTCTTTATATTCATAATTATATTATAATACCATATAGATATGCGATGTATATACCGTATAGGCATCTTAAATTCTATTATATGTATGCAAATGAATTCATGTGAGATCCTAGTTGATTGATTATTTAGGTTCGATCTGAATTTAGGTATTAACTATTAGTTGGGTATTGGAAATTAAATGTGAGTTTTTGGATTTGATAAAGGTATGAATTACAATAAATGCCTACGATGATCTAAGTCTAGTTTCCGTAATGCCTCATAACCCTAATTCGGTGACGGATACAAGTTAGGGGTGTTACATTTGATTGGTATCAGAACTTATGGTTTAGTCGATTCTAGGACTACCGTAGCGCGTAAGAGTCTAGCTATACATGCCTTTATTATATATACGATAGTGTGGTGACTTCTGACATTTCAAACTCTGTTTATATAGTAAATGGATCTTAATCCTGACAGAGCTGTAGCGGATGATGTAGAGAGTGTAGCGCCTGACCGCACACATAATCAGCACTAGTAGACTCCCGACCAATTTCGGGTAGCCACGAGGGGGAGGCTAAACAAGCCTTCTACCAGATGATGAACGAGTGGTTTATCCAGTTTATTCAGACTAACCTGGCTGTACAACAACCTCCACCCTCGAATAATCCAACTTTAGAACCTACAGCACCTCCGATGATAGATCCGATGAGATCTAGTAGGCCTCCTGTTGATAAAATCAGAAAATATGGGGCCAAGAATTCAAAGCAAATGATGATGATGATGCAGAACGGGCTGAGATGTGGCTTGATAACACTATTCGGGTACTTGATGAGCTATCCTGTACCCCAGATGAATGTCTGAAGTGCGCTATATCTTTACTTCGAGACACTGCATATCACTTGTGGAATACACTAGTATCGGTGGTCCCAAAAGAAAAAGTGACTTGGGATTTCTTCCAGATCGAGTCCCGTAAGAAATATATTCGTCAGAGGTTCCTCGATCAGAAATGGAAAAAAATTTTGGAACTGAAGCAGGATCGCATGACTGTGGCTGAATATGAGTGAAAATTTGTCTGATTGAGCCGATATACCCGAGGATGTGTATCGCTGAAGCCATAATGTGTAAGAGATTTGAAGATGGACTAAATGAAGATATAAAGTTGCTTGTTGGCATTCTTGAAATCAAATAGTTTGTAGTACTTGTCGAGCGGGCTTGCAAAGCTGAAGAGCTTGGGAAAGAGAAAAGAAGGGCTAAAATGGAAGCTAGAGACACTCGTAAAAGATCATTGAGGAAGACTTTCCAATCTGTAACTAAAAATTTCAGAGATGACTTTGGCCGACACAAAGCTACTTTAGACATGTCTAGATAAGATCGACCTCCAATAGGTTCTCGAGCTACTTCGATAGCCAGTGTTGGCAATACTTAGCAGAATCAAACTGAATGCAAGCATTGTGGTAAATGGCATTCTGGGAGTTGTCGATTCTATGATTTGTCCTGTTTTAAATGTGGATTGTCAGATCATTTTATTAGAGAGTGCCCGACGTTAGCCAAGCAAAATACAGCCTAGAATATCAGACCGAGCAACGTGTCAGTGTGAGGCAGACCACCTAGGCATTCAGGAAATATTAGTGGCAGTCAGAAAGGAACTAAAGACACTACAATTAGATCGGAGGCTCGTGCACCAGCTAGAGCATATGCTATTTGTACCAGAGAGGATGCTTCTTCCCCAGATGTTATCATTGGTATTTTCACTCTTTATGATGCTACTGTGATTGCATTGATTGATCCTGGTTCCACTCATTCATATGTGTGTGAAACTCTAGTATCCGAGAAGACTCACCGTTGAGTCTACTGAGTCTGTGATCCGTGTGTCCAACCCCTTGGGTCACTGTGTACTTGTTGATAAAGTGTGCAAAGGTTGCCCATTGATGATTCGGGATTTCTGCTTTCCAGCTAATTTAATGTTGTTGCCTTTTGACGAGTTTGACATAATTTTTGGAATGGACTGGTTAACTTTGCATGATGCAGTGGTGAATTGCGAAAGAAAGATTATTGATTTGAGATGTCAGAATGGTGAGATCATTTGGGTCAAATCTAATGATTTGAATGGGTTGCCTACAATAATATCCTCGATGCTAGCCCGAAAGTATGTGAGAAAGGGATGTGAAGCTTGCCTGGCTTATGTGTTGGATAATAAAGTGTCCAAAAAGCATATTGAATCTGTACCAGTTGTGTGTGAATACTAAGATGTGTTTCCCGAAGAATTACTGGGTTTACCACTAGCATGAGAGATTGAGTTTGAATTAGTACCTGGAACGACTCTGATTTCGATAGCTCCATATCGGATGGGACCTACTGAGTTGAAAGAGTTGAAAGCACAGTTGAAAGAGTTGACAGATAGGGGCTTTGCATGACTGAGCTTCTCTCCCTAGGGTGCACCAGTTTTATTTGTGAAAAAGAAAGACGGGACTATGCAAAAGTGTATTGATTATCGGCAATTAAATAAAGTGACAATAAAGAATAAATACCCATTGCCTTGAATTGATGACTTGTTTGACCAGTTGAAAGGGGCTTTCGTGTTCACAAAGATAGATCTGAGATCCGGTTATTATCAGTTGCAAGGCAGAGATTCAGATGTGCCAAAGACTGTATTCCAAACGAGATACGGACATCTTGAGTTTCTGGTCATGCCTTTTGGACTTACTAATGCACCTGCTATTTTCATGGATTTGATGAATCGAGTTTTCAGACAATATTTGGATCGATTTGTAGTAGTGTTTATTGATGATATACTGATCTACTCTAAAGAATGAAACCGAACATGCTGAGCACTTGAGATTAGTGTTACAGACTTTATGAGATCAGCAATTGTATGCAGAGTTTAGTAAGTGTGAATTTTGGATGAATGAGGTCAGCTTTTTGGGACATATTGTTTCAATGTCAGGTATTCGGGTTCATCCAAGCAAAATATTAGCTATACTTGATTGGAAACCACCAAAGAATGTTTCTGAGATTCGAAGCTTTCTAAGACTTGCGGGATATTATAGAAGATTTGTGAAAGGTTTTTCTATGGTAGCTACACCATTAACAAAGCTACTTCAGAAATATGTTATGTTCAAGTGGACGAAAAAGTGTCAGAAAAGTTTTGATCAATTGAAAGCCCTTTTGACCAAAACTCCAGTGTTAATTCAGTCTGAATCAGGTAAAGAATTTGTTGTGTATAGTGATGCTTCTTTGAATGGTTTGGGTTGTGTTTTAATGCAAGAAGGCAAGGTAGTAGCCTATGCTTCGAGACAGTTGAAGCCTCATGAAAGAAATTATCCGACTCACGATCTGGAATTAGTAGCCATCATTTTCGCATTGAAAATTTGGCGTCATTACTTATTCGGTGAGAAATGTCATGTTTAGTCGGACCACAAAAGTCTAAAGTATTTGATGATCGAAAAAAGACCTGAACTTGAGACAACGTAGATGGTTAGAATTGTTGAAAGATTATGACTTGGTAATTGACTACCATCTAGGAAAAGCTAACGTTGTTGCAGATGTCTTAAGTCAAAAATCATTGTTTGCTCTTCGTGCATTGAACGCACATATGGTTATGACTGGTGATGGTTCGATTATAGCCGAGTTGAAGGCTAGACCGTTGTTTATTCAACAAATTTGTGAGGCACAGAAAATGGACAAAGATATGGTTACAAAATGAGTTCAGAGTGAAAGTAATATAGAGTCAGAGTTTCAAATTGATGAAAATGATTGTTTAAACTTCAAAGGCCAAATATGTGTTCCAAGGAATGTGGATTTGATTCAGATGATTTTGAATGAGGCTCATAATAGTCGAATATCGATACATCTGGGTAACACGAATATGTATAATGATTTGAAACAGTTCTACTGGTGTCCTGGCATGAAACTGGATATATCTAAATATGTTTTAAAGTGTTTAATTTGTCAGCAAGTAAAAGTCGAGCATCAATTGCCTTCAGTGTTACTTCCGCCGATTATGATACATGAATAGAAATGGGATAGAATCACTATGGATTTTGTATCCGGTTTGCCTACAACACCAAGCAAGAAAGACGCAGTCTGGGTTATTATGAATAGACTGACTAAATCAGCTCACTTTGTGCCAATTCGTACAGACTATTCGCTCGATAAACTTGCTGAATTGTATGTACCAAAGATTGTGAGATTACTTGGTGTGGCGAGTTATATTGTTTTAGACAGAGACCCAAGATTTACATCTCAGTTTTGGAAGAAGTTGCAAGATGCTTTAGGTACTAAACTCCACTTTAGTACAGCCTTTCATCCGCAGACAGACGGTCAATCTAAACGAGCAATACAGATACTTGAGGACATGTTGAGATGTCGCGTTCTTGAGTTTGAAGGTACGTGGGAATGATACTTACCTTTGATTGAATTTGCTTATAATAACAGTTATCAATCTAGTATCAAAATGGCACCATACGAGGCTCTTTATGGTCGTAAGTGGCGTACACCGTTGTATTGGACTGAACTCAGTGAAAACAAGATACACGGAGTTGATTTGATTAAAGAGATTGAACAAAAAGTGGCTGTGATTAGAAATACTTTGAAAGCTACCTCGGATCGTCAAAAGTCCTATGCTGATTTAAAATGTAAAGATGTTGAGTTTCAAGTCGGAGATCAAGTATTTTTGAAAGCTTCTCCGTGGAAAAAAGTACTCCGATTTAGTCGGAAAGGCAAATTGAGTTTGAGATTCATTGGACCGTATGAAATCATCAAACCTATTAGGCCTGTTGCTTATAGATTGAAGTTACCCTCTGAATTAGAAAAGATACATGACGTATTTCACGTTTCGATGCTTCGTAAGTACAGATCAGATCCGTAACATGTGATCGCTCCGTCTGAATTTGAAATCTGACCCGATATGACGTACGAGGAAGAACAGATCCGTATTTTACCTCGAGAAATGAAAGAGTTGAGAAGCAAGAAAATTCCATTAGTGAAAGTACTATGAATCGACATGGAGTTGAAAGGCTACGTGGGAGCCTGAGGATTCAATAAGGCAACAATATCCGACTTTGCTTAACGGTAAGATTTTCGGGGACGAAAATCCCTAAGGGGGGAGAGCTGTAACAGTCTGAATATGACCCTAATCAGAACGGTGGTTTTGGGACCACGAATTTGAGTCTAAAATATATTTAGATAATATATTCTGTGCTTATTATATGTGACTTGATGTGTGTGAACGTTTCGTAGAAAAAATTAATCGTTTGTATGCTTAATTTGACAAAAAGGACTTAATCGCATAAAGTGTAAAAGTTGCATACTATAGTGGAAAGTGCTTAAATGATGATGGCTTTATAATACGGGGCATTAAAAAGGTAATTAGCCCATTTTTAAGTTAGTGGGTGGTATATGACAAGATTAACCTTAAGTTATATGTTATAAAATTTATGTTATAAGGTTAAATAAGTAATTAATTAAAAGTCATAATATATGTTAATAAATAAAAGAAAAGAAAACATATCATCTTTTCTATGCATGAAAGCCGAATTTATTAAAGAGAAAGATAGGTTTTTCAAGCTTCAAAATTTGGAACTTGTGAGCTAAAATTCAAGGTTAGTTTGATTTCGGTTTTCGATAATTTTTACGTTTTTGTGATTGTTGCTTCGAATACTTTATGACCCATGCTTGAATTTTTTATTTTGGTGAATATTTTGAAATGTGCCATTGATGTGTTTCTGAGTTTTATGATGATAGTTGATGAATTATGAAAGATATATGTTAGATTAATATGTTTTGTCTTTGGATTTTTGGTAAATTTGAGTATTTGGGCTAAATTACAAAAATAAAATTTTGAAGGGCTAAAATGCAAAATAAATGAAAGAAATGGACTAGAATAGTCCCTATGAACATTCAGCCCTTAAGGGTTATAGTGAAATTTTGTGTATTTTGCGTTTTGTGCAAATGGACCAAATTGCAAAAAATGTGAAAAGTAGGGTTAAAATGGTAATTTTCCCATTTATGTGTTTTGCGACTAAATTGAGATGAGATGTACTTGAATGAGCTGAATTTTAATGTGTTTAGATCAAGAACAAAGAAAAACGGATTTGGATCGGGAAAGACGAAGAATATCGAATAAGCTTGGTCTCACGCGGTCCGTCACTGGTCGAGGTAAGTCCTTAAGCAAATAAATGTCATGGAATTAATTATAAACTTAGTAAACGATGAATTTTGGAAATTTAAAGCATAAATATAGGATATGGCCGAATATGAGTGTATGTTATTGAAGCGAATTTATTTTATTTAATGCAATATGAATAAGTAGGTTCGGTTTGATAAGTGAAAGTAGTATGAAGTATATGAGATGTTTGTGATTTCAGATTAAGTAATGTGTATTGAAATGTTAAATGTGTTGATATTCTTTGAGGGCTTTGCTGATTATTCCTTGAGCCTAGCGTGCCTTGTCTTAGGTGATCAATTTCAAGCATAATGCCTATGGGCCATGTGCTTTGATTTGTATCGCATTATGCCTAGCGAGCTTCGTGCGAGTGTGTAATTCAGCTTAAGCGCCTAGCGTGCTTAATCTGGTGATATGCTATAAATAGAGAATTCGAGAATTAAGCGAGGTGAGGCATATAATTAATGCAATGTGCCATTAACTCGGGTAAGTGCTATTCTACTAGTGTAGTAAGGAATGAAGTGAGAAAGTACGATATCAATTGAGTTAAGTATTATGAAATCAAGTTGATAATTTGATAAGAATTTTCATTATGTGTAATTGAGTTTAATGTATACATTATTTTGATGAATTGGTAATAAGTGGAATTGTTAATGGAAAGTGAATTTGTATGTGTTTGCATATATGCACAAAAATATGAAATGTGATTGATATGCGGGATATTTTCCATTCGACTTGGAATTTATAGATACTTATGATAAATATGTGATTTAATGGTGTATACATTCATAGTATAGAAATGTCAAAACTTAGATTAAGGGTATTAATGATATTCGGCTATGACTAAGTTACTTAATATAATGTTTATAATATTGCCATGAATTTAATGATTAAAAGTTTAAATGAATGAATATTATTTTGTATTTTCTTAGGACTTACTAAGATAGTAAGCTTACTCCGTTTATGTTTAATATTCTATTTATAGATTTTGGTCCAGCTACGGGCTCGGGAAATTGTCAGCAAAGTCAACCACACTATCATCTTTTTGGTACACCTTTAGCTTGGTTTATTTTGGATAAAGGCATGTATAGGATGAGTAATGCCCTTGTTTGAGATGGAACCTTGGATAATATATGTATTATAGCCATACAAAATGGCTTTTATTTTGTGTTTTGATGAGGTTATACATGGTTTTCTTTTTAATGACTAAATGATGCATATGGTTATGTCTTTGTGATGCAAAAGTGGTAAGGATTTATTTACATTATATTCGGCCATGGTCTTGGTGTTTATAATAGGTAAAAATTTGGTTTTGTGAATAATGATACCATAGGCTAAAATAATAATATCTTTTAATATGAAATTTGTCATGGAATATAAGGATGATATGTTTGTTATGTTTATGTTTTGTATTCAAGTTTGTTAAATTGGGTTAGATATAAGGAATGTAACCGAATAGGTGGTTATGTATTGGTTAATTATATGAATTTTGATTAATTTATTTGGTCATTCGAATTTAGTGTGTTTATATTTGTTACTTATGCTAAAATGCTTAAAATGATTATAGACTATTTGATAATCTGTAATAAAATAAAGTGGTATATATATGTATGGTAAGTTGGTATATGTATGATGTTTTGATTACATAGTAATGAATTTGGCATCTTCCTGATCTGTTCTTTATATTCATAATTATATTATAAGACCGTATAGATATGCGATGTATATACCGTATAGGCATCTTAAATTCTATTATATGTATGCAAATGAATTCATGTGAGATCCGAGTTGATTGATTATTTAGGTTCGATCTGAATTTAGGTATTAACTATTAGTTGGATATTGGAAATTAAATGTGTGGTTTTGGATTTGATAAAGGAATGAATTACAATAAATGCCTGCGATGATTTAAGTCTAGTTCGGTAATGCCTCATAACCCTAATTTGGTGACGGATACGGGTTAGGGGTATTACACTGTCGATACTTTCTCGGATTTCATATATGTACCTTTCGTAACCATTCATCACAATTCAAATTAATATGAATAGAAATAAATCAATTCAAATTCATTTATTTGTATATAGACTTTTATAGACTTACCTCGTACGGATATAATCGAACAGATTCAACTACTCATTCACTTTCGACTTTCCTCAATCTAAATTTGTTTTCTTTGGTTCTTGATCTATACATATTCAAATTTTACTCATTTATTCACCAAATCATTCAATTCAATCCAAAAACACACATTTAGGGCAATTTACAAATTGGCCCTTATATTTTCACATTTTGACATTTAAGTCCTTATTACACAACATTTCCTTGTACCTATGCTTAGTCAAATTTTCATCATAATCATACAAGTCCATACATTTCATTTATTTCACATTTTAGTCCCTCAAAATATTATTTTCACAATTTAGTCCAAAGTACTCAAATTCACCAAAAATCCAAAGACAAAATATATTAATCTAACACTTATTATTACACCCCTAACCCGAAACCATCGCTGAAATAGGGTTAAGAGGCATTACCAAACAATCAAATCATTTAACAACCCATTCACGACACAAAGTCAATAATCAGTATATCACATCAAAACATAAACATATAGTCCCTTATTGAGGCCTATAAGAGCTTAAACACATGCTAAAGAAGGATCGGAACAAAATCGAAACACATACAGAAGTTCTCGAAAATTAAAAACTTAACCAAAATATAGGGAATACACGCCCTTGGGAGCCAATCGTGTGCCCTCCACGACTGCTAGACACACTCGTGTGTCCTCCCCATGGTCGAACCTGATTCTTCACCAAGGCCACCAAGCACGCCCGTGTACCCTGGTCGTGGTCAATCCTGCCAAAGCAACACGCTTACCAAGCACCCCATGTGCTAAAGCCGTGCACTACTAGGCCATATACTGACTTTCTCACATGGCTTCTAGGCATGCCCGTGTGCCATGGCCGTGTGCCCTTAAGCAAGCTACTGACTTTACCCCATGGTCACTAGGGATGCCCGTGTGCCATGGCTGGGTGACATTATGGGTCATTTGCAAGACCAAAATGCCACCCAAATGGAGCATACCTACAAGCAACATTTACCAAAACAACTCATGCACAAATGGCTACCCAAAAGCATATCAAAATAATCAGTCAAACCATGCATTCAATACCAATTCTACTCATACCAAATTTAATACCAAAACTTATCCTATCACAAGCATAATTCATTCCCAATTTCACTTATTCCTACTTGTATCATACCATCACCAAAATTTCCATCCATAAGTCAATTTTCTCAACTCACAACCCATACCAAAAGATGCGTCACATATATATATACCAAAGTCATTCATGCCAAAAACTAGCACATATCTAACCACATCTCATGGCTACTTACAAATCTCAAACATGATTCAAATAACTAGCATGTACATGCCATATTTAACAATGTACATCATTCCAAAATACCCAAAAATAGATTGCCGATAGTGTGATTGAGATGCTGACGATCCCCAGATCCGAGCTAGCTTTACTGACACTACAAAGTAGAAAGACAAATCACACAGTAAGCTTTCCAAAGCTTAGTAAGTTTGTAATTTAATACATATTACTCAATAATACCACATCATACACAATTAAATCATCACATAGATAAATTGCACAATTAGGTTCATCATCAATCTTAGCCATATGCCCAAGTATCTATTCATTTAACTCTTAAGGCTATCATCAACCACCTAGGTTCAAACGTACCTTGATCAACACATAGTTACTCACCATTCATGCTACTCAATTGCTAAATATTACCTCTCGTTCAACCTTTGCTATTCTTTTGATTTATTCGTACACTTAGTGCCAATTTAATAATCGAATCATAACCGTCATCGCACACTTAGTGCCTAATCTTTCAACCGACTCATCTCGGTATCGCACACACAGTGCTAGGTCAATAAGCCGAAGCTTTCATAACATTCATTTCTGTTTCTATTTCAATTTCGCACACTTAGTGCCACCAATTAAATCTTGCACATGGCAATTCAATTCCATACACATATACATATTCATCTCATAATGTTGAAACATATATAAATAACATGTATTATATCCGAACTTACCTCGGACATCAAACTATCGAAATGATTGATTAATCGAGCACTTTATCTTTGCCACGATCTCAATCCGAACCTCTCCTCTCTTGGTCTATACACATTCCAATTCAGTCCATTCAATCACTATTTCATTCAATTTAGTCCAAACACACAAATTTAGGGCATTTTACAAAATAGCCCTCACATTTTCACATTTCGACACTTTAGTCCTTAATACATAAAATCACCAAATACACATAATTTCTCCCAACACAAGCTTAGCCAAATTTTGCTTATGTCCATACCAACCCACATATTTCCTTTATTTCATATTTTAGTCCCTCAATTTACACTTTTCACAATTTATCCCAAAATACTCAATTTCGTCAAAAATCCAAAGACAAAACATGTTAATCCAACCCCAAGTTTTCATATTTCACTATCATCTAGCATATAGCTCAAACATTCATCAATGGCTCATCACAAAAACATCATCAATTCACAAAATTGCAACATGGGTTGGCTAGAGCACGAAGCAATGATTACAAAAACGTAAAAATTATCAAAAACCGAACAAAAATCACATACCAATTTTTGCTTCAACTTAGCCGAACTTAAAGCTTATTTTCCCCTTTCTTTTTCTCTAATAATCAGTGATGGATGGATGAACATTCCATTAACATTTTTCTTTTGTTTTATTATAAAACCTTAATACACATTTTACCATATTACCCTTTTTTTATAACATTAAAACATTTATTCATTATGGTTATTTTGTCCATTACCATCCACTAACCTTCATAGTGGTTTAATTGCCTCATAAGGCCTCCACATTATAAAGACACAGCAGTTAAGCACTTAACAATTAGCACACAACATTTTACACTTTATGCGATTCAGTCCTTTCTCTTAATTCGACACACAAACGATCAAATTATTACATAGAATTTTCACACAGACTATGTCACATACTATTCACACAGAAAAAAACCTTAAATTAACATTCTGACCTCAGATTTGTGGTTTCAAAACCACTGTTTTGACTAGGGTCTAAAACGAGCTGTTACAACTCTCCCCCCTTAGGGATTTTCATCCCCGAAAATCTTACCAGTGAATAGTTGTGGATGTTGTTCTCTCATAACGTTCTCAGGCTCCCACGTAGCCTCTTCAATACCATGTTTGTGCCATAATACTTTCACTAAAGAGATTTTCTTATTTCTTATCTCTTTGGTCTCTCATGCCAAAATTCAGATCGATTTTTACTATACGACAAATTTGACTGAATCTCAATCTTAGTAGGAGCAATCACATGAGACGGGTTTGATCTGTACCGTCGAAGCATTGAAACATGAAACACGTCATGAATCTTTTCTAACTCAGATGGTAATCTCAATCTATAAACAACGATCTCATGCGATCCAATGAACCTCGGACTCAACTTGCCCTTTTTTCCAAATCAAAGTATTTTCTTCCACGGAGACACTTTCATAAACACTTTATCACAAATTTTGAATTCAATATCCTTTCGTTTCAAATCTGCACAGGTCTTCTGACGATCTGATACTGCTTTCAAACTATCACGAATTACTTTCACTTTCTGTTCAGTCTCTTTTATAAGATCGACCCTGTGAATCTTATTCTCACTTAGCTCGATCCAATACAATAGAGTTCGACATTTTCGACCATAGAGAGCCTCATATGTGCCATTTTGATACTAGATTGAAAACTATTGTTATACGCAAATTCAATCAACGATAAATGCTTTTCCCACGTACTTTCAAATTCAAGTATGCAACATCTCAACATGTCTTTGAGAATCTAAATGATTCGCTCGGATTGACCATCCATTTGTGGATGAAACACATTACTGAAATGCAATTTCATGCCTAAAGCATCTTGCAATTTCTTCCAAAATTGCGAGGTAAA
Organism: Gossypium rotundifolium; assembly: GCA_025506655.1. NCBI lineage: Eukaryota > Viridiplantae > Streptophyta > Magnoliopsida > Malvales > Malvaceae > Gossypium > Gossypium rotundifolium. The sequence continues at coordinate 164,588,726 of CP106724.1, read as the reverse complement.
TCTTAGATCTCTGTCAGACACTATAGATAACGGTACCCCGTGCAATCTCACAATCTCATCGATATGCAGTTCAGCTAACTTATCTAATGAATAATCGGTTCTCACCAGAACGAAATGAACTAATTTCGTCAATCTGTCCACTATCACCCAAATCGCATCTTTCTTACTTGTAGATAAGGCCAAACCCGACACAAAGTCCATTGTAAATCTCTCCCATTTCAACTCAGGAATCATAATCGGTTGTAACAAACTAGATGTAACTTGATGTTCAGCCTTAACTTGTTGACAAACTAAACATTTCGACACAAAGTCAGAAATATCTCTTTTCATACCATGCCACAAATAGAACAGTTTCAGGTCATTATACATTTTCGTACTCCCCAGATGTACAGTCAAATGGCTATTGTGAGCTTCATTCAAAATCATTTGAATCAACTCTGAATTTCTCAGAACACAAATTCGATCTCTGAATCTCAAACAATCATCATTATCAACTCCAAATTCTGATTCATCATTCGAATCACATTGAGCTCTTTTTGCTAACAACTCATTATCATTTTCTGAGTATCACATATTTGTCATAAAAATAATAGTTTAACTTTCAATTCAGCTACAACCACATCATCAACACACAGATCTATCTGATTGCTCATATCTTGCAAAGCATATAACGATTTACAACTCAAGGCATCAGCTACAACATTAGCTTTACCTGGGTGATAATCTATCACAAGTTCATAGTCTTTCTTAGTCATCAAGTACTTTAAACTCTTATGATCAGTATAAATGTGACATTTCTCTCCAAACAGATTGTGATGCCAAATCTTCAATGCGAACACAATCGCAACCAATTCAAGATCATGCATTAGGTAGTTCTTTTCATGCGATTTTAATTATCTCGAAGCGTAGGCAATGACTTTCCATTCTTGCATCAACACACGGCCCAAACCATTTAACGATGCATCACTATAAACTATGAGCTCTTTGCCTGACTCGGGTTGAATCAACACCGGTGCTTCTGTCAACAACACCTTTAACTGTTCAAAACTCTGTTGGCACTTTTCTGACCATTCGAATCTAACATCTTTCTGTAACAACTTTGTCAATGGGGTCGCAATCATCAAGAAGCCTTTCACAAATCGTCTATAACATCCTGCTAATCCCATAAAACTATGGACTTTAGACACATTTCTCAGAGGCTTCCACTCTAAAATAGCAGAGATTTTACTCGGATCAACTCATATCCTGGCAGCTGATACAACATGTCCTAGAAAACCAACCTCACGCAACCAAAATTCACATTTGCTACTGTTTCTCACAAGAGTTTGTAGCATGATTCTCAAATGCTTAGCATGTTGCATCTCATTACACAAATAAATCAAAATATCATCAACAAACACCACCACAAAGCGATCCAAATAAGGTCTGAATATTCGATTCATCAAATCCATAAACATTGTAGGAGCATTTGTTAGTCCAAAAGGCATCACTAAGAATTCGTAATGTCCATACCTCTTTCTAAAAGTAGTTTTCGGCACATCGAATTCTTTAACTCTTAACTGATAGTAGCCTGATCTCAAATCTATCTTAGAAAACACTGTAGCTCTTCTCAGCTGATCAAATAAATCATCAATACGAGGCAACGGATATTTGTTCCTTATTGTCACTTTGTTCAATTGTCGATAATCAATAGACATTCTCATAGTTCCATCTTTCTTTTTCACAAATAACACAGGAGCTCCCCAGGGTGAGAAATTCGATCGTGCAAATCTTCTGTCAGTCAATTCTTGCAATTGAGACTTTAACTCTTTCAATTCCGTTGGTGCCATTCTGTATGGAGCTATCGAAATAGGAGTAGTTCCCAACACTAACTCAATACCAAATTTAACTTCCCTAATCGGAGGTAATCCTAGTAACTCTTCAGGAAACACGTCTAGAAACTCACATACCATAGGTACAGATTCGACTTTCTTTTTCGACACTTTTGTATCAATTATGTACGCCAAATAAGCTTCATAACCCCTTCTCACATAGTTCCTATCTTTCATAACAGATACAACAACTGGTAATCTTTTCACATTACTAAACTCAACTTGAACTATCTCACTATTCTGACTTTTCAATTCAATGCTCTATCTCTTACAATTCACGATGGCATTATGTAATGTAATCCAATCCATACCCAAAATTATATCAAATTCATCAAATGGTAGCAACATCAAATTGACCGAAAAACATAAATCACGAAACATCAATGGGCAATTCCTGCACACCTTATCCACGAAAACACACTTGCCTAGTGGGTTAGATACTCTAATTACAAATTCAGTAGACTCAATAGGTAGAGTCTTATTCAATACTAAATTCATACACACATAGGAATGAGTTGATCTTGGATCTATCAATGCAATGACATCAGTATCAAATAAAGTGAAAGTTTCGATGATGACGTCTAAAGATGATGATTCCTCTCGTGCACGTATGGCATAAGCTCATATAGGTGCTCTTGCTTCTGACCTCACAGCTATTTCAGTTGTCCCTCTCTGGCTTTCACTCACATTTTGGTGTTTCTGGGTGGTCTACACTTGGCTGTCACATTATTCGATCTTTCATTTTGAACATTTTCCTTTTCCACCATCTGCGGGCAATCTCGAATAAAATGATCTCGAGATCCACATTTATAACAAACTCTATTGTTGTACTTGCCCCAGCACTCTCCCATATGTCATCTCCCACATTGTCTACACTCGGGCTTATTACTCTTAACACTGCCAACACTTGATTCATTTGAAACTTGAATTCGTAATCCAGTTCTTTGTCTCGAACGATCTCTACTTGGATGTCCAAATAAAGTATTTGAACGATTACCTGCATCTCTAAATCTCTTTGTAGAATGTTGAGAAAATTTATTCATCTATCTCTTTCTTTCATCACGAGCTTCAGAATCAGCTTTCTTCTTTTATTTATTGAGTTCTTCGACTTTGCATGCTCTTTCAACTAATACAACAAATTCATTTATATCTAGTATCCCAACCAACAACTTAATGTCTTCATCCAATCCTTTTATGAAACATTTTCACATAGTAGCTTCAATCGAAACACATCCTCTGCGTATTGACTCAATATTACGAATTCTTGCTCGTATCCAGTAACAAACAAATGACCCTATTTCAACACTAAAAACTCTTTACGTTTCTGATCAATGAAGCGTTGACTGATATACTTCTTTCTGAACTCAGCTGGAAATAAGTCCTAGGTGATTCTCTCTCTCAGAACCACAGATATCAATGTCTTCCACCAATTATGCCGAATCCCTCAACAATGAAATAGCGCATTTAATACATTCGTTTAGAGTGAATGACATCTCATCAAATACTCGAAGGGTACTCTTGAGCCAAAACTCAGCCCGCTCAGTATTATCATCAGTCGTGGCCCTAAACTCTTCGGCCCCAAATTTTTGAATCTTATCTACAGGAGGTTTATTCAATCTGATCGGATCTGTAACTTGGGGCACGACAGGAACTTGTGGGGGTGGAGGTTGTGGAGCACTGGATTCATTCGAACAAACTCCGTAAACCACTCGCCCATGATTCGAAAGAAGGCTTGCTTAGCCTCTCCTCCCTCACTACTTTCATTCGATCTAGATGTGGCCGACACTGTCCCTTGAGCGGGAGCAGGCGCGTTAATTTTGACGTCGTCAAAAACTGCTTGATCGAGGTCCATTACTATATGAAAACACATTTTCAACTGTCAAAATTCATCACACTATCGCAATTTCATATATGGCATGTATAGCTAGACTCAGACGCGCTTACGTTAGTCTGAGAATTGACTAACCCGTAGCTCTAATACTAATAAAATGTAACACCCCTAACCCAAAACCATCTCCGAAATAGGGTTAAGAGGCATTACCAAACAATCAAATCATTTAACAACCCATTCAAGACACAAAGTCAATCATCAGTATATAACATCAAAACATAAACATATAGTCCCTTATTGAGCCCTATAAGACCTTAAACACATGCTAGAGAAGGATCGAGACTAAATTGAAACACATATAGAAGTTGTCAAAAAATTAAAAACTTAACCAAAATACAAGGGATACACGCCCGTGGGAGACAACCGTGTGCCCTCCACGGCTGCTAGACACACCTGTGTGTCCTCCCTGTGGTCGAACCTGATTCTTCACCAAGGCCACCAAGCACTTTCGTGTACCCTGATCGTGGTCAATCCTGCCAAAGCAACACACTTACCAGGTACCCCGTGTGCAAAGGCCGTGCACTACTAGGCCATATACTGACTTTCTCACACAACTTCTAGGCACGCCCGTGTGTTATGGCCGTGTGCCCTTAAGCAAGCTACTGACTTTACCCCACGGTCACTAGGCATGCCCGTGTACCATGGCTGTGTGACATTATGGGTCATTTGCAAGACCAAAATGCCACCCAAATAGGTCATACCTACAAGCAACATTTACCAAAACAACTCATGCACTTATGACTACCCAAAAGCATACCAAAATAATCATTCAAACCACGCATTCAATACCAATTCTATTCATACCAAATTTAATACCAAAACTTCTCCTATGACAAGCATAATTCATTCCCAATTTCACTTACTCCACCTAGTATCATACCATCACCAAAATTTCCATCCATAAGTCAATTTCTCAACTCACAACCCATACCAAAAGATGCATCACATATATATACCAAAGTCATTTATGCCAAAAACTAGCACATATCTAACCACATCTCATGGCTACTTACAAATCTCAAACATGATTCAAATAACTAGCCTACACATACCATATTTAACTATGTACATCATTCCAAAATACCCCAAAATAGATTGCCGATAGTGTAATTGAGATGCTGACAATCCCCAGATCCGAGCTAGCTTTACTGACACTGCAAAGCAGAAAGACAAATCACACAGTAAGCTTTCCAAAGCTTAGTAAGTTCGTAATTTAATACATATTACTCAATAATACCACATCATACACAATTAAAGCATCATATAGATAAATTACACAATTAGGTTCATCATTAATCTTAGCCATGTGCTCAAGTATCTATTCATTTAACTCTTAAGGCTATCATCAACCAACTATTTCCTTATGTCCATACCAACCCACATATTTCCTTTATTTCATTTTTAGTCCCTTAATTTACACTTTTCACAATTTAGCCCAAAATACTCAATTTCATCAAAAATCCAAAGACAAAACATGTTAATCCAACACCAAGTTTTCATATTTCACTATCATCAAGCACATAGCTCAAACATTGATCAATGGCTCTTCACAAAAACATCATCAATTCACAAAATTGCTACATGGGTTGGCTAGAGCACGAAGCAATGATTATAAAAACGTAAAAATTATCAAAAATTGAACAAAAATCACATACCAATTTTTGCTTCTACTTAGCCGAAGTTAAAGCTTATTTTCCCATTTCTTTTTCTTAAATAATCGGTGATGGATGGATGAACAATCCATTAACATTTTTCTTTTTGTTTTATTATAAAACCTTAATACACATTTTACCATATTACCCTTTTTGTTATAACATTAAAACATTTATTCATTATGGTTATTTTTTCCATTACCATCCACTAACCTTAATCAGTGGTTTAATTGCCTCATAAGGCCTCCACGTTATAAAGACACAACAGTTAAGCACTTAGCAATCAGCACACAACATTTTACACTTTATGTGATTAAGTCCTCTATCTTAATTCGACACACAAACGATCAAATTATCACACAGAATATGTCAGATACTATTCACATAGAAAACAACCTTAAATTAATATTTTGACCTCTCATTTGTTGTTTCGAAACCACTGTTCCGACTAGGGTCCAAATCGGGTTGTTACACTTATCATTCATATTTCATCAACTAACATTACAAAGCTCAAGCATTCATCAATGGCACATTTCAAAATCATCATCAAATTCCAAAATTAAGGCATGGGTTTTGTAGTATTCGAAGCAACGATTACAAAAACGTAAAAATTATCAAAAATTAAAGTAAAAACATACCTTAATTGAACTAGATGAGTGTCAAATGGAAAAAGAGCTTAAACCCTTCTTTCTTTTCTTATTTTTGGTAGTGGATGAACAAAGATGATGAATGAAATGTTTTATTTTATGTTTTAATTAACATAATATCATTTTACCAATTTATCCTTTATAAATACATTATAAATTCTTTAAATGAATGTCCACTGCCGTCCATGCCAATATAAAATGCTCTAATTCCATTTTAAGGCCTTCATATTAAAAGAACATAGCATTAAAGCACTTTAACAAATAGAAAGCCACTTTTACCTTTTATGCGATTTAGTCCTTTTCTCAAATTAAGCACTCAAACGGATAAATTAATTCACGAAAATTTCACACATGCTTAATCACATACTGTAGACACAGAAAAAATATTAAAATATTTTTTGACTGGGATTTTTGGTCCCAAAACCACTATTCTGAATATGGTCTAAACTAGATTGTTACAAAGTATGCCAGAGAATGAGTTTTAACCGAGACTGAAATGTGTAAACACTTTGAAGAGGGCCTAAATGAAGATATCAAGTTATTGATTGGAATTCTTGAAATAATGGAATATGCAGTGTTAGTCAGTCGAGCCCACAAAGCTAAAAAATTGACTAAGGAAAAGAAATAAGCCGAAAGAGAGGCTTGGGTTTTAGGAAAAAAACTATGAGTAAGTCATAATCATTTGCTTCTAAGAAATTAAAGAGGTATTATGATCTTGTTACTACCTCTACGGGGTATTCTAGAAGAGAGTGGGGCTCTCAACGTTCTAACCCGAGGTCTTCATCTCCATCTATGACCAGTGTGGATAGAGTTGGTAATCCAAAATCAAAATGTAAACACTGTAACAAATTTTATCATGGGGAATGTCAGTCTAAAAGTGAAGCTTATTTCGGATGTGGTTTGCTTGACCATTTTCTCAGGGGTTGTTCCAAAAGAGTTGAAAAAGAAATAGAACCGACTCCAAAGCTGAGTAATCCTGTTGTGAGAGGTAGACCACCCCGTCAACCTGGTAATGTTAGTTGTAGTTTGGGTACTAACAAGGATACGGTAGTTAGATCTGAGGCACGAGCACCTACAAGGACATATGCTATTCGTGCTAGAGAAGATGCCTCTACACCAAACGTCATTACTGGTACATTTTCTCTACTTGATACTGATATTACTGCATTGATTGATCTTGATTCCACACATTCATATATATGCTCAAACTTAGTGACTGTTAAAAATTTACCTATTGAATTTACTGAAGGTTAAAGTTTCAACCCCCTGGGCCAATGTGTTATGGTGGATAAAGTTTGTAAGAACTATCCATTGATGGTAAAAGGTTATTACTTTTCAGCTGACTTGTTGTTATTACAATTTGATGAAATTGATGTGATTTTGAAATGGATTGGTTAACCTGATATGATGCAGTGTTAAATTGTAAGTAGAAATATATTTTATTGAAATGTGAGAATGATGAATTGCTTCATGTTGAATTTGATAAACAAGATGGATTACCGAATGTTATTTCAGCAATAACGACACAAAAATACGTCTGAAAGGGTTATGATGCTTACCTTGCATATGTGTTGGATACTAAAGTGTCTAAGTCAAAGATTCAATTAGTACCAATTTTATGTGAATTTCTTGATGTATTCCCAGAAAAATTACCTAGTTTACCATCGGATAGAGAAGTGGAATTCTCTATAGATCTTGTTTCGAGAACGACACCGATATCTATAGCACCTTATAGAATGGATCCTACATAATTGAAAGAGCTGACAGTACAATTACATGAGTTGATTGATAGGGGTTTTGCTCGACCTAGTTTCTCACCTTGGGGTGCGTCGGTCCTATTTGTAAAGAAAAGGATGGATCGTTGAAGCTGTGTATTGGTTACAAACAGCTCAACAAAGTCATAATAAAGAACAAGTATCCATTGCCTTGTATTGATGACTTATTTGACCCATTGAAATGTGCCACTATATTTTCAAAGATTGATGTCTATTCTGGTTATTATCAATTACGGGTAAAAGATTCTGATATGCCTAAGGCAACTTTTAGAACCATGTATGGATACTATGAGTTTCTTGTGATGCCATTCGGCTTGAAAAATGTACTTGTAGTGTTTTTAGATTTGATGAACAAGATTTTCAGTCCGTATTTGGATAGGTTTGTGGTGGTATTTATATATGATATTTTGGTTTACTCCCGAGATGAAAATGAACATGCTGAGCATTTGAGAATAGTGTTGCAAGCCCTGAGAGAGAAACAATTGTATGCCAAGTTCAGTAAATGTGAATTTTGGCTACGGTAAGTTAGTTTTCTTGGGCATATAGTATTTGTTGAAGGTGTCAGAATAGACCCGAATAAAATTTTTGCCATTGTTAATTGGAAGCCACCGAAGAATGTGTCTGAAGTCTGAAGTTTTTTGGGAGTAGTTGGTTATTATCGGAGATTTGTAAAAAGATTGTTGATAATAGCTTCTTCGATGGCTCATTTACTATAGAAAGATGTAAAGTTCGAGTGGACTAATAAATGTCAGCAGAGTTTTGATAGATTAAAAGCTTTTTTGACAGAAGCTCCAGTGTTAGTTCAGCCAGAATTGGGTAAAGAATTTATAGTTTACAGTGATGCGTCATTACATGGTTTAGGCTATGTTTTGATGTAAGATGGTAAAGTAGTAGCTTATGCCTCACGACAGCTAAAGCCACATGAAAAGAACTACCTAACACATGACCTTGAATTGGCAGCCATAGTGTTTGCATTGAAAATTTGGCGGCATTACTTATTTGGTGGAAAACGTCACATTTTCACTGATTATAAAAGTCTGAAATATTTGATGTCACAGAGAGATTTGAATTTGAGATAGCGCAGATGGCTTGAGTTATTGAAAGATTATGATCTTGTTATTGACTACCATCCGGGAAAGGCCAATGTAGTGGCAGATGCTTTGAGCAGAAAATCCCTATATGCTTTATGAGCAATGAATACTCGATTTTCGTTTTCTGATGATGGTTTAATCCTAGTTGAGTTAAAAGCTACCAATGTTTTTTCAGCAAATTTTTGGAGCCCAAAAAAATGATAGCAAGTTGCAGGCAAGACACGTACCAAGTGAATCGACTTATGACTCAGAATTTCAAATTAGGACTGATGGTTGTTTGTTATTCAGAGGCAGAGTATGTGTACCAAAAAGTTTAGAAATGATATAGAAGATTTTGAATGAAGCTCATAAGGGTAACATGTCTATACATCCTAGTAGTAATAAAATGTCTGAAAAAGATGTACTGGTGGCAGGGAATGAAACAAGATATTTCTGAGTTTGTTTCTAAATGTTTGATATGTCAGCAAGTAAAAGCTGAACATCAGTTGCCTTCTGGACTATTACAGCCAGTTACGATATCGAAATGGAAATGGGAAAGAATTACTATGGACTTTGTATCGATATTACCCTTGTCTCTAGAGAAGAAATATGCCATTTGGGTAATTGTTGATCGGTTGAAAAAGTTCGCACACTTTATTCTAGTGCGTATGGATTATTCCTTGGATAGATTGGCTGAGTTATATGTTTTTGAGATTGTCAAACTGCATGGAGTGCTTGTCTCCATCATTTCATATAGAGATCCTCGGTTTACATCTCGATTCTGGAGTAAATTACGAGAAGCTCTGGGTACTCAGTTACACTTTAGCAGTGCATTTCATCCCCAAACAGATGGTCAATCTGAATGTGTAATACAGATCTTGGAAGATATGCTTCGATGTTGTGTCCTGAAGTTTAAAGGTAATTGGGAAAGGTATTTTCCTTTAGTTGAATTTGCTTATAATAACAGTTATCAGACTAGTATTAAGATGGCATCGTATGAAGCCTTGTATGGTAGTAAATGTAGAACTCTATTGTATTGGATAGAACTCAGTGAGAAAAAGTTACACAGAGTTTACTTGGTTTGAGAGACCAAGGAAAAGGTAAATGTAATTTGAGATAGTTTGAAAGTAGCCTTGGATCGACAAAAGTCTTATGCTAATTTGAAAAGAAAAGAGATGGAATTTTAGGTTGGTGACAAGGTATTCTTGAAAGTGTCACCTTGGCAGAAAGTACTCTAGTTTGTTCCTAAAGGGAAATTGAGTCCACGGTTCATTGGACCATATGAGATTACAGAAAGAGTTGGAGTGGTCGCATATCGTTAGCTTTACCACTAGAGCTTGATCGGATTCATAACATTTTTTATGTGTCTATGCTATGATAGTATCAATCTGACCCTTCACATGTTATCTCTCCTACAAAGGTAGAGATTTAGCCTGATATGGCATATGGTGAGGAACCAATCAAAATCTTAGCTCGGGAAACAAAAGAGTTAAGAAATAAATAGGTAGCTTTGGTAAAAATTCTTTAGCAAAGACACGGTATAGAAGAGGTTACCTGGGAGCTGAAGGAAACTATGAGGAAGCAATACCCGAATCTTTTTACTAGTAAGATTTTTTAGGATGAAAAACCCTAAAGGGGGAGAGTTGTAACAACCCATTTTTCAGTCAAATCGAAACAGTGGTTTTGGGACCACAGATCCGACCCAAAATATAATTTATTTTTATTTTATTATATGGTCCAAAATATGATAGATGTGACATGTAAAAATTTTGACATGAAAATTTTATCGATTTAGTGCTTATTTACGAGGAGGACTAAATCGCATAAAATGTGAAAGTTGAATTCTAGTAGCTATAAGGGTCAAATAGCTATGGAATTCAAAACTAGAGGTCCTTATATGGTAATTACACCATTAAGAAAAGTATGTAGATTTTTCATGGTGACTCATCCATGGAATTATAGAAAAGGGTCAAGGACTAAATTGAAAATAGCAAAAACTTAATTAATTAAAAGATGATAAAAGAAAATGTCATCTTACTGTTGTCATCTTCAACCTAAAATTTTATGGAAACCCTAGGAGAGAGAGGAAACTTTCAAGGCTTAATTGGGTAAGTTCTCTTGTCTCGTTTTTAATAATTTTAGTATTTTTGAGACTGGGATAGGTTAATCTCTCTATTTGAGGGATTAATTTGAAAAGTAATTAAGGTATGATCATGGATGTATTATGCTGGAAATTAGAAATTTATGGTAGAAAATGAAATATTATTGATAGATAAACAACTTTTACAAAGTGATTTTTGATGAAAACTTAAGTTAGGGACTAAAATGTAAAATTGTGAAATTGAAAAAAAAAATTCTAAAATGTTATGTATATATGCGCTGTAAATTTTGTAATGGGGCTTTGGTTAGGCTTGAAATAGGGAGTAATTTACAAAAGTTTCATTTTCCGGGCCTAGGGACAAAATCAAAATTTATAGAAAAGTTAGGGGCAAAATGGTAATTTTACCTAGGATGTAAATTGAGTCCATTTAAATATGAAATGTATGAAATTGATAGTTAAATTCATTTACATAGATTTGGAAAACACAAACTCGAGGATAGATCGAGGAAAAGAAAAGATTTCGAATTAGTAAATTATTATGCGAACAAGCGTCGAGGTAAGTTCGTGTAACTTAATCGGACATGTGATTATGTTAATTGAATGTTGTGTTTGTATGTAATGTGATTTATGTTAATGTGCTTTACTTGTATGCTATGATGGAAAACTTGCTACAAGCTTGAAATGGTGATAAAGGGTTAGTCCCGATTGAATGTTGAATTCCGATGATTATGTGTGCTTTCCCGAAACTAATAAGGTCCTGCATTTGTTGCGTACGGGATTTTGCTCGGACGAGTAACCCCATTGACCTTGTTATATAAAGAATTTAGCCCTGACGGCTAATCCTAATATAATACCTCTTGAGTATGCATTAAGATTAGGGTTTAGCCTGGATTGGTAATCCTAATCAAGCTCTTCCGAACTTATGATATATAAAGGATTTCGCTTGTACTAGTAATCCTGTTATACGATATGTGAATCAAGAGTGTGTTCCTTGGTTAAGTGCCCTAAGGGGTACCCTTGAATAAGAAATTGAAGGATTATGGAATCGTACACTTCGAGTGTACTACCTGAGCATCCAACTTAATTCAATGATTCAATGGGCATGTATCTCTTAACTGGACATGAAAATCTTGAGATGTAATGGTAATGACTTGAAATAATATTTCATGATGAGCTCATCTATTTTTACTTGACATGTTTATAAGTGTTGTGACTAACATGTTTGATTGAAGGCATGTGCTTAGGAAATTTGCTAATGGATGGAAAATATGATGTTGTGTGCTTAAATTTACTAACAGGATTGGTAAGTTTAGTTCCTGTTATACGAACTTCCTAAGCATGTAATGCTTACTCTATTTATTTTTCCCTTGTTTTATAATGATCAGAAGCTTGTAAAGGTTGGAAGATCATTAGAGCATCGTCAAACTATCAACTAGCATTTTGGGTAAAATGGCATGTATGGGATAACTTGGCCAATAGTGGCTTAAAATGTTATTTTGTAACCTAGCCATTGGAATGGCTAGTATTGGTTTATTTTGGTATGACTAAGTAGATTAGTATGATATACATATATACGCATGTGTTATGTTTAAAATATGTGATCAATGTTGGGAATGCCTCAGTTAAACTAAGGTAAGGTTGTGATCATGTATGCTTGTAGTGATATGTCTTGTGAATGATAGAAATTGCCCAATTTGAATGCTTGAATTGGTTGGTATTGGATGTGTTTTTCAAGTGTAGGCCTTGGGTGAAATTTTGGGTGAAAAATGAAGCTAGAAATGGCTTCATTTTGTCCACACGAAGGCAGTGTTTAGACCATGTGTGACACACGACATGGTATCACAGCATGTAGTTAGGCAGTATGCCTCTTGCACCTTATTTTTGAGAAACAAAATGCTCGAGAACTAGGCACATGGGCGAGACACAGGCGTGTGCCTCATCGTGTGTGCCACATGACTAGAACATGGGCTTGTGTCTTGGCCGTATGAAACCCTGCACCTAATTGAATTAATTTAATTAACCACACCTAGCACTAGCAGACGTGTGGCATGGCCGTGTGGCACAAGTCGAGGGCAACCTAAATCAAACACGGCTTGTAGCACGGGCATGTTCGAGGTCACACAGCGTGTCCCTTGGACCACACAGTGTGTGAGTCCTACACCTTAGAAAAAATTTGTAATTTTGCGAAAAATTCTTAGAGGTTCCAATTAAGTCCCGATTCGATTCTAATGCTCATATTGGGCCTTTAGGGCCCGATCAAGGGACATTATGGATGATCTCAGTAAATGAATAGTAAATTTACATAGTTTAATAGAAAATTTTTTGAATGTGTTGGTAATACTCCAAAACCCTGTTTTGGCGATGGGTACGGGTTAAGGGTGTTATAGTTTTGAAGAGAGAAGTAAAGAAACGAAAGGATGAAAGGTGTGTTTCAAATGAGCAGCCAATGAGGGTATTTATAGGTTGAGTAGGCTGCTAAAAATAGCAAAAATTAGCAGCCACAGACTCCCACCATGGTCTGCCACCTGTGTGGCATGTTTGAAGGTTTCAAACTTGCTAAATTTAGTTAGGGCAAACCTAGAAAAGCTTGATAAGTGGAGGGGTTTGAATGAAAATTCAAGGAGACTTCAAGGGTTGTTTTGCAAGCCAAATAATCGTTAAATAAGATGATTGGGTCACATGTGGGATGGTTTTGGGCAGCCCATTGCTTAGTTGGATCGAGCTTCTTGGTTTAGCATAATTAGGCAACTTTTCGTAATTAATTAATAATAAATATTTAACCCAAAATAAATTGGATTAAAATTATAATTAATTATATTATTAATTAATATTCATAATTTGGACCGCCATAGGCTAAAAATTTAATTCACTTGATGATTCAAAATCACTTCTCAGTTTTGTGCTTCTAGCAGTGTTTGTCGAGCCAATTTTTGCCCTTTGTGCGAATCTGTTAAAAATAAATCAAAATTAATCAAAATTTCTAATAAAATTAATTAAAATTCAACATGTTTGATTGAAGGCATGTGCTTAGGAAATTTGCTAATGGATGGAAAATATGATGTTGTGTGCTTAAATTTACTAACAGGATTGGTAAGTTTAGTTCTGTTATACGAACTTCCTAAGCATGTAATGCTTACTCTATTTATTTTTCCTTGTTTTATAATGATCGAAGCTTGTAAAGGTTGGAAGATCATTAGAGCATCGTCAAACTATCAACTAGCATTTTGGGTAAAATGGCATGTATGGGATAACTTGGCCAATAGTGGCTTAAAATGTTATTTTGTAACCTAGCCATTGGAATGGCTAGTATTGGTTTATTTTGGTATGACTAAGTAGATTAGTATGATATACATATATACGCATGTGTTATGTTTAAAATATGTGATCAATGTTGGGAATGCCTCAGTTAAACTAAGGTAAGGTTGTGATCATGTATGCTTGTAGTGATATGTCTTGTGAATGATAGAAATTGCCCAATTTGAATGCTTGAATTGGTTGGTATTGGATGTGTTTTTCAAGTGTAGGCCTTGGGTGAAATTTTGGGTGAAAAATGAAGCTAGAAATGGCTTCATTTTGTCCACACGAGCGTGTGTTTAGACCATGTGTGACACACGACATGGTATCACAGGCATGTAGTTAGGCCGTATGCCCCTTGCACCTTATTTTTGAGAAACAAAATGCTCAGAACTAGGCACATGGGCAGAGACACGGGCGTGTGCCTCAGTCGTGTGTGCCACACAGACTAGAACATGGGCTTGTGTCTTGGCCGTATGAAACCCGCACCTAATTCGAATTAATTTAATTAACCACACAGCCTAGCACACGGACGTGTGGCATGGCCGTGTGGCACAAGTCAGAGGGCAACCTAAATCAAACACGGCTTGTAGCACGGGCATGTTCCAGGGTCACACAGGCGTGTCCCTTGGACCACACGAGTGTGTGAGTCCTACACCTTAGAAAAAATTTGTAATTTTGCGAAAAATTCTTAGAGGTTCCAATTAAGTCCCGATTCGATTCTAATGCTCATATTGGGCCTTTAGGGCCCGATCAAGGGACATTATGGATGATCTCAGTAAATGAATAGTAAATTTACATAGTTTAATAGAAAATTTTTTGAATGTGTTGGTAATACTCCAAAACCCTGTTTTGGCGATGGGTCTGAGTTAAGGGTGTTATAGTTTTGAAGAGAAGTAAAAAACGAAAGGATGAAAGGTGTGTTTCAAATGAGCAGCCAATGAGGGTATTTATAGGTTGAGTAGGCTGCTAAAAATAGCAAAAATTAGCAGCCACAGACTCCCACCATGGTCTGCCACCTGTGTGGCATGTTTGAAGGTTTCAAACTTGCTAAATTTAGTTAGGGCAAACCTAGAAAAGCTTGATAAGTGGAGGGGTTTGAATGAAAATTCAAGGAGACTTCAAGGGTTGTTTTGCAAGCCAAATAATCAGTTAAATAAGATGATTGGGTCAGCATGTGGGATGGTTTTGGGCAGCCCATTGCTTAGTTGGATCGAGCTTCTTGGTTTAGCATAATTAGGCAACTTTTCAGAATTAATTAATAATAAATATTTAACCCAAAATAAATTGGATTAAAATTATAATTAATTATATTATTAATTAATATTCATAATTTGGACCGCCATAGGCTAAAAATTTAATTCACTTCGATGATTCAAAATCACTTCTCAGTTTTGTGCTTCTAGCAGTGTTTGTCGAGCCAATTTTTGCCCTTTGTGCGAATCTGTTAAAAATAAATCAAAATTAATCAAAATTTCTAATAAAATTAATTAAAATTCAACATGTTAATAATTTAAGTACAATTTAATTGTTTTATAATTATTATATATTTTTCGACAAGAATTACTATGAAAGTGCATGAATTTGAGTTAAAAAGGCCATGGAAAAGTGTGAATATTTTCGTGTTTCCAGTAAGCTCATAGTTTAAACAACAAATTAACTTACCTTAATCGAAACAAATATTCAAAGAGATAATTTACAATTCCTAATATCCAAATGCAAGTCCACAAATCACATTAGTTTTTGCTCACATATCTAAATATATCATAATAGCCCCTTCTCAAATAACTTACCATTACCATAAACCACATTTTATCAATGTAATTGTCCACACATGTAAACAAGTGGTTCATTGTAACATTTTTCACTTACTAATACCATGAATATCCATTAACATTTAAAATAAATTGTAATTCAATTAACACTTAGCCGCATGAACTAAGTAACTCAACTCAGATACTCGGGTAACTACACCACACTAGAGGCACCATAGATGCATAACAGTGGCATCGAATTGCAGACAAAGGTACAAATGTGCAAACAGAGGCACCCAAGTGCAAACCCGTACAAGCGCGCATACTGAAACACCCCACACCCGGCCCACGAGCCTAAACCGGATCTGGTATGTTCCTAAAGTAAATCGGTTTCAAAGATTTTCGTTACTTAGAGAGAGTTTGTAAAATTTTTAGAAAAATGTTGTTGTGGATTGGGCTTAGATTGGAAACCCATTTAACTAGTCTTGTAAATCCAATTTTTATTAAGGTGACAAAATAATTTTTAAGGTTTTAAAAAAAATCACTTAACTTTAGTCATAATAGTTCGTAACATAACAATTTAAAGTAAAGCAGAATAAGAAAAATCCACTGGGCCTTATGGCCTTATTACATCAAGTAAAACCCAAAACAAATAACAAAGTCCAAATCGAATAAAATCTTCAAATGGAACATGGCCACCTCGAGGTCTACCATCCCGGTCCGTCACTGTTCATCACTTGAAAATATTTCCCACAACGGGGTGAGTCAACAGACTCAATGTGCACACAATACTAACATTCAACAAATCAGGCATACATGTTCAAACATCAAATTCATATAAAATAAATTATGATGCAACCCAAACCCAAGCCTAATGGTCCATCCGCTACACACAACCCGTACCTGCCAGTACACCGTGGGGACTACTAAGTCAACCCTCCATCCCATACACACCATCGAAGGCGTCATTTGCAATGACGTGCTCATCGCCCATATAATTTGTGCCATTAGACACCATATTCAAATAGTGTAACCGGGTTACCAAATTCAGATAATGTAACCGAGTTACCATATTCAAAATGTTGTGACCGTAGTCACCATATAACATTGGTGAGACCAAGTCAACACCTTCTTCCCTTTCACATAAATCGCGAATGCCCCCAAAAAATATATATATATATATATCATGCATAACATACTTAATTTCATATAAATATACATATGTTCACATGTTATAAAATAACATATTTCATAATCCTATCAAGTAGGAAATGTACCGAGTACTTTTGTACCACTTTAGGGTACTTAGCCATATTCATATACTTACGTATAATCATATAATAAAAATAATTGCCATATGAAATATCGAAGTTAGTGTGCGTACACACCGATTTGCTTAATAGATTCCTTGAAATCTCAAGAACGATCTACCGATCTAGATTTTTACTCCTATATTCTACCAACCATTAAGATATATTAACAAACTTATTTGGCTTAAAAACCAAATCCAAGTAGGATTTGTTTTACTTACCTTGTTGCCGAATTGAAAGATCGTAAATCAAATCTTTGAAAAATGATAGTATTCCTTCCTTAAATCGGCTAGCCACTAAATCGTAATTATGTCGGTTTAACTTTTGAATAAGTGGAAAATAATTCAATATCAAGATCAAACCTTGGCCGAATGTCACTTACCATACGATTTCCAAATCTGACGAGGATTCCTTAATATGTCTATTGAAATCCCTTAAATTCCTTGAATCTGAAATCCCGAAACTCTTCCTTTGATATTCGGCCAAGAGACATAAAAGAGGTTATTTCCTTAGATCTTGTTTAAACAAATTTGAAGAACAAGAATTAATTGTTCTTACCTTAGATCCTTGATCTTTATATTCGGTAATTACGGAAACCTAAGATACCCCTTGTAGATTCGGCCAAAATTTGCTATTAGGATTAGTACCCGAATTTTTGGTAAAAGAAAGGAATAGAAATTGATTGACCACAGATCTTACCCTTTTTGATGTTGTAGTTGATTGCTCCTTTGCTTAGAATCAACAAAGATTCGGCTTTGACAGTAGAAACAGAGAAGAAAATAGAAGAAGAGAGGATGGTTTTTGCTTAAAGAAAATTCGGCAGAGAGGGGGAGAGAGCTAGGAGAATTTCGGCAAGTTTAGGAAAGATGAGAGAATAGCCTTAATTCTCCTCTTTTAACTGAAATTGCTAGACCAAGTGTCCTTGACTTGGCCACTACTCCCCCACAAGTGATAATATTATCTTTTAATTATCAGCTTATTAAATTAAAAGTATTTAATCCATCCTATATCTCCTCAATTGTCTTATTAAGAAAAATCCTTTATTTAACACTTAATTTATCAAGTTTTAACGAAATAAAACTCCTCCTTTTCTAGAAAACAAAAGCCGTCCACCCTTAACCTTGGAAGCAAAATAAAGCCTTCATTATTTGCTTCCCAAGTGACTCGAACTCGTGCCCATTTCTCTTACACATGGCGCCATTTCCATAAGCCTTAAGTGACACCTTCAGCCACTTTTCCAAGCCCGATTGTGTGTCAATTTCACTAACTTTTACTTTTAAGGCCCTCTTGCCCTTATTTCCTATTTCGAATTTTAAAATTTGTCATTCCGGCATTATTTCTAAGTTTCCTAAAATTTTCGATCGGCTCTGTAACTTGCCATTTTTCTTACATGTTCAAGTTTCCAAAATGTTCAAGTTTCCAAAATGTTCAGGTTTCCAAAATGTTCACTTTCCTAATTTGCTTAGGTTTCCAAAAATGGTCATTTTCCTATTTCCAACATAACATTTCCATACATTCTTAGGTTTCCAAAAATCATTCCAAATTTATTCCAAAACACATAAAAGATGTCTTTTTGTACAATTAGGCCAAAATGCATAGGCCCTTTTCAGGATGTTACAGTTCTACCCCCCTTAAAAATAATTTCGTCCTCGAAATTACTTACTATCGTTCATCCGTACAGTCTAACTCACCACACTACGCTATTGCTGCGCACTCTGATCTTAAAGAACTATCATACTTTCTAGACACATTCTCTAAGTTCACAATCAAAGTTCCATACACTTCATTAGCAACATAAGATCGAACTAATCTTATAGCGAGTAAAGTAATGAAGTATAATCTATAAATAAGAAACTTACTCATTGTCTCGTCTGGCGCATCACTATCCTCGCGACGACCGACTGCATAAACTAACCTTGGCTGCCTTGCTTCTGAACCTTCAACACCTCCGCTTGGTGCTCCACGACCTTGGCTGAAACCATTACCTCATTATTCGAACCTCGACCTCGTTGAGGTCATTGTCCTCCCTACCGGCCGATTAACGCTCGAGTTCTTTGGTGTTTGTCATCCGATATTTTTGGACGGTCCTTGAGCATATGGTCCTTGGACGCACACTTAAGACATGTTCCTGTCTTTCTCCAACACTCACCTAAATGCTTGTTTCCACAATGCTCACAAGGACGACATCGCCTCTGGTACCAACTTGCGATCCTTCGCCCATCGCTTCTAGGCCTCTTATTCCCCGATGATCCAGACAATCCAAAACCTCTTTCCGGCCTATTTCGATCAGTGTTCTGCTTGATAAAATCCTTAATTCCCTCGGCCACTTTAGCCTTATCCACTAAAGTAGAAAACTCCTGCTCCTGATGCGGTGCTATCAACAGTCTCAGGTCGTCCCTCAGTCCGTCCTCAAAACGGACACAGCGTTCATGCTCAGTTGCCACTACCCCTTGAGCATAGCGGCTCAACCTCAGGAATTCCACTTCATATTCTGCGGCAGACTTACTCCCTTGTACCAACCCTAGAAAAGCCTTCCTTTGTTCATCTGTATACCTGGTTCCCACATACTTCTTCTGAAATGCCTCTTTAACATACTCCCAGGTCAAATTTTCAGCCGTGGTACCATCACGAATAGTTAACCACCACTGATACGCCTCATCGCATAACAACGCCACCATCCCTTTCAACTTTTCCTCTGGAGTCAGATCGAGCTCATCCATGATACGCTCCATTGCTCCCAACCAAGACTTTCGGTTGTCTGGGTGCCACATTAGATACTCTCGGAACATTTTCGCTCCATTAGCTCGAGCCGTTCGGTCTGACTTTCGATTTCCCCATTTCCTCCTCGCACTACCACCAATTCCAAAACTCGAAGACACGACTGCGCGACAAAGATCTTCCCCGTCCGAGCCTCGCTACTCAACATTAATAAATTGGGGTGGTGGTGGCGGTGGCATTTCATTGTTGGACCCTTGACCCGATCTAACGAGTTCCGACACGGTCATCCTTCTTCTACCTCGACCACGATGACCACGTCCTCTAGAGCTCATTTTCTAACGTCGAGATCTGATTAAGAAATTTTATGGATTAGTCATTGTTCCACTTATTACCCGTGAATGAGTTTTATGAAAAAGGATTTAAGAGTGGTTCTTTCGTATTCATACAATCACACAGTCTTTTCCATTCATTCATTCATCCATCAAACAAGTATGAACTTTCGTTCATTCAGGGAAACGTTGTAGTTTTTGTTGTTGTTGTTTTCCACTACCGTGGGTATTTTCGTAATTTTGTCCTCTGAGGGCATTTTCGTAATTTTCGTAAGAAAATGTTCCTTGGTGTTTTTGTCAAAATTATTTTGAAAATTTCAAAGTCTATGGGTAATTTGGAAAAATTTTGGAATCCGGGGGTATTTCGATAATTTTTCACCAACTGGGGTAAATTTGTAAAATTTAATAAATTAGGGATATTTCAAAAGTTGTAAAACTTTGAGGGTTCTTTTCGAAAATTGTTCCTTCAGAAATGGAAATGTTGCAAAAAATTTTTTGGAAATCAAGGTCATTTTGGTAATTTTGTAAGTTAGGGGCAATTTAAAATTTTTTTTTCCAAGATCAAGGTATTTTGATATTTTAGGGTTTTTGAATGTTTATAAAATAATGAAATTTTGGTAAAGCTGTTGAGTAGTTGAACATTTTATAAACCAAAGGCACTTTGGTAATTTCACCCTAAGGGCATTTTTGTAATTTTCGCAAATCGAGTTTTTCGAAAATGTTGTAAAAATAATTTTTCTCGATTTAAAAGAAAGTTTTAAAGTTTGAAAAAAAAACTAGGGTTTGTTGTTTTGTTCTCTCTTTTTTTTAAAACATGGCTAGTTCCTTTCGGGTTTTAGTCATTATGTTCACCTATGACCGAGCCCTCTTGGTCGGGGTGAACCAAAGCTACGCACCAGGCGGGATTCGTGTGGAGAGGAGGTGAGTCACGCGATCGCTTAAATACCAAGCTCCCACCAAAACCATTCCTAGACATGCGCATGAGGTTGCCACACCATTGAGCCCTCTGGTTAGGGTGAACCGAGCTACGCACGGTAGGATTCTGCAAGAGGAGGTGAGTCACTAGGACTGCTTAAATACTGTGCTCTTTAGGATCCAATCCTAGACATGCGTCTGTGGGTTACCACACCACTAGCTCATTGACTTAGCCATAGGTTGGTTCAAGTGTATTAAGTCTTATGTGGTTTGTGTTTGAGTAGTCTAATCCTAGGGTTCAAGTTCCTATCATTCTATTCTACGCTCCATTCCTTTTCTACCCTTCTATAAATCACATAATATAAATCACATAATCACACAGATGGTTAAGGGTACCGACCGGTGGATCATGGTAGGAGACTTAGGGGCCATGCCAGAAGCCTGCTTATTTTTCAAAGATAGTCATTTGGGGCTCAAATTCAAAACGTTTTGGGCCTTAGCCCACAGGCTGAGAGTTTAAAACTGGGCTCTGATACCAAATTGAAACACCCCACACCCGGCCCACGAGCCTGAACCGGATCTGGTATGTTCCTAAAGTAAACCGGTTTCAAAGATTTTCGTCACTTAGAGAGAGTTTGTAAAATTTTTAGAAAAATGTTGTTGTGGATTGGGCTTAAATTGGAAACCCATTTAACTAGTCTTGTAAATCCAATTTTTATTAAGGTGACAAAATAATTTTTAAGGTTTTAAAAAAAAATCACTTAACTTTAGTCATAATAGTTCGTAACATAACAATTTAAAGTAAAGCAGAATAAGAAAAATCCACTGGGCCTTATGGCCTTATTGCATCAAGTAAAACCCAAAACAAATAACAAAGTCCAAATCGAATAAAATCTTCAAATGGAACATGGCCACCTCGAGGTCTATCGTTCCCGGTCTGTCACTGTTCATCACCTGAAAATATTTCCCACAACGGGTGAGTCACAGACTCAATGTGCACACATACTAACATTCAACAAATCAGGCATACATGTTCAAACATCAAATTCATATAAAATAAATTATGATGCAACCCAAACCCAAGCCTAATGGTCCATCCGCTACACACCACCGCATTCGCCGGTCCACACCGTGGGACTACTAAGTCAACCCTCCATCCGCTACACACCATCGAAGGCGATCATTGCAATGACGTGCTCATCGCCCATATAATTTGTGTCATTAGACACCATATTCAAATAGTGTAACCGAAGTTACCAAATTCAGATAATGTAACCGGAGTTACCATATCCAAAATGTTGTGACCGTAGTCACCATATAACGTTGGTGAGACCGAAGTCAATACCTTCTTCCCCTTTCACATAAATCCCGAATGCCCCCAAAATTTATATATATGTCATGCATAACAAACTTAATTTCATATTCATATACATATATTCACATGTTATAAAATAACATGTTTCATAATCCTATCAAGTAGGAAGCGTGCACGAGTACTTTTGTACCACTTTAGGGTACTTAGCCATATTCATATACTTACGTATAATCATATAATAAAAATAATTGCCATATGAAATATCTAAAGTTAGTGTGCGTACACACCGATTTGCATAATAGATTCCTTGAAATCCAGAAGAGCGATCTACCGATCTAGATTTTTACTCATATATTCTACCAACCATTAAAATATATTAACAAACTTATTTGGCTTAAAACCAAATCCAAGTAGGATTTGTATTACTTACCTTGTTGCGAATTGAAAGGCGTAAATCAAATGTCAAAAAATGATAGTATTCCTTCCTTAAATCGGCTAGCCACTAAATCGTAATTATGTCGGTTTCTAACTTTTGAATAAGTGGAAAATAATTCCGAATATCAAGATCAAACCTTGGCCGAATGTCACTTACCATACGATTTCCAAATCTGACGAGGATTCCTTAATATGTCTGTCGAAATCCCTTAAATTCCTTGAATCTGAAATCCCGAAACTCTTCCTTTGATATTCGGCTAAGAGACATAAAAGAGGTTATTTCCTTAGATCTTGATTAAACGAATTTGAAGAACAAGAATTAATTGTTCTTACCTTAGATCCTTGATCCTTATATTCGGTAATTACGGAAACCTAAGATACCCCTTGTAGATTCGGCCAAAATTTGCTATTAGGATTAGTACTCGAATTTTTGGTAAAAGAAAGGAATAGAAATTGATTGACCACAGATCTTACCCTTTTTGATGTTGTAGTTGATTGCTCCTTTGCTTAGAATCAAAAAAGATTCGGCTTTGACAGTAGAAACGAAGAAGAAAATAGAAGAAGAGAGGATGGTTTTGCTTAAAGAAAATTAGAGAGAGGGGAGAGAGCTAGGAGAATTTGGCAAGCTTAGGAAAGATGAGAGAATAGCCTTAATTCTCCTCTTTAAGCGAAATTGCTAGACCAAGAGTCCTTGACTTGGCCACTACTCCCCCACAAGTGATAATATTATCTTTTAATTATCACCTTATTAAATTAAAAGTATTTAATCCATCCTATATCTCCTCAATTATCTTATTAAGAGAAAATCCTTTACTTAACACTTAATTTATCAAGTTTTAACCGAAATAAAACTCCTCCCTTTTCTAGAAAACAGGTGCCGTCCACCCCTTAACCTTGGAAGCAAAATAAAGCCTTCATTATTTGCTTCCCAAGTGACTCGAACTCAGGCCCATTTCTCTTACACATGGCGCCATTTCCATAAGCCTTAAGTGACACCTTCAGGCCACTTTTCCAAGCCCGATTGTGTGTCGAATTTCACCAACTTTAACTTTTAAGGCCCTCTTGCCCTTATTTCCTATTTCGAATTTTAAAATTTGTCATTCCGGCATTATTTGTAAGTTTCCTAAAATTTTCGATCGGCTCTGTAACTTGCCATTTTTCTTACATGTTCAAGTTTCCAAAATGTTCAAGTTTCCAAAATGTTCAGGTTTCCAAAATGTTCACTTTCCTAATTTGCTTAGGTTTCCAAAAATGGTTATTTTCCTATTTCCAACATAACATTTCCATACATTCTCAGGTTTCCAAAATCATTCCAAATTTATTCCAAAACACATAAAAGATGTCTTTTTGTACAATTAGGCCAAAATGCATAGGCCCTTTTCAGGATGTTACACATACTGACCCTAATGGCATGCCAATCGTATCCTAAGCGATTACTAAGTTCAACTAGGCATTATACGTAAATTCGTTACCTTTATACATATTCATCATTTAGTGGAACTTCATCATTTCCATACACATACTATATATTCAATGTATTAATTTCAATAATTTGCAATCACAATATTTGCTACCATCAACTATTCATTTTCATATGTACTCAATTGCAATAATCGATATCATATAGGTAACAAATGAAATTTCACACACACACACACACACACACACATATATATATAACTAACTAGATAACAATAACATAATAACAAGAAATTTGCATTTACTTATCAAAACACTATTAACTTACCTACGGTCACTTTCGATTAAAATGCATGGACTACTTCGCAATTTTCCTCTTTCCTCGGTTATTGTCTTTTTGACTCGGTTCTTGATCTATATAATAATTAAATTCAATTTATTACATTCACAGACATTTCAAATTCAATTCAATACATGAGACCCTTAAGTTTTTGTTATTTACACATTTTCTCTAAACTTTTATATTTTTCACAATTTAGTCCCAAAACCTGAAATTCCAAATTTAACAAAAATTTTACAACTTCTCATGCTAACCAAATTTTCAGCCATCCATTTACAGTCCACAATTATTTTAAATTCTCAAGTATTCCCTGTCAATTTTAATATTCAATCAATTTAGTCCTTTAACCAAAAACTAACAAAATCAATTTACAAACTAATCATAATGAACAACCAATATTTCAAATCCATTATTTAACATCATAAACAACAAGAATTCATCAATGGTAAAATCCAAAATCCTTAACAGTTTCAAAAACAAAGGTACGGGTTAGCTGGACCTAGTTGCAATGATTTCAAAAACACAAAAAATTGGAAGAAATGGGTTGGAAAATCATTTATGTGCAAAGAAAATGTGATGGTCGAACCTACTACCTTCAACGGTGTTTTTCTCCTTTTCAATTTCAGTCAAGATTCACCAAAGAAGATGGCATTTACTTTTGTTTTATTTTACTAACTTATTTTTATTAAATTACCAAATTACCCTTAAATTATTCACACATTTTTCATCCTATTTTATGCTTTAACCGTCCATGCCAATTAAAAGCGGCATAATTACATTATAGAACCTGCCACCTTTACTAATTAATCCCTATAACCACATAATTCAATAATAAATAAGTTTTTACATCTATTACAATTTAGCCTTTTTTACTCAATTAACTAACTAAATATTAAAATTTATTCATCGAAATTTAATACGACTCTAATGTAACTACATAAACATTAATTAAATAATAAAGCACGATCTCACATATCAGAATTATGATACTAAAACCACCATTTCTGATGCCAATTAAACTTTAATGTAACTCTCCCTATAAAGAAATTTTCATCCTAAAAAATCTTACTAGAGAAAAGGTTCGGATATTAAGATTTCATAATTTCTTGTGACTCTTACCTAGCTTCCTCAATTACATGTCATTGCCATAAAATTTAACCAATGACACAGATTTATTTCTTAACTCTTCAATTTCTCGAGCTAAATATTTACAGGCTTTTCATCGTAAGTCAAATCAGGTTGTAACCCAATTTCATCAATAGTCAGTACATGTGACAGATCAAAACGGTAACATCGGAGCATCGACACATGAAAAACATTATAAATTCTGTCAAGCTCTATAGGTAATGCCAAACGATATGTTACGGGTCCGATTCTTTCTAGAACTTCGTACGGCCCGATAAATCTAGAATTGAATTTTCCTTTTCTGGCAAAACATAATATTTTCTTTCATGGTTAGACTTTCAGGAACGCTTTCTCAACTGCAAAAAAAAAAAAAAAAAAATTATATCTTTACATTTCAAGTCAGCATAAGAGTTCTCACGATCAAATGCAGCATTCAAGTTATCTCGGATAATTCGAACTTTTTCTTCAGTATCTTGAACTAAATCAACCCCAGCTAACTTCTACATTTACGCCTGTATAAAGCCTCGTACAGAACCATTTTTATGCTAGTATGATACCTATTAATATACATGAATTCGGCTAACGGTAAATATTTTTCCCAGCTACCTTCGAACTCAATAAGGCAACATCGCAACATATCTTCTAAAACATGTATTATTTGCTCAGATTGGCCATTTGTATGCGGATAAAAAGTGGTACTAAAATTCAACCTGGAACCTAAAGCCTTATGCAACTTACCCCAAAATCTAGAGGTAAACCTCAGATCACGATCTAATATAATCGACAATGGCACGTCGTGCAATCTCTCAATTTTAGAAACATATAATTCAGCTAATTTCTTGAATAAATAGTCAGTTTGAATAGGTATAAAAGGAGCTGATTTCATTAATCTATCAATAATAATCTAGATTGAATATTTTCTTTTCGGAGTCAAAGGTAACCCTAAAACAAAATCTATAGTGATTCATTCACACTTCCATTTTGGAATCATCAAAGGTTGTAACAAACCCAATGGAACCTAATGTTTGGCTCTCACTTGCTGACAAACTAAACATCTTGATACAAATTCTATTATTCACGTTTCATACCAGGCCACCAATAACGTTTTTCATATAATTATACATTTTAGGACTCCCAGGGTGAATCGAGTAAACACTATTGTGAGCTTCATTCAACAACTCTTGTTTTAACTCAAAATCATTCGGTACACATAGTTGATTTTAGAAATATAAACAATCATCAACCACGATATAAAAATTAGACTTTTGACCACTTTTCACTAGGTTTAGCCTCGATAACAAATTTGAATACTTTTTCTGAAGTTCTTGAATCTTCGATAAAAATACCGGCTTTACTATCAACTCAGCCAAAATAGGACCATCGCGTTCCAAAGTCAAAATTGCATTCATAACGCTCAAAGAAAACAAAGATTTTTTACTCAAACCATCTGCAACAACGTTAGGCTTCCCGAGGTAATAATCAATTACTAAATTATAATTCTTTAATAATTCAAGCCCCCTACACTGACGAAAATTCAATTCTTTCTGAGTCATCAAATATTTCAAGTTCTTATGATCAATGAAAATTTGACATTTCTCATCGTATAAATAATATCACCAAATTTTGAAAGAAAAAACCACCGCAGCCAACTCCAAGTCATGTGTCGGATAGTTTCATTCGTGAGGCTTCAACTGCCTTGAGGCGTAGGCTACCACTTTACAACTATGCATTAGGACGCAGCCTAAACGACTAAAGGATGTATCACTATAAATAATAAATTCTTTTCTGATTTTAGGTTGAGTCAAAACTGGAGCTTCAATTAACATATTCTTCAATTGCTCCAAACTTTTCTGACATTTATCGATCCAGAAAAAACTAACATCTTTTTGCGACAACTTAGTCATCAAAGAAGCTATAATGAAAAAGTTGTTGACAAAAAGCCGATAATAACTTACTAAGCCCAAAAAGCTACGTACTTCAGAAACATTCTTTGGTACTCTCCAATCAACAATTGTCAATATTTTATTCGGATCAACATGCATACTATGAACAGATATAACATGACCCAAAAAACCAACCTTTAGTAACCAAAATTCACATTTGTTCAATTTCGCATAGAGTTGTTTTTCACGTAAAGTTTGCAATACAATTCTCAAGTGCTCCGCATAATAAGACTCGTTCAGTGAATATATCAGAATATCATCAACGAATACCATAAAAAATCAATCTAAATACGGCTAAAATGCATTATTCATTAAGTGCATAAATGCAGTAGGAGCATTGGTCAAACCAAACGACATTACTTAAAACTCATAATGATCGTATTGAGTTCTAAATGCAGTTTTTGGTACATCATGATCTTTACCTCACAATTGATTTATTCTAATCACAAATCAATCTTTGAAAACACTGTAGCTCCCTTCAACTGATCAAACAAATCATCATTGCGAGGTAATGAATATTTATTCTTGATGGTAACTTGATTCAGCTACCGATAATCTATGCATAATCTCATTGACCCATCTTTCTTTTTCACAAACAGAACTGGAGTAACCCAAGGTGACATATTCAATCGAATAAATTCATGGTCAAACAATTCCTGAAGCTGTGCTTTCAACTATTTATCCTCTGTAGGAGCCATTCTGTACAGAGCTATTGAAATTGGAGTTGTTCTCAACACAAATTCAATTACAAATTCAACTTCTCTAGTCGATGGTAACCCTAGTAATTCTTTGGGGAAAACATCATCATACTCTTTAACTATCAGTACTTGATCAATTTTTTATTCTATCACTCTCAAATCGAGGATATAAGCCAAATAAGCCTCACGCCCTTTTCTATCAACTTATAACTGCAAAAGTTGAAATCACATTTGTCGTACAGTTGAACCCATCAGCCTTAACAAAAATAAATTCACCACTTAGATGTTTTAAACCAACATTGTAACACCCCAAACCCGATCCAAGCACTACAACCGGATCTGGTATGTCACTAAGGAAATTTTTTAAAACATGTTGCATTTTCAGAAAAACATTTTGGTAAAGTTTAACCTTTTATTAGGAAAAAATTATAATTTATAGTTTTAAATAAAATATGCCTTTATGAATTAAAACCCAAATTTAAATACATGCCTTAGTTCAATTAAAATAAAAATTTAAATAACTAAAAGTAATAGAAGCCCGTAATAAAACAAAATATAAACTGGTGGCCCATGGCCTTATTACAATGAGATTTAAAACCTATTAAATATATATATATATATAATAATAATAAACTAGAGTCTTTTTGCTGAATCCAAATGTTCTTTTGCATGGCCACCTTGCGCTCCTCTCCACCCAGTCGATGCACTAAATGCTACGAAATGTTAATTAATTGGTTAAGTCATGAGACTCGATTGTGCAACCCTCATGCACCATTAGATTTGGGCCTTAGCCCCATAAAACTAAAATAATCAGAATTAATATGCATAAAAAAATAATATGCAAGCCCAACCAAAATCCTAGGTTTCCATCCGCTACTCGCCCCCGTACCAGCCATTCACACCATTGGGGATTTCTACAATCAACCCACACCGCTACACGCATTGATGGCAGTCGTGCTGCTCATCATCAAATCATGGCCGTAGACACTACAACAGATCATGGCAAAAGCCGCTATAACAGATCACGGTAAAAATCGCTACAACAGATCACGGTAAAAATCGCTACAACAAACCACGGTGAAAACCGCTACAACATATAACTTCCTCCTTTCATCAAACCCAACCCATGCAATCACATAAAATCAATATACTTATATCGTTTAATCGAACATTCACTAACACGATGATTTGTTTTACCTCTTTGGGTTTCTCTATTATGCCCGAATTTTGGTATTTATCAAAACATATAAGACTTATGATCATATATTAATCAAACAGATCTAGTGGTGGGAAAGTGTTACACACCTGAAATCGTGAAATCCAATATTCTTAGTCGATATCCTTGTTATCCCGATCTACAACTTTACTCAAAAAGCCAGAAAGATGTGAAAATAGGGCCTCTCCTATATTCGGCCATGGTTAGTGCTCTACCCGATTTCATATATTTATAAATAAACCAATCTCCTTACCTTGAAATCTCAAAAATAACACGACTTGAGTGTTACTGATCTTTGACTTAGAGATCTAAGCGTTGGGCTCCTCTTCAGGTCCCGAAATGCCGAAAATAAGAAAAACACTTGATTAGTCACTAAATAGCCATTCGGCTAGGGACTTTGAAAAGCCGGAGAAATATTGGAAACTCAAAATCGACACATACCTATTGTTTTCTTCAGATTCGACACAAGCAGACTTTACTGAAAAAAATTTGGCAACTTCAGGAGGTGAGATCTAAGAATTTTGGTTTTTAGAAGATTTAAGAATTGAAGAGATGGCTAAGAGAGATTTGGCCAATGAGTATTAAGGAGAAGAATAGAATAATAGAGATGTGATTTCAACTTTTAGGAATTAGAAGAAAAATAACAATAGAGGTTAAAAGATTCGACCAACCAGGAAATTTTAGAGAGGAAGAAAGGGTGAAGAAAATGGTGGTTTTCGGCTTTTGAGAGGAAGAAGATGAGAAAAGAAAATAAAAGAAAGGCTTCCAAAATTTTGGCACACCCCCTCTTTATATAGAAAACCGATTCCTCCCTTTAGCAGAGATTGATTTTCAGCCAACACTGCCACACATGATAGCTCCTATCCCTTTTCCCTTATCTTAATCTATTATCTCCTCAAAAATAGTCTTTATCTCCTTATTATCCTTAAAGACTAAATCCCTAAATAATAGCCTTTATCTGCTTATTATCCACATAGAATAAATATAATAAAATTCCCCCAAAAAAAGCCTTGTGCCGTCCACTTCCCTAATCCCTAATGCCAAATTTAACTAACTTAAATTAGAAGATTTGGGCTCCTTAAAACTTAAAATTTGGGCCCTAACACTTAAATTAACCCATTCAACATATTCACCCATTGCACGCATAGGCCCAAAAATTTAGGATGTTCCAGTTCTACCGTCCTTAAAGAAATTTCGTCCTTGAAATTTCCAACTAACTAGTAATCATACTACCCACGTCTCACTACCATGCTTTCGCTGCGCACTCCAATCTAAACCCCAAATAAACACTTAGTATTCTATGGTAGGGTACACACCATTATTCGCATCTGAAGCGTCTTCGTCCCCTTGTACTCATTCTTTCGATCGATTTTTATTTGATTAAGAATTTTATGAATAATTAATTCTTCTCACATATTAACATGAACAATCTTATGTAAAATCATTTCGATAGTAGTTCTTTGAATTGAATTCTATCTACGGGTTTAGTTCTCAAGTCGATAATTCCTAGTCCTAGAGTTCACCTTGATCAACATTCAAACACATCAATTATAAAATAGCCTTATAAACTTACATTCACCACCTAGGGTATTTTTGTCGTTTCACTACATAGGGGTGTTTTCGTAATTTTATCCTACAGGGGTATTTTCGTAATTTTATTCCAAAATAAGGTTCTGGGTGATTTGGCAAAATAAGGGTATTTTGGTAATTTTCCAACTCGAGGGTATTTCGATAATTTTGAAATCTAGGGGTATTTCGGTAATTTTACAAATCTGGGGTATTTAGGTAATTTATAAATCTGGGGGTATTTCATTAATTTTAAAATTCGAGGGAATTTTGGTAATTTTGAAATCTGGGGGTATTTCAATAATTTTAAAATTTGGGGATATTTCAGTAATTTTGCCAATCAGGGGTATTTTGGTCATTTACAAATCAAGAGTAATTTGGTAATTTTACAAATCAGGGATATTTTGATGTTGTTGTTGTTGTTGTTTTTGTTTTTTATGGAAAAATTATGTTGACTTTGTAAATCGGGGTATATTTGCAAACCATGGGTATTTTTTTTCAAAATAAGGATATTTTAGCAATTTTACGAGAAGAGCAATTGGTGGTAGCTTTGGGTTTTAATTATAAGTTTTGGCACATCAACACGTCCTCATGGTTAGGGTGAACAGTCACTATGCACCAGGTAGGATTCCAACGAAGAGGAGGTGAGTCACTAGGATTGCTTAAATACCAAGCTCTCCCTGTATCCACTCCTAGACATGTGTATGCATGTTGCCACACCCTAACTCGGCGACTAGTTCACATGATTTGTTTTGGTAAATTAAGTCTTATGGAATTTAAGAAGTTGTTTAAGCTAAGCCTATAGTCCATCAAAGTCTAATTAAACTAGCCTACGTCCCATAAAGCCCATCAAGCCCACATATATATATCACACAAAGGTTCAGAATACTTACCCGGCCCAAGCACTACAACCGGATCTGGTATGTCACTAAGGAAATTTTGTAAAACATGTCGCATTTTCATAAAAATATTTTGGTAAAGTTTAACCTTTTATTCAGGAAAAAAATTTATAATTTATAGTTTTAGATAAAATATGCCTTTATGAATTAAAAACTCAAATTTAAATACATGCCTTAGTTCAATTAAAAATAAAAATTTAAATAACTAAAAGTAAAAAAAGCCCGTAATAAAACAAAATATAAACTGGTGGCCCATGGTCTTATTACAACGAGATTTAAACCCATTAAAATATATATAATAATAAACTAGAGTCTTTTTGCTGAATCCAAATGTTCTTTTGCATGGCCTGTAACACCCCAAACCCGGCCCAAACGTTATGGCCAAATTTGGTATGTTACAGATGAAAAACATTTTGAAACCCTTGTTTAGCCTTTTTTTTTTTATTTTAGAGTAAAAGATGTTATCTTATTTTTAAAAACAATTGAGGTGTATAAGGAAAGCAATACTTAGTTCATTTTAAAAAATATATATTAAGTCAAATTGTTACCAATTTTGTCATTGTACCCGATGGTACGAAGGAAAATCATTTACGTTTGATTTTAATAAACTTGTGTAACTATTTTAAAGTTATTAAGCAATTTAAATAATTCATCCCAAACATGTAAAATAATAAAAATAATCCTAGGAGGCCTTATTACAACTCGAATAAATAGAACCAAAAATAAAATAAAATAAGTCAAAGTAGATTAAATTTCCACTGCATGGCCACCTCGAGTCCATCCGGCTCCTCATCCGCGATCTACGAGTCACTTGAAAAATATTAAAGGAAAAGGTGAGTCACCAAGACTCAGTGTGTAACCCTTTTCCCGGTTTAGTGCAACAACATACACAATTTATAATAAATAAATATGCACTAAATTATGCACCCATCCTAACCAACCAAACACCTTTCTCTACCCCGTGTGGTACCAAACCACTGGTGGTGCCAAACCACTGGTGACTTATAGTCACGATAATCATCATTAAATGTGGTGCCAAACCACTGGTGGGGCCAACCCACGTGTGATACCAAATCACTGGCGTCGATCCCATAATATAATCCGTGGGGCCAACCCACTGTGGTGCTAAGCCACTTGGACGAGACGCTATGAGGTGCCAAACCTCTGGAGGTGCCAAACCTCTGGTGACCGTGGTCACGAAATGTGGTACCAAACCACTGGTGTTCGTCGACACGAATATCACTTCCCCCTCCACTCGTTTATCCCACATCAATCAAGGATATGCATTTAACAGTAATCATGCCAATATGTTCATTTAGCATATACATAGAGTTTACCATTAGCCACAACCACATATACCAAATATGTCATGCTTCCCAAAAGCATCGTAAAGAAAGTCATAACGACAAGGACTTACCTGAATCCTTGCTTATACCTTTATGGTGTCAAATCCGATTCTACATAACCCAATTATGCATACACATAACCTTTAGCACATTAAATAGTTATAAAGTGTGTATGTACACACCTGATTCTAACGATAACTCTAAATCCCCAAAGAGGCAATCGGCCACTCTAGCTTTTCTGTCCCTATATTCGGCCAAATACAAAGGTTAGTGCCCTAGGCCATTCGGCCAAACCACAATATCCAAAGGGTTAATATTTGAACTTGAAACCTTACCCAACCGCTTCTTAGTTACAGTACACGCTTTACAACTCTGCTTCACCACCCTACAATCGGCCACCGTCATCACTCATATCAATAGCCTTTGGCTTAATCGAATACCAAATAAATAAAATAGATCCTTACCACCTTACCAAACCGATTGATCAAAGATGATGGATTCACTTGCCCGCTTCCTAATCCCGAAGGCCCTATAACAAATCGATTACAAAAGAATATTAACACCTTGCTATCAAATGCCCCCAAAATTGGCTCTTACCTTCCTAGAAGTCGACAGAGAAGAGGGAAAAAGAAGAAATAGACATTCGGCCCTCACTTACCTCACCAACCGATTGGAGAAAAGATGAGAGAGAACACCTTTGCTTGAGATTCGGCCAAGACTACACCAAATAAGAGAAGGAAAATTCGGCACACCAAGGGAGTAGATTCAGCTATGGTTGTTCAACACAATCAATCAAGGTTTGGCTTTGTATGAAAAAGGAGAAAGTAAGGAAGTGAAATAAGAGTTTCGGCTAAGAGTTTTGAGAAAAGAAAAGAAAGAGTGAGATGTAAGATGGGGTTTCAGCAAAAGAGAGAACAAAAGAGAGGAGTTTTGGACTTTGAACACCTTTGGAAAAAGAAAAGAAAATAGAAGAGTGCTCAATAGAGAATTCGGCACTCCCCCTAACACCTTGCCGTCCACTCCCCTTCAAGGAGTTCAAAATTCATCCACTACCTAAAATTCCTCTTGGCCAACCATTTGAAAGTATTCAAAATGTTATGGATATGCCAAATGCCTACATTTTCTCTTTGCCAATTATCAAAATAAAATCCAATTAATTAATAAAAATCCTGATATTATCATCATTATCCATGAAGTTAAAATTGAGAAATTCTCTCCCCCTCTTGCCGTCCAAATAAAGAGTAAAAAGGGAAAATCCGTGATTCGAACATAGGCTCCCCCTTGCTCCTTGTGGCGTCAACTCTAGCACCTAAGTGGCCTCCCTTTTGCCACTTTTCCAAGGCCTAATTAGTGTCTAATTTTCCCTCATTTATCCTTGTAACCCCTAGTTACTATGGCTCCCTATCCTTAAAGCTTCCAAATAAAATTTTTCTACCCCTCCGAGCCTACTCAAGACCCCTAATTAAGTCTTATTTCACCACAATTAATATCACAACAATCCAAACACAGGAAAAATATTTCAATCACGAATAACCCCTATTTTAGGATGTTACATGGCCACCTTGCACTCCTCTCCAGCCCGATCCGATGCACTAAATGCTACCTGAAATGTTAATTAATTGGTTGAGTCTCGAGACTCAGTGTGCATCCCTCATGCACCATTAGATTTGGGCCTTAGCCCCATAAAACTAAAATAATTAGAATTAATATGCATAATAAAAATAATATGCAAGCCCAACCCAAATACTAGGTTTCCATCTACTACACGCCTGTACCGACCATTCACACCATTGGGGATTTCTACAATCAACCCACACCGCAACACGCCTTGATGGCAGTCGTGCTACTCATCATCAGATCATGGTCAGTAGCCTACTACAATGAATCACGGCAAAAGTCGCTACAATAGATCACGCGCTACAAAATCACGGTAAAAACCACTACAATAGATCACGGTGAAAACCACTACAACATATAACTTCCTCCTTTCATCAAACCCAACCCATGCAATCACATAAAATCAATATACTTATATCGTTTAATCGAACATTCACTAACACGATGATTTGTTTTACCCTCTTTGGGTTTCCTCTATTATGCGGATTTGGCATTTATCAAAACATATAAGACTTATAATCATATATTAATCAAGCAGATCTAGATGGTGGGAAAGTGTTACACACGATGTCGCGAAATCAATATTCTTAGTCGATATCCTTGTTATCACGATCTACAACTTTGCTCAAAAATTTGGAAAGATGTGAAAATAGGGCCTATCCTATATTCGGCCATGGTTAGTGTTCTACCTGATTTTGTATATTTATAAATAAACCAATCTCCTTACCTTGAAATCCTAAAAATAACATGACTTGAGTGTTACTAATCTTTGACTTAGAGATCTAAGCGTTGGACACCTCCCTCGATCCCAAAATGCCGAAAATAAGAAAAACCCTTGATTAGTCACTAAATAGCCATTTGGCTAGGGACTTTGAAAAGCTAGAGAAATATTGGAAACTCAAAATTGACACATACCTATTGTTTTCTTCAGATTCGGCACAAGCAGACTTTACTGAAAAAATTTGGCAACTTCAGGAGGTGAGATCTAAGAATTTTGATTTTTAGAAGATTTAAGAATTGAAGAGATGGCTAAGAGAGATTTGGCCAATGAGTATTAACGAGTAGAATAGAATAATAGATATGTGATTTCGGCTTTTAGGAATTAGAAGAAAAATAACAATAGAAGTTAAAAGATTCGGCCAACCAGGAAATTTTAGAGAGGAAGAAAGGGTGAAGAAAATGGTGGTTTTCGGCTTTTGAGAGGAAGAAGATGAGGAAAGAAAATAAAAGAAAGGCTTCCAAAATTTTGGCACACCCTCTCTTTATATAGAAAACCGATTCCTCCCTTTAGCAGAGATTGATTTTCAGCCAACACTGCCACACATGATAGCTCCTATCCCTTTTCCCTTATCTTAATCTATTATCTCCTCAAAAATAGTCTTTATCTACTTATTATCCTTAAATACTAAATCCCTAAATAATAGCCTTTATTTGCTTATTATCCACGTAGAATAAATATAATAAAATTCCCCCCCAAAAAAAAGCCTTGTGCCATCCACTTCCCTAATCCCTAATGCCAAATTTAACTAACTTAAATTAGAAGATTTGGGCTCCTTAAAACTTAAAATTTGGGCTCCTAACACTTAAATTAACTCATTCCACATATTCACCCATTAAACACATAGGCCCAAAAATTTAGGATGTTGCAAACATGCTTTCTTCGACAATGTACAATTCCATCATGCTTAGATAACTAATCCATTCCAAAAATAAGATCAAACTCATCAAATGGTAATAGCATCAACTAGCAAGAAAGTCATAACCCCAAACTTTCAGTTGATGTGAGACGGCCCAGGGTAAGTTGAGACGTTCACTTGAGTTGCCCGATCATCTACGAGGAGAGGTTGAAACTCGGAAGGATAGGTGCGTGAAGAGTTTATTTGTTGAAGCTTATTATTAAGTTTAGGATTATATTTGTTTACGAATGGAGGTATTAATAATACGAGTTTTAATTTAGAAGATGAAATAAGATAGGTTCGAGTTTAGGTTGGTGAAAGAAAGAAAACAATGTTTGGTTGTTCGGTTAAGTTGAAAAAGAAAGATGGATAAATAATA
This sequence comes from Gossypium rotundifolium, assembly GCA_025506655.1. Taxonomy (NCBI): domain Eukaryota; kingdom Viridiplantae; phylum Streptophyta; class Magnoliopsida; order Malvales; family Malvaceae; genus Gossypium; species Gossypium rotundifolium. The sequence continues at coordinate 164,551,425 of CP106724.1, read as the reverse complement.
TATATGTGATGTAAGAGTATGCCCAAAGATCAATCATAAGATGGTTGTAATAACATATTTGATTTACCATGTTTATTAATATAAAGCGTTGTCATTATTATTTTAGTTTTTTCCTTCTATGTGTACAAATAAACTGTTTTATAATAATGTCCTGAGAATAATATGATTATTCTTAAAATATCCTTAGTCAACTATTATTGTTGACTAGGACAACAATAATGCATTAAGACTAACATGTAGTTGATTGATGATAAAGAGTTGTAATTGTTATGGAGTGTCAAAATCAATGCATGAATATGTGTGTTAAAGAACAATATATTGGACTAACCCGCTATAAGTATGTTTCTTGGATTATTATGTAATTGTCACAACATTACTCATAGTGATTAATATGTATATGATCCTTAGACTTGAGATAATCATTATCCCAACATCGTGAGTCGTATATTTTGATACGATCAAATGTACATCAATGAAATGGTTGTTCTATAAAGGTCGATGTTGGATATACCACAATCTATGTAGAGGATATTGTTGATCAATATAGGATAAGTCCCTCCCACATAATGGGAGTAATGTCTTAGGCCACTTGATTGAGTGAGACTAGAAATGCATGGCCATGCATAAATAAGTTGACATGAGATGTCATACGAATTTGTATATCATAGTCTACTCAAGATATCAAGAAACATGGGATGGACTATACAAGTGTGACTATTCCATGACTTGTATCCATTCCAGAGATAAAGGACTTAAGGATTAATGCATGAAAGGTTAATCACAAAAAGTTATGTCGAATCATGACTTCTTGTAACTTAGGTAGCAATGATGCATTGCTAGATGCCACTCATTGTTTGTGACATTAGAGTCGTTCTAGTATTACTACTAACGTTACAAGAACCTCTGAGGTCACACCCTATGGTTGAAATGAGCGGAATGAAACATAGTTGGTATTGTGTTTGATTGTCACATGAATTAAATTAATTAAAGAATTAATTTAATTGGGCAATCAAATATTGAATATATTATATGTACAAGGATGTTGTACACATAATGAGAATTAATATATGAATTTGGTTAGTATATAAATTTAAATAAATATAGGTTATCGAAATCCATGTTATAATTAATGTAATTATAATTTTCAGTTAAAACATTATTATATTTATTTAATTTTATAATTCATAAAAGACATACCGATTATAAAAGGTAATAAGTGATAAAAAATTTGTTAAGAAAAACCCTAAGAATTTGCTTGGAAAAAGTCTAGCAGCCGTCAAGCAAATAAAACCTCTGAAAATAGTTTAGGAGATTTCTACCATTCATAGTCAAATCGGGTGGATTACATAGAGGCCGACATCGTAAAGGTTGCGGCTTGGTTCGACAGTAGATTAGAACTCTTGTTGTCGAGGCGTCGCTGTCTTCTTAGATTGAAATTTTAGTAATTTGAGACCTTTATTTCACCCCGATTCGTTCCTCACACATGGATTCATGGTTTGGATCGCCAGGATAAATTTTATTTCACTGCGCCATGGGGGTGCCGGCATTCCAACAGTGGTATCAGAGTCGCTTGTGTGATACAGACTCGGGTTTAAATACTTGGGTGATGTAATTGTATGAGATGCATGATTTAATTTTACTACATTTTCGGTTGTTTAAATCGTTTAAGCATAACCTGATAACTGTTCCTTTCAATAATTGATTAAATGTTAATCATGGTGTTGTGGCCTATTCGATTTTATGTTATTCTTGTTAACTATTAACAAATCGTAATATTGCGACGGTGGTATTTGGTTTCGATGGGTTAAGCGGCTAGTGGAACAAGGGTTGTTCCGTTATGAAACCTCAAGGATTAAAATCCTGAAAACACAATTCTGTTGATAAAAGTTATCAAATCGAGAGGTTTCATTTGACTAGGGTATGTAGTTTGTCTGTGGGGCTCGCTTAGAACCCTGGTCCATCATGCGGGCCTTCGGCTCTCTTCCTCGGACCGCCTCAGACCCCATCTTCTTATTACAGTATGTTTTGTTAATAAAAGAAATTTATAAACTTGATGGGCCACAAAAGGTTGAAAGGATATTTTATAATTCACCTTAGCAAAATCATTGAATTATGTATGCTATTTTTTGACATGCACGGTGTTTGAAATGCATAGTTATAGCCCGATGACCCATTTGATAAAAGGTTGTAATTTTATATATATAAATACGGCCTACGTGTCGTGCCTTACTACTATTCTGTTGTATTTCTCTTCTCATCTTACTCCCTCGTATGTAAAACAAGTTTCTGCATATTGTAATTTGCAAGAGTTGCTATGGGCTAGACGAGAAGGAAGTTGAGAAACTATTGTGGATTGATAGTTTGTGAAACTGCTTACACCTTTAGGTTTCCTTTTGGTTCTCCCATTGGCTTGGGTTGAATCACCTTAGTTTATGGTCTATAACTATTTCATTTATTTATTTCATTATTTATTCATGTATGAGATGCTATGGATGTCTAAAGCATGCCAATTTTATATATTAAAATTGAATAATAAACCCCATTAATTGATGAGATCAATTAAAGGACTAAAAGGACTAAAGTAGACCATAATTGGTGAGATGGAACATCCTTAATAAAATCCCTCTATTAAAATATTAAGTCAACATAGCCTTCTAATTTTTCCCTCGTTAAGGCCTCGATCAATACTATGTAGGTTCTGCCAAAGCAAAGTACTAGTATTTATCTTGGTTAAACACGAAGAATAAACAAGTGATATTCGCTGGTTAAAAATTGGTGAATGACTTAACTAGGTTTCTCTAATAGGATTAGAAACCTAGAGGCAATTAAATTGGATAAATCATAAGATGATTAGAACAAGAGTTGTTCACCAAATATTAGGAGTTACATATGATGTAATTAGCAAAGGTTGCTTACCTAAATAACCATAGTCTTAGGAGTAAAGCCAAACCTAACTTAAGAGGAGGTGAAATATGGATCCTTAACCCACTAGAAATACTGTGGAGAAAGTTTTTTTGAAATTAATATATGAGGGTTATTAATTTTGAAATAAAATAGTGGGATCATCATTTATCTGATCTTTTTAATGATTGATATAAACTTGGTAAATTTACTCACACGCATATTTAATTGTTGTAGATATATTATGGCTGCAAATACTAGCACACTCTCATTGCGATCGGTCCTTGAGAAGGACAAATTGAATGGTTTGAATTTTCTTGGTCGGTTACGTAACTTGAGGATTGTCCTCAAACAAGAACGAAATTGTATGTCATTGAACAACCACTTCCTAATGAACCACTGTTAATGCCTCGAGAAGCGATAGAGATGCTTATAAGAAGTATCTCGATGACATGGTAGATGTTGGATGTCTTATGCTTGCCACTATGAATCCCGAGCTTTAGAAGCAACATGAGGAAATAGTTGCTTATGATATGATCGAGCACCTGAAAGAACTTTATCAGGGGCAATCACGACAAGAGAGGTTCGATATCTCTAAAGCCCTATTCCAATGTAAGTTGGCTGAAGGAAGCCCAGTAGGACCCCATGTCCTTAAGATGATTGGCTATATTGAAAGTCTGTCTAAGCTTGGTTTTCCATTGGGCCAAGAGTTGGCCACTGATGTTATTCTGCAATTGTTGTCAGATAGCTACAACCAGTTTGTCTTTAATTTCAATATGAATGAAATTGACAAGACTCTGCCATAGTTGCTCAGTATGTTACAAACTGCTGAAGGTAACATGAAAAAGGTTGGACCCAAGCCCATACTGATGGTCCGTAATAACAAGGGCAAGTGAAAGGACAAAGTTTAGATAAAGCCCAAGGGCAATGGTAAGCCCAATCCTAGAAAAGGAAAGGCTGCAATGAAACCTAAAGGTGGAGTGTCTAAGGAAGGAAACTGCTTTCATTGTGGTGTAACTGGACATTGGAAGCGAAACTGCCCTATCTATCTTGAGGAAGTCAAGAAGGCCAAAACAAGCAAAACGTCTGCTTCAGGTATTATGTTATTGATATTAATTTATCAACTACTACTTATTGGGTATTAGATAATGGTTGTGGTTCTCATATTTGTACTTCTATACAGGGACTATAATGGAGTAGGACGTTGGCTAGAGGAGATGTGGACCTGCGAGTTGGAAATGGAGCAAAGGTTGCTGCATTAGCTGTGGGAACATATACTTTATCTTTGCCTAGTGGACTTGATTTATTTTTTAGAGGATTGTTATTTTGTGCCCAGTTTGACTAAAAACATTACTTCAGTTTCTTGTTTAGACAAAATTGGTTTTGAGGTAATTATTAAGAATAATTGTTGTTCCTTTTATCTCAATAATGTTTCCTATGGTTCGGCACAATTGATTAATGGCCTTTATATTTTAGATCAAATGAATCCTATTTACAACATAAATACTAAAAGATCTAAAATAAATGACTCAAATCAAACTTATCTTTGGCATTGTCGTTTGAGCCACATAAGTGAAAGACGCATATCCATACTCCATAAAGATGGTTTCTTAGATTCATTTGTTTTTGAACAATTTGAAGTATGTGAATCTTGCTTATTGGGAAAAATGACTAAATCTCCTTTTACTGTGAACGAGCTAGTGATTTATTGGGCCTAATACATTCTGATGTATGTGAACCAATAAATACACAGGCCAGAGGTGGATTTCAATACTTCATTACTTTCACTGATGATTTCAGTAGAAATGGGTATGTTTATCTCATGCGCCATAAGTCTGAGCCCCTTGAAAAGTTTAAGGAATTCAAAAATGAAGTACAAAATCAACTAGGCAAAACTATTAAGTCACTTCGATCTGATCGAGGTGGAGAGTATTTGAGCGTAGAGTTTGATGATTTATTGAAGGAATGCGGGATTGTCTCACAACTTACTCCTCAATGGAATAGAGTTTCTAAGAGAAGAAATCGAACTCTATTAGACATGGTTCGATCCATGATGAGTCATGCTGATCTATCGACTTCCTTTTGGAGACATGCACTTGAGACAGCTGCTTTCACACTAAATCGTGTTCCATCTAAATCGGTTCAAAAGACGCCATATGGGATGTGGAATGGGAAACGTCTCAGTATGTCTTTTATGAAAATTTGGGTTGTAAAGCATATGTTAAATGTCAGACGTCTACTAAGCTTGAACCTAAATCTGAAAGGTGCATTTTTGTGGGGTATCCGAAAGAAACCAAAGGTTATTATTTCTTTAATCCCACTGAGAACGAAATGTTTGTTGCTCGGACTGGTGTCTTCCTAGAGAGAGAATTTATTTCTAGAAAAGGAAATGGGAGAAAGATTGAACTTGAAGAAATTCGAGAATTACAAGATACCACTGAACCAAAGATAGAACAATAGCAAACTCCACAAGAAATTGAGGAACAAGTAACTGCTGTAGAAACACAACCACCGCGAAGATCTTTAAGAGAACGCCATGCACCTGAGAGATATGGATTTCTCATTACAACGCATGGTGACATTCTTTTTATAGATCAAGATGAGCCTAGGACATATCAAGAAGCGGTGAAGAGCCGGACTCGAGAAATGGCTTGAGGCCATGAGATGCGAGATGGATTCCATGTATGAAAATCAAGTATGAACTTTGATTGACCCACCGAAGGGGTTAAACCTATAGGGTGCAAGTGGGTTTTCAAAAAGAAAACCGACATGGATGGTAATGTACAAACATACAAGGGGCGATTAGTCGCTAAAGGTTTTTTCCAAATTCATGGTATTGACTATGATGAAACCTTTTCTCCTGTAGCTATGTTTAAATCCACCAGGATCTTGCTCGCCATAGCTGTATTTCATGATTATGAAATCTGGCAGATGGACGTCAAAATAGCTTTCCTTAACGGGAAACTTGAAGAGGATGTGTACATGACACAACCTGAAGGTTTTGTCAATCCAAATGATGCTAGAAAGATTTGTAAGCTACAAAGATCCATTTATGGATTAAAGCAAGCTTTTCGAAGTTGGACTCTTTGTTTTAACAATGCAATCAAAGAGTTTGGTTTTATCAAAAATGAAGATGAACCATGTGTTTACAAGAAAGTTAGTGGGAGCACTATCACATTCTTGGTACTGTATGTGGATGACATACTTATCATGGGAAATGACATACTTACCTTGCAGTCTATTAAGACTTGGTTAAGAAGTTGTTTTTCTATGAAGGACTTGGGCGAAGCTACTTACATCTTAGGAGTCAAGATCTATAGAGATAGATCAAGACGACTACTGGGTCTAAGCCAAAGTACATACATAGATAAAGTATTGAAAAGGTTTAGTATGGAAGAATCTAAAAGAGGATTCCTACCTATGAGACATGGTATTTCACTCTCGAAGGAAATGTCTCCTTCAACTCCACAAGAGAGAGAACGCATGAGTAAAATTCCATATGCTTTCGCTATTGGATCTATCATGTATGCCATGTTATGTACTAGTCCAGATGCCTCGTATGCCTTAAGTATGACGAGCAGGTACCAAGTAGATCCCGGTGAAGGTCACTGGACCACAGTCAAGAATATCTTTAAGTACTTAAGAAGAACTAAGGATACGTTCCTAATATATGGAGGTGAGGAAAAGTTAAGTGTAAAAGGTTACACTAATGCCAGCTTCCAAACTGCACAGATGATTCTTGATCGTAATCAGGATTTGTGTTTTGCCTTAATGGTGGTGCTGTGAGCTGGAAGAGTTCAAAGTAAAGTACAGTAGCCGATTCTACAACAAAGGCCGAGTATATTGCAGCCAATGAGGTAGCAAAAGAAGCGGTTTGGATCAAGAAGTTCATTACTGGACTAGGGTTTATTCCTAGCATATCAGATGCTATAGAACTCCGATGTGATAACAATGGAGCCATTGCACAAGCTAAAGAACCCATATCTCACCAGCGATCCAAACATATACTTAGGCACCATCATCTTATTCGAGAGACTATCGATCGAGGAGATGTTGAGATGTGCAGAGTACCTACAGATGATAACATTGCTGATCCCCTGACCAAGCCTCTGACACAGTAGAAGCATGATCGTCACACTAAGTCGCTTGGTATTAGATATACGAGTGACTGGCCTTAGTGCTAGTGCGAGATTGTAAGAGTATGCCCAAAGATCAATCATGAGATGGTTTTAATAACATACTTGATTTACCATGTTTATTAATATAAAGCGTTGTCATTATTATTTCAATTTTTCTTACGTGTGTACAAATAAAGCTTTTTATAATAATGTCATGAGAATAATATGATTATTCTTAAAATATCCTTAGTCAAGTATTATTTTTGACTAGGACAACAATAATGCATTAAGACAAACATGTAGTTGATTGATGATAAAGAGTCGTCATTGATATGGAATGTCAAAATCAATGCATGAATATATGTGTTAGAGAATAACATATTGGACTGACCCACTATAAGTATGTTTCTTGGATTATTATGTAATTGTCACAACATTACTCATAGTGATTAATATGTATATGATCCTTAGACTTGAGATAATCATTATCCCAACATCGTGAGTCGTATACTTTGATACAGTCAAACGTACACCATAACTGGTTGTTCTATAAAGGTTGATGTTGGACATACAACAATCTATGTAGAGGGATATTGTTGATCAATATAGGATAAGTCCCTCCCACATAATGGGAGTAATATCTTAGGCCACTTGATTGAGTGAGACTAGAAATGCATGGCCATGCTCAAATAAGTTGACATGAGATGTCATACCAATTTGTATATCATAGTCTACTCAAGATATCAAGAAACATGGGATAGACTATACAAGTGTGACTATTCCATGACTTATATCCATTCCAGAGATAAAGGACTTAAGGATTAATGCATGGAAGGTTAATCACAAAAAGTTATGTCGAATCATGACTTCTTGTAACTTAGGTAGGAATGATGCATTGCTAGATGCCACTCATTGTTTGTGACATTAGAATCGTTCTAGTATTACCGCTAACGTTACAAGAACCTCTGAGGTCACGCTATGGTTGAAATGAGCGGAATGAAACATAGTTGGTATTGTCTTTGATTGTCACATGAATTAAATTAATTAAAGAATTAATGTAATTGGGCAATCAAATATTGAATATATTATATGTACAAGGATGTTGTACACATAATGAGAATTAATATATGAATTTGGTTCGTATATAAATTTAAATAAATATAGGTTACCAAAATCCATGTTATAATTAATGTAATTATAATTTTCGGTTAAAACATTATTATATTTATTTAATTTTATAATTCATAAAAAGCATACCGATTATAAAAGGTAATAAGTGATAAAAAAAACTTGTTAAGAAAAACCCTAAGAATTTGCTTGGAAAAATTCTAGCAGCCGTCAAGCAAATAGAACCTCTGAAAATAGTTTTTGGAGATTTCTGCCATTCATAGTCAAACCGGGTGGATTACGTAGAGGCCAACATCGTAAAGGTTGCGGCTTGGTTCGACAGTAGATTAGAACTCTTGTTGCCGAGGCGTCGCTGTATACTCAGATTGAAATTTCGGTAACTTCGAAACCTTTATTTTACCCCGATTCATTCCTCACACATGGATTCATGGTTTGGATCGCTGAGATTAATTTTATTTCACTGCGCCATGGGGGTGCCGGCTTTCCAACATGTGATGGTTCAGTTTTAGTGAAAAAATAAAAATAAAGATAAGTTGATGGTGATGGAAAAATAGAGCTTAAATCGGGAATCGATTTGACACTATAAAGGAGTGTCACCCCGGTTCCAATCTGTTTAAGATGGATTGATGGAAATAGGATGAATGCCACACCGGTTAAGGTGATAAGTTCAAAAGAACAAGTTGAAGACGCCACTAGCTAGCTTGATAAGTCAACAAAACTTGTACGAAATATAGAGAGGAGATAAACTCACTCACGAACACAAATTTCATTTAACAAATTGGCAAAAGTTCAACTACTTTACAAATGAAAAAAAACAACTATTTATAGGCCTAAACTAGGTAGTCGAATAGGCAACTTAATGGCTAAGGATTTAGCCATGAACATGCTAGAAAATTCTAGAAATAATCCCTTAATTTGCTGTAGCTAAATTCGGCTGAGTGGGCATGAATGAAGCATTAAAATTTCATTTCATGCTTGGAGATGATGCATGGATGGCCGAATCAACATGTTGCTTCATTTGATGCATTCATGCATCCTTAACATTGAAGATAACTTGATTCAATAGATGTGCAGCCCCTTAAGTGTTCCTACATCTCCCTTGGCCGAATGAGGCTTTAATGTGCCTTGATTGCTTGAATGTTCATCTTTGAAATGCATGAAGCATGCATGAACGTCCAAAGCATGTTCTTCCTTAATTACGGTCCATGAATCTTCAAATACATGTACAAAAAAATAGTCTCCACTTGCATGAACGTCCCTAATACATGAATTCCTCCAAATGCCATCCATTGAACATTAGTTGTGCATGTATCCTTCCATATGATGTATTAAGCCATGCATGAATCTCATTAAATGTGTGCTTAATACATTCGGCTAAACCCACAAGAAACATGAACACATTAAATCCCAATGTATATTCGGCTGAACAAGATAAGAGCATGAACTTGACATCATAAATATCATGCTAAGCTAAACTAAACACATTAATTAAAGACTAGCTAGTAGCATTAAGTTTGGCTAGCTCAAACTAAGTGAAAACATTTAATGAACTTATTTGAGCTAGGATTTTCGTTAATGAGCTGTAGAAAACTAATTAGTATAAAACTAAAACTTAGTTTAATTTATTGAAATAAAGAACGAGCTAAAAATAAGCTCGGTTGAGCTCAAACGAGCTGAAATAAGCTCAAAGGAGCTGAATTGAGTTGGACGGAGCTCGAGGAGCTAGAAATAAGCTAGGATCAACTTGCCAACAATGCATGGATTTGCTTAAAGTTTAGCCTTCAGAGATCTCGAGATGATCGAAAAGTGAACATTGGGTTGGCCCGGGTTGGGTCACTTCATCAGTGGACATGACTTACAAATTGATTAACTAAAACACACTAACCAAGTGGATTTGTTACCTTAACTGTGTAATTAGTTGACATAATAGGTAAATTCTTTTTTTCTACTAATGTAGTGCATATATAAAAGTGTGTTGACCCAAGGTCAATCAATGCATAGACATCAATATAAAAAAGAGAGAAAATATCAGCAATAACATATGGAGTAAAAGCTTCTTCTCGAGCTCTAATTGCATAAACCCTGGCTGGTGCTCTAGCTTCAGATCTTTCATTTCTATCACCAATTTTCCCTCGACTAGCTATAGCATTTCTACCATTTCCAGGTCATCTATCTCTCTGTGGAATAGCTTCAAGTTTGGTATCTGGTTTCCCGAGTCACCATGCCATTTTGGGCAATCTACGAGAAAATGATCAGGAGATCCATATCAAAAACAAGTTCCCTGCTTAAATCGACATTTTCCAAAATGTATTTTACCACATTCTTCACAAACAGCCTTCTCAACATTTCTCACACCACCAACCCTAGCAGTCGATGAATTAACAGGCCTCAAGTTACTCTGTCGAGGTCTATCTCTACTAGTGAACCCTGAAGAAGCAGTCGATTGATTTGCATCATTTCTGAACTTCTTTAATACAAAAGTTTAAGTTGATTTGGAAGATCCTCTTTTATTGAAATCTCGATATCTCAAATCAAGTTGCCTTTTACTTTTGTAGGTTTCTTCAACTTTCTAAGCACGTTCCAAAAGTTCCACAAATTTGCATAATTTCAACACTGCTACCGGTATTCGAATTCCATCATTCAATCCATCTTTGAAATCTAATGCACATCTCTTCTTCATTTGATGCAATATTACGGGCATACTTGCTTAACTGTACAAACTCCCGTTCATACTCGACTACTGATCGATTCCCCTATTTCAACTCAAGAAACTCTTTCAATTTTTTTGTCAAGATAAAATTGGCTAACGTATTTTTTCCTGAATTCTGCTTGAAAGAAATCCCAGTTAATACTATCACTGGATTCATTGTGATTAAAGTATCCCACCAATAGTATGCTTCATCTTTCAACAATGAGATTGCACATCTAAGACAATCTTCAGGTGTACACATCAATTCTGTAAAAACTCTTTTCGTATTCACTAACTAGTATCCGCTTTTGCAGGATCATCATCAACCTTACCTTTAAATTCTTTAGCTCCACATTTATGAATTTTATCCACTGAAGGGTGAGTAACTATCATAAGCATAGGATTTTAAGGACATGGAGGTGCAAAATGAGGCACGGTAGGGGTTGGAGGTTGCGGAGTCACAAGGATCACTCATTTAAACTCATTAAACCATTGGTTCATCATACCAAAAAATACACAATTCATTTCATCACCAAAAAATTGCAGGACTGACGCACTTTGACTTGGTTCTGGGTAGGAAGCTTGAACATTACTCTCAGATTCATTAACTATGGCCTGATTTGATTCGACTTTCATCTTTTATCTATAAGAAAATGCAATGTTAGAGCGAATCAAAAGCATTACACTATCACAGGGTATATGTGGAATGTGTATTCTAGACTCTTTAAACGCTATGCTAGTCTTAGAATCAACTAAATTGTAGCTTTGATACCACTAAATGTAATATCCTTATCCCATCTCCATTGCCGAATTAGAGTTACAGAGTGTTACCGAGCAAAAAAAATGTTTAACTATTCAATAGACATAATTTTACAAATAAATGCTAGTAATTGTCAAATAATTTAATTCATAGCATACATACACATATAGGCCTTAAATCAAGCATACGATGCAGTAATAATAATTTGAAAACAATCTGGGATCAAATTGGAACAAATTAGAAAATTTAAGAAAAACTTGAAAACCTGGAAAATAGGGGTCACACAGCCATGTGGCCAGGCCGTATGAACATTCGATGTCAGGACAAACGACTATGTCCCAGCCCGTGTGTCTGTTCGTGTGAGTATCCAAAATAAGGCCACATGGATGTGTTGCAGGCTATGTTCCAGACCGTGTGTGTATTCAAACTTGGGTCACACGGTCGTGTTGTAACATCCCAAATTTGGGCCTAGTAGAATTGGGCCCAATTGGCCTTGGGTGTAGTAGCGGTTAAAATTTTAGGAACAATAGAATGGCTTTAATGCATGTTGGATCTAGTAGGTGAGTGATTTTGGAAGGTTAGAGGGCTTCTATGAAGTCTCGGGTTCAAGTTAGGCCTTAAGAAAAATTTTGGTTTTAGGTGAATAAAACCCTGGGAGTTAGTAGGTAGGCTTTAAGAATAAAATGTGGAGAAAATGACATAAGTGGAGTGTGTGGTGTAGTGGCAAAGTAACACCACATAAGAGGCAAGGGGGTGACGCCAAAAGGAAGGAAGGAGATCCAAGGTTCAAGGCGTGGCACTTGTATTTCTTTTTGGTATTTTTTCAAAATAGATTTAGACCTTGGCCATAGATTTATATTTAGTTGCGCATGGTTTTAGACACAAGAGGAGCTTGTGGCTTAGTGGCAAGTGGCGTGAATTGGCTGATGGGAGAGCTTGGGTTTGAATCTTATGGAAAGTAAGGGAGTATTTATTTTGCGGATTGGACGATAAGAGTTTGAGTTGGATTTAAACTCTACTGTTGGAGGGATCCCACATCAGAAAGATACAAAGAAGGAAGGTGAGAAGCTAGCTATATATAGAGCTGTCTAGGAGGAAAATAAGCATTCCTGGTTGGCGTTGGACGTAGGAGTACTCAGAGCGCGGTTTAGCAACTTCAGACTCCTATCAGGTGTGTACTTCTCTCTACTCTAACTGTAGAGCGAAAAATGGCGAAATACCGGTCACACGGTGATGGTAGCCACACGAGCATGCGAGCGTACGTGTGGAAGGTTCGACGCGATAGTTGAGGCCGCCATGAGTATTCTTGTGGGTGTGGATGTTGGGCTACGATGGCCCGAAAGGGGCCAAGTGGGCCCAATAGGCCCAATGGGCCCGGGGCCTTTATGAGTAAATTGTATGATTGAGTAGTAGATAGTGAACTAGACTATGTGAATCTCATATATGTGGCTAGGTTTGGGCTGAATGGGCCACACGAGTGTGTGGGCCCACTTGGATCGAGAATGGGCCTTAGGCCTATTCGCGTCATTATCTCTGTTTAGAATAATTGAGTCGTTCGAGGCGACAGTGGACCTTCTGTTGGCTCGTTACACCCTGATTTGCAAAATTACCAAAATACCCCCTGGTTTGCAAAATTATCGAAATACCCTTGGTTTGCAAAATTATCAAAATACCCTTGGTTTGTGAAATTACCGAAATACCCCTGGTTTGTAAAATTACTAAAATGCCCCTGGTTTGAAAAATTACTGAAATACCCCTAGTTTGTAAAATTATCGAAATACCCCTAGTTAGCAAAATTACCGAAATACCCCTAGTTTGCAAAATTATCGAAATACCCCTATTTTGTGAAATTACCAAAATACCCTCGGTTTGTAAAAACCGGTTTGTAAAATTAAAATATCCCTAGTTTGCAAAATTACCAAATACCTCGGTTTGTAAAATTCTTTGAAATACCTCGGTTTGTAAAATTATCAAAATCGCTAGTTAAGTAAAATTGCCAAAATACCCTTTATTTGTAAAATTATCGAAATACCCACGATTTGTGAAATTACCAAAATAACCTTGGTTTGCAAAATTACTAAAATACCCCTAGTTTGTAAAATTAGAAATACCCCTAGTTTGTTAAATTATCGAAATACCCTCGATGGGTAAAATTACCGTTATACCCTCAGGGGTTGATTAGCGTGATTGTGTGTAAAAGATTTACACTCTATTATCAACATGTGTTATTAAATGTTTGGCTGAAAAGCCGAAGTGACTGAATAGAAAGTCGTTATACCCTTGTGGGAAAAGCTGTGAATACCAGGTAAGTGATTATAACGTTTTATTAATGGGGATAAAATGCATCTCAGAATCATCACTTTGTTGAGAGCATCTTGCATTCATTTGATATGTATGTTTTGCATGGGTTTGGTATGTGATGCGAAAGGGGAAGTCTTAGAGAATGCCATGGTGGTTTGGTACCACAAGTGGGTTGGCCCCACATATATCTGATTCGGTGACCATGTCTCAGTGGCTTGGTGACACGATGGTTTAATACCACGTATATATATCAATGATCCAGTGACTCGTCCCAGTGGTTTTGTACCACAGTGGGTTGGCCCCACATACATTCATCAGGGATTGTCACGGTGGTTTGGTACCATAGTGGGTTGGCCCCACATATGTTAATAGTGACTCTGTCACGATGATCTAGCATCACGGTGGTCTGGAACCACGGGTGGCTTGGTGCCACACATATCGGTGACTCTGTCATGTTATATTGACTTTGAGCAGTGTGTCTGTCAGCATGACTGCCAAAGAGGAGTGTAGAGGATGGAGGGTTGATTGTAGCAATCCCCACGGTGTGTTGAGGATGGACATATAGAGTGGAGTGTAGAGGTTGTTTCTAAGCTAGGTTGGGCTATCATCTTTATTATTGGTGCATGATGTGATGATACGATAGTGGTTTGGGCCAAGCCCATTTGTGGAAATTTTGTGGACTGATTGCACATTGAGTCTGGTGACTCACTTTATTCTTAACAAATTGCAGGTAGCTCATGATGCTGTGGATTGGGTTGGATCGTACTCGAGGTGGCCATGCGAGGGGTTATTTATTGAACTTAAATTTTTAATTTGAATTTAGTAATCGCTATTTTTCTTTGGGATATTTTTATGATGTAATAAGGCCACTTTAAATTTGGTAAATTTTGGATTCTCTTATCTAGTTGGTTTTCATTATTCATTAATCATGAAATGGTCACATGAAACCATTTTTTTTACGTATATATATATTTATATGTATATATAATCTAAAGTTTCTTTGCAAACCTACTTAAACACACTTTTATTGGAATTAAATTTTTTTCCTTCTAAACGAATAATGTCTGGATCTAAAGTTAACCATGTTTTAAACAACAAAGAGATTCTTCTGATCACTAAGCTGGCTAAATACCTTTTCCTTAAAATAGAGTTTCTCCTTCCAAATGCGTCATTAAATTTTGGCTTTACTAAATTGTTCCATATTGTTTTTCAAACCTTATAAAACCTTTCAAACCTTTTCTTTTCCTAGTGACATTCCAGATCGGGTCATGGTGTTTGGGCCGGGTTTGGGATGTTACAAAGCAGGCCTTGTGCTAGACCATGCAACAAACTATTTTGAGACACACGGTCATGTCTTAGACCGTGTTAGACACTGACTTGGGCATCACGATTGTGTCCCAGGCCGTGTGGATCCTGCACCTAATTTTAAAATGACACACGGCCATGTGACAACCTGTGTACAGCATATGTAACCCCAAAAACAAGATTAATTCTTGCCCATCAAGACACCCCATTTCCACAAGCCTTAACATGATCAAACCACATAGAAATATACTAACAATGTACCATTTCAAACAACCTATAATACCTAACCAATATGTCATTCAAAGGCACCACAAATCACACACCAATTCAACTCAATTACAAGGTTGCAAACATTGAATAAACCTGTAACACCTCAAACCCGTCTCCATCACCGAATTGGGGTTTTATAACATTACTGTATGTTCAAAAACATTTGAATATTATATCATTCAGTAATTCAATCACATCATAAACCATTCACATACATGCACATTGTCCCTAAATTGAGCCCTCGAGGCCTTAAGAATAACTTAGAAGCAATTCGGGACCAATTTTGAAACAAATTAGAAACTTAAGGAAAAAGTTACAAGAATTGGGAAACAAGGGTCACACAACCGTGTAACACCCTGAATTTGGGCCTAGTAGGATTGGGCCCATTGGGCTTTGGCCATGGGAGCATTTTAAAATTTTTGGGATTATGAGAATGGCATTATTTCAAGTTGGACCTATTAGGAAGGTGATTTTGGAAGGTTAGGGGGCTTCTATGAAGTCTCAGGATCAAACTTAGGCTTTAGGAAAATTTTGGTTTTAGGTGAATAAAACCATGAGAGTTAGTAAGTAGCCTTTAAGAATAAAATGTGGAGAAAAATGACACAAAAAGGAGTTGTGGCCTAATGGCAAATGACGCCACATAAGAGACAAGGGAATGACGCTACAAGGAAGTAAGGGGTCCAAGCTTCAACCCTTGGCTCTGGCATTTCATTTTGATTTATTTTTAAGTGAACTTGGACTTTGGCCCATAGATTTATATTTAGTTGTGCATGATGTTAGACACAAGGAAATGAGTGGTCTAGTGGCAAGGCATCATTTAGGGTACAAGGGAGCCTGGGTTCAAATCCCATAACAAGCAGGGGAGTATTTATTTTACGGATTGGACGACCAGAGTTTGAGTTGGATTTAAATTCTGCTGACGGAGGGATCCCAAATTAGAAAGATAACAAGAGGGAAGGTGAGAAGCTAGCTATATAAAGAGCTGTCTATGAGGAGAGGAAACATACCTTGGTTGGCATTTGGGCATAGGAGCATTCAGATCATGGATTAGCTTGATTCCTATCGGTGGTGTGTATTCTCTCTACTTTAGTCAGTAGAGCGGAAAGATGTGAAATCTAGGTCACTGCAGGTGATGGTAGCCACACGAGCATCTGACGTCGTGTGGGAGCTTCGACGCGATAGTTGAGGCCGCCATGAGTATTCTTGTGGGTGTGGATGTTGGGCTACGATGGCGAAAGGGCCAAGTGGGCCCAATGGGCCGAGGGCCTTTATGAGTAAATTGTATGATTGAGTAGTAGATAGTGAACTAGACTATGTGAATCTCATATATGTGGCTAGGTTTGGTTGAATGGGCCACACGAGTGTGTGGGCCCACTTGGGTCGAGAATGGGCCTTAGGCCCATTCGCCATTATCTCATTTAGAATAATTGAGTCGCTCGAGGTGCCTTTGGAAAGGACCTTCATTGGCTCGTTACACCTCGATTTGTAAAATTACCAAAATACCCATGGTTTGCAAAATTATCGAAATACCCTTGGTTTGCAAAATTATCAAAATACCCTTGGTTTGTGAAATTACGAAATACCTGGTTTGTAAAATTACTAAAATGCCCTAGTTTGAAAAATTACTGAAATACCCCTAGTTTGTAAAATTATCGAAATACCCCTAGTTTGCAAAATTATTGAAATACCCTAGTTTGTAAAATTATCGAAATACCCCTATTTTGTGAAATTACCAAAATACCCCTGGTTTGTAAAATTACTGGTTTGTAAAATTACTGAAATATCCTTAGTTTGCAAAATTACCGAAATACCCCCGGTTTGTAAAATTACTGAAATACCCCTGGTTTGTAAAATTATCGAAATACCGCTAGTTCGTAAAATTGCCAAAATACCCTTTGTTTGTAAAATTACCGAAATACCCTTGGTTTGTGAAATTACCAAAATAACCTTGGTTTGCAAAATTACTAAAATACCCCTAGTTTGCAAAATTACCGAAATACCCCTAGTTTGTTAAATTATCGAAATACCCTCGATGGGTAAAATTACCGTTATACCCTCAGGGGTTGATTAGCGTGATTGTGTGTAAAAGATTTACACTCTGTTATCAACATGTGTTATTAACTGTTTGGCTGAAAAGCCGAAGTGACTGAATAGAAAGTCGTTATACCCTTGTGGGAAAAGCTGTGAATACCAGGTAAGTGATTATAACGTTTTATTAATGGGGATAAAAATGCATGCTGTAATCTGTCACTTTGTTGAGAGCATCTTGCATTCATTTGATATGTATGTTTTGCATGGGTTTGGTATGTGATGCGAAAGGGGAAGTCTTAGAGACTGCCATGGTGGTTTGGTACCACAAGTGGGTTGGCCCCACATATATCTGATTCGGTGACCATGTCTCGGTGGCTTGGTGACACGATGGTTTAATACCATATATATATATATCAATGATCCAGTGACTCGTCCCAGTGGTTTTGTACCACAGTGGGTTGGCCCCACATACATTCATCAGGGATTGTCACGGTGGTTTGGTACCACAATGGGTTGGCCCCACATATGTTAATAGTGACTCTGTCACGGTGATCTAGCATCACGGTGGTCTGGAACCACGGGTGGCTTGGTGCCACACATATCGGTGACTCTGTCATGTTATATTGACTTTGAGCAGTGTGTCTGTCAGCATGACTGCCAAAGAGGAGTGTAGAGGATGGAGGGTTGATTGTAGAAATCCCCACAGGTGTGTTGAGGATGGACATATAGAGTGGAGTGTAGAGGTTGTTTCTAGGCTGGGTTGGGCTATCATCTTTATTATTGGTGCATGATGTGATGATCGATAGTGGTTTGGGCCAAGCCCATTTGTGGAAATTTTGTGGATGATTGCTGCTCGAGTGCGGTGACTCACTTTATTCTTAACAAATTGCGGGTAGCTCATGATCTTTGTGGTGGGTTGGATCGTACTCGAGGTGGCCATGCGAGGGTTATTTATTGAACTTAAAATTTTAATTTGAATTTAGTAATCGCTATTTTTCTTTGGGATATTTTTATGATGTAATAAGGCCACTTTAAATTTGGTAAATTTTGGATTCTCTTATCTAGTTGGTTTTCATTATTCATTAATCATGAAATGGTCACATGAAACCATTTTTTTTTTTATATATATATATATATTTATATGTATATATAATCTAAAGTTTCTTTGCAAACCTGCTTAAACACACTTTTATTGGAATTAAATTTTTTTTTTCCTTCTCGACAAATAATGTCTGGATCTAAAGTTAACCATGTTTTAAACAACAAAGAGATTCTTCTGATCGCTAAGCTAGCTAAATACCTTTTCCTTAAAATAGAGTTTCTCCTTCCAAATGCGTCATTAAATTTTGGCTTTACTAAATTGTTCCATATTGTTTTTCAAACCTTATAAAACCTTTCAAACCTTTTCTTTTCCTATTGACATTCCAGATCGGGTCATGGTGTTTTGGTAGGGTTTGGGATGTTACAAAGGAGGCCTTGTGCTAGACCATGCAACAAACTATTTTGAGACACACGGTCATGTCTTAGACCGTGTTAGACACTGACTTGGGCCTCACGATTGTGTCCCAGGCCGTGTGGATCCTGCACCTAATTTTAAAATGACACACGGCCATGTGACAACCTGTGTACAGCATATGTAACCCCAAAAACAAGATTAATTCTTGCCCATCAAGACACCCCATTTCCACAAGCCTTAACATGATCCAACCATATAGAAATATGCTAACAATGTACCATTTCAAACAACCTATAATACCTAACCAATATGTCATTCAAAGGCACCATAAATCACACACCAATTCAACTCAATTACAAGGTTGCAAACATTGAATAAACCTGTAACACCTCAAACCCGTCTCCATCACCGAATTGGGGTTTCATAACATTACTGTACATTCAAAAACATTTGAATATTATATCATTCAGTAATTCAATCACATCATAAACCATTCACATACATGCATATTGTCCCTAAATTGAGCCTCGAGGCCTTAAGAATAACTTAGAAGCAATTGGGACCAATTTTGAAACAAATTAGAAAGTTAAGGAAAAGTTACAAGAATTGGGAAACAAGGGTCACTGGCAAGTGTAACACCACAATTTGGCCTAGTAGGATTGGGCCCATTGGGCTTTGGCCATGGGAGCATTTTAAAATTTTGGGATTATGAGAATGGCATTATTTCAAGTTGGACCTATTAGGAAGGTGATTTTGGAAGGTTAGGGGCTTCTATGAAGTCTCGAGGATCAAACTTAGGCTTTAGGAAAATTTTGGTTTTAGGTGAATAAAACCATGAGAGTTAGTAAGTAGCCTTTAAGAATAAAATGTGGAGAAAATGACACAAAAGGAGTTGTGGCCTAATGGCAAATGACGCCACATAAGAGACAAGGAATGACGCTACAAGGAAGTAAGGGTCCAAGCTTCAACCCTTGACTCTGGCATTTCATTTGATTTATTTTAAGTGAACTTGGACTTTGGCCCATAGATTTATATTTAGTTGTGCATGATGTTAGACACAAGGAAGTGAGTGGTCTAGTGGCAAGGCATCATTTAGGGTACAAGAGAGCCTGGGTTCAAATCCCATAACAAGCAGGGGAGTATTTATTTTACGGATTGGACGACCAGAGTTTGAGTTGGATTTAAATTCTGCTGACGGAGGGATCCCAAATTAGAAAGATAACAAGAGGGAAGGTGAGAAGCTAGCTATATAAAGAGCTGTCTATGAGGAGAGGAAACATACCTTGGTTGGCATTTGGGCATAGGAGCATTCAGATCGCGGATTAGCTTCAGATTCCTATCAGGTGGTGTGTATTCTCTCTACTTTAGCTGTAGAGCGGCAGATGTCAAAATGCCGGTCACAGGGCGATGGTAGCCACACGAGCGTGCGAGCACAGGTATGGGAGCTTCGACGCGATAGTTGAGGCCGCCATGAGTATTCTTGTGGGTGTGGATGTTGGGCTACGATGGCCCGAAAGGGGCCAAGTGGGCCCAATGGGCCCGGGGGCCTTTATGAGTAAATTGTATGATTGAGTAGTAGATAGTGAACTAGACTATGTGAATCTCATATATGTGGCTAGGTTTGGGCTGAATGGGCCACACGAGTGTGTGGGCCCACTTGGGTCGAGAATGGGCCTTAGGCCTATTCGCGTCATTATCTCTGTTTAGAATAATTGAGACGTTCGAGGCGACAGTGGACCACGATAGTTGAAGCCAGCTTGAGTGTTCTTGTGCGTTTAGGCTGTTTGGGCCACGATGGGCCGAAAGGGACCAAGTGGGCCCAATAGGATCGTGGGTCCATATGAATAAATTGTATGATTGTGTAATAGGTAGTGAACGGGACTATGGGAATCTCGTATCTGTGGCTAGATTTTGGCTAAGTGGGCCACACAAACATATGGGCCTACGTGAGCCGAATAAGGGGCCTTGGGCCCATTTACACCGTTATGACCATTTAGGTTATCTAAGTCTCTCGAGGCGGCAACAGGCCTTTGGAAAGGCTGTTAAATGCAAAAATTATCGAAATACCCTCGATAGGTAAATTACTAAAATACCCATGGTTTACGAAATTACCGAAACACCCCATGGTTTGCAAAATTACCGAAATACCCCTGGTTTGCAAAATTATCAAAATACCCGTGGTTTGTAAAATTATCGAAATACCCTTGGTTTGTGAAATTACCGAAATACCCCTAGTTTGTGAAATTATTGAAATACCCCCAGTTTGCAAAATTACTGAAATACCCTTGGTTTGTGAAATTACCGAAATATCCCTAGTTTGCAAAAATACTGAAATACCCCTAGTTTGAGAAATTACCGAAATACCCCTGGTTTGCAAAATTTTTGAAATGCCTCTGGTTTGTAAAATTACTGAAATACCCTTAGTTTACAAAATTATCGAAATACCCTTGGTTTGCAAAATTACCGAAATACCCCTGGTTTACAAAATTATCGAAATATCCCTGGTTTAAAAAATACCAAAATACCCCTAGTTTGTAAAATTACTAAAATACCCCTAGTATACGAAAGTATCAAAATATCCCTAGTTTGCAAAATTACTGAAATACCCCTTGTTTGCAAAATTATCAAAGTACCCTCGATGGGTAAAATGACCGATATGCCCCTGAAGGGCAAGATGACGAAAACGCCACTACATGTTATATGGTTATTCTTGTATGCGATTTATGATTATCATGGTATGTTTATTATTGTATGATGCATTCATGTGTTATTATGTTGCATGCGAGTGGGATTATAAATATGGAGGAAATGCTAATAGGATCACATGGTCGCTTGACGACTGTGGATCCACCGAAGGCTTTTTTAGCCACCGAGCAGCCATGCTACACCGATAAGTTAGTGTTGCAATCGGTGCTACAAAAGGAGTGTACGGATGGGTGGGTCGATTAAATCCCCACAGGAGTGCACGGTTGGACAAGAGATGGAGTGCAGGGTTGGTATGGGCATTAATGAATTGCATATATGGATTTTAATATTGAGATGGGCTTAGGCCCAAATATTTATGATATGTGACATATGATATTGGTTAAGGCCCAACCGAGGTTATTTTAGGCTAAGGCCCAATTGCCACCGTTATTGTAATGGGTGTCGGCTCGAGTTGTACACACTGAGTTTTCGCAAACTCACCCCTCTCTTTTTAATTTTTCCAAGTAACCCTCAATAGGCGGTTCAACGTATTGGAGGACTCAGAGGTGGCCACACTACGAGCAGTTTTGGATTTTAGTATTTGACTTTACTTTATTAAACTGTCTTTATTAGGTTGTAATAAGGCCTCTCTTTAATTCTGGTATAGTTTGGGATTTTTAGTTTTTCTGTTTTAAATCTGCTCAACATTGAATCACGATTTTCGAAAACAATATTTGTTTTCAAAACACTATGTTTTCACAACCAAGTTGTAAATATCACATTTTATAAGTCAGTTGTTTTAAATTAAGCTTCTGCAACGAACAAGGTTTTAAAGGTAATAACTTCTTAATAAATGTCATGTAACACCCCAAACTCGGCCCAAACACCATGACTGGATCTGGTATGTCACATAAGAAGAATTTTAATAAACTTCACATTCGTCTAAAAATTTTGGAATCTCTCTTTTGAAAATGTCAAGTTCGGCAGTTAATCTGAAACCTCAATGTTCATTTTATAAAAATTATACTTAGCCCAAATCATGCCTTTAGGTGACATTTGAAAACACTTGATGTTGCATTAAGTTAACTTGAGATTGTTTGTTTAATATCGTTTGTAAATTCGTTAGTTGGGTTGTTGAAAAACTTTCATTTTCACTTTATAAAGAAAATGTCGTATCAATTAGTTTATAATTAATGTGACTAAAGTTTAAACCAAAATATTATTGGCCTTATTACATAACAAAAATCTCCAAAATAAAGAGAATCCAAAGAAAAGTAAAGTTTAAGTTAACAATAACCATGCATGGCCCCCTCAAAGTCCACTCCAACCCAAATCCACGGAACTACAAATTACCTGCAAAAGTTTAAGCAGAAAGGGTGAGTCATGATGACTCAGTGTGTAATTACCTCACATAAACCATAACTAGGCCTAAGCCCCCATTATCCAAGCGGTCGAAACTCAAGCACTATAGCATAGCAGGTATTCGATATAACAAACCCAGCCTATCCTAATGATCCATCCTCTACACTCCACTCCATATATCCAACCTCAGCACACTTGTGGGGATTTCTACAATCAACCCTCCATCCTCTACACTCCTCTTTGGTAGTCATGCTGACAGTCATGCTGTTCAAAGTCGATATGATGTGGCCTAGCCACCGCATCAATGTGACCAAGTCACCAATATACATATATGGCATCAAGCCATGAATAGTGTGACAAAGTCACCGATATACACTGCCCCTTAATATCATCAACATCTTCCCAATCCCATACAACATGCAATCATAGTGGAAATGGATGCAACATTTTATAACATACACAATATCATCAATATATATAATCCACGCTGAAGTGTTTAAGCGGCCTAGTTAGAAAATCACTAACCTGGTATCTCGATTTTACCCTTCAAGTGTAACCCAATAGACACTACCAAAGTTTCGGCTTCTAAATAACTCATATACTTAGTGAATAATGATCAAATGAAGGAAGGTGTGAGAAATTACACACCTGATAGCATAGAGGATTAAGCGCTCTTGATCAGCGGTCCCCTCACTATCCCTAACCATAGCGATCTGTCTATTCAGATTCAAAGTCCGCCCACAACCCGGTGGAAAATCCTGAGCGGCGGACACTACACGCCGTTTTAACCTAGGTGTAGGGACTATGAGTCCAGCCCCCTCCTTCACTTGACTGGCATTCGTATCCATGAAAGGATCTTGATTAGGAAACTAGGTTAAAGCAATGAAAAAGAAAGAGAGAATAAATACTCCAAATCGAAAGAAGCTTCTTACCTTGATCAATGGAAATCGAATGCTAGAAGGCTTGGCTTATGAAACCGAGTGAGACCCTATAACGTATCCAGTTAAAACTGATTCCCCAAAACATAACAAAAGAAATGACCATTCGACCAAACCAAACAAAAAAGACCCACTTACTACCCATTCGGCCAACATCCATACTTACCAGAGAATTCCCCAAACGTGGGCTAAACGAAGAAGAGAAGATGAGAGCAGGCCCTTCTACAATCTGCCAATGCCTAAAGAAGCGCTTTAGAACCTTCGATTTACCCAAACCAAAAAGAGAAGAGAAAAAGAACGAATAGAAAATAAAAGGAAAGGAGACATCTTATAGAAAAATAAGAGTATGTCGATTGAAGAGGCTATACTCGGCTACTGACACAAAATAATGGAAAGGGTGCCTTCAACTGACGCAAAAAGAGGTTTAGCTTCCACAAAATATGAATAAAAAGAGAGAAGAGAAGCAAAGATAGGTGACAAGGTTCAGCTATGAAGGGAAACAAATAGCAAATGGAAGAAAAAGAAATAAAGAAAACACGAATCACCACTCTGATATTCGTCTATCACCAAAGAAACAAGAAGGAGAAGAAATGAAGCTAAAAGGTGCTTCGGTTTTGGTAGAAGACAAAATGAAGAAAAAGTTTGAAAATGCAAAAGAAGAAGATAGAGATTCTAGAATAGATTTGGCTAACACTACACTCAAACTGAGCACTTCAAAAAAATGACACTCCCCCTTTCACTAATGATTGAAATTGCTCACCAATGCCTAAGCACCCAAAAGGAAATTCGGCCCTACGTAACCCAAACTAAAATCGTACATACAATCCCCCCACACTTCCCTCATTCGTCCAACCTTTCTCCCTCCCTCCACATCCCACAAATTCCTCCATTTTTCACTCTCCACTCCCTATTTCAAATGTGTCGACCTATTCTTACTCCTCCAACACCTCTCCTCCTTCCATTTCAAATATGTTGACCCATTCCACAACTAACATGAAGAGTCTTGGCTGAATCCACCTCTTCTCCATCCTTAGCAAAATGAAACCCCCAAAAATGCAAGCTGTGAGATTCAAACCTGCTCCCTTCTCCTCCATGCTCCCCTGAGGTGTCATCCCCCTTGCTTCCTAGGCGTCACTTACCAGCACACCACAACTATTTTTTTATTTTTGTCATCAAACACACACAAATATATATAAGGCATTCCCCTACAAGCTCATCCCCTCTTAAGCCTTAAAACCAAAATTTAACTAAGGCTCTGGCCTAACCCTGAGCCTTCCCAAGACCCCCAAACACATCCAAAAAGCAAATCGAACAAGCCAACCACATAGATATCATAAGAATACAGAACCCCAATTCCTAAGATATTACAGTTTTACCCCCTTAAGGAAATTTCAGACTCAAAATTTACCTGATCAAAAGAGGTGAGGGTATTGCCACCACATCACATCTTCGGCTCCCACGTGGCTTCCTCTGGACAATGATTTTACCATAAGACTTTGACCAATGGGATTGATTTCCTCCTCAAAACCTTAACGTCTCGATCTAAGATCTGTACTGGTTCCTCCTCAAAAGACAAGTCCGATCTCACTTCAATCTCTTCCACCGGTCCTATGTGAGACGGATCAGAATGGTAGCACCTCAACATCAAGACATGGAATACATCATGTATTTGACTCAATTTGGAGGTAACTCAAGCTGAAATGCCACTTGTCCCACACGTTTCAATACCCGATAAGGCCCGATGAATCTGGGACTTAGCTTACCCTTCTGTCCAAATCTCAAATTTTATTTCCAAGGTGAGACTTTCAGGAAGACTCGATCACCCACTGAGAACTCTATATCCTTACACTTCAGATCTGTATAAGATTTCTATCTGTCGGAAGCTTCCTTCAACTGTGTCCGAATCAACATATCTTTCTCCTCTGTCTCTGAGATTAACTCCGGACCCAACAACTGCAGTTTACCCAACTCCGTCCAGCAGGTAGGGGTATGACACTTATGACCATATAGCGCTTCGTAGGGTGCCACCTGAATGCTGGATTTGTAACTATTATTGTATGCGAATTCTGCCAACGGTAGAAAATCCTCCCAACTACCCCTAAAGTCGATAACATAGCCTCTCAACATGTCTTCTAAGATCTGAATTACCCTTTCAGACTGACCATCAGTCTGTGGATGAAACGTCGTGCTGAAATCCAGTCTTGTACCCAGTGCCTGATGCAGCGCCCTCCAAAATCACGACGTAAACCTAGGGTCTCTGTCCAATATGATAGACACGGGTACCCCATGCAACCTCACAATCTTTGCCACATATAGCTTAGCCAGCTTTTGCAATGTATAGTCAATACGAATAGGTATGAAATGGGTGGACTTCGTCAACCGATCAACAATCACCCATACCAAATCTTTCTTAGTAGGCGTAAGATGTAATCCACTAACAAAGTCTATCGTTATCCTCTCCCATTTCCATAGTGGAATCTTCACCGGCTGTAGTAACCCCAAAGGCAACTGATGTTTCGCTTTCACCTGCTGACACGTTTAGCACTTACTCACAAACTCAGTAACTTCTCGCTTCAACCCAGGCCACCAAAACTGTTGACGCAGATCTCAATACATTTTACTCCCACCAGGATGCATAGCATATGGCTACTATGTGCCTCCCAAAGAATCATCTGCCTCAACTCAACATCTTTTGGCATGCAGACCTTTCCACAAAAACACAATACCTAATCATTGTTCAAACTGTAATCCTCTACCCCACCATTCTATACTTTTTGAAGTCAAGCACTCAACACATTATCCAATAACTGCTTTTTTAATCTGGCTTACCCACGTCGGCTTCACTTGGAGTTCAGCTAACAAACTTCCGTCATCATACAAGCTGAGATGAGCAAACACTGCCCTCAAATTTGATATCACCTCCCAACTTAACGCATCCGCCATTATGTTAGCTTTACCCGGGTGATACTCGATCGAGCAGTCATAATCCTTCAATAGCTCAACCCACCTCCACTGCCTCAAATTCATCTCCTTCTAAGTAAGGAGATATTTCAAACTCTTATGGTCGGTATAGATAATGGACTTCTCCCTATACAGGTAGTGTCTCTAGATCTTTAGAGCGAACACTACCGCAGTTAACTCTAGATCATGTGTGGGATAGTTCATCTCATGCGGTCTTAACTGCCGAGACGCGTACACAACTACCTTCCTTTCTTGCATCAACATACACCCTAAACCTGTGTGCGAAGCATCACAATAAATAATAAACTCCTTCCCTGCCTCAGGCTGAATCAATACTGGAGCCTCCGTCAAGATCCTCTTCAGCTTCTCAAAGCTTTCCTGCTGCTTGCAATCCTAAACAAATGGTACCCCTTTTCGCAACAACTTAGTTAAGGGTGCCGCAATCAAGGAAAATCCCTCCACAAATCTTTTGTAGTAACCGACTAACCTAAGAAAACTTTGAATTTTTGCTACAAACTTCGGTGGCTTCTAATCCAGAATAGCTTCAATTTTTTAGGAATCCACCCTAATCCCCTCCGCAGAAACAACATGCCCAAAAAAGGTCACTTCCTTCAGCCAAAACTCACACTTACTGAATTTGGCATACAGTTGCTTCTCTCTTAATACTTGCAGAACAACCCGAAGATGTGAATCATGCTCCTCTTCTGTTCTTGAGTAAACCAAGATATCATCTATGAACTCCACAACAAATCGGTCCAGATAGGGTTGGAATACCTAGTTCATCATATCCATAAATGCAGCTGGTGCATTCGTTAACTCGAACGGCATCACTAAAAACTCATAGTGACCATAACGAGTTCTAAAGGCCGTCTTATGGATATCGCCTCCTTGACCCTAAGCTAATGATAACCTGACCTCAAGTCTATCTTCGAGAAGATTGAAGCCCCTTTAAGCTGATCGAACAAATTGTCAATCCTCAGCAACGGGTACTTGTTCTTAATCGTTAACTTATTCAGCTGGCGATAGTCAATGCAATACGCATCGACCCGTCCTTTTTCTTTACGAACAATACCGGTGCTTCCTACGGAGATACATTTGGTCGAATAAATCCACGATCCAACAACTCCTAGATCTAAGCTTTAAGTTCTACCAGCTCATTCGGTGCCATCCTATATGGGGCGATGGACACCGAAGCTGTACCTGGAAGTAGTTCAAATCTAAATTCCACCTCACGATTTGGAGGCAACCCCGGAAGCTCTTCAGGAAAGATGTCCACAAATTCTTTTACTTTTCTAACCTCCTTAATAGTCACCTTCTTCGGATCAAAAGCACTGATAAAAGCTAGAAATGCCTTGGACCCTTTTCAAACCATCCTAATAGCCCTTAATGCAGAAACCACATTAGATAAATAATTCTTTCTTTCCCCTATCACAACCACCTCTTTATCCTCTAGAGTTCTCAACACCATTCACTTTGTCGCGCAATCCAAATTAACACGATGTTTAACCAGCCAATCCATGCCTAAGATAAGGTCAAACTCACCAAATGGTAATTCCATCAAGTCTGCTAGAAATACTGCTCATTGAATTTCTAAAGGCACCTCCCTAAATATCTTGTTCACTACTGCGGATTGTCCTAAAGGGCTAACCACAATCATTTCTCTAGCAGCAATTTTAGATTCTATACTTAAAGTCTCAAATACAGTACAAGCAATATAAGAATGGGTCGATCCAATATCAATCAAAGCAAGAAATGGCTTATCAGCTATAAGAAACGTATCGATTATGACGTCCGGTGCAATGCCATCCTCTTACCGTTGAGCTGAATAGACTAAACCTGACTGTCTTGCATCTGCATTACTGACACCCCTGCCCGGTGCTCCATGATCACGATCAAAACCATTTCCCCCTCTGTCCGGACCACGGCCTCTCGGCATCTACTGTCCACCTCTTCCCGGCTGCACATAACCCTGGCTTATCGACCGTGCCCTAGCTAACTCTTGTAGACAATTCCTTATTAGATGATCCCTAGATCCACACTTAAAACATCCTCTATCTCTTCCCTAACACTCCCCCCGAATGTGATTTCCCACACTGAGCACACTATCGAGACTGACCAATAGTAATCGACATCGTAACTCGACGACCCATCAAATCTAAGCCTCTTCTGAAAACCCCTGCTGGTCTCAACGGCTCAAAACTCCTCTTATTTTTACCTCTATCCTTATCCCTATTTTGCCTCTCAGTCCACTTTACCTCTTCAGCTATTTTAGCTTTTTCAACCAAAATGACAAAGTCCTACTCCCTCTGCGGAGCTATCAATACTCTCAACCCGTCTCGCAGCCCATCTTCGAACCATACGCAATGCTCATAATCGGTCGTAACTATCCATCGGGCGTAACGACTCAAGCACAGAAATTCTACTTCATACTCAACCACAGATTTACCCCATTACACCAGATTCAGGAATGCTTTCCTCTGAGCATCCACATAGCTTGCCCCAACATATTTCCCTTGAAATGCGGTCTTAAAGAAATCCCAGTCAATACGATCCGTTGGAGTACCCTCTCTTATTATGAGCCACCACTAATATGCTTCATCTCTAAGGAGTGACACTACTCCTTTCAGTTTCTCCTCTACCATGTAGTCTAGATCATTTATAATCTACTCAATTGCCTCTAGCCAATATTCAGCTACATTTGGGGCCACACCAGAAATACCCCTAAACATTTCGGCCCGTTTGCTCGAAGTCACTCAGGAATTGACTTTTGAGATTCTACTGTAGTTCTGGCCCTAGTAACTCGATCCAAAACCCACAACATCGCTTGGGATAAAGCATCATCTCCACTAGTTCGGTCTTGAGACCCTGCTTCTGCCATGGGTGATGCCGGCGCTTCACCTTCAGGCTCGTGTCTTGCTTTTGAGAACTCAGCCTCATCACCCTGGCCTCTACCACAGCCGTGTGTACCACGTCCACGTCCTGTAACACTCATGTCTATTGAATCATTTTAATTTGATTTACAAATTTTATGAATTAGCACCTCTTTCACTGTTTATTATCGGGCAATCTTATGATAGTAGAATTAAAAGTAGTTTTTTGTAAAACATATGTATACCTAAAGGTTTCAATCTCTAAGGTCGAGTTTATTAATTCCAGCACTCATAGCATAATATAATTACTCATGCAAATCACCCAATTCAGTCAAAAAACTTACCGTATGGACTTGGTGCCGGAGACTCGGGTATCATACTTTCAAAAACATGTACATATATATATATTTTCTAAACCATTTTCAGACCTATTTTGGAAAACGTTTTGAACCCAAGACCCATAGCTAAATTTTTTAACTTGGCTCTGATACCATAATTGTAACCCTCCAAACCCTGCCCAAACACCACGACCGGATCTGGTATGTCACATAAGAAGATTTTTAAGAAACTTCACATTCTAAAATTTTAGAATCTCTCTTTTGAAAACTTCAAGTTTGACAGTTAATCTAAAACCTCAGTGTTCATTTTATAAAAATTATACTTAGCCCAAATCATGCCTTTAGGTGACGTTTGAAAACACCTGATGTTGCGTTAAGTTAACTTGAGATTGTTTGTTTAATATAGGTTGAAAATTCATTGGTTGGGTTGTTGAAAAACTTTCATTTTAACATTATAAAGAAAATATTTTACCAATTAGTTTATAATTAATGTGACAAAGTTTAAACCAAAAAAAAAACCCAAAATATTAGTGCCTTATTACATAACAAAAATCCCCAAAATAAAGAGAATCCAAAGAAAAGTAAAGTTTAAGTTAATAATAACCGTGCATGGCCACCTCGAAGTCCACTCCAGCCCAAATCCACAGAACTACGAATTACCTGCAAAAGTTTAAGCGGAAGGGTTGAGTCATGATGACTCAATGTGCAATTACCTCACATAAACCATAACCGAGCCTAAGCCCCCATTATCCAAGCAGCCGAAACTCAAGCACTATACCATAGCAGATATTCAATATAATAACCCCAGCCCATCACAATGATCCATTCTCTACACTCCACTCCGTATATCTAACCTCAGCACACCTGTGGGGATTTCTACAATTAACCCTCCGTCCGCTACATTCCTCTTTGGCAGTCATGTTGATAGTCATGCTGCTCAAAGCCGATATGATGTGGCCTACCCACCGCATCAGTGTGACCAAGTCACCGATGTACATATATGGCACCGAGCCATCGGAATAGTATGATAAAGTCAACGATATCCACTGCCCTTAACATCATCAACATCTTCCCAATCCCATGCAACATGCAATCATAATGGAAATGGATGCAACATTTTATAACATACACAATATCATCAAAGTATATATATAATCCATGCTGAAGTGTTTAAGCAGCCTAGTTAGAAAATCACTAACCTGGTATCTCGATTTTACCCCTCAAGGGTAACCCAATAGACACTACCAAAGTTTCAGCTTCTAAATAACACATATACTTTGTGAATAATGATCAAACAAAAGAAGATGTGAGAAATTACACACTTGATAACATAGAGGATTAAGCACTCTTGATTAGCGGCCCCTTACCTATCGCGAACCACAGCGATCTGTCTATTCAGATTTGAAGTCGACCCACAACCTGGTAGAAAATCCCGAACAGTGGACACTACACGCCGTTTGAACCTAGGGGCAGGGACTACAAGTCTAACCCCCTCCTTTACTTGGCTAGCATTCGTATCCATGAAAGGATCTTGATCTAGAAACTAGGTTAAAGCAATGAAAAAGAAAGAGAGAATAGGTACTCAAAATCGAAAGAAGCTTCTTACCTTGATCAACAGAAACTGAATGCTAGAAGGCTTGGCCTATGAAACCGAATGAGTCTCTATAATCCATCCAGTTAGAACCGATTCCCCAAAACATAACAAAAAAATAGCCTTTCAGCCAAACCAAAGAAGAAAGACCCCCTTACTACCCATTCAACCAACATTGGTACTCACCAAAGACTTCCCCAAATGTGAACTAAATAAAGAATAGAAGATGAGAGCAAGCCTCTCTACAATCGGCCAATGCCCAAAGAAGCGCGTTAGAACCTTTGATTTACCCAAACCAAAAAGTGAAGAGAAAAAGAACAAATAGAAAACAAAAGGGAAAGGAGGCTTCTTACCTAAGAATAAGAGTATGTCGATTGAAGAGGCTATACTCGACTGCTGGCACAAAATAATGGAAAGGGTGCCTTCAACTGGCGCAAAAAGAGGTTTAACTTTCACAAAATATGAATTAAAAGAGATAAGAGAGGCAAAGATAGAGGAAAGAATTCAGCTATGAAGGGAAACAAATAGCAATGGAAGAAAAAGAAATAAAGAAAACACAAATCACCACTCTGATATTTAACTATCACCAAAGAAATAAGAAGGAGAAGAAATGAAGCTAAAAGGTGCTTCGATTTTGGTAGAAGAGAAAATGAAGCAAATGTTTGAAAATGCAAAAGAAGAAGAGAGAGTTTCTAAAATAGATTTGGCTAACACTACACTCAAAATGACCACTTCAAGAAAACGACACTCCCACTTTCACTAATGACTGAAATTGCTCACCAATACCTAAGCACTCAAAAGAAAATTTGACCTTACCTAACACAAACTAAAATCGCACATGCACTCCCCCCACACTTCCCTCATTCGGCCAACCTCTCTCCCTCTCTCCACATCCCACAAATTCCTCCACCTTTCACTCTCCACTCCCCATTTCAAATGTGTTGACCACTTCTTACTCCTCCAACACCTCTCCTCTTTCCATTTCAAATATGTTGACCCATTCCACAACTAACATGCAAAGTCTTGGCCGAATCCACCTCTTTTCCATCCTTAGCAAAATGAAACCCCCAAAAATGCAAGCTAAGGCGTCATCCCCCCTTCTCCTCCATGCTCCCCTAAGGCGTCATCCCCTCTTGCTTCTTAGGCGTCACTTACCACCACACCACAACTATTTTTTTTTGTCATCAAACACACATAAATATATATAAGGCCTACCCCTGCAAGCTCATCCCCTCTTAAGCCTCAGAACATAAATTAAACTAAGGCTCTGGCCTAACCCCGAGCCTTCCCAAGACCCCCAAACACATCCAAAAAGCAAGCCGAACAAACCAACTGAAACTTTAGTTTTTAAATATCAAGAGGGGTTTTCAATGAAAATTAGGTTTCAAAAAAACCACCTCAATGTGACACGCCAGATTCGGGCTTAACTTCTAGGCCGGGTTTGGGGTATTACATTTTGTAGTATCAGAACCCGTTTGTAAAACTCGGGCTATGAAATGAGCTTTAGTTTCTATTTTAAATATGTTTACAAATAATTTAAAGTGGTTTTGGAGGATTTTTGTTTGGCAACCAAGTCTCCATCGTCGGACCAAGTAAGTTCTCGTATCTATTTTACACTATTATACTGTAGGTAGATATTAGTACGTACTTTATCTATAATGTGCTATTTACTTAGGTTGCAATTAGGATCAGAGTGCGCACAGTGAGAGCGTAGTGGGCTAGGTTAGGGTGTGCGATAGTTCCATTAGTTGGAAATTTCGAGGATGAAATTTCTTTAAGGGGTGATTTGTAACACCCTAAATTTGGGCCTAGTAGGATTGGGCCCATTGGGCCTTGGACATGGGAGCGTTTTAAAATTTTTGGGAATATGAGAACGACATTATTTCAAGTTGGACCTATTAGGAAGGTGATTTTGGAAGGTTAGGGGGCTTCTTTGAAGTCCCAAGATCAAACTTGGGCTTTAGGAAAGTTTTGGTTTTAGGTGAATAAAACCCTGAGAGTGAGTAAGTAGGCTTTAAGAATAAAATGTGGAGAAAAATGACACAAAAAGAGTTGTGGCCTAGTGGCAAATGACGCCACATAAGAGACAAGAGAATGACGCTACAAGGAAGTAAGGGGTCCAAGGTTCGAGCCTTGGCGTTGACATTTCATTTTTATTTATTTTTAAGTGAACTTGGACTTGACCCATAGATTTATATTTAGTTGCGCATGATGTTAGACACAAGGAAGTGAGTGGTCTAGTGGCAAGGAGTCATTAAGGGTGCAAGGGAGCCTGGGTTTGAATCTCATAGCAAGCAGGGGAGTCTTTATTTTGTGGATTGGACGGCCAAAGTTTGAGTTTGATTTAAACTTTACTGACAGAGGGATCCCACATCGGAAAGATAGCAAGAGGGAAGGTGAGAAGCTAGCTATATATAGAGCTGTCTATGAGGAGAGGGAACATACCTTGGTTGGCATTTGGGCATAGGAGCATTCAGAATGCGGATTAGCTTCAGACTCTTATCAGGTGGTGTGTATTCTCTCTACTTTAGTTGTAGAGCGGCAAATGCCGAAATGCCGGTCACACGGTGATGGTAGCCACAAGAGCGTGCGAGCGCACGTGTGGGAGCTTTGACGCGATAGTTGAGGCCAGCTTGAGTGTTCTTGTGCTTTTAGGCTGTTTGGGCCACGATGGGCTGAAAGGGGCCCAATGTGCCTAATGGGCCCGTGGGCCCAATGGGCCTGTAACACCCCAAACCCGGCCTAAACGTTACGACTGAATCCGGTATGTTACAGAGTGAGGTAAAAATGCAATTTGTTGAATTTAGGAAAAACCAGAGGTTTGAAAAACTTTTCAATTAAGGCGTAGTCTTGAAGATAATAATATGTAGATTAAGGAAATTCCCAAGTTATGAAAATCGAACCTTCATTATAATGGTTGATACTTTAAGGAAAAGCGATTATTTTATGGTGCTCGTATGTTTTTGAAAAAAACTCTATTTTCACTTTATTAACTAAGTAACCATAGTGTCAAATTTGAAATAAACTATAACTAAAAAAACCCAAGTTTAACTTAGAAAGGCCTTATTACATAACAAAAATCCCAAATTTAAAATAAATTATAATAAGAAACGAGTTTATGAAAGAAAAAGGTATTATGGCCTCCACGAGTCCGCTTCGGCTCTCACATCCACGATCTACTGATTACCTGAAAAATTAAAGAAGGGGTGAGTCATCAGGACTCAGTGTGTAAATTCTCCCACACTATACAAATGGCTCATGGCCAACAATCACACATTGGGCCTTGGCCCATAAAAAAACATACAACCTGTAATAGGCCGATTTAGGGACTAGTTGGAACAGTGATCTCGAAATCACTAATTCGAGGTTAGAGAAAATTATTTTCATGTTATTCTATGTGTTATAACATGTTTATAAGGATGTATGGAACTTTTGGTGCCTTAATTTTAGCAATTTCTAGCTAAATTGTGAAAAAGGACTAAATCGCATAAAGTGCAAAAGTTCTATTTTAATTGCTAAAGGTTCCTGATAGCTATGGTTTATAAATTGGAAGTACCAAGTGTGCAATTTGGCCTTGTTTTAAGTGGGTTGGCCGGCCATGTGACATAGGGGACAAGGGTTTTTAATTTTGGTCAAAGTTGGTGGGATAAGATGGATGTTTTATAATAAAATAAAGAAAAGAAAATATCACCTTTCTCTCCATCTTATCTCCACCAAAAATGAGCAGCAAAATGGGGGTTTTGAAGCTCAAAATTTCAGCAAACATTCCCCCTCTCAAGTAAGTGATTTTGATGACTTTTCTTGATAAAAATTGTACTTTTGGAGTCCGCAAAGCTTAAGCTAGCTAATGAGGGGACTATTTTGCAATATGGTTAAGAGTCTAGGGACTTTCCATTAGAGATTTTATGCTGGTTTCTGAGTTTTTATGGAAGAAAATGAATAATAAGATGATGAGAAACAACTTTTGTGAAGGGTGTTGTCATAAAAACACCTAATTTGGGCTAAAATGCAAAAGTTGTAATTTATTCATTAAGGCATGAAATAGTTGGAATTGAGGACAGTTGTAAGAGGATTAAATGTTCAGATAGGCTTGTTTATCAAGAAAATGTGATAAAAATTTATTTACGAGCCTAGGGGCAAAATCATAATTTTGCCAAAGTGTAGGGGCAAAATAGTCATTTTTGCCTAAAGCATGGATTATGGTGTAATATGATTTATAAGTGATTAAATCACTAAATTACATTGTTCTTGATCAAAGAAAATGAGTTTTGGACCTAGAACGAGTGAAAAGAGAAATGTGGGCAAAAAGGTCCCTTTTGGCCCTTTCGTCATCGAGGTAAGTTCATGTGCAAATGTTGTAATCACGTATGAGTTATTTTAATATTCCAATGTTGTAGGCAATGTATAATTATGCAATGACTGTATTACATAAGTGTTGATGAGTTGTTAAGAGAATTAGAAATCTAAGAATAATAAGAAATGCAAATAGTATGAAATGATGATAGCTAGGGTTTCGTGTAAGACCATATTGAAATATGGCCTCGGTGAGAGATTTTGTATAAGACCATGTCAGGGACATAACATTGATAGGTAAATTCATGTATGATCATATCGAGGGCATAATGTTAGTGTGACATTATATGTACGAGACTTGATGGAATTAATTAATAAATCTAGTAACTCAAAAAGTATTTTGAAAATTGAGAACGAATGTGTTCTACCAGGAGAGGTATAGGTACGTGTTAGAACTGAATTGAGATAGATTCAATACATGATGAACCCCTAGTGGGTTATGTATGATCAATGTGTTTTTAAGTGCATGAGATAGAGTTATTTAAGCATGGTAGGAATGCAAATGATTATCGTGGAAGGTTAAGTAAGAAAAGTAGTGCGTGAGGATGTTCTTGAATGAACATTAGAATAGAGAATATATGTGGATTATTATACATAAATGTAAAATAACGGTGAGCTATGGGCAATATCACCTTATTGATGTTATCGGTGGGCTATGTGCGTACCACCTGATTAATTAGTAATCGATGGGCTGTGTGCGATACCATTAATTATACTGTTATCGGTGGGCTATGTGCGTTTATAATATCCGAGAATTAGGGCTTGTGCATTATTGCTTAATTGTATGAAGTAGCATTCCTATGTGTGTTTGAATGTGTTGTATGAATTTTTGAGAACTCTAGAGTGTAGGTTAATGCCTTAGAAATTATCGGATTTTAAGTCTTAAAGGGGGGAGCTAGGCAAATGAGGCCTTAAGAACAATTGTAGGGAAAATTGAACAAACAAATGGGCTTGTTAAAGTGGCAAGGAGGCGCCACTTAAAGCCCTAGGAAGTGACACCACAAGTAGATCAAAGGGGGCCTAGGTTCGAGTAGAAAGGAGAGCACTTTTGGAGTTTTATTTTTTAGCAAGGAGGGGAAGTAGTGGATGGCATGTGGACTCTAGAATGAGGAGGTATAGATGGGGTTGGAGAGTTGAGGATTCGGCTAAGGAGGAGGGGATCAAGGGATAAGGGAGAGAGGGAAGAGAGTTGGCCGGCCTAGGGACTTTCTTGGTGTTATTTTCGGCCAAAAGGAGGAAAGGAGGCCATTTTCCTTTCTTTTCATTTCAAGGGTGCCTCTGCCAAAATTCTTTTCTTCCCTTCTGACTAAAAACCTAAAGTAAATCTTCTCTTCTTCTTTTATTTCGACAAAGCCGAAAGCTTCTACTTCTTTTTCCATTCTTCTCGAAACTCCCTTCAATTCTTTTTCTTAAAGCAAAAGTCGAACACTCAAAGTAACCCCTAGCCGATTATTCATTAAACCTCAAAGCTGAATCCTTTATTTTGGTGGCCATAACCGATTGCTCCTCTACCCTGTTGAAGCCGATTTGATCACTCCATTTGGTAAGAATCTCTCTTGATTGATCTGTCGTTCTTTTCTTTCTCTATCTATCGAAAATCAAGGTTTTAATCCCATTAATGTTCTTTGGATGAAACTTTGAAGGAGGTTTCGGGATTCCTATTGTAGCCGACTTCAAGAGGAGATCATTCAGGATTTTAAGATCTAAGGTAAGCGAATGTAATCTTAGGCCGAAGGCCATTTATGGTGTTTAAATAATTGAAAATCGGATCTAACAAGAGTCTATAGGTATTTCGACATCACCAAGAACAAGAGTTGATCTTGGGATCCAGACAATAAAGGGATTTCGACAACTTCAGGAGCAAGTGATCGTTTCGGGATTTAGATAAGCAAGGTAAGTGGGTTATGAACATTCGGCCAAGGCCATATTTAGTGATTAGTGCCAAGCCGATTCTGACAGTGGTTTTTAGGAAGGAGTGCAATAGGTTTCGGTAGACTTTCGAGATTTAGTGAAGGCGTTAGTAACAGATGTATAGCCCTACACAAATTCCTAATAGATTTATGGTATTAACTTAATATGTGTGTTAATAAGAATGTGAAAGATGTGGCTAAAGGTACCATTCAATGGTACGACATATTAGTGCACGTTATTCTCTAAAGATCATTAATAGTATTATAAAATTGAGCGTGACATATATGAAAATTTATTACGAATATGAATAAGGCATATGGCATGATATTCGCATGATTTGTATGACACATGGGGCATATTGGTGATTATAAAAAGGGGAAGTGATCTAGTGGTTTTTACCACAATATCTGGTGACTCATGTCACATAATCTTAATGTGGTGACTTATGTCACAAAATGTTATCTAGTGACTTTGTCACAATTATCTGAGTGGCTATGCCACAATTTATAAAGGCGATGTGCAAGTAAATGCTGCGATCGCCTTCGATGGTGTGTAGCGGATGGAGGGTCGATTTAGTAATCCCCACGGTGTGATGGCAGGTATGGGTTCTGTGTAGAGGATGGTTATCTAGGTTTGGGTTTGGGATTGCATCATTGTATATATATAGATATGTTTTTTTTTCCTTATATGATTTGTATGCCTAAATCATTGGGAGTTTGTGTGTTGGTTGTTATACACTGAGTCTGTTGACTCACCCCGTTGTGGGATATCTTTTCAGGTGACGCTCAGTAAATGGACCGAGTCGGCAGGAGCTTAGGGGTGGCCATGCTTAGCTCAGCGTTTATTTTATTTTGAACTTTGTTTGTATTTAAGTATTTTGGATTTATTTTGGGTTTTGCTTTGATGTAATAAGGCCATTATACTTAATTGTTTTATGCGTTTTTTCTAATTTTCCCGATATGAGATAAACAACATCAAATGTTTTGAAACTCAATTACCCACGATTTTTTTCAAGTTACAATAATAATGAAATTCTAAAATTTGGGTATTCTTTCCAACTTGTGGTTTTTTTTTAAAACTTATCGATTTAGTACAAAATTAAACACAACTCGAATCAACTTTTCTACAAACCACCACGATTTTCAAAACGTTATTTAAAACTTAACTATGTTTTTACTCGAGAAGCATGCTAGATCCGGTCAAGGCTTGTGGGCCGGGTTTGAGGTGTTTCAGTTTGGTATCAGAGCCCAATTCAAAACTCAGTCTTGAGGGCTTTTTGGGCCCAAAACATTTTCTTTCTTTTGAAATTGGATTTTACTAAAAGCGAGCGGGTTTTACGGCATGGTACACGAGTCTCTACCAAGTCCACGGTAAGTACTCCTAACCCTTCTGTGATTTGTATGTGGGAAAATTATAGGGACATAGATTAGTAGATTAGGAATTATTGAACCCTAGGATTAGTCTACTCCAACACCAAAATACATAAAACTTAAAGTCTAACCAAACAAACCTGTGACTAAGTCGCCAATTTAAAGGTGTGGCAGCTGTTGTGCGCATGTCTAGGATTGGATTCAAGGGGAGCTTGGTATTTAAGCAGTCCTAGTGACTCACCTCCTCTCCG
Organism: Gossypium rotundifolium; assembly: GCA_025506655.1. Classification (NCBI taxonomy): domain Eukaryota; kingdom Viridiplantae; phylum Streptophyta; class Magnoliopsida; order Malvales; family Malvaceae; genus Gossypium; species Gossypium rotundifolium. The sequence goes on along the minus strand of CP106724.1, from coordinate 164,511,836 downwards.
CTCGAATCCTACCTGGTGGGTAGTGACGGTTCACCCTAACCAAGAGGACGTATGGAAAGTTACCGAAATACCCTCGAATTAAAAGTTTCCAAAAAAAATACCCTTATTTTGTTAAATCACCTGAAACCATATTTTGCAAAAATTTACCAAAATGCCCCTGGTTTGGAAAAAATTACAAAAAATACACTCAATTTATGAATTTACTATTTTACCCTTGAAATTTTCCTACCAAGTTATTCAATTTCATAAAAATACCAAAAATCTTTATTTTGCAACATTTTCAAATACCCTAATTTGAAAAATTTCCAAAATACCCCTGTAGGATAAAATTACGAAAATACCATTGGGTAGTGGAAAACAACAACAACGACAACTACAACACTTTTCTGTAATGAACGTAAGTTCATGAATGAGATGATTGAATGAATGAATTTAAGACTGTGTGTATGAATTGAAAGAACTACTCCTTAGAACTATTGAACATAAGGCATTCGCGATAAATCGATGGAACAAAAACTAATTCATAAAATTCTTTAACCGGATAAGCGAATCGGAAGCATGAATTCTAGGGGACGTGGTCGTAATGTGCGTGGCCGTAGTAGAGGTCGAATGACCGTGTCAGAGCCCGTTAGGTCCGACCAAAGGTCCAAAAATGAAATGCCACCACCGCCACCGTGATGTGGAATATGAGGATCGACGGGGATGATCACGATATCCTGAGCGATCTTTGAGGGTTTTAGAAAAGGTGATTTGTGGCGGTGGAGGCATGGGAGCTCGAAAGTCGATACCCGAGTGACTTCGAGCTAATGGAGCTGAGTTCTTCCATGGCATATCTGGAGTGGCGCCCAATATGGCTGAGTATTGGTTAGAGGCGATGGAGTGGATTATGGACGATTTGGACCTGACTGCCGAGGAGAAACTAAAAGGGGTAGTGTCGCTACTCCGTGATGAGTCATATCAATGGTGGCCCACGGTTTGGGATGGTGCTGCCACTGATGATCTTACTTGAGAATACTTTACGACGGTATATCAGAAGAAGTATATTGGGACTAGTTATGTGGATCTTGCAGAGGAAGGCATTTAAAAGGTGGTTTAGGGAATAAGGCATAGCGAGAATCTGAGGCGAATTTCTAAGGTTGAGCCGATATACTCGAGGTATTGTGTCGACGGAGCATGAACAGTGTGTCCGGTTTGAGGATGGACTAAGGGATGAACTGAGGTTATTGATAGCTCCACAGCAGGAGCGAGAATTTATCATATTAGTGGAGAAAGCTAAGGTAGTCAAAGGGATTAAGGACTCGGTAAGGCAGAATACGGATCGGAATAGGCAAAAGAGAGGTTTTGGACCATCAGGGTCATCTGAGAATGTGCAAAAGAGGCCTAGAGTTGGTGGGCCACGAGGTCAGCAAGCTACTACGGGAGGACAGTACCATACTTATGACCAGTGTGGGAAGATGCATCTAGGAGAGTGTTGGAAAAAGACAAGAGGATGTTTTAAGTGTGGGCCCAAGGACCGCATGATTAAGGATTGTCCCATGAAAACAGACGGGAGTCGACAGTAAGTCAAGGTCCTAATCAGGCTGGAAGAGGAGGACAGCAGCCACCGCGTGGTCATTGTTCGGCTAGCAGAGGTAATGGTTCTGGTAGAGAACGGGGAACACCAAGAGGTATTGGTGTCTGAGGCGAGCAGACGGTGCAGTGTATGCGATTCACGGAGGAGGATGGATACACACCGGACGTCATAACCGGTACGTTCCTTATAGCTAACAAGCCTTACTTTGCTTTAATTGATGTTGGCTCTACCCACTCTTATGTTGCATGTAGAGTAGTTGAAACACTAGGCATAGCCTCTGAACTGTCTAATAGGGAGATGACTATAGTGAGCCCATTAGGAAAACTGAAGTGGTGAATAAGATATTTAGAGTGTACCTCTAGAGCTTCAGGGAGTGGTATTTCCTGCCGACTTGATGGAACTACCCTTCGGAGAATCTGATCTCATCCTTGGCATGGACTGGCTAGTGGAACATCAGGCTGTGTTGGATTGCGCAGCTAAGCAAATGGAGTTAAGGACCCTAGAGGATGAGGCGATAATTATGATAGGAGAAAGAAAAACTACTTGTCAAACATAGTCTTTGCTTTAAAGGCTAATAGGATGGTTGAAAAGGGTGCAAGGCATTTTTGACCTTTGTTAGTGCGTTGGATGTAAAGGAAGGGGGAGTTAGTGGAGTTAGAATAGTAAGAGAATTTGTGGATGTTTTTTCGGAGGAGTTACCTAGAATACCCCCGGATAGGGAAGTGGAGTTGAAATTGACTTATTGCCTGCATGCGACTCTGTGTCAATTGCCCCGTACAGAATGGCACCAAAGGAGTTGGTTGAGCTCAAGGCTCAAATCCAAGAGTTGCTTGATCGTGGGTTTATCTGACCTAGTGTGTCACCATTGGGAGCACCGGTCTTGTTTGTGAAGAAGAAGGACGGGACTATGCATATGTGCATAGACTACCGGCAGTTGAATAAATTGACCATCAAGAACAGGTATCCATTGCCAAGAATAGATGACTTGTTCGATCATCTTAAGGGGGCCGCAATATTTTTGAAGATAGATCTAAGGTCAAGATATCATCAGCTTAAGGTGAAGGAGGCTGATATCCATAAGACAGCTTTCCAGATAAGATACGGGCATTATGAGTTCTTGGTAATGCCATTCGGATTGACAAATGCCCCAGCCGCATTCATGGACATGATGAATCGGGTTTTCTAACCCTATCTGGATCGATTCATTGTTGTGTTCATAGACGATATCTTGGTGTATTCTAAGTCTGAAGAAGAACATGACGAGCACCTCCGAGTTGTGTTACAAGTGTTAATGGAGAAAAAGCTATATGCCAAGTTTAGCAAGTACGAATTTTGGCTGAAGGAAGTTACGATTTTAGAACATGTGGTGTCTGCCGAAGGAATACGGTGGATCCTCAGAAGATTGAGGCAATATTGGATTGGAAACCACCTAAGTCCGTGGTGAAAGTTCATAGTTTCTTGGGATTGGCAGGCTACTACGGAAGGTTAGTGGAGGGTTCTCATCAATAGCCGCACTGCTGATTGTGAAGTTGTTGAGAAAGGAAGTACCTTTCGTATGGTCGATTAAAAAGCAGGAGAGCTTTGAGAAGCTTAAAAGGTATTGATGAAGCTCAATTTTGATTCAACTTTGAGGGTGGTAGGATTTTGTAGTGTCTTGTGATGCTTCTCACATGTGTTTGGGATGTGTCCTTATGCAAGACAAAAAGTGGTCGCTTATGCGTCTCGACAATTAAGGCCATATGAAGTTAATACCCGACGCATGATTTGGAATTGGCGGCAGTGGTCTTTGCACTTAAAGTATGGAGGCACTATCTATATGGAGAAAAGTCAGTGATCTACACAGGCCACAAGAGCCTTAAGTATCTGTTGACTCAGAAAGAGCTGAACTTGAGACAGCGAAGGTGGGTGGAGTTATTGAAGGACTACAATTGTTCCATAGAGTATCACCCGGGCAAGGCGAATGTGGTGGTAGATGCCCTAAGTAAGAAATTAGTGACAGAGTTAAGGGCAATGTTCGCACATTTGAGCCTTTATGATGATGGAAGTTTATTAGCAGAGTTGCAAGTTAAGCTGACATGGCTGAATGAGGTGAAAGAGGGACAGTTGGCAGATAATGATTCCAATGCTAAGCTACGACAAGTGCAGAGTGGGGAGTTGGAGGATTATGGTGTTAACAATGATGGAGTATTGTGTTTCAAGGGTAAGGTCTATATGCCTAAGAATAAGTAGTTAAGGTAGAAAATTCTTTAGGAATCACATAGTAGCCCTTATACTATGCATCCGGGAGGTAGTAAGTTGTATAGAGATCTAAGGGAACAGTTTTGGTGGCCTGGTCTTAAGCGGGAAGTTACAGAATTTGTAGGGAAGTGCTTAACGTGTCAGCAAGTTAAGGCTGAACACCAGGTTCCGTCAGGGTTGCTTCAGCCAATTATGATTCCGCAGTGGAAGTGGGAGAGAATCACCATGGACTTCATTAGTGGGATTCCTCTTTCACCTACTAAGAAGGACTCGGTATGGGTGATAGTGGATCGATTGACAAAGTCCGCGCATTTCATCCCAGTGCGGGTTGACTACTCGTTGTAAAGGTTGGCAAAGTTGTATGTAGCTGAGATTGTGAGGTTGCACGGAGTGCTGATGTCGATTATCTCAGATAGGGATTCGAGGTTGGATTTCAGTACGGCATTCCATCCGCAGTCGGACGGTCAATCTAAGTGGGTAATCCAAGTGTTAGAGGATATGCTGAGGGGTTGTGTGATAGACTTCAGAGGAAGTTGGGAAGAGTTCTTACCTTTAGCGAAATTTGCGTATAACAACAGCTATCAGGCAAGTATTCGGATGGCACCGTACGAAGCACTGTATGGATGGAAGTGTCGCACACCTACGTGTTGGACAGAGTTGGGAGAACGTTAGATTTTGGGTTCGAAAATTATTGTAGAATCGGAGGAAAGGTTAAGGTAATTCGGACACGGTTGAATGAGGCATCTGACCGGCAAAAGTCATACGTAGATCTTAAACAGAAAGAGATTGAGTTTGCTGTGGGGGATTATGTGTTTCTTAAAGTTTCGCTTTGGAAAAAGATGATGAGATTTGGTCGCAAAGGGAAGTTAAGTCCCAGGTTTATAGGACCTTATCGGGTATTGAAGCGAGTTGGACCAGTGGCATACCAGCTAGAGTTGCCTCCAGAGTTGTAGCAGATGCACGATGTATTCCATGTTTCGATGCTACATCGTTATCGATCGGATCCAACTCATATAATGCCGGTTGAGGAGGTGGACCTGAGACCAGATCTGTCCTATGAGGAAGAGCCGATTTAGATTCTGGAACGAGATGTGAAGGTGCTTCGGAGGAAGTCGGTCCCTCTGGTCAAAGTGTTGTGGCGTAACCATGGATCGGAGGAAGCTTCTTGGGAGCCGAAAGAAGCAATGCGACAGCAATACACCCACCTATTCTAGCCAGGTAATTTTGAGGTCAAAATTATTTTAAGGGGTAGAACTGTAATATCCGGGAATTAGGGCTTGTGCATTATTGCTTAATTGTATGAAGTAGCATGCCTATGTGTGTTTGAATGTGTTGTATGAATTTTTTAGAACTCTAGAGTGTAGGTGAATGCCTTAGAAATTATCAGATTTTAAGTCTTAAAGGGGGGAGCTAGGCGAATGAGGCCTTAAGAACAATTGTAGGGAAAATTGTACAAACAAATGGGCTTGTTAAAGTGGCAAGGAGGTGTCACTTAAAGCCCTAGGAAGTGACATACAAGTAGTTCAAAGGGGGCCTAGGTTTGAGTAGCAAGGAGAGCACTTTTGGAGTTTTATTTTGCGACAAAGAGGGAGGTAGTGAGCGTCATGTGGACTCTAGAAGGAGGAGGTATAGATGGGGTTGGAGAGTTGAGGATTGGCCAAGGAGGAGGGATCAAGGGATAAGGGAGAGAGGAAGAGAGTTGGTAGGCCTAGGGACTTTCTTGGTGTTATTTTCGGCCAAAAGGAGGAAAGGAGGCCATTTTCCTTTCTTTTCTTTTCAAGGGTGCCTCTGTCGAAATTCTTTTCTTCCCTTATGACTAAAAACCAAAAGTAAATCTTCTCTTCTTCTTTTATTTTGACAAAGCCGAAAGCTTCTACTTCTTTTTCCATTCCTGTCAAAACTCCCTTCAATTCTTTTTCCTAAAGCAAAAGATGAATACTCAAAGTAACCCCTAGCCGATTATTCATTAAACCCCAAAGTCGAATCTTTTATTTTGGTAGCCATAATCGATTGCTCCTCTACCCTGTTGAAGCTGATTTGATCACCCCATTTGGTAAGAATCTCTCTTGATTGATCTGTCGTTATTTTATTTCTCTATCTATCGAAAATAAAGGTTTTAATCCCATTAATGTTCTTTGGCTGAAACTTTGAAGGAGGTTTTGAAATTCCTATTGTAGCCAACTTCAAGAGGAGATCATTCGGGATTTTAAGATCTAAGGTAAGCGAATGTAATCTTAGGCCGAAGGCCATTTATGGTGTTTAAATAATTGAAAACCGGATCTAACAAGAGTCTATAGGTATTTTGACATCACCAAGAGCAAGAGTTGTTCTCGAGATCCAGACAATCAAGGGATTTCGACAACTTTAGGAGCAAATGACCATTTTGGGATTTAGATAAGCAAGGTAAGTGGGTTATGAACATTCAACCAAGGCCATATTTAGTGATTAGTGCCAAGCCGATTCTGACAGTGGTTTTTAGGAAGGAGTGCAATCGGTTTGATGAGACTTCGGGATTCAAATGAAAGTGTTAGTAACGGTGTGTAGCCCTACACAAATTCCTAATAGATTTGGTATTAACTTAATATGTGTGTTAATAAGAATGTGAAAGATGTGGCTAAAGGTACCATTCAATGGTACGACATATTCAGTACGTTATTCTCTAAAGATCATTAATAGTATTGTAAAAATTGAGCGTGACATATATGAAAATTTATTACGAATATGAATAAGGCATATGGCATGATATTCGCATGATTTTATGACACATGGGGCATATGGGTGATTATGAAAAGGGAAGTGATCGGTGGTTTTACCACAATATCCGTGACTCATGTCACATAATCTGAATGTGGTGACTTATGTCACAAAATGTTATCTGGTGACTTTGTCACAATTATCTCAGTGGCTATGCCACAAATTATAAGGCGATGTGCAAGTCGTGCTGCGGTATGACCGCTTCGATGGTGTGTAGCGGATGGAGGGTCGATTTAGTAATCCCACGGTGTGATGGGTGTACTGGTGATGTGTAGAAGATGGTTATCTAGGTTTGGGTTGAGGATTGCATCATTGTATATATATATATATATTTTTTTTCCTTGTATGATTTGTATGCCTAAATCATTGGGAGTTTGTATGTTGGTTGTTATACATTGAGTCTGTTGACTCACCCCGTTGTGGGATATCTTTTCAGGTGACACTCAATAAATAGACTGGGTCGGCAGGAGCTTAGGGGTGGCCATGCTCAGCTCATCGTTTATTTTATTTTGAACTTTGTTTATATTTAAGTATTTTGGATTTATTTTTGGTTTTGCTTTGATGTAATAAGGCCATTATGCTTAATTGTTTTATGCATTTTTTTTAATTTTCCCGATATGATATAAATAACATCAAATGTTTTGAAACTCAATTACCCACGGTTTTTTTCAAGTTACAATAATATTGAAATTCTAAATTTTGGGTATTCTTTCCAACTTGTGGTTTTTTTTTTTTAAACTTATCGATTTAGCACAAAATTAAACACAACTCGAATAAACCTTTCTACAAACCACCACGATTTTCAAAACGTTATTCAAAACTTAACTATGTTTTTACTCGAGAAGCATGCCAGATCCAGTCAAGGCTTGTGGACCGAGTTTGGGGTGTTTCAGCGTTACCACCTGATTAATTAGTAATCGATGGGCTGTGTGCGATACCATCAACTATATTATCAATTGGTGGGCTAAGTGCGAAACCATCGAGAGATTTGTAGTATGAGTGGCTTAGTGAAAAATCTTTGATGTGTTGTTTCATATGATCATGTAGTGATCAGTGCTAGGATTGTATGTTAATTAAATGAACAATTGGCTTGTGGCCCAGTTAAGATGCGGTAAGAGATAGAGTGAGTAAGCTTCAAGAATGGTCAAGTAAGCAACCATGAGATAATGAGAAAAACTCATTAAAATGCCTTGTAGTTGTGCATATTCAATGAATATCAATATTTATCAGTTATATGCAGATGAACTTACTAAGCATTATTGCTTACTCTTTTTTTCCTTTTCTCATCTTTTATAGGTTAATTTAGCTAGCTCGGATTGGAGATCGCTAGAGATGTTTTCACACATCGATAAGACACTTGGTATGAGGTATCAAGTCCTTATGAGTCATGGCATGTATAGGGCTAGTACTTGAGGTTGATCAAGTCTTGTGAATGTAGCCAAATTGTATTGGCATAAGAGAACTTATAGTTGTTTGTGTATAGCCATAGATAATGGCTTAAGTTGGTTGTAATTATATGGGAAATAGTTCCCTTTGTGTATGGATTGTAGACTTTACTTCTCTTGTGTTTAAATGTCTTTAAACCAAGAATTACAATGATATTACTAAAATTTATGTGATGGTGAATGAATGTATGCAGCTGAGGGTGGTGATTAGCTTGGAAAAATAGCCTTCATGTGCTCACACGGGTAAACACACGAGTGTGTGTTTAGGCCATGCTAACCCTGCACCTTATTATTACTAATTAGAATAGGCCACGGGCGAATCCCACGGCCGTGTGCATGAACCGTGTAAGACACAGGGTAGGGACATGAGCGTATGCCCAGGCCGTATGGATCAAGTCAGTAGCTCCCCATGGTTAGGAGACACGGGTGTGTCCAAGCCATGCTAAATTAGTCAGTAACTCCTCAGGGGCAGAAGACATGGGCATGATGTAAGGGTACATGGGCATGCCCCTATTTCACATTGGCGTGCCCTATCCTTGTGAGTTTTGGCAAAATGTCGGGGTTTTAGGCACGCTGTGAGCAAATGGGCGTGTGTGACTACACACGGGGGTGTGTGTGTGTCATCTAGCACAGGCGTGTACTCCCTTTCTAGATGAAAAGAAATTTTATAGACCGTAAGATTTCCTCTATGATCCAGAGAGTTCTCGTAGGTACGATTGAGATCTCATAGGTTGAGTGTGAAGTAGTTGAAGCGATTCAAGAAAAGTAGACACGTTGAGCCTAAGTGGCGATTAGGTAAATTGTTCGGTAATGTCTCATGCCCAATTTTGGCAGTGATTACGGGTAAGGGGTGTTACATTTAGTAGTATCAGAGCATGGTTTAGTTGGTTCTTGGACTAACCTAGCGTGAGTAAGAGTCTAGCTATACATGCCATAGGTGGACTGTGACAGTGTGATATCTCCCGGCACTAACAAAATTATTTTGTTAAGACAGTGTTGGTTCCCAACCGAGCTAAATCCAATAATGGTGTAAGTGATAATGGGAAAATTGAAATGCTCTTATGCATGAAATGAGAGTTATAAAGTGGTAAGCTTATCTGTTTTGGCAGGATGTGCATAAGTGTTATATACTCAACCTATTAGGTTAGCTGCATATGGTGAGTAAATTTACCCAGAGAATGGGGTATATGTGTGTGTATGATTGTTTAAATGATGTATGATTAATATGTCAACATAGTTGAATCTCATGTGTGACTATTAAAGTAGAAAATTTTATAATGTTTTATTTCGTGACCCTGTATGAAACTACGAGTATTATGGTGTGAGAGTTAAATTGGGAAGTTTGTCTAAGTAGAATGCAGGGATGGGTACGATCGTTCAATGATAAAATGATGAATAAGACCATGGTTGGACCATGGCAGTACATGTGATCCCATATAAGACTATACCAGGATATGGCATTGGTGTTGATATGAGAGTTCGTGTAAAACCATAGTGAGGCTATGGCATAGTGACAACATGTAAAGAAATAGTTGGGCTATGATGTAGTGATACGAGTAAGACCATAGTTGGACTATGGCAATTAGGTAAACGCGTACTCAAACCCGTAAGACATTATTTAATTGATAAGTGACAGTAAGAGAAAGTAGAGTTAATTGTTGAATACTCAAGTAGATAGTAATGTGGAACTTAAGTAATTGAAATCACTATTCAAAAGTGTAAGCAAGAGAAACAAATGTAGCATGATGAATGTGAAAACCCACTTGGGATGAGTTGTGTGACTCTAATGATATTTCATTGATGATGAAATTTTAAATCATATGTATGTAGTCATGGGATTCAAGTCAAGGGGCTCTGTGACCTCACCCTCCTTACCACTGTCGAATTATGATGATATTCTACGATAGTCAAATTGAGTAAGTTTGTATGTGATTAACACAGTATTTATGTTAGCATTCTGGGAATGTTCTGTATCATATTGATACATGACACTCTGTTGGATAAAGAAATTGTGGTTGAACACGGGGTTGAAGTCCTAGGGGACTATAATGAAAAGGCTATCATTAAGATATGAAATAGATAAAGTCCCGTATAAGACCATGTTCGGGACATGGCCTCGGCACCAAGCTATGATCCTGTTTAAAACCATATTCAGGATATGGCTTCAGTAATGAATTTGAAAATCATATAAGACCATATTTAGAATATGGCATCGATATACAACATGAAGCCCATATAAGACCATATCTGGGATATGGCATTGGCATTTAGAGTTGACTCCATACAAGACCACCTCGGGGATGTGGCCTTGGTTTCGTACCTATATGAACGATGATGAATATGCGCCTATGATTATCCCTAGTGATTAAAGGGACAGATGGGCGAGTCTAGAGATAGAAATGATAATTGTATTAAAGCCATGTGAATGGGTGAATACAAGCACTCGTGAGCGAGTCAAAAGAAATGAGTACTATAGGTAGCACGGTGTGTGCTAAATAAATGGCAAAATATGAGTAAGTTGGCTCTAAGCTTGTTGTTTGTGCGTGGTTATTTGATGCCATGAATGGATTATAATAATCTCCTTAAGCATTATGTATAAACGTCTATTGCCTTTCAGGGCTGATGTAGTTTTTTTTATATAATATGTGATTATATGAAAATGTTAGCCGTTAGTAAAAATTAGATAAAATGATTGTCGATTTAGTTAATTGAAATTGACATTCCTTTACCTCCTCGTAGCCTTATTCAGGTACCTTGAGGGGAAAGTTGGTGATGATTCTCGTAAAAGAAGTGAAATTACAAGTTTCGTGTTGTGTGATGGGATTTCGAGTAAATTAAATAGAGTTAATGAATTCAATAGAGATGTCCCTATTAACGTGAGAGATGACGATGGTAAAAGTTTTAGATTAGCATAGCAAGAGAAACTCAGATGAGAGTGTGCTTAAGGTATGTTCTCAGTAGGGAGAAAAGAGTAGATTAACGTATTGAGATATGATTTGAGTTTTGTGTATATTCACACCTGATTCAATAAGGAGAATAAAATTTTGTGTGTACGTGAGTAGAGAACATATTATAAAGATATGCTCATCGAAATGTTCAACCCATGATGGTTGAGTTGAAAGCTATAGAGGGAACTATCAATTGAAAGTTCTAGTACTGAGTTCAGTCTGAATCGAGAAAAAGAGTTAACAAGTTGGTGATCCAGAGGCGATCTCTTTTGTGTCTGTGTTGTGAATTAGATGTTTTGTAATGATCCATGGGAAAATCGATGTGTATTTTTGAATTTTAATGATTGAGGGTATCTTATACTATAGAAGATTTTGAAGACGAATTAGTGGAAACTGCTTGAGCTATTACAATAGTGGGTATAGTCATTGTAATACTTCTCGGATAGTAGACATATCTGGTGGTGAATGGAAGATCCATGTTAAGCAATGCGTGTTAGTTACTCGATTGGTCAGTAGTTGATAATATCCTAGTTTTAGCAAGGTTAATGACTATAGTGAGCCTTCCTTTCGAGAATAGAGGAGTTGAGCGTTATAATAAATGGTATTTTAAACAAGCTATCCATACTGGATGAGATTTTCGTTGTTGATGCTTCCTTGAGATAGAAAGTGAATGATGATGAATCCAGAACATATACAGAAGTTTTGACATGAGATTTAGTAGTGGCATATCTGATAAAGAAAGAATAAAGAAGTACATTTATGTGCATAAATGCTTTGATAGTAGAGTACATTTCATGATAAGATTGAGTTATGGTCAGAAGTAGTTGACCACTAAAAGCTGAGTTTTATAGTTGGTGAATGCTTTAATGAGAAAGAGAGGTAAAACCTTAAAGGTTTCAAATTTTAGTTGACAAAATTCCCAAGGAGGGGGAATGTCATTCGAATTGTAGTGAATCAACCAGTAAAAATCTGAACGAACGTTTGGACATGTACGGAGTTCCACATTAGTGGATTATTGGATATAGTATATGCTCCAGAGGAAGAATAACCTAGGTCTCAAGTTGCGTTTCGACCTTACGTCTCACAGCTTAAGAGTTATTGGTAAGAGAAATTTGAGAATAAGTGGAATTTGCAATTTTGAAGAGTAGATGGAAACATTTTAAGAATGTTGGTAGTAAATACTCCTGATAAGATTTTCAAGGACGAAAATCCTTAAGGAGGGAGAATTGTAACATCTCGATTTAGGGGCTAGTTGGAACAGTGATCTCAAAATCACTAATTCGAGGTTAGAGAAAATTATTTTCATGTTATTCTATGTGTTATAACATGTTTATAAGGATGTATGGAAATTTTGGTGCCATAATTTTAGCAATTTATAGCTAAATTGTGAAAAAAGACCAAATCGCATAAAGTGCGAAAGTTCTATTTTAATTGCTAAAGGTGCCTAATAGCTATGGTTTATAAATTGGAAGTTCCAAGTGTGCAATTTAGCCTTGTTTTAAGTGGGTTGGCTGGCCATGTGACATTGGGGACAAGGGTTTTTAATTTTGGTCAAAGTTGGTGGGATACGATGGATGTTTTATAATAAAATAAAGAAAAGAAAATATCACCTTTCTCTCCATCTTCTCTCCACCGAAAATGAGCAGCAAAATGGGTGTTTTTGAAGCTCAAAATTTCAGCAAACATTCCTCCTCTCAAGTAAGTGATTTTGATGACTTTTCTTGATAAAAATTGTACTTTTGGAGTCCCCAAAGCTTAAGCTAGCTAATGAGGGGACTATTTTGCAATATGGTTGAGAGTCTAGGGACTTGCCATTAGAGATTTTATGCTGGTTTCTGAGTTTTTAATGGAAGAAAATGAATGATAAGATGATGAGAAACAACTTTTGTAAAGGATGTTTTCATAAAGACACCTAATTTGGGCTAAAATGCAAAAGTTGTAATTTATTCATTAAGGCATGAAATAGTTGGAATTGAGGATAGTTGTAAGAGGATTAAATGTTCAGATAGGCTTGTATAGCAAGAAAATGTGATAAAAATTTATTCACGAGCCTAGGGGCAAAATTGTAATATTTCCAAAGTGTAGGGGCAAAATAGTCATTTTTGCCTAAAGCGTAGATTATGGTGTAATATGATTTAAAGTGATTAAATCTCTAAATTTCATTGTTCTAGATCAAAGAAAATGAATTTCGAACCTAGAACGAGTGAAAAGAGAAATGTGGGCAAAAAGGTCCCTTTCGGCCCTTTCGTCATCGAGGTAAGTTCATGTGCAAATGTGGTAATTACGTATGAATTATTTTAATATTCCAATGTTGTAGGGAATGTATAATTGTCAAATGACTGTATTAAATAAGTGTTGATGAGTTGTTAAGAGAATTGGAAATCTAAGAATAGTAAGAAATGCAAATAGTATGAAATGATGATAGCTAGGGTTTCGTGTAAGACCATATTGAAATATGGCCTCGGTGAGATATTTTGTATAAGACCATGTCGGGGACATAACATCGATAGGTAAATTCATGTATGATCATATTGAGGGCATGATGTCAGTGTGACATTATATGTACGAGACTTGAGGGAGTTACTTAACAATTCTAGTAACTCAAAAGGTATTTTGAAAATTGAGAACGAATGTGTTGTACTAGGAGAGGTATAGGTACGTGTTAGAACTGAATGAGATGGATTCAGTACATGATGAACCCCTAGTGGGTTATGTATGATCAATGTGTTTTTAAGTGCATGAGATAAAGTTATTTATGCATGGTAGGAATGCAAATGATTATCGTGGAAGGTTAAGTAAGAAAAGTAGTGCGTGAGGATGTTCTCGAGTGAGCATTAGAATAGAGAATATATGTGGATTGTTATCCATGAATGTAAAATAACAGTGAGCTATGGGCGATATCACCTTATTGATGTTATCGGTGGGCTATGTGCGTTACCACCTAATTAATTAATAATCGATGGGCTGTGTGCGATACCATCAATTATACTATTATCGGTGGGCTATGTGTGTTACCACCTGATTAATTAGTAATCGATGGGCTGTGTGCGATACCATCAACTATATTATCAATTGGTGGGCTAAGTGTGAAACCACCAAGAGATTTGTAGTATGAGTGGCTTAGTGAAAAATCTTTGATGTGTTATCTTATATGATCATGTAGTGATCAATGCAGGATTGTATGTTAATTAAATGAGCAATTGGCTTGTGGCCCAGTTAGGATGCAGTAAGAGATAGAGTGAGTAAGCTTCAAGAATGGTCAAGTAAGCAACCATGAGATAATGAGAAAAAATCATTAAAATGCCTTGTAGTTGTGTATATTCAATGAATATCAGCATTTATCAGTTATATGTAGATTAACTTACTAAGCATTATTGCTTACTCCTTTTTCCTTTTCTCATCTTTTATAGGTTAATTTAGCTAGCTCGGGTTGGAGATCGTCAGAGATGTTTTCACACTATCGATAAGACACTTGGTATGAGGTATCAAGTCCTTATGAGTCATGGAATGTATAGGGCTAGTACTTGAGGTTGATTAAGTCTTGTGAATGTAGCCAAATTTTATTGGCATAAGAGAACTTATAGTTGTTTGTGTATAGCCATAGATAATGGCTTAAGTTGGTTGTAATTATATGGGAAATAGTTCCCTTAGTGCATGGATTGCAGACTTTACTTCTTTTGTGTTTAAATGTCTTTAAACCAATAATTATAATGATATTACTAAAATTTAAGTGATGATGAATGAATGTATGCAACTGAGGGTGGTGGTTGGCTTGGAAAAATAGCCTTCATGTGCTCACACGGGTAGACACACGGGCATATGTTTAGGCCGTGCTAACCCTGCACCTTATTATTACTAATTAGAATAGGCCACAGGCGAATCCCATGGTCGTATGCATGAACCATGTAAGACATACGGTAGGGAGATGGGCGTGTGCCCAGACCGTGTGGATCAAGTCAGTAGCTCCCTACGGCTCAGAGACATGGGTGAGTCCAGGCCGTGCTAAATTAGTCAGTAACTCCCCACGGGCGGAAGACACAGGCATGTTGTAAGGGTGCACGGGCATGCCCCCATTTCACATGGACGTGTCCTAGCCGTGTGAGTTTTGGCAGAATGTTGGGGTTTTTAGGCACGGTGTGAGCACATGGGCGTGTGTGACTACACACGAGCGTGTGTGTCATCTAGCACGGGCGTGTACTCCCTGTCTAGATGAAAAGAAATTTTATAGATCGTAAGACTTCTGATATGATCCTGAGAGTTCTCGTAGGTACAATTGAGATATCATAGGTTGAGTGTGAAGTAGTTGAAGCGATTCGTGAAGAGTAGTCACATTGAGCCTAAGTGGCGATCAGGTAAATTGTTCGGTAATGTCTCGTGCCCGATTTCAGCGGGGATTACGGGTAAGGGGTGTTACACAACCACATGACTGCAATAAGTCCAACCCAAACCTAGTTTTTCCATCCTCTACACGCCAACCCGTACCAGCCCATCACACCGTGGGGATTTCTAGAATCAACCCTCCATCCGCTATACTCCATTTCGACAGTCATGCTGCCAGGTATAAACCGATCACTAGGTGACCAAATAATACATCGTGGCTTAGCCACCGATCACAATGTGACCAAATAAAATATATTTATATATATCGTGGCTTAACCACCGATCACTATGTGACCCAATTAATGTATGTACATATATATATATATATATATATATGTGGCATAGCCACCGATCACTACGTGACCAAATAATCATGCACTTCCCCTTCATATCAAACCCATACCCTATGAACTACATACAAATCCTAATGAATGCAACATGCTATCATAACACAACAGATTACCCCACATATATTTGTCTATGTAAAGAAAAACGATACGGTCATGTACCTAGCATTCCTAGCCTTACCCCTAAGGGCATCACGACTGTCTACACAGCCTTTTCCGGCTTTTTAGCGTATACAATTGTTAGTACAGATAAAATAAAGTGTGTGGAGGTTTACACACCTGATAACGCGCAGTACCACGCTTTCTATGTCGACACTATCACTAATAGGAACCATCGCTATCATCGCTCTTTATTACGCTCGTAAGTCGGCCCACACCCCAGTGGCCAATCTTGAACAGCAGACACCGCTCGTTTCTTGAACTTTGGGGTTGGGTTTACGAGTCCAACCCCCTCCTTTGCCTGATCGATATTGGATTCCATCAAAGATCTTGTCAGATGCTACTATAATAAAATATGGTTGTCACACCACAAGGTAGGGTTAAGGTACCGATTATGATAATGAACCTAAATACAATCCAAGGAGAACACCCTTACCTTGAAATCCCGAAAGGAGAGATATGGTTCAGAGGTTAACGATTTCTAGCTTAGGACCCTAGATGATCTGATTTCCTTCAATTCCCAGAATAGTGCCCCAAAGAGAACACAAGAAATAGTGAGAAACATCAATCTAACAATGGCCTTGCCAAGCCAATTAGCCATTCGGTTTTGGCTTTCAAGAATCGAAAGAGAAACATAGAGAATTAACAAGAGTCGACAGTTACCTCAACACAGGAGATTCGGCTACCACTTAAGAGAAGATTCAGCAATGACAGGGAAGAAGATTGAAAAGCCGAAAGAAATAAAATAAAACCACAGATGAGACCTAGGGTTTTCAGTGTTAGAAAAGATCAGAAGAAAATATGAAAAAGAGAAAAACTATGAAGATTCGGCTTGTGGAAGAAAACAGAGGAGAGAACTATGGGCAAGGGACATTCGGCTATAGCATAGAAGTGGAGATGAGAATGGAGTTAAGGGTTTAGGCCTCAGAGAAAGAAATAATTAGGAGAAGAGGAATAAAAAAAAACAAGATAGAAAGAAGTGATAGGAATGGTAAAGAAGAAGAAAAACTTTCGGTAAGACCTAAGTGAATTCGGTTTTGGCAGAAAAAAAGAGGAGAAAGAAAACCTCAAATGCCAAAAATAAGAAGAGAACTCTCACTTTACTGAACACAATTTCGGCACCTACTAACCCAAAGCCGAAAATGCATTATTTTTCAGAACAAAAAGCCTATGCTCCCAAGTAAAAATTCGGCACACCCTAGCCACACCAGAACTGATTTCCCCCTTGCTCTTATTGTCTAACATTCGGCAACCACCTACACTCATATCTTATCCCACATTTTCCTCTTATCCTCATCTTCATATCTTTGGACTTAATCTACACTCACCCATGCAGAGTCCAGCCGAATCCATCACTCAGGCTCCTTAGGCGCAAAAATAACACTCCCATTTCTTTGTCAGCATAATTTGAACTGCTCCTCACAACCTCCCTGTGGTGTCACCCACCTACACCTTGAGTGGCGCCTCCTTGCCACTTTACC
Source organism: Gossypium rotundifolium (assembly GCA_025506655.1). Lineage (NCBI taxonomy): Eukaryota > Viridiplantae > Streptophyta > Magnoliopsida > Malvales > Malvaceae > Gossypium > Gossypium rotundifolium. The sequence goes on along the minus strand of CP106724.1, from coordinate 164,494,511 downwards.
AATTAGATTCTTGTGTCAACTACCCCACTTAAGTACCCTTAAGGCCCACTTCAACTATCTCTCCCTTGCAGTGCCTAAAAACAAAATTTTACCAAGGCTCAAGCTTAACCTCGAGCCTTCTCGATACCTCTAAACACACCATAATAACACACATAGCACAGCATACGCACATAACACATTACAAATGCAGAGCCCCCAATTTAGGATGTTACAATTCTATCGCCTTAAAAAAATTTCAACCTCGAAATTACCTGGTCAAAAGAGGTGAGGGTATTGCTATTGTATAACATCCTCTAACTCTCATGTAGCTTCCTCTAACCCATGATTCTACCACAGAACCTTAACCAAAGGAACTGATTTCCTTCGCAAAACTTTAACATCCCGCTCAAAGATCTGAACTGGTTCCTCTTCAAAGGATAAATCAGGCCTCACTTCGAGTTTCTCCAATGGTATCACATGGGATGGATCTGAACGGTAGCGTCTATACATTGAAATATGAAACACATCATTAATCTTACTTAACTCTGAAGGTAGCTCGCTGATAAGCAACTGGTCCTACACGCTTCAACACATGATAAGGCACATGAACTTGGGGCTTAGCTTACCCTTCCGTCCAAACCTTAAATTTTCTTCCACGGTGACACCTTTAAGGAAACCTAGTCACCCACTGCAAATTCTATGTCCCTCCACTTTAGGTTAGCGTAGGATTTCTGCCTGTTGGACACTTCCTTTAACTAGTCCGGATCAACTCGACTTTGCTCTTCGTTTCCAACACTAGTTCTAAACCCAATAGCTGGCGCTCACCCAACTCTGTCCAACATATAGGAGTACGACACTTTCACCCATACAACGCTTCATAGGGCGCCATTCGAATACTGGACTTATAGCTGTTGTTATATGCGAATTCCGTCAATGGTAGAAATTCCTCCCAGCTACCCTTGAAATCGATAATACAACCTCTCAACATGTCTTCCAAGATCTGAATTACCCTTTCTGACTGTCCGTCCGTCTGCGGATGAAATGCCATACTAAAAATCTAACTTTGTACCCAATGCTTGATGCAATGCCCTCAAAAATCTTGACGTACACCTAGGATCTCTGTCCGAGATGATGGGCACAGGTACCCCATGCAACCTCACAATCTCTGCTATATACAACTTAGCCAACCTCTGAAGAGAGTAATCGACTCGAACTAGTATAAAATAAGCAGACTTCGTCAATCGATCAGTGACTACCCATATTGAATCCTTCTTAGTAGGCGTAAGGGGTAGCCCACTAACAAAATCTATAGTGACCCTCTCCCATTTCTATTGCGGGGTCTTTACCGGCTGCAACAACCCCAAAGGCAACTGATGCTTCACTTTTACCTACTGACACGTCAAACATCTACCCAAAAATTTGGTTACCTCTCGCTTCAGACCTGGCCACCAAAATTGTTTTCATAAATCCCGATACATTTTACTTCCTCTCGGATGCATAGCGTATGGGATACTATGCACTTCCTGCAGAATCATCCACCTCAATTTTATGTCCCTCGGTATGCAAACTTTCTTTCGAAACATAGGACCCCATCATCATTTAGACTATAATCCTCTACCTCGCCATGTTGCATTTGAGATAGTCGAGCACTCAAGTCATCATCCTGCAACTGCTTCTCTTTAATCTGATCTATCCATGTTGGCTTCACCTGAATCTCAGCTAATAAACTCCCATCTTCATACAGGCTAAGATGGGCAAACATCGCCCTCAGATCCGAGATTACTTTCTGACTTAGCGCATCTGCCACTACGTTAGCTTTACTTGGATGGTATTCAATCGAACAATCGTAATCCTTTAATAACTCAATACACCTCCTCTGCCTCAAGTTCAACTCCTTCTAGGTAAGGAGATATTTCAAACTCTTATGATCTATATAAATGATGGATTTCTCTCCATACAGATAATGTCTCCAGATCTTCAAGGCAAAAACCACCGCTGCCAACTCCAAATCATGTGTGGGATAATTTAGCTCATGCAATATTAACATTCAAGACACATAAGCAACAACTCTTCCACCTTGCATCAACACACATCCTAATCCCGTGTGCGAAGCATCATAGTAAACCAAGAAATCCTTCTCAGCCTCCGATTGAATCAAAACCAGAGCTTCCGTCAACACCCTCTTTAGCTTCTCAAAGCTTTCCTGCTGCTTATCACCCCACACAAAAGGTACTTCCTTTCTCAACAACTTGGTTAAACGTACCGCAATCAAGGAGAACCCCTCAACGAACCTCTTGTAATACCTAGAAAGACCAAGTAAACTCTGAATTTCTATCATAGACCTGGATGATTTCCAATCCATGATAGCTTCAATTTTTCGGGGATCAACTCTAACCCCCTTCTGCTGACACAACGTGTCCCAGAAAAGTAACCTCACTTAGCCAAAATTCGCACTTACCGAATTTAGCATACAATTATTTCTCTCTTAGGATTTGTAGAACCACTTGAAGATGCGAGTCATGCTCCTCCTCCGACCTTGAATATACCAGGATATCGTCTATAAATACTACGAAAAACTGGTCCAAATGGGGTTGGAATACTCGGTTCATCATGTCCATAAACGCTGCTGGTGCATTGGTCAACCCAAATGGCAGTACCAAGAATTCGTAATGGCCATAACGGGTCCTAAAAGCTATCTTATGAATATCGATTTTTTGACCTTAAGTTGATGACATCCTGATCTCAAATCTATCTTTGAGAAAATTGATGCCCTTTTCAATTGATCGAACAAGTCATCAATCCTCTGCAACTGATATTTGTTCTTGATAGTCAACTTGTTCAGCTGACGGTAGTCAATGTACATATGCATTGATCCATCCTTCTTCTTAACAAATAGCACTAGCGCTCCCCAAGGCGATACACTTGGTTGAATGAAACCCCGATGCAACAGTTCTTGAATCTGAGCTTTCAGTTCCACCAACTCCTTTGGCGCCACTCTATATGGTGCAATGGACACTGGTGCTATCCCCGAAAAAGGTTAATTTCGAACTCCACCTCGCGATCCGGGGGTAGTCCTAGAAGTTCTTTTGGGAAAACGTCAAAAATTCCCTCACCGTCCTAACATTCCCCACAGTTGACTCTTTGACCTCTAGAGCACAAACAAAGGCTACGAATGCCCTATATCCTTTTCTCACCATTCTTTCAGCCTTTAGGGCCGATACTACGTTAGACAAGTAGTTTCTCCTTTCCCCTATTACCACCACCTCATCATCTTGAAGAGTCCTTAGTACCATATGCCTGGCTACACAATCCAAATTTGCTCGATATTTCTTTAACCAATCCATACCCAAGATCAGATCGAACTCCCCAAACGGTAGTTCCATCAAATCCACCAGAAAAACTACCCCTTGCACTTCTAGAGCTACATTCCTATACAATCTGTTCACCACTATCGACTGACCTAGTGGGCTAATTACCATCATCTCCCTAGGAGTAATCTCAGAGTCTATACTTAAAGTTCCAGATAGTACCCTAGAAACATAAGAATGCGTCGACCCAACATTAATTAATGCAGAAAAAGGCAAACCAAAATATAAGAACATAACGGTTATGACATCCGGTGCATCCTCCTTCTCTCGATGTCTAGCTGCATAGACCAACCCCGGTTGTCTCATATCGGTGTTCCCTGCACCTCTGCCTGGTGTTCCACGGCCCCGACCATAACCATTACCCCTCTGACTGGACCACGACTTCTCTGCGGTTGTTGACCACCTCTACACAGGTAAGCATTAGCACATCCCCATCGGCCTGCGCCACCCCGATCCTGTGGACAGTCCCTAACCTGATGATCAGTAGACCCACACCTGAAACATCTTCTGTCACCCATCCAACACTCTTCCGAATGAAATCTACCACACTGGGCACCCTTCTGGGGCTGACTATTACCAACAGATCTCACACCCGACTCGGCCCATCCATCTTAGGTCTTTTCTAAAAATGCCCCATTGACCCCAACGATCCAAAACTCCTCTTTTTTTCTATCCCTGTCTCTATCATGATTTCGCTTTCTCGGACCGCTTAACTTCCCCGGCTATCTTAGCCTTTTCCACTAAAATCGCAAACTCCCTTTCTCGCTGTGGAGGTATCAGCATACACAAATCATCCCTCAAACCATCCTCAATTCGAACACAGCACTCATGGTCTGTGGCCACTATTCCTCGGGCATAACGACTCAAGCGTAAGAATTTCGCTTCATATTCAGCCACCAATTTATTTCCCTGGACCAAATTCAGAAATGCCCTACGCTGCACATCCATATTACTTGATCCGATGTACTTACTTTGGAATGCCGACTTGAAGAAATCCCAGGTAATGTGGTCAGCCACTAAACCATCCCTAACTGTAAGCCACCATTGATACGCCTCATCCCGAGAAGAAACACCACTCCCTTCAACTTTTCCTCTTCCGTGAAGTCGAGATCATCCATTATACACTCCACTACCTCCAACCAATACTCAGTTGTATTAGGAGCTACGCCAGAAATACCCCTGAACATTTTTGCTCCATTAGCCGGAGTCGCTCTGACACCGATTTTTGAGCCCCTGTACCCATGCTTGCCCTAGCAACTCTCTCCAATACTCGTAGCATCACCTGAGACACCGCATCGTCTCCGTCCGTTTGGTCCTAATATTCTGCTTCCATAGCTGGCGGTACTGACATCTCATTTCCTGACTCATGACCAGACCCTATCGGTTCCGAAACAGCAATCATGCCTCTACCACGACCATGCACACCATGCCCCCCAGTGCTTATAACTAACGTTTGCGACTTAATCTGATTAAAAGTTTTATGAGTTAGTATGTTCCACTGTTTTTAATATCGAGCAATTTTATGCGACTCAAATTTAAAGAGTAGTTTTCGCAAAACATGTCACAAGCTAGAGGTTTCATTCCCCAAAGTTTAAGTTTTCCTATGCTAACAACATATCCATCCAGTCAAATAAGCATTTTATGCATACATTACCAGGAATTAGAACACTTACCTGCGTGGATCGGTTGCCGGTAGACTCGGATGCCATATTATGATCAATACCTTAATTTTTACTTCGATTTTATACAACCTTTTCGAACCCATTTCACAGCTCAAGTTTTGTAACCTTGACTCTGATACCAAAAATGTAACACCCCAAACCCGGCCTAAACGTTACGACCAAATTCGGTATGTTATAGGGTGAGGTAAAAACGTGATTTGTTGAATTTAGGAAAAATCAGAGGTTTAAAAACTTTTCGATTAAGGTGTAGTCTTGAAGATAACAATATGTAGATTAAGGAAATTCCCAAGTTATGAAAATCGAACCTTCATTATAATGGTTGATACTTTAAGGAAAAGTGATTATTTTATGGTGCTCGTATGTTTTTGAAAAAAACTCCATTTTCACTTTATTGACTAAGTAACCATAGTATCGAATTTGAAATAAACTATAACTAATAAAAACCCAAGTTTAACTTAGAAAGGCCTTATTACATAACAAAAATCCCAATTTAAAATAAAGTATAATAAGAAACGAGTTTATGAAAAAAAGGGTATTATGGCATCCACGAGTCTGCTTCGACTCCCACATCCACAATCTACTGATTACCTAAAAAATTAAAGAAGGGGTGAGTCACTGGGACTTAATGTGTAAATTCTCCCACACTATACAAACGGCTTATGGTCCACAATCACACATTGGGCCTTGGCCCATAAAAAAAATACAACCACATGAATGCAATAAGCCCAACCCAAACCTAGTTTTTCCATCCTCTACACGCCAACCCGTACCAGCCCATCACACCGTGGGGATTTCTACAATCAACCCTCCATCCGTTACACTCCATTTTGACAGTCATTCTGCCATTTATAAACTAATCACTAAGTGACCAAATAACACATCGTGGCTTAGCCACCGATCACAATGTGACCAAATAAAATATATATATATCGTGGCTTAACCACCAATCACTATGTGGCCCAATTAATGTATGTACATATATATATCGTGGCATAGCCACCAATCACTACGTGACCAAATAATCATGCACTTCCCCTTCATATCAAACCCATACCCCATGAACTACATACATATCCTAACGAATGCAACATGCTATCCATAACATAATAGATTACCACACATATATTTTTCCATGTAAAGAAAAATGATACGGTCACGTACCTGGCATTCCTAAACTTACCCCTAAGGGCATCACGACTGTCTACACAACCTTTTCTGGCTTTTCAGCCCATACAATTGTTAGTACAGATAAAGTAAAGTGTGTGGAGGTTTACACACCTGATAACGCGCAATACCACGTTTTCTATGTCGACACTATCACTAATAGGAACCACTGCTATTTGTCTACTATTCTGCTCAAAAATTGGCCCACACCTCGGTGGTCAATATCGAACAGCAGACACCGCTCGTTTCTTGAACTTTGGGGCTGGGTTTACGAGTCCAACCCCCTCCTTTGCCTAATCGATATTGGATTCCATCAAAGATCTTGTCAGATGCTACTATAACGAAATATGGTTGTCACACCACAAGGTGGGGTTAAGGTACCGATTATGATAATGAACCTAAATACAATCCAAAGAGAACACCCTTACCTTGAAATCCCGAAAGGAAAGTTATGGTTTAGAGGTTAACGGTTTTTGACTTAGGACCCTAGATGATCTAATTTCCTTCAATTCCCGGAATAGCCCCAAAGAGAACACAAGAAATAGTAAGAAACATCAATCTAACGATGGCCTTACCAAGCCAATTAGCCATTCGATTTTGGCTTCCAAGAACTGAAAGAGAAACATAGACAATTAACAGGAGTCGACACTTACCTCAACACAGGAGATTCGGCTACCACTTAAGAGAAGATTCGACAATCATGGGGAAAAAGATTAAAAAGTCGAAAGAAAGAAAATAAAACCACAGATGAGACCTAAAGTTTTCGGTGTTAGAAGAGATCAGAAGAAAAGATGAACAAGAGAAAAACTATGAAGATTTGACTTGTGACAGAAAACTAAGGAGAGAACTATGAGCAAGGGACATTCAGCTATAGCATAGAAGTGGAGATGAGAATGGAGTTAAGGGTTTCGGCCTTAGAGAAAGAAACAATTTGGAGAAGAGGAATAAAAAAAACAAGATAGAAAGAAGTGATAGGAATGGTAAAGAAGAAGAAAAACTTTCGGTAGGACCTAAGTGAATTCGGTTTTGGCAGAAAAAGAAGATGAGAAAGAAAACCTCAAATGCCGAAAATAAGAAGAGAACTCTCACTTTACTGAACACAATTTCAGCACCTACTAACCCAAAAGCAAAAAATGTATTATTTTTCAGAACAAAAAGCCTATGCTCCCATGTAAAAATTCAACACACCTTAGCCATACCAAAATCGATTTCCCCCTTGCTCCTAATGTCCAACATTCGGCCACCACCTACACTCATATCTTATCCCACATTTTCCTCTTATCCTCATCTTCATATCTTTGGACTTAATCCACACTCACCCATGCAGAGTCCAGCCGAATCCATTACTCAGGCTTCTTAGGCACAAAAATAACACTCCCATTTGCTATCAACGCAATTCAAACCTGCTCCCTCGTAACCTCCCTGTGGTGTCACCCACCTACACCTTCAGTGGCGCCTCCTTGCAACTTTACCAATTAGATTCTTGTGTCAACTACCCTACTTAAGTACCCTTAAGGCCCACTTCAACTAGCTCTCCCTTGCAGTGCCTAAAAACAAAATTTTACCAAGGCTCAGGCTTAACCTTGAGCCTTCTCGAGACCTCTAAACACACCAGAATAACACACATAGCACATCATACGCACATAACAAATTACAAATGCAGAGCCCCCAATTTGGGATGTTATAGGGCTTGTGGGCCCATATGAATAAATTGTATGATTGTGTAGTAGATGGTGAACTAGACTATGGGAATCTCGTATTTGTGGCTAGATTTGGGCTAATTGGGCCATACGAGCGTGTGGGCCCACGTGGGTCAAATAAGGGGCCTTGAGCCCATTTACACCTTTATGACCATTTAGGTTATCTGAGTCGTTCGGGGCGAGAATAGGCCTTTGGAAAGGCTGTTAAATACAAAAATTACCGAAATACTCTCAATTGGTAAATTACCAAAATACCCATGGTTTGCAAAATTATTGAAACACCCTATGGTTTGCGAAATTATTGAAATACCCCTGGTTTGTAAAATTACCGAAATACCCTTTGTTTGTGAAATTACCAAAAAACCCCGTAATTTGCAAAATTATCGAAATACCCCTGGTTTACAAAATTATTGAAATACCTCTAGTTTGTAAAATTACCAAAATACCCCTGGTTTGTAAAATTACCAAAATACCCTTGGTTTGCAAAATTATCGAAATACCCCTAGTTTGTAAAATTACCAAAATACCCTAGTTTGTGAAATTACCAAAATACCCTTGATTTACAATTGAAATACCCTTGGTTTGTAAAATTACTAAAATACCCTTAGTTTGTGAAATTATCGAAATTACTGAAATACCCCTAGTATGCAAAATTACTGAAATATCCCTAGTTTGCGAAATAACCAAAATACCTCTAGTTTGTAAAATTATCAAAGTACCTTCGATGGGTAAAATGACCGATATGACCCTAAAGGGAAAGATGATAAAAATGCCCCTACATGTTATATGGTTATTCTTGTATGTGATTTCTGATTATTATGATATGTTTATTATTGTATGATGCATTCATGTGTTATTATGTTGCATGCGAATGGGATTATTAATATGGAGGAAGTGCTAATAGGATCGCATGGTCGCTTGACGATTGTGGATCCACCGAAGGCTTTTTAGCCACCGAGCGACCATCTTTGCACCGATAAGTTAGTCATAGCTGGTGCTACAAAAGGAGTGTATGAATGGGTGGGTCGATTAAATCCCACAAGAGTGCGGTTGGATAGGAGACAGTGCGTGGTTGGTATGGGCATTAATGCGTTGCATATATGGATTTTAATATTGAGATGGGCTTAGGCCTAGATATTTATGATATGTGACATATGATATGGGTTAAGGCCCAACCGAGGCTATTTTGGGCTAAGGCTCAATTGCCACCGTTATTGTAATGGGCGTTGGCCCGGATTATTGTGATGCATGTTTTTACTGATGAGGGTTGTACACACTGAGTTTTCGCAAACTCACCCCCCTTCTTTTTAAAGTTTCCAAGTAACCCTCAGTAGGCGGTTCGACATATTGGAGGACTCAAAGGTAGCCACACTATGAGCAGTTTTGGATTTTAGTATTCTACTTTACTTTATTAAACCGTTTTTATTCGGTTGTAATAAGGCCTCTCTTAAATTCTGGTATATTTCTGGATTTTGAGTTTATTATATTTAAATCTGCTCAACATTGAATCGCGAATTTCCAAAACAATATTTGTTTTCAAAACACTACGTTTTCACAACCAAGTTGTAAATATCACATTTTATAAGTCAGTTGTTTTAAATTAAGCTTCCGCAACAAACAAGGTTTTAAAGGTAATGACTTCTTAATAAATGTCGATTAATAATAACAATCGCAAATTGGGACTTTAGTTTTTAAATATCAAGAGGGGTTTTCAATAAAAATGCAGTTTTCAAAAAAAAAACCTTAATGTGACACGTTAGATTCGGGCCTCACTTCTAGGCCGGGTTTATGTAACATCCCAAAAATGGGCCTAGTAGGATTGGGCCCAATGGGCCTTGGGCGTAGGAATGTTTAAAATTTTGAGAACAAGAGAATGGCATTATTACAAATTGGACTTGTTAGTTAAGTGAATTTCGAGTTTACGGGGTTTCTATGAAGTCTCGAGTTTAATTGGGCCTTAGGAAAAATTTGGTATTTTAGCACTTTAAGGAGAGATGGTAAGTAGCTTCAATGCTTATTGAAATAAATGAATAAATGGTTAGCAAAAGTGAGCACTTAGTAAAGAGGTTATGGCATTAAGTGAAGTACCTTGAGTGAAGAGGTTCAAATCCCTTTGTGTGCAATGTTTGGCTAACATTTTTGCACTATTTCATTAAGTATCTACCAAGGACTATTTATGGCAAGGGTGGACTTCATTATTTTTGGTAAGGTGGCTATAAGAATAAGGCAAGGTTGAAGTTGGGGAAAGGAATCAAGAGAAATAGGTAAGTAAGGGGGACAAGAGGCTTATTTTGTAGATGGCATTTTGGAAAGCTTGGGTGGCCAAACTCTTATCCTAAGGGGGGATGCATGTGGACGGTTTTGAGGTAGATAGGTGGCTGAAAATTTTACCTTGGCATTTGGTAAGGTCTTGGTTTCATTTTGGCAAAATTTCCCTTTGACAACTTTGTGTCATCTCTCTCATTTTACAACTCTCCTTGCCGAAACATATTAGCACAATAGTGCATTTTCTCTTCTCTTGAATTGGTCTCATATTCATCTTTTGTCTAATCTCCTTGATATCCGAATATCATTGTTCATTCTGAAACCTTTCCATCGTTCTTTCTTTCTTATTCCTTAAGCAATTGGTAAGTATTCTTTCTAACATTTTATTTTCTCCTCTTATGACCTAATCCATACTTTGGTTTTTGGATGGTCATTTTGACCTAGACCATCACCTTGCTTTCTCTCATACGAGATCGTTTTCTTCTTTGCAGTGATATAGAGGGAGGCTTAATACCACAACATCACCTAATCATCTGAAGTTATAGGACGATCGTGAGAAACGGGATTATAATCGATTAAGGTAAGGAAGATCTTTCATAGTACATTCGATATCTCCATTTGGTTTTTGAGTTAATCGGATTGAAGGTTGGCTAATTGATATTGTTGGTAGGATCAATTTTTGGTGCATCGAGGGAGATCATAGTCGTGGTGTTGAAATTGGTAGAAAGCACAACTCGTAATCAAGGTGTGTAATCCGTACCCTTTCGAATATATGTTTGAAATGGTGAGTAAATCACACATCTCTCTAAAAGTTTACATGAAATAATCTGTGATTCGGTAGAAATACCAAAGAAAATCAAAAATTGGCATCCGTGATCACTCAGGCATGCGTATGATCATAGTGGTAATCATGTTTCGTAAAAATATAGTTTCAGTCAGAAACATTGACGTGTAATTGAAAAATCACGAAAAATTGGATAAAAAGAATTAAAAAGTTAGTAAGATATCAGATTAAATCTTACTGTGTCTACATTAATATGGAAGAAACGAAGAAGGAAAATGAATATTATATTCTGAGATATGTTAATTTTAGTGAGACTGGTTCTGAATGACTTTGGGGTATTCTATGCTATCTTGGAAATATCGTATAAAATTGTAAAAAGTGAATTATGGGACATAGTTTATATGTATGGATTCCTTTGTGAGCCTACTATTAATAGAAACAAGTGGGAGCAGTATATGAAAACTGTACATTAAGATATTTGGATTTTGGTTAAGAGAGGTCAGAATCATTGGACAGTGAAACAAGGGAAACTTTAAGAAATAAACTATACTAAATGGTTAAGGTAAAAATTTTGGAAAAATTTTACTAAGAAGAAATATGAGTCTAGTTTCAAGAAAAATTTACAGATTTAGATTTTGAGATTTCTAACATGAGTTATGGTCAATTTAGTCTGTATGACGTAGATGGACAGTTTCAATTTTATGCTCCAAATTAGTAGTTAAGCCTAGGTTGCGAAATTACCATAATACCCTTAGAGGGTAAATTATCGAAATACCCCTGGGTTGTGAGATTATCGAATTACCCTCGACAGGTAAAATTACAAAAATACCCTTATGGGCCGAATTATGAAAATGCCTTTATGGGCCAATTATGGAATTGTCCTCAATGGACTAAATCGATAAAAGTGATATATGGGCCAAATGTGATAATTGCTATATGGGCCAAAATGTGACATGAGCCAGATTGTTTAAATTTTTTTTTATAATGGTCCATATGTTTGTAACAATTATATGAATGAATTATTGTAAATGAATATGCATACATGATTTGCATGGGTTGGGATATTTGACGAAGAGAAGTTCTGGTAGCTTTGCTACAAAATTCTGATGGCTTGTCCAGAAATTGATATATGGCTTCGTGCCCAATTTTATAAATGGCTAAATGCCTGCAATTATAAATGGCCACTAGCCTGCAAATTATTGTTATAAATGGCTAAATGCCTGCGATTATAAATGGCCACTGGCCTGCGAATTATTATTATAAATGGCTTAATGCCTGCGATTGGTGTGTTGGCGGGGTGGGTTGACTGATGATCCCCACAGGTGTGTTGGTTGGTATGGGTGGTGTGTAGCGGATGGAAAAATTAGGTTTGGTTGGGAAATTGCATTTCATACACATATTATATTTGATACATAATTCTTATTGTAAATGGGCTTAGGCCCAAAATATTTCTATGTGTGTTCTGACTCAGTGGATGATGGAATTTCACACTGAGTTCTTGTAACTCACCCCCCTTTTCTCTTAACCCTTGTAGGTAATGCTCAATGACGAGAACTTGGGGCCATGGATGACTCGGTGTAGGCCATACTTCAGAAATGGTTTTATTTGGAATTTAGTTTCTTACTTCGTTTACTTTATTACTTTACTATTTTGGGTTATGTGTTGTCATAAGGCCTTTGGATTATTTTATTTTGCTTTATGTTTGACGTGTTTATATTTTACTCAAATTATTTTAAATGGGATTTTCTAAAATCATAATAAAGGTTTTCCAAAATCGATTAACAAATGAATTTCCAAAATAAACTTTTACAAATATTTTTAATACGAATATTTCCCTCGAACTATCAACGATATTTCCAAAAGTCACAGTTTTATAAAATTATTACTTCAAATTTAATCGATCAATCTTGAAATTAGTAGTATTTTATTAAATATCTCAAGTCAAACTTAATTTTCTTGATGTTAACAAATCAACATCTATTTTTGTACGAATAGAAAAGGATCTAACATTTTTTATCTCATTTGACATGTTTTTTTATACGTTATCAAAAAACTTTTTAGTGTAACACACCGAATTTGGGCCTAACTTCTAGGCCGAGTTTGGGGTGTTACTGATTTAAGTCTTCTGACAATGTGGCGTGTAGTGTACCTCACACGGCTAAGACACACACCAGTGCCTCAGGCTGTGTAACCTTTGAGCTAGGGGCACACAGCTGTGTCCTCACCCATGTAACTCTCTGAGTAGGGTCACACTGTCGTGTCACACCCCCGTGTGTTAAGCCATGTACCTCTCAAAGTTTCCCCACACGCCCATGTGCCAGGCCATGTGCTAGGTCGTGTAACTCACTAGCTTGTAACAAAGGAACTCTCAAATGACACACAGCCGTGTCACCAAGCCGTGTGGACCCAAATATACCTAAAATCAAGCCATTTCCAACACCAATACATGTATAAAAATTTGGACCATTTGTGCACACTTTTAAGGCACCTAAACATCATTCAAACATGCATAAATATGTCATTTCAAAGAATCTAGTTCACCTAACAATTATGTCATTCAAAGGCACCTCAATTTGTATACAAACATTAAAACTTAAACTAAATCCATTTAACCATTTCACATTTACCCAACCTAATGCATTTTAACCATCACATGCCAACATAAATGACTATTTCTATGCCATCACTGTAACACCCTAAATCGGGGCCTTTGCATTTTATCTGTTTGCATGTGGATGGTATGGCTGCCATGCTAGTTTAGGCTATTTTAGGGTCTAGGCAGGAGTCAGAGGTAGGCCAGAACCATAGAGGGAATTTGCGTTTTGGGATTTTGGAAGGGGAAAGCTAATTGGAGGAGGTGTTAAGTGTGGTTGGTGGTAGGTTTTGACGCAAGTTGGGCCTTGGTAAAGTGGCAAGGGACGTCACTTAAGGGTCAGGGAGGTGACACCTTATGTAAGTAGGGAAGGCTTGGGTTCGAGCTGTGGGAACCTCCTTTTTGTGTGTTTACTTTGACGCCAAGATTAGGGAGTGTTGTGCACGGGATGGACTCTGGTGGATGAGGGTTGAAGAAGTCAATAGTTTTGAATGGGTGGAGGAGAGGAGATTTAGGAGTTTGAAGTATTCAAACTCGTTTGAATAGGTGGTCAGGAGGAAAAGAGGGGATAGGAGTGGTGGTGTGTTGGTCGAATTTGGAAGAGTTGGAGGGGAGGAGGGACTTTCGATTTTTAGGTGCTAGTTAGGGGGTGGCCAATTGTGGTATAGGCCTTGGTGAGGTGTGGTTTTCGATTAGTTGGAAAGCACTTAGGGCCTTACCCCTTTTATTTTCTCTTGTGCTGAATTGAGCCACTCCCACATCCTACGTTTTACATTTTGGTTATTTCTCTTCTTTTCTCTCTAAAGCCAAGCTAAAATCATCACTCTTCCTTCTCCTTCGACTCATTTTCTTCCCTCAATATCTCTTGTACCGAAAAACTCTTAAACTACTCTACTCTTTTCTCATCTTTTGACCATGGTTGAAACCTCTTCTTTTCTTGTTTTCGTTTTCTTTTAAGCACCATAGCCACATCTATTGCTCATCTCTTATTATTCTGTCTTTTGTTTCAAAGCTGAAAACCCCTAATTCCATTATCATCTTCATCCTTTGTGTGTTAGCCGAATATCCCCATCCAAGGTTCTCAACTCTGACTTTCCTTTATAGACCGAATCCTAGTGGCCTACTCTTCTTCATTTTTCTTCTTTTGAGTTGCCAAATTTCCACTACTTCTGTGCTAGTACCGAATCCTCTTGGCTGTAAGGTTAGTAACGATTGCTTCTATTGTGCGTTATCTTTTTCGGGTTCTAGGGAACCAAATCCAAATGGCCTTATGGCATTTATGTTTGGGTGCTTAGATGATTGTAGGTGGAAATGCGTCGCATTCTTTGATCTTTAGGATTCGGTTGGCTGGTGGATTAAGTTTAAGAGCTTCGAGAGTTGGTGGTCTAGGTAAGAGCCTTAGCCTTAAGCGTTAATTTTTTTTATTCATTTTTCTCTGCTTTAATCCGGGATTTGTGACTAAAGTGTTCATGGACTCAAATGATAGCCACCCGTTAGGGTGGGTTTGATCTCTGAACCTAGCCCCTAAGTTCAAGAAGAGGGCTGTGTCTACAATTCGCGATTGGCCACGGGTGTGGGCCAGCGTTGGAGAGAGACAAGCAGATCGCTGTAGTTTCTTCGAGTGTGGACATTAGGGAGATTGATAGCCTAGTTCTTCAGGTTCTTAGGTGTGTAATTACCACACTGTTTTCTTAAGTTGTTTAGTTAAAATGTATAAACATACGTGGTAGCCGCAATAGTGGCTATGGAGATGTGGTACCCACTTTGGGTAATCCAGGAAACCAGGTTAGTATACTACCTATGTCGAGGTTATGGTTAATAATTGTGGATGTATACAAGCATGTTATATATGCATGTCTGGATATATTTATACTTTATTAAATTGCCATTTCATCATATTATGCTACATGTGCATGGGTTCGGTATATATATATTGATAAAGGGGAAGTATGTACATTTATGTACGTAGGTGACTCTATCACGATTAATGATGGCCTCAGGTCTCATGTTGGATTGATTATGACCATGAGTCTCATCGTGGATATTTGTGATTTAATCACGTGGATCAGTGGCTAGACCACTAAGTGGACTTTGAAGCAGTGTCCGTCGGCATAGACTGCCAAAGAGGTGTGTAACGGATGGAGGGTCGATTTAGTAATCCCCCAATGTGTGGTGGTTGGATGTGCGGGTGGTGTGTAGCGAATGGATACTAGGTTGGGGTGGGTTGGCATGTTGCATCTTCGTACATAATAGGTTTATTTGATGTGAATTTGGGGCCAAGCCCAATTGTGGATATGTGTGGACTAATTGCACACTGAGTCTAGTGACTCACTCTGTTGCTCAAAACATTGTAGGTAACTCGTGATTCATTGGACAGGGCTGGAGCGGATTCTAGGTGGCCATGCAGAAGTTGTTTTCGTAAACTCTATTTATATTTTAAACTGTTTGGATATTATTTGGGTTATTTTTATTATGTAATAAGGCCACTTTAACTATTTTGGGATATTATGGATTTAATTCAGATTTGTTAATTAAAATGACTTTAAGCCATTTACAACTTGAAATAAATTGAAGTTTTCAAAATTCGGTTTACCTATGAACAATTTGTTTTCTCGAAATTCTTGTACAAACAACGATTTGAACTTTACACAACCTGGAAGATTTGATTCATCAGCAAATTGCTATTTTGAACGACAAACCCTTTTCTAAAACGGAATATTTGTTTTAGAACTTAAAACTTATTTACACCTTCAAAACAGAATTCTTTTCAACACTTTTCCAGTAACATTTTGGATTTGGTCGTGGTGTTTTAGGCCAGGTTTGGGGTGTTACAATTTTGGTATCAGAGCCTGGTTCAACAGCTCAGCTTTGGGTTTTGGGTTCAAAATATTTTTTTGAAAGTGGTTTTAAAGCATAGTAGGATGAAATACGTGTTCTTCCTTTTTCATAGCACCTGCGTCTCTGCCCCAAGATCGCCAGGTAAGTATTCTAAACCATTGTGTGGTATATATGTGGGCTTGATGGTCTTTAAGGGATGTAGAGTAGTGTAAATAGAATTTGATGGACTTTAGGCATAGTTTACATCATACTTTTAACTTCATAAAACTTAACCCAATCAAACAAACCCAGAAATAAGTCGTTGAACTAAGGTGTGGCAACAGACATATGCATGTCTAGGATTGGATCCAGGGAGAGCTTGGTATTTAAGCAGTCCTAGTGACTCACCTCCTCTTTTCTGGAATCCTACCTGGTGCGTAGTGTCTATTCACCTTAGCCATGAAGTCTTGTTGACGGGCCAAAATTTATAATTAAAACTCGAAAGGGACCAGCCACCCTTTTTTATAAAATCACAAAAATACCCCTCATTTTGTAAAATTCTCAAAATACCCCTGATTTGTGGAAACTTTCCAAAATAGCCTTGATTTGACAATTCCCAAAACGCCTTGATTTGAAAAAGTACCGAAATGCCCTTGATTTAGAAATTATCAAAATTTACAAAATTATCGAAATACCCCCGGATTGTAAAATTACCAAAATACCCTTATTTTGCAAAATCAGAAACCTTATTTTGAAAATTAAAATCTTTTCGTAGGATAAAATTACTTAAAATACCCCGTAGTGTTAAAAAGGTGATGGAGTTCATGGATGTTTACTTGTGTTTGATGTATGTATGTGATGAGGTGGATTGAATGTGAACTCTAGAATTAGGAAATCGACTTTAAACCGAATGTTGTAAATGAATTCAAATTGAAAGAACTCATCGTTAAAATTCTTTTCCATAAAACTGCTCGTTGTTAAATAGGAGAGAGATCTTGATGCATAAAACTTTTAAATCAGATTAAAATGAACGCTAGTCGTGAGTCGAGGTAGCGTAATGTGCGTGGTCGTGGTAGGGTAACTAGTAGTAGGGTCAGTTATGGGTCAAAAAATGAGGTTTTACTACCGCCTGCTACAAAAGCAGAGCTTCAAGGTTAAATGGATGGAGACGATGCTGTATCTCAGGCAATGCTGTAGGTTTTAGAGCGCGTGGTCGGGTCAGGCATGGGGTCAGCAACACGAAAGTCCATCCCTGAGTGACTCTGAGCTAATGGAGCTGAAATATTTAGAGGTATCTCGGGAGTAGCTCCAAACGTGGCTGAATATTGACTGGAGGCGGTCGAGAGAATTATGGATGACTTAGACTGCACAGCTGAAGAGAAGCTAAAGGGTGCATTTATTTTGCTTCGAGATGAGGCCTACCAGTGGTGGCTCACCATCAGAGAGGGTACTCGGCAGACCGAGTGGATTGGGATTTCTTTAAGATAAAGTTTCAAGGGAAATATGTCAGAGCCAGTTATGTAGATGCGCAGAGGAAGGCATTCTTGAATTTAGTTCAGGGGGTAAGTCAATAGTAGAGTATGAGGCAGAATTTTGAGGTTAAGCTGGTATGCCTGAAGGATTGTTGCAACTGATTACGAGCAATGTGTAAGATTTGAAGATGGGCTGCGAGACGAGCTACGGGTGGTGATAGCTCCTCAGCGAGAGAGAGATTTTACTGTGTTGGTGGAAAAAGCCAAGATAGCTGAGAAGGTTAAGCGAACTAAGAAGCAGAATAAGGATTAGGACAGAGGTAAGAATAAGAGGAGTTATGGACCGTCAGGGTCATCGGGAAGTTTTCAGAAAAGACCTAGGGTAGATGGACCTGTTTGCATTGCTACACCGGCTGCTGTTGGGCAATTTTGACAGTGTGCTCATTGTGGGAGATCACACGCAGGGGAGTGCTGGGGAAGAAACAAGGAGTGTTTTAAGTGTGGGTCAAAGGATCATCTGGTTAAGAACTGTCCTCAAGACATGGCTAGGACTTGGACGGTAGGTCAGGGGTATGTGCAGCCAGGAAGAGGTGGTCAACAGATGTCAAGAGGTCATGGTCCAAACCGAGGAGGGAATGGTTTTGGCTGAGGTCGCGGGGCACCGGGCAGAGGATCAGGGAGTACTGAGGTGAGGCAGCCTGGGTTAGTGTACGCTGCCAGACGTCGTGAGGGGGAGGCACCAGACGTATTAATGGGTACATTTCTCAATTTTGGGTTACCCTTTATTGCACTGATTGATGTTTGGTCAACTCACTCTTACATTGCTAGTATGGTGTCTGGAACTTTGAGTATGAATCCTGAAACTGTCTCTAGGAAGATGATTGTCCTTAGTCTTTTAGGGCAGTCGGTAGTGGTAGACAAATTCTTTAGAGATGTGCCTCTAGAAGTTTAGGGGTCAGTTTTTCCAGCTAACTTGATAAAGCTACCATTTGGGGAATTTGACTTGATCCTGGGCATGGATTGGTTGGTAAGGTATCATGTGAATTTGGACTGTGCTGCTAAGTGCATGATGTTAAAGACTCCAGAGAATGAAAAAATCTTGGTGATAGGTGAGAGGAGAAACTATTTATCCAGAGTAGTGTCCGCTCTCAAGGTGAAAGAATGGTGAAGAAAGGGTGCATGGCCTTCCTAATGTTTGTTAGTGCCTTGGATGCAAAGGAAGCGACCGTGGAGGAGGTTAGAATAGTGAAAGAGTTTGTGGATGTTTTTTCGAGAGAGCTTCCGGGGTTGCCACCAGATCGTGAGGTAGAATTTGGAATCGAGCTTCTACCAGGTACGGCTCCGATGTCTATCACCCCTTACAGGATGGCACCGAAGGAGTTAGTGGAATTGAAAGCTCAAATCCAAGAGTTGTTGGATCACGATTTTATTCGACCCAGTGTGTCTCCATGGGGAGCACCGGTGTTGTTCGTAAAGAAGAAGGACGGATCTATGCTATGTGCATAGATTACCGCCAGTTGAATAAACTGATGATCAAGAATAAGTACCGCTACTGAGGATAGATGACTTGTTTGAAGAGCTCAAGGGGTATCAGTCTTTTCGAAGATAGATCTGTGGCCCGGATATCACCAGCTTAAGGTAAAGGAAGCAGATATTCACAAGACAGCTTTTCGGACTCACTACGGGCACTATGAATTCTTGGTAATGCCATTTGGGTTGACAAATGCACCAGCTGCGTTCATGGATGTGATGAACGGGTTTTCCAACCCTATCTGGACCAGTTCGTAGTGGTGTTCATAGATGACATCCTAGTGTACTCCAAGTCAGAAGAGGAGCACAATGCGCATCTTCGGGTAGTTCTACAGATTTTAAGGGAGAAGAGGTTGTACGCCAAATTTAGTAAGTGCGAGTTTTGGTTGAGAGAAATTAATTTTCTGGGACATGTGGTGTCGGCTGAAGGAATAAGAGTTGATCTTTGGAAGATCGAGGCAGTGTTGGAATGGAAACCACCTAAGTCTGTGGTGGAAATTCAAAGTTTCTTGGGGTTGGAAGGTTATTACAGAAGATTTGTTGAGGGTTTTTCTTCAATTGCCGCGCCTTTGACTAAGTTGTTGAGGAAGGAGGTACCTTTGTATGGTCGGACAAGCAGAAAGAGAGTTTCGAGAGGCTAAAAAGGATTTTGACAGAGGCTCCGATATTAATTTAGCCTAAGGATGGAAAGGATTTCGCGGTGTATTGTGATGCTTCTCACACGGGGTTAGGTTGTGTGCTGATGTAGGGGAAGGTTGTTGCTTATACTTCTCGACAGTTAAGACCGCATGAGATTAACTACCTCACGCATGATCTTGAGTTGGCTGCGGTGGTTTTCGCTCTAAAGGTGTGGAGACATTATTTGTATGGGGAGAAGTCTGTAATCTACACTGACCACAAGAGTCTGAAGTATCTGCTGACTCAGAAAGAGCTGAACTTGAGGCAGCGAAGGTGGGTGCAGTTATTAAAGAATTATGACTGCTCGATTGAATACCACCGGAGAAGGCAAATATGGTGGCAGACGCGTTAAGCCAGAAGGTAGTATCAGATCTGAGGGCGATGTTCACTCATCTTAGCCTTTATGACGACGGAGTTTATTAGCGGAGCTGTGGGTGAAGCCGACATGGTTAAGTCTGGTAAAAGAGAAACAGTTGGTGGATGAGGTTCTGAGTGCTCGACTTCTGCAAGTGCAGGATGGTGGAATAGAGAATTATAGTGTGAATAGCGATGGGGTTTTGTGTTTCCGTGGGAAGGTATGCATGCCAAAGGATGTGGAGTTGAGGCAGATGATTCTTCTAGAATCACATAGTAGCCCAAATGCTATGCATCCTGGAGGAAGTAAGATGTATCAGGATCTGCAAGAACAATTTTGGTGGCCTAGGTTGAAGCGAGAAGTTATAAAATTTGTGGGGAAGTGTTTGACGTGTCAATAGGTTAAAGCGGAACATCAGGTGCCTTCGGGGCTGCTAAAACCAGTGAAGATTTTGCAATGGATGTGGGAGACAATAACAATGGACTTTGTTAGTGGGCTTCCTCTTACGCCTACTAAGAAAGACTCGGTGTGGGTGATAGTGGATAGGTTGACAAAATTCGCTCATTTTATACCTGTTCGTGTCAACTACTCTCTACAGAGGTTGGAGAAGCTGTATGTGGCAGAAATTATGAGGCTGCATGGGGTACCAGTGTCAATCATTTTAGATAGGGACCCTAGGTTCAGGTCACAATTTTGGAGGGCGTTGCATTAGGCTTTGGGTACTAGATTGGATTTTAGCACGGCTTTTCATCCGCAGATAGATGGACAGTCTGAAAGGGTAATTCAGGTACTGAAAGATATGATGAGGGCTTGCGTCATTGATTTTAGGGGTAGTTGGGAAGAATACTTACCTCTAGCAGAGTTCACGTACAACAATAGTTACCAAGCAAGTATTTGAATGACACCGTATGAAGCGCTTTATGGGCAGAAGTGTCATACCCCTACGTGTTGGACAGAGTTAGGTGAACGTCAGTTGTTGGGTCAAGAATTGGTTGCTGAAACGGAGGATAAAGCTAAGCTGATTTGGATTCGTTTGAAAGAAGCTTTGGATAGGCAAAAATCTTATGCCGATCTTAAGTGAAAAGATATAGAGTTTGCAGTGGGTGATAAGGTTTTCGTAAAGGTGTCGCTGTAGAAGAAAGTGCTGAGATTTGGTCGAAAGGGAAAGTTGAGCCCTAGGTTTATCAGGCCTTATAAGGTGTTGAAACGTGTGGGACCAGTAGCTTACCAGCTTGAGTTACCTTCAGAATTGAGCCAGATCCATGACGTATTCGTGTTTCTATGCTTAGACGCTACCGCTCAGATCCGTCTCATGTTGTACCTATGGAAGAGGTTGAAGTGAGGCCAGATTTGTCTTTTGAAGAGGAACCAGTGCAGATTCTGGATTGGGATGTCAAAGTCTTGCGTAGGAAATCAGTTCCCTTGGTAAAGGTGTTATGGAGGAATCATGGAACAGAGGAAGCCACAAGGGAGCCCGAGGATGTGATGCGATGGCAATACCCTCAACACTTTTGACCAGGTAATTTGAGGTCGAAATTATTATTTTTTAGGGGGTAGAACTGTAACACCCTAAATCGGGGCCTTTGCATTTTATCTGTTTGCATGTGGATGGTATGGATGCCATGCTAGTTTAGGTTATTTTATCTCTTTGCATTTTGGGCTTTTGGAAGGGGGAAGCTGATTGGAGGAGGTGTTAAGTGTGGTTGGTGGTAGGTTTTGACACAAGTTGGGCCTTGGTAAAGTGGCAAGGGACATCACTTAAGGGTCAGGGAGGTGACGCCTTATCTAGGTGGGGAAGGCTTGGGTTCGAGCTGTGGGAACCTCCTGTTTGTGTGTTTATTTTGACGCCAAGATTAGGGAGTGTTGTGCATAGGATGGACTTTGGTGGATGAGGGTTGAAGAAGTCAATAGTTTTGAATGGGTGGAGGAGAGGAGATTTAGGAGTTTGAAGTATTCAAACTCGTTTGAATAGGTGGTCAGGAGAAAAATAAGGAGGAAAGAGGGGATAGGAGTGGGGGTGTGTTAGCCGAATTTGGAAGAGTTAGAGGGGAGGAGGGACTTTCGGTTTGGGTGCTAGTTAGGGGGTGGCGATTGTGGTATAAGCCTTGGTGAGGTGTGGTTTTCGGTTCGTTGGAAAGCACTTAGGGCCTTACCCCTTTTATTTTCTCTTGTGCTGAATTGAGCCACTCCTACATCCCACATTTTACATTTTGGTTATTTCTCTTCTTTTCTCTCTAAAGCCAAGCAAAAATCATCACTCTTCCTTCTCCTTCGACTCATTTTCTTCCCTCAATCACTCTTGTGCCGAAAAACTCTTAAACTACTCTACTCTTTTCTCATCTTTTGACCATGGCCGAAAACTCTTCTTATCTTGTTCTCGTTTTCCTTTAAGCACCATAGCCACATCTATTGCTCATCTCTTATTCTTCTTTCTTTTGTTTCAAAACCGAAAACCCCTAACTCCATTATCATCTCCAACCTTTGTGTGTTAGCCGAATATCCCCATCCAAGGTTCTCAACTCTTACTTTCCTTCATAAACCAAATCCTAGTGGCCTACTCTTCTTTATTTTTCTTCTTTTGAGTTGCTGAATTTCCACTACTTTTGTGCTAGTGCCGAATCCTCTTGGGTGTAATGTTAGTAACGATTTCTTCTATTCTGCGTTATCTTTTTTGGGTTCTGCAGAACCAAAGCCGAATGGCCATATGGCCTTATGTTTGGGTGCTTGGCCGATTGTAGGTGGAAGTGTGTCGCATTCTTTGATCTCCGGATTCGGTTGGCTGGTGGATTAAGTTTAAGAGCTTCGAGAGTTGGTGGTCTAGGTAAGGGCCTTAGCCTTAGCGTTAATTCCTTTTGATTCATTTTTCTCTGCTTTAATCCGGATTAGTTACTAAGGTGTTCATGGACTCAAATGATAGCCACTCGTTGGGGGGGTTGGATCTGTGAACCCAGCCCCTATGTTCAAGAAGAGGGTTGTGTCTGCAGTTCACGATTGGCCACCAGGGTGTGGGCCAGCGTCAGAAAGAGACAAGCAAATCGCTATAGTTTCTTCGAGTGAGGACATTAGGGAGATTGATAGCCTAGTTCTTTAGGTTCTCAGGTGTGTAATTACCACACTGTTTTCTTAAGTTGTTTAGTTAAAATATATAAACATACGTGGTAGCCGCAATAGTGGCTGTGGAGATGTGGTACCCACTTTGAGTAATCCGAGAAACTAGGTTAGTATACTACCTATGTCGAGGTTGTGGTTAATAATTGTGGATGTATGCAAGCTTGTTATATACGCATGTCTAGATGTATTTATACTTTATTAAATTGCCATTTCACTATATTATGCTGCATGTGCATGGGTTTGGTATATATATTTTGATAAAGGGGAAGTGTGTACATTTATGTACGTGGGTGACTCTCTCACGATTAATGATGGCCTCGAGCCTCATTGTGGATTGATGATGACCATGAGTCTCATCGTGGATATTTGTGATTTAATCACGTGGATCAGTGGCTAGCCCACTAAGTGGACTTTGAGCAATGTGTCCGTCGGCATAGACTGCTAAAGAGGTGTGTAGCGGATGGAGGGTCGATTTAGTAATCCCCCGGTGTGTGCTGGTTGGATGTACGGGTGGTGTGTAGCGGATGGATATTAGGTTGGGGTGGGTTGGCATGTTGCATCTTCGTGCATGATAGGTTGATTTGATGTGAATTTGGGGCCAAGCCCAATTGTGGATATGTGTGGACTAATTGCACATTGAGTCTGGTTACTCACTCTGTTGTTCAAAACAATGCAGGTAACTCGTGATTCATTGGACCGGGTTGGAGTGGATTCGAGGTAGCCATGCAGAAGTTGTTTTCGTAAACTCTATTTATATTTTAAACTGTTTGGATATTATTTGGGTTATTTTTATTATGTAATAAGGACACTTTAACTATTTTGGGATATTATGGATTTAAGTCGAATTTGTTAATTAAAATGACTTTAAGCCATTTACAACCTAGAAATAAAATTGAAGTTGTCAAAATTTGGTTTACTTATGAACAATTTGTTTTCTCGAAATTCTTGCACAAACAACGATTTGAACTTTACACAACCCGAAAGATTTGTTTCGTCGGCAAATTGCTATTTTGAACGACAAACCCTTTTCTAAAGTGGAATATTTGTTTTAGAACTTAAAACTTATTTACACCTTCAAAACAGAATTCTTTTCAACACTTTTCCAGTAACATTCTGGATTCGGCCGTGGTGTTTTGGGCCGGGTTTGGGGTGTTACAATCATAATTTCCTAATGGTTCACATACACTATTAATTAAAGGTACCAAAATGACATAGTTTAACATGCACTTCCAACTCCATCAACCAAACATACTTTTCCAAACATAACATACGAAATTACCAAATACATAACTCCCTATACATATTAATAAGGCTATTTCTATCCATAATAACCTAGTTCAAATATGAACTAAAAAATATCACCAGTAACCATTGTCATACAATCATCAACATGCCAAGAGAACCATATCACCAAGCACTTTAAAGTAACCAAAATCACATAGTTTGGTAAGGCATCAACGTGTACCAAACTAACATAGCTTTCCAAATCTTATACATACTAAAACACCATTAACAATGCATCATAATACCATTACAAATCGCCTATACATGTCATTATAAACCTTAGTCAAATTACTCAAAATCTACTGAATTGTCCACTAGATAGTGTAATAGATCTTTGACAAACTTCTAACCAATTGAGCTTTCGATAATTTGTAAAATAAAGGAAAATAAATACATTAGAAATGATTGCTTAGTAAGCTCATATAAACTCTAAACATAACTTACCATTTCAATATTATAATACATAGCTGAAACATGATTCAACACCAACACTTTAAACTTGGTATAAGCCTATTGAACACCATTCAACTCACAAATGTGTAAGTTCATCAACATCACATATAATTTCATTCATAATATAATAGTATTTTATAAGACATATTAAATAATCATCAACCCTTTCATAAGATTATGAACCATTCCATTTACTTACTTACCATTCCATTCCAAAGGCTTAGCATAAACCTAAACAACATCATCAATTGACGAGTTAGTGTATTTGTCCATGATATAACTGAATTCATCCATAGCATAACTAGATTTCTCATATATAAGTACATCATTTAACTCATCAATCCTTTTATAACATCATATTACATCCCAATTATGAACTTATCATTTCATTCCCTTTTCGTACCCGTTGAACCATTTAGAATTACATTAGATACTTAGGAAAGCTCACACAAAGTGTGCCTTTACATAACTATAACCTTTCATTTACATCATTGCTCACACAAGCTGTGAAATGGGCCTCCTCACACGAGTTGTGGGTCAGAATGTAAGATGCATGATGCTACTCACACGAGCTGTGGAGAATCCGCAACAAATACAGGACCTCAGGCATTGATAGGACATTCAAGACCAACATCCGAAACATCAAATCCCTAATGACATGTCATTTGTATCCTATGAATTCCTAAGCTTCAACGAGACTCAACAATTATACATCGATCCATTTACATTAAAATAACATAATAAACATTCAAATTAACAACATTAATTCAATAATCGTTCATACGAACTTACCTGGCTAAATTGCAGCAATAACTAAATACAGAGGCTATTTGGTAATTTTCTCTTCTCCTTGATTTTCCACTCGTTCTTGATCTAAATTAATAATCCCATTCACTTCATTAATTCAAACAGAAAAACCAATTCATTTGATGCAATTAAGTCATTTTTTATATTTTTACAAAATTGCCCCTAATATTTTACTTTTATGCAATTTAGTCCCTAAGCCCAAAACATGCAAATTAACCATTTTATTCAATTTCATGATTAGATGAATTATTTGGAATCCTATTGCAGCCCATATTTACTATTATTTCACCACAAGTCCTTGTACTTTTACTAATTTCACATTTTAGTCCTTAAACATTAAAATCATCAAAAATTACTTAACAAAATACTTATATTTAACAATAAAGCTTAATAATCTATCATAAAATTTCAAGAACACCTCAAATTCATCCATGGTAAAATTATAAACATTTAACTATTTAACAAATTAACCCTCGGGTTAGCTAGATTAAGCTAATACGATAAGAAAAACATAAAAATCATTAAAAACG
This sequence comes from Gossypium rotundifolium, assembly GCA_025506655.1. NCBI lineage: Eukaryota > Viridiplantae > Streptophyta > Magnoliopsida > Malvales > Malvaceae > Gossypium > Gossypium rotundifolium. The sequence goes on along the minus strand of CP106724.1, from coordinate 164,467,939 downwards.
AGATCGAAATTCTTACCATGCACCCAAAACCAATTTGGCCAAAACCTCCCTAAGCTATCCATGAAGGTTTTAGTTGTATTTGAAAAAAACCAAAAAGATGATAGCATTTTTAGGCCTTTTGTTTCTTTTAATTTCATTTAATTATAAAATTACAATTTTGACCTTTTAGAAATCAATCAAATTTCAAGCATTTAAATACCCAAAACCGTCCACCAAAATTTCAATTGATATAATTTCTATATTAGTCCTTCAATTTAAGATTCCATAGCCATTGGACCCCTTTAACTAAAAGAACTCAACTTTTACACCTTTTTCGATTTAGTCCTTTTTACTTAATTAACCATTTAAACATCAAAATTTCTTAGCGAAATTTTAATACAACCTTAATGACACGCAATAAATATTTAATAAAATTTCTTAACAAAATATTTATAAAAACTGTGTCCCGATACCTCATTTTCTAAAACCATTTGACTTTAGAGTTATACCACTTAAACCTAATCATTCTTTCAAAAAACATAAATTACTATATCAAAATTTAATTTAATCCCACATTTGACTCATAAATATTAAATAATAATATTTATGAATTTACTTGTAGGATTAATGGCTTCGAAACCACTATTTTCGACACCACTAAAAAACGGGTTGTTACAAAACCCTATCATTATCTAGTCATTCATGTCCAAATCACCAACCTACATGAATAAGGTATAACATACTCAAATAACCACTTCAAAACATTACCATCATATATTTACATAACTTTTAGGATCAACTTAGTTATAGCAAACACAAGTATACTCCAAGACCAAACATAATACTAGGTATACCATACCAAAATGACTTAACAATTTAAGCATTCACAACAATACACCTATATACATGCCACCTCCCAAAATGAAAAACAAAAACTACCAAGATGGTTGGATAGTGTGAGCTCCAAATCGATCCATCCGATTAGTCCGTAAATTTGGCAAATACAAAAGAACATAAATGAAACAAGTAAGCTAAAGAACCTTAGTAAGCTCATAGTTTAAACATCAAATTAATTTACCTTAATCAAAACAAATATTCAAAGAGATAATTTAAAATTCTTGATATCCAAATACAAGTCCACAAACCACATTAGTTTTTGTTCACATATCTAAATATATCATGATAACCCTTATTAAATAACTTACCATTATCGTAAAACACATTTTATCAATGTAATTGTTCACACATGTAAACAAGTGGTTCATTGTAGCATTTTTCACTTTCTAATACCATGAATATGCATTAACATTTAAACACATAATAAATTGTAATTCAATTAACACTTAACCCGATGAACTAAGTAACTAGACTCGGATACTCGGGTAACTACACCACACCAGATGCATCATAGCTGCATAAAAGAGGCACCGAAGTGAAGACAGAGGCACAAATGTGTAATCAGAAGCACCGAACTGCAAACAGAGGCACCTAAGTGCAAACCCGTACAAGCGCGCATACTGACCCTAATGGCATGCCAATCGTATCCTAAGCGATTACTACGTTAAACCGAGCATTATACGTAAATTCATTACTTTTATACATATTCATCATTTAGAGGCACTTCATCATTTCCATACACATCATCATTTCCATACACATACTATATATTCAATGTATAAATGTAACACCCCTCATTCGTATTCAATGCCGGGATAGAGTTATGGAGCATTATCAGACTTACGAAATAATTAAATAACTATTTAATATACAAATGTTCAGTTCAATCATTAATCATTTAATCTCAATCAATTTGTCCATATTAAGAGCATATGAGGCCTTAAACATTCTTTAGGAGTGGTTCGGGACTAAACCGATAACACAGGAAATTTTTAACACTTAATAATTTTTTTTTCAAATTAGGGAACACACGCCCGTGTGGCCAGGTGTGTGTCACACACAGCCACCAGACACGCTCGTGTCATAGGTAGTGTGAAAACAAGGGGTACATACTGACTTGGGTCACACGGCCAACCACAAGCCTGTGTGTCTAGCTCGTGTGACCTTCGAAGTGGCCACACATGCCTGTGTATGAAACCATGTGTTAGGCCATGCCAATACTATAGGGTATACTAACTTATGCAACACGGCCAAGTCACACGTCCATGTTCTATGCCGTGTGCCATTAAGGGGTATACTGACTTGTGCCACACGGCCAATCACACGCCTGTGTGTGAGGTAGTGTGGAGCATACTGACTTTATTTCAATTTTCACACCTGGGGAGACACGGCCGTGTACCATGACCATGTGTCACACGCGGCTGAGATACACTTCCATCTGGACAAAAATAGGCTATTTACCAAGCCATTTTGCCACCCAATTTGCACATAAACCAACTCAAATAGTACCAATCAATAGTACAAATAACATTTCAATTCATCCATAATCAAGCCTAATTCATACTATTCTCAATAACAACAATTAACATGCTTATAACCTCAAACCTTACTCCATCAAAACATACCAATTCAACTAACTCTACTTTACTAAACATACATTATTTTAAACCAACTCACAAACATAAATCAAATCTAATATCAACCATATAGGCACATAACCAAAATTCACCAAATTAAGCCAACTCTCATGGTTATTTTTACAACTCAAAACATATACATTTACAATTCCAATTCTTTTGGCCAACATCATTACCAAAACATAATCAACATCACTCAAACTCCTATACATGCCATATACTTAAAACATAGTTTCAAAAGTACCAAAGAGTTAGTGGATAGTGTGGTGAAGTCTTCGACGATCCTTAAATCTAAGCTAGCTTTAGAATCACTTGGATGTTAAAACAATGAATCGAGTCAAGTAATCAATAACTTTCATTTTTCCCCGATCTAGATCTGAATTCCACTTTTCTTGATAATTGAAGTAGAGAGCTTGGCTGAATGAAAACCCTAAGAATGGTGTATTTTATTCTTCAATTTCGGTAATGGAAGATGAATGAAGATGGAGAAATGTTTTTGTTTTACTAATATTAACCTTTAATTACTAATTTACCTTTTTAACCATAATTATAAACTATTAATAACACCTAAATGATGTCCAAGGTCATCCACTCAAGCAATTAATGGTCTAATTACAACATAAGGACCTCCATTTTAATGTTCCATAGCTATTTGACACCTTTATCTATTAGAACACTACTTTTGCACATTATGCAATTTAGTCCTTTTTATCAAATTGACCATTCAAACAATAAAATTTCTTAACGAAATTTTCACATAATTTCTCAACCATGTTGTAAACATTAAAATAATAATAAAATAAATATTTTGACTTTAGATTTGTTATAACAGCTCGATTTAGGGTCTAGTCAAAATAGTGGTACGAGACCACAAATTCGAAGTAGTAATATGAGTTCTTAAGGTATTGAGATGTTTGCATGATATTATGATAGCATTATGTAGAAATTTGATGGAAATTTCCATTAACAGGGTCCATTAGGACTAAATTGTAAAAGTTGCAAAATATGAGTTTCTAGAAGCTTTTTGTATGAAATAGCTTTAGAATATTAATTGGAAGTCCTTAAATAGAAATTTGCCCAAATTATAGTTTTTGGACAAAAATGGACATGAGTTAGTAAATGGTGAAATTTTAAAGAGAAGGGCATTTTGGTTATTTTTCAATTTAATGATTAATAAGGGAAAAAGATGACAAAAATCATTCTCATCTTCTTCCCCAAGTGTCAAAAATTGAAGGAAGCCTTAGCTAGGGTTCTTCAATTTTTCATGCTTGCTAGTAAGTTCATCTTAGACCCGTTTTTAATATTCTTCATATTTTTGGAGTCTTCGTAACATGAATTAACTAATTTTAGCTATAAGATGAGCTAAGATGCATGTTAAAAAATCTATCCATGTATGACATGTTTGTAAAATGATGTTTTAAGAGATAATATGAGAGTTTAGTGTTAGATAAACATCTTTTCCTAAATAAATTTCATGAAAAATGCTAGTAAGGACTAGTTTGTAATAGTTGTGAAATTTGTCATACATGGTAGAAATAGTAAGAATTGGTTATTTCTATAGTTGAGACAATGAATCGGTTGAGCATGAAGTATTAGAAAGTTTAATGAAAATCACTTTACGATCCTAGGGGGCAAAAGTGTAATTATGAAAAAGTTTAGGGGCAAAATAGTAATTTTTCTGAAGTATGAGTTAAGAGTGAGTATTAAATGATCTAAATTATTAATATAGATCAAGAAAAATAAAGCCTGAATCAAAATCGAGGCAAGAACAAAGTCGAGGACTAAATTGCTTATCTACATACATTTTGTATATTGAGGTAAGTGTGTATGATTTCTAAGCTTTATGACTACTATCATTGATTTGCTTAGTGTAATGTACATTATTACCATAGAAATGCTTAATACTATGTTAAATAAAGAAATCAATAAGATTAAGTATGAGAAAGTCCCGATTGAAATTGAATTACTTAGGATACTCGATATACCACATGAGATAAGAAAGTCTAAAAAAGACCAAGCCAAGGCATGGCATCGGTAATCAAGCAAGTTATCATGTAAGACCAAGACAAGTCTTGGCATTGAAGAGTTATTATGAGATGAAGACCCATGTACGTCCAAGCCAAGGCATGGCATTAGTGAGTCTCCAAACAAAGATGTCATATAAGTCCAAGACAAGTCTTGATATTGAAAAGCCATCATGAGATAGAAATCCCATGTAAGTCTAAGCCAAGGTATGGCATTAGTGAGTATCAAGGAAGATTTCATGTAAGTCCAAGCCAAGGCTTGGCATTGACCAGTTCATGAGTAAAGATACCAAATAAGACCATGTCAAAACATAGAAATGGTAAGTTCCCAAGGGAACACACAAGGAAGACTTTGAGTAAGTCCATGTCAAGACATGGCTTCAATACCAAGATGAGAGATCCCATGTAAGACCATATCGAGGATATGGCTTTGGCATCGAGTTATAGGTGGGATAAGATTCTGTATCCTCGATTATTCATGGTAATTCATCGGGCAAAATGAGTAAAGAGTAAATGAGAAAACAAAAAAGTTAAGTAAGTAAAGCTATCATTAAGGAATGCTAGTTAAAGCTAACTAAGAGTATTATTCATGTTATGAATGATGAAGTTAAGATTATGCTTACCATGACAGAGTATGTTAATCTATATTATTAAGTAATACAGGTACCTCGTTGACTTCACAAGCATGAGACTAGTAAGTGTCATGAGATATATAAGAATCAGTATGAGTAAGTAAGCTTAAATAGATGAAATTTATGATGCTATTGTGTATGCCAAATGGTTTATGTTAACTAAGTATGTTGCTTTGTGCATTATATACAAACTTACTAAGCTAAATGCTTACGTCTTTAATTCTTTCTTTCCATGTAGTTCCGCCAAGGTAATCTCATAGATCATCGTCATCGAAGCTTGAAGCACACTATCAGTCACTATTTGGTATAGCCAAGCCGTTTATATTAAGTATGGCATGTATAGGAAGTATTTCATTTTTAGAATATGTCATGAAAAGGGGAAATGTATAGGCCATCAAGTCTATTATCATTTTGTATATGGCTAAGTGATTGGCCAAAATTGACTAAGTATGTATGTTTATTGATGTCAATGAAGCATGTAGTATTGTTCATGAAAGATATAATATTTGAGTTGTTGAATTGAGAATGAGTTTGATCTTGATTTTAGGGTGGTAATTGGCTTGGTAAATAGCCTCTAAGTGCCTACGGATAGACATACGGGTGTGTGTCTAGGCCGTGCATCCCCTGCACCTTAGTACCTTAGGTCAGAATAGACTACGGGTAAATCCCATAGCCGTTTGTTTAGGCTGTGTGTTACACACGGTCAGAACGTGGGCGTGTGCCCCAGGCCGTGTGAATAAGTCAGTATATCAAGGTATAGCACACGGTTTAAGTCCACGGACGTGTCAAGGCCATGTGAAATTAGTCAGTGTCAACCACAGTTGGAAGACACGGGCTTGTCTTAGGGGTACACGGGTGTGTCCCAAGCCACATAGGCATGTGACCCTTGTTTCGAGGATAAGTTCCTGTTTGAATTTCAAAGTTCCCTAATATGTGTTTAAGGCCTCATAGGCCCATGAAATGTACGTTTTGTCTAAGAAAGAAAAGTTTCTAATTTGGAACAAAATATTACAGCTTGTAGGTACATGTTTGAGTGAGTTCAAGCATGGTAATGTCTCATATCCAGTCTTAGCCTCGAACTTGGGTATGGGGTGTTACATTTGTGGTCCCGAAACCACTGTTCCAATTTGACTAAAAATGGGATGTTACAAATAATATCAATTATAATGCGCCAAATTTTTAGGCCTAGTAGAATTGGGCCTATTGGGCTTTGGGCTTTGGGTCTCAGAAAATTTTTAAGTGAGCAAGAAAATGACAATTGGCATGTGAACTTTGAGGGTTAATGATTTTGGAGTGTCTAGGGGTGTTGGAGATGTCCTGGGATCAAGTAAGGGTATAGGTAAAATTTTGGTTTTAACCCAAGGGAACTGTGACTTCAGTTATTAGGTCTTTTAAATAAATGAAGAAGAAAAATGACATAAAAGAGCTTCTGGTGTAGTGGCACCACTTAGGGAGCAGGAAGGTGGCATCATTAGCAAGCAAGGGAGTCCAAGGTTCGAGTAGTGGCATGGTTTTTTTATTGGGGTATTTATTTTGCAAATTGGACGGCCAAAGTATGTGTTGGATTTGAACTCTAGCTTTGGAGAGTTTGAATTGGTCTTATGAGATGGTTGTGGAGAAAATCAAGGAGGGATAAGGGGAGAGTATCTTAGAGAGAATTTAGGATGAGATCGGGGAGTTATCAAGGAGAAAAGTTAGGAGCTGAGAAGTGTGAAGAGTTGGTGCCGATTTGGGAAGTGGGAAGTGTATAAATTCGGCTTAGGAGGGTAAATAAGTGTTGTTTTTGGGTCTTTTAGGGGGTATTACGAATTTTTATTGTGGCTTTCGGCATTTGGAGAGTTTTGCAAATAGGTCAGTCTTTCTTTTCTTTACCAAATATCCTATAGTTACCTTTACATAAGCACATTTGATCTTTTTCTTTTCTTCTTATTACCTTTTCCAAACCCTCTAAAGCCGAATAACTCCACCCTCCCTTTGCCGAAATTATTTTTGTGTCATCACTATTTCTTCAACCTAGCCGATTCTTGTGAAAGTACTTTACTCTTTCAATTGATCTTGCTACAACTGACTTCCTCTCCCTCACTCTTTCTAAATCGATTTTTGGTAGGGATTGATATCAAATCTCTGTTCTTCAGATCTCTACCAAATTACTCTTTATGTGTTTCGAGCTTTGGGTAAGTTGTAACATCCTAAAAGGGTCTGGCATTTTTGTGTTATTCCATGCGTTTAGCTCATTTAGCTTGTTGTTTGGGTGTGTTTGGGGGTCCTGGGGATGCTCGGGTTTGAGCCAAAGCTTTGGTAAAATTTTGCTTTTTGGGCACTTAAGGGGGGAGAGCTAGTGGAAGCAGGCCTTAAGAAATAATTGTTGTGTCTAGATGTCACAAGTAGCAAGGTGGCCTAGTGGTTGGCATCTCAGGGGAGCATGGAAGGGGGGAGAGTGTTCGAATCCCATCGGCTACAACAAGGAGCTTTATTTTTGTGTCCAATGTGGAGAGGTGGTGGAATAGGCGTGGGACTCTACCAAGGAGAAGTTAAATTGGTCAAACGGGTTTAAATGGATGGTGTAGAGTAGATTGAGGAGTGGGACTTGGTCAACCATTGTGGATGGAGAGTGAGTGGGGAGGAAATCAAGGAGAAAATCGTGGGAGTGGGTGTGTGGAAGTGTTTGGTCGAAAGTGGGGAGGTGCTTAGGGAGCATTTGTGTGTTAACTGAATCTTTAGAAGTTGACCACTTGTGCATTCTTTTTCCTTCATCTTTTCTCTTCAACTTTTGTCTCCTTTTTCCTCTTTTGTTCTCAGCATAGTCGAATCCCCTTCCTTCTTCCATTTGAATTCTGCTTCTTTTAGCTATACTTTAGTCGAAACCTCTTCTCTTCTTCATTGTCTTTTTACCCTTCCCTCCATCGACCAAACCTTCCCCTATTCTTTTTGAGTCAGTTTCTTCTTCATTTGTTGGTAGCCGAAACTCCCTCTTCTTTTTCAGTGTTTCTACTACTCTTTCTTTATCAACTGAGTTCTCTTTTTATCTTTTAAATTGGATTCTCTCCTCTATTGCAAATAGCCGAATCAAGAGTTCTAGGGTCTTGCTGCTAGGGCCGAACCTTGCTATTCCATTCGACTCATTCTTAATACTAAGGTAAGGGTTTTTCTTTTTTGTTCATATTTCATCTCGGTTCTTTCTTCTCTTGGCTTGGCTAGGCCGAACCTTAGCCACTTATTATAATCTAAAACTCTTTTGTTCTCTTTTGGAAAGGGCCGAATCTCTCTTCAGTCGACTTCTTTTCGATCAAAGCCTTAGCCGAATCTGTTGATTGTGTGATTCCTCATTAATCAAGGTAAGGAGTTCTCTCTCTAGTTTCTTTGCGATTATTCTCTTTTCATTTTACTCTACCATAACCGAACCTTCTTGTTAGAAAACTACCATTCTTTCACTGTGATACTTTACTGATCAAGACTTTCTTCATGGAGGCAAGTGCTGGTCGATCTAAAGGTGTTGCTTTAAGGGAGTGTAAGGAGAGTGTACTCGTAGATCCTGCTCCCAAGTTCAAAAGACATAGGGTGTCAGTTATTCAGGATTACCCGCTGGGTTGTGGAAGAGAGTCGACATCCAATTAGGATAAACAAATCATAGTTGTTCGTTATAGTGAGGGTAAGTGTTAGTAAATCGTTGTTTAGAGGTGTGTTATAGATCTCCCATTGTTTTGGCTGTAAGCTAATTGTGTGTTGTATTGTCTTAGGAGACGGCGATCGGGAGTGTCTAGTTCTCCGCGTAATCAGGTGTGTAATCTCACACCTTCATCTATTTTGTTTTGTATTATTCTGTGTGTTGGCTAAAAGCCAAATTGCCTTAATGAGTAAGCTACTATGATACCCCTAGCAGGTGAGTTTGGAAATAGCCCAGGTACGTAAAATTTTGATTATACCCTTTTGGGGTAATTTCATATGACTGTGTATATTCTGGTTATCTGCTGTGTTGGTGTAATCATGCATACACTACATTATTATGACATGACATGTTGTGTGGGATTGGAATATTGATGATTGGGGAAGTGTATTTTAGTGGCTCTGCCACATATTTCGGTGACTCTGTCACATTTTTTCCGGTGGCTATGCCATGTATATTTCGATAATTTGGTGGCTCTGCCACAATTTCAGCGATGAGCAGGATGACTGCCATCGAGGTGTGTAGCGGATGGAGGGTTGATTGTAGAAATCCCCACAGGTGTGTTAGGCTAGATATGGGTGGTGTGTAGCGAATGAAATGTTAAGCTAGACCGTGTTGCATTGCATGCATTGACTGTATTATCATGTTGATAGGGCTAAGGCCCATTTTGTTTCCATAAGGGCTAAGGCCCAGTTAATGTCCGATTAAGGGATTACACATTGAGTTCTCGTAACTCACCCCTCTGCTTTAATTTTGCAGGTAATCCCTAGAATTGAGGATTTGGTGCTGAGGCGGACTCTGTGGTGGCCATACATTGTTTCTTTAGTAATTCCCGTTTTGCTTTACCTTAAATTTTATTTTAAATTGGGTTTATGTTTTGTAAAAAGGCCTTTGGTATTTTATTTGGTTTTAACTTTTAATTTGGTTTTTGATTATTATTAAATGTCCGATACGAGATTTTCCTAAAACCTTAATACCTATTGTTTTAGCAAAATGCTAACGAACGGTTTTCCAAACTTTAATTGAATGAACACCAGGTTCTCTTGAATGTTGGAAACAGTTTTCAAAACATCACATGTTCGAAATTCAATGAAGATGGTTTCTGTTAATAACAAGATTTTACCAACAATTCAAACTCGATTCTCCTAATAAAAGCAGTTTTCAAACTAATCACAACTTTTGAAAATGGACATTGAGCTAAATGAGTTTTTAATAAAAAACACCTAAACTCGACGTTTTAAAGAATACAAACATTTTACAAACACGCAACTTTCTTAAAAACCATTCCATGTGACATGCTAGATCCGGCCATGACGTCTAGGCCGAGTTTGGGGTGTTACATAAGTATTCTTCACTTCTGGTTTTGAAGTTTGGCCGGTGTTCGTAAGTATTGTAAGGGTGACATAAGATGGATATACGTCACTTATGGTTTAGTTTTTAATAATTAAGATTGATGCAGATTTAGGAAGTACTCATGATTAGTGACTGAGGAAAAGCTAATAAGGCTTGGTGTTTCAAGTAAGGTTAAGGTAAGACTTCGGCTTTTGGTAAAGTATTCGATAAGTATATGTGATTAATCATTGAGTGACATCGTTTGTAGGATCGTGGTTAAGGAGATCGCAGCGCGTTTTGTTATTAGGTGTGTGCATACACTATACACACTCAATGGATTAGGAAATCTCGAAATCCCAAAAGTTTGGCTTCGGTAGTATTGAGAGTGTGCGAACACTCGTATGAGAGAAATGGAATCGATAACAGAGACCCCATGAGCGATCTTGTGGACTTGGGTAGTGTTATGGCCAACTGGGCCAGAATGGGCAAATGGGCCCGATGGGTCTAGGCAAAATAGGCGAATTTGATGATTTAGTAATAAGTGATGAGCTAGTCATAAGTTATTATTTGGGGAGGGTTTGCACTGCATTGCATGTATGATATTATTATGTTAACAATATGATATGTATGCTATTTGTTTGACGAGAGTCGTACACATTGAGTTTTCGAAATCTCAGTCCCCTTTTTATTTTTCTCAGGTGATCCTCAGTAGGCAGTTCGACCGATGGAGGGGCTCAGAGGTGGCCAACTAGGAAGACGATTAGACCTATTTTTCTTAATATCTAAATTCTAGATTTTAAGTTATTTTATTTTGGTTTCAAATAAGGTTTTCCCTCTAGTTATTATTCCATTACTTCCATTATGCATTATATTTTTGAAACGGAACCTGGATTGATTTCCTTTAAGCATATTTCAAGTTTTTGGAAATAATTGTGTTTTAAGAACGAGCTTCCGCTGTCAAAGAAAATTTTTACATAGTAACAAGGAAATGGTTTTTGGCTACACCTCGTTTTGAAAGCAAAATGGATTTTACTTAACTTTTCTCTTGAAGGTTTTCAATGAAAACAAGGTTTTCACAAAAACACTTCAATGTGACACGCCGGATTCAGGTCTAACTTCTAGGCCGGGTTTGGGGTGTTACATCAATAATGTGCAATCACAAGATTTGCTACCATCAACTATTCATTTTCATATGTACTCAATTGTAATAATCGATATCATATGGGTAACAAATGAAATATCACATATATATAACTAACTAGATAACAATGACATAATAACAAGAAATTTACATTTACTTATCAAAACACTATGAACTTACCTAGGATCACTTCCGGTTAAAACACATGGACTACTTCGTAATTTTCCCCTTTCCTCGGTTATTGTCTCTTTTACTCAGTTCTTGATCTATATAAAATTCAATTTATTACATTAACAAATATTTCAATTTCAACTCAATACGTGAGACCCTTTACGTTTTGTTATTTACACATTTTCCCTAAACTTTTAAATTTCTCACAATTCAGTCCCTAAACCCGAAATTCCAAATTTAACAAAAATTTTACAACTTCTCATGCTAACTAAATTTTCACCCATCCATTTATAGCACACAATTATTTTAAAATCTCAATAATTCCCTATCAATTTTAACATTCAATCAATTTAGTCCTTTAACCAAAAACTAACAAAATCATTTTACAAACTAATCATAATCAACAACCAATATTTCAATTCCATCATTTAACATCATAAAAAAAAAGAATTCATCAGTGGTCAAATTTAAATTCATTAACAGTTTCGAAAACCAAAATAAGAGTTAGCTGGACCTAGTTGTAACGATCTCAATTTCGAACCTACCAAGAAAATCACTTACCTGCAAAGAAAATGTGATGGTCGAACCTACCATCTTCAATGGTGTTTTCCTCCTTTTCAATTTCAGTCAAGACTCACCAAAGAAGATGATATTTACTTTTTTTTTTTATTAACTTATTTTTATTAAATTACCCTTAAATTCTTCACACATTTTCACCATATTTTATGCTTTAACTGTCCATGCCAATTAAAAGTTGCATAATTACATTATAGAACCTCCCACCTTTACTAATTAATCCCTCTAACCACATAATTCAATAATAAATGAGTTTTTACATCTATTACAATGTATTACTTTTTACTCCATTAACTAACTAAACATTAAAATTTCTTCACCAAAATTTAATATGACTCTAATGTACCTCTATAAACATTAATTAAATAATAAAACACGATATTACATATCAGAATTGTGGTCCCGAAACCACCATATTTGACGCCACTAAAAATGGGATATTACAAATTTACCCCTATTAGAGCTAATTGATAAAATTCCCCAATATTCAAAATTTTTAAAAGAAATTATCTCTAGGCATAGGAAACTCAAAAGAACGAAACAAATAAATAAAAATTCCTCATGTATTGCTAATATAACTAAGAAAATATCTTCGAACTAAAAGATTTGGGTAGCTTCACAATTCCTATAGAGATAGGAGACATAAACGTTAGTAAGTCCCTATGCGAGTCGGGGCAAGTATAAATTTAATGTCACTATCTATTTATAGAAAACTCATATAAGGGGAACATAAGAACACATCGATAACACTACAATTTGTCGATAAGTCTTTGGTACACACCTTAAAGGTGTATTAGAAGATGTATTAGTCAAAGTTAGGCAGTTTATATTTCACGTAGATTTCATTGTCTTTGACTTCAAGGAAGATCATGATATTCCTATCTTGTTGGGAAGACTATTTTTAACCAAATCCAAGTCCACCATCGATGTAGAGAAGAATGAACTGATAATGAAAATTAATGAGGAAGTGGAAGTGTTTAAATGTGGTAATCCTTCAAAGGATGAGGAGCCACTACCAACATTGGTCAAAGGCATGCTCGTTATCTCATGTTTGTAGGAAATCAGATAGGTTCATGAGAAAGGTAAAAATGAAAGGACTCAAAATGGAAAGGCAAATATTGGACGGTTCAAGATGATCGAGCTCGAGAAAAGAAGTTAATGAGGAGACCTAATAGGCTATCGAATGACTCCAACTGCAATACTTAATATTTACCTATTGAACTTCATTAATTGTCGTATAATTTGTATTTTTATTTTGTGTATTTTTTAACTTATATTTAATTTTTATTTAGGAGTAGGACATAGTAATGTAGGAGATAAAGCATGCTGACTACTTAGGTTTATTCAATTAATGTAGGTATGTAAAAATTGAGAGTACGATGTTCCAACACCCCTAAAAAACCTGCAAAAATAGAGTTGGTGTCATGCCATTGGGCCAGCAATTTCGTAACACCGTATTTTGAATTGAAATATTGAATTCCTGAGGGGGATGTCACAACATTGAACCTTGATGTTGCGAAACAAGCCTTTGAAGTGGAATATCGCAACATTGAAATTTGGTGTTGCAATATTGAGTCAAGTTCTGCAGTAAAATAACTAACCCAAAAACACGACCCTGTGCTAAGACCCTTAAAACCAATCAATTTTAAACCCTAAAACCTAAGTATAAAGTATACTTAAACTCATTTATGCCCTAAGACATAATATTATCCACTTAAACTCTAATCACTCTAAAAAGACACTCCCTCCCTCACCCAGTTTCTCTAAAATTTTGCACTCTCTCTTTTGTTTCGTTTCTCCTCTGCTTTCATTTATTTTGTAGGTTATCAAGGTGCTCTATATTCTAAACAACGATCTTTTACAATCAAAAGGATTTCAACCACGAGTTTAAGTGTTCTAAACTTGTTCTTGTTGATATTCTTAATTTGTTGTTAGATTTTAGGTATAATTGCTTGGTTAAAATTTTGGTTTTATCTAATTATCTAAAATAATGAACATGGCACCTAAAAAATCTAGGAAAACCAAAAACACGAAGCTGACAATTGATTTTGACACTTCTCTTTTTGAGCATCAGGATGTCAAAAATAATTTTTTACAAATTCAAGGAAAGGCATTCATACAAGAGAGGGATTTTGGCCCGTCATCGACTCTATGTAATGAAATTTGGGAATTAGCTAACTATGATAGGTGGTCTGATCTTTGGTTAACCCCAAAAGAACTAACTGTCATTCTCATAGATCAAGAATTTTATACTTCTTTGAAATATATAGAAAATACAATACTACAGAATGACATCCATCTAGAAGTAACTGTTAGGGATAAACAGGTCCTCGTCACTCCCAAAGAAAAATGTAAATATTATAATGCTCCGTATCAGAGGGACAATTTCATGGAAAGTGTTTATATGATTTTTTATAGAATATTTATATGCACAATGTGATAAATTACTTAATGGAAGGGAGGGGCGAGTAGAAACGCTAACCCCACACTAATGTCCCACTTTCATTCAATCAAGTGGTTATGTTTCCAATTGCTAAAACGTGGATGCAAGTTCTTTGTACTCAGATTTTGTCTGCCCTTAACGTTTCTAATGTGAATTCGTTTCTAGTTATTTTTTGTTGTTTTTTATTTTTTTTTTTTTTTTTTTGCAAAGGAAGATATTGTGTATAGGGATGTGGATTTACTAGTCCAAGGTGCAGTGCATTGTGGCTTAAGGCAAGGATATTCTTCCCTCACCTTGTGATGGCCCTATGCCTAAAAGCGAAGGTTCTGATGACTTCTAGAACAATTTCTAAAGCCAACAAAGAGTCTCATTGGAGACTAAATTTTTGCATAATACCAAGAGCTTCAAAAGAGGCAAATCTTAGAATGAAACCAAAGAGGGAAACAAAAGATAAATAAGCCACCATCCTTGAAAAGAAAAAGCAAAGCAACAAAAAACTAAGGAAGCCAAGGGCAGAACGAGATGCTCCATTGGGAGTTCATGGTAAGATGGTTACATGAGGTGCAACTGCTCTACAAGGACTATGTGAGGAGACATGGCGTGCGGATGTCACAGTTTTCACCATGTAAGCATGCAACCATGTTGCTCCATGGGCAATCCGAGGAAGAAGAAGAAGGTGTTCCCACCCGTTTACAACTTTGAGGAGGTGTTCCAACTGAACGACCTTTAACTAAGGGGTCAAACTCTGCAGCCCAACCCATAACGATCCAACTTACTCATCGGGTAGTAGAACTAGAAAGTAGGCTATTGGGCGAGACAAAGTGAAGATAAGAATGATAGATTCATCGGAGTCTGAATCTGATGAAGATTACTAGACATTGATTTATATTTTTGGGGTTGTATATATTACTTTGAATGATATTTTTATTTTCTACATTATAATAGGATTTCAATTGTTATTGTTTATTACTAATTAACCTGAAAGAAATATATTGTTTCTATATATATAACCCACATGAAGGATGAGCGACTATATCGAGCAAAACATGCAAGAGGAGGACAAACCAACTGCACCTCGTTGTACCATCACGAAGAAAACGAGTAGTTCTAACTCTTCTCTTGTAACACCCCTAACCCGTATCTGTTGTCGAAATAGGGTTAAGAGACATTACCGATCAAATCATAACTTTTATCCTTCATTGTTCATACATCACTAAATCATAATCAAACTATGTCACTAAGTCCCTTAATAAGGTCTACGAGACCTTAAACATGAATTAATAATGGGTCAGGACTAAATCGAGCACATACGAAATTTTTCCAAAAACTTAAAATTTTCCAAAGTTACAGAGGTCACATGCCCGTGTGGGTAGGCCGCATGCCCGTGTGGGTAGGCCGTGGCAAAATAGCGCATACATACTGACTTGTCCACACGATCGATGACACGCCCGTGTGCTTAACCCGTGGTTGACACTGACTTATTTCACACGGCCAGTCACACGCTCGTGTGACCAACCTGTGTACAAGTCTGACTTGTTTCAATTTGAAAACTTAAGAGACACAGTCGAGCCACACGCCCGTATGCTTAACCGTATGGGCAAATATAGGCCATTTGCAAGGCCAATTTGCCACCCACACTTTGGGTGACACCTATAAGCATCAAACCATAAAAATTCATACCCCTAATGGCATCCAAACATACTAAAACATGGCATAGTTTAAACTATTAACATCATTATTCATTTCCCTATACAACATCAACTCAACTTACCAACCCAAAGTATATCATCCAAAACATATAATCCATTCATCATTCAATCCTTACCAAATCTAAACATGAAACATACCATTTCCATTTTACTAATTTAAGCCAAAATGATCATTCACATAGAACACACATACACATATTAACCATCCTTGTAATAGCCCAAACCCGGCCTAAAAGTTAGGCCCGAGTTTGGCATGTCACAGTGAAGGAAGTTTAAAAGCTAAGCAATTGTTTAAAAAAGTTTTATCAGATTTTTGAACCCCGAGTTCGTTGTTTGTTTGAGGAAAATGCAATTTGCTAAATGACCATTTAAAAGTTGTTATTATTTTGAAAAACTATTTTGTTATGAAAGTTGAACTTGCATCGTTGTGTAAACATGATATTTTAGAGAACGATTGCTAATGTTTTAAGAAAACCCCGTATTTATAAGTTTAATAGTTATAAATGAAAACTTAGAAAAATAAACCAATGGCCTTGTTACAAAATATTAACCCAAAATAAATAATCTAAAAGAAAAGGTAAAAATCAAAATTACTAAAGTTCACAAGTAGTATCTCCGATGTATAGCCACCCCCGAGTCCTCCACGGCTCCCAATCCTCAATCGCTAGAAATTACCTAAAACATTTAATAAAAAGAGGGGTGAGTTTACGAAAACTCAGTGTGTACAACCCTCATCGGTAAGAACATGCATCACAACAATCAGAGCCGAAGCCCATTACAATAATGGTGGCAACTGGGCCTTAGCCAAAAATAGCCTCGGTTGAGGCTTAACCCATATCATATGTCACAGCAGATAATGTATGCAATGCAACCCAGCCAACCTAATATGAATATCCATCGTATCTCTTGTATCTACTCAACATTTGTGGCACCTAGCCACTGGTGGTACCTAACCACTGGTGGTTCCAAACCACAGGTGACAAAAGTCACAAATAATAATATGTGGGGCCAACCCCTTGTGGTACCTAACCACTGGTGACAATCCCTAATATCCGTACATGGGGCCAACCCACTGTGGTATCAAACCACTGGGACGAGTCACAGAAATAAGATATATGTGGTATCTAACCACTGGTGGTTCCAAACCACTGAGACTTAGTCACAAAATAATAATATGTGGGGCCAACCCACTTGTGGTACCTAACCACTGGTGACATTCTAATAGAGTTCATATTTCCTCCCTCTTCACATCATACCCCAACTTTATGTTCATGCTTTACAATATGGTATGATCATGCTTTCAATGTACAACAACAATCAATCCACTCATACATGCATCCATTAATGACAGCACATAGTAGAACTTACCTGAAGTCCTCGCTTTTACCCACAAGGGTAACATAGTGATCCATACCATCACCTCGGCTTTTGGTAATCACAGATAATAATATAATTAACATATAAAGTATGTAAGAGTTACACACTTGATAACACGTAGTGTCACGCTCTCTACGTCGACACTATCACTAATCGGAACTATTGCTATCTGCCTACGACTTTGCTCAAAAGTCGACCCACAACCTGGTAGCCAATCTTGAACATAATCAATCATGCAATTAACACAGACAACATTAGTACTACCACGAGGGTACAACGGTTATTTTTCATTTAGGGGTAAAGCGGTAATTACACACTAAGGGTATTTTTGGTAATTTTGCAATTCGGGGGTAATTCGATAATTTGAAAACCAGGGGTAATTCGGTAATTTTGTAAACCAGGGGTAATTTGGTAATTTTGTAAACATGGGGTATTTTGATAATTTACAAACCAGGGGTAATTCAGTAATTTTACAAACTAGTGGTAATTTGGTAATTTCGTAAATCAGGGGTAATTTGGTAATTTTACAAACTAGGGGTAATTCGATAATTTACAACCCAGGGGTATTTCGGTAATTTTACAAACCAGGGGTATTTCAGTAATTTTACTAACCAAGGGTATTTCGGTAATTTTATAAACTAGGGGTAATTCGGTAATTTTACAAACTAGGGGTAATTCGGTAATTTCACAAACCAAGGGTATTTCGATAATTTTGCAAACTAGGGGTAATTCAGTAATTTTACAAACCAAGGGTAATTCGGCAATTTCACAAACCAGGGGTATTTCAATAATTTTGTAAACCAGGGGTATTTTGGTAATTTTACAAATTAGGGTATTTCGATAATTTTGTAAACTAGGGGTATTTTGATTATTTTACAAATCAGGGTATTAACATCCCAACAGAAGGTCCACTGTCGCCTCGAACGACTCAAGTATGCTAAACAGAGATAATGAATCAAATGGGCCTAAGGCCCATTCTTGGCCCAAGTGGGTCCACACACTCTTGTGGCCCATTTAGCCCAAACCTAACCACATATATGAGATTCACATAGTCTAATTCACTATTTACTACTCAATCATACAATTTACTCATATGGGCCCTAGGCCCATTGGGCCCACTTGGCCCCTTTCGAGCCATCGTGGCCCAACAGCCCACATCTACAAGAATACTCATGGTGGCCTCGACTATCGCGTCGAAGCTTCCATAAGTGCGCTCGCACGCTCGTGTGGCTACCATCGTCGTGTGGCCGGCATTTCAGCATTTGCCGCTCTACAGTTAGAGTAGAGAGAATACACACTTGATAGGAATCTGAAGCTGCTAAACCGTGCTCCGAGCACTCCTATGCCCAACGCCAACCAGGTATGCCCCTTCTCCTCCTAAACAACTCTATATATAGCTAGCTTCTCACCTTCCTTCTTTGTATCTTTCCGATGTGGGATTCCTCCGTCAGTAGAGTTTAATTCCAAATCAAACTCTTGCCATCCAATCCGCAAAATAAATACTCCATTGCTTTCCATGAGATTCAAACCTTTGCTCCCTTCAATAGCTCAACATGCCACTATCCACTTGGCCACAAGCTCCTCTTGTGTCTAACATTATGCAGATAAATATAAACCTATGGCCAAATTCTAAAGTCCATATAAAAAGAAAACCAAAATGCAAGAGCCAAGACTTGAACCTTGGACCTCCTTCCTTCCTTGTGGCGTCACCCCCTTGTCTCTTATGTGGTGTCACTTTTCCACTACACCACACACTCCAATTGTGTCATTTTCTTCACATTTTATTCTTAAAGCCTACCTACTAACTCCTAGGGTTTTTTCACCTAAAACCAAAATTTCCCTAAAGGATCCCGGGACTTCATAGAAGCCCCCTAACCTTCCAAAATCACTCACCTACTAAATCCAACTTGCAATAGAGCCATTCTCCTGTTCTCTAAAATTTTAAATGCTCCTACACATAAGGCCCAATGGGCCCAATCCTACTAGGCCCAACTTTGGGATGTTTCCTTTACACATACCCAAAGCATATACCAAAATCATTAAACTATCAAGCCATATCACATGACAAGATTTATACACTTCAAAACATACCATAATCACTAGCCTATACATGCTATATACCAAAATATATATACAACTTCCAAAAGTACCAAAATAGATAGCCAATAGTGTGATTGAGTCGTTGGCGATCCCCGGATTCGAGCTAGCTTTAATGACACTGTAAAACAGAGAAACACTTCCCACAGCAAGCTTAAAAGCTTAGTAAGTTCGTCATATAATACATTTAACTTAACTATTTGAACTTAATATACAAAATAAACTATCACATGGTTCAATTCACAATGATATACAATCTCATTCATAGTCATTACTCACATAATCATCCATTTATCCATATACGATATCATCAACCACATATGTTCCATACATACCTGTGCCAACACTTAGTTAACGATCACTTTTGCTACTCAATGCTCAATAACACATTTCGTTCAATCTTCATTAATCATTCAACTTACTCACACACTTAGCGCCTTTACATTAAATTGAATTTAACTCGGTATCGCACACACAGTGCCAGTCAATATATTTGATACATTCTTTATTTCCAACACTCAGTGTTGTTCACCACTGTATCAATTCTATTTCACACACTTAGTGCCACACCTTTTCAAACCCAACATTCATATGACTAACTCAACGGTTACATTTCCATTCATTGCAATATATGTGAACATAAATTTAACAACTCGTATTATAAACGAACTTACCTCGGTGGAACGGTGGAAATGTGCAAGTGTACACAATCGTAACAAGTAATAAAGTGACAAGTAAATGTCGAGTTATCGTACCCACAGGGACTATAAAAGAATTATTTATGAAAATGGTTTTAAACACTTTGGTGATGGAAAAATAATTGGTTTTGAGAAATATTTAAAAACTACAAGAAAAACAAAGTAAAAATAAAAAAAACAAAGTTCTAATGCACGATTTCAAAAACTGATTTTAATCTAGATGACATAATTGTGTTGGTTTAATCACATTTCTTACCTTAGGATTATTAAACTTGTGTTTATACTCGTTAAAACATGGCAACTCGGTAATTTACTAACTTATGAACATATTTACGAAAAAAAATCCATTCATCTCTTATACATATCTCTATGCCAATTTGACCAATTAAACAAACTTCTAAAAGTAAACACGTTAATGCACATACATACTTATTAAATTAAACAATCTCTCACATATTCCTATGTCGATACAACCGATTAATTCAACCTAACAAGCACATAAAAGATCATGTGAAGTAACAAAGTATTCCTACTTTGAAACAATTTAATCACAAAAATCCTGCAAGTTATGCAAGGCATACATATCGTCAGATACAATGCTAATTTAATCTTCAGCTACCTTAGAAGAGTTAAACATGCACAGATTAAGTATTGTGTCCATTAATTAAAATTTCAATGCGTTTAAATAATTAATTCATTAGCTATCTAAACAATTAAAATGCCAGATAACTTAACATAATTTTACTTAATCAAACATTTCACCGAGGCCTTTAACAGCATAAACACAATTTTAATAATCTAAGAGGGCAAAATGGAATCAAACCAACACGAATTAAATTCAAGCTAAATTGATTAAATTAGACTTTTCAAAAGCATGAATATTCATAAGCATGTTCGTTAAAACAACAACAAATAATTTAAAGAGATAGGAAATGAGAAACAAATCCGGCGGCTCTCCGTGACTTGTCTTATTGATTCCTCCTTCGTTCTTCGTTTTCCTCGACTATCAAGGGGGCTTATGAACACTTCAAATGCTGCTTCAAATGGCTGGAAAACACCTCTTTTCCAAGAGGGGAAATCGACGCAAGAACAAAGGGGAAAATGGAATGGAAATGAAGGGAGAAGAATTGAGAGAAAAGAAGAGAAAATGAGAGAATGTTGGAGAATTGAGATGTGTCTTGAATGAGCAGCTAGGGGCTGTATTTATAGGTGTTATGGGCTGCTAAAAATACCAAAAAATCAGCAGAAAAGGAGTCCCACTTGGCCGGCCATCCCATGTGGCAAAGTTGATGGATTCAACTTTGCTAAAATTAGCATGGGCAAATCTTTAAAGCCATGAATTTTGGAGGGGTTTGAATGGAATTTTGAGAAGTCTTCAAGGGCTTCTTTGCAACTCAATTAATCAGCAATTAAGCTGATTTGGGCCTGCATTGTGGACGGTTTGGGCTGCCCAACTCTTTGCTTGGTTCGGTTCAATCGGTTTGGTTCGGTAATGCGGTTCAACTTGGCCTTTTCATACTTAATTAAAATTAATTTATTTAACTCAAATTAAATTGGGAATAAATTAAAATTAATTAAATTATAATTAAATATTCATAATTGGATTGTCTTGGGCTGGAAATACAATGCTTTGAATCTTCAAATCGCTTCTCGATTTTATTCTTGACCGATTAATGTCATCGGTGATTTTTTGCCTTTTGTGCGAGTCATGAAAATAGTCAAAATAAATCGAAATTTACTATAAAATTAATTAAAATTCATCATGTTTATATTTTTG
This sequence comes from Gossypium rotundifolium, assembly GCA_025506655.1. Lineage (NCBI taxonomy): Eukaryota > Viridiplantae > Streptophyta > Magnoliopsida > Malvales > Malvaceae > Gossypium > Gossypium rotundifolium. The sequence goes on along the minus strand of CP106724.1, from coordinate 164,445,785 downwards.
GCATAATTTAATTATTTTATAATATTTAATTATTTTCTGACAAGAATTTACTCGAAACCACATGAAATTGGGTCAAAAAGGGCATGAAAAAGTATATAAATTTCCGTGTTTCCACACCCCCAAACTTAATTCATTGTTCGTCCCGAGTAATACACAAATTTGAAAAGAATTTTCTCGGAAACACCTTTGAAAAAACTTCATTCAGAACAATTTTTCTTCAAAATTATGAATTGAATATACTTAAGCTCAAAGATAAGAAATTTTGATATTTATGCAACTTAAGCATTCATATCGTTCAAATTACCTCCAACAATTACCATACTAGCAAAATTAGACCAAATGTTCCTTTAATAAAGACATGCTTTTCACTACCAAATTGATTTTAATTCCTTTATTCAAAAATTAAACTACAATCATTAAGCTTAACTTAATGTCTTCATATGTTGAACATAGCATTTTCTCTCCACTAATGTAGGTAACATTGGAATTTTGAATCAATAGGTCTTTAATAAGGTTGTAACATGGCTGGGCTTAAGGGTAGGTAAAAGATAGATAAATTTTTGGCTTAAAACCCTAGACTCAGCTTAATATCGAACCTTCGAAACTTTCATCCTTGATACCCACTTATGCTCTTTCGATCATTTATTTCATTTTGAGTACATGCTTTTTTTTAAGCTCAAACTCGAGCACTTGCTTCATATACAACAATTTTTCGAGCATTTGATACTTCTTTTCAACTCCCCCAAAGTTATTTTCAAACGCTCTTTTGAATAGTACTTAGTCTAGTGCTTGGGACGATTTTAGAAGTAATTAAGAGAAAGTTGATGGCTAAATATTGCATAGGTCCAAATAAACTTAGGCCATATAGTCTCAAAATTGGGTTTCAAAGGATAATTTTATAAGGGTTGGCTTGAAAGGCTCAAACGGTCCAAACAAAAGTTTGCCTAAATCATTTTCAATATTCCATGCTTCCTAGGATTTCGCCTCAAGAAATTACTAAGTCAATTCTAAAGACTTAAGCTTTAATGCATGCTTAATTTTTTGTAAGGAACTAAAAATTTTATGGTATGAATTTGCATGCTTTATTAAAAATCCATTCACATCTTTATTAAGCTAACATAATAAATTATTGAAATAACAGAACTTTATTAATACTAAAGTTTAGCATAATTAACAAAATTTCAATTTATTGAACAAAAATATGTCCTAAAAACATTTTATTCTGAATGGAATCAATTCAAATTGTCGGTCCCCCTACTTAAAGTGAACAATGTCCTCATTGTTTAAAGTGAATAAATACTATACACCAGGTAGGATAATGAGAGAAGAGGAGGTGAGTCAAAGTGACTGCTTAAATACCAGGCTCTTTCTAAAATCCAATCCTAGACATGTATATATTTATTGCCTCACTTTATCCTTTGAGACTTGTTCAATTTTTATTCATGCTTCCTATCTCTTATTTTATTATGCAAAATAAAAATTCCTAATTAACCTAATCCTAAGATACTTAGAAAGAAATAAAAGTTGAAGTCCTTCCCTTTTTTATTTGTTTGCCGATCCTTTGGAATTTGACTCTTCTTTTGCTTCATTAGTATTGCCTCTGCATGAATCACTTAGCTCCTTCTTCGATGATGGAACCCATGGCTCATATATGAAATCTGAAAACTCAGGCACAAAAATAAAAGGGTCATTATAAATTTTCTTGAGAGCACTCCTCGTTGAATCATCTCTTATTTTTGCATATCGCCAATATGCTTATTGCTGCCATTGCATGTGTTGCATTAAATCCATAAGCTTCGACAACTCATCACGACGATCTGGGCTAGGCGGTGGAGCTTTAAACATTGAGGACTCGATATCAGGTTCAGCTTCTGGTTCTGCCTCCCTAGGGACTTCATTTGATTGCTCTGGTAGGATTTCTGTGGGTTCATTTTCTTCTTCTTCTTCGGGATCCTCACTTTCTTCAATTTGTTGCTGGAGAACACAATCTCCGGCTACTCGGTAAAGATCCCAATAGGTGATTGTGCCTTGACTATACTCTGTCTTCTTTACATCTGCAAGGAGCTTTGCTTTTAAGCACAAAATTGTGATCGTAAAGGGGAAATAAGTAGGGCCAGAGCGTCTAACCACACAATTTTGTATTTCTCTCAGGATGATTTTGCCCACATCAATGGTCTTCCGGTTAAAATTGAGTATAGTAGGACCATTCGCTCTAAAGAAATTGTTGTCCCATGTGAACTAGGCATCAAGCTGAAACGAATGAAATAGAACCATTCCTTCGCAAGTTGTCAAATACTCTCTTTGACAAGTGTGGATTCCTTGCTTTGACACAGTCCACTTAGAACCTGGAACTGTGAGTTCTTCGAGGATCTCTTGCAGATTTTCAGGCTTAATATTGCTCAACAAAGAGGAATATTCATCGTTGTCGAAATCAGGTAATTCAAAGAACTCATTAATAGCACTAGAATTTATTGGTACCTTGATTCCTCGGACTGGAACTTCAGTCAATTCATTGGAAGTTAAGTTTGCGTAGAATTCACGAACTAATTCTTCATCCACACTTGGTCTCTTTTCGCAAAACAATTCCCAATTGAGGGCTTCAGCAACTTGGCGAATACGTGCTATAAAATCTCTATAGTTGCTTTCCTTCAATGTGAAGCCTTTTTCTGGATGCATCTGTTGATTCTTGAAGATACTTTCATATCTTATTTTAGCTTCTTCATAGTGAAATTTGCTTTGTGATTTGTCGATTTGAGCAGAGGCACGAGTTCTTTTACGAGTCATGATGGCCCTGAACATAAGATGGGAAGAATAAAAATCAGTTAAATAATTTAATTAACTAAAATTACTTAATAATTCAATAAATTGAAAATTCAATAATTAAAAAAATTAAAAATAAAATTTAATAGCAATTACTAATATTTCAATGAATTGAAAAATTAAGTAATTAAAAAAATAAAATTTACTAACAATTATCAACATTTCAATAAATTGAAAAAAATTAAATAATTGAATCAAAATTAAATTCTAAGAGAAAATTATTCTTACCACTTACCTTGTAGATTTTAAAAGCTCTAAAAATAAAAAAATACTAATGAATCAAAGGAGGAAATTAAAGGAGGGATGGCTTAGGTTGGGGAAGGAGATGTGCGCATAGGTGCTCAAGGCAAGCAAGCGGTGGTGGCAGCGCAAGGAGGCAGCAGCAGTGAAGGCCTAGCTAAGCGAGCCACAGTTGGTTGGCGCGGCGTGTTGGCTGAATGGAGGCTTAGGGACTAGGGGCTTGTGGCATTTGGTGTTTTGGTGGATGGGAAGTTGAGTGATGGGTGAATGGTGAGAACAATAGTGCAATTTGTAGATGGAGGAGTATAAACTAGACTAGAACTCTTAGCACAATTAAGCATTAAAATAAGAGTTTAATTCTAATTTAACTCATGATAAACAACAATTAATAATTAAATAAACATAACTAAATTATCAATTGTTATTTAATTATTAAGATAAATATGAAATAAAATTAAATCTAATCCTAAGCTAAGTTGATAAAAGTTAATATATAAATTATAATAAATATAATTATATATTAAAGTTTATCAATCATTTATAAATATGAAATTAAAAAAATGTTTATTTTAGATGCCTTTTAAAAATATTTCCAAAAGAGGCACCTAGTTTTTATTATTTATGAAAATAGCAACCAAATTTTGAAAATAATTCAATTAAGTCCTTAGAATTAATGAAAATTTTAAATTGAGTTGCAATTTAAGACTTAGGTCAAAATTGACCTTTTATTTGGAAAACTAAAATTTATTTTGCTATTAGGGGCCAATTCATTGGAAAATTATGCAAAAATCAATTCCGGGAAAGATTAGAGGGTCAAGCGGTCCGCTTAAGTTCCGATCTCTGATGCGAAATTTATTTGAGCATAATAAACCTGAAAATATTCCCTAAATATTTTATTGAAAGCAATAAAAACTAAGGATTAGATAAATTGAACGAAATTTTATCTCGTTCAGGGTTTTCTCCGTAATAATGTTTCAAACGTTGGGCATTGACTTGAAAATTACCTTTCTTACCTTGGAGTTCAATAACCCCGTATGGATAGACACGATGGATCGTAAATGGACCGGACCAACATGACTTTAACTTACCTGGGAAGAACTTCAGTCTAGAATTAAATAACAAGACTTGCTGACCTGCTTCAAACTCTCGAGCTCGGATATGCTTGTCATGCCATTTTTTGAGTATTTCTTTGAGTAACTTGGCATTTTCGTATAAGAACATTCAAAATTCCTCTAACTCGTTGAGTTGGAGCATTCATTTCTCTTTAGCAAGCTTGAGATCCAAATTGAGTTGTCGAAGAGCCCAGTAAGCTCTATGCTCTAACTCCAGAGGTAGATGGCATGCTTTCCCAAAGACCAACTGATAGGGTGACATTCCTAAGGGCATCTTGTATGCCGTTCTGTAAGCCCATAAAGCATCATCTAGTCTCTTAGACCAATCTCGTCGGTTCGGGCAAACTACATTCTCAAGTATGCCTTTGATCTCCTTATTTGCTAGCTCAGCTTGTCCATATGTCTGCGGATGGTAAGCTGTAGCAACCTTGTGTTTCACTCCATGTTTATTGAAGCACCCCACACCCGACCCACGAGCCCTGACCGGATCTGGTATGTTCCTCAATGTAAACCGGTTCAAAATTCTTTTGTTACTTTAGAAAAAACTATGTGTTTTGTAAGAAAGATTGTTTTGGGTTGGGCTCGAGTTGAAAACAAGTTTATTTTATATTGGAAACTCTTTATTTTAGGTGACAAAACACTTAGAGTTTATTTTAAAATGAATTTACTTAATCTTTAATTGATAAAAATTTCGTAACATAAAAGTAAAATAAAGTAGTTCAACTATGGCCTTATTACATCAAAATAAATCCAATAATTTAAAGTACTTAAATAAAAGGAAATGTCCAAATAATAAAATTCCTTGCTGAGCATGGCCATCACTAAGCTCCTACCGACCCGGCCCATCACTGATCATCACCTGGAAGAAAATGTTCCCAGCGGGTGAGTCAAATAGACTCAATGTGTAACCAACACTAAAATTTAACAATTAGGGCATACATTATCATATCACATACATATTCATATAAGCGATAGGAAATAATGATGCAACCGAACCCAAACCTATATGCGGCCGCTACACATCACCCGTACCATCACACACACCGTGGGGACTACTAAGTCAACCCTCCATCCGCTACACACCATCAAAGGCGTCCTGCAATCGGCGTGCTCATCGCCATAAAAATATTCGTGGTATAGCCACCGGATAAAATATTTGTGACAGGAGTCACCACATTTAGATAATGTGACCAAAGTCACCACATTCAGATATCGTGGTATTAAACCTCCACATTCACTTCCCCTTTTACAATAATCCACATGCCCATGTCATACAAAACATGCATTATCATGCCAAATTCTTTATTCACATTCTTATAGGTTCATATGTGTGTCATAACAGATCATATCGTAGTCCTAGTAGGAGTAGGAAAACGTACCTTAGTACTTTGTACCATAGCATGGTACTTTAGCCATATTCACATTCTTATAAACATGCTCATATTAAATATTGCCATAAATCTTATTAAAAGATAGTGTGGGGTATACACCTGATTTACTTAGCAAGTTTACTCCGAAACCTAGAAACCCGATCTACTGATTTATATCTTTAATCCCTACATTCGGCCAACCCTAAACATGTCAGTGAAAAGCCATTCGGCTATGAAACCAAATCCCGAAGATTTAACATAACCACTTTCTTACCTTGTTGTCGATTTGTCTACTGATCCAATCCCGAAAACTTTGTGATGCTTCTTATTTGCAATCGGCTATACACTTAATCATTGAACTAGTTAGTTTCTGGCTTTTTGAATAATATGAAACAGATCTAATCGTTGAATAGGGCCTTGGCCGAATGTACTAATGTACTTTACCTTGTGATTTGAAAGCCCGAAATTGCTATTTATCCTTGGTATCTGTCGAAATAACCTTGACACATGTTAGATTAATTTCTAACATTAAATCATAATAAATGGCCCTTGGCTGAAAACTTGCCTTACCTTAGATCTTGATACCCGAAGCTCTACTCCTTATAGTCGACTATAGACAATTCTCGAAAGATCCTATGTAGTTTCGGCAACCAAGAATATTGATGAGATTAGTTCCTAACTTTCGGCTTAAAGAAAGAAAAAGATGATGACTATATATTGAAATCGGCAGCACCTTTTCTTTAATCCACAGGGCTTATTCTGCTATGGCCTAAATGTTGATCACTTGATTTTGGCTTTTGCTGAACACTAGAGGATTTCAATTTTACAAGGAAAGAAAAGGAAGATATAGAACTTAGAGAAATTCGGCAAGACTAGGGGATTCTGTTTTTGGCTTTGTGGAGAATTGAAAAAAAAAAGAAAAAGAATTTGGCAGAGAGAAAAGGAGAAGAAAGAATGTTGAATGGCCTTAGTTTTCCTCCTTTTGCCGAAATTACTAAGCTTAAAGTCCCTTACTTGGCCATCACTTCTCCCTTATCATAGCCCACATTTCCCTCCTTTATCACTTCGTTTAAAATTAATAAAAATAATCCATCAATTATCCATCATTTATCTCTAAAAATAAAAGGATTTAAACTCCTAAAATCTAGCCTTAGTGCCGTCCCCCTACTCCCCTCTTATTGACGTCACAAGCAAAATTTTGCAAAATAAAAACCTTAAAATTTTGCTTCCCACGTGACTCGAACAAAAGTCCTTCCCTTAGCTTATGGCGTCATTTCCAGAGGCCCTAAGTGGCACCTCCAAGCCACTTTTCCAAGCCCAATTGTGTGTCATATTTCCTCTATTAATTTTCTTAAGGCCCTGTTAGGCTTAGCTCCCTTATTAAAACTAAAATATGATATTTTTCCAAGGCATTTCTTATTATTCTAAAGTTCACAAATTTCATTAGACATATTCACAACATACTCAAGCATGCTATTTCATATAATTAAGCATAAATGCATAAGCCATGTTTCGGGATATTACAGTTCTACCCTCTTAAAATAATTTCATCCTCGAAATTACCTGGATGAAATAAGTGAGGGTGTTGCTGTCGCATTGCCTCTTCTGGCTCCCATGAAGCTTCCTCCGATCCATGATTTCTCCACAATACTTTGATAGGGGAACTGACTTCCTCCGTAACACTTTCACATCTCGTTCTAGAATCTGAATTGGCTCTTCCTCGTAGGATAAATCTTGCCTTACCTCTACCTCTTCAACTGGTACCACATGAGATGGATCCGATCGATATCGACGTAGCATGGACACATAGAATACGTTATGCATCTGTTTCAACACGGATGGCAATTCCAACTGATATGCCACTGGTCCAACTCACTTCAACACTCGATAGGGTCTTATAAACCTTGGGTAGCTTCCCTTTCTGACCAAATCTCATCACCTTCTTCCAAGGTGAAACCTTAAGGAATACTTGGTCTCCCACATCAAATTCTATTTCCTTTCGTTTGAGATCTGCATATGACTTCTGCCTGTCCGATGCTTCTTTCAACCATGCACTAATTATCTCAACCTTCTCTTCGGATTCTGCCACAATCTCTGGACCCAAAACTTGACGTCCTCCTAACTCTGTCCAACACGTAGGAGTTTGACACTTCTGACCATACAATGCTTCATACGGTGCCATCCGAATACTGGCCTGATAGCTGTTGTTGTAGGCAAATTCCACTAGAGGCAAATATTCCTCCCAACTTCCTCTGAAATCCATCACACAGCCCCTCATCATATCCTCTAACACTTGGATTACCCGTTTAGACTGCCCGGTCCACTGTGGATGAAAAGCCGTAGTAAAATCCAACTTAGTGCCTAAAGCCTAATGTAATGCTTTCCAGAACCGAGAAGTAAACCTTGAGTCCCTATCTGAGATAATCGACACCGACACTCCATGTAACCTTACGACTTCCACCACATACAACTTTGCCAACTTCTGCAAAGAATAATCGACTCTCACCAAAATAAAGGCGCAGACTTGGTCAAACGATCCACTATTACCCATACCGAGTCCTTCTTAGTAGGCGTAAGGGGAAACCCACTAACGAAGTCCATGATAATTCTCTCCCACTTCCACTGCGGAATCATGATTGGTGAAGCAATCTGACGAACACAGTGTTCACCTTAACTTGCGACACGTTAAACACTTCCCACAATTGATAACTTCTTTCTTCGGACCAGGCCACCAAAACTGCTCCCTCAAGTCTCTGTACAACTTAGTGCCTCCAGGATGCATAGCATAAGAGCTACTATGCGATTCTTGAAGAATCCTTCGTCTAAGTTCCTTATTCTTAGGCATACAGACCTTTCTCTTGAAACACAACACTCCTTCGCCATTAATGCCATAATCTTTCCACTCTCTATTCTGTACTTGCTGTAGCTAAGCACTTAGGTCTTCATCAGCCAACTGTCCCTCTTTCACCTCATTCAACCACGTCGGCTTGACTTGCAACCCTGCCAATAGGCTTCCATCATCATACAAACTCAAGTTGCGAACATCGCCCTCAGATCTAGCACAACCTTCCGACTTAGGGCATCCGCCACTACATTTGCCTTGCCTGGATGGTACTCTATTGAACAATCATAGTCCTTCAGTAACTCCACCCACCTTCGCTGCCTTAAGTTTAACTCCTTCTGAGTCAACAGATACTTAAGACTCTTTTGGTCTGTGTAGATCACAGACTTTCTCCATAAAGATAGTGCCTCCATACCTTAAGAGCGAAGACCACTGCTGCTAATTCTAAGACATGCGTCGGGTAGTTAACCTCATGTGGCCTCAACTGTAGGGACGCATACGCAACCACCTTCCCGTCTTGCATCAAAACACACCTTAGTCTCGTGTGGGAAGCATCATAATACACCGTGAAATCCTTTCCTGCCTCGGCTAAATCAAAATCGGAGCTTCAGTCAAAACCCTCTTAAGCTTCTCAAAGCTCTCCTGTTGCTTCTCTGTCTAAACGAAAGGTACTTCCTTTCTTAGCAACTTTGTCAAAGGCGCGGCTATTGACGAAAATCCTTCCACGAACCTTCTATAATAGCCTGCCAATCCCAATAAACTATGAATCTCCGCTACAAACCTAGGTGGTTTCCAATCCAACACCGCTTCAATCTTTCTAGGATCCCCCCTTATTCCTTTAGCAGACACCACATACCCTAAGAAGGCAACTTCCCTAAGCCAAAATTCACACTTGCTGAATTTGGCATAAAGCTTCTTCTCCCTCAATACTTGCAGCACAATCCGGAGATGCTCATCATGCTCCTTCTCAGTCTTGGAGTATACGAGGATGTCGTCGATGAACACCATGACGAACCTATCCAAGTAAGGTTAAAAACCCAGTTCATCATATCCATGAACGCGACTGGGGCATTTGTCAACCCGAACAGCATTACTACAAACTCATAGTGGCCGTATCTTATCTTAAAGGCTGTCTTATGGATATCAGCCTCCTTCACCTTCAACTGATGATATCCTGACCTTAAGTCGATCTTTGAGAACACTGTCGCCCCCTTAAGTTGATCGAACAAGTCATCTATCCTTGGCAAGGGATACTTGTTCTTGATGGTCAGCTTATTCAACTGACGATAATCTATGCACATTCGCATAGTTCCGTCCTTCTTCTTCACAAATAGGACTGGTGCTCCCTATGGAGACACACTGGGTCTAATAAACCCACGATCCAACAATTCTTGGATTTGAGCCTTGAGCTCCACCAACTCCTTTGGTGCCATTCTGTACGGGGCAATTGACACAGGAGCTATTCTCGGCAGCAAGTCAATTCCAAACTCCACCTCCCTATCTGGGGGTATTCTTGGTTATTCCTCCGGGAACACATCTTCAAAATTCCTTATAGTTCTAACTCCACTGACACCTCTTTCCTTTCCATCTAATGCACTTACGAAGGCTAAAATGCCTTGCACCCCTTTTGAACCATCTTTTCAGCCTTTAATGCCGAAACTACATTAGACAAGTAGTTTCTTCTTTCTCCTATCATAATTACCACTTCGTCCTCCGGGGTCCTTAACTCCATTCACTTAGCTGAACAGTCTAACATAGCCCGATGGTCCACTAGCCAGTCCATACCAAGTATGGGATCGAACTCTCCGAAGGGAAGTTCCATCAAGTCGACAGAAAATACTACGCCTTGAATTTCTAAAGGTACACCCCGAAAGATCTTATTTACCACTACAGTTTGACCTAGTGGGCTTACTACAGTCATCTCCCTATCCGAAAGTTTAGAGGTTATGTCTAGAGTTTCAACTACTCTACATGCAATATAAGAATGGGTCGAGCCCACATCAATCAAAGCATAATAAAGCTTTCCAAATACAAGGAACGTACCGGTTATGACGTCCGACGCGTCTCTCTCTTCCCTACGGTGAACCGCATAAACCAAACCCAGCTGCCTTGCCTCGGTATTAAAAATGCCTCTACCCGGTGTTCCACGTCCTCTGCCAGTATTGTTACCTCTACCATTCGGACCACGACCTCGCTGAGGCTGCTATCCATCTCTACTAGCCTGATTAACATTCTGAGCTGCTGGGCGATTCCCATCCGGTTTCATGGGACAGTCCTTAATCATGTGGTCCTTTGACACACACTTGAAACATCCCCCAGTCTTCTTCCAGTATTCGCCTAAGTGCTTTTTCCCACATTGATCACAAGTACGATAGTGCCCTCCTATAGCAGCTTGCTGACCTCGTGGCCCATCAACTCTAGGCCTCTTCTGAACATTTCCAGCTGATCCAGACGACCCAAAACCTCTTTTCTGCCTATTTTGATCAGTGTTTTGCCTTGTCGAATCCTTAATTTCGTCGGCTACCTTTGGCTTTTCCACTAATGCAGAAAACTCCGCTCCTAGTGTGGAGCGATTAACAACCTCAGGTCATCCCTTAGTCCGTCCTCAAACCGGACACATCGCTCATGCTCCGTTGCCACCACTCCTCAAGCATCTGGCAACCTCAAAAATTCACTTCATACTCGCTCTTGACTTGTTCCCTTGAACCCCCCAAAATGCCTTCCTCGCTCATCAATATATCTAGTTCCCACATACTTCTTCTGATATACCGCCTTAACATACTCCCAGGTCAGATCCTCAGTTGTGGCACCATCCCAAACTGTTAACCACTATTGATATGCTTCATCGCGTAGCAGTGCCACCATTCCTTTCACTTTCTCCTCAGGGGTCAGATCGAGCTCATCCATAATTCGCTTGGTTGCCTCCAACCAATATTTAGCCGTACTGGGTGCCACACCAGATATGCCACGGAACATTTCTGCTCCATTAGCTAGGAGTCGCTCAGGTACTGACTTCCGAGCTCCCATATTCCCTCCAACACCAGCCACCATTTCCAAAACTCGCAGCATAGCATGCGATACTGCATCACCCCCATCTGATCCTATTGGTCAACCCCAACAGCTACTGGTGGTGGTGGTGGCACCTCATTGTCAGATCCTTGACCCGATCTAAAGGTTTTGACACGGTCATTCTACCTCGACCATGTCCTCGCACATTACGTCCATGTCCCCTAGAGCTCATTTCTACTACCGTGCTTTAATCTGATTAAGAAATTTTATGGATTAGTACTTGTTTCACTGATTATCCGCGAAGAAATTTTATGGATAGAAGTTTAATAGTGGTTCTTTCGATTCATTCAAAGTTTCAAGTCTTCTATCCTAATTCAGAGAAGCACATTCATTTAGTGACATCCATCACACACATTCACTATTTCTATAATTTTGTCTATTCCTACCCCAGGGGTACTTTCGTAATTTGTCCTACAGGGGTATTTTCGAAAAAATATTTTTTTCAAAATAAGGTTCCTTGGTGATTTTGTAAATAAGGGTATTTTGGAAATTTTGCATTCCCGGGTATTTTGGTAATAAATCGGGGTCAAATTGAAAATCTTAATAAATCAAGGTATTTTGGAATTTACAAAACTCGGGGGTTATTTTTGAGAATTTGTTTTCCAAATCAGTGTTGTTCCAGAAATTTTTGAAGATCGGGGGTTATTCTGGTAATTTTGTAACTGGGGGTATTTCGGTAATTTATAGGTTAGGGGTAATTTTGTAATTTTTCCAAAATCAAGGTATTTTGATATTTTGCAAATTAGGGTTTTTGAACATTTTGTAAAGTAATGAAATTTTGATAATAACTGTGGGTATTTGGAAATTTCATAAACCAAGGGCATTTTTGTAATTTTATAAATCGAAAATATTTTGAAAATTTTCCAAAATAAGTTTTTGCTACTATTCAAAGGGGTAATTTGGTGATTTTAAAACTAGGGTTTTCATAAAAATACGGCTAATCCCTTTCATGTTTTAGTTATTGTGTTTAGTCTATGACTGAGTCCTCTTGGTTAGGGTGAACTGAAGCTACGAACCAGGTAGGATTCCAGCGAAGAGGAGGTGAGTCACTAGGACTGCTTAAGTACCAGGCTCTTCCGGATCCAATCCTAGACATGCGCATAATGGTTACCACACCCTAACTCGGTGACTTAGTCATAGGTTTGTTTAATTAGGCATTTAAGTCTTATGTATTTGTTGGGGTACACTAGTCCTAGGGTTCAAGTACTTAATCTCTATTCTACGTTCCATTTCTACCCTTCTACAAATCATACTATAATTCACACAATGGGTAGAAGTACTTACCTGGTGGACTACGGGTCAAAGACTTAGGTGCCATGCCAGAAAACCTGCTTAAAAACTTTCTCAAAATTCATTTGGGCCTTAATTTTAAAACATTGTGGGCTTCAAACCCCAGGCCGAGAGTTTAAAACTGGGCTCTGATACCAAGCTGAAGCACCCCACACCCGGCCCACGAGCCCTGACTGGATCTGGTATGTTCCTCGATGTAAACCGGTTCAAAATTCTTTTGTTACTTTGGAAAAAACTATGTGTTTTGTAAGAAAGATTGTTTTGGGTTGGGCTCGAGTTGAAAACAAGTTTATTTTATATTGGAAACTCTTTATTTTAGGTGCAAAACACTTAGAGTTTATTTTAAAATGAATTTACTTAATCTTTAATTGATAAAAATTTTGTAACATAAAAGTAAAATAAAGTAGTTCAACTATGGCCTTATTACATCAAAATAAATCCAATAATTTAAAGTACTTAAATAAAAGGAAATGTCCAAATAATAAAATTCCTTGCTGAGCATGGCCATCATTAAGCTCCTGCCGACCCGGCCCATCACTGATCGTCACCTGGAAGAAAATGTTCCCCAACGGGGTGAGTCAAACAGACTAATGTGTAACCAACACTAAAATTTAACAATTCAGGCATACATTATCATATCACATACATATTCATATAACTGATAGGAAATGATGATGCAACCCGAACCCAAACCTATATGCCACCGCTACACATCACCGTACCATCACACTTTGCAGGGGCTACTAAGTCAACCCTCCATCCGCTACACACCATCAAAGGCAGATTCGTTGCAGTCGACGTGCTCATCGCCCTTATAAATATTCCTGGTATAACCACCAGATAAAATATTTGTGACAAGAGTCACCACATTCAGATAATGTGACCAAAGTCACCACATTTAGATATCGTGGTATTAAACCACCACATTCACTTCCCCTTTTGCAATAACCCACATGCCCATGTCATACAAAACATGCATTATCATGCCAAATTCTTTATTCACATTCTTATAGGTTCATATGTGTCATAACAGATCATATCGTAGTCCTAGTAGGAGTAGGAAAAGCGTGCACGAGTACTTTGTACCATAGCATGGTACTTTAGCCATATTCACATTCTTATAAACATGCTCATATTAAATATTGCCATAAATCTTATTAAAAGATAGTGTGGGGTACACACCTGATTTACTTAGCAAGTTTACTCCGAAACCCGAAAACCCAATCTACTGATTTATATCTTTAATCCCTACATTCGGCCAACCCTAAACATGTCAGTGAAAAGCCATTCGGCTATGAAAACAAATCCCGAAGATTTAACATAACCACTTTCTTACCTTGCTGTCGATTTGTCTACTGATCCAATCCTGAAAACTTTGTGATGCTTCTTATTTGCAATCGGCTATACACTTAATCATTGAACTAGTTAGTTTCTGGCTTTTTGAATAATATGAAACAGATCTAATCGTTGAATAGGGCCTTGGCTGAATGTACTAATGTACTTTACCTTGTGATTTGAAAGCCCGAAATTGCTATTTATCCTTGGTATCTGTCGAAATAACCTTGACACATGTTAGATTAATTTCTAACATTAAATCATAATAAATGGCCCTTGGCTGAAAACTTGCCTTACCTTAGATCTTGATACCCGAAGCTCTCCTCCTTATAGTCGACTAAAGACAATTCTCGAAAGATCCTATGTAGTTTCGGCAACCAAGAATATTGATGAGATTAGTTCTTAACTTTTGGCTGAATGAAAGAAAAAGATGATGACTATATATTGAAATTGGCAGCACCTTTTCTTGAATCCACAGGGCTTATTCGGCTATGGCCTAAATGTTGATCACTTGGTTTTGGCTTTTGCTGAACACTAGAGATTTCGATTTTACAGGGAAAGAAAAGGAAGATATAGAACTTAGAGAAATTCGGCAAGACTAGGGGATTCTATTTTCGGCTTTGTGGAGAATTGAAAAGAAAAAGAAGAATAATGGCAGAGAGAATTCGGTAGAGAGAAAAGGAGAAGAAAGGATGTTGAGTGGCCTTAGTTTTCCTCCTTTTGCCGAAATTACTAAGCTTAAAGTCCCTTAATTGGCCATCACTTCTCCCTTATCATAGCACACATTTCCTCTTTTATCACTTTGTTTAAAATTAATAAAAATAATCCATCATTTATCCATCATTTATCTCTAAAATAAAAGGATTTAAACTCCTAAAATCTAGCCTTGGTGCCGTCCCCTACTCCCTCTTATTGACGTCACAAGCAAAATAAAACCTTAAAATTTTGCTTCCCACGACTCGAACACAAGTCCTTCCCTAGCTTATGGCGTCATTTCCAGAGTCCCTAAGTGGCACCTCAAGCCACTTTTCCAAGCCCAATTGTGTGTCATATTTCCTCTATTAATTTTCTTAAGGCCCTGTTAGGCTTAGCTCCCTTATTAAAACTTAAAATATGATATTTTTCTAAGGCATTTCTTATTATTCTAAAGTTCACAAATTTCATTAGACATATTCACAACATACTCAAGCATGCTATTTCATATTATTAAGCATAAATGCATAAGCCATATTTTGGGATATTACATTTATCTAGCAACCATTTTAACTACTTGTTCACGAAGTGGGTCCCTTCATCACTAATAATGATTCTTGGGGTTCCGAACCTTGTGAATATGTGTTTCTGCAAGAACTTCATCACAACCTTGGCATCGTTCATCGGATAAGCTTTAGCCTTGGCCCATTTGGACACATAGTCTACTACTACCAATATGTACTTGTGACCAAAAGACGGAGGAAAAGGACCAAGAAAATAAATACCCCACACATCGAACAATTCTACCTCAATGATATTTGTTCGAGGCATCTCATCTCTATTGGATACGTTTCCAGCCCTCTGACATCGATCACAATTCTTTACGTAAGTGAATGCATCCTTGAATAGTGTTGGCCAAAAGAATCCGGCTTGCAATACTTTGGCCGCTATATGAGTACCTACAAAGTGTCCTCCACTCGGAGCTAAATGACAGTGGTATAAATTTTTGGTATTTCATCCTCTGTCACACATCTTCTAATCATCTGATCTGCACACTTTTTGAACAAATATGGCTCTTCCAAAAAATAATACTTCACATCATGAATAAACTTTTTTCTTTGCTGATATGTTCTATCAATTGGCATCAAACCACAAGCTAAATAGTTAGCAAAATCAGCAAACCAAGGAGTATTATAGACATGAGTTACCTTCAGTATTTGTTCATTTGGAAATGTCTCATGGATCGGTAAAAGTGAAGAATTTTCCTCTTGCGACTCCAATCTGCAAAGGTGATCTGCTACCTGGTTCTCTACTCCCCTTCGATCTTGAATTTCTAGATCGAACTCTTGGAGTAGAAGCACCCACCGGATCAACCTCGGCTTAGCATCTTTCTTGGTTAATAAATACTTAATCGCAGAGTGGTCCATATAGACAATCACTTTGGTACCTACAAGATAGGATCGAAACTTGTCAAAAGCAAAGACAATAGCAAGTAACTCTTTTTCCGTTACCGTATAGTTCAGTTGGGCTCCAGTTAGAGTTCTGCTTGCATAGTAGATAGGATGAAAAACTTTGTTCCTTCGCTAGCCCATGACGGCTCCAATGGCGAAGTCACTTGCGTCATACATCAATATGAATGGCGAATCCCAATCTGGTGTGACGATTATAGGTGCCGTGACTAATTGATTTTTAGATCATTAAAGGCTTTTAAACAATCCTCTTCAAACTTGAATATCGAGTCCTTCTCCAATAACTTGCATAAGGGCTTAGCCACTTTGGAAAAGTCCTTGATAAACTTCCGATAGGACTCGGCGTGGCCTAAAAAGCTCCTAACACCTTTTACAGATGTTGGAGGTGGAGTTTCTCAATCACATCTACTTTTGCCTTGTCCACCTCGATCCCATGTCTCGTTATCCGATGGCTTAGAACAATTCCCTCTCGTACCATGAAATGGCAATTTTCCCAATTGAGTACGAGATTCTCTCTTCACATTGCCTTAGTACCTTCGCTAGATTGGCTAAACAATCCTAGTAAGTATCTCCAAATACTGAGAAATTGTCAATGAAAGCTTCCAAATATTTCTCAACCATGTCAGTAAAAATAGACATCATACATCTTTGAAATGTAGCAGGTGATTACAAAAACCAAATGGCATGTGTCTAAATACAAATGTACCATACGGACAGGTGAATGTCATTTTGTGTTGATCTTTCGGTGCTACTGTAATCAGATTATACCCTGAGTATCCGTCGAGAAAACAGTAGTAATCTCGTCCTGTTAGTCTATCCAGCATCTGGTCCAAGAATAGTAAAGGAAAGTGATCTTTCCTAGTCGCCTTGTTTAGCTTTCGGTAATCGATACAGATTTTCAATCCCGTAATTGCCCTCGTTGGTATCAACTCATTGTTCTCATTCTCCACGATCGTGATACCTCCTTTCTTCGACACGCACTGGACTGGACTTACCCATAAACTATCTAAGATGGGGTAAATTATACCCGCATCCAACCATTTGATGATTTCCTTCTTCACAACATCTTTCATGATTGGGTTCAGTCTCTGTTGTCCATCAATCGTTCCTTTTTCTCCATCTTCTATTATGATCTTGTGCATGAGCACAGATGGGCTAATACCGCGAATGTCAGCTATAGTCCATCCGATAGCCTTCTTGAATTATTTCAAGACTATGATAAGTTTCTCTTCTTGTTCAGTAGTTAATTCAGCTGAAACAATCACAGGCAAAGTAGAGGCATTACCTAAATAAACATATTTTATGTGTGAAGGTAATACCTTGAGTTCTAACTTAGGTGGCTCCTCGATTGATGCTTTTGGCTGCATGTAATCTCTTTTCTCTAATTCCAAAGATTAAAAACAAGATTGCGGATTAAATACCTTTTGATTAGCTTCGAGCGAAGCTAAGTATTATTTCCAATGGATCATCAACACCATTAAGTTCCTTCCCTATTATTAATTCATCTAAATCGATCACTGTAGAACAATCATCCATAGTGTCAGGAAATCGCATTGACTTAAAAACATTAAATGTTACCTGATCATCCTGAACACGCATAGTCAGCTCGCCCTTCTGTACAGTAATAAGAATCCTTCCAGTTGCTAGGAATGGTCTTCCTAGGATAATTAGCACTTCTTTCTCTGCTTCAAAATCTAGAATTACAAAGTCAGCAGGAAAGATAAACTTATCTACGCGTACCAATACGTCCTCGATTTTTCCTTCTGGATGTGCTAAGGATCGATCTGCTAGTTGAAGTATAACCGTAGTTGGTCTAACTTCTCTTATCCCCAACTTCCTAAATATTGACATAGACATCAAGTTAATACTTGCACCTAAGTCACATAATGCTTTGCCACAATATGTTGATCCAATATTGCATGGTATGGTGAAACATCCAGGATCCTTTAATTTTGGGGGTAATTTGTTCTGAAGATATGCACTGAATTCCTTTGTCAGAGCTACCGTCTCAAATTCTCTAAGCCTTCGTTTCTTAGACAAGATATCTTTCATGAACTTGACGTAGTTCGGCATTTGTTCAAGTGCTTTGACCAGCGGGATGTTGATGTGAAGTTGCTTGAGTACGTCTAGGAACTTCTTGAATTGAATCTCTTGCTTCGGATTCTGAAGTCTTTGAGGGTAGGGTGGCGGTGGTTTCAATCATCGGGCTGGTTTTGGTTGATTCGCCTTTGGCGGTAATTTTGCATCTAACGACATTGTTGGGAGATCGAATTAATCAGTCTATGATTACTTTGATGGGTCTTCTGATTTTGGTTACGCGGCGGGGTGTCAACACTTGGTTGAAATTCTTCTTGAGCATCAGCTTGCTCCTTTTCAAGTTTGACAGTGTTGGGCTCTACTATCTTTCTGCTCCTCAATTGCAATTATTTGCAATGTTCCTTTCCCAGATTTCTTGGATTTTCCGTGTCACTAGGTAGAGCACCTTGTGGTCGGTTCCTAAGTTCAGTTGCAAGCTAGCCCACTTGATTCTCCAAATTCTTCAATGTAGATGCTTGGCTCTGGATTAAAGCATCATTCTTTGCTAGATATGTCTTTAGCAAACTCTCCAGGCTATTAGATGCTTCAGCTTGAACTGGTTTCTGAACTTGTTGCAGAAAATTAGGCGGCTGGGCCAGTCTGGGTTGGTTGTAACTGGTTCAGGCCCCTTGGTTACTCCAGGAAAAATTTGGGTGATTTCTCCACGATGGGTTATAGAAGTTGGATTGCAACCCTTGCCTTCCATGGTTTTGGTTCTGATTGCCCATGTAATACACAGATTCTGGGTTCGACAGACATTCTTCGAACAAATGTCCCTCTCCACAATAAAATTGATTAGTCGGCTGTGCGGCAAAACTATTAGACCCATTAGCAGTAAGATTTTTAAGCATTGATGATATCGATGATACTTGAGATGGAGTGAAGTAAGGGCGTCTACTTCATGAATTCCAGTGACTTGTCTTCCTGACGCTGCTCGGTTAGTTGGCCACTGATAGTTATTACTGGCAATCCTCTCAATAATTTCATAAGCCTCATTATAAGACTTAGAAAGGAGAGCACCATTAGCAGAGGTGTCCACTACCATCCTTATGTGAGCGTTGAGACCATTATAGAATGTCTCAAGTTGAATACAATGAGGAATTCCATGCTAAGGGCATTTTCGTAATAACTCTTTAAATCTTTCCCATGCCTCATACAAGGACTCGTCATCCATTTGGTGGAAAGTAGTGATCTCGTTCCTTAGTTTAGCATTCTTGCTTGGCGAAAAATACTTCATGAGGAATCTCTCGGCTAACTCTTGCCATGTAGCAATGGAGTTACATGGCAATAAGTTTAACTAGGCATGAGCTCCATCCCTTAACGAATATGGGAACAACTTCAATCATAAGGCATCTTCGGGTACTCCGACTAACTTGAAAGAATCGCTCACTTCTATGAATAGTCTTAAATGAAGATGAGGATCTTTAGTAGGTATCCCGCTGAATTGGCCCACTGTCTGAAGCATCTAGAACATGACTGGCTTCAGCTCGAATTGTTGTGCCTCAATTTAGGGTCTCCTAATACCCGGATTAAGATCGTTAAACACTAGCACAACATATTGTCTTAAGGCTCTATCCCTATCATCAGCAAAAAGGATAGGATTCTGAGCAGGGTTTGCTCCGTTTCCTTGGTTCATATTCTCGAAATTCATTCCTTCAGTCCTTCTCTGGTTTGCTTGTCTTCTTCATTGACGAAAGGTTCGTTCTATTTCAGGGTCCACAGGGAGTAAATCAATAATCTGGTCAATACTCATAAACACCTAAAATAATCACAAAAAAACTGAGTAAGTCAAAATACGTAAAATAAATAAACCAAAATGTAAACAGATTCACAAATAATGACTTTGAAAAATAGTCCCCAGCAACGGCGCCAAAAACTTGGAACGGTGGAAATGTGCAAGTGTACACAATCGTAACAATTAATAAAGTGACAAGTAAATGTCGAGTTATCGTACACACAGGGACTGTAAAAGAATTATTTATGAAAATGGTTTTAAACACTTTGGTGATGGAAAAATAATTGGTTTTGAGAAATATTTAAAAACTACAAGAAAAACAAAGTAAAAATAAAATAAAACAAAGTTCTAATGCACGATTTCAAAAACTGAATTTAATCAAGATGACATAATTGTGTTGGTTTAATCACATTTCTTACCTTAGGATTATTAAACGTGTTTATACTCGTTAAAACATGGCAACTCGGTAATTTGCTAACTTATGAACATATTTACAAAAAAAATCCATTCATCTCTTGTACATATCTCTATGCCAATTCGACCGATTAAATAGACTCCTAAAAGTAAACACGTTAATGCACATACATACTTATTAAATTAAACAATCTCTCGCATATTCCTATGTCGATGCAACCAATTAATTCAACCTAACAAGCATATAAAAGATCATGTGAAGTAACAAAGTATTCCTACTTTGAAACAATTTAATCACAAAAATCCTGCAAGTTATGCAAGGCATACATATCGTCTGATACAATGCTAATTTAATCTTTAGCTACCTTAGAAGAGTTAAACATGCACAGATTAAGTATTGTGTCCATTAATTACAATTTCAATGCATTTAAATAATTAATTCATTAGCTATCTAAACAATTAAAATGCCAGATAACTTAACATAATTTTACTTAATCAAACATTTCACCGAGGCCTTTAACAGCATAAACACAATTTTAATAATCTAAGAGGGCGAAATGGAAACAAACCAACACGAATTAAATTCAAGCTAAATTGATTAAATTAGACATTTCAAAAGCATGAATATTCATAAGCATGTTCGTTAAAACAACAACAAATAATTTAAAGAGATAGGAAATGAGAAACAAATCAAATGGCTCTCGTGACTTGTCTGATTGATTCCTCCTTTGTTCTTCATTGTCCTCGGCTATCAAGGGGGGTTATGAACACTTCAAATGCTGCTTCAAATGGCTGGAAAACACCTCTTTTCCAAGAGGAGAAACCAGTTCAAGAACAAAGGGGAAAATGGAATGGAAATGAAGGGAGAAGAATTGAGAGAAAAGAAGAGAAAATGAGAGAATGTTGGAGAATTGAGATGTGTCATGAATGAGCAGCTAGGGGCTGTATTTATAGGTGTTAGGGGCTGCTAAAAATAGAAAAAAATCAGCAGGAAAGGAGTCCCACTTGGTCGGCCATCCCATGTGGCAAAGTTGATGGATTCAACTTTGCTAAAATTAGCATGGGCAAATCTTTAAAGCCATGAATTTTGGAGGGGTTTGAATGGGATTTTGAGAAGTCTTCAAGGGCTTCTTTGCAACTCAATTAATAAGCAATTAAGCTGGTTTGGGCCTTCATTGTGGACGGTTTGGGCTGCCCAACTCTTTGCTTGGTTTGGTTTAACGGTTTGGTTCGGTGATGCGATTCAACTTGGCCTTTTCATACTTAATTAAAATTAATTTATTTAACCCAAATTAAATTGGGAATAAATTAAAATTAATTAAATTATGATTAAATATTCATAATTGGACCATCTTGGGCTGGAAATACATGCCTTTGAATCTTCAAATCGCTTCTCGGTTTTATTCTTCAGCAATGTCGCCAAGCCAATTTTTGCCTTTTGTGCGAGTTTGTCGAAAATAGTCAAAATAAATCGAAATTTACTATAAAATTAATTAAAATTCATCATGTTTATATTTTTGGCATAATTTAATTATTTTATAATATTTAATTATTTTCTGACAAGAATTTACTCGAAACCACATGAAATTGGGTCAAAAAGGGCATGAAAAAGTATATAAATTTTCGTGTTTCCACTCGGACGTCGAAATTATGAAACAAGTCGATCAATCGAGCACTTTGTTCTTGCCTCGATCTAAGTCTGAATTTCTCTTTTCTTGATCTATACATATTCAAATTTAGCTCATTCATTTATCAAATCATTCAATTCAATCCAAACACACATTTTTAGGGCATTTTACAAAATAGCCCTTACATTTGCACATTTTAACATTTTAATCCCTATTTCATAAAATCACCAAATACATATAATTTCACTATACTCATGCTTCACCGAATTTCCCCCTAGCTCATAAAAGTCCATACATTTCATTTATTTTATATCTTAGTCCTTCAATTTATTATTTTCACAATTTAGCCCAAAATAGTCAAATTCATCAAAAAATCAAAGACAAAATATGTTAACCCAACATTAAACTTTCATATTTCACCAACTATTAACACAAAGTTCATATATTCATCAATGGTACATCTCAAATTCATCATCAATTTAAAAAATTAAGACATTGGCTTGATAGTATGCTAGCAACAACAACGTAGAAATTATCAAAAACCGAAGTAAAAACATACCTCAATCAAGACCTAGAATTGTCGAACCGTAGCTTAATATTTTTATTTT
Source organism: Gossypium rotundifolium (assembly GCA_025506655.1). Classification (NCBI taxonomy): domain Eukaryota; kingdom Viridiplantae; phylum Streptophyta; class Magnoliopsida; order Malvales; family Malvaceae; genus Gossypium; species Gossypium rotundifolium. Next base: position 164,423,084 of record CP106724.1, on the reverse strand, counting down.
CTTTTCTTGCTATTTTCATCCAAAGATGATGAGAAATGGCCATCTAATTGTTTGTTTTATTTAATATTAACTTAATAACTCAATTATTATTTTAACCTTTAAGTAAAATATTAAAATTCCACTAATATAAGCTAATTTTTGTCCATCCCCACTATCAAGGGTCTAATTACAACATAAGGACTTCTTATTTAATAAGCCATGACAATTAACCACTTTAACAACTAGCACACAACTCTTACATTTTATGCGATTAAGTCATTTTTCACAATTCGACACGAAATCGATAAAATTTTCACATAGAACTTTCACACATGCTTAATCACATACTGTAAACACTAAAAATAATATTAAAATATTTTTTTGACCTCAAATTTGTGGACTCAAAACCACTATTCTGACTAGGGTCTAAATCGGTGTTACAACTCTCTCCTTTAGGGATTTTTGTCCCAAAAATCTTACCAGTGAATAGATTCGGATATTGTTCTCTCATAATATATTCAAGCTCCCATGTAGCCTCTTCAACTCCGTTTTTATGCCAGAACACTTTCACTAAAGAAATTTTTTTATTTCTCAACTTTTTAATCCCACGTGACAAAATTTGAATCAGTTCTTCATTATATGATAAATCAGATTGAATCACAACTTCAGTAGGAGCAATCACATGCGATGGATCAGATCTGTATCATTGAAGCATTGATACGTGAACCATATTATGAATCTTCTCTAGTTTAGGTGGCAACAACAATCTATAAGCAACCGGTCCAATACGTTCGATAATATGATACGGCCCGATGAACCTCAGACTCAATTTGCCTTTTCTACCGAAATGAAGTATATTCTTCCATGGAGGCACCTTTAAAAACACTTTGTCACCAAACTCAAATTCAATATCTTTTCGTTTCAAATCTGCATAAGAATTTTGACAATCTGACGCTGTTTTCAAGCTGTCACAAATCACTTTCAGTTTCTATTCAGTCTCTTTAATCAAATCGACCCCGTGAATCTTATTTTCACTAAGCTCAGTCCAATACAATGGAGTTCTGCATTTACGACCGTAAAGAGCCTCATATGGTGCCATTTTAATGCTAGATTGAAAACTATTATTGTACATGAATTCAATCAATAGTAAATGATTTTCCCATGTACTTTCAAATTCAAGAATACAACATCTCAACATATCCTCGAGAATCTGAATGATCCATTCGGATTGACCATCCGTTTGTAGATGGAATGCAGTACTAAAATGCAGCTTTGTATCTAGAGCCTCTTGTAGTTTCTTCCAAAACCGCGAAATAAACCTCGGATCAATGTCAAACACAATGGATAATGGTACACCGTATAATGTCACAATTTTGAAATATACAGTTCAGCTAACTTATCAAGCGAATAATCTGTTCTCACCGAAATAAAATGAGCTGATTTCATTAATCTGCTAACTATCACCTAGATTGCATCTTTCTTTCTTGGATATAAAGGCAACCTCGACACAATGTCCATTGTGATTCTTTCCCATTTCCACTTAGGAATCATGATTGATTGTAACAAACCAGATGGAACCTGATGTTCAGCTTTGTCTTGCTGACAAACTAAACATCTCGAAATAAACTCTAAGATATCCTGTTTCATACCATACCACCAATAAAACTGTTTTAGACAATTGTACATTTTTGTACTTCCAGGATGAACAGACAAATGACTACTATGAGCCTCATTTAAAATAAACTGAATTAACTTTGAATTTCTCGAAATACAAATCCAATCTCGAAATCTCAAACAACCATTACTATCAATTCAAAATTTTGAATCAAAATTCAAACCACACTGAGCTCTTTTTGCCATCATCTCAGCATCAATTTTTTGGGCATCACAAATCTGATGTATAAACATTGGCTTCACTTTCAACTCAGCCAAAACCGAACCATCATCACATAGATCCATCTGAGTACTCATTGCCCGTAAGGCACATAAAGACTTTCGGCTCAAAGTGTCAGCAACAATATTAGCCTTCCCTGAATGATAATCAATTATTAATTCATAGTCTTTTAGCAATTCGAACCATCTTCGCTGTCACAAATCGAATTCTTTTTGAGTCATCAGATATTTCAAGCTTTTGTGATCATTATAAATGTGCCATTTCTTACCAAATAGATAGTGTTGCCAAATCTTCAATGAAAATACAATAGCTGCTAATTCAAGATCGTACGTAGGGTAGTTTTTTTATGCAATTTTAACTATCTTGAACCATAGGCTATAACTTTGCCTTCTTGCATCAATACACAGCCCAAACCATTTAACAATGCATCACTATAAACTATGAATTCTTTACATAATTTAGGTTGAACTAACACTGGTGCTTCTGTCAACAATACTTTCAACTGTTCAAAACTCTACTTACACCTTTCTGACCACTCAAATTTAACATCTTTCTATAGCAATTTCGTTAATGGAGTTGCAATCATCGAGAAGCCTTTCATAAGCCGTCTGTAATATCCCGTTAGTCCCAGAAAACTACAAACTTCAGACACATTTCTCGAAGGTTTCCAATCTAAAATTGCTGAAATCTTGCTTGGAACAACTCGTATTCCCGCAGCTAAAACTATATGTCCCAGAAAACCAACCTCGCGCAACCAGAACTCATATTTACTAAACTTTTCATTCAATTGCTTCTCACGTAGAGTCTGTAACACAATCCTCAAATGCTAGGCATGTTGCATCTCTTCACAAGAATAGATCAACATGTCATCAATGAACACAACTACAAATCGATCTAAATACTGTCTGGAGATTCAATTCATCAAATTCATAAAAACAACAGGTGCATTAGTAAGTCCAAAAGGCATAACCAAAAACTCATAATGTTTGTACCTCGTTTGGAAAGTAGCTTTCGGCACATCAGAGTCTTTGACTCGTAGCTGACAATAGCCCGATCTCAAATCTATCTCAGAAAACACTGTTGCTTCTTTCAGCTAATCAAACAAATCATCAATACATGGTAAAGGATATTTATTCTTTATAGTCACCCTGTTGAGTTTTCTGTAGTCAATGCACATTCTCATAATTTCGTCTTTCTTTTTCACAAACAAAAAAGGAGCACCACAGGGTGAGAAACTAGGTTGTGCAAATCCTCTATCGGTCAACTCTTGCAACTGAGACTTCAACTCTTTCAATTTTGTCGAGTGCCATTCTATACGAAGTTATTGAGTTAGGAGTTGTTCCCGGCACTAAGTCAATACCAAATTTAACTTCTCGATGGTTCCTTAGGAAACACATCAGGGAATTCACAAAAAATTGGCACAGATTCAACTTTCTTTTCTGCCACTTTTGTTTCTATCACATACGCAAGATAAGCTTCACATCCCTTTTTCACATAATTCAAGGCATTCATTGAAGATATAATAGCCAGTAGCCCATTCAAATTACTGGATTCAGTTCAAACTATCTCAACATTTTGACTTCTCAAATCAATACTCTTCTATTTACAATTCATAATAGCATGATGCAAGGTTAGCCAATCCATACCCAAAATTATATCAAATTCATCAAAGAGTAAGCATCAGATTAGTTGGAAAATAAATATCCCGAAACATCAATGGACAATTATGGCATACTTTATCAACCAGAACACACTTGCCTAAGGGGTTCAATACTCTAATTACAAACTAAGTAGGCTCAACAGGTAGAGTCTTACTAGATACTAAGTTCACACACATATGAATGAGTAGATCTTGGATCTATCAATGCAATAACATTAGTATCGAAAAGAGTAAAAATACCAGTAATGATGTCTGGAGATGATGCTTCTTCGCGAGCGTAAATAGCAAAAGCTCAGGTAGGTGCTCTCGCCTTAGACCGCACAGCTGTATCCATTGTTCCTATCTGACTACCATTCATATTTTCGATGTTTCTGGGTGGTCTACCCCTAGTTGTCGTGTTACTCGGCCTCACACTGTGAACATTATCTTTCTCAGCTATCCCTGGGCAATCCCAAATAAAATGATCTCGTTATCCACATTTATAGCAAGCTCTATTATTGTATTTGCCCCAGCATTCTCTGATATGACGTCTTCCACATTGTCTACACTTAGGCTTATTACTTCTGGCACTTTCAACACTTGATTCTATTGGAGTTTGAGTTTTAGAACCAGCATTTTGTTTCACACAATCTCTACTCAAATGTCCAAACGAAAAATTTGAGCGATTATTTGTATCTTTGAATCTCTTTGACGAAGGTTGATACGACTTAATCATCGATCTTTTTTTTTCATCTCTAGCCTCTGAATCTGCTTTCTTCTTTTCTTTACTAAGCTCCTCGGCTTTGCAGGCTCTTTCAAATAATACTACAAATTCATTCAAATCAAGTATTCCAACCAACAGTTTAATGTCTTCATTCAAACCTTGAACGAATCATTTGCACATAGTAGTTTCATCGAAACACATTCTTGCGCATACTGACTCAATCTCACAAATTCTCGTTCATATTTCGTAACAGACATACGGCCTTGTTTCAGCTCTAGAAACTCTTTTGTTTTTGATCTATAAACCGTTGATTAATATATTTCTTCTGGAATTTAGCTTGAAATAAATATCAGGTGATTCGTTCTCTTGAAACCACAAATATCAGTTTTTTCCACCAATGATATGTTTTATCTCTCAACAATGAAACAATACATTTTAAGCATTCATCAGGAGTACATGATAATTCATCAAACACTCTTATAGTATTCTCAAGCCAGAATTTAGCTCGCTCAGTATCATCATCAACTGTAGCTCTAAACTCTTCGACCCCATACTTTCATATTTTATCCACAGGAGGCTTACTCAATCAAATCAGATCTGAAACTTGTGGCACTACAGGAACTTGTGGGGGTGGAGGTTGTTGAGTAGCCAGATTCATTCGAACAAACTCCATAAACCACTCATTCATCATTTGGAAAAAGGCTTGTTTTGTCTCTGTAAGACTCCTTACCCGAGTCTAACACCAAGACCGGATACGAGGCATTACCATGCTTAATCTTACTTAACTCTTCAAATCAGACTATAAAATTTCATTTAAGCCTATCACTTACTCATCATTTGGAAAAAGGCTTATTTTGTCTCTGTAAGACTCCTTACCCGAGTCTGACACCAAGACTGGATACGAGGCATTACCATGCTTAATCTTACTTAACTCTTCAAATCAGGCTATAAAATTTCGTTTAAGCCTATCACTTACTCAATCTTGGCCTACGAGGCCTTAAACATACCTCCGAGAGGTTTTGAGACTAATCCCAAAAACTTTTACAAACTTGGGAAACTTTTCCTCAAAACAGGGGCCACATGCCCGTGTTGGTCTAGGGACATGCCCGTATGCCCCTAAGATATGCCCGTGTCTTCCACCGTGGTTGATACTGACTAATTCACATGGCCTTGACATGCCTATGGCACACGCCCATGTGCTAACGTTGTGGCACACACGGCCGTGTGTCTATCCATGTAGGTACTTAGAGGCTATCTATCAAGCCTTTTACCAGTCTCATTGCATACATTCATACATCATCACATAACTTCACATAGCATCAATATAATTCTTGAGTTAAAAACTTTTAATCATAAGAGAAATAAAGTCTTCATCCCATACACTAGGGAAGACTATATCCAATATAAGTACAAACAACTTAAGCCTTCATCTATGGCTATACACAACAAAACTATAAGTTCTCTTAGGCCCACACAATTTGTCTACATCAATTAGAATTTAATCAACTTTAAAATAATCCCTATACATGGCATGACTCATAAGAACTTGGAACACCATACCAGGCATCTACTCGATAGTGTGAAAACATCTCCGGCGGCCTCCAACTTGTGCTAGTTAAAATAACCTATAAGAGATGGGAAAAGAAAATGAGTAAGTAATAATGCTTAGTACGTTCATCTGCATATAACTGACAAATACTAGTATTCATTAAATATACACAACCACAAGGTAATATAAAGAGTTTTACCCATAAATTCATGGTTACTTACTCAACCATTCTTGAAGCTTATTCATTCTATCTCTTACCACATTCTTACCATGCCACAAGCCAACTGCTCGTGTTAATTAGCATACATTCTTACACTGATCACCACATGATCACATAAAATAACACATCAAGCACTTTTGATAAGCCACTCACACTATTAATCTCAAGGTGGTTTCGCACTTAGCCCACTATCAATCTCTAATAGGGTGGATCGCACACACCAACCAATCATTTATACTTATAGTGAATTCGTACATAGCTCACCATTATTATACATTCATGGATAATTATCCATATGTATTTTACTATTTCAAATGTTCATCCAAGAACATCCTCACACACTACTATTCTTACTTAACTTTCTACGATACTTGTTCGCATTCACAGAATGCCTTAATAAATTTATCTCATGTAACTAAAGTGCATTGATTACACGTAACCCACTAGATGTGTAACACCCTAAACCCAGCTCATGCGGTATGACCATATTTGGTCATACCGCATCGGCTAGGATTGGGGTGTTACATTTTACTGTATCAGAACCCGATTGTAAAACTCAGCTGTGGTTTGGGTTCAAAAGCATTTTCCAAAGCTGTTTTGAATTTTAATTTATAAATGCATGTTCTAGAGGAAGTATGGCACCACGGGTATCCGACACCAAGTTAGTAAGTTTTATTTTCATTTTATGATTATTGTGATATGACTGTGGTAAGAGAACTCTACAAAAATAGAAGTACTCTAGAACTTTTAGCTTTAGGATCTGAAACTATAGAGATTGAGACTTTAGGATACGTTTTTGCGAAAACAACTTTACTTCTTATACTCCATAAAACATTATTTAATAAACATTGAATGGCATACTGATTCATAAGACTTTTAATCAGATTAAATTAACTTAGCAAACATGAGTGCTAGGGACGTGGACATGGTAGACGTGGACGTGGTAGAGGCCGAGGTGCTAGAGTTATATCTGAGGCATCGGGACATATGGCTAAAATGGATGCATCTGCGTCACCAGTGACTGAAGTTGGGTCACATTATCGAATGAGAGAGGATGATGCTCTGTCCCAAGCGATGTTGAGGGTACTAGAAAGGGTTACTAGGGCAAGAACTGGGTCGACAGCTTGTGGGTCAATATCTGAGCGACTTAGATCGAATGGGGCTGAAGTATTTAAAGGTATTTCGAGTGTAGCCCCAAGTGTAGTAAAATACTAGCTTGAGGCGGTGGAGTGGATTATGGACGATTTGGATTGTATAGTTGAGCAGAAACTGAAAGGGGTTGTGTCATTGCTGAGAGACGAGGTGTATCAGTGGTGGCTCGCTGTTCGAAAAGGCATTTAGGCTGATCGTATTACCTGGGATTTCTTTAAGATAGCATTCCAGGGAAAATATGTTGGGGCTATCTATGTGGATGCCCGAAGAAAGGAATTCTTGAATCTGGTTCAAGGAAGTAGATTTGTGGCAATTTACGAGGCAGAGTTCCTATGTTTGAGTCGGTATGCCCGGGGTATAGTGCCGACTGATTGTGAATGCTGTGTGCATTTTGAGGACGGATTTGCGTGATGAATTACGGTTATTGATAGCCCTACAAAAGGAGAGGAATTTTGCTACCCTAGTGGAAAAAGCTAAGATTGCTGAAAAAATTAAGCATTCAGAATGACAAAAATGAGACAAGAATAGGGGCAAGAACAAGAGAGACTTTGGGTATTCAGGCCCTGCTAAAGGCTTTCAAAAAGGCCCAAGTGTGAGGGGCCAGTTTGAGTGGGTGCTCCAGCTACTACTAATCAGATTTAGCCATGTGTGGATTGTGGAAAACTTCACTCAGTGGAATACTAGAAGAGAAATGGTGGTTGTTTCAGATGTGGATCCAAAGACCATTGATTTAGGGATTGCCTCGAGAGCCTATTCAAACTCAGGGAGTTCATAATATGATTTTGCTGACCAATGGAGGCACTCAAGAAGCATTTGAGAGGCGTGGGCTAGGTCAAAATGGTAATGGTGTGGGATGAGGTCAGGGTGCATCGGGTAGAGGTACCAGATAATATGGGTAACACAGGGGCGAGACTGCTAGGATTGGTCTATGCAGTCAAACGTCGAGAGGATGGTGGTGCACCAGACATCATAACCGGTACATTCTTCATATCTAATGTACCTTTTACCGCTTTAATAGACATTGGATCCACCCATTCGTATGTTGCTTGTGCTATTTCTGGAACTCAATATTAGATATGAGATTACTTCTAGAGAAACAATTGTGATTAGCCCTTTAGGACTGTCGGTGGTAGTAAATAAGTTGTCTAGGGATGTGCCCTTAGAAGTTCAAGGGGTAGTATTTCTGGCGGATTTGATGGAACTGCCATTCGGTGAGTTCGATCTTATTTTAGGCATGGACTGGCTGGTTAAGCATCGTGCAAACTTAGACTGTACTGCAAAGTAGATGATGCTAAGAACTTCTGAGGATAAAGAAGTGATGATGATAGGCGAAAGAAGAAACTATCTGTCAGAAAAGTTGGTACGAAAGGGGTGTGGAGCATTCATAGCCTTTATTAGTGCTTTGGATGCCAAATAGTTATCGATAGAGAATGTTAGAACAGTGAAAGAGTTTTCTAACGTCTTTCCCGAGGAGCTTCCAATATTACCTCCAGATTGGGAAGTGGAGTTTGGCATTGAGCTATTCCTAGGAACTACTCCAATTTCCATTTCTCCTTATAGAATGGTGCTGAAGGAGCTAGAGGAACTTAAAGCTCAAATTCAAGAGGTGTTGGATCATGGATTTATTAGACCAAGTGTTTCACCGTAGAGAGCGCCGATTTTATTCATTAAGAAAAATGATGGGTTGATGCGTATGTGCATCGATTATAGATAATTGAATAAGTTGACGATCAAGAACAAGTACTTATTACCGAGGATCGATGATCTGTTCGATTAGTTACGGAGGTTCGGTCTTCTCGAAGATAGATTTGAGATCATGGTATCACCAATTAAAAGTCAAGGAGGCGGATATTCACAAGACTATGTTCCAAACTTGTTATGGGCATTACGAGTTCTTGGTGATGCCATTTGGGTTGACAAATGTACCAGCTGCATTTATGGACATGATGAATCGAGTCTTCTAACCCTATCTAGATTGGTTTGTGGTGTGTTCACAGATGACATCTTGGTATACTCAAAGACAGAAGAGGGGCACGATTCGCATCTACGGGTAGTATTGCAGATATTAAGGGAGAAGCAATTGTATGCCAAATTCAGTAAGTGTGAATTTTGGCTGAAAGAGGTGACCTTTTTGGGGCATGTTGTGTTTGCTGAGGAATTAGAGTTGATCCCCAAAAGATTGAGGCTGTATTGGATTGGAAGCCATCGAAGTTAGTCATATAAATTCAAAGTTTTCTCCGTTTGGTTAGGTAATACAGGTGATTCGTTGAGGGGTTTTCGTTGATTGCTACAACCCTAACTAATCTGTTACGTAAGGGAGTTCCATTTGTGTGGTCAGATAAGAAGCAAGAAAGCTTTGAGAAATTGAAGAAGATTCTGACAAAAGCACCAGTATTGATTCAGCTTGAGGCTGGTAAAGAGTTTATCGATTATTATGATGCATCACACACGGGATTGGGATGTGTGTTGATGCAAGGGGGAAAAGTGGTGGCTTATGCATCTCGTCAATTAAGGCCGCATGAGGTGAACTATCCCACTCATGATTTAGAGTTAACAGCAGCGGTGTTTGCTCTGATGATATAGAGACATTATCTATACGGGGAGATGTCAATTATCTACACCGATCATAAGAGTCTAAAGTACCTCCTTACCCAGAAAGAGTTGAACTTAAGACAGCAGAGGTGGATAGAATTGTTGAAAGATTATGACTCCTCAATTGAGTATCATCCAGGAAAAGCTATCGTAGTGGCAGATAAGTTGAGTCGTAAGGTGATATCGGATTTAAGAGCGATGTTCGCTCATCTCAGCCTTTATCGAATTTAAGAGCGATGTTCGCTCATCTCAGCCTTTATGAAGATGGTAGCTTGTTAGCTGAACTTCAAGTGAAGCCTACATGGGTAAGTCAGATTAAGGAAAAGTAGTTGTTAGATGAAGTGTTGGGTTCTCGACTTCAGCAAGTGGAATGTGGTGAGAAAGGGGGTTTTGGATTAAATAGTAATAGAGCATTGTGTTTTCGTGGAAGGGTTTGTATGCCCATGGATTCAGAATTGAGACAAATGATTCTGTGTGAGGCGCATAGTAGTCTATATGCTATGCACCCAGAGGAAATAAGATGTACCGAGACCTTCATGAGCAGTATTGGTTGCCAGGGTTGAAAAGGGAGGTTATCGACTTCGTGAGCAAGTGCTTGATATGTCAGCAGGTGAAGGCAAAACATCAACTACCTTTAGGGTTGCTACAACCGGTGAAAATCCCACTATGGAAATAGGAAAGGATAACGATGGACTTTGTTAGTGGGTTACCCTTAGCACCTACTAAGAAAGATTCAGTATGGGTGATAGTAGATCGGTTGACGAAGACTGCTCATTTCCTACATGTTCGTACGAATTATTCATTGCAAAAGTTGGCCAAGTTGTATGTAGTAGAAGTTGTGAGGTTGCATGGGGTATCGATGTATATCATATCAGACAGGGATCCTAGGCTTACGTCACGATTTTGGAAGGCTTTACATGAAGCTTTGGGTACAAGACTAAATTTTAGCATGGCTTTTCACCCACAGAATGATGGTCAGTCGGAGAGAGTAATCCAGATTTTAGAAGACATGTTAAGAGGTTGTGTGATCGACTTCAGGGGTAGTTGGGAAGATTTTCTACTGTTGGTAGAGTTTGCATACAACAATAGCTATCAATCCAATATCCAGATGGCACCCTACGAGGCATTGTATGGTCATAGGTGTCATACTCCTACTTGCTGGACTGAGCTGAGGGAGCGACAGTTATTGGGTCCAAAGTTGATCTCGGAGATGGAAGAAAAAGTTAAGCTAATTCGAGCTCAATTAAAAGAAGCTTCTGGCAGACAGAAATCTTACGCGGATCTGAAACGGAAGGATATAGAGTTCTTTGTGGGTGATCAGGTCTTTTTGAAGGTCTCACTTTGCAAAAAAGATATTTAGATTTGGATGGAAGGGCAAGTTGAGCCCTAGGTTCATCGGACCTTACCGTGTATTGAAGCGTGTTGGGCCAGTGGCTTATCAGCTTGAGTTACCTCTGGAGTTAAGTTAGATACATAGTGTATTCCATGTCTCGATGTTAAGGTGTTATCGCTTAGACCTGTCTCATGTTGTGCCAGTGGAGGAAGTTGAGATAATACCTGACTTGTCTTTTGAGGAAGAGCCAGTACAAATTTTAGATCAGGATATTAAGGTGTTGAGAAGGAAGTCGGTTCCGTTAGTCAAAGTATTATGGTGTAACCACGGGTCAGAGGAAGCTACATGAGAGCCAGAGGATACGATCCGGCAATAGTACCCTCATCTCTTTTAATCAGGTAAAATTTCGATGCCAAAATTTCTTTAACGGGGGTAGAATTGTAACATCTTGAAATTCAAAATTTTATGTTTTGCATTATATCATGCGATAGGCTAGTTAAAAATGTTAATTGTGTATGTTTAAGGGTCCTAAGAAGGCTTGGGGTTAAGTTGGACCTTAGTAAATTTTTTTGTGTTTATGCACTTTAAGGAGAGAAGGTAAGTGGCATCAATGCTTAAGGAAATAAGAGTGTATTTTGCTAGCATAAGTGGAGCACATGGCAGAGTGGTTGGCATCATAAGGGAGCATGGAAGGGGGAGTGGGTTCGAATCCCACCCATTGCAAATTTTGGATTAATTTTTTTTATGTTAATGGCAAATGTCGGCCATGGCATCAAAGAAGGAAAGGAAGACTTTCTAATTATGGAAAGAAGACTAATAAAATAAGGAAAGGAGGAGTATAAGGAAAGAAACCAAGGAAAGGGATAAGGTGGGGGACATGTTGGCCGATTTTGTGGAAGGTGTTTTGGAAAGAGTTTTTGGTCAATCTTGATCCTTTTGGTAAAGGGATACACGGTTTTGGTAGAGGGATTGTGAGAGCCAAATTTTTCCTATAGTCTTTTGCAAGTTTGTGCTTGAAAGGTATTGTTTCTTTTTAACATTTTGGTATTTTCTTTTCCAACTTCTTTTTCTCTTGTTTTGGCCGAAACACTCTAGCCATTTGTTCATCTTTCTTTTCTTTTGTTTTACCGTAACCCTCTAATCATTTTGGTTCATCTTCTTTTTTTTGTTGTTAGCCGAAACTATCTAGCATTCTTTTCTCCATCCCTTCTTTTATTTTTCACATTTCTTCAACCATTCTCACTTTTCGTAAATTGACATTACCTTGTGGCTGAATTTTCTTTGTTCAATTCTCTTTATAGACGAACCTATTAACTCCTTACCTCTTCACTATTTCATCTTCTTTTGTGTTGGGCACTCTCTTCTTGTTCGAATCGGTAAGTGACCTTTTTCCTGATTTTCATTTTCATTTTCTTTTCTTCCTAACCGAATATGTATGTCCATCACTATATGGCTATTACACTTTGTTTCTAAATCGAAACATCACTCTCCCATACACTCTCATATTATGATCAACTCTTTTTCATACAGTTCTAGAGCGTGACCGAATACCACATCCTTGTCGGTTCATCCGTAGTTATAAGCCAATCAGTGGAAGTTGGATCTATTATTGTCAAGGTAAGGGGTTTCTTTAAGGTTCATCTCGATATCTCTCAATACTTGGTTATACCATTAAAACGGATCAATGGATTTGACTAATCGGTTATTTTAGGGACTACATCGCTCATTCTTCTCTATTCATTGATCCTTCAGAAGTAATGGTAAGCCAAAACCTCTCATTAGATAACTACTTTCTCTCAAAGTAGTATTATTCTAACTAAGACTTTTCCAATCGAGGCAAGTGGTAGCGATTTTAAAAGAAAGGCGATAGGAGGACAAAAAGAGAGTGGATTTACAATTCCTACTCCTAAGTTCAAGCATAGGGTAGTATTGGCGGCTCGAGGTTTCCCACCAGGTTGTGGACCATCATTCGGTGAGAATAGACAAATCATGGTCGTTCACGATACTAAGGGTAAGCATTTCATTAGATCGTCTAATTTAGATTGGATTATTAAAATCTCTTTTGTTGGTTATTCGAGTGTAATAGTTATTTAGGTGCCGACGATCAAGAAGGATTAGTCTTTACCGTAATCAGGTGTGTAATCTCACACCAAAATCCCGTAGATTCGTGACTCGATATTTTGTTAGAAAATAGATCGTTATTATTTACAAAGCTAAAAATAGTAATATGGTGTAAATTGAGTAACTTGCTTAAATTGCATTATTTCTAAGGATCTATCAAAATCGGTATTAAATTGCTAAATTATGAAAATGCCCCTATTGGTCGATTTACGAAAATGCCCTTATGGGCTAATTTGTTAAATTACATTAATGGGTCGATTCACCAAAATTGTTCAATAGATTAATGGTTGTTATTTATATGTGGATATTTTATGTTACTATGTATGTTGCATCTTTACATATTGCATGGGATGAGCAAATTGTATGGAGAGCAGTGTAGCCTGGTGGCATTGCCACAATTCGTTTATTATCGTGCTTAGCTATGATTTCGGTTGCTTGACCACAAAAATATTATAAATGGCAGTTTGACTGCAAATTGGTGTGAGGGGTGGGGTGGGTTGACTTAATCCCCACAGGTGTGATTGGTTGGTTGGGGGTGTGATGGATGGATGGGTTGGGTTGCATGCATTTACTTCATTTAAATATTACTATGTAAATGGGCTTCGGTCCAAGATGATGCTATATGGGTTCAGGCCTAGTGGATGACGGTAAGAGGATTATACACTGAGTTCTAGTAACTCACCCCTCCTTCTTAATCCTTGCAGGTAATGCTCAGTGACGAGGACTTGGGGCCATGGATGACTCGATGGAGGCCATACTTTTGGAATAATGTTTTCGAATATTAGTAAACTTATTTTCCGTTTTATTACGTTACTTTTACTATTTTGGGTTTTAAAGTTGTAATAAGGCCTCTGGGATAAGTTTTATTTTATTTTATGTTTAGACGTACTCAATTTTTTTTTTGAATTGCTTTAAATGAGAATTTTCTAAAATCATAAATAATGATTTTCCAAAATTGATTAACAAATGAATTTTATAACCAATATATATAAACATTATAACTTGGATTTTCTTTTGAAAAGAACTTGTGATTAAACAATCAATACAACATTGAAATATTAAGTAGCCCACTTAGAGTTTCATAATTTAGCAAATGAACTTACCTCGATGTCGAAAAGGCCGAAAGGGACTTTTTGCCCGCATTTCTCTTTTCACCCATTCTAGGTCCGAAACTCGTTTTCTTTGATCTAGAATAATGGAATTTACTGATTTAATCACTTATAAATCATAATTCACCATAATATACACTTAGGCAAAAATGACTAATTTTCCCTTATATTTTGGCAAAATTACAATTTTGCCCCTAGGCTCGTAAATAAATTTTCATCACATTTTCTTGTTAAACAAGCCTAGTTTAACATTTAATCCTCTTACAATTATCCAAAATTCCAACTATTTCATGTCTTAATAAATAAATTACAACTTTTGCATTTTATTCTCAATTAGGTGTTTTCATGAAACACCCTTCACAAAAGTTGTTTCTCATCATCTTATCATTCATTTTCTTTCATAAAAACTCATCAAACAACATAAGTTCTATCATGTTAAGTCCAAAAATAGCTAGCTTAAGCTTTGAGGATTTCAAAATTAAAAAGTCATCAAAAACAACCATCAAATTGACTTAGTTGAAGAGGAAATGAGCTGCTAAAATTTTGAGCTTCAAAAACCCCCATTTTTGCTGCTCATTTTCGGTGGAGAAAAGATGGAGAGAAAGGTGATATTTTCTTTTCTTTATTTTATGACAAAAATAAATTTTTATCACCAAATTTCCACCTAACCATTGACTATGTCCTTTCCTTGTCCCCCTATGGCTGGCCATCACTCCTCCCATGGCCTATTTGCACTAGAAGGACCTCCAATTAATATTCCTTTAGTCAATTGGCACCCCTAGCAAATAAAATAGAACTTTTTCACTTGTTGCAATTTAGTCCTTTTTCACAATTTAGTTAGAAATCGCTAAAATTAAGGCACCAAAATTTTCATGCATCTTTATAAACATGTTATAACACATAACATAACATGAAAATAATTTCTCTAACCTCGAATTAGTGATTCTGAGATCACTGTTTTGGCTAGCCCCTAATTTTGGCTGTTACAATTCTTCCCCTTAGGATTTTAATCCCCGAAAATCTTATTAGGATGAGTTGCTACCAACTTTCTTAAAACATTTCTATCAACTCCTCAAAACCACAAATCCACTTATCTTCAAGTTTCTATTGCCAACAACCTTTAAGCTACAATACACAGGGTCGAAGCACATCTTGAGACTGAGGTTGTAATGAATCGATGTTGACCCTAATCGAATAGTGGTTTGAGACCACAAATTCGAGTCTAAAAATATTTTAAAATTATTTTGTGTTTTTATTGTGTTCGAATTTGTTGGTTTTAAATTTTCGTGACTTAATTTCGCTGTTTAGGTATTCGATTTAATAAAAGGACTTAATCGCATAAAAGGTAAAAGTTATAAAGCTGAGTGTAAAGTGCTTAGTTGATCTTGGCTTTTTAATATGGAGTCCTTAAAGGAAAATAGCCCATTTTCAAAGGAAGTGGACGGCACATGCCATTTTAATGTGTTTTATATGTTATTTATTATAATTAAAATTTATAATATTATAATATAATGTTTTATATTATAATAACTTATCAAAAAAAAAACAAATTAAAAGCCAAAGTCATTTTTGTTTTCCATGGCCGAAGATAAAACAAAAAGAAAGGAGAAAAGATGTTAGGGCATTCGGCCATTGTTGGACTTAATTAAGGTACGTATTAAGCTCGGTTTTAGATAATTTTCACGTTGTTGAGATCGTTGCTATGAAGTGTACAAAACCCATGCTTCAATTTTTGATTTTGATGAATATTTTGAGTTGGGCCATTGATGAATTCTTGTGATTTTTGTTGTTTGATCATGAAAGAATGAAATATATGTGTTAGATTTACAAGTTTTGTCTTTGAATTTGAGTAATTTGGACTAAATTAAAAAATAAATTTTGAAGGACTAAAATGTGAAATAAATGAAATTTATGGACTTGTATGAACATAGGTAATATTCGCCAAGCATGGGTAATGAGAAATTTTGTGTATTTTGTGTTTTGTGCAATAGGGACTAAATTGTAAAATGTGAAATAATAAGGGCAAAATGGTAATTTGCCCATTTATGTATTTCGGACTAAATTGAGATGAAATGTACTTGAATAAGCTTATTTTAAATATGTTTAGATCAAGAACAAAGAAAAAATGTAATTAGATCGGGGAAAGATAAAGGTTATTGAATAAGCTGGTCTTCGTCAGTCCATCGATATTTGAGGTAAGTCCTGTTGAAATATATCAAAGAATTATTTATGAACATATTAAATGATGATGTTCGATAAATTTGAGTACATGTTTATGTCACAAATAGAATGTATATAAGTAAATTAGGTTGAATGCATAATTTAATAATGTGATATGAATGAGTATTTCGATATGAATTGTGGGTTTTACAATGACGTAATGATTTTATTTGTGCAATGTGAATAAGCTTAGTTGAATTGGATATGTGATAAATTATGAAATGTGTGGAATGATTGACTACATTGATACTCGGGCTTTATTGCCTAGCGAGCTTAGTCCTGGTGACATATTGGGGCTTTGTGCCTAGCAGAGCTTAGTCTTAGGTGACATATTAGGGCTTTGTGCCTAGCGTGCTTAATGCCGATGACATATTCGGGCTTCGTGCCTAGCGTGCTTAATCTAGGTGACATATTCGGCTTTGTGCCTAGCGGAGCTTAGTCTGGGTGACATTTTCGTGCTTTGTGCCTAGCAGAGCTTAGTCCTAGGTGACATATTCTAAGCTTTGTGCCTAGTGCAGCTTAATGCCAGTGACATATTCGAGCTTCGTGCCTAGGTGCTTAGTCTTGGGTGATATATTCGGGCTTATTGCCTAGCAAGCTAAATTGGGTGTTTGAACTACGGACCTTGAGTCTAGCAAGTCTATGAAGCACATCTTGAGACTTAGGATATTCTTCCTCCCAGGCATATCTGAAATAATCTTCCAATTGGGAACTATGTACATGTGCAAATGATTATTCGAATCTTTACTGGTTGATTCACTAGATTTCGAATAACGTCCCCCTCTTGGGAATTTTGTTAAACCAAATTTGAAATCTATTATACTTTGTCACATTATCACTCTAAAATAGTCACTAACTATAATAGTCCAGACTTGCACCTTCAACTTTTAGCGGTCAACTACTTTTGACTATAAACTCAATCATATCGTGAAATGTACTCTATTGTCAAAACATTTATGCACACAACTGCATTTCATTATTCTTGCATTAGTAGATATGCTATTACTAGATTTCATACCAAAACTTCTGAACCCTTTTGTTCTAAAAGGAAGACTCGCTCTGGTTCTGCATCGTCTCCTCTGGTTCCTATGTAGCCTCCTCAGAACTGTGATTCCGTCATAGAACTTTAACCAACGAAACCATCTTCCTTCGTAACACTTTGACATCACGATCAAAGATTTCCACTCGTTCCTCTTTAAAGGATAGGTCAGGTCTTACCTCAATTTCCTCTATATGCACCACATGAGACAGATCTGAACGATATCGTCTCAACATAGAAACGTGGAATACATTATGAATCTGGCTTAGCTCGTCAGAAAGAGTAATTAACCAGCATTAGTATGAAATGAGTAGATTTTGTCAAGCGATCAACAATCACCCAAACTCAATCTTTCTTAGTAGGCGGAGGGGTAGCCAATCTACAAAGTCCATTGTGATCCTTTTCGCTTCTATTATGGAATCTTCACCTGCCAGAACCCTCGATGGTAATCGATGTTTCGCTTTTACTTGTTGACAGGTCAAACACTTACTTGCCAATCCAAGCCTACCTCTCGCAAGCTTGGCCACTAGAATTGATCCCACAAATCCCGACATATCTTATTTCTCCGGTGCATAAGCGATGAACCACCATGCGCTTCTTGCAAAATCTACGCTTTAATCTCTTGATCTTTGGCATGCAAACTCTCCTTGAAAACATAATAGTCCTTCCTCGCTCATATAACAAGTCCATCGATCCATCACTTGATCCTATATGAAACTTCCTTTTAGCAACTCATCGGTTCATCGCTCTCCTTAACCCCGATCCACCCAAGAGGTTTTCACTTAAAGTTCACCAATAAGCTCCCATCATCGTGATAAACTAAGGTAAGCAAACATTGCCCATTTATGTATTTCGGACTAAATTGAGATGAAATGTACTTGAATAAGCTTATTTTAAATATGTTTAGATCAAGAACAAAGAAAAAGAATTAGATCGGGGAAAGATAAAGGTTATTGAATAACTGGTCTTACGTGTCCATCGATATTTGAGGTAAGTCCTGTTTGAAATATATCAAAGAATTATTTATGAACATATTAAATGATGATGTTCGATAAATTTGAGTACATGTTTATGTCACATAGAATGTATATAAGTAAATTAGGTTGAATGCATAATTTAATAATGTGATATGAATGAGTATTTCGATATGAATTGTGGGTTTTACAATGACGTAATGATTTTATTTGTGCAATGTGAATAAGCTTAGTTGAATTGGATATGTGATAAATTATGAAATGTGTGTGGAATGATTGACTACATTGATACTCGCTTTATTGCCTAGGGCTTAGTCCTGGTGACATATTGGGGCTTTGTGCCTCGAGCTTAGTGCCGGTGACATATTCGGGCTTTGTGCCTAGCAGGCTTAATGCCGATGACATATTCGGGCTTCGTGCCTAGGGCTTAATCTGGTGACATATTCGGCTTTGTGCCTAGCTGGCTTAGTGCTGACATTTTGGCTTTGTGCCTAGGGCTTAGTCTTGGTGACATATTCGGCTTTGTGCCTAGGGCTTAATGCCGGTGACATATTCAAGCCGTGCTAGCAGGCTTAGTGCTTGATATATTCGGGCTTATTGCCTAGGAGCTAAATCTGGTGTTTGAACCTACTGGACCTTGAGTCTAGCAAGTCTAATGTCAGTATGTGAGATTAGCAAATGCCTGCAGGTTTTATCTTAGGTGAGTTGAAAATTCCAAGCTTAGGTTGTGTACTAGTAAAGTCATGAAATGAATCAAGAGAGCCTAAGCATTTGAAAATGAATTTGTTAATTCGGACAAGGTATGTGCTATTCATATTCATGTATTATTCATATATATGTGTATGAATATATTTCCTTTATGTGAAATTACTAAGTGTAAAGTATATACTTACTTGTATATACATATATATATGTGATCCTATGGAAATATGTGTATCGAAAATATGAGTAGTTGGAAGCAGTATTTATTCTATATGTGAATTATATGATGAGATTATAGATGGAGGTTTAAAGGTAAAATAGTGATGATGGTTAAGCTAAACGAACTTGTGTTTATGTAATTAAAGAGGCAATTTAGATGTACATGGTCTTTTACTTGTTCGAATAATTATGTGAACCTATTGAGTTTCATATTGCGTGTTATGAATAGATCATAAAGAGAGGATGCTTTATATTTTGGTTAAAATGCTGAGTTGGTAAGTTGGATGTTAATGGTAAGGAAATGATAAACGTTATGTTAAGTGAGGTAAAGGCATTCGTTTTGGAGGACCTTTGGGTTAAGCTAATTTATTCAACGTTATTACTTGATTGTTGATTTAATGCTTGAATGTACAATTGGTATATCATGATCGCTTAAGACTTACTAAGCTAAATTAGCTTACTTGTGTGTTCATCATTACATTTTATAGATTTTGATCAAGCTCGAGCTCGGGGATTGTCAATGAAGTCATTCACACTATCGACTCTTTTTGGTACGAAATGCTTAAACTTTCGGTCTTAAGGCATGTATAGGCTAGCTAAGTTTTGAATAACATTTTGATAATGTATAAAGGCCATGAAAGTGGCTAGTTCTTAATGTTAATGTTTGATAATATAATCTGCTTGGATGTGAGATACGTGCATGTTTGGTTTGGCAAATGAATGAGTATGTGTTATATATATGTACATACTCATATTCATATGTGTTTCATGCTGAGCAGTAGATTTTGTGACTTATATACAAACGATTGGGTTATAAGTAAGTTTTGAGTAGTAAATAGTAATATGGTGGTTCGGTTATGAAATAAACTTATTTGGAAGTGTATTGTATGATAAAACTTGGGTGTAAAGATGAACAAATGTCTCAGTTTGCATGATATGATATTCAATGGTCGAGTCTTAGATTTATGTTCCATGAATCTATGAGTTATGAGACATCCTTGTTATAAATAAGGAAAGTTGGTATATATATATATATTTGTGCATGCATTGTATGTTCGGCTACACCATTTGAATAGTCAGGTTCGGGTTAGAAATGCCTGAAAATATATGTTTTAAATGTTATAAATGAAAATGAAAGAACTAGGGTTGGTATGAAGTGAAATTCGTATAATGGACAATCTTGATCTAGTTGTATCAGTTTTATATATATATATATATGTATCTCGATACATATTTGATTAATTTATTTTCAGAAAAAGGAAATTTTATGAAGTTTAGGTATACTAATATATATGCGAATTAGGTGTACATTGAAATGTTATTTGTGTTCAAATGTTAAATGTGGCTTTTGTTTTTAGGGTAAATTGCACTATATATTTATGCATCAAGAAGGTAGCTCTAAGCGATAGGCTCTTGGTGCGACTCGTTTGAACACCGGTATGGTCCGATGAATCGGGACTTAACTTACCCTTCCGTCAAACCTCAAAGACTTTCTTCCATGGAGACACCTTCAAGAACACCTTGTCACCCACTGCAAACTCTATGTCCTTACACTTTAAGTCTGCATAGGACTTCTATCAGTCTGACGCTTCCTTTAGTCGAGCTCGAATTAACTCAACCTTCTCCTCTATCTCGGTAACCAACTCTGGTCCCAAAATCTAACATTCCCCTAATTCCGTCCAACAGGTAGGAGTACGACACTTCCGCCTGTACAATGCTTCATAGGGCACCATCTGAATACTAGACTGGTAGCTGTTGTTGTAAGCAAATTTCGCTAAGGGTATAAATTCTTCCCAACTACCTCTAAAATTAATGACACATCCCCTTAACATGTCCTTCAAGATCTGAATTACCCGCTCAGACTATCCATCTGTCTAAGGATGAAACACTGTACTGAAATCCAACTTCGTACCCAATGCTTGGTGCAACGCCTTCCAAAATCGCGGCGTGAACCTTAGGTCCCTGTCCGATATGATCGATACTGGTACTCCATGCAACCTCACCACCTCCGCTATGTATAGCTTAGCCAATTTCTGTAAAGAGTAATCGACCCGTACTAGTATGAAATGAGTAGATTTTGTCAGGCGATCAACAATCACCCAAACTGAATCTTTCTTAGTAGGCGTGAGGGGTAGCCAACTGACAAAGTCCATTGTGATCCTTTCCGCTTCCATTGTGGAATCTTCACTGGCTGCAGCAACCCTGATGGTAACTGATGTTTCGCTTTTACTTGTTGACAGGTCAAACACTTACTTGCCAATCCAGCTACCTCTCGCTTCAAGCTTGGCCACTAGAATTGATCCCACAAATCCCAATACATCTTACTCCCTCCGGGGTGCATAGCGTATGAACCACCATGCGCTTCTTGCAAAATCCTACGCCTTAATCCCGGATCTTTTGGCATGCAAACTCTCCCTTGAAAACATAATAGTCCTTCCTCGTTCATACTGAAGTCCATCGATCCATCACTTGATCCTACATGAAACTTCTCCTTTAGCAACTCATTGGTCTACTGCTTCTCCTTAACCTGACTGACCCAAGAGGGTTTCACTTAAAGTTCAGCCAATAAGCTCCCATCATCGTATAAACTAAGGTGAGCAAACATTGCCCTCATGTCAGAGATTACTTTACGACTTAAGGCATCCGCCACCACATTAGCTTTACCCAGATGGTACTCAGTCGAGCAATCATAATCCTTTAACAACTCAATCCACCTTCTCTGCCTTAAATTCAACTCCTTCTAGGTCAAAAGGTATTTTAGGCTTTTATGATCTGTATAAATAATAGATTTCTCCCCGTACAGATAATGTCTCCAAATATTTAAAGCAAAAACCACCGCCGCCAACTCCAAATCATGGGTGGGATAATTTACTTCGTGCAATATTAACTACCGAGATGCATACGTAACAACCTTTCCATCTTGCATCAACACGCATCCTAGTCCCGTGTGTGACGCATCACAGTAAATTACAAATTCCTTTCCAGCCTCCGATTGAATCAATACCGGAGCCTCCGTCAAATTCTTTTTCAATTCTTAAAATTCTCTTGCTGCTTACTAGACCAAATAAACAAAACACCTTTCTGTAATAACTTAGTCAATGGTGCCGCGATTGAAAAAATCCTTCAATAAACGTTCGATAGTACCCAGCCAGACCAAGAAAACTCTAAATTTCTGCCACAGACTTAGGCAGCTTCCAATCCAACACCGCTTCAATTTGTTGAAGGTCAACCCTAATCCCCCCTGCCGACACAACGTGGCCTAGAAAAGTAACTTCACTTAGCCAAAATTTTCACTTACTGAATTTGGCATACAACTGCTTCTCCCTCAGAATCTGCAAAACCACTCGTAGATGTGAATCATGCTCCTCTTCCGATCTTGAGTAAACAAAGATATCATCTATAAATACCACGACAAACCGATCCAAGTAGGGTTGGAACACTCGGTTCATCAAATCCATAAATGTCGCTGGTGCATTAGTCAACCCAAGTGGCATTACCAAAAATTCATAATGGCCATAACGGGTCCTGAAAGTTGTCTTATGAATATCAAATTCTTTGACCTTAAGTTGATGGTATCCTGATCTCAAATCTATCTTTGAGAACACTGAAGCCCCTTTCAGTTGATCGAACAAGTCATCAATCCTTGGTAACGGATACTTGTTCTTGATAGTCAACTTGTTCAGCTGATGGTAGTTAATGCACATACGTATTGATCCATCCTTCTTCTTAACAAATAACACCGGCGCTCCCCAAGGCGACACAGTTGGTCGAATAAATCCTTTATCTAACAACTCTTGTATTTATGCTTTCAACTCTACCAACTCCTTTGGCACCATCTCATATGGAGCGATAGACACTGGTGATGTTCCCGGAAGAAGATCGATACCAAACTCCACTTCACGATCCAAATGTAATCCCGGAAGCTCTTTTGGGAAAATATAAGGAAATTCCTTCACCGTCCTAATGTCCCCAGCAGTTAGGTCCTTGGCTTCTAGAGCCCGAACGAACATTAATACTGCATTGCATCCTTTTCTCACCATCCTTTCTACTCTTAGGGCAGTCACTACATTTGACAGACAGTTCCCCCTTTCTCCTATCACCAACACTTCACCACGCTCGGGGGTTTTCAACACCATACGCTTGGCTACACAATCTAAATTAGCTTTATACTTCACCAGCCAATCCATGCCTAATATTAAGTCAAACTCCGACATAGATTTTCGGGCTCCTGTGCCCATGCCTGCCCCAACAACCCTCTCTAAAACCCTCAACATTGCCTGAGATACTGCATTATCTACAACCGCCTGATCTTGAATTTCTGCCTTCACAGCTGGTGGCACTGGTACCTCATTCCTCAACTCGTGACCAGACCTACGGTTCCAACACAGCAATCCTGCCTCTACCTCGGCCACGCACACCACGTCCTATAGTGCTCATTCTACCGATTCGTGTTTATATGATTAGGAATTTTATGAATTATTAATTCCTTCCACTAATTAATAATGAACAATCTTATGAAAAGTAGTTTTAACAGTAGTTCTTTTGAATTCAAACTCTATCTACGAGGTTCAGTTCTCAGGTCTGTATTTCCTAGCTCTAGAATCCACATACATTCAACCATCCATTTACATTCCAAACAAAGCACCACATAAATGCATCAAGAACACAAGTAACATCCATGAACTCACCTTCGTCACATAGAGGTGTTTTCGTCATTTCACTACCTAAGGGTATTTTCATAATTTTATCCTACAGGGGTATTTTCATAATTTTCCAAAATATAGTATCTTGGTGATTTTACAAAATAGAGGTATTTTGGTAATTTTGCAATCCGGGGGTATTTCAGTAAATTTGCCAAATGGGGGTATTTCGGTACTTTTTACAAATTTTGGTAATTTTTACAAATCCAGGGTATTTCAAAAATTTTACAAAACTAGAGATATAAGTAATTTTACAAAAATAGGGTGGCTGGTCCCTTTCGGGTTTTAGTTATAAATTTTGGCCCTTCAACAAGCCCTCTCGGTTAGAGTGAACAAACACTACGCACCAGGTAGGATTCAGTGAAGAGGAGGTGAGCCACTAGGGCTGTTTAAATACCAAGCTCCCCTAGATCCATTCTTAGACATGCGTATGCCTGTTGCCACACCCTAACCCTGTGACTTGTTTACAGACATGTTTAATTAGAAATTAAGTCTTATGAGATTTGAAAAATTATTTATACTAAACCTAAAGTCCATAAACTCTAGCATACTAGCCTACATCCCTATAGAGCCCATCAAGCCCAACATGCATATCACATAATGAGTTTAGAATACTTACCTGAGTGGATCGGGTGCCGGTAGACTCGAAGGCTATATCTCAACGAACTTTTCTCAAACTTACATCACTTTTACAAATCACTACTGGACCCATTGCATAGCCCGAGTTTTGAACTGGGCTCTGATACTAAATGTAACACCCCAAATCTGGCCCATACGTCATGACCGAATCTGGTATGCTACGGGTTGAACGTTGAAAACTTTGTTTTAACCGATTAATCATTAATTGTGACATTTTTGAAGAAACTTTATCATTTGCGTTGAGCATGCTTGACAAACCCATTTTCATTTCACTTTACAATTAAGATTTTGAAAACATAAGTTTGTAAGATGTAATATAAAAAAATATAAATCGATAACGTAAGTTATGGAGGCCTTATTACAAAATCCTTAAATTTAAACTTAAAGAAAAAACTAAAAATAGTCTATAAAGATAAAAGACTTGATGGCCCCTCGAGCTTGCCTCGGCTCCCATGTCCACGATCTACTGCTCATCTGAAAAGTTGGGAAAAATAAAAGGGTGAGTCACCAAGACTCAGTGTCCAAATCCCAAAAACACATAAAAGTATTGGGCCCACAAACACATTATGGGCCTTGGGCCACACACAATGGCAACAGAATATATTTACATGCAATATGGCCCATCCCAAACCTAAGAGTCCATCCTCTACACACCCCCGTACCAACCATCACACCGTAGGGATTTCTACAATTAACCCTCCATCCGCTACACACCATATCGACAGCTGTGCTACCTGTCATAAAGACCGATCACTATGTGACCTATGTGGCGAAGCCACCGATCGCCATGCGACCTTAATAATATATTGTGGTATTTCGACAGTTGTGTTGCCTGTCATAAAGACCGATCACTATGTGACCTATGTGGCAAAGCCACCGATCGTTATGCGACCTTCTCCCCTTCATCATATCAATCTTATCCCATGCATACATACATGCAAGAATCAGAACATTAAACTACCTAAACAGATCACATACTTTCACATACTTCAATACATATAGAGAAGTTTCTATGATTACGTACCTTGCATCCCTTAACTACCCTTTTGGGTAACACATTTATTCATCTGACCTCATTTTACGCTTTTAGCCCATAACATACATATAATAAAGATTAACTAGTGTGATAGAGATCTACACACACGATTCTTGATAGGACATTACTTTCTATGTCGACACTATCGTAAATCGATCTGACGACTAAGCATCTAAGGTTTTGTTACGAAGCCGGTCCATAACCCGATGGCCAATCTCGAACTACTGACACCGCGTATTTTTTGAACTTTGGGGCTAGGACTACAAATCTAACCCCTTCCTTCGATTTGCTGACATTCGAGTCCATGAATGACCTTAGTCAGAGGATACTATAATGATTGCTTAACGAGGCATTAGGTTAAGGCACAATTAATAGAAAAGAAACAGATTAAACATCATAGGGAGAATTGAACCCTTACCTTGAAGTCTCGAAAATAAAAATATGGTTTGAACGTTAACGATTTCTAGCTTAGAAACCTAATCGATTAGGTCTCCTTCAAATCTCGGAATGCCGCCCAAAAAGAACATGAGATCAGTGAAAATGTCAAACTATAGATGGCCTAACAACCAACTAGCCATTCGGCTATGGTCTCAAAAATCGAAAGAGAAGAAAAAAAAGAACAGAAGAAATCGGTACTTACCTTAACACGGAGAATTCGGTAACTCCTAGGGAATTTTAGCTATTGAGAAGATCAGAAAGAAAAGATGATCTCAATAGATCTATGAAGATTAAACTTTGATGGAGAAATCAGCAAAGAGAAATGAATAGACAAGGGTATTGACTTTGGAGATGAAAGTAGAAAAATAATAGAATTTTGGCTTTTGCATAAAAGTGGAGATGAGAGAATAAGATTAGGGGTTTTGACTTTTGAATAATAAGAGAAGAGAATGGGAAATAAAACCCTATTTCCGAAAATAAAAAGATATTCCCCCCACCTAAACATAGAATTTCGGCACCTACTACCTAAAACACAAAAATGCCCCTTCCTCGAACTAAAAACTAATCAATTAATGAGGAAATTTGGTACCCTACGGCAAACCGATTTCTTCCCTCCAAGAGATGGAAATTCACGCCATCGGGTGGCTTTTCAATAGATAACTCCTATTCTTTCTCCCTTATCTTTATCCATTCACACCTCCAAAAGAGGCCTAAATAACATCACCTCTTCCTTCCTTTATCAGCACATTATCCATATTATCCAAGTCATTTAATCCCTCCTAATTTTAAGCCTTATTTCCATCCCACTTGCTCCTCTTTTAAGTGCCAAAAATGGCCCAAATACATCGACTCCAAGCGGCCATAACTTGGGCCTCTTCACCTGCTAATGACGCCACCTTATAGCTCTTTTGCAGCGCCCCTTGCTACTGCGCCACAAGCCCATTTTGTAATTTAAACCAAAGATACCATCTTTTAAACCCTATAGTGTCCAAACAGAAAATTTAACCAAGGCCTCGGCCCTATCCTGAGCCCAATTTGGACCCCTAACACTCTAATTAACACATCACACATAACCACACATTAAACGCATAGGCCCATTAATTCATGATGTTACAACATGGGCTACCACACTGCCATGTCTCTCTTGTAAAATAGTTTATTGATTTTCACACGGCTCCAGTTTGTTACACGGCCTAGACACACGGCCATGTACCCCTTTCACACAATCGTGTACCGCTTTAACATGGCCTTAGCCTTCTCACACGGTTGTGTGACTTCATTTTATAGTTTTTCCCAAAATTTTATGAATTATTCAGTTTAGTCCTTATATTATCCCCAAATTGTTTTTTTTTAAGATTTCATACACTCAATTGAGTTTTGATATTATGATCATGCTAGAATTTATGTTTCAATTATTGATTCGATATTCTATATGCATGATATGAGAATGACATATGCTACTATCACTGAATCCCTGATAATCTGTTACTGTTATTCTTCCATGTTGGGAAATGTGTCCATATTTTAGTAAACATGTAATTTTTTATTTTTATTTCAACGATGAATAAATAAAGTTAATTTCACTTCTCATTATTATGTCTTTTGTATTTATGTCTTTCATATATTGTATACATAGCAAAATTGTGACAATAAAATATTAGTTCATTGATTGTCTAAGTTCAAACTGATGATAAACGACATTGTACGAATGTTTACATTGTGAGAAAGACAACTTACTTTACTAGATAATCTAAACGAGTCTGTAATCCCGTAAAAGAATCAAAGTGAGCATTTGATTCAATTTTTGTGGAGGATTATTATGTTGTCTACATTTCCAATTGAGGAGATGACTAGTCCAGCTATCGGAGCTGTTGACTCCATGGGTAGAGACATATATGTATTAATTGGAAGAATGATACATTGGACGGGACCTAAGATGAATTGATTTTGAATCCATTTATGAGTTAATTCACTTGTGACGTTCATGGTATGATTTACCTAAATCCTGAGTTAGTCACTAAGCATGCGTATGTAATTCATGTGCTTTGATATAAGTGGAGGCTTATGCTCTAATGATAATCGAGCCGAAAGCTTGTATATTGGGTACATGACTTGTGTATGACATGGCTTTACTAGCAATAGTGAAATTCATAGCTCAATTAAAGAGTTAATGATATCCTCTCATTTTCATTGTGTGGATTGATAAATATGGAACGTAGCCATAGGTTGCTTGTTCTCGAACAAGCAATTTATCACAATCATTTATTGACAGTGATCATATTAATCATTAAGAAGACACTATGGTGACAATGAGATAAAATAGAATTGTATTGATTGAACAAATTTATCTCAAAAGAATTAAGGATATCATATGAGGGTAACACACACATGATGAGGTCATTGGACAAAGCAGTTTGATTAATTACTTTCATAAAGAGTGTACAATAAGGAGTTTTCAATCATGGTACTTCTTGTGGACTCACTCAACAGTTAAGTAATTGCAAATTATTAGAAAGATGCTTCTAGGCTCAATTGCAATTACTAGAGCCAAATTGTATATGTTCGATTGGTCCCTCTACTAGTTTAACAAAAGCTCAACCGGAATGCATTTGAATAAAACGAAAATTCTATGAATTTGGAAATAATTTAATTGACTCCATTTGTTCGTTGTGGAATTAAATTGGGCGATTGTAAGAATTGTTCAACTAGAGAAGTTGATTAAAGAATTTTCTTGAAAAAATAATTTGGAAAATCTAAGTGAATTTTGGGAAAATTAATTTTCATAAAGTAAAATTAAATTAATCAAATTAATTAAAATTAATATGATATTTTTAAAAATTAATTTTCAATTTAGACAATTGGCCTAATGAGTAATTAGGCCATGTACCCCTTTAACATGGCCTTAGCCTTCTCACACGGTTGTGTGACCTCATTATATAGTTTTTCCCAAAATTTTATGAATTATTCTGTTTAGTCCTTGTATTATCCCCAAATTGTTTTTTTTAAAGATTTCATAAACTAAATTGAGTTCTTGATGTTATGATCATGCTAGAATTTATGATTTAATTAGTGATTCGATATTTTATATGCATGATATGAGAATGACATATGCTTACTATCACTGAATCCCTGATAATTTGTTACTATTATTCTGCCATGTTGGGAAATGTGTCCATATTGTAGTAAATATGTAATTTTTTTTATTTGAATGATGAATAAATAAAGTTAATTTCACTTCTCATTATTATGTCTTTTGTATTTCTGTCCTTCATATTTTGTATACATAGCGAAATTGTGACAAGAAAATATTAGTTCATTGATTGTCTAAGTTCAAACTGATGATAAATGACATTGTACGAATGTTTACATTCTGAGAAAGACAACTTACTTTAGTAGATAATCTAAACAAGTCTGTAACCCCTTAAAAGAATCAAAGTGAGCATTTGATTCAAATATTGAAAAGGATTATTATGTTGTCTACATTTCCAATTGAGGAGATGACTAGTCTTGCTATCAGAGCTGTTGACTCCATGGGTAGAGACATATATGTATTAATTGGAAGAATGATACATTGGACCGAACCTAAGATGAATTAATTCTGAATCCATTTATGAGTTAATTCACTTGTGACGTTCATGGTGTGATTTACCTAAATCCTGAGTTAGTCACCAAGCATGTGTATGTAACTCATGTGCTTTGATATAAGAGGAGGTTTATGCTCTAATGATAATCGAGCCGATAGCTTGTATATTGGGTACATGACTTGTGTATGACATGGTTTTGCTAGCAACAATGAAATTCATAGCTCAATTAAAGAGTTAATGGTATCCTCTCATTTTCATTATGTGGAATGATAAATATGGAACGTGGCCATGGGTTGCTTGTTCTCGAACAAGCAATTTATCACAATCATATATTGGCAGTGATCATATTAATCATTAAGAAGACATTATGGTGACAATGAGATAAAATAGTATTGTATTGATTGAACAAATTTATCTCAAAAGAATTAAGGATATCATATGAGGGTAACACACACATGATGAGGTTATTGGACAAAGGAGTTGGCTTAATTACTTTCAGAAAGAGTATACAATAAGGGGTTTTCAATCATGGTACTTCTTGTGGACTGACTCAATAATGAAGTAATTGCAAATTATTAGAACGATGCTTCTAGGCACAATTGCAATTACTAGAGCAAAATTGTATATGTTCGATTGGTCCCTCTACTAGCTCAACAAAAGCTCAACCGGAATGCATTTAAATAAAACGAAAATTCTATGAATTTTGAAATAATTTAATTGACTCCATTTGTTCATTGTGGAATTAAATTGGGCTATTGTAAGAATTTTTCAACTAGAGAATTTGATTAAAGAATTTTCTTGAAAAAATAATTTGGAAAATCTAAGTGAATTTTGGGAAAATTAATTTTGATCAAGTAAAATTAAATTAATCAAATTAATTAAAATTAATATGATATTCTAAAAAAATAATTTTCAATTTAGACAATTGGCCTATTGAGTTATTGAACTTGAAAATTGGACCTGAGAGCTTAAAACTAAGACCAAAGACCCAAAAACTTGTCGAATTGGGCCTGGTATGTGAAATCAGGCCGAAGGTCTAACAGGTGGCTAGATCGGATTAGTTGGGTCGTCAATGGTCTAGATCGAACTAACAGAAATTAAACCAGCTTAGGGTGCCGGCAACTATGATGGTGGCATTCCGGTGGCCGGTAAATGGTCAATTGTGGTGGGTCTTTGGTGGTTTAGTAGTGGAATAATTACACTCCTATTGGGACTCTACTAGAGAATTTGATTTCAAATTAACTATTCCAAAAATAATATCATTTTAATAGATTTAATAATAAATTAAATTAAATTAAATTCTTATCTTAATATTATTTTATGAATTTAATATTAAAGTGATTGTAACACCCATAACTCATCTTTGTCGCCAGATTAGGGTTACAGAGTATTTCTGTATAATTGAGAACAATACATATCAGAGTGCATGAAGCTTACCAAATTAATCAACAAAAATTTCATAAATGATTTAGATTTGAGATTAGATTTGAGTGAACATACATTTATGGGCTTTAAATCAAGCCAACGAGGCCTTAAAAATAATTTAGGCACATTCATGGGTCAATTCGAAACAAAATAGGAGATTTGGGGCCAAAGTGATAATTTTTAAAATAGTGGTCACACGGCTCTATGTTTAGGTTGTGTGATAGAGCCCAGACCGTGTACCTGTCAAAATAATTTCATACAACTGTGTCGTAGGCCGCGTAGCATTCAAAATACCCTTACACGGCCGTGTCGCAGACCATGTACCAGACCGTGTTCAATTCAATGTTAGGTTACACGTGTAACATCCTGAATAGGGGGCTTTGCATTTGTAATGTGTTATGTATGTATGTTGTCCTATGTGTGTTGATCTGGTGTGTTCAGAGGTTTCGGGAAGGCTCGAGGTTAAGCCTGAGCCTTGGTAGAAATTTTGTTTTTAGGCACTGCAAGGGAGAGCTAGCTGAAGTGGGCCTTAAGGGTACTTTAGTGGGGTAGTTGACACAAGAATCTAATTGGTAAAGTGGCAAGGAGGCGCTACTAAGGGTATAGGTAGGTGACGCCACAGGGAAGATGTGAGAAAGCAGGTTCGAGTTGCGTTGACAGCAAATGTGAGTGTTTTTTTATTAATTTTATGTGCCTAAGGAGCCTGAGAGATGGTTTCGGCTGGGTCTCTGCATGGGTGAGTGTTGATTAAGTCAAAAGATAGGACAATGAGGATAAGAGGAAAATGTGAGATAGAATATGAGTGTAGGTGGTGGCCATATGTTGGACACTAGAAGCAAGGGGGAGAAATCGGTTTTGGTGTGGCCAGGGTGTGCCGAATTTTTACTTTGGAGCATAGATTTTTTCTCAAAAATAATGAATTTTTGGCTTTTGGGTTAGTAGTTGCCGAAATTGTGTTTAGTAAGGTGAGAGTTCTCTTCTTATTTTTGGCATTTGAGGTTTTCTTTATCCTCTTCCTTTTTTGCCAAGACCGAAACCACTTAGGTCCTGCTGAAAACTCTTCTTCTTTACCCTTCCTAGCACTTCTTTCTATCTTGTTCTATTTATCTTCTCCCAATTGTTTCATTCTTAGAAGTCAAACCCCTAACCCCATTCTCATCTCCACTTCTATGCCATAGTCAAATGTCCCTTGCCCATAGTTCTCTTCTCTATTTTCTTCCACAAGCCAAATCTTCATAGTCTTTCTCTTGTTCATCTTTTCTTCTGATCTCTTCTAAAATCGAAAACCCTAGGTCTCATCTGTGGTCTTATTTTTTTCGGCTTTTCAATCTTTTTCCTTGTCATTATCGAATCTTCTCTTGTGTGGTAGCCGAATCTCCTGTGTTGAGGTAAGTGTCGAATCCTGTTAATCCTTTATGTTCTCCTTCGATTTTTGGAGGCCAAAATTGAGTGGCCAATTGGCTTGGTAAGGCCATCGTTAGATTGATGTTTCTTACTATTTATTGTGTTCTTTTTGGGGCACTATTCTGGGAATTGAAGGAGATCAGATCATCTAGGTTCCTAAGCCAGAAACTGTTAATCTCTGAACCATATCTCTTCTTTCGGGATTACAAGGTAAGGGTGCTCTCTTTGGATTGTATTTAGGTCATTATCATAATTGGTACCTTAACCCTACCTTGTGGTTTGACCACCATATTTCATTATAGAAGAATCTGACAAGATCTTTGATGGAATCCAATATCGATCCGGCAAAGGAGGGGGTTGGACTCGTAAACCCAACCCAAAAGTTCAAGAAACGTGCGCAGTGTCTGCTGTTCGGGTTTGGCCACCGGGTTGTGGGCCGGCTTCTGAGCAGAATAGTATACGAATAGTAGTGGTTCCTATTAGCGATAGTGTTAACATAGAAAGCGTGGTATTGCGTGTTATCATGTGTGTAAACCTTCACACACTTTATTTTATCTGTACTAATGATTGTGTGGGCTGAAAAGCCAGAAAAGGCTGTGTAGATAGTCGTGGTGCCCTTAGGGGTAAGGCTAGGAATGCCAGGTACGTGACCGTACCGTTTTCTTTGCATGGACGAATACATGTATGGTGATCTACTGTGTTATGGATAGCATGCTGCATTCGTTAGGATATGTATGTAGTTCATGGGGCATGGGTATGATATGAAGGGGAAGAGCATGATTATTTGGTCACGTAGTGATCGGTGGCTATGCCACGATATATATATGTACACGCATTAAATGGGTCACATAGTGATCGGTGGTTAAGCCACAATATATATAGTTTATTTGGTCACACTGTGATCGTGGTTAAGCCATGATGTATTATTTGGTCACCTAGTGATCGGTTTATGACTGGCAGCATGACTGTCGAAATGGAGTGTAGCGGATAAAGTGTTGATTGTAGAAATCCCCACGGTGTGATGGGCTGGTACGGGTTGGTGTGTAGAGGATGGAAAAGCTAGGTTTGGGTTGGGCTTATTGCATTCATGTGTTTGTATGTTTATATATATATATATGGGCTAAGGCCCAATGTGTGATTGTGGGCCACGAGCAGTTTGTATAATGTGGGAGAATTTACACACTGAGTCTCGGTGACTCACCCCTTTCTTTAACTTTTCAGGTAATCAGTAGACCGTAGATGTGGGAGCCGAGGCAGACTCGTGGGGGCCGTAGTACTCTTTGCTTTCATAAACTCGTTTCTTATTATATTTTATTTTTAATTGGGATTTTCGTTATGTAATAAGACCTTCCTAAGTTAAACTTGGGTTTTAATTAGCTATTGTTTATTCCAACTTCGACACTTAATCATTAAAGTGAAAAATGGGGTTTTTCCAAAAACAAACGGGCAACCTAAAATAATCAAATCTTTTTTTTATGTATCCACAAGCATGATTAAATGTTCGATTTGTATAACTCGGAAATTTTCTTAATCTACATATTGTTATCTTCAAGACTACGCTTTAATCGAAAAATTTTTCAAACCTCCAGGTTTTTCCTCGAAATTCAACAAAACTCATTTTAATTCACCCTGTAACATACCGGATTCAGTTGTAACGTTTAGGCCGGGTTTTGGGTGTTACAACACGGCCATGTTGTAGACCGTGTGCCAACCTATGTGAAACTTACACCAAACACGTTCAGGGAACAAGCCCATGTGGGTTGCCTGTGTGTGACACACAACTATGTGACAACCCGTGTCCAAGGCCGTATGTGTTCAAAGTAACATAAATCATGTTCATTTTCCATCCAATTGCATAGGTACCTAACCCAATTCATAACACATCATCACAATACCTCAAAACACATCAAGAGCAACTCAAGAAATCAAAATATATCCACCCAAGACCTAACAAAAACATCATATACAAGTCACATAACCTTTCATTACACTAATTACTGTTTACAAGACATAGCATATACACTATTTAACCTATCTCAACACCGACCCAAACGTTATAGCCTAATCTAGGAATGTCACATCAAAGGTATAATTCAAAACAATTTTTCTAAGTTAAAATTTAAGGACTAAAAGCCCAAAATATTTGAATCTTGTTAAGTCATGATAAAAGCCCATTTTTAAACTTAAAAATTTATCCAGCTTCAACAATTAAGTAAACAGTTGAAAAAAAACAACAAAACTCAAAATCTAAAGTCAAATCGGAGTACAAGGCCTTATTATAACCCAACGGAAACAAAGTAATTTAAAACTAAGTCTTTCAAAACAAATTAAGAACTGCTTGTAGTGTGGTCACCTCCGAGTCCTCTTCCACGTTGAGCCGTCTACTGAGGATCACATGAGACATTAATAAAAAGGGTGTGAGTTTTGAAACTTAGTTTGTACAACCCTTGGTAATCAAATCAACATACAATTATTACATTGGGAAACCCTCCCCAAAAGTCCATTCGCTACACTCCATTTCCCTTCCAACCCTATACTCCTGTGGGGATATAAATATCAACCCACCCATCCCTACACTTCAAAGGTAGCACCAACAACGGCTCTACTCAACATTGCAGCAAAGTTGCTAAGTATATAATGAGCTTAAAGCCACCGGTGGATCCACGGTCGTCAAGCGACTATGCGATCCTTAAATTCCTCCTCCGTACCATAATTCCCACCCATATGCATCCTAAATAGAATATCATATGAATGCAACATGCACATGAGTAACATCCATAAAACTCATACTCATTATATAGGGGTATTTTAGTCATTTCACAATCAAGGGTATTATTTTAATTCTACCCTAAAGGGGTATTATTGTAATCCTACCCTATAGGGGTATTATCGTAATTTTACAAATTAGGGGTATTTTAATAATTTTACAAATCTAAGTATATTTTGGTAAATTATAAATCAAGGGTATTTGGTCCCTCCCAGGTTTTAGTTATGAACTTTGGCCCATTAACAAATCCTTGCTGCTAAAGTGAACAAACACTATGGACCAGGTAGGATTCCAGAAAAGAGGAGGTGGCCCACTAGGACCGCTTAAGTACCAAGCTCTCTCAAGATCCAATCCTAGACATGCGTTTGTCCATTGCCACACTCTAACCCAGCGACTTGTCCACAAACATGTTTAATCTTATACGGTTTAAGAGTTGTTCAGAACTAAGCCTAAAGTCCATTAAACCCAAGCATAATTGTCTACGTCCCCATAAAGCTCATCAAGCCCAAGTCACATCCTTACGGCCCATTAGGCCCAAATCTCATCCATATGGCCTATTAGGCCCAAAATAATTCTAGATCATGTAGCACGCATAACTAACTCAATTCATATAGCCAACCAAACAATTTAATCAAACTTAGCCCCAAGGCCTACCGGGCCCATTTAGCCACTTTTGGCCTTTCGGCTTTTCGGCATTGTCGATAACATGTATGTGTAGTGTTTGTACACACTTGGTTACTACGACGTGCTATGCTATCCTTGCTCTTAAACCTACAACAAACCAACCTTCAATCAATCACCCATACCTAATCAAAATATTTACCAAAAGTCGAAGCCTTACCATAACCTTACCGTGTGCCTTCGGGTTCTAATAGTCCTTCCATAGCTACTAATCACGAGTATCCCGTAGATCTGCACTCACACATACACCATCAAACTTTGAGTGACTCATAATACACACAAGTCACCCCTATATATCATACTCACATTCGACCATTTACTTAAACCATAATCGAGTTGAGTACACTTACACTTTGCTAACGATCCTTACCACGCTTGCGATCTCTGAATCTGTAACATCCCAAACTCAACCTAGAAGTTAGGCCCGAATTCGAAATGTCACATTAAAGGCACACATCAAAACGATTTTACTAATTAACTATTTAAGGCCCAAAAGCCCAAAACCCTTGTATCTTGTTAAGTTAAGATGAAAAGCCCATATTTTAGGAAAACATTCATATGTTAAGTTATTTCGAAAACCATGTTAACTTTAGAAATTTTATTTAAGTTTATTAACTAGATAGTTGAAACAATAATAATAAAACTCAAAATCTAAAGTCAATTAGGAGATACATGGCCTCATTACAATCCAATGAAAAATAAAGTTTTTAAAATAAATTCGTTTGAACAAATTAAAACATATGACAGCTTGTAGTGTGGCCATCTCCGAGCTCTCTCCCACATCGAGCTGTCTATTTAAGATCACCTGAAACATTAAATAAAAGGGTGTGAGTTTCGAAACTCAGTGTGTACAACCCTTGGCAATCAAATCACATACAAATATTCACATTGGGCCTAAGCCCTATCAAAATTGGTGGTCTTGGCCTTAGCCCATAATGACCTCATAACATATCATATCATATCATATACAAAGCAAGGTAATGCAAAACCCTTCCAAAAATCCTTTCGCTACACACACCATTTCCCTTCAAACCTTGTACACACCTGTGGGGATTTCTAAATTGACCTACCCATCCTCTACACACAAAAGGTAGCACTCACAGCGGCACTACTCAACGTTGCAGTAAAGCTGCTAATCATATAATGGGCTTAAAGCCACCGGCAGATCCACGACCGTTAAGTGACTATACGATCTTCAAATTCTTCCTCCGTACCATAATTCCCACCCATATGCATCCTAAACAGAATATCATATAAATGCAGCAAATGTACATGTAACATCCATAAATCTTACAATCAACACATAGGGGTATTTTAGTCATTTCACAAATTAAGGGTATTTTCATAATTCTACCATACAGGGGTATTTCGTAAATTTCCAAATTGAGGGTATTTTGGTAATTTCATAAATTGAGGGTATTATGGTAATTTTCCAAACTAAGGGTATTTTTGTAATTTTGCAAAATAAGGGTATTTTAGTAATTTTACAAATCTAAGGATATTTTGGTAATTTCCAAATCAAGGGTAGTTGGTCCCTCTCGGGTTTTAGTTATAGACTTTGGCCCATTACCAAGTCCTTGCGGCTAAAGCGAGCAGACACTATGCTCAAGGTAGGATTCCAGAAAAAAGGAGGTGGGTCACTAGGACCGGTTAAATACCAGGCTCTCCCTAGATCCAATCCTAGACATGCATATGTCTGTTGCCACACTGTAACCTAGCAACTTGTTCACGGACATGTTTAATTATTAGATGAAGTCTTATGCAATTTAAGAGTTGTTCAGAACTAGACCTAAAGTTCATTAAACCCTATCATACGTGTCTACGTCCTCATAAAGCCCATCAAGCCCATTTCACGTTCATATAACCCCTTATGCCCAAATCACATCCTTATGGCCCATTGGGCCCAAATCTCATTCTTATGGCCTATTAGGCCCAAAACAATTCCAGATCAAGTAACATGCATGACTAACTCAATTCATATAACCAAATCAAACAATTTCACAAAACTTAGCCTCAGGGCCCACCGGGCCCATTTAGCCACTTTTGACTTTTTGGCTTTGTGGCATTGCCTATGTCGTGTGTGTATAGTGTTTGTACACACTTGGTTACTGTGACATGCTATACTATCCTTGATCTTGAACCTACAACCAACCAACTTTCAATCAATCACCCATACTTAATCAAAATATCCACCAAAAGCTGAAACCTTACCGTAACCTTACCGTGTGCCACACGTTCTAGTAGCCCTTCCTTAGCTACTATTTGTGAATATCCCCAAGATCTGCACTCAAACATATATCGTCAAAACAAGTGACTCATATTCCACATAAGTAACCCCTATAGGCCATACTTACATTCGGTCATCCACTAAACCATAACTGAGTCGAGAACACTTACCACTTTGCTAACGATCCTTACCTACCACACTTGCTATCTTTGAACCTTATCCTTGTTATCATAGAGTTAACGATAGGATAGTTAGTTAGCCTTTTGGCTTTATCAAAATGTATAAGAGAGGTCAATCGAATACTTACCAAATCCACTTTCGATCTTGCAGCCTAAATTCGGCTTTTGAGATTAGTATGGTGACAGAGACAATTTGGCACCAATAGGGATAAGAAGAGGAGATGTGATCGGCTAGAATGAAAGGTGAACAAGAGAAGGAATTTAAGAAGAGAAGGTATGGGGAATTCGACTAGAGAGAAACCAAAATTTCGACAAAGGAATGATGGGTTTTCTTTTGGCAAATGGAAGAATTCGGTTGAGGGGGAGAAAGGAAAAGTAATGGAATCTTTCAAAAGAATTCGGCACCCCTTTTATAGCCAATAGCCGAATCCTACCTTCCTCTACAGCCCAATTAGGCACCAACTCTTCCCACCTCTCATCTCCTAATTTTTCTCCATGATATCTCCCTTATCTCATCCATAATTCCTTCCTTTATCAGTTCACAAGACCAATTCAAACACTTCAACAAAATAGTCCAAATTCCACACAACTCTGGCCGTCCACTATGCAAAATAAACACTCCAAAAACACCTTACCAATACTCAAACCTTGGACCTCTTCATGCCACCATGTAGCTCCCCAAGTGACATAACCTTGCCACTAGACCACAAGACCATTTGTGTCCTATTTTCCCCTTAACCTATTTAAAAGGCCTACTAACTAAAGTCACTGTTCCCTAAGGCTAAAACCAAAACTTTTCCTATACCCTTACTTGATCCTAGAACATCTCTAACACCCCTAGACACTCCAAATTTCTTAACCATTAAAGAAAACATGCAATTTGTCATTTTATTGCTCACATAAAAATTTTCTGAGATCCAAAGCCCAAAGCCCAATAGGCCCAATACCTCTAGGCCCAAATTTGGGCGTTACAGAACCTTACCCTTGTTAATACAAGATTAACAATAATGAGAAGTTAGATAGCCATTCAAGTTTTAACAAAACACACT
This sequence comes from Gossypium rotundifolium, assembly GCA_025506655.1. Taxonomy (NCBI): domain Eukaryota; kingdom Viridiplantae; phylum Streptophyta; class Magnoliopsida; order Malvales; family Malvaceae; genus Gossypium; species Gossypium rotundifolium. The sequence continues at coordinate 164,383,489 of CP106724.1, read as the reverse complement.
AAGGGGTTAACTAAATACTTACCGAATCCACTTTTGATCCTGGGGCCTAGATAACTACTGAACGAGATTCAACTTTTAACCTTGACTGATAGTAGGTAACAATCAATTTGTGATGGAGGAAAACAACAAATATTTGGCACTAATAGGGATTTCGGCAAGAGAAGATGATGATACTTTGGCAATAAAAAAGTTTGGCTATGAGTGAAATCGGTAAAAAAGGATTTGGCTATAGGAGATTTCGGCAACAAGGCAAGGTATTTTTGACCGTGGAAAAATAAGGCTTCGGTAAGGAAATGAAAAAGAATGAAAAATTCGGCATTACCTAGGCCCCCATATTTGGGACACACATATTTATATAGCCTATAGCCGAAACTTAGCCACCACTAAAGTCCAATTCGGTACCACTTCATCCATTGCTCATCTCCTAATTTTTCTCCATGATATCTCCCTTGTCCTTCTCCTAAATTCTCTCTACTGATCACTTTTTCTTAGTGCCCCTCTACATGCCACTTCCAGCACTCCTAAATAAAACTAAGCTAGCACTTGAACCTCAGACCTCCCTGCATGCATGTGTCGCCACCTCCCTACACCCTAGTGGCGTCCCTTAGCCACTTCACCATAGGCTTCTTTGTGTCAATTTTCACTTTATTTTCATTTAATAGCCCACTACACACAACCCTGATTTCTTAATTAAATAAATTAAGAATCCTCCACCACAAAACTAAAACCCAAAGGTTCTCCAACACACCTAGACACTCCAAATTCATTAAACCTTTAAAACCATCATGTCATTTATCATATTCTTGCTCACTTAAAAATTTTATGAGACCTAAAGCCCAATAGGCCCAATTCTTCTAGGCCCAAATTTGGGGCATTACAATTTTACCCCCTTAAAGAAATTTCATCCTAGAAATTTCCAACTAACTTCTAAACGCACCGCTTAAGTCACACCACTATGCTTTCGCTGCGCACTCTGATTTAATAACACACTCACATTGCATGCATACAGTTTCTATACCCAAAAATATCGCATCCACAGAAAACATACCCTACTTAATGGTGATTGAACAATCCCGAGCCTTGTGCTCCTCAGACCCGCATCTGAAACACGCTCCTGACTTCCTCCAATATTCACCTGGATGAAGCCTTCTACAATACTTGCAAGCCAAAAATTTTGCATGTACCTTAACATGCTTCACAGAACGAGACTGTGGCCCTAAAAAATTGCGATCTCTTTTTTTCTTACAGTCCACGTACCTAACCCGAAGTGTTTCACCAATTTCTTTAACATCCTCCAGTACCTCCCTAACTAGCTGAGTCAGCACATCAGCCCTAACACTTCTACGGCCTCTACTGCGACCCCTTGCACTTCTTCTAGTACTATCACTGATTCTCGTATTATATAAATTAGGAATTTTGATGAATTAAGTTCATAATTTCACTGTTTAAAGCAAATGTCTTATGCAAGTAACAATTTAAAAGTTGTTTCGCAGTCGTTAATCCACAACATGCTTAAGTTTCCCACGGGCTTTAGTCTCAAAGAACCTATTGTTTAAATTGGCCCAATATCAAGATATAGTTCTGTAATTTAAACAAATGTAAGCACAGAAAACTTACTTGGCTCGATGCTGAGGGCTTGGTGAACCACACTTTAAGAACCCTACAGAAACTTTTTTTAATCTGTTTGTTTTAAAACCCAAAATCTATGGCCCATTTCACAGCCCAAGCTTTGCAATCGGGCTTTGATACCACTAAATGTCACACCTCCAGACCCAGCTCAGACGTTATGGCCGATCTGGGAATGTCACATCAAAGGCATAATTCAAAATGATTTTACTAAGTTAAAATTTAATGCCTAAAAGCCCAAAATCCTTGAATCTTGTTAAGTCATGATAAAAGCCCATGCTTAAACTTGAGAAATTTATCTAGGTTCAACAATTAAGTAAACAGTTGAAACAAAAACAACAAAACTCAAAATCGAAAGTCAAATCGGAGTACAAGGCCGTATTACAACCCAACGGAAGTAAAGTAATTTAAAACTAAGTCTTTCAAAACAAATTAAGAACTGCTTTTAGTGTGGCCACCTCTGAGTCCTCTTCCACGTCGAGCCATCTACTGAAGATCACCTGAGACATTAATAAAAAGGGTGTGAGTTTCAAAACTCAGTGTGTACGACCCTTGGTAATCCAATCAACTTCAAATTATTACATTGGGCCTAAGCTCGATCAAAACGGTGGTCTTGGGCCTTAGCCCCCAATGACCTCATATCATATGACATCATATCACATGAAAACAAGGTTATGCAAAACCCTTCCCAAAAGTCCATCCGCTACACTCCATTTCCCTTCCAACATTACACTCTTTTGGGGATATAAATATCAACCCACCCATCCCTACACACCAAAGGTAGCACCAACAGTGACACTACTCAACGTTGCAGCAAAGCTGCTAAGTATATAATGGGCTTAAAGCCACTGGTAGATCCACGATCGTCAAGCGAGTATGCGATCCTCAAATTCTTCCTCTGTACCATAATTCCCACCCATATGCATCCTAAACCGAATGCCATATGAATGCATCATGCACATGAGTAACATCCAAAAAACTCATACTCATCACTTAGGGGTATTTTAGTTATTTCACAATCAAGAGTATTTTTGTAATTCTAACCCACATGGGTATTATTGTAGTTCTACCTTACAGGGGTATTATCGTAATTTTACAAATTAGGGTATTTTACTAATTTTGCAAATCTAAGGGTATTTTGAGTTAGTTATGAACTTGTCCCATTAACAAGTCCTTGCGGCTAAAGTGAACAGACACTATGCACCAGGTAGGATTCAAGAGAAGAGGAGGTGCGTCACTAAGACTGCTTAGGTGCCAAGCTCTCCCTAAATCCAATCCTAGACATGCGTATGTCCATTGCCACACTCTAACCCAGCGACGTGTACATGAACATGTTTAATTAATAGATTAAGTCTTATGCAGTTTAAGAGTTGTTCAGAACTAAGCCTAAAGTCCATTAAAACCTAGCATACTTGTCTACTTCCCTATAAAGCTCATCAAGCCCAAGTCATATCCTTACGGCCCATTGGGCCCAAATCTCATCCATATGGCCTATTAGGCCAAAAATAATTCCAGATCATGGAGCATGCATAACTAACTCAATTTGTATAACCAACCAAACAATTTAATCAAACATAGCCTCAGGGCCCATCGAGCCCATTTAGCCACTTTCGGCCTTTCAGCTTTCCGGCATTGCCGATATCATGTGTGTGTAGTGTTTGTACACACCTGGTTACTGTGACGTGCTATTCTATCCTTGGTCTTAAGCCTACAACAAACCAACCTTCAATCAATCACCCATACTTAATCAAAATATTTACCAAAAGCTGAAGCCTTACCATAACCTTACCATATGCCATTGGATTCTAATTGTCTTTCCCAAGCTACTAATCATGAGTATCCCCTAGATCTGCACTCATACATACACCATCAAACTTTGAGTGACTCATAACCCACACAATTCACCCCTATAGATCATACTCACATTCGGCCATTTACTTAAACCATAATTCAGTTGAGTACACTTACAGTTTGCTAACGATCATTACCACACTTGCGATCTCTGAACCGTACCCTTGTTAATACAAGATTAACGACAATGATCAGTTAGATAGCCTTTCGGGTTTTAACAAAACACACTAAGGGATTAACTAAATACTTACCGAATCCACTTTTGATCTGCGACCTAGATAATTACGAAACGAGATTCGACTTTTAGCCTTGACTGATAGTAGGTGACAATCGATTTCTGGTGGAGGAAAACAACAAAGATTCGGTACTAATAGGGATTTCGACAAGAGAAGATGATGATACTTCTGCAATAAAAGAGTTTGGCTATGAGAGAATTCGGTAAACAGGGATTCGACTATAGGATATTTCGGCAAGAAGGCAAAGTATTTTTGGCCGTGGGAAAATAAGGCTTCGGTAAGGAAACACACACATTTATATAGCCTATAGCAGAAACTTAGCCACCCCTAAAGTGCAATTCGGCACCACTTCATCCACTACTCATCTCCTAATTTTTCTCCATGATATCTCCCTTGTCCTTCTCCTAGATTCTCTTTACTGATCACTTCTCCTTAGTGTCCCTCTACACGCCACTTCCAGCCTTCTAGAAGCCAAAAATTAAACTCCAAAATAATACTAAGCTGGCACTCGAACCTCAGACCTCTTTGCATGCATATGTCGCCACCTCCCTACACCCTAGTGGGATCACTTAGCCACTTCACCATAGGCTTCTTTGTGCCATTTTTCATTTTATTTTTATTTAATAGCCCACTACTCACAACCCTAATTTCTTAATTAAATAAATTAAGAATCCTCCACCACAAAACTCAAACCCAGAGCTTCTCCAACACACCTAGACACTCCAAATTAATTAAACCTTTAAAGCCGTCATGCCATTTGTCATTTTCTTGCTCACTTAAAAATTTTATTAGACCCAAAGCCCAATAGGCCCAATTTTTCTATGCCCAAATTCGGGGCATTACAATTTTACCCCCTTAAAGAAATTTTGTCCTCGAAATTTCCAACTAACTTCTAAATGCACCGCTCAAGTCACACCACTATGCTTTCGCTGCGCACTATGATTTAATAACACATTAACATTGCACGCATATAGTTTCTATACCCAAAAATATCGTATCCACACAAAACATACCCGATTTAATGGTGATTGAAAATTTTTGAGCCTTATGCTCCTCGGACCCACATCTGAAACACGCTCCTGACTTCCTTCAGCATTCACTTGGATGATGCCTTCTGCAATACTCGCAAGCTAGAAATTTTCGATGTACCTTAACATGCTTCACAGAACGAGACTGCGGCCCTAGAAAATTGCGATCACTTTTTTTCTTATAGTCCACGTACCTAACTGAAGTGTTTCACCAATTTTTTAACATTTTCTAGTACCTCCCTAACTAGTTGAGTCAGCACATCAGCCCTAACATTCCCATGGCCTCTGCTGCGACCCCTTGCACTTCTTCTAGCGCTCATCACTGATTCTCATATTATTTGAATTAGGAATTTTTTATGAATTTATTTCATAGTTTCACTGTTTAAAGCACATGTCTTATACAAGTAACAATTTAAAAGTTGTTTCGCAGTTGTAAATCCACTACAGGCTTAAATTTCCTACGGGATTTAGTCTCTAAGAACCTATTGTTTAAAATGGCCCAATATCTAGATATAGTTCAGTAATTTAAACAAATTTAAGCACAGAAAACTTACTTGGCTCGACGTTGAGGGCTCGGTGAACCACACTTTAAAAACCCTACAGAAACTTTTTTTTAAGCTGTTTATTTAAAAACCCAAAATCTAAGGCTCATTTCACGGCCTGAGTTTTGTAATCGGGCTCGAATACCACTAAATATCACACCCCCAGGCCCAGTCCAGACGTTATGGCCAAATCTGGGAATGTCACATCAAAGGCATAATTCAGAACGATTTTGCTAAGTTAAAATTGAAGGCCTAAAAGCCCAAAATCCTTGAATCTTGTTAAGTCATGATAAAAGTCCATGTTTAAGCGAAAGAAATTTATCCAGGTTCAATAATTAAGTAAACAGTTGAAACAAAAACAACAAAACTCAAAATATAAAGCCAAATCGGAGTACAAGGCCTTATTACAACCCAATGGAAACAAAGTAATTTAAAACTAAGTCTTTCAAAAAAAAAATTAAGAGCTGCTTGTAGTGTGGCCACCTCCGAGTCCTCTTCCATGTCAAGCTGTCTACTGAGGATCACCTGAGACATTAATAAAAAGGGTGTGAATTTCGAAACTCAGTGTGTATGACCCTTGGTAATCCAATCAACATACAATTATTACATTGGGCCTAAGCCCTATCAAAACGGTGGTCTTGGGCCTTCGCCCACAATGACCTCATATCATATCCCATCATATTACATGAAAACAAGGTTATGCAAAACCCTCCCCAAAAGTCCATCCGCTACACTCTATTTCCCTTCCAACCCTACACTCCTTTGGGGATATAAATATCAACCCACCCATCCCTACACTCCAAAGATAACACCAACAGCGGCACTACTCAACGTTGCAATATAGCTGCTAAATATATAATGGGCTTAAAGCCACCGGTGGATCCACGGTCGTCAAGCGAGTATGCAATCCTCAAATTCTTCCTCCATACTATAATTCCCACCCGTATGCATCCTAAATAGAATATCATATGAATGCAGCATGCACATGCGTAACATCCATAAAACTTATACTCATCATATAGGGGTATTTTAGTCATTTCACAATCAAGGGTATTTTTGTAATTCTACCCTATAAGGGTATTATCGTAATTCTACCCTGAAGAGGTATTATTGTGATTCTATCCTATAGGGGTATTATCATAATTTTACAAATTAGGGGTATTTTAGTAATTTTGTAAATCTAAGGATATTTCGGTAATTTCCAAATCGGGGTATTTGGTCCCTCTCGAATTTTAGTTATGAACATTGGCCCATTAACAAGTCCTTGCGGCTAAAGTGAACAGACACTATGCACCAGGTAGGATTTCAGAGAAGAGGAGGTGGGCCACTAGGACCGCTTAAGTGTAACACCCCAAACCCGGTCAATACGTTACAACCAAATTTGGTATGTAACTAGAAAGGTAGTTTCGATATTTTAGGTAAGACATTGCAATCTAATAAAAAACTTTTCGCTTAGTGATTCCATCGTAGAGATAATTTAAAATTTTGTTGGAAGGTTTCTTACCAACTTTTTTTGTTAACTCGAACTAAAAATCGTAAGCATGTTTATTTCTACGGAAGTCAAAATTAGGGAATTTCATAAACATGATATTTTGAAAACAGTGTTTGTGGTTTTAAGTAAATTTTTGAATTTGAATTATTACACTGCATGTTATTCGTTTGTTAGTATTTTGGGAAACATTTATTTATATTTTAAGAAAACTTAGTGTTAAGCATCTCATAACATATTAGTAAAATACCACATTAAATCAAACCCAAATTAAAGTTATGGAGGCCTTTCTACAAAACAAAATCCCAAATTAAAAGTAAGTTGAAAAGAAATAAATGAAATTTACGAAAGAAACATTGTATGGCCACCTCGAAGTCCTCCTCGGCTCCCAATCCGCAACTAAGAGTTACCTGTAAAATTAAGCATAGGGGTGAGTCACCAAGACTTAGTGTGTAAATCCCCTTATAACGCAATCTGTGCCTCAAGCCCATAAATGCCCATTGGGCCTTAGCCCACATAAGATAGCATATTAAACATGTATTGAATGCAGCCTAACCCAACATAGTTTTCCATCCTCTAGGTCACCTAAATCGGCCAACACCCATGGCATCAAGCCACTGTGGTCCCAAACCACTTGTGACAGAGTCACAGAATATATAAACGTGGGGCCAACCCACTGTGGTCTCCGACCACTGTGACAATCTCTCATAAGTATATGTAGGGCAAACCCACTGTGGTCCCAGACCACTGATATAAGTCACTGATAAATATATTTATATGTGGTTCCAAACCACTGTGGTCCCAGACCACTATGACAAAAGTCACTGAATCACACTTCCCCTTTCAATCATTTCCCAAAGCCCATGCAACATACTATCATACTGAGATGAAATCCAACATACTTTCAATTTACAATAGAAAATTAATTCATACATACACATATTCGAAAGTAACATCATAGCAGAACTTACTCGGTGTCTCCAACCTTACCCACAAGGGAATCTCGACTATCTAAATCGTCATCCCGACTTTCAGCCAACACAGTTATTAACACAAATTAATAAAGTAAAGTGTGAGCATTACACACCTGATTATGCGCAAAACTAGACTCTCTATGTTGACACTCTCACTTGCAGGGATAACAGCGATTTGCCTATCTTAGGCAGACGTCGACTCTCTACCACAGCCGATAGAAAGTCTCGAACCGCTGATACTGCACATCTCTTAAATTTAAGAGCAGAGAGCACGGTTCACTCCCTCCTTAGAATGACTAGCACTCGTATCTATGAAGAAAAATCTTGATTAATACAATACTATAGTGAAAAGCAGTGATTGCCCCAGCAAGGGGTTTGATTACAATAGAGTAATACGAAAGAGAAAGAGGAACGAAACTAGATAAAAGAGGATCTTTACCTTAATCAAAGGAGAACCGAACACCAATAGATTCAGCTTACAAACCCAGATGAGTCCCTAAATAACACAAGGTTAGGATCGATGCCCAAAACAAGAATAAAAAGAAACGGCCTTTCGGCCAAACAGGAACATTAAAGAGGCCCTTCATCCAAGCGGCCAACTCCACCACTTACCAAACGCCTTCTCATTAACGAATAGAAGAAGGTAATATCAATCCCCTCTACAATCGGCCAAAGCCCAAAAAGAAGTAAGGTTAATACTTTCGATTTTAACAATGCGACAAGAGAAGAGAAAAGAATGAAAAGAAAAAGAAAGAAGAACCCCTTACCGAACTAACAAGACTGTGTCGAAAAGAAAAAAAGATTCGACCCTCAGCAAGATCCCAGAACTATTCAGCTACTGGCAATAGAGGAAAGAAATTGATTCTAAGTATGATGAAGGAAGAACAATAAGAACACTAAAAATAAAAAGGGAGTTTTGACTACCAACAAATAAAGTAAGAACCGATTCACGGAGGATGGAAAGTGTAGATAAGTAATGAGGAAACAAAGAGAGTTTTGGCTAATGTGTTTCGGCTAGAGAAGAAAAAGTAGAGGAGAAGAGAGTTTTGGCCAAGAGAGAATAACAGAGAAGTCAGTTGCAGAAAAATAGGTGAAGAGAGAAAAAATACCCAAATGGTCACTCTCTAATTCGACTAAACCAAAGATACAAAATGAGATGAAGAGAAAAGAATCCCAAAGAATTTGCAACATTCGGCACCCTTCACACCCTATAGTCGAATATGCCAAGAAAGAAATGCCTAAGCCTACAGAGAATTTTTGCACACCCCTCTACTAGCTAAATCGAAATGCTCCTCTACACACTTCCCATAATCGGCCAACAACTCTACCACCCACCAAATCCCTTGTTTTGCTCCCCCAATTACTCCCTATTACCCATTCAAACTTGTTGACTCATTCAAACCACTCCAAGATCTCTTGTCCATCCATTTGAACCTGTTGACTCATTCCACAAACACCATGAGGAGTCCCAGCCGAATACTCCTTCTACCTTCCTCTGAGCGTAAAAATAAAGTCCCATACTGCAGTAGAGGGGATTCGAACTCCTTCCACCCTCCTATTCTCTTGTGACGCCACTCCCTTGCTCCTTAAGTGGCGTCACCCTGCCATAACACCACACTCTTCTTTGTGTCAACAAACACAATTAGTTATTCTTAAATCCTACTTCCACTAGCTTTCCCTCCTTAAGCCCGAAATACCAAAATTTCACCAAGGCTCTGACTTGACCCCGAGCCTCCCGAGGACCCCCAATCACACCAAAATAACACGCTTAACGAGACAAACACAAGCAATAGCATAAAATACGAAACCCCTAATTTAAGGGTGTTACATTAAGTACCAAGCTCTCTCTAGATCCAATCCTAGACATGCGTATGTCAATTGCCACACTCTAACCCAGCAACTTATCCACGAACATGTTTAATTAATAGATTAAGTTTTATGCGGTTTAAGAGTTGTTCAGAACTAAGCCTAAAGTCAATTAAACCCTAGCATACTTGTCTACGTCCCTATAAAGCTCATCAAGCCCAAGTTACATCATTACGGCCCATTAGCCCAAATCTTATCCATATGGCCTATTAGGCCCAAAATAATTCCAAATCATGTAGCACGTATAACTAACTCAATTTGTATTACCAACCAAACAATTTAATCAAACTTAGCCTCAGGGCTCATTGGGCCCATTTAGCCACTTTCAGCCTTTCGGCTTTTCGGCATTGCCGATATCATGTGTGTGTAGTGTTTGTACACACTTGGTTACTACGACATGCTATACGATCTTTGGTTTTAAACCTATAACCACCCAACCTTCAATCAATCACCCATACTTAACCAAAATATTTACCAAAAGTTGAAGCCTTATCGTAACCTTATCGTGTGCCACCAGGTTCTAATAGTCCTTCCTTAGCTACTAATCACAAGTATCCCCTAGATCTGCACTCACACATACACCATCAAATTTTAAGTGACTCATAATCCATACAAGTCACCCCTATAGATCATACCCACATTCGGCCATTTACTTAAACCATAATCGAGTTGAGTACACTTACACTTTGCTAATGATCCTTACCACGCTTGCAATCTATGAACCTTACCCTTGTTAATACAAGATTAACGACAATGAGAAGTTAGATAGCCCTTCGAGTTTTAACAAAACGCACTAAGGGGTTAACTGAATACTTACCAAATCCAATTTTGATCCAGCGGCCTAGATAACTATTGAACGAGATTCAGCTTTTAACCTTAACTGATAGTACGTAACAATCGATTTGTGATGGAGGTAAACAACAAAGATTTGGCACTAATAGGGATGTCGGTAAGAGAAGATGATGATACTTCGACAATAAAAGAGTTTGGTTATGAGAGAATTTGGAAAAAAGGGATTCAACTATAGGAGATTTCGAAAACAGGGCAAGGTATTTTCGCCGTGGAAAAATAAGGCTTCTGCAATGAAAAGAAAAAGAATGAAAAATTCGGCATTACCTAGGCCCCCAGATTCGGCACACACATTTATATAGCCCATAGCCGAAGCTTAGCCACCCATAAAGTCCAATTTGGCACCACTTCATCCGTTGCTCATCTCTTAATTTTTCTCCATGATAACTCTCCTTATCCTTCTCCTAAATTCTCTCCACTGATCACTTCTCCTTAGTGTCCCTCTAGATGCCACTTCCAGCCTTCTAGAAGCCTAAAATTGAACTCCAAAATAAAACTAAGCTAGCATTCAAACCTCAGACCTCCCTCCATGCATATGTCGCCACCGCCGTACACCCTAGTGGCATCACTTAGCCACTTCACCATAGGCTTCTTTGTGCCATTTTTCACTTTATTTTTATTTAATAGCCCACTACTCACAACCCTAATTTCTTAATTAAATAAATTAAGAATCCTCCACCACAAAACTCGAACCCAGAACTTCTCCAACACACCTGGACACTCCAAAGTCATTAAACCTTTAAAGCCATCATGTCATTTGTCATTTTCTTGCTCACTTAAAAATTTTAGGAGACCCAAAGACCAATAGGACCAATTCTTCTAGGCTTAAATTTGGGGCGTTACAAAATCCATTATAAACATATAAACCATATAAAACACAACTGCTATACATGCCATATAACCAAAACCATAAGTTCAAAAGTACCAAAATGACAGCTTGATAGTGTGATGAGATCTTCAACGACTCCCAAATCTGAGCAGGCTTCGAAATAACTGTAAAACATGAAAAAGTAAACAAAGTAAGCTATAAAGCTTTGTAAGCTCATATAGTTAATAAGTAAAACTTACCATTCATTCTTTAATTAAACTATCTATCATAATACTATGCAATTCAACTTAATCACAAGGCTAACATATGTTCATCCACATGGTAAATCATGTAACTCACAAATTACATAGATTCAATGCTTATACAATTTCGTACATACCTGCACTGATACGTATCTATCTCTCACCATTTCATATCTTCGATATACATATTGAACCATTTGGAATAATATCGGATACTCAGGAATCTCACACCCTAAATGCCAATACAAGGCCAAAGCCATCTCAATCTCATATCCCATACAATGCTCACTCTCGAGCTATCAATGGGTCTGCTCACACAAGCTGACGATTGATCCTGTGTCAAAGTCTTAAAAATTTATATAATGAATGATCTAGCCTAAAACTAATAGTGACAATGACTTGAGGCAAGCGCACCTATCGAACAGTACTATAGTTTAGTGGCAAGACCGGATGGTCGAACCCAAAGGAACCAAAAGTACTAATACTAACTTTCTTTTTATTATTCAACCTAAGAATTAAAGGAATTGTTGTTTAACCTAAAATTAACTAGCTACTAAGCTAAAGATGCTAATACAAAGAGAATGAATTGGGGAAATACTTGTGGGAAATACCAATTGATTGAGACAATACCCAAGGAAGAATCCACCTAGACTTCACTTGTTATTTAATCCACCTAGACCTCACTTGTTATTTAACTCTGAACCATATAATTTATTCACTTGACTTGATCCGTAGGATTCCCCAATTTATATTAATACCTCTTTAGAGGATACTAACATCTAACCTTGGGTTGATTAATTAAAATATGTTTCGAATTAAAACCCCTAGAATTGCATTAACTCGATATATGGACTCTCATATTAGGTTTGACCCTAATCCGACAGATTTTTGTCATCCTATCTCTAGGGTTACGATCGACTCCGCTTAACTATGCTAGATCTACTCTTAAACAGGGAATATTCCTCCTCTGCCTAAGCACACCAATACTTGAACCAATATCTTGAAATATCAAAACAAGAATTGAGAACACATAATTAAGAACAAATCAAGTATTTATCATATAGTTTAGAAAATAATAACAAGATTCATCTTAGGTTTCATCCCCCTCAGGTATTTGAGAGGTTTAGTTCATAATCATAAACGAATACATTTCAGAAGAAAATAAAAAATAAAACATAAGAAAAACCTTAAAACCCCCTAAAGGAAACTGAAGGGAAGATCCTCCATCTTGAGTATGATCCCAGCTTTTTGAGATGAATCAACTTGCTTTCTTCGAGTGAATCCCACAATTCTAGCCTTCTGGCTTGGCTCCTTGGCCTAGCTGAACCGCCCTCTTTTAGGTTGGCCTCTAGGGTGTTTATATAGGCTTTTGGAATGAATTTCTTTGCCTCTAATTTCCCAAATCTGAATAAAACTCTTCTTTACTATGGTAGGGACACGCCCATGTGGCACAGCCGTGTGATTCGGGGCCAGGCCATGGTTAGATCTGCTAAGGAGGCACACCGTGTGTTTCGGGCCCAGGCTGTGTGTAATTCATACTTTGGCCCATTTTCTCCGTTTTCGGCCCGTTTCTCGTTCTTTTCATCCTCTAATGCTCTCTTAGGTATAAAACATGAAATTAAAGGATTAGGAGCACCAAATTCCACAATTCAGGGACTAAATCATCCAAAAGTATGCTAAATGTGGGATTAAAATATGTACATATTATGGTTTATCTAATACCCCCACAGTTAAGCTTTTTGCTTTTCCTCAAGCAAAAGTTCTCAACTCACAATTAAAATGAACTTCCACAATTCATAATATTCATCGATAATATTTCATCATAGTTGATAGATAATTTATACATTGATAATGTAAGTAAAAAGGGTCCTAAAGATTCAAACAATAAAAGTCATAGTTTTTGTAGCATGAAAATATAGGTGTTTCCCTTTACCTAAATAATCACCTTTAATTCAAAATCGACAAGAGTTGACATCCTCACTAAAGATTCACTCAAATCACTCAAAGTGTTTAAGATTCAAAATTAAGCACTCTAAAAGTCAAACATGAAAAGTTAATCCCATAGGCTTGCATGAAAATCAAATCTCCACCACTATAATATGAGATAATACACAAATCAAAAGGTCTTTAAAGGGTTGTTGTAACATCCTGAATTAATGGGCATTTGCATTTGATGTGTGTTACGTTCAATGTGATAATTAGAGTGTTTAAGTGGTTCAGATTGGGCTACGGTTTGGGCTGAGGCCTTAATCAAATTTTTGGTTTGGGCACTTTATTGGAAAGCTAGATAGGTCCGGGCTTAAAAGATATTATCCGCCTATTAAAACACAAAAATGGGCTAGTGGCCCAATGGACAGTGGCGTGACAAGCAGTAAGGGGATCCAAGGTTTGAGTCGAATTACCTACTTATTTTTAATTATTTTTGGCGTCAAAAGAGAGGTGAGTGGGGGCTGCTAGGATGCTTTAAAATAGGAAGATTCATCTATTTGGATAATGTGGATATTGTGCCGATAATAGTAGGGAAAGGTAGTGTTATTTAGGCCTCTTCTAAAGGTATAAATAGATTAAGATAAAGAATAAAATATAGGAGTTATCTGCTGAGTGCAGTGTTGGCTGAAATTCTATCTCCTAAAGGGGGAAAGAAATCGATTTCTTTATGGCAAAGGGGTGCCAAAATTTCCCCTATTGTTTGATTAATTGTTAGTTATCAGGAAGGGCACATTCGGGTTTTGATAAGTAAGTGTCAAAAATTCTCTATAAATAGGGGTGGTATCTCTTCAATTCCGGCATTTGAACCCTATTCTTTTTCTGATTCTCTGTGTCAAAACTCTCAGTCATTCTCTGCAATTTCTTTTCTTTTGATTACTTCAAAAGCTGAAATCTCTAAATCTTCACTTTCATTCAAAGACTGAAACTCTAAACTTTCATCTCATCTCCATAGCCGAATACATCCTATTCTCTTATGTTGATTTCTTCATCAAAGCTGAATCTTCATAGATCTCTTGAGATCATCCTTTCTTTCTATTCTTCTCAAAAGCTGAAATTCCCTAGGTGTTACCAAATTCTCTGTGTTAAGGTGAGTGCCAATTTCTTCTGTTCTTTTTCCTTTCTCTTTCGATTTTTTGAGACCATAGCCGAATGGCTAGTTGGTTGATAGGCCATCTTTAGTTTGACTTTTCCACTAATCTCATGTTCTTTTGGGTAGCACTTCAGGAAGTCGGAGTAGATCGAATCATCCAAATCTCAAAAGCCAAAAACCGTTAATCTCTAAGTATCCTATCTATTTCAGGATTTCAAGGTAAGAGGTTTTCATTAGATTTCTATTAGATTCATTATCATACTTAAGATCGTAATCATATGATATGGTTTAACAACCCTATGTCGTTATAGTAGTTCTGACAAGGACTCTTGATGGAATCAAATATGAATCAGGCAAAGGAGAGGATTGGATCTGTTAAACCAATCCCTAAGTTTAAGAAGCGAGCGGTGTCAGTAGTGCAGGATTGGCCACTAAGTTGTGGACCACTTTAGAATAAAATTTTAGACTGTTAGCAGTCGTAGCGGCTTCTGATTGTGTCGACATAGACAGTGTCATCTTAACCGTAACCAGATGTGTAGATCCTTAACACATAAGTATTGTTGTAATATATATGTGTATGATATGGGCTAAAAGTCGAAAAGAGATGTTGTATGAACAGTCTTAATACTCAAAAAGGGTAGGCAAGGGATGCCAGGTACGTAATCATAGATACTTCTCTATGTGTATCGATGCGTGTGAAAGTTTGTGATCGATTTAAATGGCTTAATGTTTTGATTCTTGCATGTATGTATGCATGGGATATGATTGATTGATTTATGGAAGGGGAGCAAGTCGCGAGGCGGTCGGTGGCTTTGCCACATAGGTCACATAGTGATCGATCTTTATTACAGGCAGCATAGCTGTCGAAATACTATAAAGTATTTTTGAGGTTCGCATAAGCGATCGGTGGCTTTGCCACATAGGTCACATGGTGATCGGTCTTTATGACAGGCAGCACAGCTGTCGACGTGGTGTGTAGCGGATGGAGGGTTGATTGTAGAAATGCCGGCAGTGTGATGGTTGGTATAGGGGTGTGTAGAGGATGGACTCTTAGATTTGGGATGGGCCATGTTGCATGAAATGTTTTGTTACCATTGTGTATGGGCCAAGGGCTATAATGTGTTTATGGGCCCAAGGCTTTCATGTGATTTCAAGATTTGCACACTGAGTCTTTGTGACTCACCCTTTTATTTTTCCCATTTTTCAGATGAGCAGTAGTTCGTGGACATAGGAGCCGAGGCGAACTCGACGGGCCATTAAGACTATTATCTACATAGACTATTTTTTGTTTTGCTTTTATTTAAGCTTTAATTTTTGGGAACATTTTTGTAATAAGGCCTCCATAACTTAGGTTTCGATTTTTTTTTTGTTATGTTAGTTTTTTGTTTCAAAGTCTTAAATATAAAATGAAATGATAAATGGGCTTTTCAAACTCAATCAACGCAAATGTTAAAGATATTTCCAAAATTTCACATTTAATTGATTATTCGGCTATAATAAACTAAGTTTTTCCAAAACCCTCCGAGTAAAGTTTTCAATATTCAACCCGTAGCATATCAGATCCGATCATGACGCATGGGTCGGGTTTGGAGTGTTACATTTTGGTATCAGAGCCCAATTTAAAACTCGGGCTGTAAAATGGGTCTCGTAGTGATTTATAAAAGTGATGTAAGCTTGAGAAAAGTTTGGTTGAGATTGGTCTTCGAGTCTACCGGCACCCGATCCACCCAGGTAAGTATTCTAACTTTTGATGTGATATATATGGTGGGCTTTACGGACGTAGACTAGTATGATAGTATTAATGGACCTTAGGCTTATATTAAACAATTCCTCAAATCCTATAAGACTTAATTCTAATTAAACATGTCTGTGAACAAGTCAGAGGGTTAGGGTGTGGTAACTGGCATACGCATGTCTAGGATTGGATCCAGGGAGAGCTTGGATTTAAGCGGGCCTAGCGGCTCACCTCCTCTTTTCTGGAATCCTACCTGGTGCGTAGTGGTTGTTCACGCTAACCGAGAGGGCTTGTTGACGGGCCAAAACTTATAACTAAAACCCGAAAGGGACCAGTCACCCTAATTTTTTTAAACTAAATTATCCCTAGTTTTGTAAAATTTTTGAAATTCCCTTGATTTGTGAGAATTACCCAAAATACCCCCGGTTGACAAAATTTCCAAAATGCCCCTGGTTGGTAAAAATTACCGAAATACCTCGAAGTTACAAAATTACCAAAATACCCCTATTTTGTAAAATCACCAAGGAACCCTATTTTGGAAAACTACGAAAATACCCCTGTAGGTTAAAATTATGAAAATACCCTTGGGTAGTGAAATGAAAAAAACCCATAGGTGATAAGTGTGAGTTCATGGATGTTTACTTGTGTGTTTGATGCATGTATGTGGTGCTCTGTTTGATGTTGATTGAATGTGAATTCTAGAATTAGGAAATACAGACTTGAGAGCCGAACTTTATAGGTAGAATTCGAATTCGAAAGAACTACTGTTAAAACTACTTTCCATACGACGGTCCGTTATTAATCAGTGGAAGAAAGAATTATTAATTCATAAAATTTCTAATAAGATAAATCGCGAGCAGTAGAATGAGCACTAGGGGCGTGGTGTGCATGGCCGAGGTAGAGGCGAGATTGCCGTGTCGAACAGCGTATGGTGCAGTCACGAGTCGGGAATGAGGTACCAGTGCCACCGTGTGGAGGCGAAATTTCAAGATCGATCAGGAGATGATGTTGTATCTCGAGGCAATGTTAAGGATTTTAGAGAGGGTTCTTTGGGGCGGGGCATGGGCACGAGAGCAGGAAGTCTGTCTTGGGCGACTTAGAGCCAATGGGGCAGAGGTGTTTAAGGGCATTTCTGGTGTAGCTCCTAGCACAGCAGAGTATTGGTTAGAAGCAATGGAGCGTATAATGGATGATCTTGACTTCACGGAAGAGGAGAAGCTGAAGAGAGTGGTGTCTCTTCTCCGGGACGAAGCTTATCAATGGTGGCTTATAGTTAAGGAAGGTACCGTGGCTGACCGTATCACCTGGGATTACTTCAGAACACCGTTCCAAAGTAAGTACATTGAGACAAGCTATGTGGATGCGCAGCGCAGAGCATTCCTGAATCTAGTCCAGGGAAGTAGGTCAGTGGCCGCTTATGAAGTAGAATTCTTACGTCTTAGTCGTTATGCTCGAGGGATTGAAACACCCCAAACCCAGCCCACAAGCCCTGACTGGATTTGGCATGTCTCTAAGAAAACCATTCGAATCTCATCTGTTACTTTGCTAAAATTTTTCATGTTTTTGAAAATAGTTGATTTGGGTTGGGCTCGAATTTTAAAACTCGTGTTGATTAGGTGTTAAAAACAATTTGTCTTTTTTTTTATACTTAAGAAAATTTTACTTTTAACTTTGAATTATCAAAATC
Source organism: Gossypium rotundifolium (assembly GCA_025506655.1). Lineage (NCBI taxonomy): Eukaryota > Viridiplantae > Streptophyta > Magnoliopsida > Malvales > Malvaceae > Gossypium > Gossypium rotundifolium. Next base: position 164,365,456 of record CP106724.1, on the reverse strand, counting down.
GTGTCATACTTAGATAATTAAATTTGCATGCATAAACAGTTCATACTATAGGCTTATTACATCAAAATAAAACCCAAAATAAAATTTAAAGTACTTAAATAACATAAAATGTCCAACTAATAAAATTCATCTTTGGGCATGGTCACCACTAAGCTCCCTGCCGGCCGGTCCATCACCGATCATCACCGAAAAACATTCCCACAAAGGGGTGAGTCAAATAGACTCAATGTGCACAATCAACACTAAATCTCAACAGTTATGGCATATCAAATCATACATATTCATATAGCATAAAATGATGCAACCCCAAACCCAAGCCTATATATCCATCCGCTACACATCATCCGTACCAACCGTCACACCGTGGGACTACTAAGTCAACCTCCATCTCACTACACACCATCGAAGCGGTCATTTGTAGTCGACATGCTCATCGCCCTTATAAAATTCGTGGCATAGCCACAGATATATATTTCGTGACATAAGTCACCACATTCTTATATTGTGACATAAGTCACCACATTCTTATATTGTGACATAAGTCACCACATTCTTATATTGGGGTATAGAACCACCAATTCACTTCCCCTTCATATATCACCCATATGCCCATGTCATACAACATATGCAATATTATGCTTTATTCACATTCTTATATTTGCACCTATGTGCCATAATAGATCGTAGTATATTCCTAGTTGGAGTAGGAAAACATACCTGAGTACTTTGTACCATTGAATGGTACCTTAGCCATATTCACATTATTTTAAGAGCACATACATATATATTTTAAGCGTTGCCATAGATCGATTAAGAGATAGTGTGGGGGTACACACGATTAACTTAGCAAATTCACTGAAATCCTGAAAGTCCCGATCTAGCGTCCTAGATCCCTAGCCCCTATGTTCGGCCAACATATAGTATTTTAGCCAAAGGCCATTTGGCCAAATAATCAAATCCCGAATCCTTACCTTGCTATCGTTTTAATCACTCCACAAATCCCGAAACTTGTGATGTTCACCCTTGAAATCGGCTAGCCACCAATTCACTTTACAGGTTAGTTTTTTGGTTTTTAAACGAAGTAAGGAATAGATTTAAGTACCAAAATAAGGCCTTAGCCGAATAACATATTCACTTACCTTGTAAATCCCAAATCCCGAAGGCACCACTTGGTTATGGAGATGTCGAAATACCTATACACATATGTTAGATCCGATTCTAACATTAAATCACAAGTAGATAGCCCTTGGCCGAATATACACATGTCTTACCTTAAATCTTTAAAATCCCGAAATATCCTTCCTTCAAGTCAACAACACCTAAATTCGGAAACTTCCTTCAAGTAGTCGGCCATAGACATTAAGGGGATTAGTACCTTGATTTCGGCTAAAAGAGTTTGAACATCAGAATAAAAATCAGTTACTCTTACCTTAATACTACAATCGATGGCACCCTAGCTTAAAACCATAAAGATTAAACCTGCGTTAATGATGAGTGGCGATAAGAAAGAGATGAAAAGAATATTATGGAGGCTTAAGTATGAATTGGTGGGGAAAAAGAAAGAAAGAATTGAGAGAGTTGGGGAAGAGGATTTTGGTTTTGTCAAACAAAAGAAAAAGAAGACTTGCCTAGAGAATTCGACAAAGGAAAAGAAAGAATGAAGAATAGCCACCCTTTTCCCTTTTACGTCGAAATTAGTCTTCCTAGAGACCCTTATTGACCAACTCTCCCTATTCTGATAGCTTTATCTCTCAATTATCACCTTATTCAAATTAATAAAATTAATCCAACATTTATCCCCTATCTAAATTAATTATCACCATTTATCTCTAAAAAAAATAAAAGGATTAAAGCTCCTAAAATTTAGCCTTAGTGCCATCCATTACTGTTCATTTCTGCTGCAAAATAAAACCTTTATTTTGCTTCCCTTGTAGCTCGAACCTAGGCCTCCCTAACACTCCTTGTGGCGTCACCTACTGGGCTTTAAGTGGCGCCTCCTTGCCACTTTTCCAAGCTCGTTCTTGTGTCATATTTCACCTACAATTTCTCTTAAGGCCACCTTGCTTCAGTTTCCTCTTTTAAACTTAAAACTCAATATTTCAAAGGCATTTCCCCAACATTTCAAGGTTCGAAAAATTCACATAACAGATTCATAACACATAAGACATGCTATTTCATATAATTAAGCATAAATGCACAAGCCATAATCTAGGATATTACAGTTCTACCCCTTTAAAATAATTTCGTCCTCGAAATTACATTGAAATAAGTGAGGGTCTTGTTGTCGCATCGTCTCTTGGCTCCCACGAAGCTTCTTAGATCCATGATTACACCATAACACTTTGACTAGAGGGATTTCCTCCGTAACACTTTCACATCTCGTTCTAAAATCGGATTGGCTCCTCATCGTAGGACAAATCTAGCCTTATCTCCACCTCTTCAACCGGCACTACATGAGATGGATCCGATCGATAACGACGTAGCATGGAAACATGGAATACGTCGTGCATCTGTTTCAACTCCGGTGGTAACTCCAACTGATATGCCATTGGTCCAATTCGCTTCAAAACCTTATAAGGTCTTATAAACCTTAGACTTAACTTCCCTTTCCAACCAAATCTCATTACCTTTTTCCAAGGCGAAACCTTAAGAAACACTTGATCTTCCACATCAAATTCTATTTCCTTCTGTTTGAGATCTACGTACGACTTCTGCCTATCAGATGCTTCTTTTAACTGTGCTCGAATTACACTAACCTTCTCTTCAGATTCTGCCACAATCTCTGGGCCCAAAATCTGACGTTCCCCTAATCCCGTCCAACACGTAGGAGTACGACACCTTCGTCCATACAACACTTCATATGGTGCCATGCGAATACTAGCTTGATAGCTGTTGTTGTATGAAAATTCTGCTAAAGGCAAATAGTCCTCCAAACTTCCTCTGAAGTTTATCACATAGCCTCTCAACATATCTTCCAACACTTGGATTATTCGTTCAGATTGCCCGTCTGACTACGGATGAAAAGCCGTAGCAAATTCCAATCTGGTGCCTAAAGCTTGATGTAGTGCTCTTCAAAATCGAGACATGAACCTTGGGTCCCTATCTGAAATGATCGATACCAAAACTCCATGCGACCTCACAATTTCTGCCACATATAACCTCGCCAACTTCTTCAAAAAATAATCCATCCGTACTGGAATGAAGTGCGCGAACTTTGTCAACTGATCCACTATCACCCATACCGAGTCCTTCTTAGTAGGCGTTAGGGGAAGCCCACTAACGAAGTCCATGGTAATTCTCTCCCACTTCCACTGGGGAATCTGTATTGGCTGAAGCAATCCCGACGGAACTTGGTGCTCCGCCTTAACTTGTTGACACGTCAAGCATTTGCCAACAAATTCAGTAACTTCCTTCTTCAGACCAGGCCACCAAAACTGTTCCCTTAGATCTCTATACAACTTAGTGCCTCCAGGATGCATAGCATAAGGGCTACTATGTGATTCCCGAAGAATTCTTTGCCTAAGTTCCTCGTCCTTCGGCATACAGACCTTACCCTTGAAGCACAATACTCCCTCTTCATTAACACCATAACCCTCTAACTCTCCATTCTGCACTTGTCGCAACTTAACACTTAGATCCTCATCCACCAACTGTCCCTCTTTCACTTCATTCAACCACGTTGGCTTAACTTGCAGCTCTGCCAGCAGACTTCCATCATCATACAAGCTTAGATGCGCGAACATCGCCCTCAGATCCGACACTACCTTTCGACTTAGGGCATCCGCCACTACATTTGCCTTGCCTGGGTGATATTCTATAGAGCAATCGTAGTCCTTCAATAATACTACCCACCTTCGTTGTCTCAGATTTAACTCCTTCTGAGTTAGCAGATACTTAAGACTCTTGTGGTCTGTGTAGATTATCGACTTCTCTCTATATAAATAGTGCCTCCACACCTTAAGGGCAAAGAAAACTGCCGCCAATTCCAAGTCGTGCGTCGGGTAGTTAACCTCGTATGCCCTCAGTTGTCGAGACGCATATGCAACTACTTTCCCATCTTGTATTAATACGTATCCCAATCCTGTATGGGAAGCGTAACAATACACCACAAAATCCTTCCCTGCCTCCGGCTGAATCAGGACTGGAGCTTCGGTCAAGACCCTTTTAAGCTTCTCAAAGCTCTCCTGTTGCTTATTGGTCCATACGAAAGGCGCTTCCTTCCTTAACAACTTTGTCAGGGGTGCAGCTATCGACGAGAACCCTTCCACAAATCGCCTATAATAGCCTGCCAATCCTAAGAAACTCCGAACTTCTGCCACCGACCTAGGAGGTTTCCAATCCAAAACTGCCTTAACTTTCCAAGGATCTACCCTTATTCCTTCAGCAGATACTACATGTCCTAAAAATGTAACTTCCTTAAGCCAAAATTCATACTTACTGAATTTGGCGTAAAGCTTTTTCTCCCTCAACACTTGCAACACAACTCAGAGGTGCTCATCGTGTTCTTCCTCTGACTTCGAATACACCAAGATATCGTCTATGAACACAATGACAAATCGGTCTAGATAGGGTTGGAAAACCCGGTTCATCATGTCCATAAACACGGATGAGGTATTAGTCAAACTGAACGGCATTACCAAGAACTCATAATGCCCGTACCTTGTTCGGAAAGCTGTCTTATGGATATCAGCCTCTTTCACCTTAAGCTGATGATATCCCGACCGTAGATCTATCTTCAAAAATACTGCTGCCCCTTCAACTGATCAAACTAGTCGTCGATCCTTGGCAAAGGGTACTTGTTCTTGATGGTCAACTTGTTTAACTGACGATAATCTATGCACATGCGCATAGTTCTGTCCTTCTTCTTCACAAATAAGACCAGTGCTCCCCATGGAGACACACTGGGTCGAATAAACCCACGGTCTAGCAATTCTTGGATTTGAGCCTTGAGCTCAACCAACTCCTTTCGTGCCATTACATGCGGGGCAATGGACACGGAGTCGCACCCAGTGATGAAGTCAATTCCAAACTCCACCTCCCTGTCTAGGGGTATTCTGGGTAATTCCTTCGGAAAGACATTCACAAACTCCCTTATAGTTCTACCTCCACTAACTCCCCCTTCGTTTGTATCCAAAGCACAAATGAATGCCAAAAATGCCTTACAACCCTTCCAAACCATCTTCTCAACCTTAAGTGCTGAAACTACATTAGACAAGTAGTTTCTTCTTTCTCCTATCATAACCATCACCTCATCCTCAGGGGTCTTAAACTCCATTCGTTTGGCTGCACAATCCAATACAGCCCGATGTTCCACTAGCCAGTCCATACCAAGTATGAGATCGAATTCTTCGAAGGGAAGTTCCATTAAGTCGGCAGAAAATACTACGCCTTGAATTTCTAAAGGTACACTCCGAAAGATCTTATTCACCACTACAGTTTGACCTAGTGGGCTTACTACAGTCATCTCCCTATCAAAAAGTTCAGAGGCTATGTCTAGAGTTTCAACTACCCTACATGCAACATAAGAATGGGTCGAGCCCACATCAATTAAAGCAACATAAGGCTTGCCATAAATAAGAAACGTACCAGTTATAACATCTGGTGCGTCACCATCTTCCCTACGGTGAACCGCATACACCAAGCCCGACGGTCTTGCCTCTGTGTTACCACCACCTCGGCCCGGTGTTCCTCGTCCTCTTTCGACACTATTTCCTCTACCATTTGGACCACGCCCTCGCTGAGGCTGCTGTCCACCTCTTCTAGCCTGAGTAACACCTTGAGCTGCTGGTCGATTCCCATCCTGTCTCATATGACAGTCCTTAATCATGTGGTCCTTAGACCCACATTTGAAACATCCTCCTGTATTCTTCTAACATTCTCTTAAATGCTTCTTTCCATCTCGATAGCAAATGCAGATCGCCATCCCATCACGGACCGCTAACCTTACAGCTCATCAACTCTAGGCCTCTTTTGCACATTCCCCGACGATCCGGATGACCTAAAACCTCTCTTACATGCATTCCGATCGGTGTTACGCCTTACGAGAATCCTTGATACCCTCGGCTACCTTTGCCTTCTCCACCAACACCGCAAACTCCCGCTCTTGTTGTGGAGCTATTAATAACCTCATGTCATCCCTTAGTCCGTCTTCAAATCAGACACACCGCTCATGCTCAGTCGACACTATGCCTCGAGCATAACGGCTTAGCCTTAGGAATTCTGCTTCGTACTCCGCTACGGCTTGTTCCCTTGAACCAGCCCCAGAAAATCCTTTCTCTGCGTATCAATAGAATGCGTGCTGACATACTTCTTCTGATATGCCACCTTAACATATTCCCAAGTAAGATCCTCAGCTGAAGCACCATCCCGCACCGTGAGCCACCATTGATATGACTCATCGCGGAGGAGCGACACCAACCCTTTCAGCTTTTCCTCGTCAGTTAAGTCAAGCTCATCTATAATTCTCTCAGTTGCCTCCCACCAATACTCAGCGGTACTGGGTGCCACACCAGATATACCACGGAACACTTCAGCTCTGTTGGCTCGGAGTCGCTCAAGTACCGACTTTCGAGCTCCCATGCCTCCACCTGCTCCAGCCACCCTTTTCAAAACTCGCAGCATCACCTGTGACACTACGTCATCCCCCATCTAATCCTGATATTCCACATCAGCGGCTGGTGGTGGTGGTGGCATTTCATTCTCAGATCCTTGACCCGATCTAACGGGTTCAGACACGATCATTCGACCTCTTCCACGGCCACGCACGTTATGACCACATCCCCTTGAATTCATACTTCTGCTTAGCGTTTATCTGGTTAAAGAATTTTATGTATTAGTTTTGTTCCACTGATTTAACACAAACAGTTTTATGTTTAATAGTTCAAGAAAGGTAGTTCTTTCGATTCATACACATACAGTCTCACATCATCCATTTAGTCACACACATGAACTGGCGTTCATTACAGAGAAATGTTGTAATTGTCGTTGTTGGTTGTTTTCCACTACCTAGTGGTATTTCCGTAATTTTGTCCTATAGGGGTATTTTGGTAATTTTCAAATTAGGGTATTTGAAAATGTTGCAAAATAAAGATTGTTGATGTTTTTCAAAATTAAAATACTTGCAGGAAAAATTTCAAAGGTGAAATGATAATTTTATACACTAGGGGTATTTTGTAATTTTTCAAGCCGAGGTCTTTTCAAAATTTTTTGCAAAATATGGTTCTGTGACTTTTCAAAACAAGGGTGTTTTAAAGGTTTTTAATTTGAGGTACTTCGTTGATTTTCCTTCTTGAGGTATTTTGGTCATTTATGCAGGTTAGGGGTAATTTCAGTAAATTTTCCAAATCGAGGTGTCTTGATATTTTGTAAAGTTTTTGGATATTCTTGCAAAGTAGGGAAATTTTTTGAAATCAAGGGTAATATGGAAATTTTAGAACCAAGGGCATTTTAGTAATTTTTACCACTAGGGTATTTAGGTAATTTGTAAATTAAAATTCTTAGAAAGTTTTTCCAAAATAATAATTTTCACAATTCAAAAGGCGGTTTGTTGACTTTTAAAACTAGGGTTTCCATAAAAATGTGGCTAGTCCCTTTCGGGTTTTAATTATTAAGTTTAGCAGTGACTAAGTCCTCTTGGTTAGGGTGAACCTGAAGCTACGCACTGTAGGATTCGAGTGGGAGGAGGTGAGTCACGTGATCTGCTTAAATACCAAGCTCCCACCGAAACCAATCCTAGACATGGGTACAATGGTTGCCACACCCTAACTCGGCGACTTAACCACAGGTTTGTTTAATTAGGCACTTAAAATTTTATGTAATTGTTGGGGTAACCTAGTCCTAAGGTTCAAATACTTATCATGCTAATCTACGTTCCATTTCTACCCTTCTACAATTCATATCATAAATCACACAAGAGATAGGGGTACTTACCTGGTGGACTTCAGGCCGGAGACTCAGGTGCCATGCCAGAAAACCTACTTATTTCTCAAATTTTTTTCCACAAAATTCTTTTGGGCTTGATTTTGAAAACATTTTGGCCCTTAAACCCAAGGCCAAGAGTTTAAAAACTGGGCTCTGATACCTAGCTAAAACACCCCAAACCCGGCCCACAAGCCCTGACCGGATCTGGCATGCCTCTAAGAAAACCATTCGAATCTTATTTGTTACTTTGCTAAAATTTTTCGTGTTTTTGAAAATAGTTGATTTGGGTAGGGCTCAAATTTTAAAACTCGTGTTGATTAGGTGTTAAAAATAATTTGTCTTTTTTTTATACTTAAGAAAAATTTACTTTTAACTTTGAATTATCAAAATCGTGTCATACTTAGATAATTAAATTTGCATGCATAAACAGTTCATACTATAGGCTTATTACATCAAAATAAAACCCAAAATAAAATTTAAAGTACTTAAATAACATAAAATGTCCAACTAATAAAATTCGTGCTGGGCATGGTCACCACTAAGCTCCTGCCGACCCGGTCCATCACTGATCATCACCTGAAAAACATTCCCACAAAGGGGTGAGTCGAACAGACTCAATGTGCACAATCAACACTAAATCTCAACAGTTATGGCATATCAAATCATACATATTCATATAGCATAAAATGATGCAATCCGAACCCAAGCCTATATATCCATCCGCTACACATCACCCGTACCAACCGTCACACCGTGGGGACTACTAAGTCAACCCTCCATCCGCTACACACCATCGAAGGCAGTCGCTGCAGTCGACGTGCTCATCGCCCTTATAAAATTTATGGCATAGCCATCAGATATATATTTCTGTGACATAAGTCACCACATTCTTATATTGTGACATAAGTTACCATATTCTTATATTGTGACATAAGTCACCACATTTTTATATTGGGGTATAGAACCACCAATTCACTTCCCTTCATATATCACCCATATGCCCATGTCATACAACATATGCAATATTATGCTTTATTCACATTCTTATATTTGCACCTATGTGCCATAATAGATCGTATTATATTCCTAGTTGGAGTAGGAAAACATACCTGAGTACTTTGTACCATTGCATGGTACCTTAGCCATATTCACATTATTTTAAGAGCACATACATATATATTTTAAATGTTGCCATAGATCTGATTAAGAGATAGTGTGGGGGTACACACCTGATTAACTTAGCGAATTCACTAAAATCCTAAAAATCCCGATCTAGCGTCCTAGATCCCTAGCCCCTATGTTCGGCCAACATATAGTATTTTAGCCAAAGGCCATTTGGCCAAATAATCAAATCCCGAATCCTTACCTTGCTATCGTTTTAATCACTCCACAAATCTTGAAACTTGTGATGTTCACCCTTGAAATCGACTAGCCACCAAATCACTTTACAGGTTAGTTTTTCAGCTTTTAAACGAAGTAAGAAATAGATTTAAGTACCAAAATAGGGCCTTAGCCGAATAACATATTCACTTACCTTGTAAATCCAAAATCCCAAAAGCACTACTTGGTTATGGAGATGTCAAAATACCTATACACATATGTTAGATCCGATTCTAACATTAAATCACAAGTAGATAGGCCTTGGCCGAATATACACGTCTTACCTTGAATCTTTAAAATCTCGAAATATCCTTCCTTGATGTCAACAACACCTAAATCCTGAAACTTCCTTCAAGTAGTTGGCCATAGACATTAAGGGATTAGTACCTTGATTTCGCTAAAAGAGTTTGAACATCGAATAAAAATCAATTACTCTTACCTTAATACTACAATCGACGGCACCTAGCTTAAAACCACAAATATTAAAACTGCTTTAATGATGAGTGGCAATAAGAAAGAGATGAAAAAGAATATTATGGAGGCTTAAATATGAATCGGCTGGGGGGAAAAGAAAGAAAGAATTGAGAGAGTTGGGGAAGAGGATTTTTGATTTTTTCAAACAAAAGAAAAAGAAGACTTGCCTAGAGAATTGGCAAAGGAAAAGAAAGAATAAAGAATAGCCACCTTTTCCCCTTTTCCGTCGAAATTAGTCTACCTAGAGACCCTTATTCGGCCAACTCTCCCTATTACGATAGCTTTATCTCTCAATTATCACCTTATTCAAATTAATAAAATTAATCCAACATTTATCCCTATCTAAATTAATTATCACCATTTATCTCTAAAAATAAAAGGATTAAAGCTCCTAAAATTTAGCCTTAGTGCCGTCCTTTGTTGCTCATTTCTGCTACAAAATAAAACCTTTATTTTGCTTCCCTTGTAGCTCAAACCTAGGCCTCCCTGACACTCCTTGTGGCATCACCTACTGGGCTTTAAGTGGCGCCTCCTTTCCACTTTTCCAATCTCGTTCTTGTGTCATATTTCACCTACAATTTCTCTTAAGGCCACCTTGCTTCAGTTCCCTTTTTAAACTTAAAACTCAATATTTCAAAGGCATTTCCCCTACATTTCAAGGTTCTAAAAATTCACAAAACACATTTATAACACATAAGACATGCTATTTCATATAATTAAGCATAAATGCACAAGCCATAATCCATGTTATGACAAGGATAGTGGCCACAGAACATGAGCGATGTGTTCATTTTGAGGATGGCCTGGAGGACGATCTACGTGTGTTGATAGCTCAACAATGAAAGCGGGAATTTACTGTGCTTATGGAGAAAGCTAAGATAGCTGAGGAGGTGAAACAGACGAAAAAGCTAAATCGGGATAGAGATAGGGGTGGAGGTAAGAGAAATTTTGGATCATCAGTGACAGCCGTGCGTACTCAGAAAGAACCTAAGACGGATGAACTGATATGAGTTGAGAGACCCGTTGCTACTAGCCAAAAACAAAAGTGTGCTCGATGTGGTAAGTTCCATGTAGGTGAGTGTTGGTAGGCAGTGAGAAGTGCTTTAGGTGTGGATCTATGGATCATCAGATAAGAGACTGTCCTCAGCCACGGGATGAGGTAGGACCTGCAAGGCAGGGTAATGCTCAGTCAGGTAGAAGAGCTCAGCAGCCACAGAGAGGTCGTGGTCCGGCCAGAGGTGGTAACGGTTTCGATCGGGGCCGTGGAGCACCAGGCCGAGTGGCAGGAAACACTGAGGTGAGACAGTCGGGGTTGGTCTATGCTACCAAACGTCGAGAGGAGGTTGATGTACTGGATGTTATAACCGGTAGGTTTTTAATATTTGGATTACCTTACACTGTATTGATTGACATTGGGTCGACACATTCATATGTTGCTAGTAGTGTGTCTGGAACTTTAAGTTTAGATTTCGAAATTACCCCTAGGGCGATGACAGTAATTAGCCCTTTAGGACAATCTGTGGTAGTAGATAAACTTTATCGGGAGGTACCCTTAGAAGTTCAGGGAATAGTTTTCCTGACGGATCTGATGGAGTTACTGTTCAGGGAGTTCGACTTAATATTAGGCATGGACTGGTTGGTGAAGTACCAAGCTAATTTAGATTGTGCAGCCAAACGTATGGTGTTAAGAACCCCCAAGGGAGGTGAAGTGTTGGTGATAGGAGAAAAGGGGAATTGTCTGTCGAGCGTAGTGACTGCCCTAAGAGTGGAAAGAATGGTGAGAAAAGGATGCGATGTAGTTTTAATGTTTGTACGGGCTTTGGAAGCCAAGGACCTAATTATTGAGGACGTTAGGATGGTGAAGGAATTTCTTGATGTTTTCCCAGAAGAGCTTCTGGGATTACCTCCAGATTGAGAAGTGGAGTTTGGAATTGATCTTCTTCTGAGAATAGCACGGTATCTATTGCTCCATATAGAATGGCGCCGAAGGAGTTGGTGGAATTAAAAGCACAAATCCAAGAGTTGTTGGATGAGGGTTTATTCGACCAAGTGTGTCACCTTGGGGAGCACCAGTGTTATTTGTTAAGAAGAGGGATGGTTCAATGCGTATGTGCATTGACTATCGCCAATTGAATAAGCTAACAATCAAGAACAAGTACCCGTTGCCGAGGATCGATGACTTGTTTGATCAGTTGAAGGGGGCCTTAGTCTTTTCGAAGGTAGATCTGAGGTCAGGGTTTCATCAGCTTAAGGTCAAGGAGGCGGATATTCATAAGACGGCGTTCAGAACTCGCTATGGTCATTATGAGTTCACGGTGATGCCATTTGGGTTGACTAATGCACCAGCAACATTTATGGATATGATGAGCTGTGTGTTCCAACCCTACTTGGATTGGTTTGTCGTGGTTTTTATTGATGACATCTTGGTTTACTCAAGGTCGGAGGAGGAGCATGATTCACATCTACAAGTGGTTCTGCGGATTCTGAGGGAGAAGTAACTTTATGCCAAATTCAGCAAGTACAAATTCTGGCTGAGGGAAGTTACTTTTCAAGGTCACGTTGTGTCAGCAGAGGGGATTAGGGTGGACCCTCGAAAAGTTGAAGCGGTGTTGGATTGGAAGCCGCCTAGATCGGTAGCAAAAATTTAGAGTTTTCTTGGTCTAGCCAGGTATTATCGAAGGTTTGTTGAAGGATTTTCTTTTATTGTGGCACCACTGACTAAGTTATTATGTAAAGGGGTTCCATTTGTTTCGTCAGACAAGCAGCAAGGAAGTTTCAAAAGGTTGAAAAGGATTTTGACGGAGGCTCCGGTATTGATTCAACTGGAGGCTGGGAAGGAATTTGTGATTTACTGTGATGCGTCACACACGGGACTAGGATGCGTGTTGATGCAAAATGGAAAGGTTGTTGCGAATGCATCTCGGCAGTTAAGGCCGCACGAAGCAAACTATCCCACCATGACTTGGAGTTGGCGACGGTGGTTTTTGTTTTGAAGATTTGGAGACACTATCTGTACGGGGAGAAATCTGCCATTTATACCGACCATAAAAGTCTAAAATACCTTTCGACCCAGAAGGAGTTGAATCTAAGGCAGATAAGGTGGATCGAGCTGTTAAAGGATTATGATTGCTCGATCAAGTATCATTCAGGTAAGGCTAATGTGGTGGCGGATGCTCTAAGTCGTAAGGTAATCACTGACTTGAAAGCAATGTTTGCTCACCTTAGTTTGTATGATGATGGGAGCTTATTGGCTGAACTTCAAGTAAAGCCCACATGGGTCAGTCAGGTTAAGGAGAAGCACCAGACTGATGAATTGCTAAAGGAGAAGTTTTCGGTAGGAGCTAGTGATGAATCAACGGGATTTAGTGTGAATGAGGAAGGGATATTATGTTTTCAAGGGAGAGTGTGCATGCCAAAAGATCCTGAATTAAGGCATAGGATTTTGCAAGAAGCGCATAGTAGTCCATACGCTATGCACCCTAAAGGGAGTAAGATGTATCGGGATTTACGAGAATAATTTTGGTGGCCAGGCTTAAATCGAGAGGTGACCAAATTAGTGGGGAAGTGTTTGACCTGTCAGCAGGTAAAGGCAGAACATCAATTACCATCAGGGATGTTGTAGCCAGTAAAGATTCCACAATAGAAGTGGGAAAGGATCACAATGGACTTTGTTAGTGGGCTACCTCTCACGCCTACTAAGAAAGATTCAGCTAGGGTGATTATTGATCACTTGACGAAGTCTGCTCATTTCCTACCGGTACGAGTCGATTACTCTTTACAGAAATTGGCTAAGTTGTACATAAGCGGAGGTGGTGAGGTTGCATGGAGTACCGATATCGATCATAACAGACAGGGACCCTAGGTTCACATCACAATTTTGGAAGGCGTTGCATCAAGCGTTGGGTACGAAGTTAGATTTTAGTACGGCGTTCTATCCTCGGTCGATGGATGGGCCCGGCGGGTAATTCATATTTTGGAGGACATGTTAAGGGGTTGTATCATTGATTTCAGAGGTAGTTGGGAGGAGTTTTTACTATTTACAGAGTTTGCGTACAACAATAGTTACTAGTCTAGTATTCAGATGGCGCCTTATGAAGCATTGTACAGGCGGAGGTGTTGTACTCCTACTTGTTGGACGGAATTAGGGGAACGTCGGATTTTGGGTCCGGAGTTGGTTACAGAGACAGAAGAGAAGGTTAAGTTAATTCGAGCTCGACTAAAGGAAGCATCGGATAGATAGAAGTCCTGTGCTAACTTGAAGCATAAGGACATAGAGTTTGCAGTGGGTGACAAGGTGTTCTTGAAGGTATCGCCATGGAAGAAAGTACTGAGGTTTGGATGGAAGGGTAAATTAAGTCCCAGATTTATCGGACCTTATTGGGTGTTGAAACGAGTTGGACCAGTAGCATATCACCTAGAGCTACCTTCTGAGCAAAGCCAGATTCACAATGTGTTTCATGTCTCTATGTTGAGACGATATCGTTCGGATCCATCCCATGTAGTGCCAGTGGAAGAAATCGAGGTGAGACCTGACCTATCTTTTGAAGAAGAACCAGTGGAGATCTTGGATCATGATGTCAAAGTGTTACGAAGGAAGAAAGTTTCGTTGGTTAAGGTTCTATGGCAGAATCACAGCTCTGAGGACGCTACGTGGGAACCGGAGGAAGCGACTTGACAACAATACCCGCATCTATTCGGATCAGGTAATTTCAAGGACGAAATTTCTTTAAGGGGTAGAACTGTAACATCCTGAATTAATGGGCCTTTGCATTTGATTTGTGTTACGTTCAATGTGATAATTAGAGTGTTTAAGGGGTTCAGATTGGGCTCAGGTTTAGGCTGAGGCCTTAATCAAATTTCTGATTTGGGCACTTTAGTGGAAAGATAGATAGGTTCGGGCTTAAAAGATATTATCTGCGTATTAAAACACAAAAATGGGCTAGTGGCCCAGTGGACAGTGGCGTGAAAAGCAGTAAGGGGATCCAAGGTTCGAGTTCCATTACCTACTTATTTTTAATTTTTTTGGCGTCAAAGGAGAGGAGAGTGGGGGCGGCTAGGATGCTTTAAAATAGGAAGATTTATCTATTTGGATAATGTGGATATTGTGCCGATAATAGTAAGGAGAGGTGGTGTTATTTAGGCCTCTTCTAAAGGTATGAATAGATTAAGATAAAGAAGAAAAGATAGGAGTTATCTGCTGAGTGTAGTGTTGGCCGAAATTCCATCTCCTAGAGGGGGAAAGAAATCGGTTTCTTTATGGCAAAGGGGTGCCGAAATTTCCCCTACTATTTGATTAATTGTTAGTTATCAAGAAGGGCACTTTCGGGTTTTGATAAGTAAGTGCTGAAAATTCTCTATAAATAGGGGTGGTATCTCTTAAATTTCGCATTTGAACCCTATTCTTTTTCTCATTCTCTGTGCCGAAACTCTCAGTCATTCTCTACAATTTCTTTTCTTTTGATTACTTCAAAAGTCGAAATCTCTAAATCTTCACTTTCATTCAAAGGCCGAAACTCTGAACTTTCTTCTCATCTCCATAGCCGAATACCTCATATTCTCTTCTGTTGATGTCTTCATCAGATCTGAATCTTCATAGATCTCTTGAGATCATCCTTTCTTTCTGATCTTCTCAAAAGCCAAAATTCCCTAGGAGTTGCTGAATTCTCTGTGTTAAGGTAAGTGCCGATTTCTTCTGTTCTTTTTCCCTTTTCTTTCAGTTTTTTTTTTGAGACCATAGCCGAATGGCTAGTTGGTTGATAGGCCATCTTTAGTTTGACTTTTCCACTAATCTCATGTTCTTTTGAGTGGCACTTCGGGAAATCGGAGTAGATCAAATCATCCAGATCTTAAAAGCTAGAAACCGTTAAT
Source organism: Gossypium rotundifolium (assembly GCA_025506655.1). Lineage (NCBI taxonomy): Eukaryota > Viridiplantae > Streptophyta > Magnoliopsida > Malvales > Malvaceae > Gossypium > Gossypium rotundifolium. The sequence goes on along the minus strand of CP106724.1, from coordinate 164,349,814 downwards.
CTCTAAGTATCCTATCTATTTTGAGATTTCAAGGTAAGGGGTTTTCATTAGATTTCTATTAGATTCGTTATCGTACTTAAGATCTTAATCATATGATATGGTTTAACAACCCTATGTCGTTACAGTAGTTCTGACAAGGACTCTTGATGGAATCAAATATAGATCAGGCAAATGAGAGGACTGGATCTGTTAAACCAATCCCTAAGTTTAAGAAGCGAGCGGTGTCAGTAGTGCGGGATTGGCCACCGGGTTGTGGACCAACTTCAGAACAAAATCTTAGACTATTAGCAGTCGTAGCGGCTTCTAATAGTGTCGACATAGATAGTGTCGTCTTAACCGTAACCAGGTGTGTAGATCCTTAACACATAAGTATTGTTGTAATATATATGTGTATGATATGGGCTAAAAGTCAGAAAGAGAGGCTGTATGAATAGTCATAATACCCAAAAAGGGTAGGCAAGGGATGCTAGGTACGTAATCATAGAAACTTCTCTATGTGTATCGATGTATGTGAAAGTTGGTGATAAGTTTAAATGGCTTAATGTTTTGATTCTTGCATGTATGTGTGCATGGGAGAGGATTGATTGATTTATGGAAGGGGAGCAGGTCGCGAGGCAATCGGTGGCTTTGCCACATAGGTCACATAGTGATCGGTCTCTATGATAGGCAGCATAGCTGTCAAAATACTATAAATTATTTTCTAAGGTTCGCATAAGCGATCGGTGGCTTTGCCACATAGGTCACATGGTGATCGGTCTTTTATGACAAAGACTGTTGTCGACGTGGTGTGTAGGGGATGGAGGGTTGATTGTAGATATCCCCACGGTGTGATGGTTGGTACGGGGGTGTGTAGAGGACGGACTCTTAGGTTTGGGATGGGCCATGTTGCATGAAATATTTTGTTACCATTGTGTATGGGCCAAGGGCCATAATGTGTTTGTGGGCCCAAGGCTTTCATGTGATTTTGAGATTTGCACACTGAGTCTTTGTGACTCACCCTTTTATTTTTCCCACTTTTCAGATGAGTAGTAGTTCGTGGACATGGGAGCCGAGGCGGACTCGAGGGCCATTAAGACTATTATCTACATAGACTATTTTCGGTTTTGTTTTCATTTAAGTTTTAATTTTTGGGAACATTTTTGTAATAAGGCCTCCATAACTTAGGTTTTGATTTTTTTTGTTATGTTAGTTTTTTTTTTCAAAGTCTTAAATATAAAATGAAACGATAAATGGGCTTTTCAAACTCAATCAACACAAATGTTCAATATATTTCCAAAATTTCACATTTAATTGATTATTCGGCTATAATAAACTAAGTTTTTCCAAAACTCCTTCAGAGTAAAGTTTTCAAGATTCAACCCGTATCCTACCAGATCCGGTCATGACGCATGGGCCGGGGTTGGGGTGTTACAGTTGTAATGGGGGTTGGGTTAAAGGTGTGGATATAGGCTGAATTAGAAGGTTAAAATCAAGATTTAATTGAAATATTACGTAACTAGAAAAATGAACTAACCCTAAATAATTACATCAATTGAAAACTTGTAATACTAATAATACGAGCCTCTTCTCCAAGATGTAGAATTTAAAACGTATAAGCTCACTTAATCACAGAACTAATAATGAATATACTTCATTTTTTAAAGAACAAATCAAAATAAGTAAAAATATAAGATGAATTCAACTACTGAAATAAAATAATTAGGTAACTGATCAAATCCAGTCTCGATAGAAAGGTAGTCAAGATAAATGGTGAAAACAAATACAAGTTAGGTTTTAGGTTATTATTAGTGGGTGAGTCAATAAAAGGTTTGTTAGGATCAAAGGGGTTCACTAGGGGTTAATTGTGAGGGTAGGCTTTTAGTGGAGTAAGTGGGTTAAGTCCTAAGTGCCTTTATCATTTATGTATATCAAATCAATAATGTGGTCTCGACCTGTATAATCGAAGCAAGTTCTAAAATAACAAATCAATGTTGACACACTCATAATCAATAAAGTGAGCATAAAAAGAATATATGCTCTAAAAGGCTCAAAATCTCACAAAAATTATGGGTTTTTGATATTAACCTTGCAAATTTAAAACTTCAAGGTAATATTCAAATTTAGGTTAACAACTTAGCAGATTTTTAATTCTGAAAAATAGACTTATCATGCTTGGTTCTCTAGTATCTTAAAGTTTAAATTATCAATGCATAATTAACTATGACTTAATCTAAAACATATCAATAAAAATCATAAATCAACAGAAATTTCATTCTAATTAGTGATATGAGAAAATTACTTAAGACAAGATATCATTCAGGGATTTGAGAATAATGCAAAAAGATATGAATTTTTTCAAAATAAACTTCACCCCCACACTTAAGATGTACATTGCCCTCAATGTACAAAGATAGATAATAACATTATAGTGAGAAAATCAAAAGATAGGGAGAAGTGAAACTTCCTAAATTTTGGATGGATTCCTTGAGTTGAAAGTGTGGAAACTTGATTTGAAGGTGAAAGATAAGTATGAGGAGGCGTGGCTGGTGGTGATACGGTGGCCGCCCATAATTTCTGCGCTAGATGAAGAAATTGGGAGGCTTGTTAAGAATTAGTCAGAAAATTATAAGAATAAATCAAAATATACTAATTATATACTTAAAGAAAAGAAAAATTAAAAGAAAGAGTATAAAAAGTGAAATAAGACTAAAAGAAGAGATTAATGGACTGAAAAGTCCTTATTGTTAGACGGTTCGTAAGGTGGGTGTGATTTCTAAGGCCATGGTGTGTGATTCCCAAGCAGCCTGAAAAACCTAAAACCAAGAAACTAAAATAAAATAAAATAAATTTAGTAAAAGAGAAATAAAGATAAGGAAAATAAAGGAGAAGAGAAAAGAAAAAGAAAGATTAAATATACTCAAAGATCCTTTTCCTGTCGAGCTAATGAAGCGGCTAGCATGAACTTATGTAGATTGATCTCATACAGGGAGACTGTGCTAGGATCCTTTCGCTTCTTCGACATGGATGAGGTGAAGATCAAGGGCTTGGAGAATGAAGAAGGGTGAAAATGAAAAAGGAAGGGAAGCTGTAAAGGGTATGGAAGAGGGGTATGGGGAGTAGGTGAGAAGGGAAGAGGGGTGTTTTAAATAAAAATTTCAGCTATAGTACATTCCCACACCCGTGTATCATGGGCGTGTCGAATCACACGGCTGTGCGGTGGTTCATTCATTTCTCCCACCCTTGTGTGCAGGTCCCCACGCTCGTGTTGATAAAACAGTGTCGACCACGACTGTGTCGCATGGCCGTGGTGCTTAGTCGGAGCTCATGGCTTGAAGATATTTTTTGTCCTGTTTCGTAGTATCTCTGCCATGCCAGCACGAAAATCCGTAGTGTCCACACGGCCATGGCCACGACCGTGTGCAAGGCCGTGTCGTATGAAAATTTGCACTTTGGTTAGTTTATAGTGAGGTGCTAGAAAGCAAAAAATAAAAATAAAAATGTAAAAATTAATGTGGTTAGTGCTCGGGTTGCCTCCCGAGAAGCGCTAATTTAAAGTCTTAAGCTAGACTTAGCTTTCATCTGCTTGGTCATGGTGGTTTGAAGAGGTGAAAATCCTTTCTCATGCTATCTTTATATAGTTTGAGTCGAGTGGCATTTACCTTAAAAGTGTCAAATGTAGAATTGCTTACCTCGACTGTGCCATATGGGAAGGAATTAAGAACCTTAAAAGGGATCTCTTCATTTGTCTTGAGGTCTAAAGTGGTGGTTCGAGGGTCTGTTTTCCCTAACAGTACCTGATCTTCTATTTTGGATTGATTTGATGTTCCTATAAACTCATCTGGTGGTTCCTTCGGTTTCACTTCATGTGGTTTTGATTCCTCCTTGAAATGTGCCTTCCACTCGTCTAGTTCATCAATCTGAAGCCTTCATTCCTCATAAATTTCTTCTTTATTGGTACGAGGTCTATGATCTGGCTCCAGTGTGTAATTTCGTGTTGCTTCCTGTAAAGAAGGTTTAACCGAATGGTTATTAATAAAATTAATTTTCTCACCTAGGTTATTTGATGTCCTAATAGAGTCGAGGGCTTGAAGACTGATTGATTCGTTACCTACACGAAATGTGAGTTCTCCTGTACCAACATCAATTTTAGCTTTGGTAGTTGCTAAAAAGGGTCTTCCTAAAATTAAGGGATACTATTGTCTTCATCCATGTCTAAAACAACAAAGTCTACTAGGAATATGATTTTGTCAATTTTTACTAGCACATCCTCAATTATACCCCTAGGAATTCTAATAGTTTTATCAGCTAATTGAATACTCATCCTAGTTTGTTTGGGTTTCCCTAGGCCTAGCTGTTTAAACAATTTATAAGGCACAACATTGATGCTGGCCCCTAAATCAGCTAAAGCATTATCAATAGATAAACTACCAATTAAACATGGAATTCTAAAACTCCCTGGATCTTTTAATTTTTGCTGTAGTTTGTTTTGCAACATTGCTGAGCATACTGCATTTAGTTCCACATGCGATTCCTCATCTTAGTTCCACATGCGATTCCTCATCTAACTTTCGCTTATTTTTCAAAAGCTCTTTTAAAAATTTCCTTCAATCTGGCATCTGTGAAGGAGCTTCAAGAAATGGTAGGTTAATATGTAATTTCTTTAAAAGATTAAGAAACTTACTAAACTGTTCATTTGTGTTGCCTTTCTTCATCGCATTGGGGTATGGTATTCGAGGTTGGTATTCTTTAATTACCGATTTTGGTTTTTCTTGGCTTACCTCAACCTTACCTTCACTTACCACAGGTTCTTGCCTTGGCTAAGATTCAGATTCCACTAACCCTTCACTATTTTGAGTTATTATGGCTTAAAGTTGCTCCTTTGGGTTAGTCTCAGTGTTACTTGGCAAGCTACCTTATGGTCGTTCGGAGATCAGCTTAGCAAGTTGGCCTAATTGGTTCTTGATCCCTTGAACCGATGCTTGTTGATTTTTAAGTGTTGTTTCGGTGTTTTGGAAATGTGTTTCTAACACTGCTATGAAATTTGTCAGCATCTCCTCAAGGTTCAGCTTCAGCTTCTTTTCCTGTGGGTAGGGCTGTTGTTGGAAATTTGGAGGGGGTTGTTGTCTCTGATTTTCTTGACCACCCCATGAGAAATTGGGGTGGTTCCTCCAACCTGGATTATAAGTATTAGTATAAGTGTTATTTTGAGATTTAAAATTTTTACCCATATAGTTCATCTATTCTCTTTCCATGCCAGGATTGTAGGGTGGGTACTCAGGATTCGCTACACCTCCTCCTGTTTCACACTGCATTACCGAATGTACCTGCAAAGAACCACACCAACCATCAATCTTTTTATTTAACAGTTCTACTTGATTTGATAGCATGGTTCTGCATCGAGGTTGAAAACATTGGCGGCTTTTGTTGGCCTTGTTCTTGTAACTTGCCACTGATAGTTGTTCAGTGACATCTCTTCAATGAATTGTAGGCTGCCTCGGGTGTTTTGTTATTCAGGGTTCCGTCAGCGGCTGAAACAATCAACGGCCTGTTTGATGGGTTCACAACATTGTAAAAAGTTTGGACCTGTAGCCACAAGGGTAATCCATGGTGTGGGCACCTTCTCAATAGATCCTTGCATCTATCCCATGCATCGTAAAGTGTCTCTAAATCCATCTCCACAAAAGAAGAGATGTCATTCCTCAACTTGGCCGTTTTGGCCAGCGAAAAATATTTTAATAAAAATTTTTTGGTCATTTGATCCTATATACTGATTGATCCTTATGGAAGAGAATTCAACCACTTTTTGGCTTTATTCCTTATTGAAAAGGGAAATAATCGAAGACAAATGGCATCATCAAAAACACCATTTATTTTGAAAACATCTCAAAATTCTAATAAATTCGCCAAGTGATTATTTGGATCTTCATCCTGCAAACCATCAAACTAAACAAGTTGCTATATAATCTGAATTGTGTTAGGTTTCAGTTCAAAATTATTTGCAGCAATAGCATGTCTAACAATACTTGACTTAGTTCCTGTTAAATTAGGTTTAGCATAATCATACATAGTTCGAGGAGCATGATTTTCGGCCACCTCTAGAGGTAGCAGATTATTCTCAGCCATTGCTTCGATAGTATTGGTTTCGTCTTCTTGCTATTTTTCTATGCAATTTAAGCTTCGCCTTATTTCTTTATGATTTCTGCGAACCGTACCTTCAATATCACTGTTGTAAACTAAGGGTCTTGTCGGATTCCTTCTAGTCATAAACTAGAGGGACCTGCTAGGAAAAGAAAAAAAAAAGAAAAAGAAAATTAGAAAAGTAAAAATAAAATTTAATTGCAAAAATAAAATATGGCTAAAGTAATAAAAATTTAGCATTCTTAATATTTCAGTTCCCCGACAAGACTTAAGGCAAGCACACCTATCGAACAGTAGTATAGTTTAGTGGCAAGATTGGATTATCAAACCCAAAGGAACCAAAAGTACAAATACTAACTTCATTTTTATTATTCAACCTAAGAATTAAAGGAATTGTTGTTTAACCTAAAATTAACTAGCTACTAAGATAAAGAGAATGAATTGGGGAAATACTTGTGGGAAAAACCAATTGATTGAGATGTACCCGAGGAAGAATCCATCTATACTTCACTTGTTATTTAACTCTGAACCAGACAATTTATTCACTCAGCTTGATCCATAAGATTCCCTAATTTATATTAATATCTCTCTCAATGCTACTAACGTCTAACCTTAAGTTGATTAATTGAAATCTCTTTCTAATTAAAAGCCCTAGAATTGCATTAACTCGATCTATGGGCTCCCATATTAGGTTTGACCCTAATCCAGTAGATTTTTGTCATCCTATCTCTAGGGTTACGATCAACTTCGCTTAACTATGCTAGATCTACTCTTAAATAGGGAATATTCCTCCTCTGCCTAAGCACATCAATACTTGAATCAATATCCTAAAATATCAAAACAAGAATTAAGCACACATAGTTAAGAACAAATCAAGTATTTATCATATAGTTCAGAAAACAATAACAAGACTCATTTTAGGTTTCATCCCCCTTTGGTATTTGAGGGGTTTAGTTCATGATCATAAAAGAATACATCTCAGAAGAAAATATAAAACAAAACATAAGAAAAACCATAAAACCCCCGAAGGAAATTGAAGGGAAGATCCTCCGTCTTGAGTATGATCCCGGCTTCTTGAGATGAATCAACTGGCTTTCTTCGAGTGAGTTCCACAATTTTGGCCATTTGGCTTGACTCCTTGGCCTAGCTGAATTGCCCCTTTTAGGTTGGCCTCTAAGGTGTTTATATAGGCTTTTGGATGTCTTTCTTTGCCTCTAAGTACCCTAATCCGAATGAAACTCTTCTTTGCTGCGGCAGGGACACGCCCGTGTGGCACGGCCGTGTGATTTGGGGCTAGGTCGTGGTCGGATCTACTAGGAGGCACGGCTATGTGTTTCGAGCCCAAACCGTGTGCAATTCATACTTTGGCCCATTTTATCTGTTTTTGGCCCGTTTCCTGTTTCTTTTTCTTTTCATCCTCCGGTGCTCTCCAAAGTATAAAACATGAAATTAAAGGATTAGGAGCACCAAATTCCACAATTCAAGGACTAAATCATCCAAAAGTATGCTAAATGTGGGATTAAAATATGTACATACTACGGTTTATCAACGGTCAAGACGTAGAGACATGGTGATGCTCACACAAGCTGACGAGAATCTGCAACACATGCCGAAAAACTCAACCACCGGTAGAATGTACGGACCAACACCCAAAACACATAACCCCTAATAACGTATCATTTGTATCCTAATATATTCCTAAGGTTCAACTGGGATTTCACATTGTCAAATCTTCGTCAAACATTTCCATAGAATTGTATTCACAATTAATTCAATAATAAAGCATTTAGAACATAATTATATTAATCCTTATTAACATACGAACTTACCTCGATCACAAAAACGTTAGAACAGGATCGACTAGTCCAATACTTTATTTTTCCCCTAATCTAGATCCGAACTTCACTTTTCTTGATCTATATATAATAAAGTTTAACTTATTTAATTATCATTCTATTCAATTTATCCCAAATTGCATATTACAGCAAAATTACACTTTTGCCCCTAATATTTCAACAGCTTTACAATTTATTCCTTAGCTCATAAAAATGGAAATTCATGCAATTAAGTTCCTACCCATGCTAGCCGAATTTCCTTATTATCATAGTAGCCCATATTTTTTATTATTTCACAAATTTACCACACAATTTATCACATTTATCAATTTAATCCCTAATTGACAATTTTATCAAAATATCACTTTACAAATGTTGTTTATTTAATAGCAACCATTCATTTTCTTTCATCAAACATCAAAATACACATATTCATCAATGGAAAAACCCTAAACCTTTAACAGTTTTGCAAATTAGTCCTTGGGCTAGCTAGATTAAGTTACAATGACTCCAAAAATGTAGAAATCATTAAAAACGGATTGAAAAATACTTACCGTGCACCAAATTTAGCTTAGCCGAATCAACAAGCTTCCATAGAAGGTTCTAGCATCAATTTTTAGTGGATGAAAACCATTTAGGAAGATGACAACATCTTTTACAATATTTTACTATTTTTATTTATTAAATTACCTAATTAACCTTGTTATAAAATCATTTAAAACATCCATTTGATGTCCATAAATGTCCACCCACTATAAAAATGGTCTAATTACCACATCAAGACCTCCACTTTAAAGTTATAAAGCTATTAGACAACTATTAGAATACAACTTTTACACTTTACGCGATTTAGTCCTTTTATCAAATTAAGCAATCAAACGATAAAATTTCTTAACGAAATTTTTACGCAATCATACTATCATGATGTAGACATTAAAATTGTAACAGCCTAATTTTGGGACTAGTCAGAACAGTGGTCTCGAGACCACTAATCTGGGGTCAGAGAAAATTATTTTAATTTTATTTCATGGGTTATAGCATGATTATAAGGGTGCATGAAAACTTTGGTACTTTAATTTTAGCGATTTCATGCTTAATCACGAAAAAGACTAAATCGCATAAAGTGCAAAAATCTATTTTATTTGCTATAGGTGCCAAATAGCCATAGAATATTAATAGGAGGTCCTTAAAGTGTAAATAGGCCATAGGGGGAGTGATGGCCAGCCATAGGGGACAAAGAATAGACTTTTTCATTTGGTTAGGTGAAATTTGGTGATAAGAATTTATTTTTATCATAAAATAAAGAAAAGAAAATATCACATTTTCTTTCCATCCTCTCCACCAAAAATGAGCAGCCAAAATGGAGGTTGAGAACTCAAAAATTTAGCCAAGCTTTCCTTCTTGCAAGTAAGTGATTTTTGTGACTTTTCTTAAAAATTTTTGTACTTTTAGAGCCCCTAGAGCTTAAGCTAGCTAATGAGGGGACTATTTTGCAAAATGGTTAAGGGTCTAGGGTTTTTCCATGAGAGCAATTAAGTTTTTTTCTGCATTTTTATGGAAGGAAATGAGTTTTAGTTGTGAGATGAACAACTTTTGTAAAAGGTGTCACCACCTAAAAGGACCTTTTTGTAAAAGTTGTGAAATAGATGGTAAAATGTGTGTAATAGTTGAAATCTTGAGTTGTTATAAGATGAAATATGAATTTTCTAGGCTTGATTAATAAATAAATTGGATGAAAATCGATATATGAGCCTAGGGACAAAATCGTAATTTTGTCAAAGTCTAAGGGCAAAATGGTAATTGTGCCAAGGTAGAAATTTTGAAATGTATTGATTAGTGTGGAGATTAAATGAGTAAATTTTATTGTTATATATCAAAGTAAACGGGACTCGAACCTAAAACAGGAGAAAAGAGAAATATGGACAATTAGGCCCCTTTTTACCCTTTCGGTATCGAGGTAAGTTCGTGTGCTAATAATTTAACTTTAAGTGAAGTATTTAATATTTTGATGTTGTATGAATTGTATATTGTCTTGATGAATATATTAAATATGTTTTGACAAGATGTTAGGAAATGAAAATCTTCAATTGTACTTAAGAATGGATGGAATGCAAATATCGTGATGCTATGATAATTAAGGTCCCGTGTGAGTCCATATTGGAACATGACCTCGGTACGAGATTTCTTATAAGACCATGTTAGGGACATGGCATCGATATGATATTTCAAGTAAGACCATATCGGTGATATGGCATTGATATGATACTATATGTATGGGACTCAAGAGTATCCTTTAGCATTTTGAGTGATTCAATAGGCATGTTGAAAATGAGAAAGTATGTGGTTATATCGTGAGAGGTATAGGTATGTGCCCAGAACTCATTTGAGGTGAAGTCGGTATATGATGAACTAATGGTGAGTTTATGTGTAAACAATGCATCCTGATTTCATATGTTATATTTATTAATGTATTGCGTGAATGCGGATGATTATTGTAGAAATTTATTTAAAATTGATAGAGTGAGGAAATTCTCGAATGAACATTTGAAATAGGAAAATGTATGTAGGTAAATATCTGTGAATGTGTAATGAATGGTGGGTTGTGTGCGATACCACATTATTAATTGTTAGTGATGGACTGTGTTCGATACCATTGCAATTATTATCAATGGTGGGTTGTGTGCAATACCACCTTATTATTTATTACGATGGGTTGTGTGCGATACCATCGTGTTTAGTATTAATGGTGGCTTGTGTACGAAACCATCGAGTATTTATTATTATTCCAAGGTGTTATCGAGAGATTTAATTAAGTGAAATCACAAGTGGTTTTGTGATAGGTGAATGTTTGGAATGAGTAAGCATTATGAATGAATGAATGGGTAACCATGAGCTTAAGTGTAAATCTTATTATAATACCTTTGTGGTTGAATGAAATAAATGAATGTCAATAGTTGCTTATTATTTGCATATGAACTTACTAAGCATTATTGCTTACTCCTTTTCCTTTCCTATCTCTTATAGGTTAACTTAACTAGCTTGGGTTGGAGATCACTAGAGATGCTTTCACACTATTGAGTAGTCGTTTAGGTATAAGTTTTCAAATCTTCTTGAGAGATGGCATGTATAGAGATCTTATTCTTTGTTTAATTAACTCATAGTTAAGGTAGCCAAATGTGGTGGCCTAAAATAGTTTACGGTTCGGTTGTGTATAGCCATGGATGATGGCTTATATCGATTGTATTTGTGCTGGTGATAGTACTACCTCCTATATGGGAAGATAGTTTGGTTTTCATGGTTTAAATGTGAAAATTTAAGTACCATAATTGATGATTTGAGAATGATATATGATGTTGTGTGAATGTGTGCAAGTAGGGTGACCAAATGGCTTTGAAAATAGCCTAGAATTTGTCAACATGAGTAGACACACGGGCGTGTGTCTAGGCCGTGTGTGACACATGGTCAGTCCCATGGGTGTGTGGTTGAGCCATGTGTCCACTACATGTTAGTATTGCAAGACAGTGTCGACCACGGGCTAGACACACGGGCGTGTGCCTAGGCCGTGTGCCCCTTATGAGGTTGCTGACGTCATAAACAAAATACATAGGTTTTCACACACAGGTGAGAACACGAGCGTGCCTAGGCCGTGTGAAGGACACGGTCCAAAGACACGGGCATGTTTTCGGCCGTGTGGAAACCCCTGTAGGTTCGAATTGAGAAATAATTATACATGGGCATGGAGCATGGGTGTGTGATATGTCACACGGGCGTGTGGCCCTATTTTATGTCAAAATTTTCTAAGTGCTCAAAAGTTTTAGTTTGGTCCCGAAGCATCCCGGGTATATGTATAAGGTCTCGTAGGCCTGTAATGGGGACATTACGAATGTAAATGAAATAGTTTTAAGTTGGAACGAAATTTTATAGCCCAAAATTGAATGTTCAAGCAAGTCATGTCGATAATGCCTCGTACCCGGTTCCGGCGTTGAATACGGGTACGAGGTGTTACAAAAATAATAATAAAATAAATATTTCAACCTTAGATTTGCGGTCCCGAAACCACTATTCTGATTTAACTAAAACTGGACTGTTACAACTCTCACCCCTTAGGAATTTTCATCCCCGAAAATCTTACTAGAAAATAGGTTAAAGTACTATTTTCTCATAGCTTCTTCAGGTTCCCACGTAGCTTCTTTGACACCATGCCATTTCCATAGAACCTTCACTAAAATTATGCTCTTGTTTCTTAACTCCTTAATTTCTCGAGCTAACATTCTGATCGGTGCTTCGCTATATGTCATATCAAGCTAAATTTCAATCTCTGTCGGAGAAATAATGTGTGACGGATCTAATCTATATCGGCGTAACATTTACACATAAAACATATTATGGAGCTTTTCAAAATCCAATGGTAAAGCTACTCGATATGCTACTAGCCCTATTCTTTTGATAATTTCATACGGCCCGATAAATTGTGGACTCAATTTTCCTTTGCGACCAAAATGAAGAATCTTCTTCTATGAAGATACTTTTAAAAATACTCTGTCGCCGATTTGAAATTCAATGTCTTTACATTTTAAATCCGCATACGATTTTTGTCGATCGGAATGCGCTTTCAAGCTGCCACAAATTACTTTCACTTTCTCTTTAGTCTTTCTGATCAAATCAACCCTGTGAATCTTTTTCTCACTAAGTTCGGTCCAGTACAACGGAGTTCGGCATTTACGACCATACAATGCTTCATATGACGCCATCTTTATGCTCAATTGAAAACTGTTGTTATACACGAATTCAACAAACAGTAAATATTTTTCCTAGTTGCCTTCAAACTGTAAAACACAACATCGAAGCATATCTTTCTGAATCTATATAATTCCCTCAGATTGACCATCTGTTTGGGGATGAAATGCAGTACTAAAGTGCAATCGCGTGCCCAAAGCTTCTTGCAATTTCTTCCAAAATCGCGACGTAAACCTTGGATCTCTATCTGAAATAATAAAAACTGGTACCCCGTGCAATCTGAAAATTTCAAAGATGTACGATTCATCTAATCTCTCGAGTGAAAAATCTATACGTGCCATGATGAAATGTGTAGATATTGTCAGTCTATCAATAACAACCCAAATAACATCTTTCTTTTTCAGAGATAGGGGTAATCCCGATACAAAATCAATCGTAACTCTATCCTATTTTCACCATGTATCATTTTCGGCTGTAATAGTCTTGATGGCACTTGATGTTTGGCTTTGACTTGTTGACAAACCAAGCATCTCGCACAAATTCTAAAATGTCTCGTTTCATGCCCGACCACCAATACAACTATTTCAAATCATTGTTGTAACATCCTAGATTAGAGGTTATGCGTTTGTGCATAATTCATAAGTAGTAGGTTTTGGCAGTGTTTGGATGTGAATTAAGGGTTTTTAAAATCCTAGGATGGAAGAGAAAGCTTTGGACAATTATTGGTTTTTAAGTTAAAAGCAAGAAGTGATGTGGAAAAGTGGCAAGGGACGCCACCTAAGGTTCAAGGGTTATGGCAACAAGTGAAGTACTTTGAGGGAAGAGGTTCGAATCCCATTGTGTGCATTTTTGCTTAATAGCATGTTTACTGTGATATGTGGTGTGCATTTTTAGAACCTTGGAAATATATGGAAATGTATGGAAATGTATGAAAATGTATGGAAATGTAAGGAAATGTATGGAAATGTATGGAAATGTAAGGAAATGTATGAAAATGTATGGAAATGTATGGAAATGTAAGGAAATGTATGGAAATGTAAGGAAATGTATGGAAATGTATGGAAATGTATGGAAATGTAAGGAAATGTATGGAAATGTAAGGAAATGTAGAAAATGATTTAGAAATGATTCAAAAGGGAAATGTCTAGGAAATATAAGGAAATGTCAAGTTTAAAGAGCCAAACAAAATTTTGGAAACTTAAAATGTAGAAAGAGAAATGATTCAAAATTAGGCTTGGAAAAGGTTGAAGTGAAGGTGCAAATCGATTCCTTCAAATAAGGGTAAGATCCAAGTTTAGTTTCCATTCTTTTATATTTTAGACTTATCGAAATTTAGGGACTAATTTGAGAGATTATTAATCTTGGCCGACTCATGGAAGGAGAAGTTCTAATTTTTAATCTTAATAGAATCATGGAAGGAGAAGAAGGTACACCATAGGCCACGTGTTCCTAGTTATTCTATGAATTTTGGGATTTAAGATCCTTAAGGTAAGTGACTATGAATATTCTGCCAAGACCCTATTTTTGTAATAGATCTATTATTATGTGTTTTAAGTGAAAACTAACCGATTCAAGGGATCTAGTAGGTAGTCGATTTCAAAGGGGAAGAATACAAGTTTTGGATTTGATTTTTTATTCAATCGGCATTAAGGTAAGTACACAAATCCTACTAGGATTTGGTTTTATGTGAATAGGCCTTTGCTAAATCTTACCATGTTGGTAGAATGTAGGCATAAAAATCTAAGGTAGTAGATTGGATTTTGGATTTCAAATGAAATCGTTAAGTTTAATCAGTGTGTACCCTACTCTAAGTTTTAATATGTTCATGGCTATGTTTTAAATTAAATGTGTTAATATGAAAGTGTAAGAATACGGCTAAGGTACCGTGTGTACCCCACACTAATCTTAATAGATTTATGGCTTAAACTTGATATATGTGTTAATATGAAAGTGTAAGAATGTGGCTAAAGTACCATGTTATGGTACAAAGTACTCAAGTACGTTTTCCAACTCCTACTAGGATTACGAAATATGTTATACTTAACATGTGAAAAGTGACATGAATGTGAATTTAAGTATGATATGCATGATATGAATAATATGGGGCATTCGGGTTATTTGAGAAAGGGGAAGTGAATGTGATAACTTCGGTCTCACTATATGAATGTGGTGACTTCGATCACATTATCTGAATGTGATGACTTCGGTCTCACTATCTGAATGTGGTGACTTCGATCACATTATCTGAATGTGGTGACTTCGGTCACATTATCTTAATGTGGTAACTTCGGTTACATTATCTGAATGTGGTGTCTCATGACACAATTATTTGGTGGCTATGCCATGAATTTTATATGGGCGATGAGCACGTCGACTGCAGCGATTGCCTTCGATGGTGTGTAGCGGATGGAGGGTTGACTTAGTAGTCCCCACGGTATGCAGGATGGTACGGGTGGAGTGTAACGGATGGCATATAGGTTTGGGTTCGGGTTTGCATCATTATCTTGAATCATTAAATGTGAAATTGTGATACGTATGATTATGATATGTTATGCCTGAATTTGTTAAGCCATAGTGTTTGTGTACACATTGAGTCTGTTTGACTCACCCCTCGTGGGATTACTTTTCAGGTGACGACCAGTGATGGACCGGGCCGGCAGATGATTAGTGGAGGCCATGTGAAGTTCAGATTTCTTTTATTTGGACTATTTTACTTTAAGTATTTTGAATTTAAATTATTGGGAATTATTTGATGTAATAAGGCCTTAGTAGAATTATTTTATTCTGTTTTTATTTGTTAAGCTTACAAACATTTATTTATTAAAAGATTAAGTAATCATTTTTTTTTAAAAAAACGAAGCCCAAATGTTTTGTCACCTAAAGTAAAGGATTTTTAATAATGAAATAAACTTGTTTCCAACTCAAGCCCAACCCAAAATGATTTTTCTTACAAATCACACAAGTTTTTCCTAAGTAACAAAAGAATTTGAAGCGGTTTACACCGGGGAACATACCAGATCCGGTCAAGGCTCGTGGGCCGAGTGTAGGGTGTTTCAATTTGGTATCAGAGCCCAATTTTAAACTCTCGGCCTTGGGTTTAAGGCCCAAAACGTTTTCCAAAGTAAGCCCAAAAGGAATTTTCTGAAAAATTTTCAGGTTTTTATGGCATGGCCCACTAAGTCTCCGACCCGCAGTCCACCAGGTAAGTAGTTCTGACTTCTAAAGTGATTTGAATATGTGAAATGTATGGGCTTTTATGGCAACGTAGATTAGTATGATAAGTACTTGAACCATAGGACTAGTTTACCCCCAACAATTACATAAAACTTTAGGGCACAATTAAACAAACCTGTGTCTAAGTCACCGAGTTAGGGTGTGGCAACCATGGTACGCATGTCTAGGATTGGTTTCGGTGGGAGCTTGGTATTTAAGCAGTCCGCGTGACTCACCTCCTCTCCACTCGAATCCTACCGGTGTGTAGCTTCAGTTCACCCTAACCAAGAGGACTTACACACGGGCTAAACCCCTAACTAAAACCCGAAAGGGACTAGCCGTGTTTTTATGGAAACCCTAGCTTTAAAATCCCTATATTACCCTTTTAGGAGTAGCAAAAGATTTTTGCAAAAATGCTTCCAAAATATTTCCTACTTGCAAAATTACTAAAATGCCCCTAATGGTAAAATTACAAAAATGCCCTTGGTTTATGAAATTTCCCAAATACCCACAGTTCTTATCAAAATTTCATCACGTAATAAAATGTCCAAAACCCTAATTTGCAAAATATCAAAATACCTCAATTTTGGAAAATTACGAAATTGCCCCTAACCTGCAAAATTACCAAAATGATCCTAATCTTCAAAAAAAAATTTTTTTGCAACAACACTGATTTGGAAAACAAATTCTCAGAAACAACCTTCAAGTTTTGTAAAATTTTAAAGTACCCTCGATTTATTAAGATTTACAAATTCACCCGGGTTAATTACCAAAATACCCTCAGATTTCAAAATTTCCAAAATACCCCCGGGATTTCAAAAATTACCAAAATACCCTTATTGACAAAATCACCAAGGAACCTTATTTTGACAAATTACAAAAATACCCCTGTATGGTAAATTACGAAAATACCCTTGGGTAGTGGAAAAAAAATGAAAACTACAACATTTCTCTGAATGAACGAAAGTTCATAATTGGTTGATGGATGTAAAGACTGTGTGCATGTATGAATACGAAAGAACCACTCCTAAAATTGTTTTCATAAAACTTCTTCATGGTTAAATAGTGGAACAAAGAACAAATGCATAAAACTCTTTAATCAGATTAAATCGCGACGTTAGTAATGAGTTCTAGTGGACGTGGTCGAGGTAGTATCTAAGAAATGTGTTAGTTTTGTTAAGATCAGAGTGTGCAGCATAAGCGTAGCACGATGAGTTAAGATGTTCGATTATTCGATAATAAGTAATTTCAAGACAAAATTATTTTTAAGGAGGGTAGAACTGTAACATCCTAGATTAGGGGTTATGCGTTTGTGCATAATTCATGAGTAGTAGGTTTTGGCAGTGTTTGGAAGTGAATCAAGGGTTTTTAAAATCCTAGGATGGAAGAGAAAGCTTTGGACAATTATTGTTTTTTAAGTTAAAAACAAGAAGTGATGTGGAAAAGTGGTAAGGGACGCCACCTAAGGTGCAAGTGTTATGGCAACAAGTGAAGTACTTTGAAGGAAGAGGTTCGAATCCCATTGTGTGCATTTTTACTTAATAGCATGTTTACTGTGATATGTGGTGTGTATTTTTAGAACCTTGGAAATGTATGGAAATGTATGGAAATGTATGGAAATGTATGGAAATGTATGGAAATGTATGGAAATGTATGGAAATGTATGGAAATGTAAGGAAATGTATGGAAATGTAAGGAAATGTATGGAAATGTATGGAAATGTAAGGAAATGTATGGAAATGTAAGGAAATGTAGGAAATGTAAGGAAATGTAGGAAATGTCCGAAAATGTAAGGAAATGATTTAGAAATGATTCAAAGAGGAAAATGAACATTTATGGAAACTAGGAAAATGATTTAGAAATGATTCAAAGGGAAAGTGAACATTTCTGGAAACTAGGAAATGTAAGGAAATGTCAAGTTTAAAGAGCCAAACGAAAATTTTTGGAAACTTAGAAATGACTTAGAAATGTCGAGTTTTATAGTTTAAAAGAGGAAATTAAGGCAAGGTGGCCTTAAGAGAAAAAGTATGTGAAATTTGACACACAATTGGGCTTGGAAAAGTGGCTTGGATATGCCACTTAGGGCCTCTGGAAATGGCACCACATGCAAGTGTATTTGGGCTGTGGATCGAGTCACTTAGGAAGCAAATAAAAGAAGTTTGATTTTGCTACAAAGAGAGAGAGGTGGATGCATGTGGGCTCTTAAAAGAGGAGTTTTATTTCCTTTAGAATTTCGCTAATTAGGAGATAATTGTTGGATTAGTTCTTTTGATAAAGTGATAATTATCACATAGGAAGAGTGGTGGCCAAGTTAAGGACTCTAGCTAGTAATTTTGGCTATAAAAGGAAGAGAAGGCCATTCATTCATTCATTCACTCTTCCTTTGCCAAATTTCTTAAGATTCTCTTCTCTCTTTGAAATTCCTACATTTTATTCTTCCTTCTCTTTTCTTTTAATCCTCCAAAAGTCAAAAGTTATGAGAGCATCATTTAGCCATAGTAGAATCTCTCGAAGGTTGAAGTGAAGGTGCAATCGATTCCTTCAAATAGGGTAAGATCCAAGTTTAGTTTCCATTCTTTTATATTTTAGACTTATCGAAATTTAGGGACTAATTTGATTATTAATCTTGGTCGAATCATGGAAGTAGAAGTTCTTTTCCGAAGGTACACCATAGGCAGCGTGTTCCCTAGTTATTTGGTGAATTTTGGATTTAAGATCCTTAAGGTAAGTGACTATGAATATTCACCAAGACCCTATTTTTGTAGTAGATCTATTATTATGTGTTTTAAGTGAAAACTAACGATTCAAGGGATCTAGTGAGTAGTCGATTTCAAAGGGGAAGAATACAAGTTTTAGGCATTTGATTTTTTATTCAATCGGCATTAAGGTAAGTACACAAATCCTACTAGGATTTGGTTTTATGTAGAATAGGCCTTTGCTAAATATTACCATGTTGGTAGAATGTAGGCATTAAAAATCTAAGGTAGTAGATCGGATTTCGGGATTTCAAGTGAAATCATTAAGCGAATCAGGTGTGTACCCTACTCTAAGCTTTAATATGTTCATAGCTATGTTTTAAATTACATGTGTTAATATGAAAGTGTAAGGATATGGCTAAGGTACCGTGTGTACCCCACACTAATCTTAATAGATTTATGGCTTAAACTTGGTATATGTGTTAATATGAAAGTGTAAGAATGTGGCTAAAGTACCATGTTATGGTACAAAGTACTCAGGTACGTTTTCCAACTCCTACTAGGATTACGAAATATGTTATACTTAACATGTGAAAAGTGACATGAATGTGAATTTAAGTATGATATGCATGATATGAATAATATGGGACATGCGGGTTATTTGAGAAAGGGGAAGTGAATGTGATGACTTCGGTCTCACTATCTGAATGTGGTGACTTCGGTCACATTATCTGAATGTGATGACTTCGGTCTCACTATCTGAATGTGGTGACTTCGGTCACATTATCTTAATGTGGTGACTTGATTACATTATTCGAATGTGGTGTCTCATGACACAATTATATCCGTGGCCATGCCACGAATTTTATATGGCGATGAGCACGTCATTGCAATGATCGCCTTCGATGGTGTGTAGCGGATGGAGGGTTGACTTAGTAGTCCCCACGGTGTGCAGGATGGTACGGGTGGAGTGTAACGGATGGCATATAGGTTTGGGTTCGGGTTTGCATCATTATCTTGAATCATTAAATGTGAAATTGTGATACGTATGATTATGATTTGTTATGCCTGAATTTGTTAAGCCATAGTGTTTGTGTACACATTGAGTCTGTTTGACTCACCCCTCGTGGGATTACTTTTCGTGTGACGACGGTGATGGATGGAAATGGCGAGATGATTAGTGGAGGCCATGTGAAGTTCAGATTTCTTTTATTTGGACTATTTTACTTTAAGTATTTTGAATTTAAATTTTGGGAATTATTTGATGTAATAAGGCCTTAGTAGAATTATTTTATTCTGTTTTTATTTGTTAAGCTTACAAACCTTTATTTATTAAAAGATTAAGTAATCATTTTTTTTTTAAAAACGAAGCCCAAACGTTTTGTCACCTAAAGTAAAGGATTTTTAATAATGAAACAAACTTGTTTCCAACTCAAGCCCAACCCAAAACGATTTTTCTTCCAAATCACACAAGTTTTTCCTAAGTAACAAAAGAATTTGAAACGGTTTACACCAGGGAACATACCAGATCCGGTCAAGGCTCATGGGTGGTGTGGGGTGTTTCAATTGTACATCTTAGTACTCCCGGATGAATAGATAAACAACCACTGTGTGCTTCATGTAAAATTTTCTAAATAATTTTGGAGTTCCTCGGTACACAAATTCTATCTCGGAACGTCAAACAATCATCGGATCCGATATGATACTTAGAATTAGTAGTCGACTCACGTTGTACTCTTTTAGCTTGCAATTCATTATTACATTTTTTAGCCTCA
Organism: Gossypium rotundifolium; assembly: GCA_025506655.1. Classification (NCBI taxonomy): domain Eukaryota; kingdom Viridiplantae; phylum Streptophyta; class Magnoliopsida; order Malvales; family Malvaceae; genus Gossypium; species Gossypium rotundifolium. The sequence continues at coordinate 164,329,441 of CP106724.1, read as the reverse complement.
TAGATTTGATGTACAAATAATGGTTTAGCTTTTAACTCAGCTACAATTGAGCCATCATCAGCCAAAGTTAACTGTGTGTTCATCGTCCGTAAAGAAAATAAAATTTTCTACTCAAAGCACTCGCGACTACATTCGCTTTCCCCTGATGATAATCAATCACCTTATTTGTCACAAATTTAAATCTTTCTGAGACATTAGATATTTCAAGATTTTAAGTTCGGTAAAAATGTGGCACTTCTCAAAGAATAAATGATGTCGCCAAATTTTAAATGCAAATACAATAGCAGCCAACTCTAAATCATGCGTCGGATAATTTTTTTCATGCGGTTTTAACTGTATGGAAGCATAAGCTATCACTTTGCCTTCTTGCATCATAACACATCCCAAACCATTCAATGGCGCGTCATTGAAAATCACAAACTCTTTACCCAACTTAGGCTAAACTAAAACTGGTGCTTCAGTTAATAGTGCTTTCAACTGTTCAAAACTCTGTTCGCATTTTTCGGACAAATCAAACTTCACATCTTTCTGTAACAATCAAGTCATCGGTGTAGAAAAAATCCTTTTACAAAACAGTGATAGTAGCTAGCTAATCCTAGAAAGCTTCTAACTTTAGATACGTTTCTTGGTAGTTTCTAGTGAACAATTGCTAAAATCTTGCTCAAATCAACTCAAATTCCTTCCACTGAAATAATATATCCCAAGAATCCAACTTCTCGGAGCCAAAACTCGCATTTACTGAATTTAGCAAACATTTTCTTATCTCTCAATATTTGTAACACAATCCTCAAATGTTTAGCATGCTCATATTCATCTCGGGAATAGATTAGAATGTCATCAATGAACACAACTACGAATCTGTCCAAATACGGTCTAAAAATTTGATTCACCAAATTCATAAATACTATAGGAGTGTTAGTTAATTCGAATGGCATAACAAGAAATTCATAATGCACGTACCTTGTTCTGAATGCAGATTTCGGACATCCAAATCTTTAACCCGCAATTGATAGTAGCCAGATCTCAAATCAATCTTTGAAAATATTATCGCTACTTTCAACTGATCGAACAAATCATCAATTCTCAGAAAAGGATACTTATTCTTAATCGTAACCATGTTGAGATGAACATAGTCAATTCACAGTCTCATCGATCTATCTCTCTTCTTTATGAACAGAACTGGTGCACCACAAGGCGAAAAACTAGGTCGCGCAAAACCTCTATCTGTTAACTCTTGCAACTGAGCTTTCAACTCTTTCAATTCTGTAGGAGCCATTCTGTATAGAGCTATCGATATCGGTGATTTTACTGGTACTAATTTAATAGCAAACTCGACCTCTCTGATCGGTGGCAACCCAGGTAACTCTTCTGGAAACACATCTAAATACTTACAAACCACTAGTACCAATTCAATCTTCGATTTAGAAACTTTTGTATCTAGTACATACGCAAGATAAGCATTACAACCTTTTCTCACATATTTCTAAGCTAGCATCATTGATATCACAATAGGCAGCCCACTCGAACCATCGGATTCAATATGAATAATTTCACTATTCTAACATTTCAATGCAATGGTCTTTCATCTACAATTCGGAGCAACATCGTGTAGAGTCAACCAATCCATACCCAAGATCACATCGGATTCATCAAATAGTAAAAGCATCAAATCAGCCTGAAAATAGTAACCCTGGGTCATCAAAGGACAATTCTTGTAATCTTTATCAACTAGGACATACTTGCCTAAGGGGTTCGATACTTTAATCACAAATTTGGTAGACTCAATAGGTAAACTCTTACTAGACACTAGATTTTTACAAACATACGAATGAGTCGATCCAGGATCAATCAAAGTAATTACATTAGTGTCATAGAGAGAAAATGTACTGGTGATAACATTTGGCGACGAAGCATCTTCACGAGTGTGAATAGCGTAAGCTCTGCCTGGTGCTCGAGCCTTGAATCTCACAGCAGAATCTTTTGTCCCACCTTTTCTACTAGTCACATTTCCCGTACTTCTAGGTGGTCACCCTCTAGCAGCTGCATTGCTCGGTCTTGTATTCTAATATTTGTCTTTCTCAGGTAACTCAGGACAATCCTGAATAAAATGATCTTGCGAGCCACATCTAAAACAAGGTTTTTTATTCATCCAACGTCTCTAAAATGACATCTTCCATGCTATTAACACTCGAGTTTGTTGGTTCTAACACTACCAATGCTCGATACTGAAGTGGCTTGAGCTTTAGGACTTGTGTATTACTTCCCACGATATCTATTAGAATACCCTACTAAAGCATTCGAACGACTATATGAATCCCAATATTCTTTGAAGATGACTGATAGGGTTTACTCATTCGTCTCTTTCTCAAATATCTAGCCTCAGAATTGGCTTTCTCTTTTCTTTTCCAAGTTATTCGGCTTTGCATGCTCTGTCAACTAACACAACAAAATCTTACAAATCCAGAATCCCAACTAAAAGTCTAATGTCTTCATTCAACCCATCTTCGAACCGCTTACACATAATTTCCTTAGTGGAGACACATTCTTAAGCATATTTACTGAGTATTACAAATTCCCTTTCGTACTCGATTACAAACATACGACCCTGTTTCAACTCCAAAAATTATTTTCTTTTTTTATCGATAAATCGCTGACTTATGTATTTCTTTCTGAATTTAGTCTAAAAGAATTCCCACGTGACTCTTTCTCTCGGTACCATAGATATCAAAGTGTTCTACCACTGATATGTAGTATCTCTCAGAAGTGATACAGTGCATTTTACACATTCAGCTGGCATGCAAGACAGTTCACCAAATACTCCAATTGTATTCTCAAGCCAAAACTCTGCTCTCTTAGGATCGTCATCAACTGTAGCTGTAAAATATTTAGCCTATATTTTTGAATTTTATCAACAAGTGGCTTACTTGAGTGTAAAGGATCCAAACTTTGAGGAGCTACAGAACCGATTGGGGAATAGGTGGGGGTAGAGGTTGCTGAGTAGCCGTATTCATTCGGACAAACTCAGTAAACCATTTGTTCATCATTTGGATGAAGGCTTCCTTGGCCTCTCCTCCCTGACTACCAGACACAAGTCTTGGTTTAGACTGCGCTACTCCATGAACAGAGGCTGGTGCTTTACTTTCAACATCATTAGCCACTGCTCGATTAGGGTCCATTACTATAAGAAAACACGATTTAATTTGTCAGAAGATATCGCACTATCATAGGTTATATATGGCATGTATAGCTAGACTCTTACATATGCTACATTAGTCCTAGAATCGACTAAAGCATAGCTCTAATTCCAACAAATGTAACACCCTAACCCGCATTCATCACCGAAATAGGGTTACGGAGCATTACCGAACTTATTACATAAATAATCATAAATTTATCATACATTTTTAGATCCAAATAATAATCATTCACACTTAAACATTATATGCCTAACACGAGCCTACGAGGCCCAAATCATGCATTAGAAGTGGTTCGGGACTAAACTAATAACTTAAGAAATTTTTGGAAAACATAGAAATTTTTTTCAAAATACAGGGGACACACGCCCGTATGGCCCGGCTGTGTGGCCCTTGTAACACCTAGGTTTGTGCAAGTGTACACAGTCGTTATCAAGTAATAAGTAAGTACCGAAGTTATCGTCTCCACAGGGATTGTGTTTTTGTTAAATCACTTAATTCTAAAATTATATTAATAGCTGGGTAAATAAAAACACAATATGATTGAGAAGTGATGATTAAAATTAAATATATTAAAAGAAATGCAATGATCCCTAATGTAAATTATCCTAAATATGCAAACTATATGAATGAAATAGATTTTAGCAAAATTAAACACAATTTACAACAATTATAACATAAATAAACTAGGAAAATTACTTTAATTAAACTCAATTTATTATGAACATGCTTAATAACATTCAGAAAAACATTCCATGGAAACTCTATCATTTATGAGTTTGGAAACCACATTAGGTCCTTTCGGAATCCTTTACTTAGTAAATATTCATTTTACTAATCCTTATTTACTAAGGGTTTCTTAGCATTCATGCGAGGTAATAGAGACGTGTTAGGTTTGAAACAGTTTAATCACACAAATCTAACAACTATGCAGATAACAAAGCTTAGTTCAACTTGTAATACAACCTGCAATTTAATCGGGTTAGGATCTAAATTGAGCATGCACATTTCAATTATGTGTCCACTAGCCATCGTCTGGTTAGGATTGCTTAGCTAATTCAGGTGCATTTCAATCACGTAAGAATGAAATATAAACTTGGTTTTAATTGAAAACATGATCGATTGAGGCACAAACATTATAAGCATGAATCAAATAAATATTATTTAATTAAAGCAATCATCCTAGCTTAAATAAAATTATGCTGACATGGTTGTAACAAGAACAAAGAACACATAGCAAACATTTTTAGACTAAATCAAAGAAAAGAAAGATTAAACCAAAATCAAAGTGGCTGTCAGCCAAGACTCTGACCGTCGAGGCTCCTTCGTTTTGCTCCTCTACTGATGGCTCTCCAAGCTGGCTGACTAAAGGCTCTTTAAGAGGCTTAATTGTTAAAATCTCTATGAAAAGATGATGCTAGGCATGGGGAATGGAAAATGCTAAAGAGAATCGAGAGAAAAGAGAGAATGATGAGGATGAGGATGATTAGGAATGGTGAAATGAAGTCTTATTTATAGGTGAAGAGAGGAGAGTAGTTTGCTAAAAATAAAGAGGTTTAGTCTCTTCAAGCTTCCACAATGAGTGGCTGGCCATGATTAGTGGATTTTGAGTTGAATTTTTCCTGATTTTTAAGTAATTTAAATGCCATAACAACTCAGGAATGAGACTCAGTCAAATGTAAATCTTCGGGCAAATCTCTAATTTCTTCAACATTGCAAGGACCTTGTGTAATTAAACCAAAAAGTGGTTTATTTGGACAACCATGTGTAGCCAAAATTGGGTTGACTTGGTCTTCAATTTGGATGGTTTTTGTAATCCAACAAAGCTATCAGACTTGTCCAAAATAAATCAATAAATTAAAGGACCAAAGAATAAAATAATTAATTAATTAAAACCAAATTATTAATGAAATATTTCAAAATGAATTGTTAAATATAATTTTATATCTTATTATTTAATTTAATAATGCATGGCCCATTTTATGTCTTCAAAATATAATATGTTCAAGTAAATATAAAATAAGCCATTTTATGCATGAAAACTATATAATAATGCATAAAATCACATTTTAATAATTTATATGTCCTAATTTCATATTTTCACATATTTCATTAATTTATTAAACAATTACTTAGTTTTAACAATGAATTTAAGTAAAAAGGTGATAAATTGCATAGGAAAAATCCTATATATTTTTTAGTTTACACACCCCCAAACTTAAATCATTGCTTGTCCCGAGAAATGTTTATACACAGCAAAAAGTCTTGCTATGGAAAAATTGCTAATTGTGTAAGCAACATCAATCTTTGTCCCATAATCATGCATTAATAACTTCATGTTCATAGATCTCCTTTATTAACAAGTAATTCATATGCAAACATTTTTAGAATTTTATACTAAGTTTCAAAATATGCCAACATGAATCATAGTTTGTATGTATGTCACAGCCACAGATAACATTATTCATTCAACGTAATTTCTTATCAATGATAAACCATGATTTATTCATATTTTGACCCCATGCTTGACTTATTTTTGGATGAATTTTCATTAGATTTGATGAATTTGATGTTCCTAATCCTTTAATTTCATGTTTTACACTCATAAGAGTTTAGGGAGTCGAAAAGAACGAGAATTGGGCCAAAAAGGGACAAAATGGGCCTACCTCAGAAATCAACATGATCTGGACTATCTCACACGGTCTGACCACACGGCCATGTGTGACTAGCAGAATCGAACATGGCTGGGACTATAGCACACGGGCAGACTACACGGCCGTGTGTTACGAGCAGAATTGAGCATTGCCTAAACTGTCGTGCACGGGCGTGTCCCTGCCGAACCCAAGTCTAATTCTATCAAAAAAAATACCACTTGTGGGCCAAGAAAGGTGTTCCGAAGCCTATATAAACACCCTAGGGGAGGACCTAAAAGGACGCAGAGTAGATCGAGAAAATTACTCGAAGAAAGCCATCGGAATCATCTCGGAAGCAGGATCTCATTCAAGATTGAAGATCTCCATCAAGTTCCTTAGAAGTTTTTGGGATCTTTATATCTTGTCGTTTTCTTAATTCTATGACGTTTTCCTTTTACGTTATGAACTAAACTCCCTAAATACCTAGGGAGGACTAAACCTAGATGAATCTTATTATTTAATAAATCTGAATTACGTGATAAATACTTGTTCTTGTTCTTAATTATGTGTTCCTAATCCTTGTTTTAATGTTTTCAGGAATATTAATTCAAGCATAATGTGCTTATTCAGTGGAGCAAAAGTCCCTGTTTAAGAGTAGATCCAACAAAATTAAGCGGAGTTGATTGCAACCCTAGAAATAGAGCGACATAAATCTGGATTAGAGTCAAATCTAATAAGGGAATCCATAGATCAAGTTAGTCTGATGATAGGGGTTTTAATTAGAAAGAGATTTCAATTAATCAACCTAGAGTCAGTTGTTTTTAGTCTTGAAAGAGATATTAACATAATTTAGGGATTTCTACGGATCAAGTCAAGTGAATAAATCATTTAATTCAGAGTCAAAATAATAAGTGAAGTCTAGGTGGATTCTTCCTTGGGTATTATCTTTATCATTGATTTATTCAATTACTTATTCACTCTCTGTCACATTCATAATCACTTAGTTAGTGAATTAGTTAGTTAAATTATTAGATTAAAATAAATCCCTTAATTATTAGGCTAGATAATAAAAAGATAGTTATTACTAGTAATTTTAGTCCTTGAGGATACGATATTCCGAACTCACCACAACTATACTAATGTTCGATAGGTGCACTTTCCTTTGTCAAAATATTAGTTAGTTTCAAGCCCATCAAGTTTTTGGTGCCGTTGCCGGGGACTAGAGTATTAGGAACGCTTAATTTTTATTACTTTAGCCATTTTTATTTTATTTATTACAATTTATTTTTATTTTTTAATTTTCTAAATTTCTTTTATTTTCTTCTAGCTGGTATTTCTAGTTTATGACTAGAAGAAACCCGTCAGGACCATTACTTTTTGACAGTGAGATAGAAAGCACAACTCATAGAAATCGTAGGGAAATAAGGCGAATTTTACAATACATAGAGGAAGAGTAAGAGGACGATACTAATACTACTGAAGAGATGGCTGATAATAATCTGCTACCTCCTGTGGTAGCCGCAAATCTGGTGAATCAAGATCTTATTCCTCATACTATGTACGATTATGCTAAGCCTAATTTAATTGGGGCTAAATCGAGTATTGTTAGACCTGCTATTGCTACAAATATTTTTGAACTAAAACCTACCACTATTCAAATGATTCAATAATTTGTTCAGTTTGATGGTTTGCAGGATGAAGACCCAAATATTCATTTAGCAATTTTTCTAGAATTTTGTGATACTTTCAAAATAAATGGCATTTCTAATGATGCCATTAGGCTTCGTTTGTTTCCTTTTTCGTTAAGAAACAAAGCTAAATAATGGTTGAACTCGTTACCACGAGGTTCTATCACTACTTGGGAACAAATGACCGAAAAATTCTTAATGAAATATTTTTCACCGGCTAAAATGGCTAAGTTGAGGAATGATATCTCTTCTTTTGTGCAGATGGATTTGGAAACACTTTACGATGCGTGGGAGAGATACAAGGATCTACTGAGAAGATGTCCTCACCATGGGTTACCATTATGGCTACAAGGTCAAACCTTGTACAATGGTGTGAACCCCTCAACTAGGCAATTGATTGATGCATCTGTCGGTGGAACCCTAAATAACAATACCCCAAAAGTGACTTATGGGTTTATAGAGGAGATGTCACCGAATAACTATCAGTGGAAGTCATGAGAACAAAGCCAACAAAAGTGGCTAGTGTTTTTAACCTCAACGCAGTCACCATGCTATCAAACCAGGTAGAGCTTTTAAATAAAAATATTGATGGTTAGTATGGTTCTTTGTAGGTACATTCATTGATGCAGTGCTATACAAATGGAGGAGGGATGAACAATATAGAATATCCATCCTACAACCCTAGCATAGAAAGCGAACAAATGAACTATATGGGTAATAATTCTAGACCTCAGAATAATCCCTATAGTAACACTTACAATCCAGGTTGGAGGAACCATCCAAACTTCTCATGGGGTGGTCAAGGAAATTAAAGAAACTACCTACTCCAGGCTTTCAACAACAACCCTACCCATAGGAGAAGAAACTGAACCTTGAGGAGATGCTAACAAAATTTATCTCAGTGTCAGAAACCCATTTTTAAAACACCGAAACAACACTTAAAAATCAGCAAGCTTTAATTCAAGGGCTCGAGAACAAAATAAGTCAGCTTGCCAAGTTGATCTCAGAATGACCACAAGGCAGCTTGCCAAGCAACATTGAAACTAACCCAAAGGAGGAACTTCATGCCATTACTGCTAACGAATGTGAAGGGTTAGATGAACCAAAACCGAGGCAAGAAAATGTGGTAGATAAAGGTAAGGTTGAGGTAAGCCATAATAAACTAAAACTGGTAAGTATAGAGTACAAACCTCGTGTGCCATATCCTAATGCGACGAAGAAAGACCGCACAGATGAACAATTAGGTAAATTTCTTAAACTTTTAAAAAAATTACATATTAACTTACTGTTTATTGAAACTCTTTGGCAGATGCCCAATTCAGTAATATTTTTGAAAGAGCTTTTGGTAAACAAACGGAAGTTAGACGATGCGTCGCATGTAGATCTAAACACAATTTGCTCAGTAATTTTACAGAATAAACTATCCTACAAATTAAAAGATCCAGGGAGTTTTATGATTCCTTGCTTAATTGGTGATTTATCTGTTAATAATGCTCTAGCTGATTTAGGGGCAAGTATCAATGTTATACCTTATAAAATGTTTAAACAGCTAGGTCTTGGGAAACCCAAACAAACTAGGATGAGCATTCAATTGGCTAATAAAACCATTAGATTTCCTAGGGGTATAACTGAAGATGTGCTAGTCAAAATTGATAAATTCATATTCCTAGTAGACTTTGTTGTTTTAGACATGGATGAAGATAGTAACGTCCCTTTAATTTTGGGACAACCCTTTTTAGCAACTGCTAGGACCATTATTGATGTTGGTACAGGGGAATTAATACTTCGTGTAGGTGATGACATGATTAAACTCCAAGCACGTGATTCTATCAGAATATCTAGTGAACAAGATGACACAAGTCCTGTTAATGTAAGTGAACTTAATGTTTGCATGAAATTCCGCAGAAAAAGATGACAGAGCCATGGTCTGGCTCTCATATTAAGAACAAAACTGTTAATGAGGAACGGAGGCTCCAGATCGAGGAACTAGATGAATGGCGAACACAGTTTAAGGAGAAATTGAAAGTACATGATGAACCAAAGCAGAGCCATGACGAGCCTAGAAATAAAAAGAGTCAAATTACGATTGGAGACTGAGTTCTAATGGATAATACAGATCCCCCTGTTGCCACTTCTAAACCTAATGGAATAACTCCTTTCACGGTATTAATATTTTCCCTTACAGTACAGTCGAGGTAACTCATTCCAAATTTGGCACCTTTAAGGTAAATAGTACTCGTCTAAAACCTTATTTTAACAAAATTGATAGCAGGAAAGAGGAGTTTCAACTCCTCGAACCACCATGATTATGTGAATGAAAGGTGAGTCGAGCTTAGACTCTAAGTAAGCGCTTCTCGGGAGGCAACCCGAGCACTAACCTCATTAATGTCAATATTTTCAGCTTTTAGCACCTAACTAAAAACTAACCAAATAAATAGGCGTAGGTTTACCTACCCCCATGACCTTGCACATGGGCTTGGGCATGGCCATGTGGACACCACGAGTAGGTACATCGGCATGGAGGAGACCATGCAAAAACAGGACGAAAACTTTCCCCAAAACACGAGCTATGATAAAATGCCACGGCCGTGTGATGCGATCGTGGTCGAAACTAACTAAAGAACACGGGCATACCTTAAGACCATGGGCGATACTGAGTAAGTGACACAGGCATGCGACATGCCCGTGCCCAAAATCTATGGTTGAAACTGAGTAAGTCACACAGGCGTGCAACAAGCCCGTGCCCATAGGCCGTGGTTGATACTGATTAATTAAAAGGGGCATATGAACCTCTACACGGGCGTAGGAGAAACGAATAAAGCATCACACGGCCATGCGATTCAGCCGTGGGACCCAACATGTACAGGGAACACGGGCGTGGGCCAAGACTCAGACACGCCCTAAACCAACATTTACGAAAGCCACGGGCTAACCACAGGGCACACGGGTGTGTGTAAAGATCGTGTGCCCCAATCCCTATTTAAACCCTCATTTCCTGATCACTTTATTCCCTAAAACTCCCCTCAAACCCTAGCCACCGCTCCCATTTTCGGCCACTGCCCTCCTCGTCCATTTTCTTCCTTTCTCCCTTCTTCCCCAACCCGTGATGCTCCCTTCCTTTTCCTTTTTCTCTTCTTTTATTTTCCTCTTCCCCCTTTCTTTCCCACATGCACCAACCTCCACAGTACATGCCGTTCGTGACCATCACCCCCGTGTGCCACCACCACGTTTGTGCCCCACCTTAACACCTCCCATTGGTTCACCCTTCTCTCCCATTATTGCTTCTTTCTTTCATTTTTATTTAATTATTTGATCTTATTTCTTTGTTCTTATTATTATTTTCATTTAGATTTCTATTTCTAATTATTTTAGTTCTTTTGATTTTTTATTTAGTTTTATTTTATTACTAAGTTTAATTATTATTTTGATACTACTTCTTAGTAATCTAACTTCCATACCTGATTTTAGCATTACTTGATAATCTCATTCACTATTATAGGATTATACTATTATTTAAGACTACCAGGATAGTACATTTTTGGCTAGTATTGTTACTTGATCTTTGGCATTTTTAGATACGTAATGACTCCCCTATGTGGGAAAAAAGGCTACGGTCCCCCCTTCGAAAAAGCAGAAGGGACCCAGAGCTACCTCCTCGAGTGCATCTGCCGAAGTGCGCCATCCATTTCTATAGTTTTTCATGGGACCTCAGGAGGAACTTTTTTAGATACTTCGTGAACGACCCCTCGGCTTGGGAAGATGTATCGATTGGGCCGCCTTAGAGTAGGTCCAACTAGCTGACGCAGTCGGGGCCCTCTTGACTACTGACCCAAGGGGCCACTTTTTCAAGATTGTCGAGTGACCTTTTTAGAACTTACTTTGGAGCTCTGTTCCACCGTCCACCTTCAGGCACGGTCATGGCAAATTTCGACGACCTAGGTACAGTCCAGTTTTGCCTTGGAGGCTTGGTACGTGAATTGAGTGTCCCAGAGTTTGGGGTCACTTTTGGACTTTAAACCGATGACTTCATGGTGGACAACGACATTAAGAACCTTCATCTCCACATCCACTACTCCCCTTCATCCTACTAGAGAGACTTAGTCCCTGCCTTGGCCATCTATGATCCAAGTCGGTCCAAGGCATCAGCTCTCGCCCCATCCTTGAGGTAGTTACATGCCATCCTGGATCATACTTTGATAGGTAGGTGAGAGATCACTGGCGTTGTCAACACCCACGATGCCTACTTTTTATGGTGCATAGTGCATGGGCCTGTGTTTAATTTAGCTTACTTCATCGCCCTTGCCATTCGGTATCAAACGGAGCGACATAGGAAGGGCGTCCTCTCCATAGGCCCATATGTGACTCGCCTGGCTCAATACTTTGGCCTCCTCAACACCGCAGCTCAACCCTCCTCGCTCACGCTTATTGGGCAGATGTTCCTACAGGGTTTCTCGACGATGCTTCATATGAAGATGATTGAGCGTCTACGTGGGTTTGATCCTCTTCAGTACCGTCTATCGCGAGCCACCGATCAGGATGACCTAGAGGACATTACTGATGATGTCCCTTTACATCATAAGGAGTGACCTTTTGGGCCACCACCGCCTCATCGACCAGTTCATGCGACTGCTTCATTGAATAACATATCTGAAGCGCCTCCCTCGTTTCGAGTAGTACTACACTCAACAATTTAATGACAACGCTCAACGATTTGACGGCATCGAGGTGACTCTACAATAGATTTGTTAGCACTTCCACATATCACCACCACCCCCACCTCACAATCCATCTGTTGCTGAGGACCTTTGAGTCTATTTATTTTTTCTTTTTCTTTTATTTCAATTTTTGAAATCTTTCTCTTTATCTTTCTTGTCTTTCATTTTTATTAGTATATTTTGATTTGTTTTTATCTCTGGCTATTTATTATTGAGTAACCATAACGAAGTTCGTTAATAAAACTCTCTAAAACTTTACTGATGACTGCAGCTTCAAAAGGTTTAAGGTGCTACTAAGGACAAACAACTACTGGAGTATTCTCCCCACCTTCACCTCTGCCTAGTTCATCATGCTTCTCATTGGACCTATTTCTACATTTTTTACTTTCTAAGGATTTCACCCATGGTTTAGGAAGTTTCACCTCCTTCCATCTCTTATGATTTTCTGCTTACATTGTTATTATCTATCTTTGTACATTGAGGACAACGTACATCTTAAGTGTGGGGAAGTTATTTAATTGATTATTTAAAAATCCATGAATTATATCTTGTTCTTAAATAATTTTCTCACATTACCATTAGAATGAAACTTCTATTGACTTATGATTTTCATTGATATGTTCTGTATTAAGTCATAGGTAATTGTGCATTGATCGTTTATAATTTAAGACATTAGAGACTCAAGCATGATAAGTCTATTTTCAAAATTAAAAATTTTGTTAGGTTGTTTCCCTAATTTTAAATATTACTTTGAAGTTTGAAATTTGCAAGGTTGACATCAAAAACCATAATTTTTGTGGGATTTTAAGCCTTTTAGAGCATTTACTTTTCTTGCTCACTTTTTTGTTATAAGTCTGTCAATACTGATTTGTTATTCTAGAACTTGCTTCGATTATGTATGTCGAGACCACACCTTTGATTTGATATACTGAGATGATAAAGGCACCTAGGTTTTAACCCACTTACCCCAAAAAGCCTACCTTCATAATTAACCCCTAGTGAACCCCTTTGATCTTAATAAACCATTCCTTGATATACCCTTAATATTAACCCAAAACTCATTATTTTTTATTCATTAAGAATCTTTCCTATTGTATTAACCTCTTTTTTTCGAGATGTGATTTGATCAGTTGCCTAACTATGTTCTATATTTCAGTTGTTAAATTCTTTCTTATTATTGTACGTGATAAAAAAAGTTGAAAATATATTCATTATTAGTTCTATGTTATTTGAGCTTAAACGGTTAATTTCACATTTTGAGAAGAAGCTGATGTTATTAGTGATAAGTTTTCAATTGATGTAATTATTCAATATTAGTTTATTTTTTTCTAGTTAGGTCAATTGTCAATTCAATCTCGACTCTAACCCTCTAATTTAGCCTTTATCCACACTTCTAAACCAAGCCCCATTACAACACTTTTTAAAGACCTTTTGATTTGCGTATCATCTCAATTTATAGTGGTGGAGATTTGATTTTCATGCAAGCATATGGTAATAACTTCTCATGTTTGACTTTTGAGTGCTTAATTTGAACCTTAAACACTTTGAGTGATTTGAGTGAATCTTTAGTGAGGATGTCAATTCTTGACAGGTTTTAAATTAAAGGTAATCATTTAGATAAGGGGAAACACCAATGTTTTTTTGCTATAAAAATTTGTGACTTAAATTGTTTGAATCATTAGGACTATTCTAGTTAAACTATCAATGTATGAATTATCTGTGAATTATGATAAGACATTATTGATAAGAATTATGAATTGAAGAAGTTAATTTTAATTATAGGTTGAGGATTTTGCTTGAGGACAAGCAAATGCTTAACTGTGGGGATATTTGATAAACCATAATTTATACATATTTTGACCCCATGCTTGGTTTATTTTTCGATGAATTTTCATTAGATTTGATGAATTCGATGCTCCTAATCCTTTAACTTCATGTTTCACACTCAGGAGAGCTTAGAGAGTAGAAAAGAACGAGAAATGGGCCAAAAAGGGACAAAATGGGCCTACCACAGAAATTGCTCATCTGTGCGGTCTTTCTTCACCGTATTGGGGTATGGCACACGAGGTTGGTACTCTGTAATTACTGGTTTTGGTTGATCATGGCTTACCTCAACCTTACCTTCCTCTACCATATTCTCTTATCGCGGTTTTGGTTTATCTAACCCTTCACTATCGTGAGTAGTAATGGCATGAAGTTGCTCCTTATGGTTAGTTTTAATGTTGCTTGGCAAGCTACCTTGTGGTCGTTCATATATGAGTTTAGCAAGTTTTCCTAATTGGTTCTCGATCCCTTGAATTGATGCTTGCTGATTCTTGAGTGTTGTTTTGGTGTTTTGGAAATGGGTTTCTAACACCGTGATAAATTTTATTAGGATCTCCTCAAGGTTCAGCTTTTTCTCTTGTGGGTAGGGTTGCTGTTGAAAGCCTGGGAGGGGTTGTTGTCTCTGATTTCCTTGGCCACCCCATGAGAAGTTGGGATGGTTCCTCCACCCTGGATTGTAAGTGTTACTATAAGGGTTATTTTTAGGTCTAGAGTTGTTAGCCATATAGTTCATCTGTTCATTTTCTATGCCAGGTTGTAGGGTGGATAGTATGTATTGTTCGTCCCTCCTTTGTATGTATCGCACTGCATAACTAGATGTACCTATGAAGAACCACACAAACCATCAATCTTTTTATTTAACAGTTCTACCTGATTTGATAGCATGGTCACTGCGTTAAGGTTGAAAACACTGGAGGCTTTTGTTGGCTTTGTCCTAATAACTTGCCACTGAGTGTTATTCAGTGCCATCTCCTCTATAAACTCATAAGCCGCTTCAAGGGTCTTGTTATTTAGGGTTCCACTGGCGGCTGAATCAAACAACTGCCTAGTTGAAGGGTTCACACCATTGTAAAACATTTGAACCTATAGCCACAAAGGTAACCCATGGTGAGGGCATATCCTTAATAGATCTTTATATCTCTCCCATGCGTCATATAGTGTTTCTAGATCCATTTGCACAAACGAAGAAATATCATTCCTCAACTTAGCCATTTTCGTAGGCGAAAAGCAAAAATTTTTTGGTCATATGGTCCCATGTAGTGATTGATCCTCGTGGTAATGAGTTCAACCACTGTTTAGCTTTGTTCCTCAACGAAAAGGGAAACAACCGAAGGCGAATGGAATCATCAGAAACACCATTAATTTTAAAGGTATCACAAAACTTTAGGAAATTAGCCAAGTGATTGTTTTGATCCTCATCCTGCAAACCATCAAGCTGAACAAATTACTGAATCATCTGAATAGTGTTAGGTTTCAGTTAAAAATTATTTATAGCAATAGTAGGTATAACAATACTCAATTCGATTCTTGTTAAATTAGGTTTAGCATAATCCTACATAGTACGAGGAGCAGGATTTTGATTCACTTGATTTACGGTAACCACAGGAGGTAGCGAATTATTATCAGCCATCTCTTTGGTATTATTAGTGTCATCCTCTTGCTCTTCTTGTATGTATTGTAGGCTTCGCCTTATTTCTCTTTCGTTTTTATGAGCAGTACCATCTATATCACTATCAAAGAGTAATAGTCGTGATAGGTTCGTTCTAGTCATAAAGTAGAGTTACCTGCCAGAAGCAAATAAAGGAAAAAATTAGAAAAGAAAATAATAATAAAAAAATAAAAAAATCAAAATAAAGTAAGAATGGTTAAAGTAATAAAAATTTAGTGTTCCTAATATCTTAGTCCCCTGCAACGGCGCCAAAAACTTGATGGAGTTCAAAACTAACTATTATCTCGACAAAGGCAAGCGCACCTATTGAATAGTAATATATATGTGGTGAGTCTGGAATATCGTATCCTCAATGACTAAAATTACTAGTATTAACTATCTTTCTATAATCTAGCCTAATAATTAAAGGGGATTTATTTTTAATTTAAAATTAACTAACTAATTTAACTAACTAAATGACTATGAACGTGACAGAGAGAGAATTGGGTAAATACTTTTGGACAACTTATATGAGATAGGCAATACCTAAGGAAGAATCCACCTAGACTTCACTTATTACTTTTGATTCATATGATTTATTCACTTGACTTAATCCGTAGAAATCCCTGATTTATGTTAATATCTCTTTCAAGACTAAAAACAACTGACTCTAGGTTGATTAATTGAAATCTCTTTCTAATTAAAACCCCTACTGTCGCATTAGCTTGATCTATGGATTCTCTTATTAGATTTGACTCTAATCTGGAAGATTTTCGTCGCCCTATTTCTAGGGTTGCAATAAACTCCGCTCAATTGTGTTAATCTTCTCTTAAACAGGGACTTTTGCTCCATTAAATAAGCAGATTCGAATTGGATTAATAACCTGAATTATCAAAACAAGAATAAAAACTCACAATTAAGAATAAGAACAAGTATTTATCTTATAAATCAAATAATAATAAGATTCATCTAGGTTTCATCCCCTTAAGTATCTAAGGGATTTAGTTCATACTAATAGAAGGAAACATCATAAAATAGGGAAAACCCCAAGACATAATGAAAACCCAAAAACTTATAAAGAACATGATGGGAAATCTTCAGTCTTGATGGTGATCCTTCTCCTAAGATGTTCTTGATGGCTGTCTTGGAGTATTTTTTGCCTCCTATTTAGCGTCTATTCAACCTCCCTTTTAGGTTGCCTCCTAGGGTGTTTATATAGGCTTTGTAACACCTCTATTAGCCCACAAGTAGCTTATTCCAAATAGAAATCTTCTTTTCTACGGAAGGGACACACCCATGTGACACGCCCGTGGTGGACTCCTTCGACTGTGGTCAATTCTGCTCGCCACACATTGCCGTGTGATCTGCTCGTGGTCTATAGTCTAGGCCATGTGATTTTTAACGTAGGCCCATTTTGTCCCTTTTTGGCCCATTTCTTGTTCTTTTCAACTTTCTAAGCTCTCCTAATTATAAATCATAAAATTAAGGGATTAGGAGCATCAAATTCATCAAATCTAATGAAAATTCATCCAAAAATATGCCAAGCATGGGGTTAAAATATGTGTAAATTATGGTTTATCTTGTGCGAATAAATCAAAAGAATAGAAAAAGTTGAACGAGATGTAATATCGAGCAATTGAGTAGCATGAATGGAGAGTAACTATGTATTGATCAAGGTACGTTTGAACCTATGTAGTTGATGATAGATTTAAGAGTTGAATGAATAGATATTTGAGTATGTGGTTGATATTGATAATGTGCCTAGTTGTGCCTTTATCTATGTGATGGTTTCAATAAATATTGATGTGGTATTATTTAGTAGTATGTATTGTATTTCGAACTTACTAATCTTTTGAAAGCTTACTATGTGATTTGTTTCTCTATTTTACAGTGTCAGTAAAACTAGCTTAGATCCGGGGACCATCAGCATCTCTATCTGTAACACCCGAAACCCGGTCAAAATGCTACGACTGAATCTGGCATGTCACAAGAAAATAAAAATTTTGAAAACTTGGTTAACGTCATGAGTTGGGTAAAAACCTTTGATTTTATAGAAACAGAATTTATACTGAGTGATCAATTGAAACATTTTTTTTTTTTTTTGTCTTAGTTTGAAATTTTAGCAACTTTGCTATTCAAACCCAAATTTTAGTTAGCCAATTGTAAAGTCTCAAAGTTCTTGAGTTTTGGAAATCATCCATTTTGACAATTTATTAAGCATGCCTTGATAGTCTAAAATAAACTAAATAAAGTTAATAAAAATAAGTATAAACCTAAACTAAAGTGTAAATCGCCTTATTACATTACCAAAATCCAAATTAAAGTATAATAATCCCAAAATAACTATTTAAAATAAAGTCCAAAATATTACGCATGGCCACCTTGAGTCCTCCTCAGCTCCATGTCCGCGGTCTAAGGATTACCTGCAAAATTAACGGAGGGGGTGAGTCACCGAGACTCAGTGTGTAAATCCCCGTCCAAAAGATTTTCAGCTCTTACACAAACTATAGGTTACGTATGTATGCCATGCAACCCAACCAACCTATTATGCACATCCACCATATTTCCTGTATCTACCCAACATTTGTGGCACCTAGCCACTGGTGGTACCTAACCACTGGTGGTTCCAAACCACTGGTGAAAAAAGTCATAAATAATAATATGTGGGGCCAACCAACTTGTGGTACCTAACCACTAGTGACAATCCCTAATATCCGTAGTGGGGCCAACCCACTGTGGTACCAACCACTGGGATGAGTCACAAAATAGATATTTGTGGTACCTAACCACTGGTGGTTCCAAACCACTGAGACTTAGTCACAAGATAATAATATGTGGGGCCAACCCACTTGTGGTACCTAACCATTGGTGACAGTCTAAAAGAGTTCATATTTCCTCCCTCTTCACATCATACCCCATTTTCATGTTTATGCTTTACAATATGGTATGATCATGCTTTCAATGTACAACAACAATCAATTCACTCATACATGCATCCATTAGAAACAGCACATAGTAGAACTTACCTGGAGTCCTCGCTTTTACCCACAAGGGTAACATAGTGATCCAAACCATCACTTCGGCTTTTGGCAATACACAGATAATAGCATATTTAACATATAAAGTGTGTAAGAGTTACACACCTGATAACACGTAACACAACGCCTCTATGTCGATACTAGCTAACAGGCCCCACCACTATCTACCTACTATTCTACTCGAAAGCCGGCCCACAACCCGATGGCCAATCTTGAGCAGCAGACACTGCGCGCTTCTTGTTCTTTGAAATCGAACCCGAAGGTTTGCTTCCTTCCCCAACTTGAGTGTTTCTTCCATCCATCAAAAGCATCGATCAATAAATCACTATGAGCGATATGATTTGAACAACCACCCAACTAGATTAGGGCAATGAATCAAAGATAAATCGATTAATAGAACCACTAGGGAGAATCTTCTTACCTAAGTCGACTGAATCCCGAAGTTAGAAGGCTTGACTTACGAAGTTGATCGAGCACCTATGCCAAAAACAAGGTGAGATTCGGTTGAAAGGAGAAATAGTTGAAAGAGATGACCTTTCGGCCAAAGAGGAACCATGAGCCTCCTACCACCATTCGGCCAAAATACCAACATGGCTACTCACCTTTGATTAACCCCCAAAGATTCGACACACACTAACAAAATAGAGAGAATTCAGCTACAAGGAAGAAGAAAGAACAACAACTCAAAGAGGGATTAAAAAGATGACTCGGCCTTGAGTAGAGAAGGAAAAAGAAAAGAAAGTAACTACAACTTACCAACACTTATTTGATGATTCAGCTAGAAACTAGCATAGAGGAGAAATAGATGCAAAAGTCAAAAATGAAGCAAAAGGACTATGTTGAAGGCTTAGGAGTTTCGGCAACACTAAAGATCACCAAGGAGAGGAGAAAGTCAAGGGAAAAGAATGATAAGGGACAAATAGGAAGTGAAAAAATAGTGATTTCGGTTTAAAGAAAACAAATGGAAAAAGAGAAACCTGAAGTTCGTAAGGGTCAACTATGTGTTTTCGGTTATGGAGTTTTTCCTCTAAAAATAGATAGAAGAGAAGATGAAAGAAATGTGTAAATTTGGTTTTCTTAGTTTCGGCTACAAGTCATAGAGGAAAGAAAATGATAGTTGGCTAGACAAATTTCGACAAAAGAGACTAAGAAGAAAAAGAGAAAATTAGAAATGAAAGTTCACTCACAAATGCCGAAAAAAAGAAACATCTACACCCTACACCCTACACCCTACTTAATCCACCTAAAATTTGACACCCACACCTATTGCCAAAACCGAATGCTCCACACCCCTCATACTTCTCACAATTTCGGCCAACACTTCTCTTCTCCCCTCAAACACCATGCTCCCCTTCAATCTCTCCCTTGTTCCCTTTCTTCCACTCATTCAAACCAATTTGAATAGTTCAACACCTAAAATCCCTCTCCACCATCCATTCAAAAACTTTTGACTCATTCAACACTCCCCCCTTAAGTGCCCAAGTCAAACCATCACTTGCCTCACCATGTGCAAAATAAAAACCCCAAAATGCTATCCTTGTAGCTCGAACATCCACTCCCTCACTGCTCCTTGTGGCGCCACTTCAAGCACTCTAAGTGGCACCTCTCTGCCACTTCACCATCTCCTCACTTGTGCCAAAATACCACTGAATTTAATCCCTTAAGGCCTGGTTCCACTAGCTCTCCCCTAAAAGCTTAGAACCAAAAATTTTCACTAAGGCTCATACTTAACCTCAAAGTTTCCCGAAGCCCCAAACACACTCAAACAATCACACAGAGCATAACATACACACAGAAACACATCAAGTGCAACAACCCCCCAATTCAGGATGTTACAGTTCTACCCCCTTAAAATAATTTTGACCCCGAAATTACCTGATTAAAAGAGTTGAGGGTATTGCTGCCGCATAACATCCTCTGGCTCCCACGTAGCTTCTTCCGATCCATGGTTTCGCCACAATACCTTCACCAAAGGAACTGATTTTCTACGCAATACCTTGACATCCCGATCCAAGATCTGCACTGGTTCCTCCTCAAAACATAAGTCTGGCCCTACCTCAATTTCTTCCATTGGTACCACATGAGATGGATCCGAACGGTAGCGTCTTAGCATTGAAACGTGAAATACATAATGGATCTGACTCAACTCTGATGGTAACTTGAGCTGATAGGCTACTAGTCCCACGCGTTTTAACATGCGATAAGGCCCGATAAATCTGGGGCTCAACTTACCCTTCCGTCCAAACCTTAACACCTCCTTCCACGGTGACACCTTTATGAAAACCTTGTCACCCACTGTGAATTCTATATCCTTATGCTTCAGATCAGCATAAGACTTCTGTTTGTCGAAGCTTTCTTTAACCGAGTTTGAATCAACTTAACCTTATCTTCCGTTTCAGCAACCAATTTTGGACCCAACAGTTGACGCTCCCCCAACTCTGTCCAACACGTAGGTGTACGACACTTCTGACCATACAATGCTTCATACGGTGCCATCTGAATACTAGATTGGTAGTTGTTGTTATACGTGAATTACGCCAACGGTAAAAGTTCTTCCCAACTACCTCTGAAGTCTATGACACAACCCCTCAACATATCTTCTAAGATCTGAATTACCCTCTCCGACTATCCATCGGATTGTGGATGAAACACTGTACTGAATTCTAACTTTGTACCCAACGCTTGATGCAACACCTTCCAAAATCTCGATGTAAATTTGAGGTCTCTGTCTAAAATGGTCGACACGGGCACCCCATGCAACCTTACAATCTCTGCTACATATAATTTAGCCAACTTCTGAAGAGAGTAATCCACACGCACAGGCATGAAATGAGCAGACTTTGTCAATCAATCAACAACTACCCAAATCGAATCCTTCTTAATAGGCGTAAGGGGTAGCCCACTAACAAAATCCGTCGTAATTCTTTCCCACTTCCACTGCAGAATCCTGACTAGTTGCGGCAACCCCAAGGCACCTGGTGTTCTACCTTTACCTACTGGCATGTGAAACACTTACCCACAAATTCGGTTACTTCTCGCTTTAAACCCGGCCACCAAAACTGTTCCTGTAAATCCGGTACATCTTACTACCTCCCGGATGGATAGCATATGGACTGCTATGTGCTTTCTAAAGAATCTTCTGCCTCAATTTCACATCTTTTGGCATGCAAACCTTCCCATGGAAACACAAAACTCCATCGCTGTTCAAATTGTAACCTCTATTTCACCATCTTACACCTGCAAAAGTCGAGCACTCCAAACATCGTCTGATAATTGTTTCTCTTTCACCTGACTCACCCATGTCAGCTTCACTTGCAGTTTCGCTAATAAACTCCCATCGTCGTACAAACTAAGATAGGCAAACATTGCTCTCAAGTCTAATATTACCTTACGACCCAACGCGTCTGCCACCACGTTAGCCTTACCCGGATGGTACTCAAACGAACAGTCATAATCCTTTAACAGCTCGATCCACCTCCGCTATCTTAAATTCATCTCCTTCTGGGTAAGGAGGTATTTCAAGCTCTTTTGATCCGTGTAAACGATGGACTTCTCCCCATACAGGTAATGTCTCCAGATTTTTAGAGCGAAAACCACTGCAGCTAACTCCAAGTCATGCGTCGAATAGTTTACCTTGTGAGGTCTCAATTGCAGAAAAGCATACGCTACTACTTTCCCCTCTTGCATCAGCACACATCCTAACCCTGTATGCAATGCATCACAAAAGAAAGTACACTCGTTCCTTGCCTTAGGCTGAATTAACACCGAAGCTTCTATCAGAATCCTCTTTAATTCCTCAAAACTTTCCTGCTGCTTGTCAGACCACACAAACAAAACCCTTTCCTTAAACACTTGATTAACGATGCTGCAATCAAAGAAAACCCTTCCACAAACCTCTGTAATACCTAGCCAGACCAAGAAAACTCTGAATTTTTGCCATAGACTTAGGAGGCTTCCAATCCAACACAGCTTCAATTTTCTGAAGGTCCACCATAATCCCTTCAACTGACACCACATGACCCAAAAAGGTAACCTCCCGTAGCCAGAACTCGCACTTACTAAACTTAGCGAATAACTGCTTCTCCCTCAGAATCTATAAAACCACTCAAAGATGTGAATCATACTCTTCCTCGAATTTTGAATACGCTAGGATATCGTTTATAAACACTACAACGAATCAATCTAGATATGGTTGAAAAAACCATTTTATCATGTCCATGAATGCTACTGGTGCATTGGTCAACCAAAACAGCATCACCAAAAATTCATAGTGACCATAGCGAGTATGAAACGCCTTCTTATGAATATCTACCTCCTTGACCTTAAGCTGGTGATAGCCCGATCTCAGATCTATCTTGGAGAAGACAGATGCTCCCTTAAGTTGGCGAATAGGTCTTCTATCCTTGGCAACGGGTACTTATTTTTGATCGTTAACTTATTCAACTGGCGGTAATCAATGCACATACGCATAGATCTGTCTTTCTTCCTAACGAATAGCACTGGCGCTCCCCAAGGTGAGACACTTGGTCGGATAAAACCCCAATCTAGTAGTTCCTGAATCTACGCTTTTAGCTCCCCTAACTCCTTCGGTGCCATCCTATATGGGGCAATAGATACTGGCATTGATCTTGGTAGAAGATCAATGCCAAACTCCACTTCACGATCTGGAGGTAATCCCGGAAGCTCTTCTGGGAAAACATCAGAATATTCCTTCACCGTTCAAACATTTCCCACAGTTGATTCCTTGACCTCCAAGGCACAAACGTAAGCTATAAATGCCTTACATCCTTTTCTCACCATTCTCTCAGCCTTCAAAATGGATACCACATTAGATAGGTAATTCCTTTTTTCACCTATCACCAACACCTCTTCACCCTCGACAGTTCTTAACACCATTCGCTTGGCTGCACAGTCCAATTTTCCCTAATACTTCACTAGCCAATCCATACCTAAGATCAAATCGAACTCCCGAATGGAAATTCCATCAAATCAGCCGAAAAAACTACCCTTGAACTTCTAAAGGTACACCCTTATACAATTTATTCACCACAATAGTTAGTCCTAGAGGGCTAATTACAGTCATCTCCCTATAAGAAGTCTCAAGGTTTAAATTCAGAGTCCCCGATATAGTACTAGCAGCATAAGAGTGATTCGAACCAATATCAATCAAAGTAGTATAAGGCAACCCATAAATAAGAAACATACCGATTATGACGTCCGGTGCGTCGCCCTCCTCTCGGCGCCTAACTGCATAGACCAAACCCGACCGTCTCGCATTTGTGTTCTTAGCACCTCTTCCCAGTGCTCTACGGCCCTGACCGAATCTATTACCTCCTCTGCTTGGGCCACGACCCCTCTGCGGTTGCTGACCACCACCTCTGAATTGTGCACATCATTACCCTCAGACTATGTCCTAACTGGCCTCCATGGGCAATCCCTTATCCGATGATCCAAGGATCTACATTCAAAACATCCTCTACTGCCTACCCAACACTCTCCCGAATGAGATTTCCCGTATTGAGCACATTACAGTGGCCACTGAACAGCAATAGGCTTCCTAGCTTGACTTGACCCACCTAACCTGGACCTCTTCTAAAACCCCAATAGACCCTGATGGCCCAAAACTTCTTTTATTTCTATTCCTTTCTTGGTTCTATTTTTCGGACTGCTTCACCTTATCGGCTATCTTAGCCTTTTCCATAAGAATAGTAAATTCCCTCTCTCGCTGTAGAGTAATCAACACTCGCTGCTCATCCCTCAGCCCGTCCTCAACCGGTCACAGTGTTCATGGTCTGTGGCCATAATACCCTGAGCATAATGGCTTAACCGTAAAAATTTTGCCTCATACTCGGACACTGACTTACTCTCCTGAACCAGATTCAAAAATGCCTTACGCTACGCATCCACATAACTTGATACGACGTACTTCCTCTGGAATGCTATTTTAAAGAGATTCCAAGTGATATCATCAACCACAGCACCATCCCTAACCGTGAGCCACCACCGATAGGCCCCGTCTCGAAGAAGAGACACGATCCCTCTCAACTTTTCCTCTGTCGTAAAATTAAGATCATCCATTATACACTCATTTGCTTCTAACAAATATTCAGTTGCATTGGGGGCTACGCCAGAAACGCCCCTAAATACTTTCGCTCCATTGGCTCGGAGTCGCTCAGAAACTGATTTCTGAGCCCCAATACCCATGCCTGCCCCAACAACTCTCTCCAACACTCGTAACATCACCTGAGAAACCGCATTGTCACCATTCGTTTGATCCTGAAACTCCATCTCTGCAGCTGGTGATACTGGCGTCTCATCTTCTGACTCATGACCAGTTCCAACCGGTTTCGATATAACGATACTGCCCCTACCACGACCACGTACATTACATCCACGTCCTCGAGTGCTCATGACTAACGTTCATGATTTAGTCTGATTAAGAGTTTTATGAGTTAGTTTATTTCTTTCACTTTTTAATACCGATCAATCTTATGAGTATGTCATCCAAGTAGTTGTTTTCGCGAACACATGCATCCCTACAGGTTTTAGTCTCTAACATAAAATTCCTTAATACTAGCAATCAGATCACGAACAATTATCCATACAACCAATGATTAGGAAACTTACCGTTGCGGATCAGTACCGGAGACTCAGGTGCCATTCTTCCCAAAGAAAACCCTCTTTTTTTTTCCAACCATACACTGAAAATATTTGGTCCTTACATTCACAGTCGAGCTTTCAACTTGGCTCTGATACCACAATTGTAACACACCAAACCCGATCAAAATGCTACGACCGAATCTGGCATGTCACAGAAAAAGAAAAATTTTAAAAACCGGGTTAACGTCATGAGTTGGGTAAAAACCTTTGATTTTCTAGAAATAGAATATATACTGAGTGATCAATTGAAACAATTTTTTTGTCTTAGTTTGAAAATTTAGCATCTTTGCTATTCAAACCCAAATTTTAGTTAGCCAATTGTAAAGTCTCAAAGTTCTTGAGTTTTGGAAATCATCTATTTCGACAATTTATTAGGCATACCTTAATAGTCAAAAAGAAACTAAAGAAAGTTAATATAAGTATAAACCCAAATTAAAGTGTAAATGGCCTTATTACATTACCAAAATCCAAATTAAAGTAGAATAATCCCAAAATAACTATTTAAAATAAAGTCCAAAATATTACGCATGGACACCTTGAGTCCTCCTCAGCTCCATGTCCGTGGTCTAAGGATTACCTGCAAAATTAACGGAGGGGGTGAGTCACTGAGACTTAGTGTGTAAATCCCCGTCCAAAATATTTTCACCTCTTACACAAACCATAGGTTACGTATGTATGCCATGCAACCCAACCAACCTATTATGCACATCCACCGTATCTCCTTTATCTACCCAACATTTGTGGTACCTAGCCACTGGTGGTACCTAACCACTGGTGGTTCCAAACCACTGGTGACAAAAGTCACAAATAATAATATGTGGGGCCAACCCACTTGTGGTACCTAACCACTGGTGACAATCCCTAATATTCGTACGTAGGGCCAACCCATTGTGGTACCAACCCCTGGGATGAGTCACAGAAATAGATATATGTGGTACCTAACCACTGGTGGTTCCGAACCACTGAGACTTAGTCACAAGATAATAATATGTGGGGCTAACCCACTTGTGGTACCTAACCATTGGAGACAGTCTAAAAGAGTTCATATTTCCTCCTTCTTCACATCATACCCCATTTTTATGTTCATGCTTTACTATATGGTATGATCATGCTTTCAATGTACAACAACAATCAATTCACTCATACATGCATCCATTAGTAATAGCATATAGTAGAACTTACCTAGAGTCCTCGCTTTTACCCACAAGGGTAACATAGTGATCCAAACCATCACTTCAGCTTTTGGCAATACACAGATAATAGTATAATTAACATATAAAGTGTGTAAGAGTTACACACCTGATAACACCTAACACAACGCTCTCTATATCGATAGTATTACTAACAGGAACAACCACTATCTACCTACCATTCTGCTCAAAAGTCAGCCCACAACCCGGTGGTCAATCTCGAATAGTAGACACTGCGCGCTTCTTGTACTTTAGAATCGAACCCGAAGGTTTGCTTCCTTCCCCAACTTGAGTGTTTCTTGCATCCATAAAAAAGCCTCGGTCAATAAATCACTACGAATATGATTTGAACAACCACCCAACTAGATTAGGCGATGAACCAAAGATATATCGATTAACAGAACCACTAGAGTGAATCTTCTTACCTAAGTCGACTGAATCCCGAAGTTAGAAGGTGATAAACCGTAAAAATAACATATTTTAATCCCACATTTAGTATGCTTTTGGATGAATTTATCCCTACTTTATGTAAAAAAGTGCTCTTAATCCTTTCTTTTCATGTCTTATACTCAAGAAAGCACCCAAGGATAAAAAGGACACAAAAACGGGTTTGAAACGGACCAAAGTGGGCCAACCCAAGAAGTTGGCACGGCCTAGACTTCATGCCACATGGTCGTGCCCCAACATTTAGATTGCACACGATTACACCCTAATTTACATGACCGTGCCTCGTTGACAAAAAGCCCAACACGGACTGACCTCGATGTACACGGTCGTGCCCTAATTGGCAGACCCGAAGCACGACCTCTACTGAGATATTGCACCGGTGTGTCATAGCCGTGCCTAAATTAACAGAATAGAGACATGGGCTGGACCACGATTTACATAGGCGTGCCTTAGTCGTGTCCCTGCCACGGGAAAGGGCAATTTCATTCAGATTTGGATGCTTGGAGGCAAAGAAACACATTCCTAAGTCTACTTAAACATCCTAGGTGGAATTCTATTTGAATTAGGATACTTAGGAGCCAAGTAAAGCATCTTAAAGCCTATATAAACACCCAAGGTAGGAACTAAAAAGGGAGTTCAACAGGTTTAAAGCAGGCGTCGTGTTTTGGCGAGTTTTACGCGAGCTTTACTCGTTTAGGGAATTACTAGAAGATAGCCAATTGATCCATCTCGAAGAGTCCGAATTCTACTCAAGACGGAGGATCTCTCCATCAATTCCTTCAGGGGGTTTTAAGGATTTCTTATTTTTTGTTTTATCCTTTCTCTTGAGATGTTTTCTTATTTTATTATGAACTAGATCCTTCAGATACCTGAAGGGGATGAAACCTATGATGGATTTTTTTATTTGATCTATTGGTTTCTATGATAAATGCTTAGTTTGTTCTTAATTATGTGGCTTAATTTAATCTGATGTGCTTAGGTGGAGGAGGAATAGACCCTACCTAAGAGTAGATCTAGCATAGTTAAGCGGAGTTGATCGGGCGCCTAGAGATAGGGTTACGAGATTTTATCGGATTAGGGTGAAACCTAATATGGGAGTCCATTGATCGATTTACTACTTCCTTAGGGGGTTATTATAAGAGAGTAAGAGTTCCACTAATTAACCTAAAGTTAGACGTTATTCACTTCGAGAAAAGGTTAAATATAGGTTAGGGAGTCTCACGGTTCAAGCTAAGTAAAAGAAATCATATAAATTGAAAGTTAGATAATAAGCGAAGTCATAGGTGGATTCTTCTTGAGGGTATCGTCTTTATCAACTGAGTTTTCTAAAATCTTTTTCCAGTTTATTCTTTTGTCTTTGCATTTAGTTTAATTATTTCATTAGTCTTAGATAAGTTAATTAATCACTCCATATTTAAGGCTAAATAATAGGAAGAAAGTGAGTAGTAGTACTTTTAGGTTCATTGGGTTCGATAAGATATTCTTACCTGAGCTATACTACTGTTCGATAGGGGCACTTGCCTCTATTGTTGTCGTAGTCAGTCTACAGTTTTGATCACTCTTTTATAAATATTAAAACTAGACTATTTTACAGCAATCAAGTTTTTGGCGCCGTTGCCGGGGAATTCTAAAATATTATGAAAGCTCTATTTTTATTACTTTAGCCATTATTATTATTTTTACTTTGCTAACTTTTCTTTTATTTAATTTCGGCAGATAATTCTAGTTTATAAAGGAGATGGCACTGAATAATTATCAGTGGCAAGGCATGGGGACAATTCCTACTGAAGCAACTAGTGTTTTCAACCTTGATGTGGTCACCAAGTTATCTAATCAGTTCGAGATGATGAATAAAAAGTTTAATGGTTTGAATAGATTCTCGCAGGTACATCCAGTAATGCAATATGATTCGGATCTAGGAGGCGTGGCGAATCCTAAGTACCCACCCTATGGATATGGCATGGAAAATGAGCAAGCTCATATATGGGTAACTATTCTAGACCACAAAATAATTTTTATAATGACACTTATAATGCAGGTTGGAGTTACCACCCCAATTTCTTGTGGGATGATCAAAATAGCCAAGGACCGGAACCTCTTCCAAACTTTCAACAATCACCTCACCAGCAGGAAGAGGAGTCATACCTTGAGGAGATGCTAACAAAATTCATGGTAGCCACAAACACCCGTCTCCAAGACACTAAGACCACCCTTAAGAATCAACAAGCATCGACCAAATGGATTGAGAACCAAGTTGGGGAACTTACTAAGTCAGTTGGACAACTTGCTAAGCTAATATCAGAACTACCACAAGGAAGCTTTCCAAGCAATACCGAAACTAACTTGAGAGAGCAAAATCAAGCCATTTATGATAGTGAAGGGTTAGACGAACCAAACCTAGGGGAAGAACTTGTGGTAAGCAAAGGTAAGGTTAAGGTGTACCATGATTTACCAAAATGGGTAATTACAGAGTACCAACCTCGTATGCCATATCCCGATGCAATAAAGAAAGACCATGCAGAGGAAGAAATCGGTGAACTCAGACTTCGTGTAGATGATGAAACAATCACTCTTCAAGCTCTTGACTCAGCTAGGACAGTGAGTAATAAAGGTACGAACGTTAATTTTGTTGATAACCATTTGGTTCAACCTTCTTTACAAGAGTCATCACAAAATCACCCAACTAAGCTAGATCTTAAACCTCGCACCAACAAAAGAGAATTATACGAGGAACAAAGCCTTAAGGTTGACAAATCAGAAGAGTAAGAAATACAATTTAAAGAAGAATCGAAACCACACGAAATAAAACCAAAGGAGACCTCAAACGAGTTGATAGGAACAACAAATCACATCAAAATAGAGGATCCGATATTGTTGGAAGACCCTCGAATCACCAATTCAAACCTCAAGGCAAATGAAAAAATCACTTTTGAGGTACTTAATGTCTTCCTATACAGCATAGTCGAGGTAAGCAATCCCAAATTCAACACTTTTGAGGTAAACATTACTCGACTTAAACTATATATCCATAATCGAAGTGACCGCATGATAAAGGATTTTCACCTCCTCAAACCACCATGACCATATGAATGACAGGTAAAGTCTAGCTTAAGACTATAAACGAGCACTTCTCGGGAGGCAACCCGAGCACTAACCCCATTTTTACATTTTTTATTATTTTATTTTATTTTATTCTTATTTTTCCTTTTAGCACCTAACCATAAACTAACCAAAGGGCGAATTTCTAGTCCACACGACCCTACACATGGGCATGCCCGTGGTCGTGTGAAAGCCAGGGGATGAATCATGGTCGTGCCAAAAACCGTGCACAACTTCTTTTCCCAAACACGGGTAGTGATAATAGTCCACGCCCGTGCCAATGCCCCGTGCAAGGTTACTGACTTGTTAAGCACGGGCTCAACACGGTCGGGCCTTCCAACCGTGCCAACATTCTGACTTATCAAACACGGGAGGAGCACGCCCGTATTGAATGACCATGTGAAGAAAGACACGGGCGTGCCATGACACCCACGGCCATGCCCAAACACCCTGAATGCATTCAAAATTCAAAATCCCAAAACACGGGCTACATCTTTATTTAAACCTTATTCCACATTTTTCTAGTTGTCTTTCATTTTCCATTATTTATTTTTGTTTTTATTTTATTTCATCATCATTTTTTTACTTTATTTTATTTTCTTCTTCTTATTCTTTATGATATTGATATTTAGCTTAGGATACAATAAAACCAAGCCGACTACTTCAAGGATTCAATTTTAAACGGTTCGAGACGCTTCCCCACGTTCACCCCCAATCTTATCCGGTTTCTTTTCATAGACTTCATCCAAAAATTTAGGAAGTGTTACTTCTCCGCTTCTCTTTTGATTTTATTATTACATAATAGTTTATCTATCTTTGTACATTGAGGGCAATGTACATCTTAAGTGTGGGGGGTAAATGTA
Source organism: Gossypium rotundifolium (assembly GCA_025506655.1). NCBI lineage: Eukaryota > Viridiplantae > Streptophyta > Magnoliopsida > Malvales > Malvaceae > Gossypium > Gossypium rotundifolium. The sequence goes on along the minus strand of CP106724.1, from coordinate 164,298,442 downwards.
CCTGACTTTTTGCATTATTCTCAAAATCCTGAATTCAGTCTTGTTCGAAAGTATTTTTCTCATATTACTAATCAGGATGAAATTTCTAATGATTTATGATTCTTATTGATATGTTTCTAATTAAATCATAGTTAATTGTGCATTGAGGATTAAATTTGAAGGATACTAGAGAATCGAGCATGATAAGTCTATTTTCTAAAAAAAAAATTGATAGGTTGTTGAACCTAATTTAAGTATTACCTTGAAATTTGAAATTTATAGGGATTAATGTCAAAACACCCATAATTTTTGTGAGATTTTGAGCCTTGTAGAGCATATATTTTTTTTCGTGCTCGCTTTATTAATTATGAGTGTGTCAACATTGAACTGTTATTCTAGAACTTGCCTCGTTTATACATGTCGAGACCACATTAATGATTTGATATACCTAGATGATAAAGGCACCTAGGTTTTAACCCGATTCACTCCGCTAAAAAGCCTACCCATACAAATTAACCCCTAGTGAACCCGTTGAATCCTAACAACCTTTTTATTGACTCACCCAATAATATTAACCCAGAATCCCTTTGTATTTGTTATCAACATTCCTTTTTACTATGCCTCTATTGAGAATTGACTTGCCAAATTAGGTTATTTCAATTATCAAGGTTCCTTCTATTAAGTTTTTCTTAGTTTGTTCTTAAAAATAAAATCCAAGTTTATTCAATAAAAGAGCTTAGAGCAATTAAACTCCAATTGTTGAAGAAAAGGCTCGTATTAAAGTATTATCAAATTTCAAGTGATGAAAATACTCTTTATTATAGAATAATTATCAATAGTGGTATTATTAGTTTTCATTCGATGTAAATATTCATATTTAGTTCATTGTTTCTAGTTTGGTAATTTGTCAAGTCAGTCTCGATTCTAACCTCTAATTTAGCCTTTATCCACACCTTTTAACCCTAGTCTGTTACAACCACGATTAAAGACCTTTTGATCGTGTATCATCTCATATCTGATGGTGGAGATTTGATTTTCAAGCAAGCTTATGGGATTAACTTTTCAAGTTTGACTTAGAGTGCTTATTCTTGAACTTTAAACACTTTTGGGTGATTTGAGTGAATCTTTAGTGAGGATGTCGATTCTTGTCGGTTTTGAATCAAAGGTAATTAGTTAGATAAGGGGAGACACCTATGGTTTCATGCTATAAAGGTATGACTTATCGTAACTGAATCTTTAGGGTTCTTTAAGTTGAATTATCCATGTATAAATTATCTATGAATTATGGTGAGACATTGTCGATAGGAATTATGAATTATGGAAAGCTCATTTTAATTATAAATTGAGAATTTTGCTTGAGGACAAGCAAAAGCTTAAGTGTGGGGGTATTTGATTAACCGTAAAAATAACATATTTTAATCCCACATTTAGTATGCTTTTGGATGAATTTATCCTTAATTTATGTAAAAAGGTGCTCTTAATCCTTTCTTCTCATGTCTTATACTCAAGAAAGCATCCAAGGATAAAAAGGACACAAAAACGGGTTTAAAACGAACCAAAGTGGGCTAACCCAAGAAGTCTACACGGCTTGGACTTCATGCCACATGGCCGTGCCTCAATATTTAGATGCACATGATCACACCCTGATTTACACGACCGTCCCTCATCGACAAAAAGCCCAACACGGCCTGACCCCGATGTACACGGCCGTGGCCCAATTGGCAGACCCGAAGAATGGCCTTTACCCAGATATTGCATAGGTGTGTCATAGGTGTGCCTAAATCAACAGAATGGAGGCATGGGCTGGACCACGATTTACATGGGCATACCTTAGCCGCGCCCCTGCCGCGGGAAAGAGCAATTTCACTCAGATTTGGATGCTTGGAGGCAAAGAAACACATTCCTAACTCTACTTAAACATCCTAGGAGGAATTCTACTTGAATTAAGATACTTCGGAGCCAAGTAAAGTATCTCAAATCCTATATAAACACCCAAGGTAGCAACTAAAAGGAGTTCTAAGAAGCAAAATAGGCGTCGAAGCCAAAATAGGCGTCGAGGTTGTAGTAGAGTTTTACGCCAGAGCTTTACTCATTTAGGGAATTACTGAAGATAGCCATTGATCCATCTCAAGAGTCAAAATTCTACTCAAGACGGAGGATCTCTCCTTCAATTCCTTGAGGGGTTTTAGGATTTCTTATATTTTGTTTTATCTTTTCTCTTGAGATGTTTTCTTATTTTATTATGAACTAGATCCTTCAAATACCTGAAGGGGATGAAACCTATGATGGATTTTGTTATTTGATCTATTGGTTTATATGATAAATACTTAGTTTGTTCTCAATTATGTGGCTTAATTTAATCTGATGTGCTTAGGTGGAGGAGGAATAGACCCTGCCTAAGAGTAGATCAGCATAATTAAGTGGAGTTGATAAGGCGCCTAGAGATAAGGTTACGAGATTTTGCCGGATTAGGGTGAAACCTAATATGGGATTCCATTGATTGATTTACTACTTCCTTAGGGGTTATTATAAGAGAACAAAAGTTTCACTAATTAACCTAAGGTTAGACATTATTCGTTTCGAGATAAGGTTTAATATAGGTTAAGGAGTCTCATAGATCAAGCTAAGTAAAAGAAATCATATAAATTGAAAGTTAGATAATAAGTGAAGTCATAGGTGGATTCTTCCCTAGGGTATCGTCTTTATCAACTGAGTTTTCCAAAGTCTTTTCCCAGTTTATTCTTTTGTCTTTGCATTTATTTTAAGTATTTCATTAGTTTTAGATAGGTTAATTAATCACTCCATATTTAAGGCTAAATAATAGAAAGAAAGTGAATAGTAGTACTTTTAGGTTCCTTGTGTTCGATAAGATATTCTTGTTTGAGCTATACTATTATTCGATAGGTACGCTTGCCTCTATCGTTGTCGTAGTCAGTCTACAGTTTTGATCACTCTTTCATAAATATTAAAACTAGACTATTTTGCAGTGATCAGAAGGTTTGACTTACGAAGTTGATCGAGCACCTATGCCAAAAATAAGGTGAGATTCGGTTGAAAGGAGAAATAGTTGAAAGAGATGACCTTTTGGCCAAAGAGGAACCATGAGCCTCCTACCACCATTCGGCTAAAATACCAACATGACTGCTCACCTTTGATTAATCCCCAAAGGTTCGACACACACTAACAAAATAGGGAGAATTTGGCTACAAGAAAGAAGAAATAACAACAACTCAAACAGGGATTAAGAAAGATGACTCGGCCTTGAGTAGAGAAGGAAAAAAAAAAGAAAGTAACTACAACTTACCAACACTTAAGATGATGATTCAGCCAGAAACTAGTATAGAGGAGAAATAGATGCAAAAGCTGAAAATAAAGCAAAAGGACTATGTTTGAGGCTTAAGAGTTTCAGCAACACTAAAGATCACCAAGGAGAGGAGAAAGTCAAGGGAAAAGAATGATAAGGGATAAATATGAAGAGAAAAATAGTGACTTTGGTTTAAAGAAAACAAATTGAAAAGGAAAAACCTAAAGTTTGTAAGTGTCAACTATGTGTTTTCGGTTATGGAGTTTTTCCTCTAAAAAGGGGTAGAAGAGAAGATGAAAGAAATGTGTAAATTTGGTTTTCTTAGTTTTGGCTACAAGTCATAGAGGAAAGAAAATGATAGTTGGCTAGACAAATTTTGACAAAAGAGACTAAGAAGAAAAAGGGAGAAAATTAGAAATGAAAGTTCACTCACAAATGCCGAAAAAAGAAACATCTACACCCTACACCCTACTTAATCTACCTAAAATTCGGCACCCACACCTCTTGCCAAAACTGAATGCTCCACACCCCTCACACTCCTCACAATTTTTGCCAACACTTCCCTTCTCCCCTCAAACACCATGATGCCCCTTCAATCTCTCCCTAGTTCCCTCTCTTCCATTCATTCAAACCAATTTGAATAGTTCAACACCTAAAATCCCTCTCCATCATCCATTCAAAAATGTTTGACTTATTCAACACTCCCCCCTTAAGTGCCCAAGCTGAAACCATCACTTGCCTCACCATGTGCAAAATAAAAACCCCAAAATGCTATCCTTGCAGCTCGAACATCTACTCTCTCACTGCTCCTTGTGGCGTCACTTCAAGCACTCTAAGTGGCGCCTTTTTGCCTCTTCACCAACTCCTCACTTGTGCCAACAACCATTGAATTTAATCCTTTAAGGCCTGGTTCCACTAGCTCTCCCCTAAAAGCTTAGAACCAAAAATTTTCACTAAGGCTCAGACTTAACCCCAAAGTCTCCTGAAGCCTCAAACACACTCAAACAATCACACAGAGCATAACATACACACAGAAACACATCAATTGGAACAACCCCCCAATTCAGGATGTTACACTATCACACTATCGGTAATCTATTTTTGGGAACTATTGGGAAGATGTGTATAATTGAAATATGGCATGTATAGGCTAGAAGTTATGGCATGTTTTGAAATGCTAAATCCTTGCCATGTGATTTGGCTTGGAAGTTGAATGGTATTGAACTTATGAATGAGCTATGATTATGGTATATGAAGTATGTTTTGGTATGGCTTGATGACAGTGAAATAGTATTATGAATGGTAAGATGGAATGATGCTATAGTGATATAGTGATTTATGGATGAATCATGCTAGGTTTTACATGTGATTTAGTTGCGCTATTTGGTATATAAGTTGACATGACTAGAAATGAGATTGAATAGGATGATATGTTGATCAATTAACATGTATTTCATTTCCAATTATGTGTGGAAATAGGCTTGTATGTGCTTGTAGGTATGACTCAATTGTGGGTGGCATTTTGGTCTTGCAAATGGCCTATTTTGCATACATGGCCAAGGGACACGAGCATGTGTCTCTGCTGTGTGGCTCAAGGGCCTCTTCAAAGTGTGCCTGGGCAGGTTACACAGCCGTGGCACATGGACATTCCTGGTGGCTGTGTGACCAAGACAGTAGCTAGCTTAATTTCACACGGCCATGGCACACGGGCGTGTCTGGTGGCTGTGTGGACAAGTAAATATGTGTACCGTGTTTTTGCATTGCCTAGAGACATAGGCGTGCCTGGTAGTCGTGTGAGGCACACGGCCTGATTGCATGGGCGTGTGACCTCTACAGTGTTTAAAAATGTTTAAAATTTTGGAAAATTTTTTAAGTGCTCGGTTTAGTCCCGACCTCTCTCTAACACATGTTTAAGGTCTTGTAGACCTCAATAAGGGACTATATGAATATAATTCAATATGTTTGATTGATGATTAACTATGTGTTGAGAAATGGATGTGAGATGTTCAGAAATGTTCAATAAAGCCTCTTAACCCTACTCCGGTGATGGTTTTAGGTTAAGGGTGTTATAAAGGGGCAAAAATGTTATTTTTCCATAATGTGATTTTTGGACTAGTTTGGATAATGTGAGTATTAAATGAGTTGAATTTTCTATTATAGATCAAGAAAAATGATGTTCGGGCCTAGATCGAGGGAAAAAACAAAGTCTTTGAGGATTAGGTCCATTTTCACTATTTTTGTATACAAATAATGCAATGTTATATTTGTATTTTAATGTTTTTATATTGCATGAAATGTATGATTGATTATATGAAAAATGGATGTTAATGTTGTTTATTATTTGCATATGAACTTACTAAGTTATATAGCTTACCCACCTTTCTTTCCCTTGTCTTATAGTGTCACCAAGCTAGCACGGGATAGAAGATCGTCGGAGATCCATTCACACTATCAACTATTATTTTGGTACCAATGAATTCAACATTTTGAGTTCTGGTATGTATAGGGGACTTGGTCATTTTGTTATGTGTCATAATTGATTTGGCGAAATGTGTTGGCTTATATTGGTTGAAAGTTCATTTTGTATAAGGCCATTGAAAATTGGCTACAATTGGTATGAACAATTTATATGATAATGCCTTTCATAGATGTGGAAATTTACATAATTTCAGATGATAAGCATGTGATGTTTGTGTATGATAGATGTCTTGATTGTGGCTTATTTGGTTGTATGTAAATGCTTAGATTGGTGCTATATGATGTTGCATATGTATGTACAAGTTAGGGTGGCAAAATGGCTTGGGAAATAGCCTTATTTTTTTCCACACTGGTAGACACACGGGCATGTGTCTAGGCCTTGTGTGACACACGGTCTGCCCCACAGGCACTTGTTTCGGCCGTGTGTCCCCTGCACCTTAATTGTTGCCAAATAGAATGTCCAGAATATGGCACATAGGTAGAGACACGGTGTGTGTCTCAGCAGTGTGTGCTACACGGCCTTGGACACGGGCGTGTATCTTGGTAGTGTGAAGTCTGCACCTATTTTATGAAAAGTTATGAAAATTAAATCGACCACACAGCCTAGCACATAGTGAAACACCCAAAACCCACCCACAAGCCCTGACCGGATTTGGCATGTTCCTAGGAAAAATCGTTTGAATCTTGTTTGAAGGTTTGCTAAAATTTTGCGAGTTTTTGAAAATAGTTGATTTGGGTTGGGCTCGAAATTTAAAACCCGTGTTGATTAGGTTTTAAAACATTTAATATTTATACTTAAGAAAAATAGACTTTAACCTTGTATTATTAAAATCGAGTCATACTTAGATAATTAAATATGCATGCATAATAGTTCAAACCAAGGCCTTATTACATCAAATCAAAACCCAAATTAAATCCAAAATACTTAAAATATAACAAGTCCAAAATGAAATAAAATCCCAAAAGCGTGCATGGCCATCATCGAGCTTCTACCGGCAGGTCCATCATTGAGTGTCACCTGAAAAATAGTCCCACAAAGGGGTGAGTCAAACGGACTCAATGTGTACAACCATCACAAGTCTCAATTAATTTCAGGCATATCAAATCACAATAACACATAAAAATCATGATGCAAACCCGAAACCAAGCCTAGATAACCATCCGCTACACATCACCCGTACCAACCATCACACAGTGGGGACTACTAAGTCAACCCTCCATCCGCTACACACCATCGAAGGCAGTCGCTGCAGTCATCGTGCTCATTGCCCTTATAAAATTCGTGGCATGGCCACCAGATAATTATTTTGTGACATAAGTCACCACATTTGGATTTCGTGACATAAGTCACCACATTCGGATATTGTGACATAAGTCACCATATTCAGATATTGTGACATAAGTCACCACATTCAGATATTGGGGTATTAAACCACCAATTCACTTCCCCTTCACATATCATCCATATGCCCCATGTCAAACATATCATGCAAAAACATGCTTTATTTCACATTCTTATCACTATTGTCATTTTTATCATACTCATAGTAGGAGTAGGAAAACATACCTGAGTACTTCGTACCATTACATGGTACTTTGGCCACATCATAACATATTCTTGTACATATTAATTAAAACATAACCGTCAATTAATTAAAGCTTGGTGTGGGGTACACACCTGGTATACTTATCAAATTTACTGAAATCCTGAAAACTCGATCTATCGCTTTAGATCTTTAATTCCTATATTCGGCCAACCCTAACATGTTAGTAAAAAGCCATTCGGCTATAAAACCAAATCCTGAAGGCTTAATGTAACTAACTTCTTACCTTGCTTGCCGATTTGAGTACTTCTCAAATCCTAAAATTTCGTGATCTTGCCCCCTAGCAATCGGCGAACACTAGATTACCTAGATAATTAGTTTCTGGCTTTTGAATAAACAAGAAATAGATTTAAACTACCAAATTTAGCTTTGGCCGATTAAAATATTCACTTACCTTGTGAATCTAAAATCCCAAAAACTTGTCACTTGGCTTATGAAGATGCCGAAATACCTTAAATCTGAAATCCCGGATGATCTCCCTAGAAATCGGCTAATATGGAAAATCCCGAAATTCACCTTCCAAGTTTTGGCCAACAAGATTAGGAGATATTGGATTTCGATTTTGAACAGTCAAGAGAAGAAATAAAGAAAGTAGATTGACATAGGTGATATTCCTTACCAATTTAATCAAATGTCCTTCCTTGAAGTAGAGAATTTCGGCTCCTAGAGGATAGGGGAGTATTCAGCTATGGCCACTAATATGTGAGATTCGGCTTTAACAAGGAAAAGAAAAGAGAAGAAAGGTGTATGGGACTTAGAGAGAATCGATAATGGCTTAGGAGGAACTTGCTTTCGGCTTTTGAAAAGTTTGTAAAAAGAAGAAGAGAAAGGTGAAGAAATCGGTAATGGTTACTTGTGTTTTTCGGCTTTTGACAAAATAAAGAGAGAAGGAGAAGAATGGCTAGAGAATTCGGCAGAGGTTTCCAAAGAGAAAAGAATAATAGCCTTACTTTTCCTCCTCTTGCGAAATTACTAAACCTAGAGTCCCTTTGCGTCAACACTTATTCTCCTACCCTTGCGAAATTTCTAAAGAGTTGTACCTCATCTTAAACTCCTTCCTCAGTCTCCTATCTGTCCATCTCTACTTCTTTTTCCACAAAATTAAAGCCTTATTTGCTTCCCTATTGACTCGAACCTTGGCCCATCTATCACCTTGTGGCGTCATTCCCAGAGGCCTTAAGTGGCACCTCCGGGCCACTTTTCCAAGCCCGTTTGTGTGTTTTATTTCCCCCATTTATTTTCTTAAGGCTTATCAGGCTTAACTCCCTCTTTTAGACTTTAAAATTAAATAATTTCTAAAGTGTTCACCTACTCACTAAGGTTCATAGAACACATTTATACATACAACAACATGCTTTCACATTCAATTAAGCAATTATGCATAAGCCATAGTCTGGAATATTACAGTTCTACCCCCTTAAAATAATTTTGTCCTCGAAAGTACCTGGCTGAAACAAGTGAGGGTATTGCTATCACATTGCTTCTTCTGGCTCCCAAGAAGCTTTCTCCGATCCATGATTTCGCCATAACACTTTGACTAAAGGTACTGACTTCCTCCGTAACACTTTCACATCTCGCTCCAAGATCTGAATCGGCTCCTCTTAGTAGGACAGGTCTGGCCTTATCTCCACCTCTTCAACCGGCACTACATGAGATGGATCCAATCGATAACGACGTAGCATGGAAACATGGAATACGTCGTGCATCTGCTTCAACTCGGTGGCAACTCCAACTGATATGCCACTGGTCCGATTTGCTTCAATACCCGATAGGGTCCTATGAACCTTGGACTTAGCTTCCCTTTTTTACCAAATCTCATCACCTTCTTCCAAGGCGATACTTTAAGGAACACTTGATCTCCCATATCAAATTCAATCTCCTTCCATTTGAGATCTGCGTACGACTTCTGTCTATCGGATGCCTCCTTTAATCGAGTTCGAATTACACTAACCTTCTCCTTAGATTCTGCCAAAATTTTTGGACCCAAAATTTGACGTTCTCCCAATTCCGTCCAACATGTAGGAGTCCGACACTTCCGACCATACAATGCCTCGTATGGTGCCATCTGTATACTGGCCTAATAGTTGTTGTTGTAAGCAAATTCTGCTAGAGGCAAATATTCTTCCCAACTTCCTCTGAAGTCTATCACACAGCCTCTTAACATATCCTCTAGCACTTGGATCACTCGTTCAGACTGGTCGCCCGACTGTGGATGAAAAGTCGTACTAAAGTCCAATCTGGTGCCTAATGCCTGATGTAGTGCTTTTCAAAACCGAGACGTAAACATCGGATCCATATCCGAGATAATCGACACCGGCACTCCGTGCAACCTTACAATCTCCGCTACATACAACCTTGCTAACTTTTGTAGGGAGTAGTCAACCCGCACTAGAATAAAATGCGCGGACTTGGTCAGTCGATCCACTATCACCCATACCGAGTCCTTCTTAGTAGGCGTAAGGGGAAGCCCACTAACGATGTCCATGGTAATTCTCTCCCACTTCCATTGGGGAATCTGTATTGGCTGAAGCAACCCTGATGGAACTTGGTGTTTAGCCTTAACTTGCTGACACGTCAAGCATTTGCTAACAAATTCGGTAACTTCCCTCTTAAGACCTGGCCACCAAAACTGTTCCCTTAGGTCTCTGTACATTTTACTACCTCCGGGATGCATAGCATAAGGGCTACTATGTGATTCCCGAAGAATTCTTTGCCTAAGCTCCTCGTCCTTCGGCATACAGACCTTACCCTTGAAACACAATACTCCTTCATCGTTAATACCATAATTTTCCAACTCCCCATTCTGTGCTTGTCGCAACTTAACACTTAGATTTTCATCCACCAACTGTCCCTCTTTCACTTCATTCAACCACGTTGGCTTAATTTGTAGCTCTGCTAGTAGACTTCTATCATCATACAATCTTAGATGTGCGAACATCGCCCTCAGATCCGTCACTACCTTCCGACTTAAGGCATCCACCACTACATTTGCCTTGCCTGGGTGATATTCTATGGAACAATCGTAGTCCTTCAATAGTTCCACCCACCTTCACTGTCTTAAGTTCAACTCCTTCTGAGTCAACAAGTACTTAAGACTCTTGTGCTCTGTGTAGATCACCGACTTTTCTCCATAAAGATAATGCCTCCACACCTTAAGGGCAAAGACCACTGCCGCCAATTCCAAGTCGTGTGTCGGGTAGTTAACCTCGTGTGGCCTCAGTTGTCAAGACACATACGCAACTACTTTTCCATCTTGCATTAATACGCATCCCAATCCTATATGGGAAGCATCACAATACACCACAAAATCCTTCCCTGCCTCCGGCTGAATCAAAACTGGAGCTTCGGTCAAGACCGTTTTAAGCTTCTCAAAGCTCTCCTGTTGCTTATCGGTCCATACGAAAGACACTTCCTTCCTTAACAACTTTGTCAGTGGCGCGACTATCGACGAGAACCCTTCCACAAAGCGTCTATAATAGCCTGCCAATCCTAAGAAACTCTGAACTTTCGCCACAGACTTAGGGGTTTTCCAATCAAAAACTGCCTCAATCTTTCAAGGATCCACCCTTATTCCTTCAACAGATACCACATGTCCTAAAAACGTAACCTCCTTAAGCCAAAATTCACACTTGTTGAATTTGGCGTGAAACTCTTCTCCTCAACACTTGTAACACAACTCGGAGGTGCTCATCGTGTTCTTCCTCGACTTCGAGTACACCAAGATATCGCCTATGAACACAACGACAAATCATTCCAGATACGATTGGAAAATTCGATTCATCATGTCCATAAACGCGGCTAGGGCATTAGTCAAGCCGAACGGCATTACCAAAAACTCATAATTCCGTACCTTGTTTGGAAGGCCATCTTATGGATATCAGCCTCCTTCACCTTAAGCTGATGATATCCAAACCTCAGATCTATCTTTGAGAAAACTGTGGCTCCTTTAAGCTGATCGAACAAGTCATCTATCCTTGGCAAAGGATACTTGTTCTTAATGGTTAGCTTGTTCAACTGACGATAATCTATGCACATGCGCATAGTTCTATCCTTCTTTTTCACAAACAAGACTAGTGCTCCCCATGGAGACATACTGGGTCGGATAAACCCATGGTCTAGTAATTCTTGGATTTGAACCTTGAGCTCAACCAACTCCTTTGGTGCCATTCTGTATGGGGCAATGGACACAGGAGCTGTACCCGATAGCAAGTTGATTCTAAATTCCACCTCCCTGTTTGGGGTATTCCGGGTAATTCCTCCGAAAAGACATCCATAAACTCCCTTATAGTTCTAACTCCACCAACTCCCCTTCTTTCTCATCCAAAGTACTAATGAAAGCCAAAAACACCTTGCATCCTTTTGAACCATCTTATCACCCTTTAAAGCAGAAACTACATTCGATAAGTAGTTTCTTCTTTCTCCTATCATAACTACTTTCTCATCCTTAGGGGTCCTTAATTCCATTCGTTTGGCTGCATAATCCAATACAGCCCGATGCTCCACTAGCCAATCCATGCCAAGTATAAGATCAAATTCCTCAAAGGGTAATTCTATTAAGTTGGCAAGAAATACCGCTCCTTGAAGTTCCAAAGGTACTCTCCGAAACATCTTATTCACTACTACAGTTTGACCTAGTGGGCTTACTACAGTCATCTCCCTACTAGAAAGTTTAGAGGCCATGTCTAATGTTTCAACTACACTACATGCAACATAAGAATGGGTCGAGCCCACATCAATTAAAGCAACATAGGGTTTACCAGATATAAGGAACGTACGGGTTATGACGTCCGGTGCGTCTCTATCTTCCCTCCGACGAATCACATAAACCAAACCTGGTTGCCTGGCCTCCGTGTTACCAATACCTCGGCCTGGTGTTCCTCATCCTCTACCAGAACCATTACCTCTGCCAGCCGAACCACGACCCCGCGGTGGCTGTTGTCCTTCTCTTCCCGCTTGGTTAGGTCCTTGACCTACTGGTCGTCCCCCTTCAATTCTCTCGGGACAATCCTTAATCATGTGGTCCTTGGACCCACACTTGAAGCATCCTCCCGTCTTTTTCCAACACTCACCCAAGTGCTTTTCCCCTGCGATCACAAGTGCGATCATCGCCTCTAGCAAAGCGAGTTGTTGACCTCGCGGCCCATCAACTCTAGGTCTCTTTTGCTCATTCTTAGATGGTCTTGATGATCCAAAATCTCTTTTCTACCTATTTCGATCAGTGTTCTGCCTTACAGAATCCTTGATACCCTCGACTACCTTAGCCTTCTCCACTAATACAGCAAACTCTCGCTCCTGTTGCGGGGCTATCAATAACCTTAGGTCATCTCTTAGTCTGTCTTCAAATCGAACACACTGCTCATGCTCAGTAGCCACTATCCCTCGAGCATAACGTTTCAGCCTTAGGAATTCAGCTTCGTACTCAACTACGGACTTGTTTCCTTGAACCAGTCCTAGAAAAGCATTTCTTTGGGCATCAATATAATGAGTGCCAACATACTTCTTCTGGTATGCTGCTTTAGCATACTCCCACGTGAGTTCTTCAGCTGTAGCACCATCCCTCACCATGAGCCACCATTGGTATGACTCATCGCGAAGAATCAACACCAATCCTTTCAGCTTTTCCTCGTCAGTTAAGTCGAGCTCATCCATAATCCGCTCAGTCGCCTCCAACCAATACTCAGCGGTACTGGGTGCCACACCTGATATACCATGGAACACCTCAGCTCCGTTGGCTCGAAGTCGCTCAGTCTCGATTTCGAGTTCCCATGCCTCCACCTACTCCAGCCACCCTTTTTAAAACCCGCAGTATCGCCTGTGACACTGCTTCATCCCCAGTCTGATCCTGATATTCCACATCAGCGGTTGGTGGTGGCGGTGGTGGCATTTCATTCTCAGATCCTTGACCCGATCTAACGGGTTCAGACACGGTCATTTGGCCTCTTCCACGGCCACACACGTTACAACCACGTCCCCTTGAATTCATACTTTCGCTTAGCGTTTATCTGATTTAAAGAATTTTATGTATTAGTTTTGTTCCACTGATTTAACACGAACAGTTTTATGTTTAATAGTTTTAAGAAGTAGTTCTTTTGATTTCATACACAAATAGTCTCAATTCAACCATTCAATCACATTCATGAACTTGCATTCATTATAGAGAAATATTGTAGTTGTCGTTGTTTGTTGTTTTCCACTACCCAAGGGTATTTCTGTTATTTTGTCCTACAGGGGTATTTTGGTAATTTTTTTAAATTAGGGTATTTGAAAATGTTGCAAAATAAAGATTGTTGGTATTTTTATAAAATTAGAATAATTGCTAAGTAAATTTCAAGGATGAAATGGTAATTTTATACACTAGGGGTATTTTTGTAATTTTACAAGCCAGGGTCATTTCGGTAATTTTTCGCAAAATATGGTTCCTGGTGACTTTTCAAAACAAGGGTGTTTTTAAAGGTTTTAATTTGAGGGTACTTCGTTGATTTTCCTTACTGAGGGTATTTTGGTCATTTGTACATGTTAGGGGTAATTTGGTCATTTCGCAAATCAGGGTGTCTTGATATTTTGTAAAGTCTTTGGATATTCTTGCAAAGTAGGGAAATTTTATTGAAATCAAGGGTAATATGGAAATTTTAGAACCAAAGGCATTTTAGTAATTTTTACCACTAGGGGTATTTAGGTAATTTGTAAATTAAAAATTCTTAGAAAGTTTTTCCAAAATAATAATTTTCACAATTCAAAGGGATAGTTTGTTGACTTTTAAAACTAGGGTTTCCATAAAAATGTTGCTAGTCCCTTTTGGGTTTTAATTATTGGATTTAGCCTGTGGTTGAGTCCTCTTGGTTAGGGTGAACCATCACTACGCACCAGGTAGGGTTCGAGTGGGTAGGAGGTGAGTCACTAAGACTGCTTAAATACCAAGCTCCCACCGAAACCAATCCTAGACATGCGCACAATTATTGCCACACCCTAGCTCGGTGACTTAACCACAAGTTTGTTTAATTAGGAACTTAAAATTTTATGTAATTGTTGGGGTAACCTAGTCCTAGGGTTCAAGTACTTTATAATGCTAATCTACGTTCCATTTCTACCCTTCTACAATTCATATCATAAATCACACGAGAGATAGGGTACTTACAGGTGGACTTGGTAGGAGACTCAGGTGCCATGCCAGAAAACCTACTTATTTCTCAAAATTTTTCATAAAATTCTTTTGGGCTTAATTTTGAAAATGTTTTGGGCCTTAAACCCAAGGCCGAGAGTTTAAAATTGGGCTCTGATACCAAAATGAAACACTCCAAACTCGGCCCACAAGCCCTGACCAGATCTGGCATGTTCCTAGGAAAAACCGTTCGAATCTTGTTTAAAGGTTTGCTAAAATTTTGCGAGTTTTTGAAAATAGTTGATTTGGGTTGGGCTCGAATTTTAAAACCCGTGTTGATTAGGTGTTAAAACATTTAATATTTATACTTAAGAAAAATAGACTTTAACCTTGTATTATTAAAATCGAGTCATACTTAGATAATTAAATATGCATGCATAACAGTTCAAACCAAGGACTTATTACATCAAATCAAAACCCAAATTAAATCCAAAATACTTAAAATATAACAAGTCCAAAATGAAATAAAATCCAAAGCGTGCATGGCCATCATCGAGCTTCACGACCGGTCCATCACCGAGTGTCACTTGAAAAATAGTCCCACAAAGGGGTGAGTCAAGCGGACTCAATGTGTACAACCATCACAAGTCTCAATTAATTTCGGCATATCAAATCATAATAACACATATAAATCATGATGCAAACTGAACCCAAGCCTAGATAACCATCCGCTACACATCACCGTACCAACCATCACACGTTGGGGACTACTAAGTCAACCCTCCATCCGCTACACACCATCGAAGGCGATCATTGCAATCGGCGTGCTCATCGCCCTTATAAAATTCATGGCATAACCACCAGATAATTATTTTGTGACATAAGTCACCACATTCAGATTTCGTGACATAAGTCACCACATTCGGATATTGTGACATAAGTCACTACATTCAGATATTGTGACATAAGTCACCACATTCAGATATTGGGGTATTAAACCACCAATTCACTTCCCCTTCACATATCACCCATATGCCCCATGTCAAACATATCATGCAAAAACATGCTTTATTTCACATTCTTATCACTATTGTCATTTTTATCATACTCATAGTAGGAGTAGGAAAACGTACCTGAGTACTTCATACCATTACATGGTACTTTGGCCACATCATAATATATTCTTGTACATATTAATTAAAACATAACCGTCAATTAATTAAAGCTTGGTGTGGGGTACACACCTGGTATACTTATCGAATTTAATGAAATCCCGAAAACTCGATCTATCGCTTTAGATCTTTAATTCCTATATTTGGCCAACCCTAACATGTTAGTAAAAAGCCATTCGACTATAAAACCAAATCCCAAAGGCTTAATGTAACCAACTTCTTACCTTGCTTGCCGATTTGAGTACTTCTCAAATCCCAAAATTTCGTGATCTTGCCCCCTAGCAATTGGCCAACACTAGATTACCTAAAAATTAGTTTCTGGCTTTTGAATAAACAAGAAATAGATTTGAACTACCAAATTTAGCTTTGGCCGATTAAAATATTCACTTACCTTGTGAATCTAAAATCCCAAAAACTTGTCACTTGGCTTATGAAGATGCCGAAATACCTTAGATCTGAAATCCCGGATGATCTCCCTAGAAATCGGCTAATATGGAAAATCTCGAAATTCACCTTCCAAGTTTCGACCAACAAGATTAGGAGAGATTGGATTTCGATTTTCAACAGTCAGGAGAAGAAATAAAGAAATTAGATTGACATAGGTGATATTCCTTACCAATTTAATAAAATGTCCTTCCTTGAAGTAGAGAATTTCGGCTCCTAGAGGATAGGGGAGTATTCGGCTATGGCCACTAATATGTGAGATTTGGCTTTAACAAGGAAAAGAAAAGAGAAGAAAGGTGTATGGGATTTAGAGAGAATCGGCAATGGCTTAGGAGGAACTTGCTTTTGGCTTTTGAAAAGTTTGCAAAAAGAAGAAGAGAAAGGTGAAGAAATCGGCAATGGTTACTTGTGTTTTCTGTCTTTTGACAAAATAAAGAGAGAAGAGAAGAGTGGCTAGAGAATTCGGCAGAGGTTTCCAAAGAGAAAAGAATAATAGCCTTACTTTTCCTCCTCTTGCCAAAATTACTAAACCTAGAGTCCCTTGGCCGCCAACACTTATTCTCCTACCCTTGCTGAAATTTCTAAAGAGTTGTACCTCATCTTAAACTCCTTCCTCAGTCTCCCTATGTTGTCCATCTCTACTTCTTTTTCCATAAAAATTAAAGCCTTATTTGCTTCCCTAGTGACTCGAACCTTGGCCCATCTATCCTGCTTGTGGCGTCATTCCCAGAGGCCTTAAGTGGCGCCTCCGGGTCACTTTTCCAAGCCCGTTTGTGTGTTTTATTTCCCCATTTATTTTTTTAAAGCCTATTAGTCTTAACTCTCTCTTTTAGACTTTAAAATTAAATAATTTTTAAAGCGTTCACCTACTCACTAAGGTTTATAGAACACATTTATACATACAACGGCATGCTTTCACATTCAATTAAGCAATTATGCATAAGCCATAGTCTGGGATATTACACATAGGCGTGTGGCACGGCCGTGTGGCACAAGTTAGAAAGCTCCCTATTTTGAACATAGCCTGCAGCACGGGTGTGCTTAAGGGTCACATGGGCATGTCCCTTGGACCACACGGGTGTGTGAGCCCTGTAATAAGAAAATTTTTCTAAGTTTTGTAAAATTTTCTAAAGTTCTAGGTTTAGACCCAAACCACTCCCAAAGCATGTATTGAGCATTGTAGTCTAGTTTTAGAGACAATATGAATGTGTATGAAAATATTTTAATTTGAATGGAAATCTATGACTTGAAAATGTATGTTTACTTGTGTTTATGTTCGGTAATGCCTCGTACCCTGTTTCGACACTGAATATGGGTAAGGGGTGTTACATTTAGTGGTATCAGAGCTATAATTTAATCGATTCTCAAACTAACATACCGTATATGAAAGTCTAGCTATACATGCCATAAATAAACTGTGATAGTGTGATGACTCCTTACAATTTTATAATGTGTTTTCATATAGTAAATGGATCTCAATCGAGCTGAAGCTGATGACATAGAAAGTAATGAGCCATCTCTCGCTCAAGGGGTAATGTCGTATGAAAGTAGGCCTCCCACGGTTAGTTAGGGGGGAGCAGAAGGCGGTAGGGAAGCTTTCCACCACATGATGAACGAGTGGTATACGGAATTTTTTCGAACAAATCCGAATGCTCAACCCCCTTCACCCCCACCTATTCCTTAGCCGGTTATAGTAGCTCCTCAAGGTATGGAATATATAAGAGTGAGTAAGCCTCCGGTTGATAAGATCCAAAAGCATGGGGCTGAAGATTTTAGGGCAAATGTTGACGATGATCCCGAGAGGGTAGAATTTTGGCTTGAGAATTCTATCAGGGCATTCGATGAACTGCCTTGCACACCGAATGAATGTCTAAAATGTGCAGTATTACTTTTGAGAGACTCAGCATACCGGTGGTGGAAAACTCTTGTGTTAGTAGTACCGAGAGAGAGGGTTAATTGGGATTTCTTCCAAGATGAATATCGAAAGAAGTATATCAGCCAACGGTTCAGTGATTAGAAACGTAAGGAGTTTTTTGAGCTGAAACAGGGCTGAATGTCTATAACCAAGTATGAACGAGAGTTGGTTAGGCTCAGTAAGTAGCTTAGAAATGTGTTTCCACCGAGGCTATCATGTGAAAAAGGTTTGAAGATGGGTTGAATGAGGATATCCGATTATTAATTGGAGTCTTTGAGCTGAAAGAATTTGTGGTGCTATTTGACCGAGCTTGTAAAGCTGAAAAATTAAACAAGGAGGAGAGAAAAGCTGAGTTTGAGGCTAGAGATGCAAGAAAATTTTGATGAGTAAGTCATTTCAATCTCAGTCTAAGAAATCAAGAGATTTGTATGTTCAATCGAGTGCTTTAGCTGGGTATCCCAACAGAGATCGTGGGAAACAATACTCGGGTTCTAAAGCCCAAACTACATCAGTAGAGAGCATTGGTAATGTTAAGTCTGGTAGGCCTGAATGTCAGCACTGCGGCAAATGACATCCCGACGAATGTAGAATGAACGATCATGCTTGTTTTAAGTGTGGCTCTCAAGACCACTTTATTCAACATTGCCCAGGATGGTTTAAAAGGATAAGTTTCAGACTGCAAGATCGAGAAACACTGCTTTTAGAGGGAGACCACCAAGGAACACCAAAAATGGAGCTAGTAGTAAAGGTGTGACAAAAGATACAACTGCAAGATTTGAGGCCAAGGCAACTCCTAGAGCCTATGCTATCCGTGGTCGCGAAGAAGTGACGTCTCCTGATGTTATCACTAGTACTTTTTCTTTCTATAATACTAATATAGTTGTATTGATTAATCCTAAATCGACTCATTCTTATGTTGGCATAAAATTGGTAGCTAGTAAGAACTTGCCTATTGAGTTTACTGAATTTGTGATTAAAGTGTCAAACCCCTTAGGCAAATATGTGCTAATTGATAAAGTTTGAAAGAATTGTCCATTAATGATTCGAGGTCACTATTTTCTGGCTGACCGAATGTTGTTTCCATTTGATGAGTTCGATGTTATTTTGGGTATGGATTGGTTAACATTGCATGATGTTGTAGTGAATTGTAGAGGAAAAATTATTGAATTGAAATGTGAGAATGGTGAAATTCTTCAAATTGATTCAGATGAGTCCGATGAGTTACCGGTTGTGATTTCTTCAATTACTACCGAAAGATATGTGAGAAAGGGTTGTGAAGCTTATCTAGCTTATTTTTTGAATACAAGAGTGTTTGAAATAAAGATTGAATGTTGTGAAGCTTATCTAGCTTATGTTTTGAATACAAGAGTGTTTGAAATAAAGATTGAATCAGTACCAGTAGTTTGTGAATATCCGGATGTGTTTCCAGATGAGTTACCTGGGTTACCTCTGATCAGAGAGATTGAGTTTAGTATTGATTTTGTACCATGGACTTCACCGATATCGATAGCTCCATATAGGATGGCTCTGACTGAATTGAACGAATTGAAAGCTTAATTGTAAGAGTTGATAGATAAGTGTTTTACGAGACCGAGTTTTTCTCCATGGATTGCACTGGTGTTATTTGTCAAGAAAGATGAATTAGATGATTAACGCTCATTTGTTTCTAGTGATGTAAATTATTGTCGATAGATTAACAAAATTAGCTCATTTGTTTTTGGTACGAATCGATTACTTACTTGACAAGCTGACAAGCTAGCTGAATTATACATTACTGAAATTGTGAGATTGCACGGAGTGCCTATTTTATTATTTCAGATAGAGATCCGAGGTTTACGTCTCAATTTTGGAAAAAGTTGTAAGAAGCTTTGGGTACAAATTTAAACTTTAGTACTGCCTTTCATCCACAAACCGACGACCAATCAAAGATAATGAATCAGGTTCTCAAAGATATGTTTCGTTGTTGTGTTTTAGAATTCGAATGTAGTTGGAAAAAAATCTACCTTTAGTCGAATTTGCTTATAACAACAGTTTTCAATCAAGTATAAAAATGGCACAATATGAGGTATTGTATGGCCGCAAGGGTCAAACTCCATTGTATTGGACAGAGCTTAGTGAGAAATAGATTCACGGAGTTGACTTGGTTAGAGAAACTGAAGAGAAAGTAAAGGTAATTCGTGATTGCTTGGAAGCCGCTTCAGATCGATAAAAGTCATATGTAGATTTGAAAAGAAAAGAGATCAAATTTTATATTGGTGATAAAGTATTCTTGAAGGTATCTTCGTGGAAGAAGATTATGAGATTTGGTCGTAAAGGCAAGTTAAGTACACGTTTCATTGGGCCGTATAAGGTTATTGAAAGAATAGGGCCGGTGGAATATCGATTTGCTTTACCAATAGAGATGGAAAGTATCCACAACGTATTTCATGTGTCTATGTTACGTCGTTATTGATCAGGCCCTTCACATGTGATTTCTCTGACAGAGGTTGTAATAGCCTATTTTTAGTCAAATCAGAATAGTGGCTTCAGAACCACAAATCCAAAGCCAAAATATATATTTTATTATTTTATTAAAGCTTACAGGATGATAGAATTATTGTGTGAAAGTTTTGTAAAGAAATTTTACTATTTGAATAGTTAATTCGAGAAAATGGACTAAATCGCATAAAATGTAAAATATGTGTTCTATTTGCTAAAGGTGTTAAATAACTTTAGCTTTTCATTATGGTGGCCTTAAATGATAACTAACTCATTGTTTTTATGAGTGGACAAGTATCGCCAATAATTAGGTGAATTAATGGTTTATTTTGAAGGTTAAGATGGTAAATGTGTAAAAATATGTTAGTAAAATAATAGAAAACAAATGGTTATCATCTTTCTTCATCCTCTAGCCAAAATTAACCTAAGGAAAACACCATTGTTCTTGCCTCAAGCATTCGGCCATCTCTCTCCTTGTATGTAAGCTCAATTTTTTATCCGTTTTTAATGATTTCTATGTTGTTGAGGTCATTGCTTCATGTTCTAGCTAGCCCATACCTTAGATTTTGAATTTTTAAAAGATTTATCATGTTTCCATTGTTGAATGCTTGAGTAAATTGATGGTTGATGATGGATTTTGATTAGTTGTTGATAGTTAAACTAGTTTTGTAAAGTGATTTTTGACAAAAATGTCAAAAAGGGATTAAATTATGAAATTACAAAATTATATGGGTAAAAGTGTGATTAAACAAAAGATATGGGCTGCTAGGGACTCCATTAAAATATTTCTAGCATAGTTAAGGGTCTAATTGCATGAATTTGCATTTTTACGAGCTAATGACTAAATTGTAAAAATATCAAAATATAGGGGTAAAAGTGTAATTTTATTGTAAGATGATTTTTGGGCTAAATTGAATGGAATGAATATTGAATGAGTTAATTTTGATATTATATAGATCAAGATAAGATGATATCAGAATTAGATTAGGGAAAAATAAAATTGGACGAATGGTTGATATTTGCTATCCAAGTGATACGAGGTAAGTTCGTATAATTAGAATCAAACTTTTAAATACTTGTAATTATTTGAAATGAATTTATGTAGTTAAGTAAATGATTTACTTGATGTAATAGCCCAGTTTAGACCCTAGTCGAAACAGTGATTTTGAGACCACAAATCCGAGGTCGAATGATAATTTAATATTAATTTTCATGTGGATAGTATATGATTTAGCCTATGTGAAATTTTTGTATGATAATTTTATCGACTGTGTGTCAAATTGTGAGAAAGGACTTAATTGCATAAAGTGTAAAATGATGTGTGCTGATTGTTAAGTGTCCAATTGTTGATGTTTTTATAATATGAAATCCTTAAAAGGCAATAAGCTCAATATTAAGTTAATGGACGGCTAAATAACTTATAAACCATAATGTAAATTTGTTTTATATGACTAATAAAAGGGCAAATTGGTAAATGGTGTATTAATGATAATAAAAATAAAATAAAACATAAAATGTTCATCTTTTCATCACCATTGCTAAAATTTGCTAAAGAAAAAGAAGGGAAGAGAGTTGTAGGGTATTCGGACAACATTTGAACTTGATTGAAGGTATGTTTGAGTTCAGTTTTCATTAATTTTTATGTTTTGTAATCGTTGCTTCATGCTCTAGCTAACCCATGTTGAAATTTTGTGAATTGATGATGTTGTTGAGATGAGCCATTGATGAATACTTGAGCTATGTGCTAGTTGATGGTGAAATATGAAAACTTGGTGTTGGGTTAACATAATTTGTATTGGGATTTTTAGTGAAATTGAGCATTTTAGGCTTAAATGAGAAAATGAGTAATTGAAGAACTAAATTGTGAAATAAATGAAATGTGTGGACTTGTATGAATATAGTGAGAATTTGGTTAGGCATGGGTGCAAGCTAATTATATGTATTTGATGATTTTATGACTAAAGGACTAAAGTGTTGAAATGTGAAAATGTGAGGGCTATTTTATAAAATGCCATAAATATGTGTGTTTGGACTAAAATGAATGATTTGGTTATTGAATGGACTGAATTTGAATGTGTATAGACCAAGAGATCGAGATCGAGGCAAGGATAAAGTGCTCGATTAATCGATCGTTTTGATAGTTCGACGTTTGAGGTAAGTTCGGGTATAATACATGTTGTTAAATTGAATGAATATCTATATAATTATGAGATTAGAAATGCTATGTGCTGATATTAAATTAGAGGCACTAAGTGTGCAAAATTTAGAAGCGGGATAGAGATGATTGGCACTGTGTGTATGAGATGATAAAAGCTTCAGTTAAATGAATTGATCTTGTATGCGATATCGATATAAGCTCGGTTTAATGATTTGGCACTAAGTGTGCAATGACATTTATGTTTTGTTAACGAATTGGCACATGTGTGTGAACAAAGCAAGAGAATAGCAAGGTGGATCGGAATGTAAAGTCGAGTAGTTGAATAGCATGATTGGTGAGTAACTAAGTGTTGGCAAAGGCATATATGATACCTATGTGGCTGATGAGATTGAAAGTAGATGAATGGTACGCTATGTGAGTACTTGTTATGGTTGAATTTTTGTAACAAATGTAAATTACCTATGTGATGGTTTAATATATACATTGGTTTGGTTTGATGAGAAAATTGTATTGTATTTCGAACTTACTAAGCTTTTGAAAGCTTACTGTGTGATTGTTTCTCTGTTTAATAGTGTCAGTAAAGCTAGCTCGGATCTGGGGATCGTCAGCATCTCAATCACACTATCGGCAATCTATTTTGGTACTTTTGGAAAGATGTACATAGTTGAAATATGGCATGTATAGGCTAGATATGTAAATTATGTATGAGATGTGCAAATAGCCATGTGAGGTGGCTAGATAAATGTTTGATATATGCTTGTGTGGATTTGGTATGTGAAGTGAGTTTTGGTATGTTTTGATGGCAATGGATATGTCTTATAAATGGTAATCTTGGTGATAGATTGATGTGAGTATGATCTAGTAAATTTGAGGAGGATTCATGTTTGGTATTGAATGTGTTCAAGTGGTGAATTTTAGTTTATAAGTTGGCTTGATTAGAAATGAGATAATATGAGATGATATGTCGATCACTTGATGTGAAATTGGTTGCCAAATTGTGTGGAATTATGCTTAAATGTGCTTGTAGGTTTGTCCATTGTGTGGGTGGAAAATTGGCCTTGCATATGGCCTATTTTGCCAACACGGTTATGGCACACGGACATTCCTAATGGTCGTGGGAGAATGATAGGATCTAGCCTAATAGTACATGACCTTGATACGGACGTGTCAACTAGTCGTGGGCATAATTCAGTAGCTAGCTTAAGAGCACACGGCCATGGCACACGGGTGTGCTTGGTGGCCTTATGGAGAAGCAGAATGCTTGCTCTGTTTTGGCACAGCCTGGACACATGGGGGTGTCTGGTGGCCGTATGAGGCACACGACCTGGTGACAAGGGCGTGTCGCCTCAACAGACTTGTTAAATGTTTGAAAATTCTAAAACTTTTGTAAGTGTTCGGTTTACTCCCGACCCCTCTCTAGCATGTGTTTGAGGTCTTGTAGGCCTCAATAAGGGACTATTTGATTATGTTTTGATGTGTTATGATGATGATTGACTTTGTGTTGTAAATGGGATGTGAAATGATTCGATTGTTCGGTAATGCCTCTTAACCCAATTTTGGTGAACATTTCGGGTTAGGGGTGTTACATTTTATTGGTATTAGAGCTACGGCTTAGTCAATTCTCGGACTAACGTAGCGCGTGTGAGTCTAGTTATACATGCCATATATGAAATTTGTGATAGTGTGATGAATTCTGACAGATATAAACGTGTTTTCATATAGATATAGATCCCGATCGAGCAATTGTTGATAACGTAGAAAGTAACGCGCCTGCTCCCGCTCAAGGGACAGTGCCAGCCGCATCTAGCCCAAATAAAAGTAGTAAAGGAGGAGAGGCTAAGCAAAACTTCTTTCGTATGATGAGTGAGTGGTTTTCAGAGTTTGTTCGAACAAATCTGGTTGCTCCACAACCTCTACTCCCATAAGTACCTACTATACCACAAGTAATAGATCAAGTTTGATTGAATAAACCTCCTGTGGATAAGATCCGAAAGTATGAGGCCGAGGAGTTTAGGGCCACAGCTGATGATGATGCTGAGCGAGCCAAGTTTTGGCTCTAAAATATGATTCAGGTATTTGATGGGATGTCATTGACTCTGGAAGAATGTATAAAATATGTTGTTTAGTTATTAAGGGATAAGTTTATAATTGGTGGAAGATGATGATATCTATGGTTCCGAGAGAGAAAATCACCTGGGACTTCTTTCAAGCTGAGTTTATAAAGAAGTATATCAGTCAACGCTTCATTGATCAGAAATGTAAAGAGTTTTTAGAGTTAAAATAGGGTCGTTCGTCTATTATTGAGTACGACTGGGAATTCGTAAGATTGAGTCAATACACGAGAGAATGTGTTTCGACCGAAGCTACTATGTGCAAACGCTTCATAGAGAGATTGAATGAAGACATTAAATTGTTGGTTGGGATACTTGATATAGATGAATTTGTTGTGTTAGTTGAAAAAGCATGCAAAGCTGAGGAGCTTAGTAAAGAAAAGAAGAAAGCTGATTTTAAAGCTCGTGATGAAAGAAAAAGATCGATGAATAAGTTTTCTCAACCTTCAATGAAGAGATTTAGAAATGCAAGCAATCATTCAAATGCTTCGTTTGGACATCCAAGTAGAGATCATTCGAGACAAGGTGCTGGTCCACGAACTCAAGCTCTGATTGAATCAAGTGTTGGTAGCATTAAAAGTAGTAAGCCTGAGTGTAGACAATGTGGGAGACGACATGTGGGAGAGTGCTGGGGCAAGTATAATTATAGAACATGTTATAAGTGTAGATCACGAGATCACTTTATTCGGGATTGCCTAAAGCTAGTTGAGGAAGAAAATATTCAGAATGAAAGACCGAGTAATGTGGCGGCTAGGGGTAGACAACCCAAAACACCAGAAATGTAAGCGAAAGCCAGAGAAGGACAACCGATACAGCTGTGAGATCGAAGGCGAAAGCTCCTGCTTGTGCCTATGCTATACATTGATGGTTGGCTTGTAGAAATGACCCTGAGTGGGTGGCATTTTGGTCTTGCAAATTACCTATAATGTCACACGGCCATGGCACACGGGCGTGCCTAGTAACCGTGGGGTAATGTTAGTAGCTAGTTTAAAAGTACACGATCATGGCACGGGTGTGCCTAAAGGTCGTGTAAGAAATGGCAGTATATGACTTAGTAGGACACGGCCTTAGCACACGGGCGTGCTTAGTAGCCGTGTTGATTTTGGCAATACATTACCACGGGGAGGACACACGGGTGAGGCACGGCCTACCCCCACGGGCGTATGTCCCCTATATTTTTTGTTGAGTTTTATGTTTCTGAGAACATCTATATGTGTTTTGATTTAGTCTCGATCCTTCTCTAGCATGTATTTGAGGTCTTATATACTTCAATAAAGGACTATATGTTATGTATTTGATGAGCTATACTGATGATTGACTTTATGTTGTACTTTAGATGTCAAATGTTTCGATTGTTCAGTGATACCTCTTAACCCTATTTCGGTGATGGTCTTATTTAGGGGTGTTACATTTTAATTAGTATCAGAGCTACAGTTTAGTCGATTCTCAGACTAACATAGCGTGTGTGAGTCTAGCTATACATGCCATATTATGAGATTGCGATAGTGTGATGAATTCTGACAGTTGAAATGTGTTTTAATATAGTAATGGATCCCGATCGAGCAGTCGCTGACGACGTAGAGAGTAATACGCCTGCTCCCACTCAAGGGTCAGTGCCAGCCGTATCTAGGCCGAATGAAAGTAATGAGGGAGGAGAGGCTAAGCAAGCCTTATTCCGTATGATGAGTGAATGGTTTTCAGAATTTGCTAGAATGAATCCAACTGCTCCACAACCTCCACCCCACAAGTACCTATTGTGCCGCAAGTTGTAGATCCGAACAAAATGAATAAACCACATGTAGACAAGATTCAGAAGTACGGGGTTGAGGGGTTTAGGGCCACAGTGGAGGATGATGCTGAGCGAGCTGAGTTTTGGCTCGAGAATACTATTCGAGTATTTGATAAGATGTCGTTGACTCCGGACAAATGTATTAAATGCACTATTTCTTTGTTGAGGGATTCGGCTTATAATTGGTGGAAGACATTGACATCTGTAGTTCGAGAGAGAGAATCACCTGGGATTTCTTTCAAGTCAAGTTTAAAAAAGTACATCAGTCAATGCTTCATTGATTAGAAACGTAAAGAGTTTCTAAAACTGAAACAGGGTCGTTTGTCTATTACTGAGTGCGAACGGGAATTCGTACAGTTGAGTCAATATGCTAGATAGTGTGTTTCTACTGAAGCTACTATGTGCAAACATTTCATAGAGGGATTGAATGAAGACATTAAGTTGTTGGTTGGGATACTGAATATAAATGAATTTGTTGTACTAGTGGAAAGAGCTTGCAAAGCTGAGGAACTCAGTAAAGAAAAGAAGAAAGTTGATTCTAAGGCTCGAGATGAAAGAAAGAGATCGATGAATAAATTTTCTCAACCTTCTACAAAGAGATATAAAGATGCAAGCAATCATTCAAATGCTTTGTTTGGACATCCAAGTAGATATCGTTCGAAACAAAGTACTGGTTTACGAATTCAAGCTCTAAATGAATCAAGTGTTGGCAGTGTTAAGAGTAACAAGCCCGAGTGTACACAATGTGGGAGACGACATGTGGGAGAGTGCTGGGGCAAGTAGAACAATAGAGTTTGTTATAAATGCGGATCTTGAGATCATTTTATTCTAGATTGCCCAAAGATGGCTGAGGAAGAAAATGTTCAAAATGAAAGATCGAGTAATGTGACAGCTAGGAGTAGACCACCCAGAAACATCAAAAATATAAGCGAAAGTGAACGAGGAACAATTGATACAGCTGTAAGATTAGAAGTAAGAGCACCTGTCGAGCCTATGCTTTACGCACATGAGAGGAAGCATCATCTCCAAACGTTATCAGCGGTATTTTCACTTTATTTGATATTGATGTCATTGCATTGATAGATCTTGGATCAACCCATTCCTATGTGTGTATGAATCCAGTATCGACTAAAACTCTACCTGTTGAGTCTACTAAATTTGTGGTTAGAGTGTCAAACCCCTTAGGCAAGTGTGTTTTGGTGGATAAGGTGTGCAAGAATTGCCCATTGATGTTTTGTGATTTATGTTTTCCAATTAATTTGATGTTGTTACCATTCGATGAGTTTCACATAATTCTGGGTATGGATTGGCTTACTTTGCATAATGCCATCGTGAATTGTAAGAGAAAGAGTATTGATTTGAATAGTCAGAATGGTGAGATAGTTCGAATTGAGTCCAGTGATATCAAAGGATTACTAGCTGTTGTATCTGCGATAAAAGCTATGAACTATGTGAGAAAGGGTTGCGAAGCTTATTTGGCGTACATGATTGATACAACATTGTTGGAAAAGAAAGTTGAATCTGTGCCTGTGGTATGTGAGTTTATAGATGTGTTTCCAGAAAAGTTACCAGGATTACCTCCGATTAGGGAAGTTTAATTTGGTATTGACTTAGTGCTGGGAACTGCTCCTATTTTGATAGCTCCGTACAGAATGAAACCAATAGAATTGAAAGAGTTGAGGTCTCAGTTGCAAGATTTAGTCGACAGAGGATTTACATGACAGAGTTTTTCACCCTGGAGAGCTCCTGTATTATTTGTGAAAAAGAAAGATGGAACTATGAAAATGTGTATTGATTATCGACAATTGAACAAAGTGATGATAAAGAAAAAATATCCATTACCTCAAATTGATGACTTGTTTGATTAGTTGAGAGGAGCAACTGTGTTTTCTAAGATAGATTTGAGATCGGGCTACTATCAGTTGATAGTTAAAGAATCTGATGTACCAAAAACTGCTTTCAGAATGAGGTATGGACATTATGAATTCTTAGTGATGCCTTTTGGACTAACCAATTCTCCTGCAGTGTTTATGGATCCGATGAATCATATATTCAGACCGTATTTGGATCGTTTTGTTGTAGTGTTCATTGACAACATTTTGATCTATTCGAGTGATGAGATGCAGTATGCCGAGCATTTGAGAATCATACTACAAACTCTGCGTGAGAGACAGTTGTATGTAAAGTTTAGCAAGTGTGAATTTTCGTTGCATGAGGTCAATTTTCTGGGCCATATTGTATCAGCTGCTGGGATATGAGTTGATCTGAGTAAAATCTCTACTATTTTAGAATGGAAGCCTCGGAGAAACGTGTCTAAAGTTCGTAGTTTTCTGGGACTAGTAGGATATTATATACAATTTGTGAAAGGCTTCTCAATTATTGCAACCCCATTGACAAAGTTATTACAGAAGGATGTTAGATTCGAGTGGTCAGAAAAGTGCCAACAAAGTTTTAAATAGTTAAAAAAGTTGTTAACGAAAGCACCAGTGTTGGTTCAACTCGAATCAGGCAAATAATTCATAGTTTACAGTGATGCATCATTGAATGGTTTGGGCTGTGTGCTGATGCAAGAAGGGAAAGTCATTACCTACGCTTCGAGATAGTTAAAGCTGCATGAAAAGAACTACCCAACACATGATCTTGAATTGGCTGTGATTGTGTTTGCACTGAAGATCTGGCGTCACTATCTATTTGGAGAGAAGTGTCACATCTATACTGATCATAAGAGTTTAAAGTATCTGATGACTCAGAGGGATTTGAACTTGTGTCAGAGAAGATGGTTAGAATTGTTGAAAGATTATGAACTTGTGATAGATTACCACCGGGTAAAGTAAATTTGTAGCGAATGCCTTGAGTCGTAAATCATTATATGCTTTACGAGCTTTAAGTAATCAGATAGATTTGTGTGATGATGATGTGGTTATAGCTGAATTGAAAGTAAAATCGTTGTTTTTACAACAGTTATGTGAGGCTCAGAAGTTTGATAATGAGTTGTCAAAAAAAAGTTCAATGTAATTCGAATGCTGAATTAGAATTTCGAGTTGATAGCGACGATTGTTTGAGATTCAGAGATCGGATTTGTGTTCTGAGAAATACAGAGCTGATTCAAATGATTTTGAATGAAGCTCACAATAGTCATTTAACTGTACATCCAAAGAGTACAAAAATGTATAATGATCTGAAATAGTTCTATTGGTGGCATGGTATGAAAAGAGACATTTCTGACTACGTGTCGAAGTGTTTAGTTTGTCAGCAAGTTAAGGCTGAACATCAAGTTCCATCCGATTTATTACAACCAATTTTGATTCTTTAGTGGAAATGGGAGAGAATTACAATGGACTTTGTTTCGGGGTTGCCCTTATCTCCGAGCAAGAAAGATGAGATCTGGGTAATAGTGGACATATTGACGAAAGTAGCTCATTTCATTCGATGAGAACTGATTATTCTTTAGATAAGTTAGCTGAACTGTATATCGATGAGATTGCGAGATTGCATGGAGTACCATTATCTATAGTGTCTGATAGAGATCCGGGGTTTATCTCTCGATTTTGGAAGAAAATACAAGAGGCTTTAGGCACAAAATTGCATTTCAGTACTGCATTTCATCTGCAAACGGATGGTCAGTCCAAGAGAATCATTCAGATCCTCGAAGACATGTTCAGATGTTGTATACTCGAATTTGAAAGCACGTGGGAAAGCATTTATCGTTGATTGAATTCTCGTATAACAATAGTTTTCAATCAAGTATCAAAATGGCACCATATGAGGCTCTTTACGGTCGAAGTTGTCAAACTCCATTGTATTGGGTGAACTGAGTGAGAACAAGATTCACGGGGTTAATATTATAAAAGAGACTGAGCAGAAAGTGAAAGTAATTCGCGATAGTTTGAAAATAGCCTCAGATCTTCAGAAGTCTTATCCAGATTTGAAACGAAAAGATATCGAATTTGAGGTTGGTGACAAAGCGCTTTTGAAAGTATCTCCTTGGAAGAAAATACTTCGATTTGGCCGGAAAGGCAAACTAAGTCCAAGTTCATCGGACCGTATGAAATTATTGAATGAGTTGGGCCGGTTGCTTATAGATTGAGATTGCCATCTGAATTAGAGAAGATTCATAACGTGTTTCATGTGTCAATGCTTCGATGGTACAGATCAGATCCGTCTCATGTGATTGCTCCTACTGAGGTTGAGATTCAGTCAGACTTGTCGTATAGTGAAAAACAGATCCAAATTTTTGCACGAGAGACCAAAGAGTTGAGAAATAAGAAAATTTCTCCAATAAAAGTATTATGGCACAAACACGAAATTGAAGAGGCTACGTGGGAGTCAGAGAACATTATGAGAGAGCAACATCCACAACTATTCACTGGTAAGATTTTTGGGGACGAAAATCCCTAAGGGGCAGAGAGTTGTAACAGCCTGGTTTATACCTTAGTCAGAATAGTGGTTCGAGACCACAAATCTGATGTCGTAAAAAAATATTTTAATGATATTTTCTGTGTGAATGATATGTGACTTAGTCTGCGTGAAAATTTTGTGTGATAATTTGATCATTGTGAATCGAATTAAGAGAAAGGACTTAATTGCATAAAGAGTAAAAATGCTATGTGCTGATTTGTGAGTACTTAAATGTTGTTGGCTTTTTAAGGAGGAGGCCTTATGTTGTTAATAAACCATTTTCAAGTTAGTGGATGGTTAAATGACTCATAAACCATAATGTTAATTTGTCTTATGTGATAATAAATAGGGTAGATATGTCATTCATGTGTTAAAATGTTATAATATTATAAAACATGAAAAAAAATGGTTATTTTTACTCATCTTTTGACCGAAAACAAGAGGAAGAAGAAAGGGTTATATTCTTTTGATATTCGGCACTTGCAAGTCAAATTCAAGGTATGTTTTTAGTCGATTTTGATAATTTCTATGTTTTTGTAATCATTGCTTTATGCTCTACAAAACCCATGCTTAAATTTCATAAAGTGATGATGTTTGTGTGATATGCCATTGATGACATGTTGAGCTTTGTGATGGTTTTATGTGTTAAAAGAAAGATTTGAGCTAGATGAACATACTTTGTTCTTGAATTTTTGATGAATTCAGCTAATTAGGGCTAAATTGAGAAAATGTGAAATTAAAGTGTTAAATTGTGAAATAAATGAAATGTGTGGACTTGTATGAGCTTAGTAAGAATTCGGCTAGCTAGAGTACAAGCAAATTTTGTGCATTTGATGATTTGATGAATTAAGGACTAAAGTGTCAAAATGTGAAAATGTGAGGGTTATTTTGTAAAATGCCCTAAATATGTGTGTTTGGACTAAAATGAATGAATTGATGATTGAATGAATATTTGAATGTGTATAGACCAATAGAGGAGAGGTTTAGATCGAGATCGAGGCAAAGATAAATTGCTCGATTAATCGATCGTATCGAGTCCGAGGTAAGTTCGGATATAATGCATGTATTTGAGATGTGTTTTAGCAATATGAAATGAATATGTATATGTATATGAAAGTGAGTTTCTATGTGCATGATTTTAGTTGATGGCACTAAGTGTGCGAAATTAAAATCAAAATAGAAATGAATAGCACTATGTGTGTGATGATATGAAAGCTTCGGCTTATTGAATTGGCACTGTGTGTGCGACATCGAGACGAGTCGGTTAAAAGAATGGGTATTAAATGTGCGATAACAATTATGCTTCGAATATATATATGGCACTGAGTGTGCGGTTAAATTGAACGAATATCAAAGGATGATCAAAATGTAATATCGAACATTGAATAGCTTAGAGGTTGGATAACTACGTGTTAGCTAGGGTATGTGTTGAACCTTTGTGGTTGATGAGTTATAGACAAGCCATGATTGAATGAATGAGTATTTTAGCTATAAATGAGATGATACAATATGAGATATGTGATCTAAGTGATTGTTTATTATGTATATTAGTTAGATTACTGAGATAATTGTATTGTATATTAAACTTACTAAGCTTTGGAAAGCTTACTGTGTGAATTATTTCTCTTCCTTGAAGTGTCAGCAAAGCTAGCTCGGATCTGGGATCGTCAGCTTCTCAATCACACTATCGACATTCTATTTTTGTACTTTTAAAAGGATGTATATAGTTGAAATATGGCATGTATAGGCTAGTTATGCGTATATGTTTATAAAGTGAACTTAGCCATATGTTTTGGTAAGTTTTGAGTTGATAAATGCTTGAAAGAATGAGTTATATGATACAAATTTTGGTATAGTGTGAATCACATGAAATGGTTAAGTTTTGGCTAAACAAAATGGAAGATTAAGGCTTATGATGATATGAATTTTAGTTTGTATTTTGGCATGAATGGGAATGGCACTGAATGTATAGATTGAATGGTTAATTTGGTATATGTTTGGTTACTAAATAGGTATGATATGTCTTGATGGTTGGCTTGAAGAAATGACCCTAAGTGGGTGGCATTTTAGTCTTGCAAATGACCTATAATGTCACACGACTATGGCACATGGGCGTGCCTAATAACTGTGGGGTAATGTCAGTACCTAGCTTAAGAAGTACACGATCATGGCATGGGCATGTCTAAAGGTCATGTGAGAAATGGCAGTATATGACTTAGAAGGACACTGCCTTAGTACACGGGTGTGCTTGGTAGTCGTGTTGATTTTGGCAGTACATGACCACGAGGAGGACACACGGGTGTGTCAAGTAGCCGTGGGTGAGGCACGGCCTACCCCCATGGGCGTGTGTCCCCTGTATTTTTGGTTAAGTTGTATGTTTTCGAGAAATTTTGTATGTGTTTTGATATCGTCTCGATCCTTCACTATCATGTATTTGATGTCTTATGTACTTTAATTAGGGACTATATGTTATGTATTTGATGAGATATATTGATGATTGACTTTGTGTTGTACTTTAGATGTTAAATGTTTTGATTATTTAGTGATACCTCTTAACCATATTTCGGCGATGGTCTCGGGTTAGGGGTGTTACAGGCTATTTGATATAGTATATTTTGAGATGTTTGATATATGCCATGTGATATGGCATGGAAATTTAAAGATGTTGGTACATATAGATAGACTATGAATATAATGAATGATGTATGAAACAGTGAGAATAGATATGGCATATATATTATGTTTGAATTGTTTGATGAGAATGATGGATAAAATGTGTATGATGGTAAGGTTTATATGATGTTTGGTCTATATGTTTGCGATATGAATTTTGGTACTTTGGTTGAACCAATGTGAGATGAAATAGAGTATTATTATAGATGGCATAGTTGGTGATTCATTGGTGTATGAAATGGCATGTTTGAATGCATTTTGAGGCATGAATTGGTATTGTTTTAAAGCTTGTAGGTGTACCTAAGTGTGGGTGGAAAATTTGGCCTTGAAAATGGCCTATAATTGCCCACACGGTTGAGCACACGGGTGTGTGGCTCGACCCTGTTGTTTCGATTTACTGGTGAAACAAGTCGACGAAAGTACACACAGCGCAGGATTTGGTGTGTGGTGCAAGTCAGGATCAACCATGGGTGAGACACACGGGCTTGTCTCAGGCCGTGTGGACAAGTCAATTGGTATGCCCTGTTTTGCCACGGCTTTGACACATGGGCGTGTCCGAGGCCGTGTGAGGCACACGGCCTACCCTCACGGGCGTGTGACCTCTGTAACTTAGAAAAATATTTGAATTTTAGAAATTTTTGTAAGTGTTCGGTTTAGTTTGGCTCTATTCTAAAGCATGTTTAAGGTCTCGCTGACCTCACTAAGGGACTATATGGTTATGTTTGAATATAAATGAATGATATTTGACTTGGTGTTGTGAAATGGTTACGAAATGTTTTGATTATTCTGTAATGCCTATTAACCCTATTTTGGCAATGGTTTTGGGTTAAGGGTGTTACAAATTAACCTAAGGAAAACACCATTGTTCTTGTCTCAAGCTTTCGGCCATCTCTCTCCTTGCATGTAAGCTCAATTTTTGATCCGTTTTTAATGATGTCTATGTTTTTGAAATCATTGCTTCGTATTCTAGTTAGCCCGTACCTTATATTTTGAAATTGTTAAAGATTTATCATGTTGTAATTTTTGAATGCTTGAGTAAATTAATGGTTGATGATGGATTTTGATTAGTTGTTGATAGTTAAACTAGTTTTGTAAAGTGATTTTTGACAAAAATGTCGAAAACGGATTAAATTGTGAAATTGTAAAATTATGAGGGTAAAAGTGTGATTAAACAAAAGATATGGACTGCTAGGGACTCCATTAAAATTCGGCTAGCATAGTTAAGGGTCTAATTCCATGAATTTTCATTTTACGAGCTAAGGACTAATTGTAAAAATGTCAAAAATAGTACGGGCAAAAGTGTAATTTTTCCATAAGGTGATTTTTGGGCTAAATTGAATGGAATGAATATTGAATGATTAAATTTTGATATTATATAGATTAAGATAAGTCAAGATTGGAATTAGATTGGGGAAAAAGAAAGGTGGACGAATAGCCGATATTTACTATTTGAGCGATACGAGGTAAGTTTGTATAATTAGAATTGAACTTTTAAATACTTGTAACTATTTGAAATAGATGTATATAGTTGAGTAAATGATTTACTTGAAATTCAAATGTCTTATTGATATATTATGATGGTTAGCGAGCCCTGTTTGAACTGTTAGAATTCATAGGATCTGAGTGACATGTCACTATGGTTACTGTTTAGGTTGAGATCCTGCATGTGTTGCAGACACAGCACAGCTTGTATGAGCTTAACACTGTATCAGCTCGTAAGAGCTTAGTGCTTTTAGATCGTTAGGGCTTACTGTCCATCTGCTCAGGAAGAGCTTACTAATCATAGCTCGAAAGAGCAAAAATGATATGAATTGATGGATTACTAATTTATATATTATGTATATCACCCGAGTATCCCTCGATATTCTAATAGGTTCAATGGGCATAAATTCTATTATTGTTTATGTGAGAAAGATATGTGTTATATAGATGAAGTACTGTTTATACGAATGAATTACTATTACTGTTATCGAATGAAATCATTTATATGAATGAGAATGAAATGTTATAAATGATGTACATGATATATGTGAATTTGATATGATACAATGTATTGAGTATTAAATTGAGATAATGGATGATTTAATGTACTTATATGACTAACTTGTTGATGAATACTTGTGTATAGGCATTTGGCAAGTGAATTTGATATACTTTTGTGTATAGGCATTTGGCAAGTGAATTTGATATACTTTGTTTACTTATTTGATTATGTATAATGGTAAGCTTAATTTTAAATTATACGGGCTTACTAAACTTTAAAGCTTACTCCGTCCCTTTTCCATGTTTTATGGAGGTTTGATAGCTTGCTCGATCCGGATAAAGTCAGAGTTATACATCACACTATCCAATTGTTGTTGGTACTTTTGAACTTTTGGATATTTGTAAATAAGGAATGTATAGGCTAGTTCTAAAGATGATAGTTATAGTTATTTAAGATAGTGATTTTGGTACATGATGTGGTATAAGTTAAAGCCATGTAATTTGGTTTAACTTGGTGTAATGTTTTGGTCGTGTATAAGTGTTCAAATGTGGTATGTTTTGGCAAGTAGTAAATGGAATGAAAATATGCAAATGTTATCTTGATAAGTATTAGACTTATGAATGGAAAATGTATGATATAAATTAGGTATTTGAATACTCTGTTGAATTGCTATAAAATCTATTTGAAATGTTGTGGATTGCCTACCTATTAGGTTATGAAATGTTGCATAATACACTTGTGCATGTATATGAAAATAAGGCAGAAAATGGCTTTGGAAATAGCTTATTTTTGTCCACATAGGCAGTGACACAAGCATGTGTCTCAGCCATGTGCGACACACGGTGATGCTACACGGCCGTGTGTCCCCTAGTGTTGATATTAGGACCAAGACAGTATGCTCCACACGGTCTCACACACGGGCGTGTGACTGGTCGTGTGGTACAAGTCAGTATACCCCTCTAATTGGCACACGGCCTAGCACACCGGCGTGTGACTTGGCCATGTTGCATAAGTAGTATACCCTATAGTTTTGGCACGACCTAGCACACGGCCTGGCACACGGGCATGTGTGGCCACTTCGAAGGCCACACGGGCTAAACACACAGGCGTGTGGTAGGCCATGTGACCCAAGTCAGTAGGTACCCCCTATTTTCACACGGCTGAAGACACGGGCGTGTCAGGTGGCCGTGTGAGACACACGGCATGGTCACATGGGTGCGTGTCCTCTATATTGAGAAAATTTTTCAAAGTTTCATAGAAGTTTTATAAGTTATCGATTTAGTCTCGAACCGCTCCTAAAGCATGTTTAAGGCCTCGTAGGCTATTGTAAGGGACAAATTGAATGATGATTGTATGAAATGGTTGAATGTATGAGAAAAGTATTGTTATATATGTTAAAATTCCAGTAATGCTCCGTAACCATTTTCCATCTTTGAATACGGGTGAGAGGTGTTACAGAGGTCGAGATTCGACCCGATATGACTTATGGTGAAGTACCGATCAAGATTTTGGCTCGAGAAGTTAAATAGTTGAGAAATAAGATTACAGCCTTAGTGAAAGTTTTATGGCAACGACATGGTGTCGAAGAGGCTACATGGGAACCTGAGGAAGCTATGCGAAAACAATACCCAAACCTTTTTTCTGGTAAGATTTTTGGGGACGAATATCCCTACGGGGGAGAGTTGTAATAGCCCGATTTTGGGTCTAATCGGAACAGTGTTTTGGGACCACAAATTTGACGTAGTAAAATTTATTTTTATTATATTTCTGTGGTCTACATTTTTATGAAATGATTTTGTGACAATTTCGTTCGAAAATTTTGACGTTTGGGCACTCAATTTAGTTAAAATGACTAAATTGTAAAAATTGGAAAATTTGAGTTCTATGTGTTTAAGGTGTCCAATTGCCATGAGATTTTAAATTGAAGGTCCTTAGATGGTAATTAGACCATCTGTTAAGTTAGTGGACAAAAATGGACATGGAGTAAGAGAATTTTATGTTTTAAGTTAGGGGTATTTTGGTTATTTGGTAATTAAATAAATTAAAAATCAAATTAAAAGCCAATTTTTGCTCATCTTCTACCCCTTGGCCGAAATTTACAAGACATAGCTAGGGTTTTTCTTGCTTCCAAGCTCGATTGTAAATCCGTTCTTGCCCCGTTTTTAATGATTTTTATGTTTTTGAAGTCCTTGTAACTCGATCTACCTATTTCTAGTACTAATTTGAAGTATAATCAAGGTCTAGGGTTTGACCCATTTTAAATATTTGTGTATTTTGATGTTTAATGGTAGATTATACAAATTTGATGTTGGATAAACAACTTTTACTAAGTGATTTTTGGTAAAAATGTCAAAAAGGACCAATTTGTGAAAGTTATAAAATATGTAGTAAAAGTGTGATTTAATGGAAATTGTGGGCTATTATGAGCATGAATAAAGTTTGGTTAGGCTTGGTTTTTAAAGAAATTGAATATGTTTCATTTTACGAGCCTATGGACCAATATGTAAAAAGTTAAAAAGTTAGTGGCAAAATTTAATTTTTCCATAATGTGATTTTTGGACTGATTTGGATAATGTGTGTATTAAATGAGCTGAATCTAGATCGAGGGAAAAACAAAGTATTTGACGATTAGGTCTATTTTCACTATTTTTGTACCGATGTAAGTTCGTATGTAAATAATGCAATGTTATATTTGTATTTTAATGTTTTGAATTGCATGAAATGTATGATAGATTCTATGAGCATATTTGACAAGGTTCCGGTAAGAAAGAAATCCTGGTTGAACATTAGGAATAGATAGGATACAAATGTTATGACATTAGGGTTATTGAGATTACGTGTAAGACCATATCTAGGATATGTCATCAATATGAGACTTCATGTAAGACCATATCTGGGATATGGAATCGATATGAGACATCGTGTAAGACCATAGCCGAGCTATTGGCATCAATACGAAACTACATGTAAGACCATATTTGGGATATGGCATTAGTACGGTACATTAGTACGGTACTATGTGTACGAGACTTGACTATCCTTTAGTATTCCAAATGGTTCAACAGGAAATTCGATGGATATGTCAAAGATGAGAAAGTATGTGATTAGATTACGATTTGGTATAGGTATGTACGACAAACTCAAAAGAAATGAATTCGTTATATGACAAATTGTTAGTAAGAATGTGATTGAGTATGTTATGTTCATGAAGTTTTAACGACAATATGTTTGATATATGTTACGTTAAAATGCATTTTAATGTTGTTTTTTATTTGCATATGAACTTACAAAGCTATATAGCTTACCCACCTTTCTTTCCCTTGTCTTATAGTGTCACCAAGCTAGCTCAGGATTGGAGATCATTGGAGATCCATTCACACTATTAACTATTATTTTGGTACCAATGAATTCAACATTTTGAGTTATAGCATTTACAGGGGACTTGGCCATTTTGTTATGTGTCATAATTGATTTGGCCAAATGTGTTGGCTTATATTGGTTGAAAGTTCAATTTGTATAAGGCCATTGAAAATTGGCTACAATTGGTATGAACAATTTAAATGATGATACCTTTCATAGATGTGGGAATTTACATGATTTCAGATGATAAGCATGTGATGTTTGTGTATGATATATGGTAGCATGAGAATGATGTGTTGATGTCTTGATTGTAGCTGGTTTGGTTGTATGTAAATGCTTGGATTGGTGCCATACAATATTGTGTATGTATGTACAAGTATGGGTGGCAAAATGGCTTGGTAAATAGCCTTATTTTTGTGCACACGGGTAGACACACGAGCGTATGTCTAGGCCATGTGTGACACACGGTCTACCCCACGAGCATGTGTCCTGACCATGTGTCCCCTGCACTTTAATTGTTTCAAAACAAAATGTCCAAAATATGGCACACGGGCATGTGTCTCGGCCGTGTGTGCTACACGACCTTGGACACGGGCATGTATCTCGGCAGTGTGAAGTCTGCACCTATTTTATGAAAAATTATAGAAATTAAATCAACCACACAACCTAGCACACGGGCATGTGGCACGGTTGTGTGGCATAAGTTAGAGAGCTCCCAATTTTGAACACGGCCTATAGCATGAGCGTGTCTAAGGGTCACACGGGCATGTCTCTTGGACCACACGGGCGTGTGAGCCATGTAACAAGAAAAATTTTCTAAGTTTTGTAAAATTTTCTAAAGTTCTCGGTTTAGTCCCGAACCACTCCCAAAGCATGTATTGATCATTGTAGGCTTGTTTTAGGGATGATATGAATGTGTATGAAAATTTTTAACTTGAATGGAAATTTATGTCTCGAAAATGTATGTTTACATGTGTTTATGTCCGGTAATGCCTCGTACCCTGTTCCGCTGTTGACTACGAGTAAGGGGTGTTACATGGGCCCTTAAACAAAGTGCAGTGATTAATGATGGGAAAGAAGCACTTCCAGTATTCTTTTTAGCACAATCATGAATCTCCTTAAGAATATTTTTCTTATCACTAATGGACTTTTCTGTCAAAATTGCATATAACAAGAGCATCCGATCCATCGAGATGGTGGAACTATGTGAGATAGGCATAAAACTGTAGCGAACAAAATAAAACCATACCTTTGCTATTGGTTTTAGGTATTCCCTTCAGCAAGAATGGCTCCCAAACTTTCTAATAATCCATTGGGATCCTGGATTTGTCACAACATCAAGCACTTGTTGAAGAAAATCCCAATTGATATTGTTCATCATAAGGTAGTACTCATCTTCTTCAACATCAAGTAAGTTAAACAAATCACTGATGGAGTTAGAAGTAAGAGCTACCTTTTTTTTCAAACGATGACCTCAGTAGCATCTTGCATAGTAAAACTAGCATAGAATTCTAGAACTAGTTCGTCATCAGGAATTGAACGAGCATCACAAAATTGTTCCCACTTGAGAGCATTGATTTTCTGTAACAACCCGGTTTAGACCCTAGTCAGAACAGTAGTTTCGAGGCCAAAAATTTGAGGTTGAAATAATATTTTAATATTATTCTTGGTGTTTATTATATGTGATATAGCCTATGTGAAAATTTTATGTGGCAATTTTATCGACTGTGTGTCGAATTATGAAAAAGGATTTAATCGCATAAAGTGTAAAATGTTGTATGCTGATTGCTAAGTGCTTAATTGTTGTTGTCTTTATAATCAGGATGCCTTAAGTGTCAATTAAGACATTTATGAGTAAGTGGATGGATATGGTAAAAAATGACCTTATATGATATGTTTTATATATTTAGTATTAAAGGTTAATTTTGTACTTTGATAATTATGTTTAATTAATATACTAAAAACATGAAATGGCCATCATCTTCTTCCTTTTTTCACCGAAATTAGAAAGAACGAATAGGATTATAAACTTTGAAGCATTCGGCTAGCTTGAAGCATAGATTAAGGTATGATTTTGACTCGATTTTTTATAATTTATACATTTTCATAATCGTTGCTTCATTCTCTAGCTAACCCATGTCTTAATTTTTTGAGTTGATGATGTTTTTGAAATATGCCATTGATGAACAAGTGAGTTATTGAATGTTTGATGGAGGAAAATGAAAGATATGTGTTTGATTAAGATAGTTTGTCTTGGGAGTTTTGATGAATTTGTGTGTTTTGAGCTAAATTGAGAAAAGTGTAAATTGAGGGATTAAAATGTGAAATAAATGAAATGCGTGGTCTTTTATGAACACAAGGTAAATTCAGATAAGCTTATGTGAAAGGAAATTATGTGAATTTGATGATTTTGTGAATTAGGGACTAAAGTGTTGAAATATGAAAATATGAGGGCTATTTTCTAAAATACCCTAAATATATGTGTGTGGACTAAATTGAATGAATTGGTAATTGAATGAGTGAATTTGAATCTGTATAGACCAAGAAAGGTGAGGTTCGAATCGAGATCGAGGCAAAGACAAAGTCCTTAGTTAATCGACCGTTTCGATATATCGACGACCGAGGTAAGTTCGAATATAATACTTTCTATTAAACTAGTATCTATGTGATGAGAAATGAATGAATGGATATTAGTGGAATAGAATGTGTTATTTACGGGTTCGAATATTGAGGCACTAAGTGTGCGAAATTGAGTTGATACAGAGTTGATTTGCACTGTGTGT
The DNA here is from genome assembly GCA_025506655.1 of Gossypium rotundifolium. Taxonomy (NCBI): domain Eukaryota; kingdom Viridiplantae; phylum Streptophyta; class Magnoliopsida; order Malvales; family Malvaceae; genus Gossypium; species Gossypium rotundifolium. Next base: position 164,256,713 of record CP106724.1, on the reverse strand, counting down.
GCGAAACGATAAAAGCTACAACTTTAATGATTAGCACTATGTGTGCGGAAAGATAGAAGCTTCTGCTTATCGAACTGGCACTGTGTGTGTGATACCGATATAAGTTCGATTTCACATATTGGCACTAAGTGTGTGATGACAAGTATGTTCGGTTATGAAATTGGCACAAAGTATGTGAATAAATCAAAAGAATAGCAAAGGTTGAATGAGAAGTAATATCGAGCAATTGTGTAGCATGAATGGTGAGTAACTATGTGTTGATTAAGGTACGTTTGAACCTATGTGGTAGATGATAGATTTAATAGTTGAATGAATCGATATTTGAGAATGTGCCTAGTTGTGTCTTTATCTATGTGATGGTTGGATAGCACAATTGGTGAGTAACTAAGTGTTGGCAAAGGTATGTATGATACCTATGTGGTTGGTAAAATTGAAAGTAGATGAATGGAATGCTATGTGAGTACTGGATATAGTTGAACTTATGTATTATTGGTAAATTATCTACGTGATGGTTCAATTTGTACATTAATGTAATTCAATGAGCTAATTGTATTATACTACGAACTTACTAAGCTTTTGAAAGCTTACTGTGTGATGTGTTTCTCTGTTTTACATTGCCAATAAAGCTAGCTCAGATTGGGGATCGTCAACATCTCTATCACAATATCGGCAATCTATTTTGGTACTTTTGAATATGTGTATAGTTGAATATGGCATGTATAGGCTCGTTGTTTTGAAACATATTTGAAATCTGTAAATAACCATGTGATGTGGTTAGATATATGTGGGCTGTGTGTATGAATAAATTTGGTATATGATACATATTATGGTATGGCTTGATGGTAATGAAAATGTCTTATGATTTGTAAGCTTAGTGATGAAATGATACTATTATGATATAGAGATATTGAGGATGAATCATGCTTGGTAATGTATATGTTGTAGTTGTGCAATTTGGTTTATAATTTGACATGAATTTGGTTGCCAAATTTTGTGTGAAAATATGTTTAAAAGTGCTTGTAGGGTTGACCCTTATGTGGGTAGGAAAATTGGCCTTGCAAATGGCCTATTTTGCATACATAGCCAAGAGACACGAGGGTGTGTCCCTGCCATATGGTTTAAGGATCACTTTTAGGTGTGTATGGATATGGTACACAGTTGAGGCCCACAGTCGTGCATGGTGGCCATGTGACCAAGTCAGTAGCTGGCTTAATTTCACACGGCCATGGCACACAGACGTGTCTGGTTACCATGTGAACAAGTCAATATGTATGCTCTATTTTGGCACGGCTGGACACATGGGTGTGTTTAGTAGCCGTGTAAGGCACACGGCCTGACTGCACGGGCATGTGACCTCTACAATGTTGAAAAATGTTTGAATTTCTGAAAACTTTCATAAGCGTTCGGTTTAGTCCCGACCTCTTCCTATCATGTGTTTAAGGTCTCGGAGACCTAGATAAGGGAATATATGCTCGTATTTGAGTATGTGTGATTGATGATTGACTTTATGTCGTGAAGTGATTGTGAAATGTTCCGATGATTTGGTAATGCCTCTTAACCATAGTCGGGCTACAGTTACGGGTTAGGGGTGTTACATTTTCTTTCTAATCGGCATAGGAACAACCATCAAATCATGACTCTTCAAGTTAAAACATTTTTCTGGCATCATAGGTTGATGCTTGAAGATTGAATCAAATATCTCTTTCACTTCTTCATTGATCAAAATCAGGTTTTCAAGAGTAGCCTTTGAAGATCTAGTTTTTTTGTGACACATGGTATCTTTTCTTGAGAATTTAGCAAAGTTTCTGCACAAGGGAAAAGAGAAATCGGCAAGGTGGGTAAGGACTTGCTACGTCGAAAACCTTGTGACAGAAAAGATGGTGCGGTGGTAACGATAGCATACGACAACAACTCCAGTGTGCGACAGCGATAGCAGTGATGTACGACAGCAACGTTGGTACTTCTACAATCTTCTTGGGGCGGCAATAGGTGATTTCAGAAAATAGGGAAGAGAAACTAGGGTTTCTTTTAGGATTTGAGGCTAGCGGCACAAGAAGAAGATATAACGATTTTTTTGGGTTAAGCAAATTGCTTTAAAGGATATGAGAAATAGTAGAATGAAGAGAAGTTTATATAGGGAAGAATTAGGGCAACATGTAGCGAAAATTTAGATACATTTGGATTACTTGGGTGGCAAGCAATGGGAGTGGTGGCAAAATATGTATTTTTCCCTCCTTTTTGCTGTCTTGGGCCTCAAGCTCAGACTATATTTACAAACTTACTCAAGAAAAAAAAAACTGACTAGTCTTGGGCCAAATTTGACCCACTTTATTAATATAAAAATTTATAATTTAAACAAAACAAATGAAACTTAAAAGTTTTAAATCTTAATTAGAAAATTTCTTCTTAACAAATTACATTAAATTAATTCCCAAGAAAGGTTGGATGGGTCACAGCGGTCTCGCTTAAGTTCCAATCTTCTTAAACAAAATTAGTTAAATGTAATAAGTTAAGAAAATAGGTTCTAATTTTTTATTTATTTACAAAATGTGTTCACAAAAAATCAAGGGTCTGTTAATTTGAACAAGGATTCAACACGCTCAACTTCACCATCCCAGTAGTGTTTGAGGCATTCACCATAAACTTTAAACATACCTCCGTAATTGTCACATAATCCAATAGCTCCATAAGGATAAACTCGGTAGATGGTATAGGGTCCTTTCCATCAGGATTTAGGCTTTCCAGGAAATAACTTCAACCTTGAATTAAACAACAAAACCTTCTGGCCTTCTTTAAACTCACGAGGTTGTATATGTCTATCATGCCATCTCTTTGATCTCTCTTTACACATTTTGGCATTCTCTTAGGAAAACAACCTCAGTTCTTCAAACTCATCAAGCTGTAACATCTTTCTCTCACCAGCTTGCTTAAGATCAAAGTTCAACTGCTTCAAAGCCCAGCGAGCTCTATTCTCCAACTCTAATGGCAAATGACATGCCTTTCCAAAGACTAACCGATAAGGAGTCATTCCTAACGGTGTCTTAAATATTGTTCAATAGGCCTATAATGCATCATCGAGCCTTTGACACCAAGCTTTTCTGCTAGGGCGTACTACCCTTTTAAGGATACCTTTGATTTCACGGTTCACTCTTTCGACTTGCCCATTAGACTGGGGGTGATAGGCAGTAGCAATCATGTGCTTCACATCATATTTTTCAAGCAACCACTTAAGCCATTTGTTCACAAAGTGAGAACCTTCATCACCAATAATAGCTCTAGTGTCCCAAATTGTGTAAACACATGCTTATGTAGGAATCACATGACTACCTTATCATCATTTTTAGGGTATGCTTCAGCTTCAACCCACTTGGATACATAGTCCACAGCAACTAAGATGTATTTGTTCCCATACGAAGAAGGAAATGGGCATAAGAAGTTAATGCCCCATTCGTCGAATAATTCAATCTCAAAATGTTTATCAAGGGCATCTCATTCCTCCTTGATATATTTGTGATCCTTTGGCATTTATCATAGTTCTTCACATAAGCATAAGCATCTTTAAATAGTGTAGGCCAAAAGAAACCTACTTGCAAAATATTTGCTGTAATATGTGAACCACCAAAGTGTCCCCCACTTAGAGATGAATGGTAACGATACAAGATCTCAGCAATCTCACTTGTTGCTACACACTTTTAAATTATATTATTTGCACATTATTTAAACAAAAACGGATCCTCCCAAAAATAATACCGACTATCATGAAGGAATCTTTTCCTTTGTTGGTATGTCATTTCTCGAGGAATTATTCCACATGCAAGATAATTGGCAAAATCAGCAAACCAGGGTGTTTCATGAATTTGACTTACCTCAAATAAGTGTTCGTTTGGGAAATTCTCGTTGATAGGCATACATGATCGAGTTACCTCATCTTGCTCCAACCTCGACAGATGATCAGCTATTTGATTTTCGACACCTATTCTGTCTTGGATCTCAAAGTCAAATTCTTAGAGTAAAAGTATCCAAAAAATTAGCCTTGTTTCTCATCTTTTTCCGTGAGCAAGTATTTAATGGTCGCATCGTAGTAAATACTGTAACTTTGGTACCTATAAGATATGAGCAGAATTTTTCAAAAACAAATACTATAGCAAAGAGCTCCTTTTTGGTTGTCGTATAATTGAGTTGGGCTCCCGTCAAAGTTCAACCTGGATAGTAAATAGGGTGAAACACTTTGTTTCTTTTTTGACCCATCACAGCCCCAACGACATAATCACTTGCATCACACATTAACTCAAAAGTTGAGCTCCAATCAGGTGTAATGATTATTGGGGATGATATTAACCTTTTTTTAGATCTTCAAAAGCTTTCAAACATAATTTGTTGAAATCAAACAGTATATCTTTCTCTAACAACAAACTCAACGATTTAGAAATTTTTGAGGAATCTTTGATAAACCTTCGGTAAAAACCAGTCTGGCCTAAGAAATTTCTAACTCCTTTCACATTAATTGGGGCCGATAATCTTTCAATTACATCTACCTTTACTTTATCGACTTCAATTCCTCTCTTTGAGATTTTATGCCCTAAAACAATCCCTTCCTTAACCATAAAATGGCATTTTTCCCAGTTAAGGACAAGATTCGTCTCTTCGCATCTCTTCAGTACCTTAGCCAAATTACTCAAAAAATATCATAAGTGTTACTAAAAATAGAAAAATCATCCGTGAAAACCTTAACAAAATTTTCTACCATATCAGTGAATATGGCCATCATGCATTGTTGAAATGTTGCAGGTGTATTGCATAAACCAAAAGGAATTTGCCTAAAAGCAAACATACCGTATGGACAAGTAAAGGTTGTTTTATGTTGGTCCTCCAGAGCTACAACTATTTGGTTATATCCTGAATAGCCATTTAAAAATCAATAGAATTCATTACCTGCCAGTTGATCTAACATCTAATCCATAAAAGGCAACAAAAAATGGTCCTTTCGAGTAGCTTTATTCAACTTCCTGTAATCAATACAAATTATCCAACCAGTAACAGTTCTCATTGAAATCAACTCGTTATGCTCATTTTCAACAATTGTGATTCCACCTTTCTTCGGTACGCACTACACCAAACTTACCCACGAACTATCAGAAATAGGATAGATGATTTCTGGATCTAACCATTTGATCACTTCCTTTCTCTCAACTTCATTCATAATAGGATTGAGCCTCCTTTGCCCATCAATTCGAGTTCTTTCACCTTCTTATAAAATAATTTTATGCATGCAAAAAAATGGCTTATACTTCGAATATCAGCTATGGGTCAACCGATTGCTTTCTTAAACTTCTTTAGAACAGAAATTAGTTGCTCCTCTTGATCTTTCATCATTTTTGCTGAAATAATCACGTGAAAAGTGGAATAGTCACTTAAATAAATGTATTTCAAATGGGAATGAAGTACCTTTAGTTTGAGTTTAGGTGGTTATTCAATTGACAACTTGGGTTGCACAAATTCTCTGACTTTTAACCCCAACGGTTCAAATCGAGTGGATTGAATAAAATTTCTAGGATTGGCTTCCATCAAAGCCATGTTTTCTTCACCTTCTTCATCCAACAAAGGGTGAAGATCTAAGGCTTTCTCCAATGAATCTTCTTCAAAATTGCTTTCCATAGAAACCAAGGTTTCTATCTCTTCCATAACTGAACACTCTTCTGTCTGATCGGGATGTAATGCCCTAAATTTGGGCCTAGTAGAATTGGGCTTATTGGGCCTTGGGCGTAAGAGCGTTTAAAATTGTTTAGAATAAGAGAACGACACTAATGCAAGTTGGATCTATTAGGTGAGTGATTTTAGAAGGTTAGGGGGCTTCCATGAAGTCCCAGGTTCAAACTTGGGCATTAGGAAAATTTTGGTTTTAGGTGAATAAAACCTTGGGAGTTAGTAAGTAGGCTTTAAGAATAAAATCTGGAGAAAAATGACACAAAATGAGTTGTGGTCTAGTGGAAAATGGCGCCACATGGGAGACAGGGAAGTGACGCCATAGAGGAAGCAAGGGCTCCAAGGTTCAAGTCTTGGCGCTTGCAATTCATTTTGATTTCTTTTTAAATGAACTTAGACTTTGGCTATATTTAGTTGCACATGTTGTAAGACACAAAAGGAGCTTGTGTTGTGGTGGCATGTAGTGTTTGGAGCATAGAAGAGGGCAAGGGTTTGAATCCCATTGCAAGCAAAAAGGAATATTTATTTTGCTAAGTTGGAGCGACAGGTTGTAGTGTGGGAATTAAACTCTACTAAAGGAGGGATCCCACATCGAAAAGCTAGCATGAGGGAAAGTGAGAAGTTGGGTTTAAATAGAGCAATCTATGAGGAGACTAAACATACCTTGGTTGGAGTTTTGGCATAGGAGCATTTGGAGCGCAGATTAGCTTTAGAATTCCTATCAGGTGTGTATTTCGCACTACTCTAGTTGTAGAGCGGCAAATGCCGAAATGTCGGTCGCACGGCGATGGTAGCCACACGAGTGTGCGAACGCATGTGTGGGAGCTTCGACGCGATAGTTGAGGCCATCATGAGTGTTCTTGTGGGTTCAGGCTGTTTGGGCCACAATGGGCCGAAAGGGGCCAAGTGGGCTTATATGAATAAATTGTATGATTGTGTAGTAGATATTGGACTGGTCTATGAGAATCTCATATCTGTGGCTAGATTTGGGTTAAATGGGCCACACGAGTGTGTGGGCTCATTTGGGCAGAGAATGGGCCCTAGGCCCAATCGCGACGTTATATCGTTTCTTCCTATTAGGGTGGTTGTTAACCATAGGTTTTCTTCAAACTACTTTCAGGGATCCTAAATCTTCATTGAGATTCGGAAAGAACTTAGCAAAACTAGGGGAGACAAGGATCGGTGCTAAAGGTTTGGCGGCACACTCGTAATCAAGGTGTGCAATCTCGCACCTCTATTTATTTTGTTAGTGTGATGTTCTATGAATCGGCTAAAAGCCGAAATACCGAAAAGCCAGAATATCGCCATTTGAGATCACTCGAGCGTGTGTGCACTCGTAGAGATAAACCGAGCCACAAGTGTTGGCGATAGACTGTTGGAAGTGTCACGAACTCTCTCTTGGGACTAGGGCTGAATGGGGCACACGAGTATGTGGGCCCACTTGGGCCAAAAATTGGGCTTGGGCCCAATTGCACCGTTTCGATCAAAACAGGTATCCGTGTCGCTCGAGGTGAAGTAGGCCGTCGAAAAGGTCATGATAGAGATAAAATTACCAAAATACCCCTGTAGGGTAAAATTATCGAAATACCCCTATAAGGTAGAATTTCTGAAATACCCCTGTAGGGTAAAATTACTGAAATACCCCTGTAGGGTAGAATTACCGAAATATCCCTATAGGGCAGAATTATCGAAATACCCTTGAAGGGTAGGATTACTGAAATATCATCTATGGGTAAAGTTACTAAAATACCCCTATAGGGTAGAATTACCGAAATACCCTTGAAGGGTAGTATTACTGAAATACCCCTGAAGGATTGGATTTACCGAAATACCCGTATATGGTAAAATGACTATATTGCCTTACGGGTAGATGATTGACTTAGATTATGAGTTGGACTGATTTGACTGGGGTTGTATGACTGTGTTTTAACTAACTTGATGGTGGTTGTATGACTGGTATGCCTTTAAATTATGCTTAAATGTCTATTACTGAGCATGGCCATTTTGAATACACGTGTAATGATTGAGCATGACATACACTACATTCATAACCTATTGTATTGGGTTGGGTTTGATCAGTGGTGGAAGTATCATTTTAGTGGCTCAACCACATATACCGTGATTAGCAGCTTGACTGCATTATTGGTGAGGATTAGCTGGGTGGGTTGACATGGTCCCCACATGGTGTGATTGGTTGGTACGAGTGGAGAGTTAGTCACTGGTAGGGTTGGGGTGTGCACATATTCATATACATTGATATGATTTGGGGCTTAGGCCCAAATTGTTATCGAATAGGGTTGAGGCTCAGATTATTACCGTGTTGGTCTTAGGCCCAGATCAATACCGTATGGGCTTGGCCCAGACCGTGATCGTAATAGGGGATTAGACACCGAGTTCTCGTAACTCACCCCTTTTCTTTAATTGTGCATATAATCCCCAGTCATAAAGGATTTAAAGCTGCGAGAGACTCGGAGGTGGCCACACGTAAGATATGCCTTAGGGTTAAACCTAGCAACTTTATTCTATTTAGTTTAATTTATTGGGTTATTAATTTTGTAATAAGGCCATTTGGGATTTTTAACTTTTATATGGTGTTTCTTTGAATTTCAACCTGATAGTCTATTAAACATGGGATTTTAAAACTTTAACTACTATTTTCAAAATATCACGTATGTGCAACTATTTTGAATTAAAATTCCGCAAAAAACGATGCTTTAAAAATAATAATATTCTGCAAGAGAATGTCTTTAAGTAAATTGTGTTTTGAAAAGTAAGCGACAAAATCTGGGGTTTTTAAATGGTAGAAAGTTTTAAACAAGAAGGGTTTTCAATGAAAACATGGTTTTCAAAAAACACTTCAATGTGCCATGCTAGATTCGGGCCTAACTTCTAGGCCGGGTTTGAGGTGTTACATGGAAAATTTCATCGCTTTAAGAATTTTAAAAGTTACCTAATCATCTCAAACTTGCATGGTGAGTTCACCTTTTACACATCAATTAACGTTCTTCCCGTGGCTAAGAAAGATCTTCTAAGGATGACTGACACTTTCTTATCTGCTTCAAAATCTAAGACAATGAAATCAGCATGAAAAATAAATTTATCGACTCTTACCAAAAAATATTTGATCTTTCCCTCGGGATATTCTAAAGATCGACCCGCTAGCTGAAGCGTCATAGTTGTAGGTCTTACTTCACCTATCCCTAACACTTTGAAAATAGACTTAGGCATCAAGTTAATACTCGCTCCTAAATCACACAAAGCTTTACCACAGTAAGATTTACCAATGTTATAGGATATAGTAAAGCTTCCTAGGTCCTTCAATTTCGGTGGTAGTTTGTTCTGCAAGAACACACTGCACTCCTTTGTCAAGGCAACAGTCTCATACTGACTTAGTCATTTCTGTAACATCTTGAATTAATGGGCCAATGTGTTTAATGTATGGTTATGCTTAATGTGACTGTTAAAGGTCCAGAAGGGGCTCAGGAATTGGGCCGAGGCCTTAATTCAATTTTGTTTAGACACTCTAGTGGGAAACCAGTTAGGATAGGGCTTAAAGGATGTTATCTGTGTTTAAAAACACAAATTGGCTTGTAGCCCAGTGGCAAAATGGCACCACTTAGAGAGCAAAGAGGTGGCGTTAACTGAGTAGGCCAAATTCAAGTTGCATGAAGCCCAATTCTTTTAATTAAAGTTAGCTAAATTTCAGAAATTAATTAGGTGGAGTTGGACGGCAACAAGGCTTAAAAATAGGGGAATTTATCCAAGTGGATAATATATATAATATGGCAGATAAAGGGAGGAAATTTAGGATCTGATATGCTGGTCACAGTACTGGCCGAATTTCCAACTCTAGGGGAGGGAGGAAATCGGTTTTGATGAGGCTAAAGGGGTGCCAAAATTTACCTTGTTTATTAATTAGTTTTAGTTTTCAAAAGAGGGTAATTTCAGCTTTTGGTTAGTATGTGTGTCGAAAATTGGATTAGAAAATAGGGCACTTATTAATTTCGGCTTTTATTCTCGTTCTCTTCTCTTAGTTATTTCTTTTCTCAAAAAGCCAAAAACTCCTAGAAGTTTCATCTTCTTCTTCTTTTCTGCTATAGCCGAATGCCCTATTATCCATTCATTCTTTTCCTTCCTGCCAATTTCTTCATTAAAATCTGAAACCTTCCTGCCAATTTCTTCATTAAAAGCTGAAACCTTACTGTCGATTTCTTCATTAAAAGCTGAATCTCCCATATTGAGGTAAGTGTCGACTCTTGTTATTCCTTAAGATCTCTTTCAGTTTTAGGGGCCAAGGCCGAATGGCCACTTAGTTTGTTAAGGCTGTCTATAGGGCTAATATTCCCTATCTTTTTGTGTTTTGGACAGCCTTCCAGGATTTGTAGGAGACCTGATCATTTTGGTTCTTAAGCCAAGAACGGTTAACTTCGAACCACATCTCTTCTTTTGGGATTTTTAGGTAATGGATCTCTACTCTATGAATATACATTCGTGTTAGTATTCGATACAATGTTTTAATCCGATTTGTTGACTAAGATTTGTTCCATGGATACAAATGCTAGTCAAACGAAAGAGGGAATTGGATCCGTAAATCCAACCCCTAGATTTAAGAAGTGAGCGGTGTCAGTAGTTCGGGATTGGCCAACGGGTTGTGGATCGACTTCAGAACAAAATCTTAGACTGTTAGCAGTCGTAGCGGCTACTAATAGTGTCAACATAGAAAGTACTGTCCTGTCGGTAATTAGATGTGCGGATCTCTATCGCCCTAGTTAATCTATATTATATGTATGTTATGGGCTAAAAGCCGAATAAGAATGCTATATGAACAGTCATAATACCTAAAAAAGGTAGGCAAGGGATGCCAAGTACGTAATCATAGAAACTTCTCTATGTGTATCGAAGTATGTGAAAGTATGTGATCTGTTTAGATAGTTTAATGTTCTGATTCTTGCATGTGTGTATGCATGGGATGGGATTGATATGATTAAGGGGAGTGGGTCGCGAGGCGATCGGTGGCTTTGCCACATAGGTCACATGGTGATCAGTCTTTATGATAGGCAACGCAGATGTCGATATATTATTAAGGTCGCATAGCGATCGGTGGCTTTGCCACATAGGTCACATAGTGATCGATATGGTGTGTAGCGGATGGAGGATTGATTGTAGAAATCCCCACGGTGTGATAGTCGGCACGGTGGTGTGTAAAAGGATGGACTCTTAGGTTTGGGATGGGCCATGTTGCATGAAAATATATTCTGTTGACATTGTTATCAAGTCCCATAATGTGTTTGTGGGCTCAAGACTTTCATGTGTTTTGGGATTAACACATTGAGTCTTGGTGACTCACCCTTTTAGGTTTCCCAACTTTTCACATGAGCAGTAGATCGTGGACATGGGAGCCGAGTCAGACTCGAGGGGCCATCAAGACTATTATTTCCATAAACTCTTTTCGATTATCTTTAAAGTTTTAATTTTGTGATATTTCTTTTGTAATAAGGCCGCCATAACTTAGGTTATTTTTCTTAATTATTATGTCACATTTTTATAAACTTATGTTTTCAAAACATAAATTATAAAGCGAGAGGAAAATGGGCTTTTCAAACACATTCACGCAAATCTTAAAGTTTCATTCAGGAATTACACAATTAATGATTAATCGGTTATAGTAAATTAAGATTTTCAAAACTCTTCTAGGCAAAGTTTGCAATGTTCAACCCGTAGCATACCAGATCCGGTCATGACGTATGGGCCGGGTTTGTGGTCTTACATTTTTGGTATCAGAGCCTAGTTCAAAACTCGGGCTATGAAATGGGTCCAATAGTGATTTGTAAAATTGATGTAAGTTTGAGAAAAGTTTGATTGAGATATGGCCTTCGAGTCTACCGGCACCCGATCCCCGCAAGTAAGTATTCTAAACTCATTATGTGATGTGCATGTTGGGCTTGAGGGGCTCTATAGGGACGTAGGCTAGTATGATTAAAGCTTGATGGACTCTAGGTTTAGGTTAAACAATTCTTCAAATTCCATAAGACTTAATTTTTAATTAAACATGTCTCTGAACAAGTCACAAGGTTAGGGTGTGGTAACAGGCATACGCATGTCTAGGATTGGATCCAGGGAGATCTTGGTATTTAAGCGGCCCTAGCAGCTCACCTCCTCTTCATTGGAATCCTACCTGGTGCGTAGTGACTGTTCACCTTAGCCACGAGGACTCGTTGACGAGCCAAAATTTATAACTAAAACCTGAAAGGGACCAGCCACCTTATTTTGCAAAATTCCTAAAATACTCCTAGTTATGTAAAATTTTTGAAATAATCTTGATTTGTGAAAAAATTTCTCAAGATACCCTTAGTTTACAAAATTACCGAGATACCCTTGGTTCGTAAAAATTATCAAAATACCCCCGAGTTGCAAAATTACCAAAATACCCTATTTTGTAAAATCACCAAGATACCCTATTTTGGAAAATTATGAAAATACCCATGTAGGATAAAATTATGACAATACCCTTAGGTAGTGAAATGACGAAAATACCCTTAGGTGATGAATGTGAGCTCATGGATGCTACTTGTATGTTGATGTGTGATGGGTGAATGTATGTGGTTCCTAGAACTAGGAGATACAGACTTGAGACTGAGTTTGAATTCGAAAGAACTACTAATTAAACTACTTTCCATAAGATTGTTCGTGGTTAATCAGTGAAAGAAGCTAATTATTCATAAAAATTCCTAATCCGATAAATGTGAATAGGTAGAATGAGCACTAGAGGACGTGGTGTGCGTGGTCGAGGTAGAGGTAGGATTACTGTGTCGAACCCGTAGGGTCTGGTCATGAGTCAGGGAATGAGGTACCAGTGCCACCAGCTGTGGAGGCGAAATTTTAGGATCAGACGGCCAGAGATGATGCAGCATTTCAGGCAATGTTAAGGGTTTTAGAGAGGGTAGATGGGGCAGGCATGGGCACTGGAGCCCAAAAATTTAGAGAGGGTAGGGTCTGGTCACGAGTCAGGCAATGTTAAGCGGTTTTAGAGAGGGTAGAGGGACTTAGAGCCAATGGGGCAGAAGTGTTTAAGGAATTTTGGTGTAGCGCCTAGTGCAGCTGAGTATTAGTTGGAGGTAGTCGAGCGCATAATAGATGATCTAGATTTCATGGGAGAATAAAAGCTGAAGGGAGTAGTGTCCCTTCTCGGGGACGAAGCGTATCAATGGTGGCTTACAGTTAAGGATGGTACCATGGCTGACCGTATCACCTGGGATTACTTCAAAGCGGTGTTCTAGAGTAAGTACATTGGAACAAGCTATGTGGATGCGCAGCATAGAGCGTTCCTAAATCTGGTTCAGGGAAGTAGGTCTGTGGCGGCATATGAAGCAAAATTCTTACGCTTGAGCCATTATGCTCGAGGGATGGTGCCCACAGAACATGAACAGTGTGTTCGATTTGAAGATGGCCTAAAGGATGATCAACGTGTTTTGATAGCTCCACAGCGGGAGAGGGAATTTGCTGTGCTTGTGGAGAAAGCTAAGATAGTTGAGGAGGTGAGGCGGACGAAAAAACTGAACCAGGATAGAGATAGGGGTAGAGGTAAGAGAAATTTTGGATCATTAGGGACAACTGGGAGTACTCAAAAAAGACCTAGGTCGGATGGACCGAGATGGGCTGAGAGACCTACTGCCATTAGCCAAACACGGAAGTGTGCTTGATGTGGCAAATTCCATGAAGGTGAGTGTTGGGCAGGTAGTGGGAAGTGCTTTAGGTGTGGATCTTTGGATCATCAGATTAGAGACTGTCCACAGCCACAAAGCGATATAGGACCCTCAGGGCCGGACAATGCTCAACCGGACAGAGGAGGTCAGCAGCCGTAGAGGGGTCGTTTTTCAGCCAGAGGTGGTAATGGTTTGATCGGGGCCATGGAGCACCAGGCCGAGGGGCAAGAAACACTGGGGCAAGACAGCCGGGGTTGGTCTATGCTGTAAGACATCGAGAGGAGGCCGACGCACCGGATGTTATGACTGATACATTTTAGTATATGGTTTACCTTACACTGCATTTATTAACATTAGGTCGACACATTCATATGTTGCTAGTAGTGTGTCTGGAATTTTAAGTTTAGATTCTGAGATTACCCGTAGGGCGATGACTGTAATTAGCCCATTAGGTCAATCTGTGTTAGTAGATAAACTTTATCGGGAGGTACCCTTAGAAGTTCAGGGAATAGTTTTCCTGACTAGTCTGATGGAATTACCGTTCAGGGAGTTTGACTTAATATTAGGCATGGACTGGTTAGTGAAGTACCAAGCTAATTTAGATTGTGCAGCCAAGTGTTTGGTGTTAAGAACCCCTGAGGGTGGTGAAGTGTTGGTGATAGGAGAAAAGGGGAACTATTTGTCGAATGTGGTGACTGCCCTAAGAGCAGAAAGGATGGTGAGAAAAGGATGCGAGGAATAGCGCCAGGAATTGATCTTCTTCTAGGAATAGCGCCAGTATCTATTGCTCCGTATAGAATGGCACCGAATGAGTTAGTGGAATTGAAAGCGCAGATTCAAGAGTTACTGGATAAAGGATTTATTCGACCAAGTGTGTCGCCTTGGGGAGCGCCGATGTTATTTGTTAAGAATAAGGATGGATCAATGCGTATGTGCATTGACTACCATCAGTTGAACAAGTTGACTATCAAGTACAAGTATCCGTTGCCAAGGATTAATGACTTGTTTGATCAACTGAAAGGGGCGTCAGTATTCCCAAAGATAGATCTGAGGTTAGGATACCATCAGCTTAAGGTCAAGGAGGCAGATATTCATAAGATGGCCTTCAGGACTCGCTACGATCACTATGAATTCATGGTGATGCCATTTGGATTGACCAACGTGCTAGCAGCATTTACGGATATGATGAACCGAGTGTTTCAACCCTACTTGGATCGGTTTGTCGTGGTATTTATAGATGATATCTTGGTTTACTCAAGATTGGAAGATGAGCATGATTCACATCTGCGAAGTGGTTTTGCAGATTCTGAGGGAAAAGCAGTTGTATGCCAAATTCAGTAAGTTTGAATTTTAGCTAAGTGAAGTTACGTTTTTAGGCCACGTTGTGTCGGTAGAGGGGATTAGGGTTGACCCTCAAAAAATTGAAGTGGTGTTGGATTAGAAGCCGCCTAGGTCTGTGGTGGAAATTCAGAGTTTTATTGGTCTAGCCAGATATTATAGGAGGTTTGTTGAAGGATTCTCTTCAATTTCGGCACCATTGACTAAGTTATTAGGGAAAGGAGTTTTGTTTATTTGGTCTAGTAAGCAGTAAAAGAGTTTCGAGAAGTTAAAAAAGATTTTGACGAAGGCTCCGGTATTGATTCAACCGGAGGCTGGGAAGGAATTGTGATTTACTGTGATGCGTCACACACGGGATTAGGATGCATGTTGATGCAAGATGGAAAGGTTGTTGTGTATGCATCTTAGAAGTTAAGATCGCACAAAGCAAATTATCCCACCCATGATTTGGAGTTGGCGGCGGTGGTTTTTGCTTTAATGATTTGGAGACATTATCTGTACGGGGAGAAATCTGTTATTTATAAAAGCCTAAAATACCTTTTGACCCAGAAGGAGTTAAATCTAAGGTAGAGGAGGTGGATCGAGTTGTTAAAGGATTATGATCGCTTTATTGAGTACCATCCGGGTAAAGCTAATATGGTGGCGGATGCCTTAAGTCATAAAGTAATCTCTGACTTGAGGGCAATGTTTGCTCACCATAGTTTGTGCGATGATGGGAGCTTATTGGCTGAACTTCAAGTGAAACCCTCTTGGGTCAGCAAGTAAAGGCGGAGCATCAATTACCATCAGGGTTGTTGCAGCCAGTGAAGATTTCACAATGGAAGTGGGAAAGAATCACAATGGACTTTGTTAGTGGGCTACCCCTCACGCCTACTAAGAAAGATTCAGTCTGGGTGATTACTGATTGCTTGACGAAGTCTGCTCATTTCATACCAGTACGGGCCAATTACTCTTTGTAGAAATTGGCCAAGCTATGTATAGTGGAGGTAGTAAGATTGCATGGGGTACCAGTATCGATCATATCGGACAGGGACTCAAGGTTCACGCGCGAATCTGGAAGGCTTTGCATCAAGCATTGGGTACGAAGTTGGATTTCAGTACAGCGTTTCATCCTCAGATCGATGGACAGTCTGAGTGGGTGATTCAGATCTTGGAGGACATGTTAAGGGGTTGTGTCATTGATTTCAGAGGTAGTTGGGAGGAGTTTTTACCATTAGCGGAATTTGCTTACAACAACAGCTACCAGTCTAGTATTCAGATGGCGCCATATGAAGCATTGTACGGGTGAAAGTGTCGTACTCCTACCTGTTGGACGAAATTAGGGAACGTCAGATTTTGTGTCCGAAATTGGTTACCGAGACAGAGGAGAAGGTTGAGTTAATTTGAACTCAACTAAGGGAAGCGTCAGACCGACAGAAGTCCTATGCGGACTTGAAGCATAAGGACATAGAGTTTGCAGTGGGTGACAAGGTGTTTTTGAAGGTGTCGCCATGGAAGAAAGTGCTGAGATTTGGACGGAAGGGTAAATTAAGTCCCAGATTTATCGGACCTTATCGGGTGTTGAAACGAGTAAGACCAGTAGCCTATCAGCTAGAGCTACCTTTTGAGCTAAGCCAGATTCACAATGTATTCCACGTTTCTATGTTGAGACGATATCGTTAGATCCATCTCATGTGGTGCCTGTGGAAGAAATTGAGGTGAGACCTGACCTATCTTTTGAAGAGGAACTAGTAGAAATCCTGGATCGAGATGTCAAAGTGTTGCGAAGGAAGTCGGTTCCATTGGTTAAGGTTCTATGGCAAAATCACAGTTCTGAGGAGGCTACTTGGGAACTAGAGGAGACGATGTCGCAGTAGTACCTACTTCTATTCTGATAAGGTAATTTTGAGGACGAAATTTCTTTAAGGGGTAGAACTGTAACATCCTGAATTAATGGGCCAATGCGTTTAATGTATGGTTATGCTTAATGTGAGTGTTAGAGGTCCAAAAGGGGCTCAAGAATTGGGTCGAGGCCTTAATTGAATTTCTATTTAGACACTCTAGTGGGAAACCAGTTAGGATAGGGCTCAAAGGATGTTATCTGTGTTTAAAAACACAAATGGGCTTGTGGCCCAGTGGCAAAATGGCGCCACTTAGAGAGCAAAGAGGTGGTGTCAACTGAGTAGGCCAAATTCAAGTTGCATGAAGCCCAATTCTTTTAATTAAAGTTAGCTAAATTTTGGCAATTAATTAGGTAGAGTTGGACGGCAACAAGGTTGAAAAATAGGAGAATTTATCCAAGTGGATAATATAGATAATATGGCAGATAAAGGGAGGAAATTTAGGATCTGATCTGCTAGTCACAGTAGGGGCCGAATTTCCAACTCTAGGGGAAGGAGGAAATCGGTTTTGATGAGGCTAAAGGGGTGCCAAAATTTCCCTTGTTTATTAATTAGTTTTAGTTTTCAAAAGAGGGCAATTCTGGCTTTTGCTTAGTGTGTGTGCCGAAAGTTGGATTAGAAAAAAGGGCACTTCTTAATTTCGGCATTTATTCTCATTCTCTTCTCTTAGTTGTTTCTTTTCTCAAAAGCTGAAAACTCCTAAAAGTTTCATATTCTTCTTCTTTTTGCTATAGCCGAATGCCCTAGTTTCCATTCATTCTTTTCCTTCCGCCAATTTCTTCATTAAAAGCCGAACCCATCCTACCGATTTCTTCATTAAAACCCAAAACCTTCCTATCGATTTCTTCATTAAAAGCCAAATCTCCTATATTGAGGTAAATGTCGACTCTTGTTATTCCTTAAGATCCCTTTCGATTTTTAAGGGCCAAGGCCGAATGGCCACTTGGTTTGTTAAGGCTATCGATAGGGCTAATATTCCCTATCTTTTTGCGTTTTGGGCGATATTCCGGGATTTGTATAAGACCTGATCGTTTTGGTTCTTAAGCCAGGAACCGTTAACTTCGAACCATATCTTTTCTTTTGGGATTTTTAGGTAAGGGATCTCTACTCTATGAATATACATTTGTGTTAGAATTCGATACAATGTTTTAATCTGGTTTGTTGACTAAGATCTGATCCATGGATACAAACGCTAGTCAAACAAAAGAGGGAATTGGATCCGTAAATCCAACCCTAGATTTAAGAAGTGAGTGGTGTCAGCAGTTTGGGATTGGCTAACGGGTTGTGGATCGGTTTCAGAACAAAATCTTAGATAGTTAGTAGTCGTAGCAGTTACTGATAGTGTCGACATAGAAAGTACTGTCCTGTCGGTAATCAGGTGTGTGGATCTCAATCACCCTAGTTAATCTGTATTATATGTATGTTATGGGCTAAAAGCTGGATAAATAGGCTATATCAATAAATGTAATACCCAAAAGGGTAGGCAAGGGATGCAGTGCACGTAATCATAGAAACTTCTATGGGTATCAAGTATGTGAAAGTATGTGATCTGTTTAGATAGTTTAATGTTCTGATTCTTGCATGTATGTATGCATGGGATGGGATTGATATGATGAAAGGGAGCAGGTCGCGGGGCGATCAGTGGGTTTGCCACATAGGTCACATAGTGATCGGTCATTATGACAGGTAGCGCAGCTGTCGATATATTATTAAGGTCGCATAGCGATCGGTGGCTTTGCCACATAGGTCTCATAGTGATCGATATGGTGTGTAGCGGATGGAGGGTTGATTGTAGAAATCCCCACGGTGTAATGGTTGGTACAGGGGTGTGTAGAGGATGGACTCTTAGGTTTGGGATGGGCTATGTTGAATGAAAATAAATTCTGTTGCCATTATTATGGCCCAAGGCCCATAATGTGTTTATGGGCCCAAGGCTTTCATGTGTTTTCGAGATTTACACACTGAGTCTTGGTGACTCACCCTTTCATTTTTCCCAACTTTTCAGATGAGAAGTAGATCATGGACAAGGGAGCCGAGTCAGACTCGAGAGGCCATCAAGACTATTATTTCCATGAACTCTTTCAGGTTATCTTTTAAGTTTTAATTTTGGGATATTTCTTTTGTAATAAGGCCTCCATAACTTAGGTTATTTTTCTTAATTATTATGTCACATTTTTATAAACTTATGTTTTCAAAACTTAAATTATAAAGCGAGAGGAAAATGGGCTTTTCAAACACATTCATGCAAATCTTAAAGTTTCATTTAGGAATTACACAATTAATGATTAATCGGTTATAATAAACTGAGATTTTCCAAACCCTTCAAGGCAAAGTTTGCAACGTTCAACCTATAGCATACCAGATCCGGTCATGATGTATGGGCCGGGTTTGGGATGTTACAGTTTCTTTTTGAACAGTATATCCTTCATAAACTTCACATAATTTGGCATTTGTTCTAAAGCCTCACCAACAGAATATTGATGTGTAATTGCTTCAGAACATCCAAAAACTTCTTGAATTGCACCTCTAAAGGGTGGTCTTTAATATCGAGTTAATTGGAGGTATCATTATTACAAGGTTTGGATATCACAATTCCCTTTCCTTTGGTGTTGTTTTCACTCATTTTCAACCTCCAACATGTTCCTACATCACTTAACAATACATCAGAGCCCCTAATGGCACTATTGGCCAATTTAGGTCTCAAAATGAGTAAAAATAAGGCATTTACACTTATTAACTTAAAATCTAAAAATTTAAAAAAAAACTATGGAAATGATGCTACTTGGCTTGAGAATAAGCTCCTTAAGTAAAACGGGAAAACATAATTTTCCATATCAAATTATGGTAGATCAGTCACCTTATGCATATGTACCTTAGTACCCATACTTGTGCCTAAGCCACTTTTTTATGAGCATTCATATGGAAACGTACACCGAAAAGAAATTTTACTTATCTCTTACTGGTCCCAAATTTATTGCACAAATTTAGACATCTGGCCATAGATGTTGAGGGTTAAGTAGATACACAAAGGAGGTTTCATCAAAATTAGAGTGAAAAAGTAAGAAACAACATGGTATAGTAAGTATAGGATCCTTGCAAAAGTACTTAAATGAAAAATAGTGTGAGAACAAAAGCATTGTGAGGGCTAAAAGGAAAGTGAGAGACATAAAAACATAGAACGAGATAAAAGTAGTGTGAGTTAAAAAGAGCAAAATAAAGTGATACAATAAAAATCACAAATACATAGGAAATTTTCATTTATGATGCACAAAACTTGCTATGCTAACTGTACTTACAAATATTATATCGTGTCTTCACATATGGGGAGAAAATGAAGGTGAGAGAAAGGGAAGGAGGTAAGCTAAAAATTGTACTAGGGGTGCATTGGGAAAAATATCATATGCCAAATTACTTTCGTGCTTGAACCATTTTAGAGCTCCCAGTTCTTGAATTCCAAACCAATCTTATGTCACTGAACGTTACAAGTATAAAAGCCCTATATTACTTAAGTAACTCTATTTATGGATGAAAATCATGTTAAGTATATGAAATTGTAATTACTTACATTCTTTTGACGTAAATGTTATAGTTGTGTAGTTCATTTTGATGGAATCCTATGCTTAGTTATCTTTGTACTTATTAACTTTGTAATTTAATGAACTCTCACGTCTTAAATTAAAAATTGTGAGTATTTTATATATCATGTCAAAATTGCATGTTCTAGCAAGCCTTTCTAACTATTATGTTTCCAAACTAACCATTTGTATAAAGCATGCTCAAGAGATGTCTTTTCTTTTTATGTTTGCAAGTGCATGCCTTGTTTTCTTAAGGATAAGCAATGAGTTAAGTGTGGGGAAATTTGATCTATCACAATGCGTTGTGGCAAATTAATATCTTTCCACCATTTAATAAGCTTGTATTCGAGTAATTTTCTATCTTTTTATTTAGTTTGTAGACTTAGTAGCTTCACATTTGAATTCAATGAAATGAGCTTTTTAGTGTTTTTTATGGCCTATTAGGCCAATCTAATCCTAAGGAGGAAACTAACATGTTGATTAAGTGTACATGCCAACATTTTAGGCCTATGAGTCAATGGACTACTCCGAATGTCACAACATTCAAATAGGATGTCACGACACCAGACTTCGAACTTAAAGGGGGAAATTCATCCATCAATGTCGTGACAACAAACTTCGAACTTAGATGGGAAACATTCAGCCTTCAATGTCGCGACAACAACTCAATGTCATGACATCCAACTTCAAACCAAGAAGGGGAGCATTAAATGTTCAATGTCGTGACAACAACCATATTATGTCACGACAGCGACCCAACGAGGCCAATTTATCAGCCAATGGTGTTTTTTGTCTGTACAATGATAATTAAAATGTTTAACTACTTGTAATTGACCTAATTTGGTCAACTATTAGCAACATTATAGATATTAGCTCTTAGAACCTATTAATAGGTCTCTTTTGATTGTTAAAATTTTATTTCTTCTTAAAATTAGGGTGTTAATTTAGTTTTCCATTTAAATTTGTGGTTTCAAATTAAAGTTTAGTTTTAGTTCTTTTAGCAATTGCACTTTGTTTATTTACGTTTCTACTTCAACCAAATCAAGGTCAACATCTATCCAAGGGTTTATGGATCCAAACTTCAACAAATAATTTTGTATTTGGATTTCTCTTTTCCCTTCTCTTACTTTTACAATTAATTTGAATGTGTAATATTCTATTAGGGAAAATTGCATCTAGTATGGCTAAAACTAACAGCCCTTGGAAGATTGATGAGCGAAAGTAGGAGTGATTGACTAAGGGTTCGAAGTTTACCACAAACTAGTTGGAATAAGTTAAGTGATATTAAATCTTAGGACTGATGACCCTAGAAAGTAACTTAGGTAGATGAGGCCGAAAGGATAGTTTACTTAGCACCAACTTAATCTAGCTAGGTTTAAGCTATTAGGTCGAAAGGTAAGTAAATTTGTAACATCCCAAATTGGGCCTCGTAGGATTGGGCCCATTGGGCCTTGGGCGCAGGAGTGTTTAAAATTTTAAGAACAAGAGAATGGCATTAATTTAAGTTGGACTTATTAAGAAAGTAATTTTGGAAAGTTACGAGGTTTCTATGAAGTCCCAGGTTCTAGTTGGGCCTTAGTAAAATTTTGTGTTTAAACCTATTAATGAGAGATAGTAAGTGACATCAAAGCTTATGGAAATAAATGAGTAAATTGCTAGCATAAGTGAGCATATGGAAAAGGGGAAATGGTGCCACATGAAAGGCTTTGAGGGAAGAGGTTCAAATCCCATGGTGTGCAAATTTTGACTATTATTTTTGCACCCTTTCCCTAAGCGTAGGCCAAGCTTGTAAATAAGGTAAGTTGGACTTTATAATTATGGTATGATGGCTAAAGAAACAAGGAAAAGGATGAAGGTAATGAAAGGAATCAAGAGAAAGGGGAAAGTAAGGGGAACATGTGGCCTTTTTCAAAGAAATTGTTTTGAACAGTGTGGGTGGCTAATTTTGACCATTTTAGTCATGTATGTGGATGATTTTGTGTGTTTGGGGGATAGCCGAATTTTGCTTGGTGTTTTGGTAATGTTTTAGTGTTTGTTTTGGTCTAATTCCTTTAGCATCAAGAGTGTGTCATTTTCTCCAAAATACCATTCTCTTAGCCGAATTTTGTCTTTGGCAATTGGTAAAAATTTTGGTATTGTTTTGGCCAAAATTCCTTTATGCAACTTTTGTGACATTTTCTCTTCTCTCCAAATTTCCTTCTTGCCGAATCTTCAACTTTGAGTGTGCATATTCTCTTCTTTTCTTCCTTATTGCCGAAAATACCTAAGCCTTGGAGACCAAATTGTTTCACTCATTTTCCTTGGAAAATCGAATTCTCACAAACACTCCTTTGTATCTTCTTTTCCTTTTTACAAAATTTCCAACCCTTTCTTCTTCTTCTCAAATCCATATCCTCTATAGCCAAATATCATTATTCATTTTCCTCTATAACCAAACCCTTCATTTCTTCTTTATCGTTCTTCTCATCCGTATTAACACTCACTCCTTTTATCAATCGTGTTCTAAGTGGGAAGGCCGAATCTATCACATTTGATTCTCCCGTAGCCATAAGTACAACCGATAAGTAGTAGTTCTCTCTTTGTAAATATCTTTGTTTCATTCAATTTCTTCATTTATAATCATGTGTTCTTCTTTCTCTCCCTCATTGGGTCTGAGTTACATTATTTTCTGTGATATGGCCATCGTTGGGCTTTGGACTCTCAACAAGGTGAAGGAACACAAGTGATTTTTATTAACCAAATCGTTATCGTCGACTCGTCAATCAAGTGGGGGTAAGAACGTTGTTATAAGATTTGTTTTGCCCAAAGGTGGGATATTTGCTAACAACTCTTTCGCTCACAAAATACTATTAGGACGGGATTTCAGTAGCCAAAGGTAGGATCGATTCTTGGTGCATTGAGGGAGATCACATTCGTGGTAAGTGGAGTTAGCCTAATAAAGTGTTTCTAGTTACGATTATCAAAGGTGAGACTAACCTGTTATTAACCATCATTATAGGTGTTGAAATCGGTAGAAAGCACAACTCGTAATCAAGGTGTGTAATCCCGTACCTTCCGAAAACATGTTTGAAATTGTGTGTAATATCACATCTCTATAAAATTTTGTATGATATATTTTGTGATTCGGTCAAAATACTGAAGAAAACCAAAAATCGGCATCCGTGATCACTCGAGAGTGCATATATTCTTAGTATTAACCATATTTTTAATAAAATAGTTCCAGTTAAAAATAGTGACGTGTTTTTTGAAAAATCACGAAAAATAGGAGAAAGGGAATTATAAAGTGAATAAGATATCAAATTAAATCTTACAGTGTCTATTTTGATATGGAAGAAACAGAGAAGGAAAAGGAATTTTATATTTAGAGATATTTTAATTTTAGTGAGACTAGTTCTGATTGACATCGTGGTTCCTTGTTCTATCTTGGAAAAATAGATTAAAATTGTACAAAGTGAATTATGAGGAATAATTTATATGTATAGATTCCCTAGTGAGCCTATTTTCAATAGAAACAAGTGGGAGCAATATATGAAAACAGTACAGTGAGATATTTGAAATTAAGGAAGAAGAGGTCAGAATCATTGGATAGGGAAAGAAGGGAAGGTTTAAGGAATAAACTGTACTAATTGGTTAAGCCAAACATTCTGGAAAAAAATGTAGTAAGAAGATATATGAGTCTAGTTTCAAGGAAAATTTATGATTTAGATTTCGAGATTTCTATCTCAATTTAGTTAGTACGACGCAGATCGACAGTTTAAATTTTTTTATGCACTAATTAGTAGTTAAGCCTAGGTTACGAGATTACCAAAATACCCTTGGAGGGTAAATTACCAAAATATCCCCAGATTGTGAATTATCGAATTACCCTTAGTGGGTACGATTGTTGAATTACGAAATTACCTTTATGGGCCGAATTACGAAAATGCCCCTTTTCCAGACCACCTTTTCCAGCCAGATAGCGAGCAATCACTAACAACAAATAAAATAAATGTCTTCCATGTATATTTGATTTAGGAATATCCTGGTCAATGGTGTGAAACTAATATTTTAAACCAGAAAATATGTATGTATGTATTATGCATATAGAATCTAGTACATTGGATGTGGTTTTCTTTTTCCTTTTTGTTAATTTAAAGTGATAAATTAAATAAATTATAGTTAAAAGTGGATAGTTTTTAACTTTTTATAAAATAAATTCTAAACTACATAAATGCTATATATATATAACATACTATTTTTTTAGCTTAGCTAGCGTTCCGGGAGAATCTAGTCATTTAGTCAGTTCATAACATGCCATACTCGAAAAGACGCTGGCTCCATACTACAGGAGTGTATGGGGAATCTCGATTGCCTATTATTCGCAATAGGCAACAACCTCACTCACTTATATTTATATAGCTAATCGTGTCAAACAAATATCGTAAGTGATCTATGAAATAAGGTGCTAGCAAGCATTGCGTAAGCACCTTGACGAGACAGCATAGATTGCTTTGTTTTGTTTTGAGCTACTCGTGAGCTCTAAGAGTGGGCTAAGCCGACCTTACCGCCTAATGATGGACGTATATGATGTACAGAACAAAGCGAAGGAAAAAAATCGGGGGAAAGGGGGTTCTCTTAAGAATGAATAAAGAATCTCGCCGCTAGCTTTGCACTCGGAGGATCTGAAAATGGCTCCCTTCATTATTTGGTTGAACCGAGGGAAGTGATATGAAATGTGATGTTTGATGATGAAATGTGACATATATGTGTTAGACTAACATGTTTTGCTTTGGATTTTGGTAATTTTGAGTAATTTGGACTTAGTTGAGAAAATAGTATTTTGGAGGACTAAATTGTAAAATAAATGAAATGTATGGATTGGTATGATCATAATGAACATTCGGCTAAACATGGGTGATATGAAATTATGTGTATTTTGTAATTTTATGAAATAGGGACTAAAATGTCAAAATGTGAAAATATGAGTGCTAAATTGTAAATTACCCTAAATATGTGTTTTTGGATTGAATTGAATGAATCGGTGAATAAATTGGTTAAATTTGAATATGTATAGATCAAGAATCGAAGAAAACCGATTTAGACCGAGGAAAATCGAAAGTAATTGAGTAGCCGAGTTCGTTTCTATTTATCCGAATCTGAGGTAATTCGATATACAAATAAATGGATTTAAATTGAGTCATTTATGCATCTATGAAATTTAGATTGTGATGAATATGCTCGAGACATTATGTACATGAAATCCGAGAACGTATCAACAATGAATCAGTGTCCGAGAAGTCCCATACGAACCTAGGAATAGATTGGATTACATATGTCATGACATAGGTTCTCGATATGTGATATTGTGTAAGACCACGCCTAGGACGTTGGCATCGATTTGATATTTACGTCTAAGACCATGTCTAAGACATTAGGATCGTATCTGACTTTGTGTAAGACCCTGTATGGGACAGTGGCATCAAAATTTGAGTACCTGTAAGGCCACATTTGGGACGTTGGCATTGTACCACTATTCTGAGTATTCTGAGTACCCTATTTGATTCCAAACAGTTCAACGGGCAAGTTCTGAAAAAACAAAAGGCTATGTGAAATGTATAAATGAATCAGGTACGTTTGAATTATACACTATGTATGTGTATGGAAGGTAAGTATATATATGTGAACTTACCTAAGTGAGATATGTGCATAGATATGTGGATATAAAATGTGATATATGGATGATTATGAAATGAGTAAAAGAGATGTTTGAGATAAGATATGTTGGTAAACTTTGGTTAAACAAATGAGCCAAAGAAAATGTTATGAATTTGCCATTGGACAATATATATGACATTGTATTAATGTGTTTATGTGCATTTATGATAAGTTTTATATATGGCTTACTAAGCTTTTAAAATATTACTTTGTGTGTGTTTGATTTGTTTTATAGATTGTTAAAGCTACGAAATGCTCGAGGATTGTCGAGGATCGTCATCATACTACTCAAATCACATTTTGGTGCCTTATTATCATGTATATTTAAGTATGGCATGTATAGTCTAGTAAATGGATTATGTTTGAGATGTGTGTATAGCCATGTGATATGGATAGATAATTATATGTAAAATGAATGAGTAGTCATGTTTATGATTCTTAGTTTTGGCATGGTTTGATAGTTAGTGAATCTGTCAAAATAATGGCAAGTTTATAGATGCAAAGTTGGTTTCACATTGATGAGAAAAGATCTTATTATTGTGGTGAGTTGTGGATGAATCATGTTTGGATTTACTTGTGATTGAGTTGAGCTAAATGGTATATAAGATGTTGTAGTGAAATGTTCTTAAATGAGTAAAATAGATGGTCTGTTTGGTATGTTTTTGGATGCTATAAGTGTTGAAATGATGATTGTATGTGCTTGTAAGGATGACCCAAAGTCTGGGTGGCATTTTGGCCTTGAAAATGGCCTATAATTACCCACACGGGCGTTTGGCTTGATCGTGTCCCCTGTGGTTGCATTTCAAAACAAGTCAGACTCGACCACAGGCTGGACACACGGGTGTGTGACTGATCGAGTGGTGCAACTCAGTATCGACCACGGGTAAGGCACACGGACGTGTCCACGGCCGTGTGGACAAGTCAGTATGTATGCCCTATTTTGACACAGCTTAGACACAAGGGCGTGTCTAAGGCCGTGAGAGGCACACGGCCTACCCACACGGGCGTGTGACCTCTGTAACTTTGAAAAATTTGTAAATTTCTAAGTTTTTTTGTATGTGTTCGGTATAGTCCTAGCCCCTTTCTAAAGCATGTTTAAGGTCTCGTAGACCTATTCCAGGGACACTTGGTCTGGATTCTTTGAATTAAATTATGAAATGTCTGTTTAAGGCTTCGATTTGTCCGTTAATGCCTTTAACCCTAGATAGGCGATAGTTTCGGGTTAAGGGTGTTACATTTGATTGGTATTAGAGCTACAATTTAGTCGATTCTCGGACTAACGTAGCGTATGAGAGTCTAGCTATACATGCCATATATATATATATATATATGGAATGTGATAGTGTGATGAATCCTGACGTGTAAAATGTGTTTTCATATACAAATGGATCCCAAAAGAGCCGTAGTTGATGATGTTGAAAGCAACGCGCCTGCTCCCGCTCACGGGACAGCGCCATCTGATTTGAGACTGGCTACTAGCGGTCAATAGGGAGAGGTTAAACAAACCTTCTTCCGAATGATGAACGAATGGTTCACTCAATATGTAAGAACTAATCTGGCTGTTTCACAACCTCCGCCCATGCCTAATCCTCCTCAGACTTTTGCTATACCTCTTGTTATGAATCTAAATTTGTTGAATAAATCTCTGGTCAATAAAATCCGTAAGATTGGGGCTGAAGAGTTCAAGGCCACAAGTGATGACGATGCTGAGAAAACTGAATTTGGTTAGAGAACACTATCCAAGTATTTGATGAAATGTCATTGAATCCTGAAGAATGCATAAAATGTGGAAGACCTTGATTCCATTGTTCCGAAAGAACAAGTTATATGGGATTTCTTTCAGTGTGAGTTTCGAAAGAAATACATCAGTCAGAGATTTATAGATAAAAACAAAAAGATATCTTGGAATTGAAACAGGGTCGTATGTCTGTCACTAAGTATGAACGAGAGTTTGTGAGATTAAGTCTGTATGCTTGAGAATGTGTAACAACCGAGGAAATAATGTCTAAACGATTTGAAGATGGCCTAAATGAAGATATCTATTTTCTTGTTGGGATACTGGCAATAAAAAAGTTCGTTGTGCTTGTTGATTGAGCGTGCAAAGCTGAAGCACTCGTGAAAGATAAAAGAAAAATTGAGTCTAAAGCTAGAGATGTGAGAAAGAGATTTTCGGGTAAAACATTTCAGTCTACTTCAAAGAAATATAGAGATGAGCATAGTCATTTCGAAGCTAGTGTGGGACAATCAAATAGAGATCGAGCTAGATCACTATTGAATTCTAAAGCTCCAGCTATATCGATGGCTAGTGTGGGAAATGTCCGATTCGAACGACTTGAATGTAAACATTGTGGTAAAAGACATTCAGGTAGTTGTAGATTGAATGATAGAGCTTTTTTCAGATGTGGATCACTAGACCATTTTATTTGAGATTGCCTTGAGTCTGTTGAGTAGGAGATTGTTTAGAATTCGAGATTTGATAATGTTTCAGCGAGAGGCAGACCTTCCTGAAATACAAGGAATGTTAGTGGTAGTCAGAGAGCTACAAAAGACTTAGTTGCGATATCTGAAGCGTAATATCCAAGATTTAGAGGTTATGCATTTTTACTTAATGTATGTAATTGCATGATTGAGTATGATTTGAATGTGATTTGGGGGCTTCAAGAACTTTAGAATGTAGGAGAATGCCTTAGAAATTTGAGTCTTAGAATGGAGTTAAGTAATATAGGCCTTAAGAAAAATTGTATGGGAATTTAGACACAAGTAACCAGCTGGCAAAGTGACAAGAGAGGCACAACTTAGGGCCTTGGAAGGTGACGCCACAAGTAGTGAAAGGGGGCTTAGGTTCGAGCAGCAAGGGAAGCATTTGGAGCTTTTATTTTGTAGCAAGGAGGAGCAGTGGTGGATGGCACTGGGACACTAACTGGATGAGCATTTGATAAAGTCAAATCCATTCAAAATTAGGCTAAGGAAGGAGGATAAGTGTTGACTCATTCAAATTTATTTTGAATGAGTGAAGAAGATAAAAAGTAGAAGAAAAAGAAGGAAGCTGATAGAGGGAAGAAGAGTTGGCCGGCCAAGGGATTCCTTTGGTGCACAAAATAGTAGTCAGAATACATTCAAAACCTATTTGCTTAAGCCAAATTTCAGAAGACCATTAAGGTCACTTTCAGCCTCTTTTTCGTCTTCTCTTTGCTCTCCATAAGATCAAACCCATCACTTTCTCTTCTCTTTTCTTTTAACTTGTTCTAGCCGGAACCTCTCTCTCTCAAAGCACACTATTGTCGAATTCTTCTAGCCTTCTCCTATACTACTTTTCTTCCTCTCAAACTCAATTTTATACCTATTCTTTTGGTGGCCGAACATTCCATCTCCATTTGGGAGTCTCAAATTAATCTTATTGTCCCTCATTCTCTCTTCTTTTTGCAAACTCCAAAAGTCAAACACCATAGTCGCAACCTTCTTTCCCTCATCTTTTTCTTCTCACCATTCCTTCTATCATCAAAAGCCGAAGGTATTTCCAGGCTATAGCCGATTGATCTTAAGCACTAAGAGTCGAAAATCAAAACATCCTTCTCCTCTTGTCGACATTTAGAGCTAGTGAACCATTTACGTTTTGGTCACTCTATTCGGTAGGGATCTCTTCTTTGTTGATTTCCTGTTCTTTTCTTTCTTCGACTGTCAAAAAGCAAGACCTTAATCCCTCCTATTCTCTTTGGCCGAAACCTTGAAGGGGGATTTTGGGATTCGTTTGTAGCCATCTATAAGGGGAGATCATTTGGGATTTGAATATCCAAGGTAAGTGAAGTGTGATCTTAGGCCGAAGGCCATTTACTTTGTTCATCAAATGTTAGAATCAAATCTAAAATATACCATGTATGGATTTCGACATCTCCAAGTACAAGTGATATTTTGGGATTTAGACAATTAAGGTAAGGGATATTAATATTCGGCCAAGGCCATATTACTTTTTAGGGGTGGCCGATTCTAACTGTGACATTTTAGGGGGAGTTTGACAGTGGTATAAAAGGAGTCTCGGGGATTCGGATCCATTTTGTAAAGGGGAGAAAGGGATAGTGCCTACCCCTAAGTTCAAGAAACGCTCAATTTTTGCTGGTCGTGATTGGCCACCGGGGTGTGGGCCAACGTTGAAAAGGGATAAGCAGTTCGTTGTTATCCCTGCTAGCGAGATTGTCGGTATCGATAGTATCGTACTTACTGTTATCAGGTGTGTAACCCTACATTGAGTTCCCGATAGTTTAATAATAATTATGTTAATCATGTGTTAGTGAAGTGACAAATAAACATGGCTGAGGGCACCATTTAATGGTATAGTGTATTCAGGTACGTTACCCCTTAACACTCGTAAATAATGTTTAACAACATTGATGTGAAAAGGATGTGGAATTCTGTTATGATTTTGGGGTAAGGTAAATTACATGATAAATAGCATGTTTTGTATGTTGCATGGGCATATGGGTGATTATGTTAAATGGGAAGTGATCTGGTGGTTTTTACCACATTATCTGGTGACTATGTCACATATTATGAATCTGGTGACTCCGTCACATTATCTGGTGGCTATGCCACAATTATAAGGGCGATGTGCAGTTGATTGCAGCGATTGCCTTCGATGGTGTGTAGCGGATGGAGGGTCGATTTAGTAATCCCCACGGTGTGATTGGTAGGTATGGGTGATGTGTAGAGGATGGATATCTAGGTGGGTCTGGGTTACATCATTGTTTATATTGGCTCGTATGTGATATGATATGTTATGACTGTTTGGGAGTCTGTGATGGTTGTTACACACTGAGTCTGTTGACTCACCCTTCGTGGGCTAACTTTTTGCAGATGGCACTCAGTAAATGGACCGGTCGGCAGAAGCTTAGTTGTGGCCATGCACAGCTCAGTTTTTCAATTTTTCTTATTAAGTTGATTTTGGATTATGTTTTGATGTAATAAGGCCATTATCACTTAACTGTTTTATTTATGTGTTTTAAATTTTTATTATGATACGAACAACATCGATCAAGACGATTAAATATTTTCGTAAAACAACATCAATTGTTTTGAAACTCAAACGCCTATGGTTTTCAAGTTAATAATAATAATAAACTCTAAAATCTAGCATTTCTTTTAACTTGTAACTTTTGAAATATGAAAATATCGTTTTAGTACAAAGCTAAACTATAACACGATTTTAACTTGAGAACAATCCAAATTTATATTCTTCAAAACCATCAAGATTTTCAAAATGTCATTCCGAATCTTAACTACGTTTTACTCGATGAGCATGCCAGATTCGGTCAAGGCTTGTGGGTCGGGTTTTGGGTGTTTCAATTTGGTATCAGAGCCTGGTTCAAAACTCGGCCTTGAGGGCTTTTGGGCCCAAAATATTTTTCTTATTTTAAAAGTTGGGTTTTACTAAAGAATGAACAGGTTTTCTGGCATGGCACCTGAGTCTCCGGCCCGAAGTCCACCAGGTAAGTACCCCTAACCACTGTGTGATTTGTATGTGGGAATTATAGGGACGTAGACTAGTAGATTATGAGTTATTGAACCCTAGGATTAGCTTACTCCAACATATAGTTACATAAAATTTAAAGTCTAACCAAACAAACCTGTGAGTGAGTCACCGAGTTAAGGGTGTGGCAACCATTGTGCGCATGTCTAGGATTGGATTCAAGGGGGAGCTTGGTATTTAAGCAGTCCTAGTGACTCACCTCCTCTCCGCTCGAATCCTACCTGGTGCGTAGTGACAGTTCACCCTAACCAAGAGGACTAAATCATAGGCTAAATTCAATAATTAAAACCCGAAAGAGACCAATCCCCTTATTTTGTACAATCCTAAAATCAAACCTTGGTTATAAAGCTTCCAAAGTACCCTTGATTTAAAAATGACCAAAATACCCCTAATTTGTAAATTGACCAAATTACCCCTAACTTGTAAAATTACTAAAATACCCACGGTGTGGAAAGTTGCCAAAGTAACCCCGAATTGAAAATTTCCAAAATACCTTTATTTCGTAAAATCACTTGGAACTATATTTTACAAAATTATCGAAATGCCCCTGGTTTGTAAAATTATAAAAATACCCTCAGTCTATAAAATTACCATATTATCCTTGAATCTTCTTATCAAAATATTCCTATTTTGTAAAAAAAAAACCAAAAATCCCTATTTTGTAAAATTTTCAAATACCCTAATTTGGAAAATTACCAAAAATCCCTATAGGACAAATTACGAAAATACCCTTGGGTAGTGGAGAACAACAACAATGACAACCACAACACTTCACTGTAATGAACGTAAGTTCATGAATGGTGATGATCGAATGAATGAACTTGAGACTGTAGTGTGTGTATGAATTCAAAAGAACTACTTTGTAGAATTATTAATCATAAGACTGTTCATGACAAATCAGTGGAAAGAAATAATGATTCATAAAATTCTTAAGCAGATAAACGCAATTTGGAAGAATGAGTTCTATAGGACGTGGTCGTAATGTGCATGGCCGTGGTAGAGGCCAAATGACCGTATCGGAAGCCGTTAGGTCTGGTCAAGGGTCCGAGAATGAAATGCCACCACCACCATTCTTTGGTATGGAATATCGAGGATCGACGGGATGATGCGATCGCAGCGACGATCTTTGCGAGTTCTTGAGAGGGTGGCTAGAGCATGTAGAGGTATGGGAGCTCAAAAATCTATACCCGAGTGACTCTGAGCTAATGGAGCTGAGGTTTTTCGTGGTATATCTGGTGTGGCTCC
Source organism: Gossypium rotundifolium (assembly GCA_025506655.1). NCBI lineage: Eukaryota > Viridiplantae > Streptophyta > Magnoliopsida > Malvales > Malvaceae > Gossypium > Gossypium rotundifolium. Next base: position 164,224,054 of record CP106724.1, on the reverse strand, counting down.
CAATATGGCTGAGTATTGGTTGGAGGCGACGGAGCAAATTATGGATGATTTGGACCTGACTGCCGAGGAGAAATTGAAAGGGGTAGTGTCGCTACTCCGTGATGAGTCATACCAATGGTGGCTCACAGTTTGGGATGGTGCTACAGCAGATGATCTCACTTGGGAGTATTTTAAGGCGGCGTATCAGAAGAAGTATATTGGGACTAGCTATGTTGATGCGCAAAGGAAGGCATTTCTGAGGCTGGTCAAGAGGAATAAGTCTGTAGCGGAGTACAAGGCAGAATTCCTAATGTTGAGCCGATACGCTCGAGGCATCGTGGCTACGGAGCATGAACGATATGTCTGATTTGAGGACGGACTGAGGGATGACCTGAGATTGTTGATTGCTCCACAGCAAGAGTAGGAGTTTACCGTGTTGGTAGAAAAAGCTAAGGTAGCCAAAGGAGTTAAGGAGTCTGTGAGACAAAACACAGAAAAGAATAGGCAAAAGAGAGGTTTTGGATCATCAGGGTCATCTGGGAATGTCCAAAAGAGACCTAGATCGGATGGGTCGCGAGGTCAGCAAGTTGTTACGGGAGGACAGTACCGTACTTGTGCTCGGTGTGGAAAGATGCACTTGGGAGACTGTTGGAAGAAGACGGGAGGATGTTTCAAGTGTGGGTCCAAGGATCACATGACTAGGGACTGCCCTATAAAAACAGACGGGAGCCGACTAGTAAGTTAGGGTCTTAATCAGGCTGGAAGAGGTGGACAACAACCATCGCGGGGTCGTGGTCCGGCTGGTAGAGGTAATGGCTCTGGAAGAGGTCGTGGAACACCGGGTAGAGGTATTGGTAACACGAAGGCAAGACAGTCGGGTCTAGTGTATGCAGTTCGTCAGAGGGAGGATGGTGACGCACCTGATGTCATAGCAGGTATGTTCCTTATCTCTGGATTACCCTTTATTGCGTTGATAGATATTGGGTCAACTCATTTATACATTGCTAGTAAGGTGTCTGGAACTCTGCATGTGAACTCTGAAACTATACCTAGGAAGATGACTTTACTTAGTCCTTTAGGGCAATCAGTAGTATTAGATAAACCCTTTAGGGCAGTACCTTTGGAAGTTCAGGAGGCGCAATTTCCAGCTGACTTAATGGAGTTGCCATTTAAGGAATTTGATCTAATCCTAGGTATGGACTGGTTAGTGAAGTACCATGCGAATATGGATTGTGCTGCTAAGCACATGTCGTTAAGAACTCTTGACGATAAGGAGATTGTGGGGATGGGCGAGAGACGGAATTGCTTGTTGAATGTGGTATCTGCCCTTAAGGCAGAGAAGATGGTGAGAGAAGGGTGTGTAGCTTTTTATGATATTGATCAGTGCCTTAGAGGCTAAGGAAGCAGCTGTAGGAGGAGTTAGACCAGTAAGGGAATTTGTGGATGTTTTTAGAAGGAGTGCTGGGTTACCCCAGATGTGGAAGTGGAGTTGAATTGATTTTTATCGCCGGCATGACTCCGTGTCAATTGCTCCATACCGAATGGCACCAAAGGAGTTAGTAGAGCTTAAAGCCCAAATCCAAGAGTTACTCGATCGTGGGTTTATTCGACCTAGTGTGTCTCTATGGGGAGCACCGATCCTATTTGTGAAGAAGTAGGACGAGACTATGCGCATGTACATAGACTACCGACAGTTGAATAAGCTGATCATCAAGAACAAGTATCCATTACCGAGGATAGACGACTTGTTCGATCAGTTTAAGGGGGCCGCAGTATTTTCAAAGATAGATCTAAGGTCAGGATATCATCAGCTTAAGGTGAAGGAGGCAGATAACCATAAGATCATTTTCCGGACAAGATATGGGCATTATGAGTTCTTGGTAATACCGTTCGGATTGAAAAATGCCCCAGTTGTGTTCATGGACACGATGAACTAGGTTTTCCAACTATACTTGGATCGGTTCGTTGTTGTGTTCATAGACGATATCTTGGTATATTCCAAGTTTGAGGAAGAACATGATGAGCATCTCCGAGTTGTGCTACAAGTATTAAGGGAAAAGAAGCTATATGCCAAGTTCAGCAAGTGCGAATTTTGGCTGAAGGAAGTTACATTCTTAGGACATGTGGTGTCTGCTGAAGGAATAAGGGTGGATCCTCGGAAGATTGAGGTAGTATTAGATTGGAAACCACCTAAGTCTGTGGTGAAAGTTCGTAGTTTCTTGGGACTAGCAGGATACTACAGGAGATTTGTTGAGGGATTCTCATCAATAGCAACACCTTTAATGAAGTTGTTAAGGAAGGAGGTACCTTTCGTATGGGCGGATAAGCAGCAGGAAAGTTTTGAGAAGCTTAAGAAAGTTTTGACAGAAGCTCTGGTTTTGATTCAGCCTGAGGCAGGGAAGGACTATGTGGTATATTGTGATGCTTCCCATAAGGATTGGGATGTGTTCTCATGCAAGACGGAAAAATGGTCGCTTATGTGTCTTGGCAATTGAGGCCTCATGAGGTTAACTATCTGACTCATGATCTGGAGTTGGCGACGGTAGTATTCGCTCTAAAAGTATGGAGGCACTACTTGTATGGAGAAAGGTCGGTGATCTATATATACCATAAAAGTCTGAAGTATTTGCTGACTCAAAAGGAGCTGAATTTGAGACAGCGTAGGTGGGTGGAGTTGTTAAATGATTACGATTGCTCAATAGAGTATCATCCGGGCAAGGCGAATGTAGTGGCAAATGCCTTAAGTCGAAAAGTGGTGTCAGAGTTAAGGGCGATGTTTGCATATTTGAGCATTTATGATGATGGAAGTTTGCTAGCGGAATTGCAAGTGAAGCCGACATGGATAGGTCAGGTAAAGGAGAAACAATTGGTAGATGGTGAACTAAGTGCTAAGTTACTACAAGTACAGAATAAGGAGTTGGAAAACTATGGTGTAAACAGTGATGGAGTACTGTGTTTTCGGGGCAAGGTTTGTATGCCGAAGGATGAGGAGTTAAGGCAGAAAATTCTTCAGGAATCGTATAGTAGCCCTTATGCTATGCATCCTAGAGGAATTAAGTTATATAGGGATTTACGAGAACAGTTTTGGTGGCCTGGTCTTAAGCGAAAAGTTACAGAATTTGTAGGGAAGTGCTTAACGTGTCAGCAAGTCAAGGCTGAACACCAAGTACCGTCAGGATTGCTTCAGTCGATAAAGGTTCGCAATGGAAGTGGGAGAGAATTACCATGGACTTCGTTAGTGGGCTTCCCCTTATGCCTACTAAGAAGGACTTGGTATGGGTGATAGTAGATCGGTTAACGATGTTTGCACATTTCATACCAGTGCGGGTTGACTATTCATTGCAGAAATTGGCAAAGTTGTATGTAGCAGAAATCATGAGGCTGCACGGAGTGTCGGTGTCGATCATCCGGATAGGGATCCGAGGTTTACGTCTCGATTTTGGAAAGCATTACATTAACCTTTGGGCACGAGGTTAGACTTGAGACGGCATTCCATCGCCAATGACGCCCAACTCGGTGGGTAATTCAAGTCTTTGGAGGATATGTTGAGAGGTTGCGTGATAGACTTGAGAGGGAGTTGGGAGGAGTTCCCGCTTTTGCGGAATTTATGCATACAATAATAGCTATCGTGCAAGTATTTGGATGGCCTCGCATTTAAGCTGTATGGACGGAAGTGTTGCACTCCTACATGTTGGATGTAATTGGGAGAACGTCGGGTTTGGGTCCAAATGGTGGCGTAATCAAGAAAAGTTAAGGTAATTGAGACACGATTGAAGGAGGCATCCGAAGGTAAAAGTCATCTGCAGATCTTAAGCGGAAGGAGATTGAGTTTCTTTGTGGGAGATTATGTGTTTCTCAAAGTTCCACCGTGGAAAAAGGTGATGAGATTTGGTCGCAAGGGAAAGTTAAGTCCTAGGTTTATAGGACCTTATCGGATTCTGAAGCGGGTTGAACCTGTAGCGTATCAATTAGAATTGCCTTTGGAGTTGGAGCAGATACACAATGTGTTCCACATTTCAATGCTACATCGTTATTGATCAGATCCATCTCATGTGATATCGATTGAGGAGGTGGAGCTGAGACTAGAGCTGTCCTATGAGGAAGAGCCGATTCAGATTCTGGAATGGAATGTGAAGGTGCTTCGGAGGAAATCAGTTCCTTTAGTCAAAGTGTTATGGCGTAACCATGGATCAGAGGAAGCTTCGTGGGAGCCAGAGGAAACAATGCGACAGCAATACCCTCACTTATTTTAGCTAGGTAATTTTGAGGTCAAAATTATTTTAAGGGGGTAGAACTGTAATATTCGGGATTTAGGGGTTATGCATTTTTACTTAATGTATGTAATTGCATGCTTGAGTATGATTTGAATGTGATTTGGGGGCTTCAAGAACTTTAGAATGTAGGAGAATGCCTTAGAAAAATATTAGATTTTGAGTCTTAGAATGGAGTTAAGCAAGATAGGCCTTAAGAAAAATTGTATGAGAATTTATACACAAGTAACCAGCTGGCAAAGTGGCAAGGGAGGCGCCACTTAGGGCCTTAGAAGGTGATGCCACAAGCAGTAAAAGGGGGCTTAGGTTCGAGCAGCAAGGGAAGCATTTGGAGCTTTTATTTTGCAGCAAGGAAGAGCAAATGGTGGGACCTTTGGGACACTAAGTGGATAAGCATTTGATTAAGTCAAATCCATTCAAAATTCGGCTAAGGAAGGAGGATAAGTGTTGACTCATTCAAATTTATTTTGAATGAGTGAAGAAGAGAAAAAGTAGGAGAAAAAGAAGGAAGCTGATAGAAAGAAGAAGAGTTGCCCGGCCAAGGGATTTCTTTGGTGACAAATTCGGTCAGGTAGGTAAATGAGAAGTAGCCGAAATTTCTTAAGGTGGGTTTAGGTGCATTTCGGGTTTCTTTTCTTTCCCGAGTGTTGTGTCGAAAATAGTAGTCAGAATACTTTCGAAACTTATTTGCTTAAGCCAAATTTTAGAAGACCATTAAGGTCACTTTCAGCCTCTTTTTCGTCTTCTCTTTGCTCTTCATAAGATCAAACCCATCACTTTCTCTTCTCTTTTCATTTAACTTGTTCTAGCCGGAACCTCTCTCTCTCAAAGCACACCGTTGTCGAATTCTTCTAGCCTTCTCCTATACTACTTTTCTTCCTCTCAAACTTAATTCTATACCTATTCTTTTGGTGGCCGAACATTCCATCTCCATTTGGGAGTCTCAAATTAATCTTATTGTCCCTCATTCTCTCTTCTTTTCGCAAACTCCAAAAGCTGAAACACCATAGCCGCAACCTTCTTTCCCTCATCTTTTTCTTCTCACCATTCCTTCTATCATCAAAAGCCGATGGTATTTCCAGGCTATAGCCGATTGATCTTAAGCACTAAGAGTCGAAAACCAAAACATCCTTCTCCTCTTGTCGAAATTTAGAGCTAGAGAACCATTTGCGTTTTGGTCACTCTATTGGTAGGGATCTCTTCTTTGTTGATTTCGTTCTTTTCTTTCTTTGGTGTCAAAAGCAAGACTCTAATCCTCCTATTCTATTTGGCGAAACCTTGAAAGGGATTTGGGATTCATTTGTAGTCGTCTATAAGGGGAGATCATTCGGGATTTGAATATCCAAGGTAAGTGAAGTGTGATCTTAGGCCGAAGGCCATTTACTTTGTTCATCAAATGTTAGAATCGAATCTAAAATATACCATGTATGGATTTCGACATCTCCAAGGACAAGTGATATTTTTGGGATTTAGACAATCAAGGTAAGGGATATTAATATTCGGCCAAAGCCATATTATTTATTAGGGGTGGCCAATTCTAACTGTGACATTTTAGGGGGAGTTCGACAGTGGTATAAAAGGAGTCTCAGGGATTCTAATCCATTTTGTAAAGGGGAGAAAGGGATAGTGCCTACCCCTAAGTTCAAGAAATGCTCGATTTCTGCTGTTCGTGATTGGCCACCGGGGTGTGGGCTAGCGTCGGAAAGGGATAAGCAGTTCGTTGTTATCCATGCTAGCGAGAGTGTCGGTATCGATGGCATCGTACTTACTGTTATCAGGTGTGTAACCCTACACTGAGTTCCCGATAGTTTAATAATAATTATGTTAATCATGTGTTAGTGAAGTGACAAATAAACATAGCTAAGGGTACCATTTAATGGTACAGTGTATTCATGTACGTTACCCCTTAACACTCGTAAATAATGTTTAACAACATTGATGTGAAAAGAATGTGGAATCCTGTTATGATTTTGGGGTAACGTAAATTGCATGATAAATAGCATGTTTTGTATGTTGCATGGGCATATGGGTGATTATGTTAAAGGGGAGGTGATCTGGTGGTTTTTACCACATTATCTGGTGACTATGTCACATATTATGAATCTGGTGACTCCGTCACATTATCTGGTGGCTATGCCACAATTATAAGGGCGATGTACAGTTGACTGCAGCGACTGCCTTTGATGGTGTGTAGCGGATGAAGGGTCGATTTAGTAATCCCCACGGTGTGATTGGTAGGTACGGGTGATGTGTAGAGGATGGATATCTAGGTGGGTCTGGGTTGCATCATTGTTTATATTGGCTCGTATGTGATATGATATGTTATGACTGTTTGGGAGTCTGTGATGCTTGTTACACACTGAGTCTGTTGACTCACCCTTCGTGGGCTAACTTTTTGCAGATGGCACTTAGTAAATGGACCTGGTCGGCAGGAACTTAGTAGTGGCCATGCACAGCTCAATTTTTGGTTTTTCTTATTAAGTTTATTTTGGATTATGTTTTGATGTAATAAGTCCATTATCACTTAACTGTTTTATTTATGTGTTTTAAATTTTTATTATGATACGAACAACATCGATCAAGACGATTAAATATTTTCGTAAAACAACATCAATTGTTTTGAAACTCAAACGCCTACGATTTTCAAGTTAATAATAATAAAGTCTAAAATCCGGCATTTCTTTTAACTTGTAACTTTTGAAATATGAAAATATCGTTTTAGTACAAAGCTAAACTACAACACGGTTTTAACTTGAGAACAATCCAAATTTATATTCTTCAAAACCATCAAGATTTTCAAAATGTCATTCCCGAATCTTAACTACGTTTTACTCGAGAAGCATGCCAGATCCGGTCAGGGCTTGTGGGCTGGGTTTGGGGTGTTTAATGAATCTAGAGCGCCTGCCAGAGCATATGCCATCCGAGCCCGTGAGGAAGCATCATCTCCAGATGTTATAACGGGTATATTTACATTTTATGATACTTCTGTGATTGTATTGATAGACCCTGGACCTACTCAACCGTATATATGCATTAACTTAGTATCCAGTAAGAATTTGCCTATAGAGTCTACTGAATTCGTTATTAGAGTATCAAACCCCTTAGGTAAAAGTGTCCTGGTTGACAAAGTTTGCAAGAACTATCCGTTGATGTTTTGAGATGTTTATTTTCCAGCTGATCTGATGCTATTACCATTTGATGAGTTTGATATAATTTTGAATATGGACTGGTTGACTTTTCAAGATGCTATTGTGAATTTCAAATGAAAGATTATTCATTTGAGATTCCAGAATGATGATATAGTTCGGGTTGAGTCTAATGTATTGAATGGGTTACCAGTTGTGATATATGTGTTAAAAGCTCAGAATTATGTGAGAAAGCATTATGAAGCTTATTTTACCTATGTGATTGATTCGAAAGTGACTAAAAAGAAAGTTGAATCAGCGCCAATTATATTTGAATCCCCTGATGTATTTCTTGAAGAATTGTCGGAATTACCTTTGATTCATGAAGTTGAATTTGGTATTGATTTGTTACCGGGAATTGCTCCTATTTCGATAGCTCCATATAGAATGGCACCAATAGAGTTGAAAAAGTTAAAGTCACAGTTACAAGAGTTGACTGACAGAGGGTTTGCAAGACTGAGTTTTTCACCTTGGGGTGCTCCTGTTCTGTTTGTGAAAAAGAAAGATGGCACGATGAGAATGTGCATTGACTATTGTCAGTTGAATAAGGTGACTATCAAGAACAAATATCCTTTGCCCAAAATTAATGATTTATTTGATCAACTTAAAGGAGCCACTGTGTTTTCAAAGATAGATCTAAGATCGGGATACTTCCAGTTGTGAGTAAAAGATTCAGATATTCTGAAAACTACTTTCGAAATAAGGTACAAGCATTATGAATTTTTAGTTATGCTTTTCGGACTAATGAATGCTCCTGCTATTTTTATGGATCTGATGAACGAAATTTTCAGACCGTACCTAGATCGATTTGTTGTTGTATTCATTGATAACATTTTGATTTATTCGTGAGATGAAACTGAACATGCTGAACATCTGAGAATTGTGTTGCAAACTCTGCCATATAATCAATTGTATGCAAAATTTAGTAAATGTGAATTCTGGTTGCGTGAAGTTGGTTTTCTAGGGTATATTGTATCAGCATTTGGTATACGAGTTGATCCGAGTAAGATTTCTACTATTCTAGAATGGAAACCTCCGAGAAATGTGTCCAAGTCCATATTTTTCCGGGACTTGCTGGCTATTATCGACGATTCGTAAAAGGCTTTTCAATGATTTCTACTCCGTTAACAAGATTGCTTTAGAAAGATGTGAATTTTGAATGGTTTGATAAATGTCGAAAAGCTTTGATCAGCTAAAAACTTTGTTGACTGAAGCTCTAGTTTTGGTACAGCCAAAATCGGGTAAAGAATTTGTGATTTATAGTGATGCTTTATTGAATGGTTTGGGATGTGTTTTGATGCATGAAGGCAAAGTTATAGATTATGCCTCAAGACAACTAAAGCCGCATGAAAAGAACTATCTGACACATGATCTTGAGCTAGCTGCGATTGTATTTGCATTAAAGATTTGGCGCCATTATCTTTTCGATGAAAATGTCACGTGTTTTCAGATCATAAAATTTTGAAGTATTTGATGACTCAAAAAGACTTGAATCTACGACAGAGAAGATGGTTAGAGTTGTTGAAAGATTACGAGCTTGTGATAAATTATCATCTAGGTAAAGCAAATATTGTTGCTGATGCATTAAGTCAGAAATCACTATTTGTATTACGTGCAATGAATGCTCATTTAGATTTATCTGATGATGGTTCAATTTTGGCTGAATTAAAAGTGAAACTGTTGTGTTTATAGTAAATATATGATGCGTAGAGAGTTGATAATGAAATGCTTGCAAAACGAGCACAGTGGGATTCGAACTCTAATTTTGAATTTAGAGTTGATGATAATGGTTATTTGAAATTTTAAGATCATATTTTTATTTCGAGGAATCCAGACTTGATCCAGTCAATATTTAATGAAGCACATAATAGTCGCTTGTCTAATCATTCGGGAAGTACAAAGATGTACCATGATTTGAAGCAACACTATTGGTGGTTTGGTATGAAAAGAGATATCTCTGACTTTGTCTGGAAATGTTTAGTTTGTCAGCAAGTTAAACTAAACATTAGGTTCCATCTGGTTTGCTACAATTGATCTTGATTCCTGAGTGGAAATAAGACAGAGTGATAATGGATTTTGTTTCAAGGTTACCTTTGACTCCGAGAAAGAAAGATTCAATTTGGGTCGTAGTTGATCGATTGTCAAAATTCGCCCATTTTATTCTGGTACGATCTAATTACTCACTTGATAGATTAGCTGAGCTATATATTTTAGATATTGTAAGATTGCGCGGAGTGCCGTTGTCTATTGTGTCTGACAGAAATATGAGATTTACATCACAATTCTGGAATAAATTGCTAGAAGCTTTGGGTACTAAATTGCATTTCAGTACGGCTTTTCACCCACAGACTAATGGTCAGTCCGAACGGATTATTCAGATTCTCGAGGATATCTTGAGATGTTGCATTCTTGAGTTTATCGGTACGTGGGAACAGTATTTACCAATTATTGAGTTTGCATACAATAATAGCTTTCAGTCGAGCATCAAAAATGGCACCTTATGAGGCTTTGTACGGACGCAAATGTCAGACACCTCTGTATTGGACTGAGCTCAGTGAAAATAAGATACAAGGGGTTGATTTGATCAAAGAAACTGAATAGAAAGTAAAAGTGATCCGTGATTGTTTGAAAGCAGCGTCTGATCGTCAGAAATCCTATACAGATTTGAAACGAAAGGTAATTAAGTATGAAATCGGATATAAAGTGTTCTTGAAAGTATCTCCGTGGAATAAAGTACTTTATTTTAGACGTAAAGGGAAATTGAGTTCGAGGTTCATCAGGTCATATAAGATCATCGAACGCATTGGACCTGTTGCATACAGATTATTATTGCCATCGAAACTAGAAAAGATTCATAATGTATTTCATGTGCCAAAGCTTTGTCGATACAGATCCGATCCATCACATGTGATTTCTCCGTTTGAGATTGAAATTTAATCTGATATGACTTATGAAGAGGAACCAATCCGTATCTTAGATCGTGAAGTGAAAGAATTGAGAAACAAGAAAATATGGTTAGTGAAAGTGTTATGGCATCGACATGGGGTTGAATAGGCCACGTGGGAGCCTAAAGATTCAATGAGACAACAATATCCGAATCTGTTTAAAAGTAAGATTTTCGGGGACGAAAATCCTTAAGGAGGAGAATTACAACAGTCCAGTTTAGACCCTAGTAGGCATAATGGTTTTGGGACCACAAAACATAGTCAAAAAATTATTTTAATATTATTTTCTACGTCTACAGTATATGATTAAGCATATGTGAAATTTCTGTGAATTAATTTATCCATTTGTGTGTTTAATTTGAGAAAAGGACTAAATCGCATAAAATGTAAAAGTTACCTTCTCATTGATTAATTATTAATTTGATATGGCTTAATATCTCTGAAGTCCTTAAGTGGATAATATACCTTTGTTATGGCTAGTGGACATTTATGTCCCTATTTTTGCATGATTTTTATATAGTTTTATAAAGGTTAAATTTGTAAAATAGTTAATAAGTTATATTAATTAAAAGACAAAGCCAAATTATGATTTATTTTAATCATCTTTTGCGAATTTGAAGAAAAAGAAAAGAAAAGAAACTAAGCTAGGTTTCGGCTCTTGTTCATCTTAATTCAAGGTTAGTTTTTGTTCGATTTTTGATAATTTCTACGTTTTTGTGATCGGTGCTTCGTGTTCTTCAAAACCCATGTTTTAATTTTGTGATTTGATGATGTTTTTTTAAAAGTTCCATTGATGAATTTATGAGCTTTGTGATGTTTGATGATGAAATATGAAATATATGTGTTAGATTAACATGTTTTGTCTTTGGATTTTTGGTATTTTTGAGTAATTTGGACTTAATTGAGAAAATAATATTTTGGAGGACTAAATTGTAAAATAAATGAAATGTACGGATTATTATGATCATAGTGAACATTCAGTTAAGCGTGGGTGATATGAAATTATGTGTATTTTGTGATTTTATGAAATAGGGACTAAAATGTCAAAATGTGAAAATGTGAGGGCTAAATTGTAAATTTCCCTAAATATGTGTTTTTGGATTGAATTGAATGAATTGGTGAATAAATTGGTTAAATTTGAATATGTATAATTAAGAACTGAAGAAAATGGATTTAGACCGAGGAAAATTGAAAGTAATTAAGTAGTCGAGTTCGTTTCCATTTATCCGAATCTGAGGTAAGTCGATATACAAATAAATGCATTTAAATTTAGTTATTTATGCATCTATTAAATTTAGATTGCGATGAATATGCTGAAGACATTATGTACATGAAATCCGAGGAAGTATCGACAATGAATCAGTGTTCGAGAAGGCCCATACGAACCAAGAATAGATAGGATTACATATGTCATGACATAGGTTCCCGATATGTGATATCGTGTAAGACCACGTCTGGGACATTGGCATCGATTTGAGATTTACGTGTAAAACCATGTCTGGGACATCGGCATCGTAGCTAACTTCGTGTGAGACCCTGTCTGGGACAGTGGCATCGAAATTTGAGTACCTGTAAGACCACGTCTGGGACGTTGTCATTTTACCACTATTCTGAGTATTCTGAGTACCCTATCTGATTCCGAATGGTTCAATGGGCAAGTTCCGAGAAAACAAAAGGCTATGTGAAATGTATAAATAATTCATGTACGTTTGAGTTGTACCTAAGTGAGATATATGCATAGATTTGTGGGTATAAAATGTGATATATGTATGATTATGAAATGAGTAAAAGATATGTTTAAGATAAGATATGTTGGTAAACTTTGGTTAAACAAATGAGCCAAAGAAAATGTTATGAATTTGCCATTGGAAAATATTGATGACATTGTATTATCGTATTTATGTGCATTTATGATAAGTTTATTTGCATATAGCTTACTAAGCTTTTGAAAGCTTACTTTGTGTGTGTTTGATTTGTTTTATAGATCATTAAAGCTACGAAAAGCTCGGGGATTGTCAAGGATCATCATCACACTACTCAAATCACATTTTGGTACCTTATGATAATGTATATATTAAGTATGGCATGTATAGTCTAGTTGAAATGGATTATGTTTGAGATGTGTGTATAGCCATGTGATATGGCTAGATAATTATATGTAAAATGAATGAGTAGTCATGTTTATTACACTTAGTTTTGGCATGGTTTGATAGTTAGTGAAATTGTAAAAATAATGGCAAGTTTATTGATGCAAAGTTGGTTTATCATTGAAGAGAAGAGATCTTATTATTGTAGTAAGTTGTGGACGAATCATATTTGGATTTACTTGTGATTTAGTTATGCTAAATGTTATATAAGATGTTGTAGCGAAATGTTCTTGAATGAGTAAAATAGATGGTTTATTTAGTATGTTTTTGGTTGCTATAAGTGTTGAAATGATGATTGTTTGTGCTTGTAGGGATGAAACAAAGTCTGGGTGGCATTTTGGCCTTGCAAATGGCCTATAATTTCCAACACGGTTGAGCACATGGACAAGTGGCTCGATCGTGTCCTTCGTTGTTGCATTTCAAAACAAGTTTGACTCGACCACGGGCTGGACAAACTAGCATGTGACTAGCCATGTGGTGCAAGTCAGTAGGGATCACGAGTAAGGCACACGAGCGTGTCCCTTTTCGTGTGGACAAATCAGTATGTATGCCCTATTTTAACACGGCTTAGACACACGAGCGTGTTTGAGGCCATGGGAGGCACAAGCCTGCCCACTCGAGCGTGTGACCTTTGTAACTTTGAAAATTTTTTAAATTTTCGAGAATTTCTGTATGTGCTTCGTTTAGTCCCGGTCCCTTTCTAAAGCATGTTTAAGGTCTCGAACACCTATTCCAGGACACTTGGTTTGGATTCTTTGAATTAAATTATGAAATGTTTGTTTAAGGTTTCGATTTGTCCTGTAATGACTTTAACCCTAGACTGGCGATGGTTACGGGTTAGGGGTGTTACGATTCGGTCCAATATATCGTTTTCCAATATTAAATCACGAGTCAATTCATATGGGAATTATATACTCGCCCTGTAACCTCCTAAACCCAGCCTAGACTTTATGGCCGAATCATGAAAGCCACATTGGACTCCTTAGTGTCAAACCTACCCTATCGATAGTTTAAAACCTGCAAGTACCCTCTTTTAGAAAACTGAGGTTTTCATTATTAACTTTGGAAAATGTTTATTTACTTAGTCCAACCATGCTTAGGTCAAATTAGTGAATTGGGTTAGTTTTTATAAAACCTTACTGAAGGCGTTGCCTTTGAAAAATCATTTTGTTATCTTCTTAACAGTTGAGATGTACCATTACTAGTCAAATTATTAACTTAGCCATATATAATGCATAGTCCATTTATATATATATATATATATAAACCGTCCATCTATACCAAATATGAGTGTCATGCATTCATGAAAACTCCTAAAAGTCTCAAACAGTCCCTAACCACATTTTAAATAAACTTTACAATCCAAAACCGAATAATAATGGTAAAATAACCTAAAAATATAATTAAATTAAAATAATATGACGAAGTGAGTCCAAAGTCCGCCGTACGTTTGCATCCAATTCTGATCCTAAGTTCGATCCTTACTTGAGAAGTTGAGGTAATGGGGTGAGCTTAACAAGCTCAGAATTAGACTAAACAAGCAAGTATTAAGCATTTATACAAGCAATTTCATAGAGATACCAATAACATAATCAAACATTATCAATAGTAATTTCAAATGCACATGATCGTGACAAATGCACATGTGAGATCTTACCTATACCATCTGCTACACAGCACGAGTTCCCCAAAACCTATCTGCCAAACCCCAAAGTATATGAGTAGAGCTTGATGTGGTAAAACCACCAATAATCAATAATGCAGTAAAACTGCCAAATAACACATAATGCAATATAATCGCCACTCCCTTCGGTACTACAAATGCAATGCACTGACTACTAATATATACAGACTTAATATGTCATCGGTACTCCATGGAACTCCTCCGTCAACCACAAAATCTCATCCTAATGCACACACAATATGTCATACAAAATCACACGCAATCATATTTAAATACTTTTCAAATTTAATTTGGCATGTTCAAAATGTCCTCAATAATCACATACTTTCAGTAAATGGAAACAGAGTTTCAACTTTCAAATTACCATTATAATGGTATCTGTCAATATCGTTTAAGTTCACATACTTTACAAATTTCATTGTGCATAAATAGCGACCTTTTCAATATACATCATAGCAATTTCCTCATGCATTTAAATCACACATAAACTTAATATATCAATAAATCATACCATTCAATCAAACATTCTCAAATCACATAATACAATTATGCATAACAATCTCAATCACACATTCATACTATCAAACTAGCAATTTTGCCAATACATCAATCTTTTAGGGCTCGAAATGTACCTGGTTTGGCCACTCACAAAAATAATGTTCCGGCTATTAAGTCAATCCAATCAGCAAGCTAATTTATCAAATATAACATGACATTTATCAATATCAATCAAATTTACGAGTTTAGGATCCACACTTTATTTTTTGCTTTCTCGCAGCACACTAGTGAAACTTACAATTTTCCTTAATAAACCTTTGTATGATCCTAAACCAAAATTAAGTATAAATTAAATCAATTTACCTTTTAACCAACCCCCAATTACCCACTTATAGGTTCAGACCAATCGCCGAATTTATAATTATTTTACGAACTCAAACTAGTTAGATTTCTTACATTGTATCGATGCGAACCGTATGTACAATCGTTCTTCAGCTTTACGATTGATTTGGGACATTCGTGTAACACCCCTAACCCATAAGCATCGCCCGAAATAGGGTTATAGAGCATCAATGGAGTTTACAGAACAAATACAGATAATTCATATCATTTACTATTCATATCCAAAAATAATCATATTGTCCCTTGAATGGACCCTCGAGGCCCAATTTAAACATTAGAATCAAGTTGGGACTAAATCAAAATCTCAGAGAATTTTTCGTGAAATTTAAAACTTTTTCTTTAATACAGGGGTCACACACCCGTGTGAGTAGGCCGTGTTGTAACAGCCCATTTTGAGTCAAATTGAAATAGTGGTTTTGGAACCACAAATCTAAAGTTGAAATAAATATTTTAATATTTACAGCATGATAATATGTTTGTGTGAAAATTTCGTTAAGAAATTTTATCGTTTGATTGATTAATTTGAGAAAAAAGACTAAACCCCATAAAGTGTAAAATGGACTTCTATTAGCTAAAGGTATCTAATATCTATGGAATCTTAATTTAGAGGTCCTTATGTTGTAATTAGAACATTATAATGGTAAGTGGACAATATTGGACATTAAATGGATCATAGTAATGGTTTTTCATTAAGGTTAATATAGTAATTTAGTAAATAAATGTTAATTAAATAAAACAAAAATTATATTTTGGTGTCATCTTCATCATATAATCGAAAATTAGAAGAAGCCATGGAAATATCCCAATGCATTCGGCCTTGTCTTCTTGAGCATGTAAGTCTATTTTTTTTCGGTTTTTAATTATTTTTATGTTTTTGTGATCGTTACAACTAGTTCTAGATAGCCTAGGGACTATTTTGCAAAACTGTTAAAGATTTTGAAAGTTTCCATTGATGAAAATATGTGTTCTTTGATGTTTGATGATGAAATATGAAATCTTGTTGCTAGATTTACATATTTTGTAAAGTGATTTTGAGTAAAAATGTAAAATAAGGATTTAATTGTGAAAATTTGTGGTTAAATGTGTGAAAAGTTGATAAATATAGGCTACTAGGGGCATTATAGTAATTTGGCTATCATGGGTATTAAAGAAATTTCATGAATTTGTGGTTTTGTGTAATAAGGACTAAATTATAAAAGTTGTGAAATTTTAGGGGTAAAAGTGTAAATGTGCCTAAATGTGTGTTTTGGATTAAATTGAATAGAGATATTATTAAATAAGTTAATTTTTAATATATTTAGATCAAGAAAAGCGGAATTTGGATCTAGATCCGGGGAAAACTAAAGTTATCGACTAATCGACTTATTTCGTCGTTTTCACGTCTGAGGTAAGTTCGTATGTGATAAATTCCATTATAAGTGTATTTTAAATGCTTTGATATTGTATAAGTTGTGAATATAAGACTATGGATAAGTTTAACAATGACTCGATGGTAATTCGGCATTTGAAATCCGGTTGAACCTTAAGAATAGTTTAGGATACTAGTGACATGTCATTAGGGGATACATTAAGTTGGCTTCAGGCCATGACGTTGGCACTTTGGGTGAGAGTTATACTGATTTGGCTTTGGGCCATGATATCGATAATTCAGATATAATTTACCTTGATTTGGCTTCGGGACTTGGTATAGGTACTTATTGTGTAAGACTCTTGAGTATCCGACTTCAATTCCTAATGGTTCAATGGGTAAATGAATGATGTGGTTGAGAATGAGATTTGTACAAGATGGTACAGGTATGTGCATATACTATATTAGCTTTGAATCGAAGAAATGGTGTAGAAAGTATATAGTTTTGTGAATGAGTAATTGAAAGGTTTGTTAGTTAATGTGAATTCATGTATTTAATCAATTATTTAATTATATGTTTATGATTATATCGAGTTTATTTCATACGAGCTTACTAAGCTATAAAGCTTACGTTGTTTATTTTTCTATGTTTTATAGTGATTTCAAGATAGCTCGGATTTGAGGATCGTCGGAGAAATCGTCACACTATCCAACTATCAAATTGGTACTTTTGAGCTTGTCTTTTGGTCATATGGCATGTATAGGGACTTTGGTCATTTTGATATGTATTTTGGTGATGATTTTTACCATTCAAGTTGGCTTGTGAATTGTTATGTTTTGGTTTGTGTATATATAGCCATGTAGGTTGGTTTATATGGATGATTTTGATGATGTATATATTCATGTGTGCAAATGGCCTTTGCTGTGTGGTTTATAATTGCCTTGTGAATGGCTTGTTGAGAATTAGTATTGGAGGTGGTAATGGATTGACTTTTGAAGATATATTAACATGTTATGTGTAGGCAAAATATTGCATATAGCAAGTAAATTATTTAGATGACTTTGGTTGTGATTTTGGCATGTATTTCAAAATGGATCATTGGTGTTTATAAGCTTTGTGGTTGATGATAATGAAATAGCATAAATTTGGACTTGTATATGGTTGTCTTGAATAAATATGTATGCCTTGTGTTGATGCCAAATGAGTTGTGGTGTAGGTACATGCAAGTTTAGATGGCAAAATGGCTTGGTAAATACCCAATTTTTGTCAACACAGGCAGAGACGCGGGTGTGTGTCTTAGTCGTGTGTGACACACGGTTATGTTACACGGCCGTGTATCCCCTGGTGTTGAAATTGAAATTAGGTTAGTATGCTCCACATGACCTCACACACGGGCGTGTGACTTAACCGTTTGGCATAAGTCAGTATGCCCTACAGGATTGACACGGCCTAGCACACGAGCGTGTATGGCCTTTTTTAGGGCAAACGGGCTAGCCACACGAGCGTGTGTGTTGGCCATGTGACCCAAGTTAGAGAGTTACACAGGTTCGGACACAGGTTGGGACACGGCCATGTGCTCCCATTTCGAATGTCCACATGGCTTGTGACACGGGCGTGTCTGCGTGAGACACGGCCAGGTGTGTGTCCCCTGTTTTGAGAAAATTTTTATAATTTTCATAAAAGTTTCCTGTGTTATCGCTTTAGTCCCGAACCACTCCCAATGCATGTGTTGGGCCTCTTATGCTCGTATTATGGATAAATTGATTGAGATTGAATGATGAATTTATGAAATGATTCAATGTTTGTGAAAAGTATGTTTAAATGTGTTGTAAGTCCGATAATTGTAACACCCCAAACCCGGTCTAGACGTTACGACGAGATCTGGTATGTCATAGGGTAAAGTTGTAAAGACAAATTTTACTTTGGATTTAGGAAAATGCCGTAAGTTTGAAAAATATTCATTTATGGTGATGTTTTGAAATCAGTGGTTTGCATTTTAAGGAAAATTCTCGAATTGAGTTAATTTCTATTTGTTATCTTTGTTGGCATTTGAGAGAAAACGATTGTTTTATGCTATTTTAGGTTTTGAAAACTCCATCTTAAATTTTCGTGTTAAATTATAATAATGTCATATCTTTAATAAATAGCAAATAATAAAAGAAAAACCAAATGTTAACTTAAGAAGGCCTTATGAATAAAATCCCTAATTAAAATAACTTATAGAAAGAAAACGAGTTTACGAAAAGAAATATTTCATGGCCTCCACGAGTCCGTCTAGGCTCCCAGATCTACGATCTACTAATTACCTGCACGTTAAGTAGAGGGTGAGTCACCAAGACTCAGTGTGTAATTTCCCTCATATCACATAAATGGCTTCAAGCCCACAATCGCACATTGGCCCTTGACCCACTGAAAATGGCATGCACATAATAAGAATGTAATGTGTCCCAACCCAACCTAATTTTTCATCCTCTACACGCACCTGTACCAGCCCAACACGTCGTGGGGATTTCTACAATCAACCCTCCATCCGCTACACGCCATATATGTGGCACCAAGCCACTAGTGACAATCCCTAATAATCGTATATATGGGGCCAACCCATTGTGGTACCAAACCACTGGGACAAGTCACAGAATCAACATACACGTACGTGGTGTCAAACCACCGTGGTACCAAACCACTGAGACTTAGTCACCGGATCAAATACGTGGGGCCAACCCACTGTTGTACCAAACCACTGTGACAGTCTTTAGTAACACTTCCCCTTTCGCTTCATTTTCGAAACCCATGCCTAACATACATATCAAATGAATGCAACATGCCATCAAGCAAAGTAGTAGATTACAACATACATTTACATACTGATCGCTACAAAATAGTCTAGTTTTAATATTTATAAAAGAGTGATCGAACCTGTAGACTGACTGTGACAACGATAGAGGCAAGCACACCTATCGAATAGTAGTATAGCTCAGGCAAGAATATCTTATCGAACCCAAAGAACCTAAAAGTACTACTACTCACTTTCTTTCTATTATTTAGCCTAAAATATGGAGTGATTGGTTTATTAATCTAAAACAAATGAAATATTTAAACTTAAATGCAAAGACTAAAGAACGAGACTTTAGGAAAAGACTTTGAAGAAAAATCAATTGATAAAGACGATACCTTCGGGAAGAATCCACCTATGACTTCACTTATTATCTACCTTTTCAATTCATATGATTTCTTTACTTAGCTTGATCCGTGAGACTCCCTAACCTATATTAAACCTTCTCTCGAAGTGAATAACATCTAACTTTAGGTTAATTAGTGGAACTCTCGTTCTCTTATAATAACCCCCTAAGGAAGCAGTAAATCGATCAATCGACTCCCATCTTAGGTTTCACCCTAATTCGGTAAAATCTTGTAACCCTATCTCTAGACGCCCGATCAACTCCGCTTAATTATGCTATATCTACTCTCAGGCAGGGTCTATTCCTCCTCCACCTAAGCACAACAGATAAATTTAAGCAACATAATTAAGAGCAAACTAAGTATTTATCATATAAACCAAAAGAATTAAATAACAAAATCCATCATAGGTTTCATCCCCTTCCGGTATCTGATGGGTTTAGTTCATAACTAAATAAGAAAACATCTCAAGAGAAAAGATAAAACAAAACATAAGAAATCCCTAAAACCCCCTGAAGGAATCGAAGAGGAGATCCTCCATCTTTAGTAGAACTCTGACTCTTCGAGATGGATCAATTGGCTATCCTCGAGACAATCCCTAAACCAGAAAGGCTTGGCAAAAAACTCTGCTCAATGATCGACCTGTTTCGGCTTCTGCCGAACTCCCCTTTTTAGTTGCTACCTTGGGTGTTTATATAGGCTTTGAGATGCTTTAGTTGGCTCTTAATTCAAGTAGAATTCCTCCTAGGATGTTTAAGTAGACTTAGGAATGTGTTTCTTTGCCTCCAAGAATCCAAATTTGAGTGAAATTGCTCTTTCCCACGGCAGGGGCACGCCCATGGCACACGCCCGTGTAAGTCATCTTCAGGCCATGTCTCGGTTCTGTCGATTGGGGCACGGTCGCGTAAATCGTGGCATGGCCGTGTGAAGTAAATGGCAAGGCACGGTTGTGTGGCTTGAAGTCCAGGCCATGTCGATTTATTGGGTTGGCCCAATTTGGTCCATTTTAAGCCCGTTTTACGTTCTTTTTATCCTTAGGTGCTTTTCTGAGCATAAGTCATGAAAAGAAAGGATTAAGAGCACCTTTTTACATAAATTAGGGATAAATTATCCAAAAGCATATAAATGTGGGATTAAAATATGTTACTTTTACGATTTATCACATACTCATAACTCGAACATTAAAGTCACTTACCTGGTATCCCTAGCTTTACCCACAAGGGTATTGCGACTGTCTTTCCAGTCACTTCGGCTTTTCAGCCCAAACAGTTAATAACGCACATTAATAACAGAGTGTGAAATTTTACACACCTGATAACACGCAATACTATGCTTTCTATGTCGACACTCTCACTAGCAGGGACGACGGCTATCTGTCTATGCTATTCTAAAGCTGGTCCACAACCCGATGGCCAGTCTCGCATTGCCGATACCGCTCGCTTCTTAAACTTTGGGGTCGAAACTAAGGGTTTGCTCCCCTTCCCAACTTGAACGTTACTTGCATCCATGAAACAGACTTGATTAGAGGTCAGAGAGAGACGTCGCTTGTCTAATAAGGGAAGGTTGATTAAGGAAACCAAAATCCAGAGAGAATATTAATCATAGAATCTAAAGAAGATAGTCTCTACCTTGGTTACTGGTGAACCGCCCACCACTACTTCATCCTCGAAACTGAGATGATTTGAGAGAGATTCAGCTTAACAGTCACAGATAGCCCTCGAATATTAGGCTAATCAAAAGAGACTTAAAGAAAGCTCAAAGGGCTTTGGCTGAAATTACCTTGCGTTGAGATAGGAGAAGAAACCAAAGCAGATTCGGCAAAATGAACCTCCTTCACTCCCTAGGCTACTCACAGCCATGGTCCGAAAAGAAAAGATGAAGCCTCTAACCGATTAGAGATAATAGATACTGAGGAGTTTCAAAGAAAAGAAGAGGAAAAATCGCAAGAAATAAAGAGAGAGATATTCGGCTTTAGCAGCAAAAGTGAAAAGAATGTTACCTTCAGTAATCCTGCAATAGGATAGAATCGATCCACTTGACCAAGGCTATTCAGCTATGGAGAGAAAAATAGGTGTCAGGGGAGATGAAATAGAGTTTCAGTTTAAGAAGAAAAGTAGAAAAGAAAA
This sequence comes from Gossypium rotundifolium, assembly GCA_025506655.1. Classification (NCBI taxonomy): domain Eukaryota; kingdom Viridiplantae; phylum Streptophyta; class Magnoliopsida; order Malvales; family Malvaceae; genus Gossypium; species Gossypium rotundifolium. The sequence continues at coordinate 164,202,291 of CP106724.1, read as the reverse complement.
AAAAAATGGGTTGCAAGGAAATGGTGTGGTGCTTTCGATTGTGAGGTTTAAGAGTATGAATGGGGAGAAAGAGAGATTTGGTAGAGATTGAGGTTCGGCTAAAGATTCTTAGGTGAAGAAAAGATAAAATGAAGAAAAAGATGCACTAATGGTCTCCTCAATTTCGGCTACAGGTCAAGGGAAAAGAGAAATAAAAGTTGGCTAGGCAATTTCGGCATATAGGGATTGAGAACTCAAAGAGAACAGAAGAGCTTCAAAAGAACCTACCAAAATCGGCACTATCCACTTCCCTAATGACCGAATGCACTTCAAGAGAACAAAGGAAACTTAAGACCCTTACTGATTTTGGCACACCCACTACAGCCCAAAACCGACTTCTCCCCCCTACATCAAGCATCCAAAATTCGGCCACCACCTACACCAACATTCAATACCATATTTTCCTCCTAACTTCACTCTTGTTCACTCATTCAAATAGTTTGAATAATTCAAATTTCCCCATTTTTATCCTAGCCTCACATTCAAATCTTTTGACTCATTCAACACTCATCCATGTAATGACCTTGCCGAATCCATCACCCAAGCTCCTTAGGCACAAAAATGAAACTCCACATTGCTGACGATACGACTCGAACCCCTTCCCTCTACAGCTTCTCCCCTGTGACTCCTCTTCAAGCTCTCTAAGTGATGCCTCCTTGCCACTTTACCAACTCTTTGCTTGTGTTAACAAACAACAATTAAAGACCCTGAAGGCCTGCCTTAGCTAGCTCTCCCCTAAAGTGCCTAAAAGTAAAATTTCCACCAAGGCTCAGGCTTAACCCCAAGCCTTCCCTAGACCCCCAAACACATCAAAATAACATACTAAACATGCCAACACACGATAACATAGAATAATGCCAAGCCCTTAATTCCAGGATGTTACAGTAATGCTCTGTAACCCTATTCTAGCGTTGAACAAGGGTGATGGGTGTTACACATGTGGCTCACATAGCCAAGTGACATGCCCATGTCTCAAGTCATGTGGGCATTCGATTTGAGGCACACGGTTGTTGTCCAACCCGTGTCCTTACCCATGTAACTCTTTAACTTATGCCACATGGCCTGCCACACGCCTATGTGCTTGGCCGTGTGATCAATTTAATTTTCACAAATTAGGTATAGGTTTCACACGGCTAGGACACACGCCCATGTTCTAGTCCGTGTATCACACATGGCTAAGACACACGCCTGTATCTCTGCCCGTGTGCCCAATTTTTAGCATTCAATTTCTCAATTTTAAGATGTAGGGGACGCACGGCTAAATCACATGCCCATGTCAAGACACACGCTTGTGTGTCAACCTGTATGGACAAAATAAGGCCATTTCTTATCCTTATTTCTCATCCAAATTTAACCTTCAACCTACAATAACATTTGCATACATTTACAAACCAATTCGTCATATAAATCAAGCAAACATCATTAACATGTATGAAATAGTATCACATATTCATATGATCAAACTTACCTTCTTGCTATGATTTATATTTTACCGTAACTCAATTTAACCAAATCACATACATATAAGCTAGACATGATATATATAATCTTATAATAACATACCAAAACAATCCATTTTTAGCAATTCCAATGGCTAAGTTACAAACAACTATTTACATGGCAACATAGGCCAAGTTAACCTATACATGCCATTATATCAAAATAGAGAAAACCAAAACTAGTAAGCATTTAATGCTTAGTAAGTTTGTATAACAGGAATTTAACTTACCATATATTTACATATAAAATAAGCATACAATAATGCATCCAAGCAATTTGGTTTATAACCTAAAACACAACTTCTCCAATCATGTTAGTCAAGTAATTCACATAATATCAAGAACAAGGATGAGATCATCATTTAATGTCTTTCATATACATATACTTTCCATAACATTTTTCCATATTACATGTACATTTTAATGACAAATCATGTCAAAATCAGTTTAGCCATGTCAGAACTTTATCTATTGAATTTATTTGAAATATCAATGGATACACTCATATATTAAACTTTAGTGTACACTAATATAATTCGTTAATTCATTTCTAGGGGTACCCAATTAGGGTACATAATCGGGAAGCACACTCTCGAGCCTTGTAATGGGAAGCTCACACTGAGCCATTTCGGGAAGCTCATAAAGAGCCTATTGGGAAGCTTATCCGGCTATATAACGGGAAGCTCATAAGAGCCATAATCGAGAAGTTCACAAAGAACCATATCGAGAAGCTTCGGATAGCCAATATTGGGAAGTTCAAGCGAGCATTATTAGGAAGCTCATAAAGACCCAATTTAACGGGAAGCTCACAAAGAGCCTTTAATCGTGATGCTCATAAGAGCTAAAGTGTGTCCACGACAAATGTAAGATCACAATATAACGGGATGCTTCGAAGAGCTATGAAGGGAAGCTCACTGAACCATATAATAGGAAGCTCGAGAGGGCTAATAACGGGATGCTTTTTGAGCTATGGTGTGTCCGCAACATATGTTAGACTACAACCAATGAGGGAAACCTTATATCCATTGACTTCCATTTATTCAAACGGGAATTGACATTTATCATGTAACACCACTAACCCGTAACCATTGCCGGTCTAAGGTTAAGAGGCATTACCGGACAAATCGAAACTTTTATGAACATTTCACATCACAAGGTATATCATTATCATATCAAAGTAAATCATATACATATAGTCCCTTAAATAGGTCTACGAGACCTCAAACATGCAATAGGAAGGGGTCGGGACTAAACCGAACACATATGAAATTTTCTAAAACTTAACATTTTTCAAAGTTACAGAGGTCACACACGCGTGTAGGGGTGTCAGTGCCTCTGCGGCCTCGACACACCCGTGTGTCCAAGCCGTGGCAAAATAGGGCATACATACTGACTTGTCCATGCGGCCGAAGACACGCCCGTGTGCTTCACCCGTGGTCAAAACTGACTTGCATCACATGGCCAGTCACACGCCCGTGTGTTCAGCCTTTGGCCGACACTGACTTGTTTCACACGGCCAGTCACACGCCTGTGTGTCCAGCATGTGTACGAGCCTGACTTGAATTGAATTACAAATTTAAGGGACACGGTCGAGCCACACGCCCGTGTGCTCAACTGTGTGGGCAAATATAGGCCATTTGCAAGGCCAATTTGCCACCCATATAGGGTCAATCCTACAAGCACAAACAAACACATTTCATACCTTCTAAATGCAACCAAATCATACCAATAATGTCCATCTTTACTAACCATTCAAATACATATCAAACATACCAACTTATGCACCCTTTATCTCATTCAAACTTTAAACATTTCTATGCAAACACCATCCAAAACTTACCAATTCAACAAACTAACCATTCATCAATAATATACCAACTTTGCTTCACAAACATAATTGACATTTACTATATTCACATCCCATTTACAAGCCATATCACATAGCTTATATATACAACTAAAAACATTATCCAATTTGACTAGACTTTACATGCCATACTTAAATATGTACACATTCAAAAGATACCAAAATAGTGTTTGATAGTGTGGTGATGATCCTCGATGATCCCCGAGCTTTTGTAGCTTTAACGATCTATAAAACAATGCAAACACACATAGAGTAAGCTTTCAAAAGCTTAGTAAGCCATATACAAATAAACTTAACATATAAAACATTTATAACCATTTCAATTACAAGAATTTTAACATATCTCAATAGCATATTCATATTTCTTCCTTAGATCAATTGTACCTAACCATTTACTTGACAACAAATTACATCTCCATATATCTCATTAGATCATAGCACATTTATACATATATCACATTTTGTCTCAACAAGTCTATGCACATATCTCACTTTTGCAAATTCACATATACATACCTTTCATGCTCAAACATAGTATTCATTTTAAACGTACCTTAATCGGTTACACATTTCACATAGTCTTTCATTTCTTGAAATTGCCCGTTGAACCATTCAGAATCAAATAGGATACTCAAATAACTCAGAATTCTCGTACAATGCCAACGTCCCAGACGTGGTCTTACATTAATCAAATATCGATGCAACTGTCCCAGACAGGGTCTTACATGAAAATATATACGATGCCAATGTCCCAGACATGGTCTTGCCCGTACTCCTCAAATCGACGCCAGCGTCCTAGATGTGGTCTTACACGATATCACATATCAAAACCTATGTCATGACATATGAATCCTATCTATTCCTAAGGCTCGTACGGGATTTTTCGGGCATTGACACATTGTCGATACTTCCTCATTTTTCACATATATATCATCCAAAGCCATTCATTACAATTCAATATTATATGAACATGAATGAATCAACTTAAATACATTTATTTGTATATAGAATTACCTCGTACGGATATAAATGGACGGATTCGATTACTTGATCACTTTTGACTTTCCTCGGTCTAAATCCATTTTCTTTGGTTCTTGATCTATACATATTCAAATTTAACTCTTTTATTCACCAAATCATTCAATTCAATCCAAAAACACACATTTAGGGCAATTTATAATTTAGCCCTCACATTTTCACATTTTTATATTTAAGTCCCTATTTCACAAAATCACAAAATACACATAATTTCTTTATACACATGCTTAGCCGAGTAATCATCATGATTAAACAAGTCCATATTTTTCATTTATTTCACATTTTAGTCCTTCAAATTATTATTTTCATAATTTAGTCCAAACTACTCAATTTCATCAAAAATCCAAAGACAAAACATGTTAATCTAACACGTATATTTCATATTTCATCATCAACTATCACAAAGCTTACAAAATCATCAATGACATATCTTAAAATCTTCATCAAATTTTAAAATTAAAGCATAGGCTTGATAATATACTAAGCAACAATCTCAAAAATGTAGAAATTATCAAAAACAAAAATAAAAACATGCCTTAATTTTGTTTATAGCTAGCTGAATGTTCAAAGTTTAAAACCCTTGCTTCTTGTTCTTGTTTTCAGTTAAAAAGATGAACATAATGACTTTCATTCTTTTGTTTTTAATTATAATGTCTTTAATAATCAAATACCAATTTTAACCTTTTAATAAAACATATAATACATGTATATTTAATGCCCTTTACAGTCCATGCCATAATACAATGGCCTAATTTCATTTTAAGGCCTTCATAGTAAAAGATCATAACAATAAAGCACTTTAACAAATAGAAAGCCACATTTACCTTTTATGAGATTTAGTCCTTTTCTCTAATTAAGCACACAAACAACAAAATTAATTCACGAAACTTTCACACATGCTTAATCACATATGGTAAACACAAAATAATATTATATATTTTTTTGAGTCAGATTTGTTGTCCCGAAACCACTATTCCGACTAGGGTCTAGTCCGGACGGTTACATATCATGCTTTATCAATTATTCAATCAGTTTCTCATACATGAAAATTATACAATTCACATACACAACATTTAATTCAACATATAAATGTACAAAATTTAGTTACTCGAACATACCTCGATACTTATTCGTATACGAATTCTACTAATCCAAAACTTTTTATTTTTCTTGATCCAATTTTGTATTGGTCTTCCCAGATCTATATAAATGAATTTATTCATGAATTTAATACAATTCATATTCAATTGGATTCAATTTACACTCTAGGAAAAATTACAATTTGCCCCTATACTTTTCATAAATTCTAATTTCGTCCCTAAGCTCAGAAAATGAAATTCATGCAATTTAATCATTATTCTAATCCTAACCGAAATTTTCATATAACATTTACACCACTTTTATTTCACAAAATTTAGAATTTTTTCATGGGTTTTTACCACTTTTCAATTTAGTCTCTAAATCATGATTTCATCAAAATTCTCTTTGTAAAAGTTGTTTATCTATCAACAACCTTTCATTTTCTACCATAAATTTCAAAATTTCAGCATATTCATCCATGGAAAAATTTATATACTTTGATATATTTTCAAATTAATCCCCAAAATAGATAGATTAAACTCTCCCGGTCTCAAAAATATAAAAAACTACTAAAAACAGGACAAGAAAACATACCTAATTAAGCTTGATTAATTTTCTTTCTCTCTCTTAGGGTTTCCATGCAAAGTTTGGGGAAGATGATGAAAAATAATATGATATTTTCTATTATCATCTTTTAATTATTTTGATTTCTAATTTAGTCCTTATCCTTTTCTAATTTTTCCATAGATGGATCACCAAAAATATCTACTAACTTTTCTTTAATGGTCTAATTACTATATAAGGACCTCTTATTTTGAATTCAATAGCTATTTGATCCTTTTAGCTACTAGAATTCAACTTTTGCATTTTATGCAATTTGGTCCTTTCCATAATTAAACACATAATTGATAAAATTTTCTTATCAGATTTTTCATATGACATTCCTATCATAATTCAGACTATGCAATAATATTAAAATAATTTTTCTTTCTGGCTAAGATTTGCAGTCCTGAAATCACTATTCCGATTTCACTGAAAATGGGCTGTTATAGTTCGGGCCAGCACCTAATTCAATAATATACTGCAGAATCAGTAGCTAATGGTGATTAAATTCCTTCATCTAATCAATCCATAACCCTTACCCAACAACTATGCCGAAACAATAAACTAGTTTACGTTTAATTGCACTTATGCTTCCCAATTTGTGAGTTTCGAATGTCCAATCGACCAAGAACGTTTTTCTCTAATTGAAATGGGTTTAATAGCTTATTAGGAGGGTTCGAGAACTCAAATTGAGGCTAAAATTAAATTGGAAAAATTCAAGAAACAAAACAGTCCCCTTTTCCCACACCGAGGTGCACGCACAACCACCCATGGTGACTAAAATTGGGGCTGAATTTTAAAACAATTTGAGATCTAATTAAAATCTGGAAAAATAAATTTACAATCATTTAAAATCCCAAAATTTCATATCTAGAAATTTAGGTTTTTAAATTCCAAGATTACCCAGGAAATTAAAAGAAATAAAGATCTGACACATGCTAATAGAAGTGGGCAGCAATGGCACTTTCTTGTCAACGTTGGAGTTGATCTTGGAGACTCAAGATTTCAATTTTGGGGCTATTCTAATTGAAGAAAAATGGCAGCAAGATAGGGATGGTGATAATGTTCAATTTTGAAGACAATAGAAAGAAAAATCAAAGATGAATGGTGGTGATAAGTGCGACGACAACAATGGTAGGAGAAGGAGAAAAGAAAAAAAAAAAAGATCAAGGAAGGGAGAGGAGGTTAGGGATGTAATATCCCGGGTTAAGGGCTATTTTATTTTGGCTTTGCTGCATGTGCTTGATGTGTTATGTTGTTGTTTCGATGTTGTTGGGGCTTAGTTATAAGCTAGGTGTAAGCTCGAGTGGTAGGAGAAATTTTTGTTTTGGGCTTTATGTGATAGGGGGCTGAAGGAGCTGGGTCTTATGTATTTTATTTGGTGAATTGTTGCACAAGTGAAGAGCTAGCAAAGTGGCAAAGCATGCGCCACTTAGAGCTTGTGTGTGGTGTCAAGTGCAAGGGGGGAGAGGTCTTGAGTTCAAGCTGCGAAAATCCCACATTTTTGTTCCATTTTGACGGCATGGAGGGGAGGAGTTGTAGGCAGTTCAAACTCTGCCTTGGACTAAGTCTTCCTATTCAAACGGTGGGTGGAGAGCAAATTGTGGAGGTGGACTAATTCAACTAATTTGAATTGGTGGCTTGGGAGTGTTTGGGGGGAGTTTGGCCGATTTTGGAGAGATTTTAGGGAGAGAAATGAGTGGCCGGTTGGGGTTGTAGGGGTGTGTCGAATTTTCCTTTAGCAAGTGGGCATTTTCGGTCAAAATTCTTTTTGGTAAGCTGATTTTTTCTTTGTGTCAAAAGCTTTCTTCTCTTTTCTCCTTTAACCGAAAGTCCAAGTACCGTTTTGCCAAAATTGCTTTGCATCTTTTTACTTAGTGTGTGAGGTAGAATATTGTTCCTTTTCCACTTACATCTTGTGTAAACCAAACCTCAAAGCACCTACACTTGCAGAAACTACAACACTTTCTCCTCCACATTTTTTTTCTCTTTTCTCATTTGAAAATCTTGGTAGTGAATGTTCATCTCCTCTCCTTTCTTTTCCAAGTGTTGAAGCGAAACTAGCTTCACTTCCTCTCATACTCTCTTCCTCTCTCAACATCTTCTTGACCGTAACACATCTTTCCAAAACCTTATCCTCCATCTCTTTTTCTTTAAAGAAAGCACCCTCCATTCATCATTCTATTTTCTTTTTCCAAAACTCCTCGGCCTTTTGAAACCAATCGTTCTTCCCATTTTTTACAAGGCCGAACCTCCTTCTCTATTTTGATTAAGGGTGTTGCCGAATCTTTTCTTTTTTCCTATAGTTCTTCATTACCGAATATTGGGAAGCAGTGTGACCTTGTTGGAGCCTTGTTCAATCGACCTAGTAAGAGGTAGGTGTTTGGCCGAACAGCCATTTCTTCCCTTTCTTATGCTTGGTCGATTTTCTGATGTGTTTAAGGGTCGATTTCGGTATCTGTTAGAAGGAAGTTAACTCTTTGGTGGGTAACCGATTGTGTTACAGGGCCTTTGGATTTCAGAAGCAAGCAAGAAGGAGCTTTCTTTCTCTGATAAGCAATCGGTAAGTGGTGGTAAGAACGGGTGTTTGTATTCGATTTTGTTTAGTTTTCTTTAAGTCAAGTCATTAGGAGATTAACCGTTATTCTTTTCTAGGGTGTGATCATTTGGTAAAGAAACATTATTGGTTCGGGTTTGGTAGGAAACCAAACCATTTACAAGGTAAAGGTTTAACGCAAACCCCTTTTTTTGGTTTATCTATTCTGGCCGAATAGTTTAAATGATTAACCCTGTGTTTGGCCGACTTTAGGAGCAAGATAATCGAGGGGTATATACCGGTTCTTCGGGATTAAGCGTGCGATCTATCAGGTGTGTAAACTAACACACTTTCTTAACTGAGTAATGTGATAATCTGATTGTGTAAATGAAACAGTGTGGTTGACTGATTTGGTACCCATTGAGGTATGGATACGGATTCGGGTAAGTCCGTTTCATTATGAGATATGTGATGATATGTGATATCATGATTATTGGTGTATATACGTTGAGATGCCATATTAAGCATGTGAGCATGATAGCATGATTGCACGATTTTGCATTTAGTATGATATGCTATTGGGTGATATGAGAGGAGGGGGAGTATGATATCCGTGTCTTTGGGACACTGTGTGTCTTTGGGACACCGAGGTTTGGCACCTCCGGTGGTTTGGTACCACAAGCGATATTTTGTGACTTTGGGTCACGGAGGTTTGGCACCTCGGCGTCTCGTCCCGGTGGCTTAGCACCACGATGGGTTGGCCCCGATTGATTATACTGGGATTGACGCCTTGTGATTTGGTATCACACGATGGGTTGGCCCCATCATCGGATTTGTGATTGCGGTCACCAAAGTGATTTAGTATCTGCTGTGTCTTTGGGACACGGAGGTTTGGCACCTCATTGTGACTCGTCCACGTGGTTTGACACCACCGTGGGTTGGCCCCACTTATGAGATCTGAGATTGTCACTAGTGATTTGGTATCACACGATGGGTTGGCCCCATCATTGGATTATTCGTGACTTGGTCACTAGTGGTTTGGCACCACATTATAGATATCGTGACTTTGGGTCACGGTGGTTTGGCACCACCGGTGGTTTGGTACCACACGGGGTAGAGAAGGTGTAATGGATGGTTAGGAATGGGTGCATTAATTGTATTGCTTTGTTATGATGTGTGTTAGCATGTTGTATTTTCGGGAGGGGGAATTTACACACTGAGTCTTGCGACTCACTCTCTCTCCTTTGACATTTCAGGTGACATTTAGGCGCGGACATGGAGCCGGGATGGACTCGAGGTGCTCATGCCATGCTAAAATAAGGATTTGCTCAGACTTTTATAAAATTTGGTACTTAAGCATATTTATTACTATTTGGTTTTATTTGGGTTTGTAATTGGCCTCTTAAAATTATGTTTTGCTATGTTTATGCTTAAAGTAGATTTTTAATATGCCTTAACAAATTAATTGGGTTAAAGTGTGCTAAAACTTGGAAAGGCAACGATTTCAAAACTACAAAAGCGATATTTTAAACTATACCATCGGGTATCACACTAAGGTTTGGAATAAAGGGGACTCAAATGTTTTACTTAAACTCGATTTTCTACTAAGTCAAAATGTTATAGTAATAATAAGAAACAACTTAAACTTTTAAATGAGATAAACCTGTTCACCTACATATCTGATTAAATTTTCAAAATTTTGGGTTTTCAAACACATCATCGGGTTTCAATCAAGCCTACTCAAGTTTTTCTTCAAGTACACCATTTAGCGAAGTGTTTTCATTAAATATTTAAACGTAAACCTATTTTCTCAAAATCCTTTTTCTGTAACATACCGATTCGATTCGTGGTGTGTTGTTGGGTTTGGGGTGTTACAATTGTGGTATCGAGCTAAGTTCAAAGGCTCATTTGTGGGCCCGAGGCCCAAAATGTTTTCAAAAGTCATTTTAAGTGTTATGTTTTAAAAAGTATGGTGTGAAAGGCATGGCACCGAGTCTCGGCACCAATCCGCCTGAGTAAGTACCCTTACTATTGGTTGTGATAATGATATTGAGGAGATGTGATTGGATGGCTAGAGATAGTAAGACTACTTTAGAAACTAAAACTAATAGGATGAGTGGACTCATGAAAACAAAGCTCCTTTAATATTCATAAGACTTTGCTTTTAAGCAAGTGGAATAATTCTTGATGCATAAAATTCTTTAAATCGAGATAAGATTTAGTCATGAGTACCGAGGTGGGCGTGGTCGTGGGCAGGTCGTGAGTAGGATGCAGTTTGAACCCGTAGGATCCGGGCGGGTCGAGAATGAGATCTGGTTTCGCCACCGGTGGAGGTGGTGAGTTTCGAGAACAGGCGGGGATGACGCAGATGTCACGAGCGATCTTTGTGGGTTTTAGAAAAGTAGTGGAGTAAGGAGGCGCAGGAGTTAGAAAATCGTGCTGGCGACTTGAGCAAATGGGGTGAATTCTTTCGGGGTGTCTCGGGTGTTGCTCCTAAGCCTCGCTGAATATTGGCTAGAAGCAACAGAGCGGATCATGGACGATCTAGACCTGACTGCTGAAGAAAAGTTAAAGGGGATAGTATCACTTCTCCGAGATGAGTCATACTAGTGGTGGCTCACGATTCGAGACAGTCTGACAATGGAAGATCGACTTGGGACTATTTGAGTCGCTATCGGAAAAAAGTGCGTTAGAGCTAACTACATTAATGAGCAACGGAAAGCATTTACGAGGTTAGTTCGAGAACAAATCGTCGGTCGTAGTACTAAACGAGGCGAGTTTCGAGGTGAGTCGGTATGCTTATTACGGTATGGCGGCTCTTGAACATGAAAGGTGCGTTCATTTCGAGGATGGCTGCGAGATGAATTAAGGTTGTTGATTGCGCCTCGGCGGGGCGTGAATTTGCTATTTCGGTTGAAAAGGCGGAGGATCGAGGTAATGGCGAGGAGGTAATGGTTACGGTCGGTAGTAGAGCCGAGCAGGAAGTGTGAAGTAGTTCGAGGCCAGACAGTAGGGGCTAGTGTATCTGAGGCACCGAGAGGAGAAGAGGGCGACGCACGGACATCATAAACGGTACATTTTAATCTTTGGTTCTCCATTTCTTGCTTTGATTGATGTGGGTTCAACACATTCATATGTTGCAAGTAGCATAGTGAAGACCATGGATTTAGAATCTGATATATCTTCTAGGCAGATGACCGTAATAAGCCATCTAGGTCACTCTGTAGTTGTAGATAAATTTGTATAGAGGCGTACCTCTAGAACTCCAAGGGTAGTATTTGTGGTGATGTGATGGAAGCTGCCGTTTGGGGAGTTCGATCGATTCTCGGGATGAGGTGGTTTGGTTAAGTACCGGCGAAGTTGGATTCTTGACTAAGCGCATGGTTCGAAAATAGCTAAGGGTGATGAGGTAGTACGATCGGTAATAGGAGAAATTATCATCCAATGTGGTATCGCTTTCAAAGCCGAGAAGATGGTCGAAAAAGAACGTGAAGCATATGTGGTTCATGTGTATGCCTTGGAGGCTAAAGAGTCTGCTGTGGAGCGCAGTTGGACGATTAGGGAATTTATTGATGTGTTTCTGAGGAGCTTAGGGTTTGCCACGGATCGTGAGGTAGAGTTCGGGATAGATCATACCCAAGCTGCGCACCCGTATCTATAGCTCCGTCTGTGATGGCGCCTAAAGAGTTAGTGGAGCTTAAGGCTCAGATCCAGGAATTGTTGGACCGAGGCTTTACCAGGCCAAGTGTTTCGCCTTGGGGAGCGCCGGTACTCTTTGTCAAGAAGAAAGATGGTACTATGCGGATGTGTATAGACTACCGCTAACTGAATAAGCTGACGATCAAAAACAAGTATCCGCTGCCTCGGATAGATGACTTGTTTGATCAATTTGAAGAAGTCGTCGATTTTCTCGAAGATTGATCTAAGGTGTGGGTATCACCAGTTAAAGGTGAAGGAGGCGGATATCTGCAAGACGGCATTTCGTACTCGGTATGGGCACTTTGAGTTCTTAGTTATGCCGTTTGGGTTGACTAACACCGCCGGCCTTCATGGATATGATGAATAGGGTGTTCCAAGCAGATTTAGATCGATTCGTAGTGGTTTTATCGATGACATCTTGGTATATTCAAGGACCGAGGAGGAACATGATGCGTGTTGCGGGTGGTATTCTGATTTTGAGGAGAAACGACTTTATGCGAAGTTCAAGAATGCGAGTTCGGCTTAGGGAGGTGGCGTTCTTGGGTCATGTAGTATCGTGAGGGATTAGAGTGGATCCTCGAAAGATTGAAGTGGTTTTGGATTGAAGCCGCCTAGGTCGATGGCGAGGTTCGAGTTTTACGGGTTTGGCGAGGATACTAGAAGATTTGTAGAGGGTTTTCGTTGATCGCGTGTAGATGACCAAATTATTAAGAAAAGGGTTCCGTTCATTTGGGTGAGAAGCGATGAGGAGAGCTTCGATAAGTTAAAGAAGATTTTGTGAAGCTCGGTTCTAATTCAACCCGAGGCTAGAAAGGAATTCACAGTGTACTGCGATGCATCACATACGGGTTTGGGTTGTGTGCTGATACAAGAAGGGAAGGTTGTGGCTTACGCATCTCGGCAGCTGAGGCCACATGAGGTCAATTATTCGACACACGATCTGGAGTTAGCGACTGTAGTCTTTGCCTTGAAGATATAGAGGCATTACTTGTACGGAGAGAGATCGATAGTCTACACAGATCATAAGAGTCTGAAGTACCGTCTAACTCAGAAAGACTTGAATCTGAGACAGCGCAGATGGATTGAGCTGCTAAAAGACTACGACTACTCAATTGAGTATCATCCGGCAAGGCTAACGTTGTGGCGAGCGTTGAGCCGTAAGGTTGTTTCGGATCTAAAGGCGATGTTCGCCCACTTGAGTTTGTATGACGACGGGAGTATTACAGCAGAGCTGAGGTTAAGCCTACTTGGGTTGAGCGGATCGAGAGAAAAGCAGTTGTTGGATGAGGTTTTGAGCGCAGAGGACACAAGTGCGAATGATGGTTTGGAGGGTTCTGATTTGTCTAGTGATGGGGTGTTGTGTTTTCGGGGAAGGCTTGTATGTAGAGACACCGAGTTAAGGCAAAAGATTCTTCAAGATGCACATAGCGACCCTACGCTATGCATCCCGGAGGTAGTAAAATGTATAGGGATCTCGGAGAACGATTACGGTGGTAAGATGCGAAAAAGGAAGTGCGAGTTTGTAGGGAAGTGTCGACATGTCGCGAGTCAAGGTGAGCATCGATTGCCATCGAGGTTACTTCACCGGTGAAGATTCCTCGATGGAAGTGGGAAAGGATAACTATGGATTTCGTCGGTGGATTACCGCTTACACCGAGCAAGAAGGATTCGATTTGGGTAATTGTGGATCGATCGACTAAATCGGCTCATTTTATTCGGTGAGGTGGATTACTCACTTGAGAGGTTGGCGAAGTTGTATGTGTCGAAATAGTGAGATATGCGGGGTGCGATGTCGATCATCTCGGATAGGGATCCCATTTACGTCAAGGTTACGGAAAGCATTGTATCGAGCTCGGGTACACGGTTAGATTTCAAGACGGCATTTCATCCGTAGAATGACGAGCGATCGAAAAGGGTTATCTGAGATCTTGGAGGACATGTTACGAGGTTGTGTATTGGACTTTAGGGGTAGTTGGGAGGAGTATCTACCGTTAGCTGAGTTTGCCTACAATAATAGTTACCAAGCAAGCATCAAGATGGCACCATATGAGGCGTTGTACGGTAGGAAGTGTCGCTCACCTACTTGTTGGACAGAGTTAAGTGAACGTCAGTTGTTGGAGCCAGAGTTGGTTGCTGAGACCGAAGACAAGGTTAAGTTGATTCAGGCCCGATTGAAGGAAGCTTGAATCGGCGAAGTCCTATCCGATCTTAAGCGGAGAGATATTGAATTTGCTGTGGGAGATCAAGTTTTTCTGAAGGTCTCACCGTGGAAGAAAGTATTAAGGTTCGGGAGGAAAGGCAAGCTAAGTCCAAGGTTTATTGGGCCGTATAAGGTACTGAGACGAGTGGGACCAGTAGCATATCAGCTCGAGTTGCCAGCAGAGCTAAGTCAGATTCACGATGTGTTCCACGTTTCGATGCTTAGGCGATATCGTTCAGATCCGTCACACGTGGTGGCAGTGGAAGAGATCGAGGTAAACCTAGATTTGACCGTGGAGGAAGAGCCTGTACAGATTTTAGATCGGGATGTAAGGGTTCTGCGTAAGAAGTGTGTGCCTTTGGTTAAGGTTTTTTGGCGGAATCATGGCGTGGAAGAAGCTACTTGGGAACCCGAGGATGTGATGAGACAGCAATACCGCAACTCTTCGATTAGGTAATTTCGAGTAGAAATTATTTTTAAGGGGTAGAAGCGTAATATCCGGGTTAAGGGCTATTTTATTTTGGCTTTCTTTGCATGTGCTTGATGTGTTATGTTGTTATTTCGATGTTGTTGGGGCTTAGTTATAAGCTAGGTGTAAGCTCGAGTGGTAGGAGAAATTTTTGTTTTGGGCATTATGTGATAGGGGGCTAAAGGAGCTGGGTCTTATGTATTTTATTTGGTGAATTGTTGCACAAGTGAAGAGCTAGCAAAGTGGCAAAGCATGCGCCACTTAGAGCTTGTGTGTGACGTCAAGTGCAAGGGGAGAGGTCTTGAGTTCAAGCTGCAAAATCCCACATTTTGTTCCATTTTGTGGCATGGAGGGAGGAGTTGTAGGCAGTTCAAACTCTGCCTTGGACTAAGTCTTCCTATTCAAACGGTGGGTGGAGAGCAAATTGTGGAGGTGGACTAATTCAACTAATTTGAATTGGTGGCTTGGGAGTGTTTGGGGGGAGTTTGGCCGATTTTGGAGAGATTTTGGGGGAGAGAAATGAGTGGCCGGTTGGGGTTGTAGGGGTGTGCCGAATTTGCCTTTAGCAAGTGGGCATTTTCGGTCAAAATTCTTTTTGGTAAGCTGATTTTTTCTTTGTGTCAAAAGCTTTCTTCTCTTTTCTCCTTTAACCGAAAGTCCAAGTACCGTTTTGCCAAAATTGCTTTGCATCTTTTTACTTAGTGTGTGAGGCCGAATATTGTTCCCTTTTCCACTTGCATCTTGTGTAAACCGAAACCTCAAAGCACCTACACTTGCCGAAACTACAACACTTTCTTCTCCACATTTTTTTTCTCTTTTCTCATTTGAAAATCTTGGTAGCCGAATGTTCATCTCCCTCTCCCTTTCTTTTCCAAGTGTTGAAGCCGAAACTAGCTTCACTTCCTCTCATACTCTCTTCCTCTCTCAACATCTTCTTGACCGTAACACATCTTTCTAAAAACCTTATCCTCCATCTCTTTTTCTTTAAACCGAAAGCACCCTTTCATTCATCATTCTATTTTCTCTTTTTCCAAAACTCCCTCAGCCTTTTGAAACCAATCGTTCTTCCCATTTCTTACAAGGCTGAACCTCCTTCTCTATTTTGATTAAGGGTGTTGCCGAATCTTTTCTTTCTTCCTATAGTTCTTCATTACCGAATATTGGGAAGCAGTGTGACCTTGTTGGAGCCTTGTTCAATCGACCTAGTAAGAGGTAGGTGTTTGGCCGAGCGGCCATTTTTCCCTTTCTTATGCTTGGTCGATTTTTGATGTGTTTAAGGGCGATTTGATTGTCATTAGAAGGAGTTAACTCTTTGGTGGGTAACCGATTGTGTTCTGAGGGCCTTTGGATTTCAGAAGCAAGCAAGAAGGAGCTTTCTTTCTCTGATAAGCAATCGGTAAGTGGTGGTAAGAACGGGTGTTTGTATTCGATTTCGTTTAGTTTTCTTTAAGTCAAGTCATTAGGAGATTAACCGTTATTCTTTTCTAGGGTGTGATCATTTGGTAAAGAAACATTATTGGCTCGGGTTTGGTAGGAAACCAAACCATTTACAAGGTAAAGGTTTAACATAAACCCTTTTTTGGTTTATCTATTCGCCGAATAGTTTAAGTGATTAACCACATGTTTGGCCGACTTTAGGAGCAAGATAATCGAGGGTATAAACCGGTTCTTCGGGATTAAGCATGCGATCTATCGGTGTGTAAACTAACACACTTTCTTAAGCGAGTAATGTGATAATCGATTGTGTAAATGAAACAGTGTGGTTGGTGATTTGGTACCCATTTAGGTATGGATACGGATTCGGGTAAGTCCGTTTCATTATGAGATATGTGATGATATGTGATATCATGATTATTGGTGTATATCGTTGAGATGCCATATTAAGCATGTGAGCATGATAGCATGATTGCGATTTTGCATTTAGTATGATATGCTATTGGGTGATATGAGAGGGGAGTATGATATCGTGTCTTTGGGACACCGGAGGTTTAGCACCTCCGGTGGTTTGGTACCACAAACGATATTTTGTGACTTTGGGTCACGGAGGTTTGGCACCTCGGCGTCTCGTCCAGTGGCTTAGCACCACGGTGGGTTGGCCCCGATTGATTATCTGGGATTGGCGCTTGTGATTTGGTATCACACGATGGGTTGGCCCCATCATCGGATTTGTATTGCGGTCACCGGTGATTTAGTATCCTGCTGTGTCTTTGGGACACCGGAGGTTTAGCACCTCATTGCGACTCGTCCACGTGGTTTGACACCACCGTGGGTTGGCCCCACTTATGAGATCTGGGATTGTCGCTAGTGATTTGGTATCACACGATGGGTTGGCCCCATCATTGGATTATTCGTGACTTGGTCACCGGTGGTTTAGCACCACATTATGGATATCGTGACTTTGGGTCACGGTGGTTTGGCACCACCGGTGGTTTGGTACCACACGGGGTAGAGAAGGTGTAATGGATGGTTAGGAACGGGTGCATTAATTATATTGCTTTGTTATGATGTGTGTTAGCATGTTGTATTTCCGGGAGGGGGAATTTACACACTGAGTCTTGCGACTCACTCTCTCTCCTTTGACATTTCAGGTGACACTTAGGCGCGGACATGGAGCCGTGATGGACTCGAGGTGCTCATGCCATGCTTAAATAAGGATTTGCTCAGGCTTTTATAAAATTTGGTACTTAAGCATATTTATTACTATTTGGTTTTATTTGGGTTTGTAATTGGCCTCTTAAAATTATGTTTTGCTATGTTTATACTTAAAGTAGATTTTTAATATGCCTTAACAAATTAATTGGGTTAAAGTGTGCTAAAACTTGGAAAGGCAATGATTTCAAAACTACAAAAGCGACATTTTAAGCTATACCATCGGGTATCACACTAAGGTTTGGAATAAAGGGGACTCAAATGTTTTACTTAAACTCGATTTTCTACTAAGTCAAAATGTTATAGTAATAATAAGAAACAACTTAAACTTTTAAATGAGATAAACCTGTTCACCTACACATCTGATTAAATTTTCAAAATTTCCGGGTTTTCAAACACATCATCAGGTTTCAATCAAGCCTACTCAAGTTTTTCTTCAAGTACACCATTTAGCGAAGTGTTTTCATCAAATATTTAAACGTAAACCTATTTTCTCAAAATCCTTTTTCCTGTAACATACCAGATTCGGTCGTGGTGTGTTGACCGAGTTTGGGGTGTTACAAGGGACGACTAAGGCAGAAGAAAACAGAGTTAGAGGCTGGTTATTTTGAGTAAAACTTGTATTTATACTTAGGTTTACCAGACTTGGGCGACAATACATTAAAAATCAAGGAATTTTTGCAAGAAAAATTATTTATTTTGTAAAAGATGAACTAACTTTCAAGCTTTTACATTTAATGACTAACCATTAGATTAATTCCCTATTTTTGATATTTTTTCTACATTTTTGTTGAGTTAAATTTGGGATATTATACGCCTCCATACTTAATCATGCAATTAACATGAATATGCAAACAAATAAATTAATTTTGAATCATAAAAGCACAAACCGAATCCTCGTGTCACTCGTTGACGACTCTTACTTTTCCTTTCCCTCTCGATGGCCCAACGTCATCTTTAGCTATGTATGATAATTCAACAAATAAATGATATCAAATTTCATCCAATTCACATTCGGATACAAAGCTAAGCATATTTTGCAATTTATTCAATTTAGTCCTTATACTCAGGATATGCACATCTTTCGATATTGAACATTAGGTCTATAACACCCCTCACCCATATTCAATGCCAGAATAGGGTTACGAAGCATTGTCAAACTTACAACACTTTAAAACACACATTTTCATATACAATTTAGCATTTCAAATACAATTCAGTCACATCCAATGATGGTGTCCCTTAAACGAGCCTACGAGGCCTTAAACATGCATTAGAAATGGTTTGGGACTAAAACGATAACTTTGGAAATTTTTTTGTGAAGACTTACAACCTGTGTGGCCAAGCCGTGTCTCTCACACGGCCACTAGACACACCCGTGTTATAGGCCATGTGGAAACAGGGGTACATACTAACTTGGGTCACACGGCCAACCACACGCCCGTGTGTTTAGCATGTGCCCTTCGAAGTGGCCACACACTCCCATTTGCCAAGCCGTGTGTTAGGCCATGCCAAACCTGTAGGGTATACTGACTTATGCAACACGGCCAAGTCACACGCCCGTGTCCTAGGCCGTGTGCCAATTAGGGGGTATACTGACTTGTACCACACAGCCGATCACATGCCTGTGTGTGAGACCATGTGGAGCATACTGACTTCATTTCAATTTCAACACCAGGGGACTCACGGCTGTGTAACTTGACCGTGTGTCACACACAATTGAGACACATGCCCGTGTCTCTGGCAGTGTGGACAAAAATAGGCTATTTACGAAGCCATTTTGCCACCTATTTTGTACATACCTAAAATGGAACACCCCAAACCCGGCCCACAAGTCCTGATTGGATCTGGCATGCTTCTAAAGAAAATTCGTTCGGAACTTGTTTGAAAACATTGCTAAAACTTGTGTATATTATTTTTTTTTTTGAAAACTCTTGATTTGGGTTGGGTTCAAAAATTAAATACCTTGTTGATTTGGTGTCAAAACATTTGATAAATATACTTAAGAAAATTTAACTTTTAAACTTTAAATTCGATAATAATTGTATCATACTAAGTAGCTTAAAAGCATGCATAAACGATTCAATACTTTGGCCTTATTACATCAAATAAAAACCCGAATAATTCAAAACTTAAACATAAATAAAAATAAATCAATCCTTGAGCTTTGCATGGCCACCTTTGAGCTCCTGCTGACCCGGTCCATTACTGATCATCACCTAAAAAATAATCCCACAAGGGGGAGTCAAACAGACTCAATGTGTACAACCAACACCAAACTCAAATAAATTCAGGCATATCAAATCATACATAATCATATAGCATTAAATAAAATGATGCAATCCCGGACCCAAGCCTAGTTATCCATCCACTACACGTCACCCGTACCAAGCATCACACCGTGGGGACTACTAAGTCAACCCTCCATCCGCTACACACCATTGAAGGCAGTCGCTGCAGTCGACGTGCTCATCGCCCTTATAAAGTTCGTGGCATAGCCACCAGATACATACTTTGTGTCATGAGACACCATATTCAGATATCGTGGTCTTAGGTCACCACATTCAGATATCGTGGTCTTAGGTCACCACATTCACTTCCCCTTTTTCATAATATCCCATATGCCCATGTCATACAAAATCATGCAACATAATGCTTTAGGCCCGATTTCACATTCTTATCATATTCATATTCATGGCATAACAAGTCTTATCATACTCATAGTAGGAGTAGGAAAACGTACCTGAGTACTTAGTACCATTACATGGTACCTTAACCATAATCTTACACTTTTATATTAGCACATATAATAAATTAAAGCCGTAAATCTATCGAGATTTAGTGTGGGGTACACACCTGATATACTTATCGAATTTACTGAAATCCCGAAAACTCGTTCTATTGCTTTAGATCTCTAATTCCTATATTCGGCCAACCCTAACATGTTAGTAAAAAGCCATTCGACTATAAATCCCAATCCTAGTAGGATTGTTGTAATCAAATTCTTACCTTGGTGCCGATTGGATTAAAAATTAAATCCCGAAACTTTGTGATGCTTCTTTATTGCAATCGGCTATACCCTTAATCATTGAACTAGTTAGTTTCTACTTTTTAAACAAATAAGAATTAGATCTAAATACCACAATAGGGCCTTGGCTGAATGTCAGATTCACTTACCTTTATGAATCTAAATTCCCGAAAACCTCAGCTTACTACTGTCGCCTTCCTCCTAAAAACTGAAGTCACCTATTTTTTTTTACCTACATTTGGCAATCTTCCACTTATTCAACAAACCAAAATTCTCAATTATCTTAGCCCATATGGTATTCGGCCAAAAAGAAAAGAATAGAAAAGGGCCATTTGGCCACCTACCATTAATTACTCACCTTGACTTTTCCAAAATTCAGGCTTCGCTTATTATAAAGCAGGATTCGACTTCTAGGGCTAAAGAAGAGAAATTGATAGGCATAGACAATTGATTTGGGTTAGATCCTGATGAGAAGAGAGGAAAAATTATGAGGAAAAGAAATCCCGAAACTTACCAAATCACTAAAGAACATGCGGCTTATGGTGCACCTTCGGGAAACTAAAACACCCTTGTAGATTCGGCTTTGAGGCTTAGAGAGATTCGGCTAGAGGCTTGAAACTTATCTTCGGCTTTTGATTGGTTTTGCAAAGGAAAAAGAATTGATGATGGGAAGCACAGGGTATTTCAATTTTACAAGGAAAGAAAAGGAAGATATAGAACTTAGAGAAATTCGGAAAGACTAGGGGATTTTGTTTTCGGCTTTGTAGAGAATTGAAAAGAAAAAAGAAGAATAATGGCAGAGAGAATTCAGCAGAGATTTAAAAAAGAGAAGAAAGAATGTTGAATGGCCTTAATTTTCCTCCTTTTGCCGAAATTACTAAGCCTAGAGAGTCCCCTTTCTTGGCCAACACTCTCATATCTTTATTTTCCTAGCTTAGCCGAAATTCTAAAAGAATTTGACTTCAACTTAAACTCCTACCTTAGAATCCCTATGCCGTCCATCTCCTTACCTTAGGAGTGCCGAATTTTAACCCATTATTTTGGGCTTCATGTGGCCATACTAGGCCCAAGTTATCCTAGCATATGGCGTCATTTCCAGAGCCCTAAGTGGCGTCTCCGGGCCATTTTTCCAAGCCCGATTTTGTCACATTTCCAAGGTTCCTTACATTTCCTTACATTTCCTTACATTTCCAAGCTTCCTCTTAAAACTTAATATTTTCTAAAGCATTTCCTTACATTTCCTTACATTTCCAAGCTTCTTCTTAAGACTTAATATTTTCTAAAGTATTTCCTTACATTTCCTTACATTTCCTTACATTTCCAAGCTTCCTCTTAAGACTTAATATTTTCTAAAGCATTTCCTTACATGTCCTTACATTTCCTTACATTTCCAAGCTTCTTCTTAAGACTTAATATTTTCTAAAGCATTTCCTTACATTTCCTTACATTTCCTTACATTTCCAAGCTTCCTCTTAAGACTTAATATTTTCTAAAGCATTTCCTTACATTTCCTTGCATTTCCAAGGTTTTAAAATGCACCCAACACATTCACAACACATAAGGCATATTATTTCATGTAATTTTAGCCATAGTGCATAAACCCTATTCCGGGATATTACAGTTCTACCCCCCTTAAAATAATTTCGTCCTTAAAATTACTTACTAACAAAAAATCGTACATCCTAACTCACCACACTACACTACTGCTGCGCACTCTGATCTTAAAACTAACACATTTCTTACAAAAATTCACATCAGCGGCTGGGGGTGGTGGTGGCATTTCATTTTCAGATCCTCGACCCGAACTAACGGGTTCAGACACGGTCATTCGGCCTCTTCCATGGCCACGCACGTTACGACCACGTCCCCTTGAATTCATACTTCCGCTTGCGTTTATCTGATTAAAGAATTTTATGAATTAGTTTTGTTCTGCTTGATTATCCACAAACAGTTTTATGTTTAATAGTTTTAAGAAGTTGTTCTTTCGATTCATACACATACAGTCTCACATCATTCATTTAGTCACACACATGAACTTGCGTCCATTATGGAGAAATGTTGTAATTGTCGTTGTTTGTTGTTTTCCACTACCCGGGGTATTTCCGTAATTTTATCCTATAGGGGTATTTTGGTAATTTCCAAATTAGAGTATTTGAAAATGTTGTAAAATAGAGGTTGTTGATATATTACAAAATTAAAATACTTGTTGGAAAAATTTCAAGGGTAAAATGGTAATTTATACACTAGGGGTATTTTTGTAATTTTACACGTCAGGGTCATTTCGGTAATTTTTTTGCAAAATATGGTTCCTGGTGACTTTCAAAACAAGGGTATTTTTAAAGATTTCTAATTTGAGGGCCCTTCGGTGATTTTTCCTTACTGAGGGTATTTTGGTCATTTGTACAGGTTAGGGGTAATTCGGTAATTTTGCAAACCATGGTGTCTTTGATATTTTGTAAAGTTTTTGAATACTTGTGCAAAATCAGAAATTGTTATTGAAATCGGGGGTAGTATGGTAATTTTGGAAAATCAAGGGCATTTTAGTAATTTTACCAATAAGGGTATTTAGGTAATTTTGTAAATCGAAAACTCTTAGAAAGTTTTTCCAAAATAGTAATTTTCATAATTTCAAAAGGGTAGTTTGTTGACTTTTAAAACTATGGTTTCCATAAAAATATGGCTAGTCCCTTTCGGGTTTTAGTTATTGGGTCTAGCCTGTGACTAAGTCCTCTTGGTTAGGGTGAACCATCACTACGCACCAGGTAGGATTCGAGTGGGTAGGAGGTGAGTCACTAGGACTACTTAAATACCAAGCTCCCACTAAAACCAATCCTAGACATGCGCACACAGGTTTGTTTAATTGTGCCTTAGAGTTTTATGTATTTGTTTGGGGTAAACTAGTCCTAGGGTTTAAGTACTTATCATACTAATCTACGTTCCATTTCTACCCTTCTACAATTCATATCATAAATCACACAAGAGATAGGGGTACTTACCTAGTGGACTTCGGGTCGGAGACTCAGGTGCCATGCCAGAAAGCCTGTTTATTTCTTAGAAAAGTCCATTTTTCAAAAGACAGAAAACGTTTTGGGCCCTAGAAGCCCTCAAGGCTGAGTTTTGAACCGGGCTCTGATACCAAACTGAAACACCCCAAACCCGCCCACAAGTCCTGACCGAATCTGGATGCTTCTAAAGAAAATTCTTTCGGAACTTTTTTGAAAACTTTGCTAAAACTTGTGTATATTATTTTTTTTTTGAAAACTCTTGATTTGGGTTGGGTTCAAAAATTAAATACCTTGTTGATTTGGTGTCAAAACATTTGATAAATATGCTTAAGAAAATTTAACTTTTAAACTTTAAATTCGATAATAATTGTATCATACTAAGTAGCTTAAAAGCATGCATAAACGATTCAATACTTTGGCCTTATTACATCAAATAAAAGCCCGAATAATTCAAAACTTAAACATAAATAAAAATAAACCAATCCTTGAGCTTTGCGTGGCCACCCTTGAGCTCCTGCCGACCCGGTCCATTACTAATCATCACCTGAAAAATAATCCCACAAGGGGTGAGTCAAGCAGACTCAATGTGTACAATCAACACCAAACTCAAATAAATTCAGGCATATCAAATCATACATAATCATATAGCATTAAATAAAATGATGCAATCCCGGACCCAAGCCTAGTTATCCATCTGCTACACGTCACCCGTACCAACCATCACACCGTGGGGACTACTAAGTAAACCCTCCATCCGCTACACACCATCGGAGGCAGTCGCTGCAGTCGACGTGCTCATCTCCCTTATAAAGTTCGTGGCATAGCCACCAGATACATACTTTGTGTCATGAGACACCATATTCAGATATCGTGGTCTTAGGTCACCACATTCAGATATCGTGGTCTTAGGTCACCACATTCACTTCCCCTTTTTCATAATACCCCATATGCCCATGTCATACAAAATCGTGCAACATAATGCTTTAGGCCCGATTTCACATTCTTATCATATTCATATTCATGGCATAACAAGTCTTATCATACTCATAATAGGAGTAGGAAAACGTACCTAAGTACTTAGTACCATTACATGGTACCTTAACCATAATCTTACACTTTTATATTAGCACATATAATAAATTAAAGTCAGAATCTATCGAGATTTAGTGTGGGTACACACCGATATACTAATCAAATTCTATGAAATCCCCAAAACTCGTTCTATCGCTTTAGATCTCTAATTCCTATATTCGCCAACCCTAACATGTTAGTAAAAGCCATTCGACTATAAATCCCAATCCTAGTAGGATTGTTGTAATCAAATTCTTACCTTGGTGCCGATTGGATTAAAAATTAAATCCTGAAACTTTGTGATGCTTCTTTATTGTAATCGGCTATACCCTTAATCATTGAACTAGTTAGTTTCAGCTTTTTAAACAAATAAGAATTAGATCTAAATACCACAATAGGGCCTTGGCCGAATGTCAGATTCAATTACCTTTATGAATCTAAATTCCCAGAAACCTCAGCTTACTTCTGTCGCCTTCCTCCTAAAAACCGAAGTCACCTAATTTTTTTTACCTACATTCGGCAATCCTCCACTTATTCAACAAATCGAAATTCTCAATTATCTTAGCCCATATGGTATTTGGCCAAAAAGAAGAGAATAGAAAAGGGCCATTCTACCACCTACCATTAATTACTCACCTTGGCTTTTCCAAAATCCAGACTTCGGCTTATTATAAAACAGATCCGCTTTAGGGCTAAAGAAGAGAAATTGATAGGCATAGACAATTGATTCGGGTTAGATCTTGATGAGAAGAGAGGAAGAAATCGTGAGGAAAAGAAATCCCAAAACTTATCGAATCACTAAAGAACATGCGGCCTATGGTGCACCTTCAGGAAACTAAAACACCCTTGTAGATTCGGCTTTGAGGCTTAGAGAGATTTGGCTATAGGCTTGAAATTTATCTTCGGCTTTTGATTGGTTTTGCAAAGGAAAAAGAATTGATGATGGGAAGCACAGGGTATTTCAGTTTTACAAGGAAAGAAAAGAAAGATATAGAACTTAGAGAAATTCGGAAAGACTAGGGGATTTTGTTTTCGGCTTTGTGAAGAATTGAAAAGAAAAAAGAAGAATAATGGCAGAGAGAATTCGGCAGAGATTTAAAAAAGAGAAGAAAGAATGTTGAATGGCCTTAGTTTTCCTCCTTTTGCCAAAATTACTAAGCCTAGAGAGTCCCCTTTCTTGGCCAACAATCTCATATCTTTATTTTCCTAGCTTAGCCAAAATTCTAAAAGAATTTGACTTTAACTTAAACTCCTACCTTAGTCTCCCTATGCCATCCATCTCCTTACCTTAGGAGTGCCGAATTTTAACCCATTATTTTGGGCTTCATGTGGCCATACTAGGCCCAAGTTATCCTAGCATATGGCGTCATTTCCAGAGCCCTAAGTGGCGTCTCCGGACCATTTTTCCAAGCCCGATTTTGTCACATTTCCATGGTTCCTTACATTTCCTTACATTTCCTTACAGTTTCAAGCTTCCTCTTCAGACTTAATATTTTCTAAAGCATTTCCTTACATTTCCTTACATTTCCAAGCTTCCTCTTAAGACTTAATATTTTCTAACGCATTTCCTTACATTTCCTTACATTTTCTTACATTTCCAATCTTCCTCTTAAGACTTAATATTTTCTAAAGCATTTCCTTACATTTCCAAGGTTCTAAAATGCACACAACACATTCACAACACATAAGACATACTATTTCATGTAATTTTAGCCATAGTGCATAAGCCCTATTCCGGATATTTTATAAAAAAACTCATGGCTATATTTACAACTCAAAAATACCAAAAATTTACCAAATTAAGCCAACTCTCATGGCTATATTTACAACACAAAATATAAACATTCACAAACCAATTCATTTGGCCAAAGTCATTACCAAAAACATAACTAACATGACTCAAAGTCCCTATACATGCCATATGACCAAACCATAAGTTCAAAAGTACTGAAGTAAAGGTTGGATAGTGTGACGATGTCTCTGATGATCCCCGAATTCGAGCTAGCTTTGAATTCAATATAAACTCAACAAATCATATTACATAAATCAAAAACTTCAACTATTTAACATGTAATTCATGGTAACAACAAGCTTTCCATAAGCTTAATCATGAACTTATATGCAAATTCATAACTCTTCCAATTGAAGTTTATACTTTCCATGTACATACCTGTGCAAACTCGTAACCAATTGATACTTGTTCGAAATACTACCGAATACTAGATATCTCGCACACTAAGTGCCATTACATAGCCAAAGCTATTTTAATGTCACACACTAAGTTCCATACATAGCCGAAGCTATCTAGATATCACACACTAAGTTCCATGTGTAATTGAGCTATCTCAAATTGCACACCAAGTGCCATACATAGTCGAAGCTATCTCAAT
The DNA here is from genome assembly GCA_025506655.1 of Gossypium rotundifolium. Taxonomy (NCBI): domain Eukaryota; kingdom Viridiplantae; phylum Streptophyta; class Magnoliopsida; order Malvales; family Malvaceae; genus Gossypium; species Gossypium rotundifolium. The sequence goes on along the minus strand of CP106724.1, from coordinate 164,175,118 downwards.
CTCGCACACTAAGTGCTGATACATAACCGAAGCTTCGTCAAATATTTTGAACAATTGTATTCATCAACAATTCAATATAAACCATTAAATCTCAACTATAATACTGCTTATTAACATACGAACTTACCTCGGATGCAAAAACGATAACGCTGGTCACTAATCTAAAATTTTGTTCTTCCCCGATCTAAGTCTATATTTCACTTTTCTTGATCTATATAATATCAAATTCAACTCATTTAATCATCTATTTATTCAATTTAGTCCAAATTTCACTTTAAGGCATATTTACACTTTGGCCCCTAAACTTTCACTTTTTTCACAATTTAGTCCTTATTCCATGAAATCACAAATTAGTGAAATTCAAAATGAACCCATACTAGCCGAATTTCTCTAGTACTCATAATAGCCGATATTTCTCATTTAATTCACAATTTAACCACTAAATTTGCGCATTTCACAATTTAGCCCCTAATTTGCATTTTCTTTAAAAAAATCACTTAACAAAACTTGTATATCTATCAATAAGCATTCAAAATCTATCATCAAACATCAAAAGACACATGTATTCATCAATTGAATCATTCAAAATCTTTAAATTTTTTTTTAAATTAGTCCCTAGGCTAGCTAGACTAAGCTGCAACGATCTCAAAAACACAGAAATCATTAAAAACCGAGTCAGAATCACTTACATGCTAGCAATTGAAAGTGTCGAATGCTTCATGCTCTCTAGTGACTTCCCAAACCCTTATTTTTTGGTGGTGGACACTTAGTAAAGATAATGATACTAAAAATTCATTTTGTTTTATTAAACTTATAAACTTAATTACTAATTTAACCTTAAGTTTTAACCTTTATAAATTCATTTATAATGTCCATAAATGTCCACTTGCCATTATAATGGTCTATATACAACATAAGGACCACTTCTTTTAATTTTTATAACTATTAGACACCTTTAGCTCATAGAACTCAAGTTTTATGCTTTACGCGATTTAGTCCTTTTTCTCAAATTGACCATTCAAACAATAGAATTTCTTCACGAAATTTTAAAACATACATGCTATCATGCTGCAAATATTAAAATAATAATAAAATAAATATTTTGACTTTAGATTTGTAGTCCCAAAAACACTGTTCTGATTTGAGTAAAAGCTGACTGTTACAACTCTCCCCCTTACGGATTTTTGTCCCCGAAAATCTTACCAGTGAATTGGTTAGGGTACTATTTTCTCATAGCTTCATTGGGTTCCCACGTAGCTTCCTCGATCCCATGTTTATGCCAAAGAACCTTCACTAGGGCTATGCATTTATTTCTCAATTCTTTGATTTCACAAGCTAAAATCTTGATCGATTCTTTGCTATACGTCTAGTCATTATGTATCTCAACATCTATCGGAGAAATCACATGTGACGGATCGGATCTGTATCAACGTAGAGTAGAAACATGAAAGACATTATGAATCTTTTCAAGTTCTGATAGTAAAGCTAGTCGATACGCTACAGGCCCTATTCTTTCTATGATCTCATACGGTACTATAAATCACGGACTTAGCTTTCCTTTACAGTCGAATAGAAGAACCTTTTTCCATGGTGACACCTTTAGAAACACTCGGTCCCTGAGTTGAAACTCAATTTCTTTACGTTTCAAATTCACATATGATTTCCATAGATTTGATGCTACTTTTAAACTTCCAAGAATCGTTTTCACTTGTTCTTCAGTTTCTCTGATCAATTCAACCTCGTGAATCTTTTTATCACTTAGTTTAGTCTAATATAATAGAGTTTGACATTTACGACCATATAAAGCTTCGTACGGGCCATCTTTATACTCGTTTGAAAGTTATTGTTATATGCGAACTCAATTAACAATAAGTATTTTTACCAACTGCCCTCAAACTCTAAAATACAACATCTCAACATGTCTTCTAGAATCTGAATAACTCTCTTGGCCTGACCGTCAGTCGGAGGATAAAAAGCAGTACTAAAATTCAACTGTGCTCCCAGAGCTTCTTGCAGTTTCTTCTAGAATCGTGACGTAAATCTTGGATCTCTACCAGAAATAATAGATAGTGGCACCCATGTAATCGAATAATCTCATAAACATATAATTTAGCTAGCTTATCAAGTTAGTAATCTGTATGTACCGGTATGAAATGAGAAGATTTCGTTAGTTGACCAACGACAACCCAGATAGCATCTTTCTTTTTCGGAGTTAAGAGCAATCCTGGCACAAAATCCATTGAACTCTATCCCATTTCCACTCGGGAATCATCACAGGCTACAGTAAATTCGATGGTACTTGATGTTTAGCTTTGACTTGCTAACAAATCAAACATTTACAAACAAACTCTGAGATATATTGTTTCATGCCTTGCCACCAATAAAACTGTTTCAAATTATTGTACATTTTGGTACTCCCCGGATGAACAGATAGGCAACTATTGTGCGCTTCATGCAAATTCTTTTGAATGAGTTCTGAATTTCTCGGTATGTAAATTCTATTTCGGAACCTTAAACAATCATCAGCTCCAATCTAAAACTCTGAATTAGAGATAGTCTCACATTGAATATGTTTAACTTGCAATTCACAGTCATCTTTCTAAGCTTCACAGATTTGTTGAAGAAATACTGGTTTAGCTTTTAATTCAGCTAAAATCAACCCATCATCACAAATCATCAACTGGGTATTCAATGCTTGTAATGCAAACAAAGATTTTCGGCTCAGGGCATCAGTAACAACATTAGCTTTTCTCGGGTGATAATCAATCACAAATTAACAATCTTTCAATAACTCAAGCCATCTTCGTTGTCGCGGATTCAAATATTTTTGTGACATCAAATATTTTAAGCTTTTGTGATCCGTATAAATGTGGCACTTTTCACCGTATAAGTAGTGCCACCAAATTTTAATGCGAGCACAATTGTAGCCAACTCTAAGTCGTGCGTCGGATAGTTCTTTTCATGCGGTTTTAATTATTGAGAAGCATAAGCTATAACTTTTCCTTCTTGCATTAGAACACATCCCAGACCATTTAATGACGCGTCACTATAAATCACAAACTCTTTCCCCGATTTAGGTTGAACCAAAACTGGTGCTTCAGTTAATAGTACTTTCAACTATTCGAAACTCCGCTGACATTTTTTTGACCATTCGAATTTCACATCTTTCTAAAGCAGTCGTGTCATTAGTGTCGCAATCATCGAAAATCCTTTCACGAGTCTTCGATAATAGCTCGCTAAGCCCAGAAAACTACGAACTTCAGGCACATTTCTCAGAGGTTTCCAATTAACAATGGCAAAAATTTTACTAGGGTCAACTCTAATGCCTTTGGCTGAAACGATATGCCCTAGAAATCCAACCTCTCTGAGCCAAAATTCACATTTACTGAACTTTGCAAACAATTTCTTATCACGTAAAGTTTGTAATACAATTCTCAAGTTCTCAGTATGTTCAGACTCATCTCACGACTATATTAGAATGTCGTCAATGAATACAATAACGAATCTGTCTAAATACGGTCTGAATATTCGGTCCATCAAGTCCATAAAAACTGTAAGAGCATTCGTTAATTCAAAAGGCATAACAAGGAATTCAAAATGTCCGTACCTCGTTCTGAACGTGGTTTTCGACACATCCAACTCTTTAACTCACAACTGATAATAACCTGATATCAAATCAATCTTTGAAAATACTGTAGCCCCTTTCAACTGATCAAATAAATCATCAATCCGTGGTAGAGGGTATTTTTTCTTTATAGTCACTTTATTTAGCTATCTGTAATTGATACAAATTCTCATCGTGCCATCTTTCTTCTTTACAAACAATACCGGTGCACCCCAGGGAAAATAACTCGATCGTACAAAACCTCTGTCTTTCAATTCTTGCAACTGAGCCTCTTTTAATTCTGTCGAAGCCATTCTGTACGTAGCTATCGATATTGGTGTTGTTCCCGGTACTAATTCAATACCAAATTCAACCTCTTTAATTAGTGGCGAACCCGGTAATTCTTCTAGAAATACATCCGAAAACTCACAAATAGCAGGATATTTTGCAATTTATTTTGAAATTTTCCAATTTAATCTCTAAACTCAAGATATGCACATCTTGGATCTGTAACACCCCTCACCCGTATTCAATGCCAGAATAGGGCTACATAGCATTACCAAACTTACAACACTTTAAAACACACATTTTCATATACAATTTATGATTTCAAATACAATTCGGTCACATCCAATGATAGTGTCCCTTAAACGAGCCTACGAGCCCTTAAACAAGCATTAAAAATGGTTCGGGGCTAAACCGTTAACTAAGAAATTTTTTGTCAAAACATAGAAAATTTTGCTTCAAACAGGGGACACACGCCCGTGTGGCCAAGCCGTGTGTCTCACACGGCCACCAGACACGCCCGTGTTACAGGCCGTGTGAAAATAGGAGTACATACTAACTTAAGTCACACGGCCAACCACACACCCGTGTGTCTAGCCCGTGTGCCCTTCAAGGTGGCCACACACATCCGTGTGACAAGCCGTGTGTTAGGTCATGCCAAGCCTATAGAGTATACTGACTTATGCAACACGGTCAAGTCACAAGCCCATGTGCTAGGCCGTGTGCCAATTAGGGGGTAGACTGACATGTACCACACAGTCGATCACACACTCATGTGTGAGACCGTGTGGAACATACTGACTTCATTTCAATTTCAACACCAGGGGACACACGGTCATGTAACTTGACCTTGTGTCATACACGGCTAAGACAAACGCCTGTGTTTCTGCCCGTATGGACGAAAATAGGCTATTTACGAAGCCATTTTACCACCCATTTTGTACATACCTAAACAAACTCAAATGGTACCAAATCATAGCATAAATAACTTTCAGTTCAGCCACATTCCATACTAATCCATACCATTTTCAATACCAACATTCAACATGCTTATAACCTCAAACATTATTCCATCAAAACATACCAATTCAACTAAATATACATTTACTAAACATACATTATATTAAACCAATTCACAAACTTAATTCACATCTAATATCAACCATATCTTCACATATATACACATAACCAAAAATTTACCAAATTAAACCAACTCTCATGGCTATATTTACAACTCAAAATATAAATATTCACAAACTAATTCATTTGGCCAAAGTCATTACCAAAAACATAACTAACATGACTCAAAGTGCCTATACATGCCATATGACCAAACCATAAGTTCAAAAGTACCGAAGTAAAGGTCGGATAGTGTGACAATGTCTCTGACGATCCCCGAATCTGAGCTAGCTTGGAATTCACTATAAAACATGAGAAAAATAAACAAAGTAAACTTTATAGCTTAGTAAGCTCGTATGAATTAAACTCAACAAATCATATTACATAAATCAAAAGCTTGAACTATTTAACGTGTAATTCATGGTAACAACAAGCTTTCTATAAGCATAATCATGAACTTATATGCAAATTCATAACTCTTCAAATTGAAGTTTATACTTTCCATGTACATATTTGTACAAACTCGTAACCAACTCATACCTGTTCGAAATACTGCCAGATACTAGATATCTCGCACACTAAGTGCCATTACATAGCTGAAGTTATCTAGATATCGCACACTAAGTGTCATACGTAACTGGAGCTATCTCAAATCGCACACAAAGTGCCATACATAGTTGAAGCTATCTCGATCTCGCACACTAAGTGCTGATACATAACCGAAACTTCATCAAATATTTTGTACAATTTTATTCATCAACAATTCAATGTAAAGAATTAAATCTCAATTATAATAATGCTTATTAACATACGAACTTACCTCAGATGCAAAAACGATAAAGCTGGTCACTAATCTGAAATCTTGTTCTTCCCCTGATCTAAGTTCATATTTCGCTTTTCTTGATCTATATAATATCAAATTCAACTCATTCAATCATCTATTTATTCAATTTAGTCCAAATTTCAAATTCCACTTTAAGGCATATTCACACTTTTGCCCCTAAACTTTCATATTTTTCACAATTTAGTCATTATTCCATAAAATCACAAATTAGTGAAATTCAAAATGAACCCATGCTAGCCGAACTTCTCTAGTGCTCATATCAGCCCATATTTCTCATTTATTTCACATTTTAACCCCTAAATTTACACATTTCACAATTTAGCCCCTAATTCACATTTTCGTTTTACTTGAAATTCATTATCAAATTTTTTAGCCTCACAAATATCTGCTGTAGAAATAACGGCCTCGCTTTCATCTCAGCTACTACTGAACTATCGTCAGACAAAGCTAAATGTGTGTTCAAAGTACGTAAGGCACTTAAGGACTTTCGGTTCAAAGCATCAGCAACTACGTTCTCTTTTCCCGGATAATACTAAATCACCAATTCATAGTCATTTAGAAATTCTAACCGTCTCCACTGTCAAATTCAAATCTTTCTAAGTCATCAGATGTTTCAAGCTTTTGTGGTCGGTATAAATATGGCATTTCTCACCAAACAAATAATGATGCCAAATTTTCAATGCGAACACTATCGTGGCTAACTTCTAGAACATACGTTGGATAATTCTTTTTGTGATGCTTTAATTATCACGAGGCATAAGCTATAACTTTGCTTTCTTGCATCAAGACACAACCGAGGTGATTTAACAATGCATCACTGAAAACTACGAATTCTTTACCCGAATCAGGCTGAACTAACATGGATGCCTAATGCTTTCAACTGTTCAAAGCTCTGTTGACACTTTTCTGACCACTCAAATTTAACATCTTTTTGAAGTAATCGTGTCATTGGAGTTGCAATCATCGATAAGCCTTTCACAAATCGTCTATAATAGCCGACTTGTAACACCCAAATCCAGGCCTAGAAGTTAGGCCTAAGTTCGGAATGTCACATTAAAGGCACACTTCAAAACGATTTTATAATTTAACAATTTAAGGCCCAAAAGCCCCAAACCCTTGTATCTTGTTGAGTTAAGAGGAAAAATCCAAATTTTAAGAAAACAATCATATGTTGAATTATTTCGAAAACCATTCTAACTTTAGAAATTTTATGAAATTTATTAAGCGGATAGTTGAAACAATAATAATAAATCAAAATTTTAAAGTCAATTAGGAGTTACATAGCCCTATTACAATCCAATGAAAAAAAAACAAAGTAGTTAAAAACATATTCATTTGAACAAATTAAAACATTTGATCAGCTTATAGTGTGGCCATCTCCGAGTCCTCTCCCACGTCGAGCCATCTATTCAGGATTACTTGAAATAATAAATTAAAAGGTGTGAGTTTCAAAACTCAGTGTGTACAACCCTTGGCAATCAAATCAAATAAAAATATTCACATTAGGCTAAATCCTTATCAAAAATCGATGGTCTTGGGCCTTAGCCCACCATGACCTCTTATCATATCATATCATATCATATACAAACAAGATAATGTAAAACCGATCCCAATAATACATCCACTACACACACTATTTCCCTTCAAATCATTACACACTTGTAGGGATTTCTAAATCAACCCATCCATCCTCTACACACTAAAGGTAGCCCAGTTGCGGTACTACCTAACATTGCAGCAAAGCTACTAATCATATAATGGGCTTCAAGCTACAGGTGGATCCATGGTCATACGACTATGCGATCCTCAAATCTTCCTCCATGCCATAATTCTCACCCATATGCATCCTAAGCAAAATATCATATGAATGCATCAAACACACGAGTAACATCCATAAACTCATATTTGTCACTAGGGGTATTTTCGTCATTTCACTATCCAGGGGTATTTTCGTAATTTTACCCTACAGGGGTATTTTGGTAATTTGGCAAAATAAGAGTATGTTGGTAATTTTGCAAAATAGGGGTATCTTGGTACTTTTGCAAAATAGGTGTATTTTAGTAATTTTACAAATATTAGGGTATTTTAGTAATTTTACAAATATAAGGGTATTTGGTCCCTCTCGGGTTTTAGTTGTGAATTTTGGCCCATCAACAAGTCCTCGCGGCTAAAGTGAACAGACACTATGCACCAGGTAGGATTCTAGAGAAGAGGAGGTGGGGCACTAGGACTGCTTAAGTACCAAGCTCTCCCTAGATCCAATCCTAAACATGCGTATGCCCATTGCAACACTCCAACCCAGAGACCTATTCACAAACATGCTTAATTAGATTAAGTCTTATGAAATTTAAGAGTTTTTCAAACAAGGCCTAAAGTCCATTAACCTTAACATACTTATCTACGTCCTTATAAGCCCATCAAGCCTAAATCACATCCTTAAGGCCTATTGGGCCCAAATCACATCCGTACGGCCCATTGGGCCCAAATCACATCCTTATGGCCTGTTACGCCCAAAACAACTCCAGCTTATGAATCATGCTTAACTGACTCAATTCACACACAAAACCAAACGAACTCATCAAACCTAGCCTTAGGGCCCACCAGGCCCATTTAGCCACTTTCGACTTTTTGGCATTGCCGATATCGTGTGTGTAGTGTTTGTACACACCTGCTAACCTCGCATGCTGCAAACCCCTTAGTCACAAACCTACAATCGACATTACTAGTGATTAACGAGGGCTTTAACACATACTTATCAGAAACTGAAACCTCACCATACCCTTACCGTGTGCCTCACGTTCTAGCAACCCTTCCTTTGCTACTATTGGCGATTATCCTTTAGATCTACACCCAAATACCTATATCGTCAAAGCCAAGTGACCCATATTGTTCATAAGTCACCATTATGAGCCACATTAGATTCAGCCATCTACTAAACCATGACTGAGTCGAGAACACTTACCACCTTGTTAGAAATCCTTACCTACCATGCTTGCAATTGTTGAGTCTTACCGTTGTTAATACAAATTAACGACAAGGAGGGGTTAGATAGCCCTTCGGCTTTTAACAAAATACACTAAAAAGTTCAACTAAACACTTACCAAAATTATCCTTTGATCCTACGACCTAGATCACTTCTGAACAAGATTCGGCTTGACTAAAAATGGGTAGTAAATAATTGTGATGAATGAGAACTAACTAAAAATCGACACAAGTGAAACTATATGATAAGAAGGTGAATTGACTTTCAGGGACAGAAGTAGAACACAACTCTGATAGGAATTTTCAACAAAAAGAATGATGGGTTTCTTTTTCGGCAAATGGAAAAAAATTCAGCTATAGGAGATGCCGATTGAGAGGGGAGAAAGAAAAACTAAAGAATGCTCAAAGACCCTTTCAAGCAATTGGCCCCCTCCTTTTATAGCCTATAACCGAAACTTAGCCACCCCTAGAGTCCAATTCGGTGCCACTTCATCCACTGCTCATCTCCTAATTTTTCTCCATGATATCTCCCTTTGTCTTTCTTCTAAATTCTCTCTACCGATCACTTCTCCTTAGAGTCCCTCTACATGCCACTTCCAGCCTTTTAGAAGCCTAAAATTAAACTCCAAAATAAAACTTAATCTAGCACTCGGACCTCAAACCTCCCTGCATGCATATGTTGCCACCTCCCTACACCCTAATGGTGTCACTTAGCCACTTCACCACAGGCTTCTTTTTGCCCTTTTTCACTTATTTTTATTTAAAAGTCCACTACTCACTACCCTAATTCCTTAATTAAATAAATTAAGAATCTTCCACCAAAAAACTTGAACCCAAAGCTTCTCTAACACACCTAGGCACTCCAAATTCATTAAACCCTCAAAGCCCCCATGCCAGTTGTCATTTACTTGCTCGATTAAAAATTTTCTAAGATCCAAAGCCCAAAGCCCAATAGGCCCAATACTTCTAGGCCCAAATTCGGGGCGTTACAATTCTACCCTCCTTAAAGAAATTTCGTCCCCAAAATTTCCATCTCTTAGAACAGTCACACAACCCAAACTACATAACCGCGCTTCCGCTGCGCACTCTGATTTAATAACACTTAAACATTGTACGCATACATTTTATATACCCAAAAATATAGCATCCACAGAAAACATACCCGACTTAATGGTGATTGAACAATCTCAAGCCTTATGCTCCTTAGACCCGCATCTTAAACACGCTCCTGACTTCCTCCAAAGATTCACCGGATGACGTATACGCAATATTCGCAGCGAAAAGTTTGGACGTACCTTAACATGCTTCATGAAGCGAGGCTGAGCCTTAAAAAGCTGCGATCTCCTTTTTCTTACAGATCACGCACCTAACCCGAAGTGTTTCGCCAATTTCTTTCACCTCCTTCAATACCTCCCTAAGTAGCTGAGTCAGCACATCATCCCTAACACTTCCACGGCCTCTATCGCAACCCCTTGTACTTCTTCTGGCGCTCATCACTAATTCTCATATTATCTGAGTTAGGAATTTTAATGTATTTAGTTCATAGTTCCACTGTTTAAAGCACATGTCTTATGCAAGTAATAATTTAAATGTTGTTTTGTGGTCATTAATTCCATACGAGCTTAAGTTTCCTATGGGCTATAGCCTCTGAGAGTCTTTTTTTTAAGTAGCCCATTATCTACGCAACTCAGTAAATTAAGCAAATATAACAGAAAAACTTACTTGGCCCGACATCGAGGGCTCAATGAATCAAACTTTAAGAATCCTGCCAAAATTTTTTTAAAACCCAAAATCTAATGCCCATTTCACATCCCAAGCTTTGCAACCGGTCTCTGATACCACTAGATGTAACACCCTAAACCCGACCTAGAAGTTAGGCCCTAGTCTAGAATATCACATTAAAGGCACCTTCAAAATGATTTTACAATTTAACAATTTAAGGCCCAAAAGCCCAAAACGCTTGTATCTTGTTGAGTTAAGAGGAAAAACCCAAATTTTAAGAAAACGATCATATGTTGAGTTATTTCGAAAACCATGCTAACTTTAGAAATTTTATGAAATTTATTAAGCGGATAGTTGAAACAATAATAATAAACCCAAAATCTAAAGTCAATTAGGAGTTACATTGCCCTATTATAATCCAATGAAAAAAACAAAGTAGTTAAAAACATATTCATTTGAACAAATTAAAACATTTAATCAGCTTATAGTGTGCCCATCTTCGAGTTCTCTCCCACATCGAGCCGTCTATTCAAGATTACCGAAAATAATAAATTAAAGGGTGTGAGTCTCGAAACTCAGTGTGTACAACCCTTGGTAATCAAATCATATACAAATATTCATATTGGGCCTAAGCCTTGTCAAAAATCGGTGGTCTTGGGCCTTAGCCTACAATGACCTCATATCATATCATATCGTATCATATACAAACAAGATAAGGCAAAACCCATCCCAATAATCCATCCACTACACACACCATTTCCTTTCCAACCATTACACACCTATGGGGATTTCTAAATCAACCCACCCATCCTCTACACACCAAACGTAGCCCGGTTGGGGTACTACCTAATGTTGCAGCAAAGCTACTAATCATATAATGGGCTTAAAGCCACTAGTGGATCCATGGCCATACGACTATGCGATCCTCAAATCTTCCTCCGTACCATAATTCCCACCCATATGCATCCTAAGCAGAATATCATATGAATGCATCAAAAACATGAGTAACATCCATAAACTCATATTCGCCATATAGGGGTATTTTCGACATTTCACTACCCAAGGGTTTTTCGTAATTCTACCCTATAGGGTATTTAGGTAATTTGGTGAAATAAGGGTGTGTTGGTAATTTTGCAAAATAGGGGTATCTTGGTACTTTTGCAAAATAAGGGTATTTCGATAATTTTACAAATACAAGGGTGTTTTAGTAATTTTACAAATATAAGGCTATTTGATCATGTCAAATAGTCTAGTTTTAATATTTATAAAAAGAATGATCGAACCTGTAGACTAACTGTGACAACGATAGAGGCAAGTGCACCTATCGAACAGTAGTATAGTTTAGGCAAGAGTATCTTATCAAACCCAAGGGAACCTAAAAGTACTACTACTCACTTTCTTTCTATTATTTAGCCTGAAATATGGAGTGATTGGTTTATTAATCTAAAAACTAAACTAGATGCAAAGACAAAGGAATGAAACTTTGGGAAAAGACTGTGGAAAAACACAGTTGATTTTAGATGATACCCTCAGGAAGAATCCACCTATGACTTCTCTTGTTATCTAACTTTTAATTCATATGACTTCTTTGCTTAGCTTGATCCTTGAGACTCCCTAACCTATATTAAACCCTCTCTTGAGGTGAATAACGTCTAACCTTAGGTTAATTAGTGGAACTCTTGTTCTCTTATAATAACCCCCTAAGGAAGCAGTAAATCAATAAATGGATTCCCATATTAGGTTTCACCCTAATCCGACAAAATCTCGTAACCCTATCTTTAGGCGCTCGATCAACTCCGCTTAATTATGTTAGATCAACTCTTAGACAGGGTTTATTTCTCCTCCACCTAAGCACATCAGATTAAATTAAGCAACATAATTAAGAACAAACTAAGTACTTATCATATAATTTAGAAATCAAATAACAAAATCGTCATAGGTTTCATCCCCTTGTGTATCTGAAGGGTTTAGTTCATAACAAAATAAGAAAACATCTCAAGATAAAAGATAAAACAAAAAATAAGAAATCCCTAAAACCCCCTGAAGGAATTGAAGAGGAGATCCTCTGTCTTGAGTAGAACTCCAGCTTCTTGAAATGGATCAACTGGCTATCTTTGAGTAATTCCCTGAATAAAAGCTCTGGCAGAAAACTCTGCCTAAAAACCCCCTTTAGAACGACTACCTTGGGTTGTTTATATAGGCTCCTTATATGCTTTACTTGGCTCCTAAGTACCTCATTCAAGTAGGATTACTATTAAGGTGTTTAAATAGACTTAGGAGTATGTTTCTTTGGCTTCAAGCATCCAAATCCAAGTGAAATTGCTCATTCCTGTAGTAGGGGCATGGCCATGGCACACGCCCGTGTAAGTCAACTTCAGGCCGTGTGTTGATTCTATTGATTAAGGCACGACGTGGTAGCACGGCCACTGTAAGTCGAGATTCAGCCGTACTTGAGTGCATCGATTGGGACACAGCCATACAAATGTGCTTGGGCCGTGTCTTTGAATGATTGGTGAGGCACGACCGTGTGACTTGAAGTCCAGGCCGTGCCAATTTCTTGGGTTGGCCCAATTTAGTCCGTTTTAAGCCTATTTCTCATTCTTTTCGTTCTTGGGTGCTTTCTTGAGTATAAGACATGAAAAGAAGGGATTAAGAGCACCTTTTTACATAAATTGAGGGCTAAATCATCCAAAAGCATACTAAATGTGGGATTAGAATATGTTACTTTTACAGTTTATCATATACCCCCACACTTAAGCTTTTGGTTGTCCTCAAGCAAAATTCTCAACTTACAATTAAAACAAACTGTCCATAATTCATAATTCCTATCGACAATGTCTCATCATAATTCATAGATAATTTATACATGGATAACTCAACTCAAAGAGTCCTAAAGATTCAATCATGATAAGTCATACCTTTGTAGTACGAAAACATAGGTGTCTCCCCTTATCTAAGTAATTACCTTTAATTCAAAATCGATAAGGATTGACATCCTCACAAAAGATTCACTCAAATCACTCGAAGTGTTTAAGGTTCAAGAATAAGTACTCTAAGTCGAACCTAAAAAGTTAATCCCATAGGCTTTCCTGAAAATCAAATCTCCATCACTGTATATGAGATGATACACAAATCAAAAGGTCTTTAATTAGGTTTGTAATGGGGATTAGGTTAAAAGGTGTGGATAAAGGCTGAATTAGAATGTTAGAATCGAGACTGACTTGACAAATTACCTAACTAGAAATAATGAACTAAATATGAATATTTACATCGAATGAAAACTAATAATACTTACTATTGATAATTACTCTATAATAAAGAGTATTTTCATCACTTGAAATTTGATAATACTTTAATACAAGCTTTTTCTTCAACAATTGAAATTTAAATGCTCTAAGCTCTTTTGTATACTACTAAAGAATGAACTTGGATTTTTTTTTTTTAAGAACAAACTAAAATATTACATCATAAATTAGAAATGTAACTACTGAACTAATATAATTCGGTAATCAAATCAAGCCTCGATTAAAGGGTAGTCAAAATAATAGTGATAACAAATTCAAAGGGATTTTAGGTTAATATTAGTGGGTGAGTCAATAAAAAGGTTTGTTAGGATTCAACGGGGTTCACTAGGGGTTAATTTGTGAAGGTAGGCTTTTTATGGAGTAAGTGGGTTAAACTTCGTGCCTTTATCATCTCAGTATATCAAATCATTAATGTGGTCTCGACATGTATAAACGAGGCAAGTTCTAGAATAACAGTTCAAAGTTGACACACTCATAATTAATAAAGTGAGCACGAAGAAGAATATATGCTCTATAAGGCTCAAAATCTCACAAAAATTATCGACGTTTTTGACATCAATCCTTATAAATTCTAAATTTCAAGGTAATACTCAAATTCAGTTTAACAACCTATCAATTTTAATTTTTAGAAAGTAGGCTTATCATGCTTGTTTCTCTAGTATTCTTCAAATTTAATCATCAATGCACAATTATCAATGACTTATTCTAAAACATATCAATAAAAATTATAAGTCATTAGAAATTTCATCCTAATTAGTAATATGAGAAAAATACTTTCGAACAAGTTTAAAATTCAGGATTAACGAAAAATTAGGCATTAAATTGAGAATTATGAAAAAAGTTAGGCACTTTTATCCCCCCATACTTAAGATGTACATTGCCCTCAATGTACAAAGATAGGTAATAACAACTAATATAAGGTCAAAAGAGAGGGATAAAGTGCCACTTCCTGAATTTTGGGTGATTTCCAGGAGGATGGTAGAGAAATATAAGTTGGAGTGGTCAGTCTAGTGGGGTGTCTACCAATGATCTTTGTGCTAGATAAAGAAATTGGGTAGCCTGCAAAGATATAGCCAAAAAATCTAAAGAAACATTAATAATATACTAATATTATAATTAAAGATAAAGGAAATAAAGAGAAGGAGACTAAGAAAACTAAAATTGAAAGAAAAGACTAATGGACTAAAGAGTCCTTATTGTTGGATGGTTCGCGAGGTGGGTGTGACCTCTAAGGCTGTGGTGCGTGATTCACAAGCAGCCTTTAGGACCTAAAACCAAGAAACTAGGATGAAGGGAATTAAATTAAGCAGAAGAGAAGTATTGATAAGGAAAATAAAGGAGAAAAGAAAATAAAAACAGAACCGAAATGGTTTCAGAAACCCTTGGCATGTCGAATAGCTGAAGATGCCGGCATGTACTTATGTGTTGGGGTCTCCTTTAAGGAGATAATGCTTACCTTCTTACGCTTCTTCAGCATGATTTTAGTGTAGCTCAAGAGTTTGGACACTATATTAAAGAAATAGGAGAAATTTGAAAGAAGAAAGAGTAAAGAATGAGAGAAGAAATTGGTAGGAAAAGAGAGGGCTAAGGTTTAAATAGGTGCTCAAATATGGCTCGTTCCCATACCTATAGACCGAGGGTGTATTGAATTGCACGGTCGCATCCCACAGTCGTGTTGTGGAGTGTGTCGTTTGTCCACGCCCGTGTTTCAGCCCATCATGGCCTTGTTTGTGAAGTCAGTATATGGGCACGAGTGTGACGCACAGGCATGTTGTGCCCATGCGCGATAAGTCAGTAGCCTTGCACGGTCATGGGGCACGGCCATGCTAATTTGTCGGTGCCTGTGGGGGAAGGTGGTTGGATCCGTGACGTCGGAGGGTGGTCGGCCTGATTTGTACGGACTCTGCTATGTCAGTACGAGGATTTCGATGGTCCACACGGCCATGGACACGGCCATATGACCTTGAAATTCTGCATTCATGGTTTAGTAAAAAAAGGAAAGGAGGAAGAAAGGGAATGAAACTGAAAATAAAATTGAAAATAAAAGTGCGATTCGGGTTGCCTCCCGAAAGAGCTCATTTATAGTCTTAAGCTAAACTTTCCTCGTATTTGAAATTTTTAGGCAGGTTTAAAGGTTTGAATATCTTCCCTCATACTTACAGTTTTAGTTTCTTGACAAAGTTTAGGTCAGAAGCTTTTACCTTAAAAGTTCCAAATGTTGATTTGGTTACCTTGACTGTTCCTTGCGGGGAGATATCGCGTACCTTAAGCGGGACTTCTCCCTTCGCTCTCAGGTCTGTTGAAGAGATGTGAGGATTGGCTGTGTCTAATAGTACCTGGTCTCCTATTTTGTAGTGGTTTGATGTTCCTACGAGCTTTTCTTGTGGTTCCTCTGGTTTTACTTCATGTGGATCTGGCTTTTCTTTGACTTGTATCTTCTGCTCTTCAAACTTGTCAAGCCTAAGATCTTGTCCCTTGTAGGACTCTTCTTTGTTGTTTTGGGACTTATGAGTCGACTCAGGGTTGTCTTTATGTGGTGTTTCCTGTGATGAAAGTTGAACAATTTGATTATCTATTGAAGTGACTTTCTTACCTTCATCATCTGTTGTTCTGGCCGAGTCGAGAGCTTGAAGCTTAATCGATTCATCTTCTACGCGAAGTATGAGCTCGCCCATGGCAACATCAATTTTAGTCTTAGTAGTTGCTACAAAAGGTCTTCCTAGAATTAAGGGGATTGAATTATCCTCAGCCATTTCTAAAACAACAAAATCTACTAGGAAAACAAATTTATCGATTTTTACAAGTACATCTTCAGTAATGCCCTAGGAATTCTAACAGTTTTCTCAGATAGACGAATACTCATCCTAGTTTGTTTGGGCTTCCCTAGACCTAGTCGTTTAAACAATGCATAAGGCATACATTTATACTTGCCCCTAGATCAGCTAATGCATTATCAATAGTTAAACTACAAATTAAACATGGAATTGTAAAACTCCCTAGATCTTTTTGTTTCTATGGTAGTCTATTTTGTAACATTGCTGAGCATGTTGCATTTAGCTCCACATAGTGCTCTCCATCTATTTTGTGTTTGTTTGTCAAGAGTTGTCTTAAAAATTTTCTCGAGTCTGGCATCTGGAAAAGAGGTTCAAGAAAAAGTAAGTTAATATGTGATTTCTTTAAGAGTTTAAGAAACTTACCAAACTGTTCCTCTGAATCATCTCCTTTCAATGCTTCGGGATAAGGTATGCGACGTATGTATTCCTTGATTATTGGTTTTGGCTTTTCATGTGGTACCTCTATTTTACCTTTTTCTTCCTTGGTTTCTTGTGTCGTGGTGTGCTCGTCTACTTTTGTACCCTCTTGAGTTGTGATGGCTTGGATCTGTTCTTTTGGCTTTATTTTTGTGTTGCTTGGTAGACGTCCTTGTTGATGTTCAGAAATCAACTTCGTGAGATGTCCCACTGACTTAGTAAGTTCTCCAACTTTATTCTCGATCCCTTTGATCGATTTTTGTTGTTCATCAAGTGCTGCTTCAGTCTTTTGGAAACGAGAATCCGTGGCTGCCATGAACTTTGTCAACATCTCTTTGAGGTTTGATTTCATTTCCTGTGGACAGGGCTGATTTTGGTAATTTGGAGGAGGTTGCTACCTTTGATCTCCTTGTCCTCCCCACGAAAAATTTGGGTGGTTCCTCCAACCTACGTTATAAGTGTTACTATAAGGATTATTATTGGATCTGAAATTGTTACCTATATAGTTTGTTTGCTCATGTTCTACTCCTGGTTGGTAGGGTGGGTACTCAGGATTCACCATATTCCAACTCGCTTCGCATTGCATTACTGGGTGTACATGCAAAGAACTTATTAT
The DNA here is from genome assembly GCA_025506655.1 of Gossypium rotundifolium. NCBI lineage: Eukaryota > Viridiplantae > Streptophyta > Magnoliopsida > Malvales > Malvaceae > Gossypium > Gossypium rotundifolium. The sequence continues at coordinate 164,157,390 of CP106724.1, read as the reverse complement.
TAAGCTTTTTATTCATCATCTCCACCTATGTTGACAGCATTGTTACTGCGTCTATGTTAAAAACTCTAGCTGATTTTGTTAGTTTGGCCCTTGTAATTTGCCATTGATAGGTATTCAACCACATCTCTTCAATAAAGTCGTAAGCCACTTCAGGAGTTTTGTTATTCAAAGTTCCACAGGCTGATGAGTCAATCATTTGCCTCGTTGAAGAATTCACACCATTGTAAAAAGTTTGGACTTGAAGCCACAAAGGTAATCCGTGGTGTAGACATCTTCTCAGGAGATCCTTATATCTTTCCCATGCATCATATAATGTTTCTGCATCATTCTGCACAAAAGAAGATATGTCATTCCTAAATTTGGCCGTTTTGGGTGGTGGAAAGTATTTTAAAAGAAATTTTTTAGTCATTTGATCCCATATGGTGATTGACCCTCATGGTAACGAGTTCAACCACTGCTTTGCTTTATTCCTTAATGAAAAGGGAAATAACCAAAGACGTATGGCATTATCAGAAATGCCATTTATTTTGAAGGTATTACAAAACTCTAAGAAATTAGCTATATGAGTATTTTGATCTTCGTCCTACAAACCATCAAATTGAACAAACTGTTGAATCATTTGTATTGTATTAGGCTTTAATTCAAAATTATTAGTAGCTATAGCAGGCCTGACAATACTAGATTCTGCTCCTGTCAAATTAGGTTTAGCATAATCACACATAGTATGCGGTGGATTGGATTGGATCCCTTCAGTAGGATTGGATCTGTCTTATTGTTCTTCTCTTTGGTAGTCTAGAGCTCGTCTAATTTCTCTGCGATTTCTACGAGCGGTAGCTTCAATATCACTTTCGTACGCTAAAGATCCTTTTGGGTTCCTTCTAGTCATAAAATAGAGGTACCTTTGGGAAAAGACAGAAAGAAATTTAGTGCAAATAAAAATCTAAACTAAACTAAAAATAAAAGTAAATTGCACAAAAATAATAAAGTAATGGCTAAATTAATAGAAATAGAGCTTTCTTAATATTTTAGTGTTCCCCGGCAATGGCGCCAAAAACTTGATCGTGTCAAACAGTCTAGTTTTAATATTTATAAAAAGAATGATCGAACCTGTAGACTAACTATGACAATGATAGAGGCAAGTGCACCTATCGAACAGTAGTATAGTTTAGGCAAGAGTATCTTATCGAACCCAAGGGAACCTAAAAGTACTACTACTTATTTTCTTTCTATTATTTAGCCTGAAATATGGAGTGATTAGTTTATTAATCTAAAAACTAAACTAGATGCAAAGACAAAAGAATGAAACTTTGGGAAAAGACTGTGGAAAAACTCAGTTGATTTTAGACGATACCCTCAGGAAGAATCCACCTATGATTTCTCTTGTTATGTCACTTTTAATTCATATGACTTCTTTACTTAGCTTGATCCGTGAGACTCCCTAACCTATATTAAACCCTCTCTCGAGGCGAATAATGTCTAACCCCTAACCTATATAAATGTCTAACCTTAGGTTAAGTAGTGGAACTCTCGTTCTCTTATAATAACCCCTAAGGAAGTAGTAAATCAATCAATGGATTCCCATATTAGGTTTCACCTAATCAGGCAAAATCTAAGTAACCCTATCTCCAAAGCGCCGATCAACTCCGCTTAATTATGTTAGATCTACTCTTAGGCAGGGTCTATTCCTCCACCACCTAATCACATCAGATTAAATTAAGAAACAAAATTAAGAATAAACTAAGTACTTATCATATAATTTAGAAATCAAATAACAAAATCCGTCATAGGTTTCATCCCCTTCAGGTAGCTGAAGGGTTTAGTTCATAACAAAATAAGAAAACATCTTAAGAGAAAAGATAAAACAAAACATAAGAAATCCCTAAAACCCTTGAAGGAATTGAATAGGAGATCCACTTGTCTTGAGTAGAACTCAAACTTCTTGAGATGGATCAACTGCTATCTTGAGTAATTCCACGAAAAAAGCTCGGCAAAAACTACGCCTAAAACCCCTTTAGAACGACTGCCTTGGGTTGTTTATATAGGCTCCTTAGATGCTTTACTTGGCTCCTAAGTACCTCCTTCAAGTAGGATTACTATTAAGGTGTTTAAGTAGACTTAGGAGTATGTTTCTTTGGCTTCAAGCATCCAAATCCGAGTGAAATTTCCCATTCCTATAGTAGGGGCACGGCCATGGAACACGCCCGTGTAAGTCAACTTCAGGCCGTGTGTCGATTCGGTTTATTGAGGCACGACCGTGTAAGTTGGGATTCAGGCCGTGCTTCAGGTTTTTCGATTGGGACACGGCCATGCAAATGTGCTTGGGGCGTGTCTTTGAATGATTGGCGTGGCACGGCCGTGTGACTTGAAGTCTAGGCTATGCCAATTTCTTGGGTTGGCCCAATTTGGTCCATTTTAAGCCCGTTTCTCATTTTTTTTGTTCTCGAGTGCTTTCCTAAGTATAAGACATGAGAAGAAAGGATTAAGAGCACCTTTTTACATAAATTAAGGGCTAAATCATCCAAAAGCATACTAAATGTGGGATTAAAATATGTCACTTTTACGGTTTATCAGTATTTTAGTAATTTTACAAATATAAGGGTATGTGGTCCCTTTCGAGTATTAGTTGTGAACTTTGGCCCATCAACAAGTCCTCGTGGCTAAAGTGAACAGACACTACGCACCAGTTAGGATTCCAGAGAAGAGGAGGTGGGCCTCTAGGACCGCTTAAATACCAAGCACTCCCTAGATCAAATCCTAGACATGCGTATGCTCATTGCCACACTCCAACCCAGCGACTTGTTCACAGACATGTTTAATTAGATTAAGTCTTATGAAATTTAAGAGTTGTTCAAATTAGGCCTAAAGTCCATTAACCCTAACATACTTATCTACATCCTCATAAGCCCATCAAGCCCAAATCACATCCTTACGGACCATTGGGCCCAAATCACATCCTTCAGGCCTGTTAAGCCCAAAATAATTCCAGATTATGAATCATGCTTAACTGACTCAATTCATACACCAAACCAAACAAACTCATCAAACCTAGCCTTAGGGCCGACCGGGCCCATTTAGCCACTTTCAACTTTTTGGCATTGCCGATATCATGTGTGTAGTGTTTGTACACACCTGGTAATCTCGCATGCTGCAAACCCCTTAGTCACGAACCTACAATCGACATTACTAGCGATTAACTAAGGCTTTAACACAAACTTATTGAAAACCAAAACCTCACCGCACCCTTATCATGTGCCTCACATTCTAGTAGCCTTTCCTTTGCTAATATTAGAGATTATCCTCTAGATCTGCACCCACACACCTATATCGTCAAAACCAAGTGACCCATATTGTTCATAAGTCACCTTTATGAGCCACATTAGATTCGGCCATCTACTAAACCATTACTGAGTCGAGAACACTTACCACCTTGTTAGCAATCCTTACCTACCACGCTTGCGATTGTTGAGTCTTACCCTTGTTAATACAAATTAACGACAAAGAGGGGTTAGATAGCCCTTCGGATTTTAACAAAACACACAAAAAAGTTGAACTAAACACTTACCAAAATTCTCTTTTAATCCTATGACCTAGATCGCTTCTGAACAAGATTCGGCTTGACTAAAAGTGGGTAGCAAACGATTGTGATGAAGGAGAACTAACTAAAAATTAACACAAGTGAAGCTATATGATAAGAAGGTGTATTCGGCTTTTAGGGATAGAAACAGAACACAACTCTAATAGGAATTTCTGGAAAAAAGAATGATTGGTTTCTTTTTCAAATGGAATAAAAATTCATCTATAGGAGAAATCGATTGAGAGGGGAGAAAGAAAAAGTAAAAAATGCTCAGAGACCCTTTCAAGCATTTGGCCCCCTCCTTTTATAGCCTATAGTCGAAACTTAGCCACCCCTAGAGTCCAATTTGGCACCACTTCATCCACTGCTCATCTCCTAATTTTTCTCCATGATATCTCCCTTATCCTTCTCCTAAATTCTCTCTACTGATCACTTCTCCCTAGAGTCCCTCTACATGCCACTTCCAGCCTTCTAGATGTCCAAAATTAAACTTCAAAATAAAACTTAAGCTAGCACTCAAACCTTGGACCTCCCTGCATGCATATGTCGCCACCTGCCTACACCCTAGTGGCTTCACTTAGCCACTTCACCACATGCTTCTTTTTGCCATTTTTCACTTATTTTTATTTAAAAGTCCACTAATCACAACCCTGATTCCTTAATTAAATAAATTAAGAATCCTCCACTACAAAACTCGAACCCAAAGCTTTTTTAACGCACCTAGACACTCCAAATTCATTAAACCCTTAAAGCCCACATGCCAACTGTCATTTTCTCGCTCACTTAAAAATTTTCTAAGATCCAAAGCCCAAAGCCTAATAGGCCCAATACTTCTAGGCCCAAATTTGAGGCGTTACAATTCTACCCTCCTTAAAGAAATTTCATCCTCGAAATTTCCAACTCTTAGAACAGTCACACAACCCAAACTACACAACAGTGCTTCCACTGCGCACTCTGATTTAATATCACATAAACATTGCACGCATACAGTTTATATACCCAAAAATATAGTATCCACAGAAAACATACTCGACTTAATGGTGATTGAACAATGCCGAGCCTTTTGCTTCTCAGACCTGCATCTTAAACACGCTCCTGACTTCCTCAAACATTCACTCGGATGACGCCTTCTACAATATTCGTAAGCCAGAAAGTTTGGACATACCTTAACATACTTCACAGAATGAGACTACAACCCTAGAAAATTGCGATCTCCTTTTTCTTACAGATCACACACCTAACCTGAAGTGTTTCACCAATTTCTTTTACCTCCTCCAATACCTCCCTAACTAGCTGAGTCAGCACATCAGCCCTAACACTTCCACGGCCTCTGCCTCAACCCCTTGCACTTCTTCTAGCGCTTATCGCTAATTCTCGTATTATCTGAGTTAGGAATCTTTATGTATTTAGTTCATAGTTCCACTGTTTAAAGCACATGTCTTATGCAAGTAACAATTTAAAAGTTGTTTCGCGGTCGTGAATTTGCTACAGGCTTAAGTTTCCTACGGGCTTTAGTCTCTAAAAGCCTATTTTTTTAAGTAGCCCATTATCTACGCAGTTCAGTAAATTAAGAAAATATAATAGAAAAACTTACTTGGCTCGACGTCGAGGGCTCAATGAACCACACTTCAAGAATCCTGCCAAAAGTTTTTTAAAACCCAAAATCTAAGGCCCATTTCACTACAGCTTTGCAACTAGGCTCTGATACCACTAAATGTAACACTCTAAACCCGACCTAGAAGTTAGGCCCGAGTCTAGAATGTCACATTAAAGGCACACTTCAAAATGATTTTACAATTTAATTATTTAAGGCCCAAAAGCCCAAAACCCTTGTATCTTGTTGAGTTAAGAGGAAAAACCCAAATTTTAATAAAATGATCATATGTTGAGTTATTCTGAAAACTATGTTAACTTTAGAAATTTTATAAAATTTATTAAGCGGATAGTTGAAACAATAATAATAAACCCAAACATCTAAAGTCAATTAGGAGTTACATGGCCCTATTACAATCCAATGAAAAAAATGAAGTAGTTAAAAACATATTCATTTGAACAAATTAAAACATTTGATCAGCTTATAGTGTGGCCATCTTCGAGTCCTCTCCCACATTGAGCCGTCTATTCTGAATTACCTGAAATAATAAATTAAAGGGTGTGAGTTTCGAAACTCTGTATGTACAACCCTTGGCAATCAAATCACATACCAATATTCACTTGGGCCTAAGCCTTATCAAAAATCGGTGGTCTTGGGCCTTAGCCCAAAATGACCTCATATCATATCATATCGTATCATATACAAACAAGATAATGCAAAACACATCCCAATAATCCATCAACTACCCACACCATTTCCTTACCAACCATTACACACCTGTGGGGATTTCTAAATCAACCCACCCATCCTCTACACACCAAAGGTAGCCCGGTTGCGATACTACCTAATGTTGCAGCAAAGCTGCTAATCATATAATGGGCTTAAAGCCACCGGTGGATCTATGGCCATACGACTATGCGATCTTCAAATCTTCCTCCGTATCATAATTCCCACCCATATTCATCCTAAGCAGAATATCATATGAATGCATCAAACACACGAGTAACATCCATAAACTCATATTCGTCACATATGGGTATTTTCGTCATTTCACTACTTAGGGGTATTTTCGTAATTTTACCCTATAGGGGTATTTTGGTAATTTGGAAAAAATAGGGGTATGTTGGTAATTTTGCAAAATAGGGGTACCTTGGTACTTTTGCAAAATAAGGGTATTTCGATAATTTTACAAATATAAAGGTATTTTAGTAATTTTACAAATGTAAGTGCATTTTAGTAATTTTACAAATATAAGAGTATTTGGTCCCTCTCGGGTTTTAGTTGTGAACTTTGGCCCATCAACAACTCCTCGCGGCTGAAGTGAATAGACACTATGCACTAGGTGGGATTCTAGAGAAGAGGAGGTGGGCCACTAGGACTGCTTGAGTACCAAGCTCTCCCTAGATCCAATCCTAGACATGCGTATGCCTATTGCCACACTCCAACCCAGCGACTTGTTCACAAACATGTTTAATTAGATTAAGTCTTATGAAATTTAAGAGTTGTTCAAACAAGGCCTAAAGTCCATTAACCCTAACATACTTATCTACGTCCTCATAAGCCCATCAAGCCCAAATCACATCCTTACGGCCCAGTGGGCCCAAATCACATCCTTATGGCCTATTAAGCCCAAAACAATTCCAGATTATGAATCATGCATAACTGACTTAATTCATACACAAAACCAAATGAACTTATCAAACCTAGCATTAGGGCCCACCAGGCCCATTTAGCCAATTTTGGCTTTTTGCCATTGCCGATATCGTGTGCGTAGTGTTTCTACACACCTGGTAACCTCGTGTACTGTAAACCCCTTAGTCACGAACCTACAATCGACAGTACTAGCGATTAACCTAGGCATTAACACATACTTATCAAAAATCAAAACCTCACCGTACCCTTACCGTGTGCCTCACGTTCTAGTAGCCCTTCCTTTGCTACTATTGGCGATTGTTCTCTAGATCTGCACCCAAATACCTATATTGTCAAAACCAAGTGACCCATATTGTTCATAAGTCACCATTATGAGCCACATTAGATTCGACCATCTACTAAACGATGACTGAGTCGAGAACACTTACCACCTTGTTAGAAATACTTACCTACCATGCTTGTGATTGTTGAGTCTTACCCTTGTTAATACAAATTAATGACAAGGAGGGGTTAGATAGCCCTTCAGCTTTTAACAAAACACACTAAAAAGTTCAACTAAATACTTACAAAATTCTCATTTGATCCTACGACCTGGATCACTTTTGAACAATATTTGACTTGACTAAAAGTGGGTAGCAAACAATTGTGATGAAGGAGAACTAACTAAAAATCGACACAAGTAAAGCTATATGATAAGAAGGTGTATTCAGCTTTCAGGGACAGAAACAGAACACAACTCTGATAGGAATTTTTGGTAAAAAGAATGACGAGTTTCTTTTTCGACAAATGGAAAAAAAATTCGGCTATAGGATAAACTGATTGAGAGGGGAGAAAGAAAAACTAAAGAATGCTCAAAGACCCTTTCAAACATTTGGCCCCCTCCTTTTATAGCCTATAGTCAAAACTTAGCCACCCCTAGAGTCCAATTCGGCACCACATCATCCACTGCTCATCTCCCAATTTTTCTCATGATATATCTCTTATCCTTCTCCTAAATTTTCTCTACTTATCACTTCTCCTTAGAGTCCCTCCACACGCCACTTCTAGCCTTCTAGAAGCCTAAAATTAAATCCCAAAATAAAACATAAACTAGCACTCAAACCTCAGACCTCCCTGCATGCATATGTCGCCACCTCTCTACACCCTAGTGGCGTCACTTAGCCACTTCACCACAGGCTTCTTTTTGTCATTTTTCACTTATTTTTATTTAAAAGTCCACTACTCACAACCCTGGTTCCTTAATTAAATAAATTAAGAATCCTCCACTACAAAACTCAAACCTAGAGCTTCTTCAACACACCTATACACTCCAAATTCATTAAACCCTCAAAGCCCACATGCCAATTGTAATTTTCTCGCCCACTTAAAAATTTTCTAAGATCCAAAGCCCAAAGCCCAATAGGCCCAATACTTCTAGGCCCAAATTCGGGGCGTTACACGGCTAGTCCCAGAAAACTACAGACTTTGGATACATTTCTCGGAGGCTTCCAATCTAAAATCACGAAAAATTTTCTTGAGTCAACTCTAGTACCCGCGGCTGAAACTATATGTCCTAGAAACCAACCTCTCGTAACCAAAACTCACATTTGCTGAACTTTGCAAACAACTATTTATCTCTCAATGTCTGTAACACGATTCTCAAATGGTCAGTATGCTTAGATTCATCACGAGAGTAAATCAAAATATCATCAATAAACACAATTCGAATCGGTCTAAGTACGACTGAAGATCCGGTTCATCAAGTCCATAAAAACATCAGGTGCATTTATTAGTCTGAAAGGCATAACAAGAAATTTGTAGTGTCCATACCTTATTCTAAATGCAATTTTTGGCACATTGAGTCTTTAACTCGCAACTGGTAATAACCCGATCTCAAATCAATTTTTGAAAACACAGTTGCCCCTTTTAACTGATCAAACAAATCATCTATTCGTGGCAAAGGGTATTTTCTTGATCGTCACTTTACTAAGCTATTAATAGTCTATACACATTCTCATCCTGCCATCTTTCTTTCTCACAAATAACACTGGTGCACCCCAGGGAGAAAAAATCGGTCTAGCAAAACCTCTATTTGTCAACTCTTGCAACTAAGCTTTCAATTCTTTTAATTCTTTCAGAGCTGTTCTGTATGGAGCTATTGATATCAATGTTGTTCCGATACTAATTCAATACCAAACTCAACTTCTCTGATGGGTGGAAAACCCAGTAACTCTTCATAAAATACATCTGGATACTCGCACACCACTGGTACTGGTTCAACCTTTTTTTCAGACACTTTAGTATCTAAAACATAAGCGAGATAAGCTTCACAACCTTTTCTCACATACCTCTGAGCTATCACAGAAAATATCACAACTGGCAAACTATTTAGATCATCTGATTCAATTCTAATAGTTTCATTATTCTGACATTTCAATTCGATTGTCTTTAGTCTACAATTCACTATAGCCTCATGCATCGTTAGCCAATCCATAGCCAGAATCATATCAAATTCATCAAATGGTAACAACATCAGGTTAGCCAGAAAATAGAAATCCTGATACATTAATGGACAATTATTGTAGACTTTGTCCACCAAAACACATTTGCCTAAGGGGTTCGATACTCTAATCACAAATTTAGTAGACTCTGCAGGAAAAGTCTTACTAGATACTAAATTCATACATATATAAGAATGAGTTGATCCTGGATCTATCAATGCAATCACATTAGTATCATAGAGAGTGAAAGCACCGATGATAACATCTAGAGATGACGCTTCTTCGCGAGCACGAATAGCGTAAGCTCAAGTAGGTGCTCTGGCTTCGAATCTCACATCTGAATCTTTTTCCATCCCTCTTCTACCACTTACATTTGGCAGTTCTAGGTGGTCTACCTCTATTCGACGTGTTACTTGGTCTCACATTCTGAACTTTATCTTTCTCATCCAGCTCAGGGCAATCTTGACTAAAATGATCTAATGAACCATATTTGTAACAAGCTTTATTACTTTTTTTCCAGCATTCTCCAAAATGTCATCTTTCACACTAGTAACAATCGCGTTTGTTGTCTCTCACATTACCAACACTCGATAATGATGTAGCTTGATCTTTAGAACCAGAGTATCGTTTTCTATGATCTTTATTCGAATATTCATTTGAAGCATTTGGGTGAGTGTAGGAAACTCTAGATTTCTTCGATAAACATTGATACGGCTTACTCATTGATCTTTTTCTCGAGTCTCTAACTTTTAAATCTGCCTTTCTCTTTTCTTTGCTAAGATCTTTGGCTTTACAAGTCCTTTAAACCAGAACGATAAATTCTTTCAACTCTAGAATTCTGACTAGTAATTTTATATCTTTGCTCAATCTACCTACGAATCGCTTGCACATAATTTCTTCAGTGGAAACATATTCCTGAGCATACTTGCTCAATCGTAAAAATTCTCTTTCATACTCTGTTACAGTCATTCGGCCCTATTTCAACTCTAGAAATTCTTTATGCTTCTAATTGAGAAATATTTAATTGATGTATTTCTTTCAAAATTTGGATTGAAAGAACTCCCAAGTAACCCGTTCTTTCGAAACTATAGATATCAACGTGTTCCACCATTGGTACACAGTGTCTCTCAGCAAAGATACAACACATTTAATACATTCTTTGGGAGTACAAGATAATTCATCAAATACTCAAATCGTATTTTGACCCAAAACTCAGCTCTTTCAGCATCATCATCAGCAGTAGCTCAGAACTCTTCAGCCCCATGTTTACATATATTATCTACTGGCAGCTTATTCAACCGTATCGGATCTATGACTTGAGAAACAACATGGATTTATTGAGGAATAGGTAGGGATGGAGGACGTTGAATAGTCGTATTCATTCGAACGAACTCCGTGAACCACTCACTCATCATTTGGAAAAAGGCTTGTTTAGCCTCTCTCTCGTGGCTACTCGTTACAGGCTTAGTATCAGATGGTGCTGCCCTTTGAACAAGAGCGGGCGCATTACTCATTACACCATCAGCTACATCTCGTTCTAGATCCATTACTATACAAAAGCACAATTTAAACTATCAGGAATCATCACACTATCGCAAAGTATATATGGCATGTATAGCTAGACTCTCAACATGCTACGTTAGTCCTAGACTCAACTAAACCGTAGCTCTGATACTAATAAAATGTAACACCCCTAATCCATATCCGTTGTAACAACCGATTTAGGACCTAGTCGGGCTAGTGGTGTGAGGCCACGAACCCGAGGTGAAATTATGAGTTTTCCAGGCTTATGCCATGTTTGCATACTTGTATGAAAGTTTTGTTAAGCAATTTTATTAAGTTGAGGTCAATTGGTCCAAAAAGGACTAAGTTACAAAAGTTGCAAAATATGAGTTTCTAGAAGCTTTTTGTGTGAAATAGCTTTAAAATAATAATTAGGAGCCCTTCAAATAGCAATTTACCTAAAATTTTATTTTTGGACAAAAATTGGCCTTGAGATGGTGTTATAGAAATTTTTAGTGATAAGGGCATTTTGGTCATTTAGGAATTAAATGATTTAAATAGGAAAAAGATGAGAAAAATCTACTCATCTTCTTCCCCTATTGCTCAAATTTTGAAGGAAGCCATAGCTAGGGTTCTTCAATTTTCAATCTTGCTAGTAAGTGCTCCTAAGCTCGATTTTTGATATTCTTCATATTTTCAAAGTTCTCGTATTATGAATTAGCCATTTTTGGCTATTAAATGAGCTAAGATGCATGTCCAAAAATTCTACCCTTGAATGACATGCTTGTTAAATGATGTTTTATAGAAGTTTAAGAGAGTTTAATGTTAGATAAACATCTTTTCCTTAATGAATTTCATGAAAATGGTAGTAGGGACCATTTTGTAACAGTTATAAAATTGGTCATACCTACTAGAAATAGTGAGAATTGATGATAGTTATAGTAGAGAAAATGATCCAGCTAAGCATGAAGTTTATGAAAGTTGCATGAAAATCATATTACGAGCCTAGGGGCAAAAGTACAAATATTAAAAGTATATGGGCAAAATAATAATTTTGCCAAAGTATGAGTTATGAGTCAATTTAGTCAATATGGTTTTTAAATGATCTATTTATGATTATAGATCAAGAAAAATGAAGCCCGGATTGAAACCGAGGTAAGAACAAATCGAGGACTAAATTGCACATCTACATACATTTTGTATATTGAGGTAAGTTTGTATGATTTTTAAGCTTTATGATTATTATCATTAAATTGCTTAATATGATGTACAATAATTGTATGAAATGATCATGTTATGTTCAATCAAGAAATCATGATGATAAGTACAAGCAAGTCCCGATTGAAGATAAATTTCCCAAGATACTCGATCTACCACACAAGATATCATGTAAGTCCAAGGCAAGCTTGGCATTGCTCAAGATATCATGTAAGTCCAAGGCAAGCTTGGCATTGATCAAGTTAGTAAGCAAGATATCATGTAAGTCTAAGGCAAGCTTGGCATTGATCAAGTTAGTAAGCAAGTTATCAGTAAGTCCAAGGAAAGCTTAGTATTGATCAAGTTAGCAAGCAAGTTATCATGTAAGTCCAAAGACTCAAGCTTGGCATTGGGTATGATATCAAGAGCAAGACTTCACATAAGTCCATGTCAAGACATGACCTTGAAACCAAGATGAGATAACCCATGTAAGACCATGTCTAGGATATGGCTTTGGCATTATATTATGTGGGAAGAGATTTAGTATCCTCACTATTCACAAAAATTCATCAGGCAAATGAGTAAGCTAAAAGAAGATAGCAAGTAAGCGAAGAAAGTAAAGTTAGTATCAAGATGAAGTTAGATGAAGTTGAGCATTATTCATGTTATGAATGAGAAAGTGGATATCATGATTGCTGTTATTACAGTATACTGATCAATGTGATCAAGTGATAAAGGTATCATGGTTACCTTACAAGTATGATAATAGTAAGTGTCATGAGACATGTAAGAATCTATATGAGTAAGTAAGCTCTTTAGCTGAAATTCATAATACCATTGTTTATGTGAAATGGTTTATATTAAGCAATGATGATGCTATGAGTTGTTACATGCAAACTTACTAAGCTATATGCTTACGTTATGATTCTTTCTTTCTATGTAGTCCCGCCAAGCTAATTTCTGGATCATTAAAGTTGGAGCTCGCAACACACTATCAACTCTTATTTTGGTATAGCCAAGTTACTTTACTAAGTATGGCATGTATAGGAAACATTCATTTTGTGGACATGTTTTAAGAAGGGCCGTTGTAAAGGCTATCAAGATTATTATTCTTTTGTATATGGCTAAGTGATTGGCCAAATTTGACTAAGCATGTATGTTTTTTTTTTTTTTGGAGACCAATGAAGCATGTAGTATTATTCATAAAATTGGGTTGTTATTGTATCGTTGAATTGTGTATGGATATGATCTTTATTTCAGGGTGGCTAACGACTTGGTAAATAGCCGGTAAATGCCCACACGGTTGGACACATGGGCGTGTGTTAAGACCGTGTTAACCCTACACCTTAGTATTATTAATCATAATAGGCCACGGGCAAATCCCACGGCCGTGTGTGTATCCATGTAAGACACACGGTTTGGACATGGGCGTGTTCCTAGACCGTGTTGATTTAGTCAGTATATCAAGGATTAGTACACAGTCTAAGCCCATGGGTGTGTCATGGCCGTGTGGAAATAGTCAGTAGCACCCACGGTTTGAGGGCATGGGCGTGCTTAAGGGTACACGGGCGTGTTCCCAAGTTACACATTCGTGTGAACCCTGCTTCAAAAATGAGTTATTTGATTTTAATTCCGAAAGTTTTCTGACATGAGTTAAAGGCCTCATAGGCCCTTTTTATATGTGTTGACTAAGAAAGTGAAATTTTTAAGTTGGAATGAAATTTTATAGCCCGTAAGTACATGTTTCAGTGAGTTCAAGCATATTAATGTCTCATATCCAGACCCAGTATTGGTCTTAGGTACAGGGTGTTACATTTAGTGGTATCAGAGCTACGATTTAGTCGGTTCTAGGACTAACGTAGCACGAGCATGAGTCTAGCTATACATGCCATACATAAGAATGTTTTTATAATGATAGTGTGACGACTCTTGACGACTTAAATTATGTTTATACATATTAAATTATGTTTATACATATAGTAAATGGATCCCAAAGGAGCTGAGGGGGATAATGTAGAAAGTAACGCACTAGCTCCCGCAGAAGGGACGGTGCCTTATAAGATTGAAAATAGACCCACTACGGTGAGTCAAGAAGGAGAAGGAGAAGAGGCTAGAGAAGCCTTCCTCCATATGATATATGCCTGGTACATGGAGTACATTCGAGTGAACCCGAATGCACAATCCCCTCCACCCCCGCCTGTTCACAACCTACTCCAATAGCCCCTCAAGTAGTAGAGGTGGTAAGAGGATGTAAACCTGCAATTGATAGGATCAGGAAGCATGGGGCAGAAGAATTCTGAGCTAGAAAAGATGATGATCCAGAAAGAGCTGAGTTCGGTTAGAAAATACCATCAGAGTATTTAACGAACCGTCCTATACTCTTGAGGAATGCATGAAGTGTGTAGTCTCTCTCTTAAGAGATCCTGCTTACCAATGGTGGAACACCCTTGTGTCGGTGGTACCAAGGGAAAGGATTTCATGGGAATTCTTCCAAGAAGAGTTTAAGAAAAAGTATATCAGCCAGAGGTTTGTAGACCAGCAGAGGAAAGAATTTCTAAAGCTGAAGTAAGGTAAGATGTCGATGTAGATTATGAGCTAGAGTTAAATGCGACTCGGCAAATGCATTTCATGAATGCGTGTCCTTGAAGCCATTATGAGTAAAAGGTTTGAAGATGGTTTAAATGAGGACATTAAGCTGGTTGTTGCTGTCCTCGAATTAAAAGAATTCATAATGCTAGTGGAAAGGGCTCGCAAAGCCAGAAAACTAGTAAAAGAGAAGAAAAATTTGAAATGAAGTCTCGCGATTCTAGAAAGAGACAGTGGAACAAGTCATTCCAATCGTCATCCATGAAGTCAAGAGATTTTCCAACTCGATCAGCTACTTCCACTGGATTTTCAAGAAAGGACAAGAGTAAGAAGTATTTGGAAAAAAAAGCACAGACGACTTCAATTGCAAGTGTTGGGACTTTTAGACCTGATAGACCAGAATGTCCACAATGTGGCAGACGCCATTTGGGAGAATGCCGAGCACATGAAAATGCATGCTTTATATGTGGTTCCCAATACCATTTCATAAAGGATTGTCCAGAGATGACTAAAGAAGAGAGAACTCAGAACCCAAGATCTGGGCGTATGGTCAGAGGGAGACTGCAGAGGGACCCGAGAAGAGGGGCAAGTGGAAGAGGTAACCCGGAGAAGCGGATCAGCGAGACACGAGGTAGGCGCTGCAAGGACTTATGCCATTCGCACTAACGAAGAGGCATCTTCCCCTGATGTTATTACGGGTACCTTTTCTCTTTACAATACCAAAGTTATTGCTTTAATAGACCCCAGATCCACACACTCTTACATTTGCATGAAATTAGTACCATGTTTGGGTGTGCCTATAGATACCACAGAATTTGTGATTAAGGTATATAATACTTTGGGCAAGAGTATGTTAGTTGATAAAGTTTTTAAAGATTGTCCATTAATGATTAGAGGTCATTGCTTTAAAGTAAATCTTATGTTGTTACCTTTTGATGAATTCGACCTCATTCTTGATATGGACTGGTTGACTACTCATAATGTAATTGTAAATTGTGGGAAGAAATACATTGAGATGAGGTGTGAGAATGGGGATACTCTTCATGTAGAATCAGATGAGCAAGGTAGAACGTCAGTAATAATTTCTCATATGATGGCACAGAGATATCTAAGAAAAGGGTATGAGGCATTTTTAGCCTTTGTATTGAATGATAAAGAGACATAGTTAAAGATTGAATCGGTCTTGATAGTATGTGAGTATGTGGATGTTTTCCTAAGGAATTACGGGATTACTACCGGTTAGAAGTTAAGTTGACATTGAGCTTACTCTCGATCTTGTACCAATATCCATTACTCCTTATAGAATGGCTCCAACGAGTTGAAAGAGTTGAAATTCTGATTGTGAGTTGTGGACAAAGGCTTTGCAAGATCAAGTTGTTCACCATGGGCGCTCCGATTTTGTTTGTGAAAAGAAAGATGGCACCATGAGATTGTGTATTGATTATCGTCGACAATAAAGTGACGATGAAGAACAAGTACCCATTACCTAGGATCGATGATTTGTTTGATCAATTGAAAGGAGCGTATTGTGTTCTCCAAAATAGACTTAAAATCGGTACTACCGACTTAGAGTGAAGGATTAGGATGTATCCAAGGCGCTTTCGAACAAGATATGGGCATTATGAATTTTTAGTCATGCCCTTTGGGTTGACCAATGCTACTGCGGTATTCATGGATTTAATGAACCACATTTTCAGACCATATCTTGACAAGTTTATAGTCATTTTTATTAACGATATACTGATTTATTCCCAAGACGAGGATGAACATGCTGATCATCTATGGATAGTTTTATAGACTCTTCGAGAAAATTAGTTGTATGCCAAATTCAGTAAAAGTGAAATTTGGCTCAAGGAAGTGGAATTTCTTAGACATATTGTCTCGAGAGATGGAGTCCGAGTAGATCCAAGTAAGATTTCAGCTATAATAGACTGGTAACCACCGAAGAACATCACTGAGATTAGAATTTTTCTGGGCCTATCCGACTACTACAGACGATTTATCAAGGGGTTTTCTATGATTGCAACCCCGATGACTAAATTGTTATAGAAGAATGTGAAGTTTGAGTGGTCGAAAAGATGCCAACAAAGTTTTGAAAAGTTGAAAGTAATGCTGACAGAAGCTCCAGTTTTAGTACAACCCGAGGTAGGGAAAGAATTCATAATATATAGCGATGCATCCTTAAATGGATTAGGCTATGTGTACTGATACAAGAAGGCAAGGTAATTGCTTATGCCTCAAGACAGTTAAAACCTCATGAGAAGAATTATCCGACGCATGACCTAGAATTGGCCGCCATAGTCTTCGCATTGAAGGTTTAGAGACACCATTTATATGGTGAACGATGTCAGATTTTTACCGATCACAAAAGTTTGAAATACTTGATGACGCAGAAAGAGTTGAACTTAAGACAACGAAGATGGTTAGAGTTGATAAAGGACTATGAGTTGGTCATTGATTACCATCCTAGAAAGGCGAATGTGGTCGTCGATGCTTTAAGAAAAAATCCTATTTTCCTTGAGAGCATTGAATTCAAAAATATCTTTATCCGATGATGGTTCTATTTTAGCTTAGTTGAGAGCTAGACCAATGTTCCTTCAAGAGATCTTTGAAGCTCAGAAAGAAGATAGTGAGTTGCAAGTCAAAAGAGCTCAATGCGAGTTAGATTCTGAATCCGACTTTCGAATTAATTCTGATGGATACTTGATGTTCAGAGATAGAGTTTGTGTTCCGAGAAAAGAGGAGCTTATTTAGAAAGTTTTGCACGAGGTACATAACGGATGTTTATCTGTACATTTGGGTAGCACCAAGATGTATAATGATCTAAAGCAACAGTATTGGTGGCCGAAAATGAAGAAAGACATTTCAAAATTTGTTACCAAGTGCATGATTTGTCAGCAAGTAAAAGCTGAAGACCAAGTACCTTGGGTTTACTTCAACCTATCTTAATTCTTGAGTGGCAATGGGACTGTATCACCATGGATTTCGTAACGGGTTTATCGTTGTCTCCGAGCAAGAAAGATGCTATTTGGGTAGTAGTTGATAGACTCACGAAGTCAGCCCACTTTATACCTGTACGAGTGGATTACTCCTTAGACAAGTTGGCAAACTTGTATGTTTCAGAAATAGTAAGACTTCATGGAGTTCCCTTATCGATCATATCAGATAGAGATCCGAGATTCGCATCCAGATTTTGGAAGAAGCTACAAGAAGCTTTGGGTACAAAATTGAGTTTTAGCACCGCTTTTCACCCTCAGGCTGACGGTCAGTTAGAAAGGTTAATTTAAGTGCTCGAGGACATGCTCAGATGTTGTGTTTTGGAATTCTATGGCAGTTGGGAAAAGTTTCTCCCATTGGTAGAATTCGCCTATAATAATAGCTTTCAGTCGACCTTAAAGATGGCGCCTTGTGAGGCCCTATATGGGCATAAGTGCAGAACACCCTTGTTTTGGACTGAACTCAAGGAAAACCAAATTCACGGGGTTGATTTGGTTAAACAAGCTGAAGAGAAAGTGAAAGTAATTTGAGAATGTTTAAAAGCTACCTCAAATAGACAGAAATCCTATCCAGATTTAAAGAGAAAAGAGATCGAGTACCAAGTTGGGGATAAAGTCTTTTTGAAAGTATCACCATGGAGAAAAGTTCTCAGATTAGGCCATAAAGGCAAGTTAAGCCCACGTTTCATTGGACCTTACGAGGTTACAGAGAGAATTGGGCGGTAGCTTACCGTTTGGCTTTGCCATCAGAATTAGAGAAGATATGTAACATCCGAGGATTTAGGGGCCTCGCATTTTACTTGGTATCTATGTCCTAGTATGCTCTGTATGCTTGTTTAAGTGTGTTTAGGGGCTTCGGGGAACCTTGGGGTTAACTCTTAGCTTTAGTGAAATTTCTGGTTTAAAGCCTTTAAGGGAGATCTAGTAGGGCTAGGCCTTAAAGGATTAAAAGTGGTGATTAAGGACACAACAAGTGAAGTGGTGGACTGGCAAGGAGACGCCATCTGGTGTGCAGGGGAGTTGCGTCAAAGGGGAGTTCCAAGGGGGAGGAGGTTCGAGCAACATGGATAGTATTTTGGGAGTTGTATTTTGCGTCAAGGGCGAGGTGTTTGACGGCAATCAAACTCTGGAAGGATGAGGGAAGACTTGGTCATGATATTCAAACAAGTGGTGGGGAGCTTTTTGGGGAGTTTGAATAATTCAAACTAAATCGAATGAGTGGAGAAGAGTGATTGTAGGAGAAAATTTAGGAGGAGGCATGTTGGGTGTTAGCCAAAATTTTGAGTGGTATAGGGGAGTAGGTATATTCGATTTTGGGAGTGGCTTAGTGTGCCGAATTTTTATGTAGCTTGCATTTTCTTTCTTTTCCCTTCTTGAACCGTAACTATCTTGTGTTCTCTTTTTCCTCATTTGCACGTAAAGCCAAAATTGTTAGCCTACATTTTAGAGTTCCACATCCAAACAAAATCGAAACCTCTATTATGTTTCTTCTTTATTTTTTTTTCTTTTGAAGCTGAATCATCTATTACTCATTCTTTCATTTTCGTACATCTTATCTTTACTACTTGGTATCCATAGTCGAAAGTCACTTCTCATTTTCACCCTAGGAATCGTTTGTTCTTGAAGCACTAAAAGCCGAAGTTCATACCCCATTTCTTTTCTCTTGGCCGAATCACTAATCTTGGACACACCTTCTCTTTGATTTCTTTTCTTTCTTGGCCAAATTCTCTATACTCTCTTCTTTCGATTTTCACCTCTTTTCACCAAGACAGAGTCGACCTCCATTTTCATCCCTTAAGGTTCTCGATCGGTTTCTAGTAATAGTGATTTCGTATCTACTGTTGTAGCCAGCGTGAGGGCATTAGGGATCGATGAGGTTCGACTATTCAAGGTAAGTTGGGGTACACTTTTGTTGGTAGAAAATACTTTGTTTGGATTATAAGTGTAGGCGAATCTAACATGGGATTTATGGGATCTTTGAAAACTTCTAAACTTAAGTGATTAGCCTTGGGATTACATGCGACTTGATGAGGATGTTCTTTCACTCAAAATATTCTTTTGGTTTGTTATATTATTATCCCACGTTTTACTTAGGGTTTCTGACCAAGATCTTATTGGATGGAATCGAGTACCAGTCAATTGAAGGAAAGGGTTGGACCTGTCGTCTCTACCCCCAAGTTTAAGAAGCAGTCAGTTTCAGCAGTTCGGGATTGGCCACCGGGCTGTAGACCAGCATCTGAAAAGGATAAGCAGATCGCTGTAGTCTCTTCGAGTGAGGACGTTAGGGAGATTGATAGTCTAGTTCTACAGGTTTTCAATTGTGTAATTATCACACTATTTTTTTTAGTTGTTTTAATTAAATATATGTACCTTGTGTGGTAGCCGAGATAGTGGCTGTAGTGATGGTATTACCTATATGGGGTAATCGGGTAAACAAAGTTAGAATACTGCCTACATCAAAATTGAGGATAACTGGTTGTAGATGCATGTACGCATGTTATATATCTCTAGATGTGTTTGTATTCTATCATTTTGCCATTCACCATTTTATGCTGCATGTGCATGGGGTTCGGGATATATTGATTAAAGGGGAAGTGTATATTTATATGTGGGTGACTCTGTCACGATTGATGATGACCTTGAGTTTCATCGTGGATATTTGTGATTTAATCACATGGATCAGTGGCTAGGACACTAAGTGGACTTTGAGCAGTGTGTCCATCGGCATAGACTGCGAAAAAGGTGTGTAGTGGATGGAGGGTCGATTGTAGAAATCCCTAGGTGTGTATGAGGATGGATATACGGGTGGTGTGTAGCGGATGGATACTAGGCTGGGTTGGGTTAACATATTACATCATTATGCGTGGCATGTTGCGTTGATGTGGATTTGGGGCTAAGCCCATTTGTGGAATCATGTGGTTAATTGCACACTGAGTCTGGTGACTCACCCTATTTTTCAAACCAATGCAGGTAATTCATAACTCAATGGACCGGGCTAGAGGGAATTCGAGGTGGCCATGCAGAAGTTGTTTTCACTAAGTTTACATATGCTTTAAACTGTTGGATATTAATTGAGTTATTTTCTATGATGTAATAAGGCCATTTTAACTATTTTGAGATATCATGGATTTAAGTCAGATTTGTTAACGGACAATTTATTAAAAATGATTTCAAAACATTTGCGACCTGAAAATCAAATTGGAGTTTTCAAAATTCGGATTACTTATAAATAACTTGTTTTCCCGAAATTTCATTCTATTAACGGTTTGAACTCAATACAACCCGAAAGTTTTTATTCCTCGGCAAACTACTACTTTCAATCAACAAACCCCTTTTAGCGGAGTATTTATTTTTAGGGGAAGTAAGAGAATTATTATTATTTTCACCTTTTAAACTGAATCCTTTTCAACACTTTTCCAGTAGCATTCCGGATTCAGCCGTAGTGTTTTGGGCCGAGTTTGGGACGTTACAATTTTGGTGTCAGAGCTCGGTTCAAAAGTTCGGCCTTGCGTTTTGGGTTCAAAACGTATTTTTGAAAATGGTTTTAAAGCAAAGTGGAATGACATACATGTTTTTCCTTTTCCATGGCACATGCGACTCGGCCCAAGTCTGCCAGGTAAGTATTCTGAACAATTGTGTGATCTATATGTGGGCCTGATGGGCTTTTAGGGACGTAGAGTAGTGTAAATAGAATTTTGATGGACTTTAGGCCTAGTTTACATTGTACTTTAAACTTCATAAAACTTAACCCAATCAAACAAACCCAGGAATAAGTCACTGAGCAAAGGTGTGGCAACAGGCATACGCATGTCTAGGATTGGATCCAGGAAGAGCTTGGTACTTAAGCAGTCGTAGTGACTCACCTCCTCTTTTTTTGGAATCCTACCTGGTGCGTAATGCCTGCTCACCTTAGCCATGAAGACTTGTTGACGGGCCAAAATTTATAATTAAAACCCGAAAGGGACCAGCCACCCTATTTTGTAAAACCACAAAAATACCCCTGATTTGTGGAAACTTCCCAAAATAGCCTTGATTTGACAATTCGCAAAACGCTTTGATTTGAAAAATTACTGAAATAACCCCAAATTGTAAAATTACCAAAGTACTCTTATTTCACAAAATCATCAGGAAACCTTATCTTGGAAAATTACGAAAATACCCCTGTAGGATAAAATTATGAAAATACCCCTAGGTAGTGAAATGATGAAAATACCCCTAGGTGATGGATGTGAGTTCATGGGTGTTTACTTGTGTTTGATGTATGTATGTGATGCTCTGCTTGAGGTGGATTGAATGTGAACTCAGGAATTAGGAAATATAGACTTGAGAACTGAATGTTGTAAATAGAATTTGAATTCGAAAGAACCACTGTTAAAATTCTTTTCCATAAAAGTGTCCGTTGTTAAATAGTGGAAAGAGATGCTGATGCATAAAACTTTTAAATCAAATTAAATCGTGAATGCTAGTCATGAGCACTTGAGGACGCGGGCGTAATGTGCGTGGTCGTGGTAGGGGTAGGGTGACTATGTCGGAACCAGTAGGGTCTGATTATGGGTCAGAGAATGAGGTTATGCTACTGCTTCTTTGTGAAGCGAGCTTGAGGTCAAACGGATAGAGACGACATAGTATCTCAAGCAATGCTACGGGTTTTGGAGAGAGTTGAGGGGCAAATATAGATCTTTGGGGTTAGAAAGTCCGTGTCAGAGTGACTCCGGCGAATGAAATTTGAGATATTTAGAGGTGTCTTGGGGGTAGCTCCGAATGTGGCGGAGTATTGGTTAGAAGCGATCAAGAGAATCATGGATGACTGGACTGCATGTGAAAGAAAGAAGTGAAGGTCTTGTTTCTTTACTCTGGGATGAGGCCTACCAGTTGTGGCTCACTGCCAGAGAGGGTACTCCGATAGATCGAGTGGATTAGAGTTTCTTTAAAATAAAGTTTGAGGGGAAGTACGTTACGGCTAGTTATGTGGATGCGCAGAGGAAGGTGTTCCTGAACCTAGTGCAATGGGGTAAGTCAGTAGTAAAATATGAGGCAGAATTCTTACGACTGAGCCGGTACGCTCGAGGGATGGTTGCCACCGAGTACGAACACTATGTGAGATTTGAGGATGGGCTACGAGATAAGCTGCGGGTGTTGATAGCTTCTCAGCGGGAGAGGGATTTGCTATTTTGGTGGAAAAAGCTAGGATAGCTGAAGAGGTTAAGCGAACTGAGAGGCAGAACAGAGATAAGGATAAAGGCAGGAATAAGAGGAGTTATGGACCATCCGCATCATCGAGAGGTTATCAGAAAAACACTAGGGTTGAGGGACCTACTCGCGTTTCTGCGCCATCTTCTAGAAGTCAGTTTCGACAGTGTCCTCAGTGTGGGAGGTCTCATGTAGAAGAGTGCTGGGGAAGAAGTAAAGAGTGCTACAGGTGTGGGTCAAAGGATCATTTGATTAAGAATTGTCCTCAGGACATGGCTAGGGCTCATACGGTAGGTCAGGGTTACGTGCAGCCAGAAAGGGGCGGTCAACAGATGTCAAAGGGTCGTGGTCTGAATTGAGGAGGGAATGGATCTGGCCGAGGTCGTGGAGCACCAGGCAGAGGTGCTGGGAGCTCTGATGCAAGACAGCCTGGGTTGGTTCTGTGACGACGTCGTCGTGAAAGGGGATGCACAGGGCGTTATCACAGTGCGTTCTTCATCTTTGGGTTACCCTTTACTGGTTTAATTGATGTTGGATCAACTCACTCATATATTGCTAGTATGGTGTTTGGAACTTTGAAGGTGAATCCTGAAATGACCTCTAGGAAGATGACAATACTTAGACCTTTAGGGCAAATCGGTAGTGGTAGATAAACTCTTTAGAGATGTGCCTTTAGAAGTCCAAGGGTCGGTTTATCTAGCTAACTTGATGGAGCTACCATTTGGGGAATTTGACTTGATTTTAGGCATGGACTGGTTGGTAAGGTATCGTCTGAATTTAGACTGTGCTACTAAGCGCATGACATTGAGGACTTCCAAGGGCGGTGAGGTTTCGGTGATAGGTGAGAGGAGAGACTACTTGTCAAATGTAGTGTCTGCTCTTAAGGCAGAGAGAATGGTGAAGAAGGGGTGCATGGCTTTCTTAATATTTGTTAGTGCCTTGGATGCAAAGGAAGTAGTTGTGGGGGAGGTTAGAACAGTAAAGGAATTTGTAGTTGCTTTTTCGGAAGAACTTTCAGGGTTGCCTCCGAATCGTGAGGTGGAGTTTGGGATCAAGCTTCTGCCAGGTACAGCGTCGGTGTCTATCTCTCCTTATAGGATGGCACCAAAAGAGTTGGTTGAACTTAAAGCTCAAATCCAAGAATTGTTAGATCACAGTTTTATTCGACCCAGTGTGTCTCCACGGGAAGCACCAGTGTTGTTTGTAAAGAAGAAGGACGGATCTATGCATATGTGCATAGATTACCGCCAGTTGAATAAGCTGACAATCAAGAACAAGTACCTGCTACCGAGGATAGACGACTTGTTTGATCAGCTCAAGGGGGCTTCGGTCTTTTCAAAAATTGATTTGAGGTCCGAATATCACCAGCTTAAGGTAAAGGAAGTAGATATTTAGAAGATGGCCTTTCAGACTCGCTACGGGCACTATGAATTCTTGGTAATGCCGTTTGGATTGACAAACGCACCAGCTGTGTTCATGGATATGATGAACCGGGTTTTTCAACCCTATTTGGACCAGTTCGTCGTGGTGTTCATAGATGACATTCTAGTATATTCCAAGTCAGAGGAGGAGCATGATGTGCATCTTTGAGTAGTGCTGCAAATTTTAAGGGAGAAGAAATTGTATGCCAAATTTAGTAAGTGCGAGTTTTGGTTAAGAGAAGTTATTTTTCTGGGTCATGTAGTATCGTAGAAGGGATAAGTGGATCCTCGAAAGATCGGCGATCTTGGATTGGAAACCACCTAAGTCGGTTTGGCGAGATTTGCGTTTCTTGGGGTTAGCAAGGTTATTCCGGAAGATTTGTCGAAGGTTTTCCTCTATAGCAGCACCTTTAACTAAGTTGCTGAGAAAGGAGGTACCTTTTGTATGGACGGACAAGCAGCAAGAGAGTTTTGAGAAGCTCAAAAGGGTTTTGACTGAGGCTCCGGTTTTAATTCAGCCTGAAGTAGGGAAAGATTTTATGGTGTATTGTGATGCTTCTCACACGAGGTTAGGTTGTGTATTGATGCAGGAAGGAAAGGTTGTAGCCTATGCGTCTTGGCAGTTGAGACCACATGAATTTAGCTATCCCACTCATGACCTGGAGTTGGCTGCAGTGGTTTTTACTTTGAAGGTGTAGAGGCATTAATTTGTATGGGGAGAAGTCGGTGATCTACACTGACCACAAGAGCCTGAAGTATTTGTTGACTCAGGAGGAGCTGAACTTGAGACAGCGGAGGTGGGTGGAGCTACTGAAGGATTACGACTACTCGATTGAATACCACCTAGGTAAGGCAAATGTGGTGGAAGATCGCTAAGCCAAAAGGTAGTATCGAATCTGAGAGCGATGTTCGCTCATCTCAGTTTATATGACGACAGGAGCTCATTAGCTGAGCTACAGGTGAAGCCAACATGGGTAAGTCAGGTTAAGGAGAAGCAGTTAGTGGGTGGTTTCCTGAGTGCTCGACTTCTGCATGTTCGGAATGGTGGAATAGAGAATTACAGTTTGAACAGTAACGGGGTCTTGTGTTTCCATGGGAAGATGTGCATGCCTAAGGATGGGGAGTTGAGACGGATGATTCTTTGGGAATCGCATAGTAGCCCTTATGCTATGCATTCGGGAGGAAGTAAAATGTATCAGAATCTGCAAGAACAGTTTTGGTGGCCTGGAATGAAGCGAGAAGTTACGAAATTTGTGGGGAAGTGTTTGACGTGTTAACAGGTCAAAGCTGAACACCAAGTGCCTTCGGGATTGCTGCAACAGTGAAGATTCCACAATGGAAATGGGAGAGAATCACGATGGACTTTGTTAGCGGGCTTCCTCTTACTCCTACTAAGAAAGACTCGGTATGGGTAATCATGGATCGGTTGACAAAATCCTCTCATTTCATACTTTTTCGGGTCGATTACTCTCTGCAGAGGTTGGCGTAGCTGTATGTTATAGAAATTATGACACTCCATGGGGTACCAGTATCAATCATTTCAGATAGGGACCCTAGATTCACGTCGCAGTTTTGGAGGGCGTTGCATCAGGCTTTGGGTACTAGATTGGATTTTAGCACGGTATTCCCTCCGCAGACAGATGGACAATCTGATCGGGTAATTCAGGTTCTAGAGGATATGCTGAGGGCTTGCGTCATTGATTTCAGGGGTAGCTGGGAAGAATACTTACCTCTGGCAGAGTTCGCATACAATAATAGTTATCAAGCAAGTATTCGGATGGCACCGTACGAAGCATTGTATGGGCAGAAGTGTCGCACTCCTACGTGTTGGACAGAATTGGGTGAACGCCATATCTTGGGTCCAGAAATGGTTGCTGAGACAGAGGAAAAGGTTAAGGTAATCTAAACTCGGTTGAAGGAGGCATCAGACAGATAGAAATCGTATGTGGATCTTAAGCGGAAAGAGATAGAGCTTACAGTAGGTGATCAGGTATTCTTGAAAGTTTCGCCGTGGAAGAAGGTGATGAGATTTGGACGTAAGGGTAAACTGAGCCCCATATTTATAGGACCTTATCGGGTTTTGAAGCGGGTGGGGCCGGTAGCGTACCAGTTGGAATTACCTTCAGATTTGAAGCAGATACACGATGTGTTTCACGTCTCGATGCTAAGGCATTACCGTTCGGATCCATCGCATGTGGTGCCAATTGAGGAAGTTGAGTTGAGACCAGATTTATCATACGAGGAGGAATCACTCTAGATTTTGGAGCGAGATGTGAAGGTATTGCGGAGGAAATCAGTTCCTTTGATCAAAGTATTATGGCGAAACCATGGTTGGACAGAAGCGTCGTGGGAATCGGAAGAGACGATGTGACAGTAATACCCTCACTTATTTTGACCACGTAATTTCGAGGCTAAAATTTCTTTAAGGGGGTAGAACTGTAACATCCGGGATTTAGGGGTCTCGCATTTTACTTCATATCTATGTGCTAGTATGCTCTATATGCTTGTTTGAGTGCGTTTGAGGGCTTCGGGGAACCTTGGGGTTAAGTCTTAGCTTTAGTGAAATTTCTGGTTTGAAGCCTTTAAGGGAGAGCTAGAGGGGCTAGGCCTTAATGGATTAAAAGTGGTGATTAAGGACACAAGCTAGAGGGGCTAGGCCTTAATGGATTAAAAGTGGTGATTAAGGACACAACAAGTGAAGTGGTGGAGTGGCAAGGAGACGCCATCTGGTGTGCAGGGGAGTTGCGTCAAAGGGCAGTTCCCAGGGGGAGGAGGTTCGAGCAACATGGACAGCATTTTGGGAGTTGTATTTTGCGTCAAGGAGGGAGGTGTTGGACGGCAATCAAACTCTGGAAGAATGAGGGAAGACTTGGTCATGATATTCAAACAAGTGGTGGGGAGCTTTTGGGGGAGTTTGAATAATTCAAATTAAATTGAATGAGTGGAGAAGAGTGATTTTAGGACAAAATTTAGGAGGAGACATGTTGGGTGTTAGCCGAAATTTTGAGTGGCATAGGGGAGTAGGTATATTCGGTTTTGAGAGTGGCTTAGTGTGCCGAATTTTTGTGTAGCTTGCATTTTCTTTCTTCTCCCTTCTTGAACCGAAACTATCTTGTGTTCTCTTTTTCCTCATTTGTACCTAAAGCCAAAATTGTTAGCCTTCATTTTGGAGTTCCACATCCAACCAAAATCGAAACCTCTATTATGTTTCTTCTTTAATTTTCTTTTTTTTCTTTTGAAGCCGAATCATCTATTACTCATTCTTTCTTTTTCGTAGCCAGCGTTGTAGCCAGCATGAGGGGCATTAGGGATCAGTAGGGTTCGACTATTCAAGGTAAGTTGGGGTACACTTTTGTTGGTAGAAAATACTTTGTTTGGATTATAAGTGTAAATTTGAATCTAACATGTGATTTATGTAGGATCTTCGACAACTTCTAAACTTAAGTGATTAGCCTTTGGGATTCTGCCGACTTCGGTAAGGATGTTCTTTAAATCAAAGTATTCTTTTGGTTCGTTATATTATTATTCCACGTTTTAACCGGGTTTCTGACCAAGATCTTATTGGATGGAATCGAGTACGATCAATTGAAGGAAGGGTTGGACCTGTAGTCCCTACCCCAAGTTTAAAAGCGGTCGGTTTATTGATTCGGGATTGGCCATTGAAACGTGGACGGCGTCTGAAAAGGATAAGTAGATCGTTGTAGTCTCTTCGAGTGAGGACATTAGGGAGATCGATAGTCTAGTTCTACAAGTTTTTAGGTGTGTAGTTATCACATTGTTTTCTTTAGTTGTTTTAATTAAATATATGTACCTTGTGTGGTAGCCGAGATAGTGGCTGTGGTGATGGTATTACCTATAATGGGTAATCGGGTAAACCAAGTTAGTATGCTTCCTACATCAAAATTGAGGATAACTGGTTGTAGATGCATGTACGCATGTTATATATCTCTTGATGTGTTTGTATTCTATCATATTGCCATTCATCATTTTATGCTGCATGTGCATGAGGTTGGGGATATATTGATTAAAGGGGAAGTGTATATTTATATGTTGGTGACTCTGTCACGATTGATGATGACCTTGAGTTTCATCGTGGATATTTGTGATTTAATCACGTGGATCAGTGGCTAGGCCACTAAGTGGACTTTGAGCGGTGCAAGGTGTCGGCATAGGCTATGAAAGAGGTGTGTGTGAGATGGAGGGTCGATTGTAGAAATCCCGGTGTGTATGAGGATGGATATCGGGTGGTGTGTAGCGGATGGATACTAGGATGGGTTGGGTTAACATATTGCATCATTATGCGTGGTATATTGCGTTGATGTGGATTTGGGGCTAAGCCCATTTGTGGAATCATGTGGATTAATTGCACTGCTGAGTCTAGTGACTCACCCAATTTTCAAACCAATGCGGGTAATTCATAACTCAATGGATGAAATTTGGAGGGATTCGAGGTGGCCATCTAAGTATTTTCACTAA